>JAFCMP010000536.1:0-1200000 GCA_017506865.1 Tribonema minus | reverse complement strand
CGCCGTGGGTTAGGGTTAGGGTTAGGGTTAGGGTTACTCATCTAAGTGTCGTCACGTCACGAAAGAGGCTGGCAGCCGCAGGCAGGGGCATTGACGCGGCCAATCGGCGTCTGCAGTGCTTGCTGCGAACACCAAGTCCGATCGCGCTCGTGAGAGCAGTGGGCGACCCGAACTTTGCTTCACGCTAAGCACGCAAGGCAAGTCGCGACCATGGCAGCAGCGCTCACCGCAGGCGCTACGCATGCATGTACATGTACATGCGATCGCGACAGGCGCTGGCGGCGGCGGGCAAGGGCGGGGACGCAACGAAGTGCTCACCACCAAGCACCTCAAGTCATATATATGAAGTAGTGCAATCGTGGCAGGCGCGACGCATGCGCGTTCGTACGTACGATCGCGACAGGCGCTAGCAGCGGCAGGCAAGGGCGAGGGCACGACGAAACCACTACATGTCACTACACACGCTTCAAGTCACCAAGCGCCTCACGCAGTGGTGCAACCATGTCAGCAGCGCTCACCGCAGCAAGCACACCGCATGCATGCGCGTTCACAAACCAGCCCAGCAACTTCAAAAAGATTGGACGATCAAAGTGCTTGCGAAATGATGACGATACAATCATTGTCCAACAACACGTGCGTACGTGCGATCGCGACAGGCGCTGGCGGCGGCGGGCAAGGGTGCGGACGCGGCGACACTGCGTCAGCAGTGCTCACCACAAGCGCTCACGTCAAACCTCAATTGTGTCAGCAGTGCTCATCACAAGCCAAAAGCGGAGGCCGTGTCAGCAGTGCTCACCGCAGGCGCAACGCACCTACGTATGTACATGCACGTATGTACCTTCGTGACACAGGCACTAGCAGCGGCGGGCAAGGGCGAGGGCGCGCTGGAGCTGTACGCGACGGCGGCGGCGGCAGCGCGCGCGGGCTGCGACCTGCTCACGGCGCGCGTGGCCGCGCTCGGCGCGCTGCGGCGCTGGCAGGACGCGGCGGCGGCGCCGGATGAGATGCGGGCGCTAGAGGTGACGCACCAGCGCTCAATATAGTTAAAGTTCGATACTGCGTGTAACTGGAAGTCCGCGTTAACGCTGTCGTGACTATCCAGCTGCCATGACCATTGCGCTGCGGCGCTGGCAGGACGCGGCGGCGGCGCCCGACGAGATGCGGGCGCTGGAGGTGACGCACCAGCGCTCGGCCTATAGTTGAAGTACTCATAAGTATGAGTTTTTAAGTTTGAGTTTTATGAAACCTCAAAGTGGCCTTGCAGTGGGGGCTCGAAGATCCTCATTAGGGATGCTGTCGTGAACTGTTGCAGACAAGAGAGTTGAAGTCCGATCCTTTGTGAGCTCGTGGCCTCGCAATGGGGGGGCGCGAGAGCCCGCGTTGACGCTATCGCGAGCGTTGTGCTCGGTCGGTGCGGCGCTGTACAGGACATGGCGGCAGCACTCGACAGACGCGCGCTTCATCAGGGTTAGGGTTAGGGTCAGGGTTGGGGTTAGGGATGCAGGGCTGTAATTGTGCTGAAGGCGTGCGCGCTCTGAACTTGGAGCACCTCAGACAAGCAGATGCCGGGGCGCACACTACAGTACATATTCCACACTCCTACGTTGTGGTTGACGTACCTCAGCAAAGTCCAATGCGCGCTGCATACTACTTGCTCTACGATGTAGGTGACGTAGATTAGATAAGTCCATGGCGCACTACATGTTCCTCGCTCTGTCCCAGTTTTGGACTTCTAGCACATCATGTAACACACCTGTGCCTTAACAAGATTCATGCCTGCGCGCGCTGCTCTGTAAGTGACGCTCCACTATCTGCAGCAAAATGGCGCAGACTGCCATGAAGCCGATCTTGCCCCTAGTACACTTACGATTAACAGCACTAAGTCATTCGACTGCTGTATTGCGCAGCCGACCATCAAGCCGAGCGCAATCGCCTACACCCTTTCCAGTCACTGCTGCGCTACGCGTTCGCCTACGCCTCCTTCCTTCCTCTATATGTACATACCATCACGAGATCGATGATTGTTAATGGCATTACCCTTTTGTTCTTCTATATATATATGAAAACATTTCAAAAGATCGTAGAGCTCCAGGTGACAGGGGATGGTTAGCCGCAAGTGCCTTCCACCAATGACCGTGTTCGCCGCTGCTGCAGTTGTTGGCCACGACAAAATGTACCTCATTGATGAAATGAGTGGCGACAGTTCACGGCATCATGCATTATGCCTACTGTGCTGCGCAGCCGCCCATCAAGCCGAGCGCCATGACCTACGCCCATGCCATCAAAGGTGAGCCACGGCCCTCTCTCGCGCAGCAGCGACGGCAACGCTTGTTTCACACGATGAATCTCCATACGCGCGCCGATGCCGCGTTGCACACTGCGCGCGCTGCGGTCCACGTCCCGCACCAACGGAATAAATGCCAGCAGCAGATGCCGCATTGCACAGGGAGCACTGCGGTGCTGCAGTTTCTGCATACCGCTCGCAGCGGAATAAAATGCCAGCTGACGGTGCACAGATTCTGGAGGGACGAGGTGCGGTGCGCGCGAATGCCGCAGCACCCGCGCAGCGCTGCACCGGAGCGTCAACAGTCAAATCCAGTTCTAGTACTTGTGGAGTCCGCAAAGTTCACCTTCAACTTGGCCTTGTACGCGCTCGGTTCGCCGTGAATCTCCATCCTTTGCCGCCGCTCTGGTGCTGTGCATCAGCGCCGAGGCCCGCAACACAGCGGCCACATTGCTGCGCGACATGCCGCGATGCAACCTCAAGCCGGTCCGCATCTTCTCCTTTTTGCGAACGACCTCGCCTTTCAACTTCAGCCATCGTGCTTGGACGCCGAAGCCCTCGTGCAATGCCGCGAGCGCGCTGCTGCCGCGCGACATGCAGCGGGGCTTGATCCTCTGTCTGGAGGAAAACATGCGCTTTCTTTCGCCATGAACTTCGCCTTCAGCTGTGCAGCCCCGCAGCGCGCATGGACCGCTGAGGCCCGCACCGCCGCCGTCGCGCTGCCGCAAGACGTGCTGCGGGCACCGCCGCAAGCCAACAGCCGCAATCGGTGTTTCGCAAATTTGTTGAAACCTGAGCTTTGTCCCTCGCGACTGCGCTGCTGCGCGACGCACCGCGGCGCAACCTCAGGCTGACCCCCCTACACAACTTCGCATGCAAATTCCGTCCTGGCGAGGCTTGGGTACACACGGGAGTTGGGTGCGGCTCAGAGCACGAAACAGAGGAGTGTGCACCGAAGGGAGCATATACATCATATACACCAATTCCGCCCTCCCCTTCCCCCGCGCTTTCTTCTGCACAAACTTCAATCCCAACTTCAAGTGTGCAGCGTGCGTGGACGCCGAGGCCCACGACGCCGCCATCGCGCTGCTGCGCGACATGCTGCGGCGCGACGTCAAACCCGACCTGCGCGCTTTCTTTCGCACAATCTTATGAACTCTGACTTCAACTCTGCCGCCCCACAGCGTGCATGGACGCCGAGGCCCACGACGCCGCCATCGCGCTGCTGCGCGACATGCTGCGGCGCAACATCAAGCCGACGTCCGCGACGTTCGCGCATGGCATGATGGCCATGGGGGCGCTGCAGGACTCGGAGGGCGCGCTGCGCCTGCTGGGGTCCATGCGCTCCTTTGAGGTACATAGGTATCGTTTGGCGCATGTAGGTATATGCATATATATAGAACCGCTTTCTCAGGGCTTAGGGTTAGGGTTAGGGATTGGGCGCACTGCAGGACTCGGAGGCTGCTGGGGTCGATGCTCGTTCGAGGTACGCAGGCATGATATGCCCAGATCGTGTGGTATGTACGAAACTGTGCATGGACAGCCGGTTACGCGGGTCCAAAAAAGCAAATGCATAGCGAGCGTCGGCTGCTGCAGCTGCGGAACCTGCGGCCAGCGTCAGCTCGTGCTGCAGCTGAGCCCTGCTGCTGGTAACACCGGCGCTCGTCGCCTCAGCAGTTTCGCACGCCCGGGCACGCGACGCAGCGAAGTGGCGACAAAAGCTCCGGCGATTCCTCAACATTTTTCTGAAGGGCGCCTTTGTTCACCAGCTTTTTTCCCTTTCCAGGCGCACGTCCAGCTGAAACTGCGCGCGTCCAACTACTTGAAGTTTGCTGCGTGTACGTGTGCCTGTGACGCTCCTCCCAGGTGACGGCGACGCCGACGCGCAATGGTGAATGCGCGCGTCCTGCTGAAACTGAGCGTGTTGAGCAAATTGAATTTAAGCTGTGGTGTGTGCGCGCGCGTGTGACGCTCCCCCAGGGGATGGCGACGCCGACGCTCGATGCTGAATGCGCGCAATTCCAGCAGATGCTCAACGCGTGCGTCTCTGCTGAATTTGCTCGTGTTCAACTACTTGAAGTTACTCTGCTTGCGCGTGTGACGCTCCCCTCAGGTGACGGCGACGCCGACGCTGTACCACACGCTCCAGCTGGCGCTCATCCGCGCCAAGCAGCCGCTTCTCGCCCGCGTTCAACTACTTGAAGTTATGCTGCTGTGCGCCTGTGACGCTCCCCCCAGGTGACGGCGACGCCGACGCTGTACCACACGCTCCAACTCGCGCTCATCCGCGCCAAGCAGCCGCTGCTCGCGCTCGAGATTCTCGACACGATGACCGCGCACGGCGGCGTCGCGCCGAACCCGCACAACTACACGGCGGCGCTCATGGCGTGCTCGCGCGCCGGTGCCACCGCGCCGGGAATGGCAAGTGCTCTTGCGCCCTGTTGTCGTTGATGAAATGCGGTGCACGTGCATGTGTACACCCTGCGTGAGCGTGTGTCAAGTTCAACTCCGTGATTGACTCCTGTTGAAGTTGGCTGCGCACGGCGGCGGTGGCGCGCCGAACCCGCACAACTACACGGCGGCGCTCATGGCGTGCGCGCGCGCCGGCGCCACCGCGCCCGGAATGGTCAGTGCGCTCGCCCGCTTAGTGTGACATCAATGCAAGTAAATGTCCTACGCGAGCTGGTTTGTCAACTTCAACTCCACGAATGACTCCTTTTGAAGTTGGCTGCGCATGGCGTGCTCGCGCGCCGGCGCCCCCGCGCCCGGAATTGCAAGTTCCCTCTCTAGTTGTTGTGAATGAGCATGTGAACGTGCCCGACGCGAGCTGTGTTACCTTCAAGTCCACAATTGACTCCTGAGGTTGGCTGCGCACGGCGATGTCGCGCCGAACCTGCGCGCCGGCGCCATTGCGCTCGGAATGGCGAGTGCCCGTTCAGTTGTTGCGAACGGGGAACGGGCGTACGGAATAGGATGTGAAACGCGTGCGCATAGACTTAGGGAAGCTGCAGCATAGAGCCGTAATTTGGTGATTGGCACAGGCCAACAGCGCAAGGCGCAGCTGCAGCAAAAAATAAATATAAACAAGGCTGGCAATGCCAGAAAGCACGTTCGTCACTGTGTCCACCTTGAACAGCGCAGCGAACCATTCAGCAGACGCTGAGCATGGACTTTGAGTCAGGCCGGCTGCAGCAGTCAAACCAGGATCGGCAAGTGCTCGCCCTGTGGTTGTGGACGAAACGCGGGGCGCGTGCGCGTGAAGGCGCCCTAGGTAACGCAGGTTTGTTAACGCCAGCTTCACAAATGATATGTTGAAGCAGGGCTGTGCATGGCCATGGCGCCTGCAAAATTCACAGCAGCGCTGCTGTCCTGCTCGCCGCACCACCGCTGCCGCGTGCAGCCTGGCAGGTCCGCTTTGTGAGCTCGACTCTCTTCAGTGATGTGTACTTGAAGTATAACTTCAAGATTGCTGACTCTCGGTGACCCCGCCGAAATGCAGGCTGACAGAGCGCTGCTGCTACTGCAAGACTTGGCCGCAATGGGCGTGAAGCCCCATGATCCCGCCAAAGTGTTTGCCATGGAGGTATGTATGTAACCCTAAACCTAACCCTAAATATTAACCCTAACCCTAGATCTGACTCTCACCCAGACGAATAGATAGGGTTGCCAAAACTGTAAGTTTTTGAAGATATACTCCGTAGGCCGTAAACGTACCGTACCGTAACCGTAATCGTATGCCGTACCTGTGATCGTACAACCGTAGTTACCGTAATGACCGTCATCGTAAAACCGTACTCCCAACCGTAAACCGTACGTGCCGTAATTATCGTAATTATGCAGTTAGTAATATGCATGTACGTGGCATGATCCGCCTTGCATATGGTAGCACAGGCACAGATGACTACACGAGAGCGTACTTCAGTATGACAATCGTTAACTTCAACTTGATGCACAATCCTCACAGGCAACAGCCAACATTATTGAATTTTAAATGACAAGCAAGCATAGCATCAAGCATTCACCAAAGATCACTGCATTCAATGTCGGCAATGAGGATGGGTACAGCCTACCATATAAATACTAGAAGTAGAAAGTACGTGGTGAAGATGCCATCATTCAAATTAGTTAGCCTACCCAACCAGCTTTGGTGGACAGTGCTTTGTTGAAGTTTTCACAGGAAAAGTGCGCTTGAAGTGTGGGTCTTCGATCAGGTGCAGAGCCACATAACAGAGCCACGTAACGTGAAACCCAAGTGGCATACGCTTCAATCACTTTTTTTTCTGACTTCTTGCTTTTGGAAGCGCCGAGTCAAGTGGCTTTTGCAATTGTCAACTGTGTTGCTGCCTCGTCTGCGCCCCTGCAGCTGGTCGTCACTGCTGTGGATGTGCTCAGTGTTAGTGCGCGCAAAGGATTGCAAGGATTTTACACAGTGCCTTGTCGCTACACCACGCTCGCAGAGAAGAATTGAACTTTGTCCAGTCGGCTTTTTTGGGGTGTTAGGTCCCTTGCGGACTGTGCCAGGCTGAGGAGATATAAGAGCATTGGCGCCATCGCCACGCCACTGCCACCATCACACCTCCTGCCGTTTAGCATCATCCACGTCACCGTAATAAAATCCTACCGAAAAAAAATGGGTACGAAAAGTTCGACCGTATAATTCTACCGTAAATTACGGAATATACGATGCCATTCCAAACATACGGCGTATCATACGCCGTATATTTCCGTACCGTAAACTTACGATTTACGGTTTCGGCAACCCTACGAATAGAGCACTGTCGAATGATTGATTCTGGGTCCGGCCAGGTGTTTGCCATGGAGGCATGTACTTGACCCTAAACCTAACCCTAGACCTAATCTCACCCAGACGAAAAGAGCACTGTCAAATAAGTGATTCTGGAACATGGGTCAGGATGACCATGTGGCCCGCTGCTAGACGATCAGTAGAATAGCATTGACTATGCGGCCCACTATGGAGCCAAATCATGCGTAAAATTGCCATGATTCAGTAGGCAAAAAAAAAGCGATGCGATAATTCCGGTTGTCGCTAGTCGTTCTGACTCATTCTTTGATTGCTTACCGGCGCTGCCGCAAAATACACAGCTCATCAAATTGCAGTGTTGGGTTCTTCGAGAGCGTACATGACGACACCACTTCCTCATACCGCCCATCAGGACAAATGCCCCCCCCCCCCCCCCCCCCCCCCTTGAATGCTAATCGCTCACTTCACGCGTCGTTGCAACAGGCCTGCCACAGGGACGGCAAGCCGGAGGCCGCGCTCGACATACTGTCGGCCCACCTGGGCGCGGGCCTGCCCATCACGCCTCAGCTCGCGGGGGCGGGGCTAGAGGCATGCGCGCTGCTGGGGCGCGTGAAGGTAAACGCCACGCATTACGTAATTACATGTATGTACAGTACTTCCCAGTACATTTATAGTGCAAGCAGTGTACAAGTGGGCTTGCCCATCACGCCTCAGCTCGCCGGGGCGGGGCTAGAGGCATGCGCGCTGCTGGGACGCGTGAAGGTAAACAGTCCAACCAACACCATGCATTACGTATACTTCGTGTGCGTGTATGTGTAGTACAGTACCGCAGAATCCAGGGGGGGGGGGCACATGGAGGAGGACGTAGGGGAGGACCCCGAGATGCCATTTGGCGGCGGCGGCGTTTGAGTGGTTGTCGTTGCGACACTTTCAGACTGTCATACGACATGTAGATTCCTTACAGCTAGATGCCAATCATCTGGGCTTTTTCGCGCCCTGAGCGAGAATTAATAAAAAGTACAGTACTATTGCTACTTCAAAGTACGTTTCATAGTGCGTAAGAGCATATGCTATAGGGGTACGTGTGGGCCTGCGCATCACGCCTCAGCTCGCGGGGGTGGGGCTCGAGGCGTGCGCGCTGCTGGGACGCGTCACGGTACACGCCACGCATTACACAATTACGTGTATGTAAAGTACTTTCCAGTACATGTATAGTGCATCAGTGTACATGTGGGTCAGCGCTTCACGGCACAGCTAGCGGGGGGCGGGGCTCGAGGCGTGCGCACAGCTGGGACGCGTCAAGGTCAATGTCACGTCTTCCCATAAAACACTGCATACCCTACCCCCAACCCTAACTTTAGCACTGAGATGTCATCAGTGCATTCTTCTGGGCGGCCGCATTCTCGAGCGCTGCAATTGCGGCAGTGGTGAGTATGACCAGAGGTAATGATACATTGCGCCGCCGCGGTACTACAGACCTCAGATGCTTTAAAGTAAGAGGTAGGGATTTGTCCACAGTACTAATCTGATTCTTGCCCCCCCCCCTCACCCTGTACCTCATTCAGCCAGACGATGCTCCGCCGTCCTCTATCATTTACATTAAAAAACACCAGAGCCTAGACCTGATTATAGTCGAGCCAGCTGGCAGCCAACTCATCTTTACAATTGCAAAGATTGTAATGGGCAGCAAGATGCGCCTAAGATCCCGAGCCGACCCCCCCTCTGGGGGGTCATGCTGGTAGTTGAGCTAGCTGGCAGCAAACTCATCTGTACGATAGCACGCACTGCAAGTACCTGTGAACTGCGCGTGCCACCTCTGCGCTGACCCACGCTGCAGCACGGCAATGGCGCAGGTTGACGTGCTGGAACTTCAACTTCAAAACCTCACTCCGCACCAGATCAACGAAGCCATGCTATGTGTGCTTGCATTCAGCAACAGCGCTCAAAAGCTCAGTTCAAAGTAGCGGACAGCAGCGCTCGTCTCCACGACGGCATTGCACTGTAACTACCAGCGCAACGAAGCGACGAAGCCATGCTACGTGCGCCTGCATTGAGCAACAGCGCTCAAACGCTCAGTCAAAAGCAGCGGACAGCAGCGCTTGTTTCCATGACAGCATTGTACCGTAACTACCAGCGCAACTCAACTTCAACTGCCTGTGTCGTGCCCCCCTCACCTTGCAGCCGGCGCTCGCGCTGTTAGACGTGCTGGAACTCCAGAAGCTGACGCCGCGCCCGTACTTCTACGGAGCGGTGCTGCGCGCATGCGGAAAGGCGTCCGACTGGCAAACGGCCGCCAACCTACGTGAGCACAAAATTATACTGCTATAGAACGTGCTGTGACACACTGCAGACGATTTCATTGTCAAATGGCAATGTCATTTAATCAGTGGCAAGGCGTCCGACTGGCAAACGGCTGCCAACCTACGTGAGCACGGAATGAGATTGCATGTATACTTCGGACGCAGGTGTACATACATGTACATTGAGATGTAGTACATGTATATGCCCTGTCCACTACGGAGCGGTGCTGCGCGCGTGCGGCAAGGCTTCCGACCGGCAGACAGCTGCCAACCTATGTGAGCACGGAAGTAGATGTCAATGATCATATCATGTACTGTGACACACTGCAGACGATATCATTGTTCAGTGCGTGCACGAGCGCACATGCTGCATATTCAGATGCACACTTTAAAAAAGTGGATGGACATACATGTACTTTGGAAGTGTGCAGTTCTGAAGGGGGCAGGTCCCCATGAAGGGCGTGTACCTTGAGGCCATCGCAATCGCACACCCATTCCCGTCCTGTTGTATTATTGGGGTTTATAATGGTTGAGCCCCCCCCCCCCCCCTCCCCCTTTCTTCAATCTGGTGTGCAGTTCTGAAGCTGCGGGAGGGGGGGGCAGGTCCCCCTGAAGCGCGTGTAATGCGAGGCCATCCCACTCATTCCTGTCTTGTTAAAATATTGGGGTTTATAGAGGTTGAGCCCCCCCCCCCTCCTTGTCTACCCCGGGTTCCCTCCAATCTGGTGTGTAGTACTGGCACCTGACCCCCCCCCCTCCCCCACCCCCACCCTCCTTCCAATCTGGTGTGCAGTACTGAAGCTGCGGGAGGGGGGGCAGGTCCCCCTGAAGCGCGTGTACCGCAAGACCATCGCAATTGCACGCCATTCCTGTGCGGTTGTGTTATTGGGGTCTATAGAAGTGGAGGCACCTGACCTCCCACCCCCCCTCCCCCAATCCCCCTTCAATCTGGTGTGCAGTTCTGAAGCTGCGAGAGGGGGGGCAGGTCCCCCTGAAGCGCGTGTGACACGAGGCCATCGCGGTCGCGCACCCATTCCTGTCCTGTTGTACTGCTGGCATTAATAAAGTTGAGGTACCTGAACCCCCCCCCCCCCCCCCCCCCCCCCCCACCCCTCCCCTTCAATCCGGTGTGCAGTCCTGAAGCTGCGGGAGGGGGGGCAGGTCCCCCTGAAGCGCGTGTACCGTGAGGCCATCGCGGTGCTCGCGCGCACGGACCAGTGGCGCATCGCCGGAGCGCTGCTGCGCGACATGCTGCAGCACGCCGCCGCCGCCGAGCAGGGCAGCAGCGCCGTTGCCAGCGGCAGCGGCAACGCGCCGCCGAGCGCGTTCCTATGGAACATTGTCGCCGGCGCTACTGCGCGCGCCTCCAGGTGAAGTTTTTTTAACTTCAAGTCTGAATTGGGGGCTTAAAGCTCCTAACCCTTAGGGTCTCGGGCATCGGATGTTTCTTTCAAAAGCCTTTAGCTACTTCTATGTTACAAGCGGCAGCGGCAACGCGCCGCCGAGCGCGTTCCTGTGGAAGATTGTCGCCGGCGCGACGGCGCGCGCCTCCAGGTGAAGTATTGCACTTTCAAGGTTGTCAGGGCATTGAATTCCTCACCGATGTCCCTCAAAAGCCTTGAGCTGATTTTGATACTTCAGGCTGGCGCTCGCGATTGCATGTGCAGCCACGTGCTTCCGCTCGGGGTCTTGTTGGTCGATGGCATTTTGACAGGTGTGACACGTGCTCCTTAGCATGGCAGACGCTGGCAGGTACGCCAGGATCAATGCAGCGATCACCGGATCCATAGTGCACATCCATGCTGGAAGGTACTTTATCGACAGCCGCAGCTGTGCGACTAGGCTGCTAGGTGTTTGTGTTAGCTGAAACTTCGGCTGCAGCAACGGGTAGCGGTACCGCTGGTGCTGCGCTGAACTACTTTGAGCTCTTTTTCCGCACTTGTTTGCAACTTCAACCATGCGACGGCACGCGTTGAGCGCCGTTGCGGGTCGAGAGCATGCCTTACGGTCTGCCGCCATCGCGGGTTCCTTCATTTTCCCCGCAGCAACCGCAGGACCGCCCCCCTCTCTCGGCGCGCTGTCGCCGTGCCCTCTCAGATCGCGCTCGCGCTGCTGCTATGAGATCCCGTCTTCGCTGCTTCGGAACGTGTGCGCTGCGGTCGCCGTGGTTCCCTTCTGAGAGCAGTGCGGGATGTGAGCAGGACCTTAGGGTCAGAGCTAGGGTCAGGTTAACATTAGGGTCAATAGACAACCCCAGCCCTAATCCCAACCTCTGCCTTCTGCGCGTCCGCTGCTTAGGATTAGGGTTAGGGTTAGGGTTAGTTTGGGGTTATTGGCAGGAGACGCCGCAGCCGATGACCCCTGTGCGGCAGTGCTCTGCATTGAAACGCTTGCGTGCGCGCCTTCACCTCTGAGGCGAAGGCGCGCACGAGGAAAGCAAGCGCTGCCTGATTGCGCTCTTCTTCTGCCTCCCCTCCCCCCCCCATGCTGCGGCGCTGCAGGCGGGAGGAGACGCTGGAGCTGATGCCCAGTGCGGCAGTGCTGCGCATTGACACGCTCGCGCGCACGTATGTGCACCGCTGAGGCCGCAGCAAACGAGACAATTGAGCGCAGCCGCTTGACACGCTTTTTGTTTCTGCCCCCCCCCCCCCCCCCTCCCCCCGGCGGCGCTGCAGATGGGAGGAGACGCTGGAGCTGATGCGCGAGGGGGACGCGCTGGGCGCCGCGTTTGACCTGCGCTCGTGCGCCACGGCGATGCACGCGTGCCTGGTCAACGAGCGCTGGGAAGAGGTGATGCTCCCAATTTACGAGAAGTCACGTTGCTGAAGAAACAATTCCAACAAAAAAAGGTGGTTCAAGGTACCGCTCTCACATATCGACCGCACGTGCGCCACGGCAATGCACGCGTGCCTCGTGAACGAGCGCTGGGAAGAGGTGACGTCCCCACTTTCAAACATCTCGCGTCCCTGAAAAGAAAAACAATCAATATAAATTCATTGAGGCTAACGCGAGAAAACAAAAACAACAAACGAAGTAGACATGGTCAGCATTGTGTTCGGGTACGAGCCGCTTGCGCATATTGACATGTGCAGGTGCGCCACAGTCAAAGCCACAACAATGAAGTTTTTCAGGTGAACGTAACAGAGAAACAAAAAACGAAGTAGACATGATCAGCATCGTGTTCAGGTACAAGCCGCTCTCGCAGTTCGACCTGCGCACGTTCGCCACGGCGGTGCCCGCATGCCTCGTGAACGAGCGCTGGTAAGAGGTGACGCTCCCACTCAATGACACCACGTAATTGTAAAATAAGGACATAGCCTATAACCTGACGTATAGCAACTCAAGAATGGCAGACCTACTGTGCTGCACGCAACTGCCTGTCACGAGCACACCACGCCACCATCGCATTGACAGCTGGCAACACTGCTTTTGACAGCAACAGCATGCGTGTATTGTCATTGACAAGAGCAGGCTGCGACGCTAGCAGCTAGCACGCCATGCGAACGCCACCATCAGCAGGGCCACTGTGACAAAGCTGGTGGCTTGACAGCCATGCTGAAAACCGCCAACAGGAAATGATTTTTAGCACGCCGCACCACATTCACCACATTGCATGTGTTCTCTCACAGGTGGTGACGCTCGCCGAGAGCTTTCCGGCGCGGGGGCTGGCTCTCGAAACCGCCACTGCGGGGATGGCGCTGAAGGCATGCCACCACTTGAACGACGACGCGCGCGGAGCGTCGCTGCAAGAGGCCATCAGTGCTCTGGGGGTCACGCCGGCGACGGATGCGCAGCTTGAGGAGTGGTTCCAGGGCATAGTGGAGGCAAAGGGGGAGGAGGCAGAGGGTGGAGGCGATGCGAAGGGCAGTGTTCAGCGCGCGGTGTCACTTGAGGTTGATGATGTGCAAGTTGAAGTTGGTGAGGGGGGCAGCGCTCAGCGCGCGAAGTCACTAGACGTTGATGATGGGCAAGTTGAGGTTGGTGAGGGGGGCAGCGCTCAGGTTGAAGTAACGGCGGACGTCGACGAGGGCGACGAAGGCCAAGAGGGGAGCTCAAGAGCAGGATGATGTGTCGCTTTTCTTGGCTGCTGGCAGCAGAAACACATCACACTGCTGCTGCCTGGAGCAGAGGGTTTAGTGCGTTGCGTCACGCACTTCTTTAATCGAGACATTCTTGTCATGGACCCAAGGACACTCTCTTGCGGACCGTGCTACGTGTGCTGCTTTGTAGATGCAAGCCGCGTTTCACTACTCACCCCAGAGCGGTGTATATTTGCAGGAGGGTACGGGCTCGCCCGGCTGCTCGCGCCCCATCGCTGCCAAAGCAAACAGCACCTCTTGCACACCTCATGACTAATAAGCATGTCCCCCCAGTGTGCGTGTGCCACGCCAAGGGACGCAAACCATACCACCCACCACCGCTGCGTCATGGGGGATGCACAGTCATTGCGCTTTGTCACGGCATGGCAACATGTGCGCCTGGCTCTCGCGGCGCTGCAGACAAGCAGGTTGTCTCATCATGATGTGAAGGCGTTGGGCGTGGCGGGGCAACGTAATGCCCATGCACATCGGCGGCATCAGACGCCCGCTGCGCACGCTGATCCATGCGGTTTGTGCATGCAGCACGCGAGTTTGACCTCAAGGTGATGTTACAACTCTCTGGATATAGATCACGGCCATTTTATGGCCCTTCTATCCGAAAGTGTTGACACGCCACTTGCGGATTCCATACCCTTAATTTCATACCCTGACTGTCAGGGCGTGTTGCACCGATAGCACAGCTCTGCGAGGCATTGACGAATGGCGGCGACCGGGGAAAGCCAGCCCGCACTCGACGGTTTGCTGCCTGATGCTGCCAACGCCCTTGCGCCGCCGAAACAGGAACGTGACACGCTGAAGAAGCGTGCTACTGCATAGGCACAACGTGTTGCAGGCAGCGGTGCAGAGGGCGTGCCGCCAGCGGTGCCTCAGCTACCACGCTCCTCTGAGCGTGACTTCAAGAAATTTTGGAAGCAGGTGACAAACTTCGGCGAGAGATTTGGGCAAGCATTTCCTGGTTCGGAAGTGTTGATGATTGTAAAGGAACCCAAGCATCATCCGATGGGGCACGCCCATAACTGCACACCAAACTCTCACTCGCTGTATAATGCAGTCTGCGGCAGCCCTAATGCTCAGGCCGTTGTAGCACAAGGCCTATTCCCAACACAGCAGGAGGTTAGTGCTCTGCCTGTCGATCAGTGGAATGCTGATGAGCTCAAATATGCCTCGATGAGATACCTCTGGTTGGAGGTTAGGGAAACGAAACCGGCTGCTGTGTGGATGCCAATAACGAGTCGTCGTTGGGGGTGTGGGGAAAGCGCATGGAAGCCACAGCACTGGGACGACAAAAACATAGCATGGGATAAGTCACTGCAGAACAAGCTGAAACTCAAGTGGGTTCAAGAGCTCATTATAGCTTGTGGATTACCAAAAGTACGCCAGAGCCCAACTGCTCCAAGGCATCCAGGAAATGCAGCTAGCCGCAGGCGCTCGTCCTGCTGCTGGTGAGCCGCCGCTGCGCTCTGAGCAACTTGGCACAGAGCAGATGGCAGCGCAGCCAACCATGGCAGAAGCAATCCGCGGGCTGCAGGACCCACTTCAATCAGCCGGGACTACAGCGGCAGCAACGCATCAGGACAAAGAAGCTGTTGCACAAGCACCTGAGCGGATGGCAGTGGAACCGACTGTTGCGGCGTCCCCGCTGCCAGCGGCATCATCAGCCGCAATGGCGGCGCCGCATCTGGATGAGCAAGTGGTCACACAGGCACATCAGCAGATGTCAGCGCAGCAGACTTTGCCATCAGCAGGCGGTATTCCTCACTGCCCACTGCAAGCGACCACGTCAGCTGCGGCAGCGGCTGCAGCCGCAGCAAGTACCGTAACGGTAGGCCTCGAGGAGGGCGCGGAGCCCAGCTTGTCTACTGCTGCTGCTGAGGAGGTGCGGCAGCGCGGAGCAGTAACCATGCCTCAACAGGACGCACCATTGCTGCAGCGGCGTGGAGGTTTGTCAGGAGACACGGAGCGCGCGGGCATGGCTTAGCGGGCAGTGCGGGGTGGGTTTTTTTCAGGAGACGCACAGCGTGCGGGCAGGGATCAACAGGCAATGGCTCCAACTCCTGCAGTAAGTTATCGCCAGAGTTCGTCGTGTCAAATGATGCTGAAAATGTTATTTCTTTCAAGCCGTTGAGTGTCAGCGCTTGCACATGGGCACCACTTTGTTCATGTCGGCAGCACAGTCAGGCGCCCAATAATAGCAGAACTCAACCTTTGCGCAATTAGCCAAGTGTGGCAGTGCATTGATCCAGGCAGATTTGGGCGTGTCCAGGCGCTCATTGCTGCACTGATACCGGCGACAATTTGTGTCACACGTCATGTTCGGCCATCCCTTCTCTACTGAGCACATCTGCTAGCGAGAGTGCATGCACACATAGACAAATAAGACAAACGGTTTGCTTCAGTGCACCATAGCTATGCCTATCGTGTTGCCAACACACCGTTTGCATCCCTTCCGGAGCCGACGTGCTTTGAGGGGATTGCAAACACGGGTGCCTGCATGACATATGTAACATGTGTGTTGGGCTTGCCATCGTTCAAGAAATCGTGAATCGCTCAGGTATTCTCCAACATTGCAATGACAGCACCTCAATAGTTGACTCTTTGTGTCCCTCGGCCTGGAAGCAGTGCATGGGCATATTATTTTTTTACCCGGTATATTATCATAGATGCTTCTGTCCTGAATCCGCACAAATAAATGAATGCATGATTTCAGTGCAGTTATTTCAACCTGACTGAAACAGAGGCCTTCTGAGTCCAAAAGTAACTGCACTGCTGACCATTGCCGTCTTCTGCTGTTCACAGGTGCATGAAGCAGAACACGAGCCAATTACATCAGAGGCGGATATGGACAATATGCTCTATGACGGCTTCGAAGAATTCAAAGGCGAAGACCCGGCGCTCTCTTCATCTGGCCAATATGGCTCAGCATGCTCACAAGTGCCGCTGGAGGCAGCAGTGTCGCTTTATCCATTGAACAAGCTGAACGATGAGCCACATTTGCCTGGGTCTGGCACGGCTGTGACGGGGACTGCCTTGGACTTGGCAGGCCCATCAATTAAGAAGCGCGACCCGCAACAAGTGCCAGACAATGTCCCTGTGCCCTCACTCAATCGTGTACGCACAGCAAACCCTGAAATACAAACATACATGAGCACATCACCCTTTGCCCATGTTGGCTTTCAAATTGCTCTTTGCTGTTGCAACTCTTTTGCAGCTCCTTGCAGAAATGTGCATGGCATGAGTGTACCTATCACAATACACAAACTTCTGAAGACAAACATGTCACATTGCAATGGCTTGTGCAGGCATTGTACCAACACAGCAGGAGACATCAAGATGAGGCTCGTGCTTTGTGATCTGCGGTATATTTACACTGTGAGGTAAGTAGTGGTCTCTTGTTGCTACAGTGCACTTGCCACCCCCATGTGTGCACCGTCCAAGCTGTACTAACAGAGCTGCGTGCTCCGCGACGGTAGCCTCGAGTGCCCTATTGCCTCGCACCATGGTCATGTAGCTGTCTGCAAGAAAAGAAGGATGAAAGTCACAGTCAACATACATTTTCTCTTGTCAACATACATTTTCTCTGATGTCACCAGTACACATACCGGACATTTCCTAATGACCAATGTACAAATAATGTTCGTTGGCTTCTGGGACATTTCCCCGTTTGTATGCTGCACATGCTCAATACCCTCTTATTATACTGATTGTTTTGCCCTTCGAGCCATCATGAAGCCTCTCATTTGAGCTCGTTGCCGCAATCAGCTGACATTGCGTTTGCACTGCCGCGGCAGTATATGTGACGCAGCATGCACAGCATTCTAGTACGCTTCCAACAGGTTACACGTACCGCACACATGTCACCACACAGGCACAAAAAAATGTGGTTTGATTGTTCTCGCTCAGGGTGGACCTGCCAGTGTGTGATTCTAATTACAAACCTAACCCTAATGCACGCTCAACTGCAGCTGCAGCGCTCAGCACCCGCACAAGTTAATCCCAGCTGAATGATGTCACCTATCATATACAGTACAATGCAGAACTGCCACGCATGTCATTGAACTTCCAAGTCGTTGCGCCCAAGCGCCACACGCAGTCCCGCAACGAGCAGTCCCGCAGCGCGCTGCCACACCAGAGCTTGGCAGCCTGCACTGTCTCTCCACACAGTTGCCCGCAGTACAGACTCTAGCTCACAGACGGGCCAGCGCAACCACATCGCGTGCAGTCCCGTGCATCGCCGCAGCAGCGCCAGCGCTCAGCAGCTCGCATCATGTTTGAGATGGGCAGGCACGTCTCGCTGAGCCGCGCTCCCGCCTGATTGGCGTGACCCAGAATGTTGCGCCGCAGGTCCTGCAGCGAGCCCCAGTGGCGCGTGCGTGCACCCTAGCTTCCGCCCACCGATGCCGCTGAGCGATGGTGCAGCGGGGGGCGGAGATGAGCGCAGCCGCTGAGACAAGTAAAGCACTTCAAAACCGGAATCGTTGCTATAACATGTTCATGCCAGTGGCTCATCAGCTGGTCGTTGTGACTGTAAATAGGATGTGCGCGTTTGCGTGCCTCCACCACACACGGCGTGCGCAGCAGCCGTCGCCGCCGATGCCGCTGAGCAATGATGCAGTTTGTGGGTGTGGGGGGGGGGAGAGGGGGGGACACAGGTTGTGACAGTGTGATGAGTCAACCGGAAATGTACAGTATATCGCAAGTGCACTGCTCCCTTTGCATGCAATCGCAATCAGGGGTACTCTGTGGCAGCGCTCTTACCCAGCGCCACTTTGCGTGTACCGCCCGCCCGCGAATCGCATTGCAAGCGCACTGCGCTCTGCGAGTGCGCAGCAGTCCCACGTCGTGCATCTCCTTAATGTCAGCGCATCGCCGTTCGCATGTGCGCAGCAGACTGCACAGACTTGTATTTCAAATGTACAATTGTATTCTATCTCACCCGGCGCCGGTCAGCGTGTGCTGCCCGCCCGCAACCGCGCCGTGCAGCGGGCGCGGCTTGCCGAGGCGGTCCCATATGGGCAGGCAGTACTTGAAGCCCTGGTTATGAGGCACTGACCCTGCTCCGCATGGTTGTTGGTCATCTGGTGGTACTCCGCCAGGGTGAAGAGCCAGCCCGCACGCTGCGGGCAATGGGTGGGGGGTGGGGGTGGGGTGGTGGGGGGGGGGCAGTGAGTGGTTGTTGATTGCGTACGGGGGGAGTGGGGAGGGAAAGGGGGGGCAGTGAGTGTTATTGCATCGCGTATAGGGGAGGGGGGAGGGAGGGAGGGAGGGGGGGGGGGGGGGGGGGGCAAGGTGTCTAGTTTTGAGTGCACACTACGTCAGAAAGAACTTTAAGCATGCTGATAGTGCATGTGAACGGAGTTGGTGAGCGTCTGGGAGAGCAGAACCTGCCAGAATAATCATTAGTTGTGACCATGACACTGGCTCCATGGCTGTGGACCATAGTGCACTGTGCATTTACTCTACATCCTGAGCCACTTCCAGCAAACTGGTTGGTGCGCGTGAGCGCCGCCGCTGCTTAGGATGGACGCCCACCTGTGCGCAGCACGCAGGAGCAGACTCTACGACCCCACCGCGCATGCCATGCATCGAGCGAGTGACTCTCACCTGCATCGGCAGCTCGGTCGCGGAGAACACGTGCGCGCACCGCAGCCATTGGACGGATTGCCATTGGACGCACTCCGCGTCACCGTAGCTGTTAAAGCCAAGCGCGCGCGCCGTGTCAGCGCTCGCCGCCTTCACCTGGGACATGGGAGGCAGGGGGGGGGGGGGGGGGGGGGCGACAACGAGAGATTGCAAAACAGACACGGTGCAGAGTGTGAGCACAGAGTATGCATATATGTATTATGTGAGAGGATCGTCGCAGCGCTCGCCACCTTCTAAAGGGGGGGGGCGCGTGCACGAGACGGGCGGGGGTCCAGAGGGGGCGGAGGGGGGCAGACACGGGGCGCGCGCAGCACTTGTACCTATGTAACTGAGCTCTGAGCAGGCAGGCACGCTTCACCAGCAGCAGCTCGCCGATCAGGTCCTGCGCGCGCCGAGAGGTGGCACGTAGGAACATGTGTATACATCTGGGAAAATATGCACCTGCACGCGCCATGGTGTGGTATGGCAGTGCGCATGCGTCTGGAAATGGAAGGACTCTGCACTAAAATTGAGCGTCTTGGGGACTTGGAGTGATGGGTATTGTACTACTGAAGCATTGCCAGCGCTGCGTGGCGCTGCGCGGCTGTTGCAGATCAGAGCGACACAAGGATTCAGCGGTGCCAGCATGACTTCAACACTGTCCTAGTCACCTTCAACGAATGCCCCGTCCAACATCATGCGGTAAAGAACTACTTCAAAGCATGTGGTACAGACGTTTGCTGCGAAGTTGGTTCCCCTCGCAGGCTTCAGGCACGCTGAATGTGGTTGATCTGACTTTCAAGGGGTGGATCAAAAGTGAAGTGACAACGGCATCACAATTTACGCCGCGGCGCTCCTAACCCTAACCCTAAACCTGAGAGACCTGAGAGATGCGTCTTAGGGTGCTGTCCACAAAATGCGCGAGGGGTAAAGCAAAAGGGCAAAGCGAGCCGCAGTGCGTCATGCGGCGCGCTCACCGTCGCACACTTCAACAGGCAGGGGCATGTATGCATGTACACCTTCCGAGTCCCGCGCTTGGGGCGCTGTCACTTTCTAGTGGTGTCAACAGGGGAACGCGAATCACGTTGCCTCGTGCGGCACGCTCACTGTCGCACGCATCCACGGGCAGGGGTATACATACATACATAGGGGTCGTGCCACACACGCGCGGGCCGGAGGCCGATCCGTCTTTGGCCATGCGCCTGCACAAGCCGCCGCACTAATTACCCTAACCATAATTCTGACCCTTATCCTAACCCCAACGTCACCATGCAGATCGAACACAGAACGGAGGCACAAAATCACCTTGAAGAAGGCCAGCAGCAGCGTGCACATGGGGGAGATGGAGCCGTACGCGTGGTAGGTGTACGCGTGGTAGGTGTTGTGCAGCAGAAGCGCCAGGAAGTCGTGTGCCGAGCAGCGGACGGCCGCGCGGGGGTTGTTGCTGCGCATGCGCCGATGGGGAGAGGGGGGGCCTGGGGGTGGGTGGGTGAGTTGTCAGCTGCCGTCTATGACGTAAAACCCTACGCAACGAAGCAGCGATACGGCTGAGTGCAAACGCTGAGAAGAGAATGGCACGACTCGAGCACCTCTGCTCAGCAGCCCACAACCCCCCCCCACCCCCCCGCATGGACTTCCTCGCAGCTTGGACCATTGAAGGCATCGACACCGCCACACCGCCGGAGCCCTGCGCGCGTGCAGTGCGCTGTCGCAGCAGTGCTGCCGCAGCAGTGACTCGGCGGCCTGCATCTCTTCTCTCCGCTCAGTCCCTAGCAGCATAGACAGATTACACTGTCAGACGAGCCAGTGCGATCGCGCCGCGCGCACCTGGTCCCGCGGCGCGTCGCCGTCGCAGAACCAGTGTTCAGCAGCCCGCATAGTCATCTGTAAACGACAAGGCCTGTGCAGCAGCGAAGATCACAAGCTCACCAGCGCCGCGGCCAGGAAGATGCGCGCGCTGTGGCGCCGATTACCTGCGCGGCGCCCGTGGCTTCAACTGGCGCGCGAAGACATGCAGCAGCTCGCAGAGGACGGCACCGCTGGCGACGAGGAGAGCGAGGCTGTGCCGCACTGCGGCAGCGGCGGAGCGAGGCGAGCGGCGTCAGATATGTGTACGCGGAACCTGCACGGGAGACAGTCAAGCTCGGGCTAGGGTTGAAGTGCTGTAGCGGCCGGTGCATGCGAGGACGCGTCCGGTGTTGTGTGTGCTGTAGACGGTGAAGCTGTGCAGAACGACGCGCAGCGGCGGCAGCGGCGCAGCATGTGCAAGCTTTGTCTGTATCAGCGTGCGTGTGTCAGGCACAGTACTACTACCAGCTTTCAAGCTTGCAGTAAATGATAGTATTAAGATAGGGTGCTACAGGTGCACGCACACCCAGCTCCGCCTGCAGTGAGGTGGCGCAGGTGCAGGCAAATCTGTGCGCACGCTTAACTTGCATCGGTTGGACAGCATTTCACCAGATGACTCTAGGGGTGCCTTTGCGCCTCATGCAGAAGGAGCGAAGTGCAAGAGCGCGAGACCAGGCAGTCACTGCCGCACTTTAACGGCATCACAGCGAGTCGCACACGTGTTCGGCACGCGTACACGTGTTCGGCACGCGTCTAACGCACACAATGATCATATTGCAAGTGATGAGTGAGCAAGCTGGCAGATTGACGTCTTACCTGCGGTGTGTTACGTACGTACCAGTACATTGCTGATGCCGTGAAGCATGTACCCCAGTACTATCAATGACCTTGCCCCTGCATGCCTTGCCTCAGCGTGTCTTTGAGCACACTGGTCCTGCGACAGCAACATGGTACAACAACACCTTGCGCTGAGCATGAACATTGAGCATGCAAACACATTGGGCGAATGGAGGATGTTCGTGACCATGCTCCTCTTCTGTTGAAGCGAACAGACTTGAGTGCATACCACTCATAGAAGGAGTGTGCAGTAGTACATACCCTAGCCTGCAGTGCTTGACAGTGTTCTGAAATACAAACAAACACCTCCAATATGCCTTGTGCGAACAATGGCATGATCAACATGCCTGTGATGAGCAGACCAGTTCATTATCATGAAGTTGCACGCTGTCTCCAAGTTGCGCACTAGCAGGACTGCGCGGTAGTGCATACTATCCTAGCCTGCAGTGCAATGACAATGTTCTGATACACGAACCACAACACCTTCAAGATACCTCGTGCGAGGAATGGCATGATCAACAAACCTGTAATGACCAGACCAGTTCATCAGTATGAGCTTTACATGCTGTCTCCAAGACTGCGCACTGGTGGCCTGTAAAACCACCATGGTTAATATCATGTGCACAGTGCTTACTGAATGCAGCTGCGTAGCATGGCAGACAACTGTGGACAATGTATGAAGCACAGATGCTGCACACACATGCTTGTAGTAAGCTGTCACGTGCGCCCTGGCAATGTCAAGTAGCCTCTCACTGCTGAGAACCAGCTGCCTTCACATCAGGGCATGAGTATTTTGCAAAGCTGCATCAATGAGACGACTGAAAGGCTGGGCGCTCTATACACCCTCTGCCGGCACGCGTGGCCATAGCGTCACCCACTCCTTCACACTCATTCACAAACTATAACACAAAGGCCCCGTAGCTGGTGCCATCCGGCTGTGCTGGTGACGAGGGTGTAGCCAATGCGCTTGTACGTGCATCAAATGCAATCGGTGTCGCTGATGGGAATACCACCAATCAATCTGTGGTCAACAACAAACGGATGTCTGCTACCATCTCCTGGGTTCATTGTTGTCACCCATAAACATCACATCTCCACACACAGCACAGTGATGGCCATGAGACATGTCATGCGCAGAACCTCAAAACCAAAACTTTGTGTGTCAGGAGAGTGCACATTGTTGTTACTGCACTGATTATTATGATGACAAATCATCATCTGTTAAATCATCATCTGTTGCGTGTCAAGCCAGAGAAGTGCTCACTGTGTGTTGGCAAGCCTCCACACAAGTTACTAAGGGCACCGTGGCTGTTGCAATAAGTCACTGGCAGTGACAACTGGAGTGCATTCACATACTATACCGCTGCAATATTACAGTTATAGAGATCAAGTAATAATGAAGACATGATGATACTCCGAACCACTATGTCCATTTAATGTCAGCAACATTGTACATACCTCGGAAGTGGTTACAGGCCCTGGTCTGCCCGCAGAAGCACAAAGTGTGTTGAGATGGCAAAGGATGCCTACAACATCAAAGAAAGCAGCAATAAGGAAGTGTCAGCGCCATGATGAACTATGGGCCTACACTTTTGTTCATGAATCATGAATAATACTTCTGAAGTATGGGGCAACCATTGCATGCACGTTGGTGAAGCATACGAGTATATATACATACATTACTGTATCCTGCTATCTACAGCGCCATTCAGTACAAGCACGTGAGCCCAAGACAGAACAGTGTGCGTGCCAGAGTGCGTGGCGGCGCCTGACACGAACCGCTGCGCAGTGCGTGAACGCCCTCAGTGCTCAACGCGCGCCGATCGTGCACGCGCATTGATTGTACCCCGGCGCCGCTGCGCGCCGCATGCACGCGCGCAATTTGCAATCATGTGAGCACACCAAACTGTCACAAAACTCTCGTGGCAGATCAAGGCGCGCACCAGTGCCACCTGCACCGCGCGTGCGTGAGGGGCTCGCGCGCGTCCTCACTGCGCTTGCACTTCAAGTTTCTGCCGCTGCAACACCTGCCGCCGCGGCGCGCGTGCGTATTGACGGCACAGGGTAACGCTAGCAAACACCGGGGCAGGCATATACTGATAGCACAAGGTGAGGTACACGAGTAAAAAGGGTGGCACTGATTGCACGTGGCGTTTGCCGCAGGGCGTGGCGGGGATGGTCCAATTGAAGGGTAACGCCAGCAAGTGAGGGTCCCGCGTTTGTGCTTGCTGCCGCACCTGCCGCCGCAGCGCAGGTGGAGATACTTGTTTGCAGCAAGATGGCACGGTAGGCGAGCGAAGAGCAGCCTGTGAAGGACGGCCGGCGCTGGTTGTGTGGCACAAGGTAAGGTCAGCAGGTAACTTAACCCCAACACTAACCCTTACCCAACGGCTCATGGCGCAGGTGTTAGTTTGCAGCAATGGGCGAGGTCGGCGAGAGGCTTGTGCCGGTGCGCAGCAGAGGGCGAGGCCAGCTATGAGTAGCCCTTGGGCGTGCGCCTACACGACGCATGGTCAGGCCCCACTCGAAAACACATGCACTAGCAAAGTCAGGCATGTTACTGTTGACAGGTGCTGTCGCATCTGCCTGTTGACAAGAAAGGAGGCACGAGTAGTCAAGGCAGACTCTAGTTCGGACCCTATATCTCAATCCAACCAGGTTGTAGTCACCAGCCCTGGCACGGCAGCGCTCACGTGCAAGGCTCACCTCTAACTGTAACTTTGGTGGTGCTCACGTGTAGGGCTCAGGCGGCCTTGGATGCGCAAGCTGCCAATTGAAGCCGATCGCCTTTGAGACGTGCGTGATTTGTGTTGAAGTTGCTACACAGAACCTCAACTGTAACTTTGTGTGCCACCACTGCAGCAGTGCTCACAAACAGGGCTTGGGCTGAGCGGGCTCGCCAGTTGAATTTTGCAAGCTGCAACCCTCGACAACGGCGAATGCGACAGAGGTGAACATGTCGCTTTATGTAAGCTTCAACTTGTACGGCGTGGCACAGAAATCAACTGCAGCAGCGCTTACGTGAAATGGTCGCTGCAGAACGGCTCGTCGTCCACCTCGTTGAGCAACGGCACGAGGACACGCTCGAGGCGGCCCGCGCGCCGCGCGGCAACTGATAGAGCACCTGTGAGGCTCAGCGAAGAAGCAAGCGTGAGCGTTCTGGTTGCCGTCATCATCATCGCAATTGAATTTGTTTGCGTTCCATCGTCGCCATCGTTGTGTTGATGGCCAAATGTGTGGGACGGGCTGGTGGTGTTAACTTGAATGGTTATAGTGAGCAGTTGGTTGAGGCGTGCGGCGCGGTACAGGACCTGTACAGATGCCAGGAACGAGGAAGCGGTGAAGATGTCACAATCGTGGTGCAGCTCGCTTTCAGCTCTTGTCGCCGTTGTCATGTCTACATTGGTGTCCGCTGCTGCCGCCATCACGGCGGTTCTGCCTGCTGAAGTGTGATCAGTTGAGTCTCGATTCTAGTTAGCAGCTCATGTCACGTCCCAGGTGCGCGCAGCACGGGGAATACTGGTAGAGTGTACGCTGCATACATTGTGCAGCACATGCTTACATACCTCACATGTATGAACATGTACATACATCTCAGCAGCGGCACTCACCGTTTTGTCACCCGACCCCACGCCCGCATACACGGTGCGCAGCACGTACACGCAGGCCATGTCGTGCTGGCTCGTATGCAACGTGGTACAGCGCGTCCATGAACCTGCGAGACCACGCAAAGGGGATGTACTCAGGTGAAGTACGGTGAGTATGGAGGTCAAGCACAGGTGAATGTGGGCACAGACTCTTGGCATGGGGGGGGCGGGGGGGGGGGGGGGGCAGCGCCGGCACCGCACAGACCCCGCCCTTGCTAACCCTAACCTCAGGCCTAACCCCAACCCTATTCCACTGCAACGTCGGCTTTGAAAGCCGGCCGATCGTAGTCGCCGTACCGTGTAGACAAATGCACGCTGGCGTGTTGCGACGTCATCTCACATCGGCGGCGTGCACTGTGCGCATGTGCAGAAGGCAGATCGCCGCGGCGGGCAGGCACACGAGGGCAGCCCCCCCGAGCAGTGCGGTGCTGAACAGCAAGCATTGACCTTTTAGGTGACCCGACGTCAGCTACAAATGCCATTCGACCTCACAGCGGCAACGTACTGTATGTACGTATATACACACCTGATGTCGCCGCGGCCATGTCGGCCGTGTGCAGCATGCGGCTGAGCCCTGGCGCGCTGCGAAATGAAGTGCTGTCACGCTGGCTGCGTACGGCTGGGTTGGCGCACGTGGAGGTGCACATGATCTGCGATGGGGTGCGCAGGGTAAACGGGGGTAAGCGCGAGGGTATTGGCTTGAGGGTCGATGCGCGTGGGGGCACGCAGGATCTGCACGGCGCACGCCGCACGGTATAGGGTATGAATGGGGGTAGGTACAGGCATGCTCAGGGTCAGAATGCAAGTGCAGAGGTATGCGGGGTTGGCGCGGTTGGTGGCACGCACATTCTGCGCGGCGCGCGCGCGCCAGGGTAGGGTAAGGGTATGATTTGCAGCGGCATTTCTGTGGCGGCAACACATGGGTGCTTGCTGAGGTGCAGTGCTGCGCATGAGGCATGGCTGCTGACATGCTGCCCAAGGACGCATTTGGATGTGTATATATGCACTTTTCATAGAATCTACATGTATCTCGTGACAGCTCGGACTGCGTCTCAAGGCGCGCTGGCCATTACATGCACTTTGAAGCATGTGTAGTTGTTCATGTATTCAAAGCTGGTATGAATATACACTTGGGAAAAAATACATGCATACTCCGGAAGTGCATAGACCGAGTCTTCTTCTGCCAGCCACACTTGTAGCACATGCCCCACCTTGTACACGTCCCGGAGATTGTGCCGGCTCGCACCTTCGCCGCGCATTTGACGTGGAAGTGCACGCCGCACATGCGGCATTAGAGCCACGGCGCCTTGCGGGTCCACGCACGCCACGCATGCTGCGCCGCGCCGTCTGATGGTGGCTGCGCCGCCGCTGCTGCCGCTGCTATCGCCGCCGCTGTCCCTGGCAGCTCTGGGGGGCAGAACGCGCAATGTAGTGGTGAGTCGTAAAGGAGGCTTTACGGTATGACGTGAGCACTGCAGGTGGCGGAAGCGTGGAAACGTGTGCCGCGCAATAGCAGTTATGGCAGCAGACTCCACCAAGTTCAGGCTGTAGGCAAGGGCAGCATACTACGGCGCGCCGCACCGCGCGAGTTCATGAGTGTGGCGTTAACTCCGCCGCCACTACTCCACCAAGTTCAGGCTGTAGGCAAGGGCAGCATACTACGGCGCGCCGCACCGCGCGAGTTCATGAGTGTGGCGTTAACTCCGCCGCCACTATTAGGGTTAAGGGTTGAGCAGAATGCGCTGCGCGAGAGAGCGGACGGGACTGCAGAGCACTGACAAGGGAGCACGACGATGTGTTGTCATGAGCGCAATATGCAACATGCCCCCTTGGATTGTGCATACGGCGTTCAACGGCGAAGTGAACAGTCATACCACCACTAAGCGGATCTGGTGACGCTGCGCATGATAGCATTGTCATTTGATCGATCAGCCGCTGCTGCCGACGCTGGTGGTGACGATGCTGCCGATGCGCATGCGGCCAGAGTCACTGCGTGTCATCTGCTGTGGCTGCTCGCATATGGTCGCACAAAGCGCTGCTCGTGTCGGTCGTCATGTTCAGCGGCGCCAGACCATGCATGACTGCGTAAGCGGTGCATCGCGCTGAGCTCTTAGACTGTTTGAGCAGGCGGGAAAGAGTTGCACTGATCGCGACTGCTGCGCACAATACGGAAGGCACTGTTGCACCTGTAGTCACACGCGACGGCGCTGCCGCCACCGCCGATGCCGCCGCCGCCGCCGCATCCGCCGCCACCGCCGCCGCGGCTGCCGCCGCTGCCTGCGCCGCCGTCGTCACCGCGCTTCTGCCTGTGCGCCACCTCTGCCGCGCATTTGACGTGGATGTGCACGCCGCACATGTG
This sequence comes from Tribonema minus, assembly GCA_017506865.1. NCBI lineage: Eukaryota > Xanthophyceae > Tribonematales > Tribonemataceae > Tribonema > Tribonema minus. The sequence goes on along the minus strand of JAFCMP010000536.1, from coordinate 1,172,244 downwards.
GCAGTAGTGCCACGGTGCGGCGCCTTGCGGCTCCAGGCATGCCACGCATGCCGTGTGGCGCCACGTGATGGTGCCTGCGCTGCCGCTGCTACCGCCGCCGCTGTCGCTGGCAGCACTGCGGGGCAGAACGCGCAGCGCAGTGGCGCGTTGGAAAGCAGGCTTTATCGTACAACGCAAGCACCGCGGGTGGCAGAAGCGTAGAAATGTGTGCCGTGCGATAGCAATGACGGCGGCAGGCGTCGCGTCTCCACCAAGTTCAAGCTGTTGGCAAGGACAGCACGCTGCGGCGCACTGCACTGCATTGATGAGCATGGCGTTGACTCCGCCGCCGCTTAGAGATAGATGTAGTGTTGGATTAGAGTTAGGGTTAGCCGGAATGCGCTGCACGAGAGAACGGAAGAGGTTGCGGAGCGCTGACAAGAGAGCACGACGACGTGTAATGAGCGTAGTATGCGATGTGCCCCTTGGGTGGGCCCTCGGCGTTTAATGGTGAAGCGAATATTGCCACCACTCAGCTGCTCTGGGCATGTTACGCACGCCATGCCTCAGCGTTTGTCTGATGAGCCGCTGCTGCCGGCGTTGGCGGCGCTGCTGCTGCCGCGTCGGCGGTGCGACTCGCTTCGTCATTTGCCGTTGCTGCTTGTGCGTAAGCACAGCAAAGCGCGGTGTGCATTGCACTCGCTTGTGGTCATGTTCAGCAGCGCCAGACCACGCATGACTGCGCAAGCGGTGCATCGCACTGAACTCTGAGACCATTCAAGTGAGCGAGGGACAGGAATGTGCTGACCGCGAGCGGTACAGCAGGCTCTGCTGGCACCTAGCTCAGCGTTTGCCCAGGCTCTGGCCATATGGCGTTGTCGGAGGCAGAGCAGCAGAACCGGCTACTGCTCTAAGGTACAAGATACTGCTCTGAGGCGTGCCATGGCGTGCAGCTAGCGAAGCGACAGAAGGCTCAGCAGCAGCGGTCGCGCTGTCATGCGCGTGCCGCATGGGGCTCACCGCCATCTCCAGCTGCACTGAGCAGCGCTCCATCGCCGCGCGTGTGAGGGCCGCATCCACCACCACCCTGTCCTCGTCCTCCAGCACAATGCGGCTCAGCGTCAAGCGCAGTGGCGCATCCACCACCGCCCTGTCCTCGTCCACCAGTACGATGCGGCTCGGCGTCAAGTCCATGCGCAGCAGCGCTCTGCGCAGCAGCAGCAGTCTGGCAGGGCCCAAGTAGGCAAGGTGCACGCGGACAGCCAGCGCATGCAAACGCCGCACGGCACTGATTCGAATGAGCTGGGCTACAGGCGCTCTGCATGATGTAGTTCATGTGCGAGGATTCAGTGTCGTTTGTGCCAGCAACAGCGCGAGCTTTGCGTGGGATGCAGAGTTTTGACTTCTCGGCGGGCCACATGCCGTAGCAGATAGCGTCAGACTCCTTGGCGCTGCCACACTCGTACACCTCCACCGCAACATGAACTCCGCCAAAAATCCTAGGATAACCACAGGTGATGGGTTCATTCATAAATGTACTTGTATCATGTCAACAAAGCCACAAGTGTACAGTACACTTATCAGCGCATGTTGCTAACGTAGACTACAGCATTACAGTACCAGCTACTGTGACAAAGCAAATGAAGCCATGGAATTCTACAGCAAGGTCCATCACAACGCAAGCGGTATATAGGTGTACACGCCAAGCACATGTGCAGCGCTGCTTGTAGCGACAGGCCTTCGCTAGGTCGCATAGTACAAATATGCCTACCTCAACAACACGCATCAGCGAGCTCACCGCGGACCCGCTGCTCGACCAAGGTTACCGACTGTCGAGAGCCCTCGCAGGCCACGATCACAGAGTCGCAGCCGATAACCCGGTTGAACAGTATCCATGAGCATCCTGCCGTATGGGGCCATGGGCTCGAGATATGAACTGAGACGGGACTCAGTGCCCACGACGTGAAGATTGGATGCAGTCACCTCTCTCGCGCCAGCTGCCAGCCCGCCTGCCCCGCGGGCACCTGCGGTTACAGCAGCGCACACACGCGCAGAAAGTCGAGAGGATGAGGGTATCTTAGCAAGCATACCCAATCAGAAAGGAAACTATCCGAATGAAGTGCGATGTTATGCCTGGTGATCTAATTCTCTGGGCTATCCGCCATGCGCTTTTTGACATACCGCCTGGTGCTGGTTCTCAGTCTGGATATACTGCATACTGCTGCTTCCAGTACTTAGTTTGGCCGCACTGCATACAGTAACGGCACCTCCGCCTCCTGTGCATGCTAACAGCTGCAGTGCACACTTTCATCGGACCTGGCTTCAACTGTCATTTTTCCCGTGCTTCTTACTTCACATCAACTTCAACAAGAATCTTTTGATGAAAAAGCAAATTGCTCGCTTAGGATCTAGCACTTACTGCAGGGGGATGGCAAACCGCACCAATGCATCGTGCGACGAGGATCACATCCGCCACTTGCTCATGATGGTGGCCACCGGCGTCAACAGGCTGCGGGAGAAGCACCCCTGGCTCGACGGGCTGCCTCGAGGAGGTGAGGGAGGTTTCTTTGAATTCAGGGTGCCGAGACGCAGCAACGCCAAAGCAGCCTTACATGTATGCGCTGCATACCACAACTTCCGCAGTATGCACCCAGCCTCGCAGCCTTCTTGGAGCGTTTGTGTGTCAATTTGTTCCGGGGTAACTTTTTGCAAGACCTCGAGCTTGAGGAAATGTATTTTGTTGTTGTTGTACAGAAGCACTCAGACCCTGGCCTTTGCCCCATCTGCAGACGGCGGCATCAACGCGCAGCAGCCAGTTGTTCAGCCTCACGTGGCGATGGAACTGGACAATGCGGAACGCATACTGACGGCACTGAAGGCCGCGTGCGACGCATCTTCGAGCTCACGGCCTGCTAAGCCCTTTGCGGACCGGCTGGAGCCGATGCTGGTTTTCGTGCATGGAGGTGTGATCAGTATGAGGGCCAGCGCAGGGCAGTCCGGCAGTGAGCGGGCTGAACTCACCACAGAGGGAAAGGAACAGCTGTGCAGACACCCTAGTACGCCGGGGTTTGATGAAGACACGCACGATGCCAGAGGCCCTGCACAGCGCCGACGCCTGGCTCCCCCCACCCCTCCTGCCACCGCCGGTGCTGTGCTCACATCTGAATCCGGCAGGGCAGTGTGGGAGATGCTGGGGCGAGGGTATTGGCTGCCTGTGGCGAGCGTAAGCAGGGGCTTGCGTGCGGCTTACACAAAGGAGTTGCTGTGTGGAGGCAGCAGCAGCAGCATCAGCGACGGCGGCGGCGACAGTAGCGGTGGCTCTGACTGTGTGTGGCTCTGCCGAACATCGGTCAGCGCCGTGCTGCACTCGGACTTGGTCTTTCGCATGGCCCTGCACATGCAAGCCATCCTGCCCAGCCCTCCACCGGCTGGTATCGCCTCTCTGCCAGCACGCTGGAGGATCAATGTGAGTGCAACAGACAATGGAGATGCCGCTCTTGACCACTGCATGTGCATGCCGTCTCTGTTGTGCTCACAAAGTCGTGGAATCCGATGTTGTGGTGCCGTTTGATGCCTTAAAATTAAGGGTGTTGGTGGTGAAGGTATTCAGCACAAGTCTGTCAGACTTGTTCAGCAATGTGATCAGAGGCAGACCTGCAGGCAGCTGCCGAGAAAGTGATCGATCGCGCACCAGGCAAGGGTCCAACAAGACATTCAGAATCTGCAATTTGATTTGCACTGGCGAACCTCGCTGATGCGCACAAGGTGAGGCCTTCCACATCAAGGTACAACAAAGGTGATTCTGATTGCTTCCAGGACATTTCATTCGCTCCTGTTGTGATAATGGTCACAACCATGACGTTCAAAAGCTCGTGCCAATGCCAACTGTTGGATGCTACGCTTGCTAGATTCGACAGTGTGAGTGGTCTGTATGTGAGGCTGGTTCTAATTTTTTTGCAACGTGCATATTGGTCGCTCGCTGTGCTCGCGACAGCCTCATGCCTGTGTACACTGGCAAAGCACACCACCACCGCCGCGCTACCGCTACTGCTACGATTGCCACCTGTATGCACAACAGTGTTCCTTAGAGTCATTACAGCTGCAACGCTCATCTACAGATGCATCTTGCTGCATGTGTTGATCGGCTCGCTCTCAGGACCGCGAGCTCAGCCAACTTCTCAACAACAGCCCGCGCGCCATGGTCCAGGTGGGCTGTGCGGAGCTCTCCTGTGACGTGATTCGGGCAGCCATGGATGCGGGGCTGACGGTGGACGGCAATGTGCTGATCGGCGGTGCCGAGCGCTGCTGCAAGGCAGCGCTCGACCAGTGGCACCAGAGCCTGTTACAGCGGTCAGCGTGGCGCGCGCAGCAAACGTGGGTACTGCCGGTGATGGCGTTGCGCGCAATTGGAGTGAGGGAGCGCCCCGAAGCCCTCAAACTGCTGCGGTGGGTGTTTAACACCGCAACTTTGAAAAGGGGGGAAGTGCAGCTGCCGCCGGTGCTGCTCACAATGCTGGCCTTCAAGTGCGCGCGTTACGGTCACTTTGACGCGTTTTGCTGGCTGTACACAGAGGGACGGCAGCTCGCGCAGCAGGACATCACAGCCACATTCAGTTTGGCAGACTTCAATGCCTTCAAAGGGGAGGTTGCGGTCCCTTTCCGCGCTGCGTGCACAGACGAGTTCCTCTTCATTAGGATGCTGCCCCCTGACACCACAGAAAGCCTATGCACGCTGATGGACACGGCCATCCAGTATGGGCAGGAAAAGTTTGTTGTCGCGCTCAGCAGGTTTGATGTTGCCCCCGAGCTGGCGTCCTTCACGCCCAAAAGTGCGCCCATCGCTGCCGGATTTGCCAGTCTCAGCCTGCTACAGTGGTTGCACACGCAGCCCGCCTGCCCATTCCCCGCACTGCTCGTTATCGACTTGATCTTTTGCAGAAGTAGGCGCCACTGGCGTGTTCTGCCACTAGGTCAGGCGACGACGCCATCAGGCACAGCGCAACCGAGCAGCTGACATGGCTCCGCAGCGTTGGCGCATTTCAGACTTTAACGCAGCAGCATCTGCAACGTATCATGGGTGCTGCCGCTGCGGCGTACGCGCAGGACTCGGTTTCTGCGCTGCCCGCATAACAGGCCAGGATCCAGTGGCCGCAGAACGAGATGGGGGCTGACCCGTGATGGAGCTGCGCTCATCGTGTGCCAGGTCAAGGACTTGAACGCGAGCGGCGTGGTGCGCATGGTGTCGGACCTTGCGTGCCAGTGGGGCCGATGGACATCCGCGGAGTGCGCGCTCGTCCGAGGCCGGTCGCAGCAGCCCTCATCCGCGCCGCCGCGGAGCGCGCAGCACTGGATGCAGCAGCTGCACGCGCTGGGCTGCCCTTGCACATGCGCGCGACTCAGAGGTGCTGAGGATGTGTAGACGAGTCATCATCTTCACGTCACAATGATGTTCCAGAGACGACGGTGGAGTTGAGGCTCAAGTACCGTTGTGCAAGGTCAGGTCAGGAACTTATCACAAGGATGAGCTCGTGCAGAAAATAGTATGAAACAGGATGTTCAACGCCCATGTTTCAGGCACAACGCGTAGCTGCTCTGACTGCATGCTCTGCTCGCTGCTGGCACCAACGTTCATTGCTCATTATCCAATGCTTGTGCGTCCCCTTGGGGCTTCTTGAAGCACAAACAGACTCATAGGCTGTGGCAACCTGCATTCTGATGCTTAAGACAAACACAGTAACCAGGACTGTCCCTGGGCTCAAAGTGTTCCATGTCAAGAAAGCACAAGGAGCCAAGCCAGTCACAATTGACACAATGTACGGGCTGCACAATCAGCACCGGCAGCCGCCCTGCGCTCTCAACGTGAGAAGGCAGCTACACATCAAGACAAGAGCGGGGCAATTCAACACTGATGAAAGCAGTCAATACATGTCAAAATGTCATATTAGTACATTGGCAGCATCGGGGAGCAGGGGCGTAAGCTGCTGGAGGCTGTGGCGACGGAGTATGCCAGCAGGATGTCAGTGCCCGGAGGAGCGCGCCCTAAAGCTCTTAAGGGCATCGCCCTGGCGCGCTTGCGCTCGGCACTGTCGGCAGCGCTCCACATGGCATACTCTGGCCGTGTCATGACACACATGGCAGAATCCAGGGGGGGGGGGCACATGGAGGAGGACGGACGGGAGGATCCCGAGATGCCATTTGGCGGCGGCGGCGTTTGAGTGGTTGTCGTTGAGACACTTTCAAAAGTCACACGACATGCAGATTCCGTACAGCAAGCTTCAAGCTAGATGCCATTCATCTGGGCTTTTTCGCGCCCTGAGCGAATATTAATAAAAAGTACATAGTGCAGCTAGATGCCAATCATCTGGGCTTTTTCGCGCCCTGAGCGAGAACTAATAAAAAGTACATAGTGCCCCTTGCGAAGCGAAAGTAGTAAAAGTAATTTAGTGCAAGAATACGATGCTCACAATTGTTGAAACATGCTGGGGTCATAAAGAAACACCGCATTTTGTGCAGAAACAGTTGCTTGAAACTTGAAAGCACCAGATTGCAATTCAATGCATCTTCATAGGATTCTGCACAAGACTTCACACAGTACAGATTTGTGTGGAGTACTTTTATGTGCCAACTCCCAAATTATCACAAAGGCAGGAGAAAGCCAGCATACGCAGCGCTGTGTGAAATTGAAGGCACGACATAGTATATAAGCTCATCCAGGTGTCATACCTGAGCTCACCTAGGTGTGCCACAAGCTACAGCGCCTAACCTGGGTTAGCTTGCAATCCTGTGTGTTTTTGCAGAGAAAGCAGGATTTCTGCAAACAAAGCGATTGTTCGTCAAAGCAGTGCTGTCTTGCACAAGAACGCATGTCAGCGAACTTGCCACAAACTTGACGCATGCTATTGCGCAAGCCGCCAGCACAACAGGTCGCACATCATCAGTGCTGCAACGGCACAGCCAAGCGCGTACAATCCATCCCCCGCCCCCCTCTCCTAAGCAGCTGCCACGTGTACCGCAAGAACCTATTGGGGTGGGCCTCCATAGATAAAAGCGCATGCAATTACACAATTCATCTACACCAACGCGGCCACCTCCTTTCGTGCGCTTTTCTGATGCACCACCCTGGGGGCGTGCCAGATTGCTCGTCAGCGCGTGCATAAACTCAACGGAGCCTGTTGCCACGGCGCGTTGTGACGCGACAGAAGCCGCTGCCAGTTGCGGCACGACCCTCGGCAACGCTGCAGACTCTGGGTCGGACGCTGCCCCCGTGGCCTGCAAGGTGACCTGTTTGAGAAGACGCTCGAGCTGCAAGCGCGCTGCCCTGCTGCTGCAGCTGCTGCAGCTCCTGCGCCGCTCGATGGCTGTGCAGGTCGCCCACGACCTTTGCAATTTCGAGTGGACACACGCGGCGCGAGTGGACACACGCGGCGCGCGGCGTGGGAGGCACGTGCGCTCTGTGCCGACTTGAAATGATAAAGACAATGTACACGAGGCACAGCCGCTGCCATGCTTAAATACTTAGAGCGGCTGCACCAATGTCTAGCTCAGCTGTTGCAGCTGCGCAGTATCATGCAAACAAACAGCGGCTGCAAGGATGCGCCGAAATGCCTGCCCTGCCACCGCCATAACGCAAGTGGCCAACATTGTTGAGCACTGCGAGGTGGCCGTGCTCGGCATTGGCGCACGTAACGTCGTCCCACGGGCACCAGTTTGCCCAGGCGCACTGCAGAATATCAAGGTGTCCGCCGTGCGCGGCCAAGCTACATGTGATTTCATCCCATGTGGTGCGGGCCCAAAACAGTATGTTGAGGCGTCCGCTGTAGGCGGCACCGGTGCAGGTTGTCGTGCCCCATGGGCAATTGTGGGGACGGGCCCACTGCAGCGTCTCGAGATGACCGCGGCGGATTGCACTGCTGCGTGTCCACTGGACCAGGTCTCAGGGCCACACGTTCGCATATGCCCACTGCAGCACCTCCAGGTGCCCACCCAGTGCGGCATTTTGGCAGACGGACGGGTGCAGCCATCTGTGATGAAGCAAATCCAGTTCCACTCTTACATCGATGATCATTGTGTGGAAAAGTAATCATGCAGGTTTGCTCGCACTGCGTAGCAAGTGCGTTACTGCTGTTGTGTCAACACATACAGTCACAAATTGTCAAGTCATGCAATGCTTGGCCCCGGCTCAATGAGGATCACTTGCCAACTATGCGAGCATTGTGAAAGCACCTGTTGTAATGTCACATACAACACGGGGCAAGCTGTGAGGCGTCGCACACAGATCTCATACACGCACATCAGATTAGAACAAATGGAAGCAGTATCCTGAACTGCGGCACATGCTTCATCTCAACAGAGGCAGAACAGTGTGACGCAAGCGAAGCACATGAATGACACGCCAGTCCGCAGTGCCCATTGCCCATGAAATGTGGTTAGATGGCAGTGTCTATTTGAAGTGCTGCACCGATGAACAGTACTTGGGCGACCCCCCATATGTCACTAAAGCTGGTTGCTTCAAGCTACATCTCCAGGGCCGCAGCCAAAAGATGAAGCTACCAGCTTCCAGCCATCAACACTTTTGCGTACCCCCATGTCCTTGTCACATAACTTGTGCATGTCTTGAAAAGCTGACACCTGCAGCCACGTAGAGCCAGACAAGATGCAGCAGCACCAAAAGCAATAAGGGAGAACAGCATTGGAGAGGAAATGCAAGGGCCGTGAGATATGTATAAGTATCTCACGAACAATCGCAGCGGTTGCCACTGCGCAGGGTGCACGCATGCGCACATGTGGAAGCTCTGTGAAAGCACTGTGTCAACGCCTCCAGCGTACGAACTGCACATGCTTAGCCTGAGAGCCAACACTAACAGCCCGATCTGCCACACGCACCTGAGTGCGTGAAAGTGAAGCCAACGACGCGAACTGCACAGGGGTGATTGTTACACCTACTGCATCTTTACACATAGAAGTAGACCAATACATGATTCAAAGCACTCATGTGTCAAGGTGAGGAAGTGCTCAACCTGAACCACAAGTGTATGTCACCATAGACTGCGGGACACAACATAGCAGGAGCATGTGGTGCCTGCATAGACTATATGCGACCCTGTTGCTGAAATTGATACTTTAGCTGAAATGATAACATTCAGAGTAGTTATAACACTTCAAAACTGTACTTAATGGACTTTTCAAGCCTGTGTCAGATGCTTGTCATTTTCATGTAGCGTCAAAAGCTCCTGCTAGCAAACAAGCGGGCCATTTGTTGTCAAGCAGATTACCAACAGCAGTAACGCCTCATCCCATGAGCAATCACGCCGCGCTACTTTCACACCCAGGGCAGATGCGTGGGGACAGGCCAGCTGTGCTGACTCCCAGGTGCACCGCATGGATCAGCCGTAGCCGTGGCATGCACAGCGTTCACACAGCCACCGCCTACACAAGCAATTCCAAACACAGCCACAAGCTGTGCCGGCGACGCCACACGACGTCGGTACGCTGCCATGATGGCGCTGAACGGGTAAGATCCCGCCTGAGCCACTCCACGACAGTACGTGTGCCGAGCCGATCTGCAGCCAACATCTTGACACACACTTTGATGGCGCGTTCAACCTATTGTACTAAACACTGTGCGCATGCATGCGCCCTGCACAGCTGCCCTCGGAGCATGGGCAGGTAACCGCGGCGTTACAAGGCATGGGGCCTTGCCTAAAGCGTGGGCTGCTGTGGTGGTCGCTAGCACGGTTCCGCACTGAGCATCTCATTGAAAACCAGTGGAGACCGCCGCGCTCTTCCCCGTGTAGTCTGCCAATGTGCAGATGGCACATGACCCATGCAACTCTTGCACATTTGACACCTGCAGAAATCAGGCAAGTTGCAGCAGCACCAACAGCAAGGAGGGCAGACAGCAGCAGAGAGGAGATGCAAGGATCGTGAGATATGTATACATATATCATGTATACATATCTCACGAACAATCGCAGCGGTTGCCACTGCGCAGGGTGCACGCATGCGCATATGTGGAAGCTCTGTGAAAGCACTGTGTCAACGCCTCCAGCGTACGAACTGCGCATGCAATGCCTGGCCTGAGAGCCAACACTGAAAGCCCGATCTGCCACACACACCTGAGTGTGTGAACGTTACGCCAACAGCGTGAACTGCACACAGGTAATCGTTACACCTAATAGTAGCTACATTCTGACTCACGATACTCAATTCAAGGCACCCATGTGAGTAACCATAGACTGCGGGGCATAACTTAGCAGGAGCATATAAGCGACCCTGTTGAGGACATTCATACTTCACCTAAAACAAAGACACTGTTCCCTTTAAAGCAAGAATATAAATTCACAGCCCTCACCCACCACACGTGATGGATGTTCAAGCCCTCTCATAGTCAGATCATTCTCATATCGCGTCAGAATTCCTGCTACCAGTCAAACTGCCCATACGTTGTCAAAGCAGCCAATTAATGATAACAACGCCTCATGCCAAGAGCACTCACGTCGCGCTACTTTCACACCCAGCGCAGATGCGTGGGGACAAGCCGACTGTGCTGACTCCCAGGTGTGTGTGCATCAGACGGATCAGCCGTTGCCATGGCATGCACAACGTCCACAGAGCTACCGCCTACACAAGCAATACCAACTACGGCCACAAGCTGTACTGACGGCGCACCACTAAATCGGTATGCTGTTGTGGTGGCCCTTGACGGGTAAAGCCCCGCCTGGTTCACTCAACAACAGTACATGGCCAGATTTGCTATGCTGCCATCCATCTGAGCAGGGAGCGATGATGGCGCGTGCGACGTACTTCGCCATGTGGCTGAGCATAAACTATATGCTGCACGCATGCATGCCATCTGCGCGCTGCCGTCCGAGGACGAGCTGGCAACCACTGCGTTACAAAGCAGAAGGCCTTGCCTGAAGTGTCGTGCTGCTGTTGGGGTTGCCGGCATGGATCGCACTGAATGTCTCGCTGAATGCGTGGTGGTGCAGTTGCGGCGCCCATCAGACAACACTTCTGCACATGCTCCTCTGCTGCGCTGCACTGACATCATGACATTGATGCGCGTTGCTGTTTCAGAACATGCTGGCCGTGTGCAATGTTTGCCTACAGTGGGACTTTCCACATGCCCTTGTACGCGTGGCACCTCTGCCATGCAGCTCTCATAGGACTGCAGCCTGCAGCAGTGAACAGAATGGAAAAGAAAAATAACGACAGGCAACAACAACAAGAGCAGCAGGGGGGGGGGGGGCAAACACGCAGGCAAGGGCCGTGAGATATGAATATCTCACGGCACTTCGAAGTGGTTGCCGCTGTTCAGGTGCGCATGCATGCGCGCATGTGGTACCATTGCTCAAGCACGGCGCTGAGGTACCCGTGTACGGACGTGCACATCCCCTGTGTGTCAGAAGAGACCACACATTGGTGTGGCCTTACATCCTACAACGCTGCAAGGTGAACATGCACAAACTCGCCATGGTATCCATAACAATATGATGAAATACACACACACACACACACATGAATTTTTTGAATTCATCCAGCGGGGTGTTGCAGATGCATAACTAGCTACCTGCACTGTACTACTAGTAGAAAGAGCTGCGGGAGATGCTGATCGATACTGCGTTTGAAGCCAGATGTGTCTGCCGCACAGATGCGCAGCGCACATTTGTCTGCCGCATAGATGTGCAGCGCACATGTGTCTGCCGCACAGATGCGCAGCGCACAACCCCGCAAGCTCGCATGCCAGCAGCAGTGTACATTTTATTAATTCTCGCTCAGGGCTCGAAACAGCCCAGATGAATGGCATCTAACTTGAAGCTTGCTGTACGGAATCTACATGTCATGTGACAGTCTGAAATTGTCTCAACGACAACCACTCAAACATCGCCGCCGCCAAATGGCATCTCGGGATCCTCCCCTACATCCTCTTCCATGTGCCCCCCCCCAGCAGTAGACTTGAGGTATTATTCAGTTACGGCAAACAAGCAGACTACTTCAAGTTCAACTTGCCATGACCAACTGAGTGAACTCTCAACTACACCAGATGCTTGTACCATAACCGAGACCCGCACCGTGCTCACAAAGGTACCGCCTACACAAGCAACACAAATTGCGGCCAAAAGCTGTGCAGCCACCGCACCGTTAAGCCGGAACGCTGGCGTGCTGGCACATGATGGGTTAGCCCCCACCTGGACCAGCCATACGCCATAACATTGCCGACCCGCTTGCAGGCAGTCACCCAGTACACTTTGCTTAACTGGCGCGCACAACCTACATGGCTATACGCTGCACGCATGCACACTCCCTGCGCAGCTGCTATCTGTTGCAGAGCACTGCAAACACTGCATTACAAGGACCTGCGAACCTTGCCTGAATTGGTGAGGCTCATGGGTCTTGGCTCCTGCTGACAGCGCCCGTTGCCTTCATCAGCCGTCACTTGTCTTGCTCGCATATCAGAGAGCTGCCAGGTGGTACTGCACACTGGTGGCACAGGCAATAGGGAAGCGAGATGTCGGACGGCGTTCACAGCAAGTGACACATGTCAGATGGTGCTGGTTCAAGCCAAGGCCCTCTGGCATGCAGGAAGCTATTTGAACTGGTGTGATACGGTACAAACAGGGGTTCAATTTCCTCATTCTCCCCATCTTACTACACTGAGCCATGCAAAACATGTCCGCTGCTGGTCGAGGGCCTGCTGACTCTGGCCTCAGCACAAACGGCCACGGCACACAGAATTGTACTTCGCCCGATTGCAAGGACCACGCTACCCCTGCACCACTGGCACAGTTTGCAAAGCATGACAATGCACTCGTGATGCAAATGCCTGCAGTGCGGGTGCTTTCTGCTCATCCCAGGGTCTCCCTGAACCTATAATATACAGTCTGCCATGTCTTCCATTGAAGCGCTGGCGAAGCATCCCAAATGACCTTGGACAACTTTAGCTGCACTGTAAACTAGCATCTTGCAATTGCCAGCACTCCCGCCACGCCAACAAAGGCGATGCGGTGTATGGCAGTATACTTCAGTTGCACTGACGATGCACAACTGAATTGGTATGCTCTTGTGACAGCCACTGGCTGGTCTGGCTCTGCCTAGACCACTCGAATCACACGAAATGTGCCAGCCATTCTAGACTATGCGGCCATATGGATATTCATCTGAGCGATGCTTTAAGGGCCCATGCCATCTGCACACTCGCATGCTCTACATGGCTATCATCCACAAATGAACAAGGCAGTCACTGGGTTTCAGGAACCCGTGAGGCCTCACCTGAGTTTTATTGCCGTAGCGGTTGATAGTTACCGTAGTTGCAGGATGCCCATGACATTGGTGCTGTTCACATGGGTTCTCTGCTGTGTGTCTGTTCTTGCTGATCTTTAGTAGTGTGTGCTTTCACTTTCACCGTGCATGGCAATCATCTGCAATGCGAGCGACAACAAAGGAGAAGGTGAGTATGAAAGCGCGATGGTCAGCGTAAGGATTTGAAGACAGATATCTTGAGCCTGCGGTACGCTGACACAATCCATTTCGTTACATGGAAACCTCCTGCAAATTGTAAAACTTTGCAAGACAACAAAGCTCAGTGCATGAGCAATGCGAATTAAAGAGTTGTGCAGCTTGCTGAAGCATCGCAATCGTGCCTGCATCAGAGCCTGCAGCAAAGTACTTGCCAATTGACGCTCGACACCAGTGACGATGTTGCAAAATGAGAACACCAGCGGTCCTCTGCAACGGCATCTGCTGCTCTTTCTAGATTGAAGTAGCCCATAGGTCGGCACTGAGCAGACGCTTCCTACGCCGCCTACTGCGTGTTACAATCTAAAACAACCCCCCGTGAAAAAAAGAGAGAGAGAGAGCGGCGCTCATCATCCCAAGGGTTGTGCGAAGGCAACTTGATCTTCATCATTGACATCGTACGTGCCTGGCGATGTCATGAAGCGAGGCGTGTTACACCGTTGGGTACAACTTCAAGTAGAACTTCACTTCAGCCTGATTTGGAGGGTACTTCTGAAGTTCTGAAGTGCGTCAGCCTCCGCCTGCTCGGCCCTAGCAGCAAGGGCAGACGGAGTGGCGTTGTTTCAAAGACACCAGCTGCGACTGGGACCACACTGCAGGCAGGCGGCCGAGAGCGGCGGGCGTCGGTGATTTTTTCTGATCTTTTTTCGCGTCATGATTATCAACATGAGTGCTCTGGCCATGGCAGTGCCGCTGCTGCTGCTCTGCAGTAGCTTCCACTGCGCCACAGCTTTCCGGCCAGTGGTGCCTGCCGTGGGACGGCAGCTCCGGGCAAGCCCGACCCACACAGACCGTTCGGAGCGCCTTTCGACGTTGGCCAGCGACACTGAGAGCGCGGTGCTGCCGGCAGAGCAATCAGCTGGGCCAAAGTTCGACTACAACTGGAGGCTGCACTGGTACCCCCTGGGCTACAGCAAGGACTTTGAGGGGGGCAAAAGGGCGCGGCCGTATCCCATGAGCATCTTCGACGAACCTCTGGTGCTTTTTCGGGACACCGAGGGGGCCCTCCACTGCGTGCAAGATCTCTGTACCCACAGGCAAGATCTAACATCTGCCCGCACTCCAGTCGCCTCCACCGACAATGTGATGAGCGCAGGTTTGTTCTCATCGGGCCAGTAGCTGCATTTCGTTGGACACTGTGGTCGGACACTGTGGAAGGCGCACTGCCATTTTGCTTGCATAGGATAAGCTGCTGCTGGGGCTGCTGGCATTTGTTTGGCAGCAACAAATGAACCGACGAGTGTCAAGTGAGGTGCCCCACTCGCTCATCATGTCACCAGTCGCGTGATCACCAAGGACTGTCTCAAAACACAGTAACAAATCCGTTTGTATATATTGAGGCAGCGTGATGTTCGACGTGGCACATATACCTCACACAGACACAAGCATACACACGCAAGTGCTTGAGTTTGCGCACAGCAGTGCGGCCCAGCAGGCACAGAGACACTGCTGGCACACAGTGCGATTTTGCTGAGCGCTGTAGCATGCGCGGTCAACTGCGCGTGCATGCGCGCACGCACGTGAATTCGTTCGTGTAGGGCGGTGCAGCGCGCCTCAATGAATTTATGCCCTATCGTACTGAACGCTGTGCACGCATTATGCAGAGGCAGCGCAACTTAGCGAGCACATAATCGGAAACAGATGCAAGTGCTGCATGCGCCACGGCGGCGAGCGATCTCTGCAGTTGAGCACTGCTGCTGAGAGCTGCCTTCGTGCACTCATTATGGAAACGAATCCAAAGATCGTAGAGCTCTAGGCGACAAGCTGTGGTTAGCTGCAAGTGCCTTCCACCAATGACCGTGGTCGCCGCTGCAGCAGCAATTGGCCACGAGTCAAACAGTGCCATCATATCCACCGGAGCCAAAAGACTTCGGTGTGCAAGCTTTTTGGCGTTCGAGGCATGGGTGTTCAGTATGGGAAGCTCTCACGTGCTCAGTAGGCCATCTCATTGTAGCACGGCAGCGCGGCTCAGCGAAGGCATCACGGAGAAGGGCTGCGTCTACCGCACGCACCACGGCGGCAACGCAACATCTCTCCGCACTGCCTCCTTGAATTCATTCATGAATGCGCGGACTCAGCCAAAGGCATTGTCAAGAATGGTCGCACTCACTGCACGCAATGACTGGGAGGAACGATCTGTGCTGCCGGCGTGGATTCATACATTCATCCATTTACTCATTCACCCATTCATTTACTTGGAGTAGCGATCTGTGCTGCCTGCGTGAATGCATCCATTAATTCAGTCACCCATTCATTCACTCATGCAGGGTCGCGCGCCTCAGCGAGGGCCTCGTCGAGAACGGCCGCCTCTACTGCACGTACCACGGCTGGGAGTTCAGCGGCGCCACCGGCGCGTGCTCACTTCATCTGTTCATTCATCAATTGATTAATTCATGAATTCATTCGCTCACTCACGCAGGGCCGCGCGGCTCAGCGAGGGCCTCGTCGAGAACGGCCGCATCTACTGCACGTACCACGGCTGGGAGTTCAACGGCGCCACCGGCGCGTGCGAGCGCATACCGCAGCTCGCCGAGGGCGCCGCGATTCCACGTGCAGCAGCGCTCCGCGTGTACCCTGTCGCGGAGCGCGAGGGGGTCGTGTGGGTGTGGATGGGGGACGACCCGTGGGGGGAGGGGGCGCGTTTGATCAAGCCCGTGCCCACGACGCAGGACGGTGTGGAGGCGGTTGATGATTTGGCGTTCACGTACCAGGTGCGGGGGCATTGCTCAGCTGTATGTGCGCTTCACTGTTGATTCTCGCTTGTCCTGGCGTTCGTACGCCAGGTGAGGCGGCACGGGCTCAGCTTCATGTACTTCTTTGCCCAAATGGTGATGTCCAGCTCGCAACCACCGCAGCCCGCGACCAGAGTCTGCGTGTGTCTCCGTGCACGCCTTGCCAGCGTCTCGATGCGCGCCGCCGATCACTTCGAAACCGACATCGCGATGTTGTACCTCTACTTCATGGAGGGAGCGGTCTTACCATGCCTCGCGCGTATGCACAGGCGGCGCTTTCAAGCGCGATTGTGGTGTGTTAAATGTGGGCGCATGTGTCTGGGGAGCGCACAGTACGCGGGGAGGTGGTGGTGGTGGCGATGCGCGTGTGTGGGTGGGGGGGGGGGGGGGGCGGGGGGCACATTGAGCAGGCCCTCACCCCCTCTTTGCATGCATTTGTGGAGGCCGTAGTGGACTTGATGTGGACGTTATGCTACGAATTGACACATCACATGAAGGTGAAAAGTGTCGTGATTGCCGCGCGTGGCAGTGGACCTCCCCTACGACCACTCCTACTTGGTGGAGAACTCTCATTGACTAGGCGCACATCCCCATCTCGTCCCATGAATCCACGCATGAATTCACACTTGTATTCACATCGAAATGCGCTGTGATTGGCGCAGGTTGCCGCGGACCTCCCCTACGAGCACTCTTATTTGGTGGAGAACTCTCATTGACTAGGCGCACATCCCCATCTCGTCCCATGAGTTCACACATGAGTTCAAACTTGAACTCACGGTGAATGCGTTGTGATTCACGCAGGTTGCTGTGGACCTCCCCTACGACCACTCCTACTTGGTGGAGAACTTGATTGACCCGGCGCACATCCCCATCTCGCACCACAACACGGAGGGTGGTGGCAATAGGGACAACGCTAAGCCCCTCAATTTTGACGTGAGTGCCACGGTAGGAGAGCGTTTCACAAAATGTAACTGACATTGCTACGTGATCGGTGTGAGGGCAGTGCAGGGACAATGCTAAGCCCCTCAACCTTGACGAGAGTGCCGCGTTAGGGGAGCATTTCGCAAAATGTAACTGTCATGCCCACTTTATTGGTGTGATAGCGGCAGTGGCAACGGATGTGTGCTACGCCATGCCCCTCACCTTTTGACGTGCGCACTGCGTGGGTCGGAGTGTCCCAAAATTTACTAGACGGCCATTATACATGTCAAACATGCAGATTGATGACTTGTGTTCAAGCATGTCGCGACTTTGCCCCTGCGTCGCACGCATACGCCAACACGGATTGACACTCCGTACCGCCCTCATGCGCAGATTGACAAGGACAGCTTCGGGGCGGCGGGCTTCAAGGCGAAGATCACCAACCTGTTCTCCAAGGGCACCACCGCCATTCAGTTCGACGCGCCGTGCGTCATTCGGCTGCGCACGGAAACGCCAGGGGTACGCATACAACATATTATGCTTAAAAATATGTCAACTGCAACCTGAGGAGGTGCATGTTTGTATAGGTAAAAAGTGCAAGTTGAGGTTTGGCTGCAGACGGCTGCGGACGGAAACGCCAGGGATAGCGTACAACATGCCTACTGCACCCTGAGGCGTATGTATGTATTGGTAGCGCAAGTTGAGGTTCTCGCTTGCTGACGTGCGACGCTTCATCCGGCTGCGGACAGCAATGCCAGGTTGTCTCCGGTGGTGGTTCATCAACGACAGTGCCATGTGAAGTGGTCATTGGCTTGTCTGTCAAGGACTTGGGTATGCCTGGGTTTCTGCTAGCAATAATGCAGCAGCGTGCACTTTGGTGCGCCTAACCTCAACCCTAGCCTGACCTAACCCTAACCCAGTGGCCACACAACGCCTTGAGGGCGATCGCTACAAATATGCCGGTTGTATGTAGACACAATGAACCGTGCACAGTGTGACAGGCATGCATTCATGGGCCTGCATGTTTTCAAGAGCTCAACAAGAAAGCAGCTGTCTGGCATGCAAATGCAGTAAGGGTTAGAGTTAGGGTAAGGACCAGGCTTAGGGCTAACCAAGGCTCAGTACCTTGAAGCACTATGCTACTGCACCTGTCTAGGTCGTCTGACTGGCACGGCGAGGGTCCCTGAGCCCTGCTAGCATTCACCGCTGCCGTCTGCAGCCGTCGGGAGGCGCAATCATGGCACAGCTGAGCTTCCCGGCTGCACTCAGGGTTAGGTTAGGGTGCCAGTACCCTTTGTGCGGTACACCTGCCTGCCCTGTGCACTCTTTGCGCCAGCTAACGCAGGCACTTCCGCTTCAGCTCTGCATCTCAGCTTGTGGTCTCGAGCACCCCTTGATGAGGTGCGCATGTGCTTTTTTTTTGGCGCTAACCCTGAACTTTTAAGTTAAAACAAAGATCACGCGCAACGAAGGAGGGGCAGCCCGAGCCCGTCTTCGGTGCCGCGCTGCACTGCATGCACTACAGCACTTGAAACTTGTGTGCGATTCCACGAACTGTTTGATGGGAAAGCTGACGTGCTCTGATGCGACCCTGCCTCTCAACCACAACAAACCATCACGCGCAGAAGAAGGAGGGGCAGCCCGGGCTCGTCTTCGGAGCGGCGCTGCACTGCGTGGCGGTACGCTCCGCACGGCACGTGGGATCTTTGCACAAGTCATCGCAGGCACTTCCGCTTCTGTTCGGTTAAACTGCGCCCGTTCCTAAGCATTTATGCTGTCTGCTGCGCTGCAGCGCGATACTTTCTTCAACTGCTGACCATCAAACTGCCACGCAGATGAAGGAGAGCCGCCCGGCCCTGTGTTTGGAGCGGCGCTGCACTGCGTGCACTACTGCACTTGAACTTGTTCATCCTGACCACTGTTTGATGGGGGGAGCTGATGTTTGCGACGCGACCTGCCTCGCAACTTCAACAACTGTCACGCAGAAGAAGGAGGGGCAGCCCGGGCCCGTCTTCGGAGCCGCGCTGCACTGCGTGCCGGTCGGCCAGGGCCGCTCGCGCATCCTGTTCATGACGTACGCGCGCCGCATGCCGCCGCTCGTCAAGCTCATCTTCGGCATCAAGCCGCTGTGGCTGCGGCACCTCAACAGCTGCAAGGTGCTCGAGCAGGACCTGGGGCTCATCTGCTCACAGGAGGTGAGGAGTGTCTAGGACATGTGTGTATATGATGGAGCAGGTTTGTACTGGTAGTTTGTGAGCCCGCATTTCGCCGCTATTGAACGCTCCGCCTTGCCGCCAAGCCGCTGTGGCTGTGCAACGTCAAAGGCTGCAATTGGTGCTCGAGCAAGACCTGGGGCTCATCTGCTCGCAGGAGGTGAGGAGCGCTGCAACGGGTCAAGCTCATGGGGGTACCCATGCATTTGGTTGAGTTTGGTATATGCAAATGAAGCCGCTGTGGCTGTGGCAGTTCAAACGCTGCGAGGTGCTCGAGCAGGACCTCCGTCTAATATGCTCGCAGGAGGTGAGGCGCACTGCAACAGAATCAATCAGGGAGTATGTATTTGCATGAAGGGGGAGGTGCGATGGGTGTTTGCACGGCGCGCCGCTGCTGTTGATGCTCAATCCTGCCGTCACGTCGACGGTCGCTGCGCCGCTGTTGAGCAACAGCTGCAAGGTGCCCAAGCAGCATTTGGGGCTCATGTGCTCAACGGAGTCGAGGAGCGCCAGCACAGGGCGGTCACATTATGGGAACGTACCTCAGGAACGTTCCACAGTCACCCAATGTCCACCAGCGCGCATCTGATGCGTTTCACCACTTTGGGTTACTCCAAACCTTAATTCTAACCCCTTCAGGACATCCCACGGTTATCCTCGACCCTAACCCTTTCCACAATATCCGCACAGCACATCAGCGCCCAACAGCTGCTTCTGCAAACTTCAGGCTTAAGCAGGCAGAACGCTGGAACTACATCTTGTGAAAGGAAGTTGTTCATGTTTACATCAGCCATCTTTAATCATCTACCAGTTTTCACGTCCATGACCACCTGGCTTGGAGCGGGGAGACGCAGTCCCAAGCCTAAGTGCCCTTTGCTACAACTGTGAAGTTCATACTTTGAAGTATTCAACCTTCATGTTGAAGAAAACATGTGAAAGCCCATTTTTTATGCTTCAAAGTCCAGGACCACCATATGCACGTACGTGCGCCATGCTGCCCCAAGCCAATCTACCCATCGCCGCACCTCGATGAAGACTCATCTGATCTCCTTGTGCAACTTCAACTTTACTGAGTCACAGCGCGTGCGTAGGACCTCTTTGCGCGGACGGGCGCGACGCTGCTTTAGTGCCACCTTACCCGGTTTCAGCATGCTAAACCTTATCTGAAACAAGGCTACCTTACCCAGTCCCACCGAGCTGAACTTTGCATCAGACCTTCACTTCAACTCTACTTATCGTCGTACACGCAGGACCACTTTGCGCGGACGGGCGAGACACTGTCGCAAGCCTACCTACCCATCGCCACCAGCGACGCGCTCGTTGTGCAGTACCGCCGCTGGCTGGACGCCGTGGGGTCCGGCATGCCCTACCACGAGGGCTTCCTGAGCAATGCCAACGTCGCCTTACGCGGCGACCCGCTCGTCAACGGTGAGCTGCATGTGTATGTTTGTAGACTGGCGCTTCGTCGGTCCATCTCCATCTTACTTTAGTGTTGCTGCAGCGGCAGTGTGCTTGTGATGACACTGCAACTCCACAGCGAAGGCGCCCCAAGAAAGCGTCCCAGTCTCTGCTTCTCATGCTCGCGGCACTTCCCCCAGGTGGACAGGACACTTTCTCGCAAAGTCGGCCTCTTGCCCAATTTGAGTTCCAACGAACAAACTCCAGTCAGGAACTACGACCGTCCTGTGCCTGCGGCACGCCAATCATTCCCAACGCGCCCGTTCCATGGACCTCGATTGCAACGCATCCCCCACAAATCAACTCCGTCCCTGCTGCTGCCGCCGCCGCCGCCGCAGGCAAGCTGCCGCCGCGTCGCGGCGGCCGCGGCGCGGGCGGCGACGGCGGCGCCGCTGGCGGCGGCCGCTACCGCCGCCACGTCGTCATCTCCAAGGAGACTGCGGGCGCGCTGCGTAACGTTCGTGTTATAAAAAAAGGTGGCATAATCGGGGCGCTGACGCTGGCGGCAGCGGCAGCAGCGCTCGCAAGCCGGCCGGCGGCGGCGGCGGCGGTGGCGGCGGCGGCGGCAGTCGCCGCGGCGGCGCGCGTCGAGCAGATGTTCCACCGCGGCTACGAGCGTGTCCCCGAAATCTGAAAGGGGGGTGGTGGGGGGGGATCGGTAGTGGAGCGCTGCTGTAGCGGGGTGGTGGTGGTGGGGGGGTCCGTGGCAGCGCTCGGCAGCCGTGTCGTAGCTGTGCCATATTGTAGTAGCTGCGCCAGCTCTCAGCAACAGCAGCAGCCAGTACTCTAGTGTCTTTTTCTCAGCGGCTGTGTGAACGGAGAACTATGGCAATCCCTCGCCAGCTGGAATAATGCCGTCAGTGTAACCAAGAGGGGGAGGGGGGGGGGGTTTGCACGTGCGCTGGCAGCAGCGACCACCAGCAGCGGCGGTGATGCAGCATATTTTTGTACTGCAATGGTTGACGCTCGTGCACGCCTGCTTCTTCAACTTCAAGGCCAGTGGCCGACGCTGCACCCAGAGTTGCTGAACGAAGAACTCCTGTGCAGTGCGCAGTGCAGCTGTCTACCAGAGATTGCGGCAGAATCAGGTCTAGTAGGAGTTGGGACTTGCGGTGAAGTACTGGTGTTGCGCACCCAAGGGTGGCGCCCCTGCTGCTGCAGCGCGCGGGGGGGAAGGGGGGGGGGGGGGGGGGGGCAGGTGACACCAGCATGACCTTGCTTTTTTTCATCCCATTGTATCTAGAAATTACCTCAGTAATCCTCATACACCGCCCTTCCGATGGTGCTGCGCAAGGCTAGCAGCAGGTAGTTGTACACACGTGCACCCTCCATTTCCTTCTTTGCACTTCCCAGCGGCTGTGCCTCCCCCACCACATTAATACCTACATGCCCACTCTGACCACGCTGCTGTTCTACCTCTAGATCTTTTGGCACTGCCAATCACAGGTCTGTCTTGCGCTTGTGTGGCTCACACCCATGACCTGATTTTAAAGGCGCTTTTCACGACATTAATGGATTCATGCCGTGACCATGCTGCTCTTTCACCGTGCCTGACCTTGTTGCAGTTCCAGATCACATGCCCCACGTGCGCTTCTGTCGCTGCCTTGACCTGATCTACTTAGCGTGCGTTGCATTCAGAGGCGTTTTGTGACTTGCTGGAAAACCTCTTGTGACTAAGCGTAGCGATTGCATGTGCATTCTCACTGTCCATTGATTCTCTTGTAATATATATGCAATGCGAAAAAGCCAAAGAGGTTGATGTATGGCCTGCCACCAGAATCTTGTCATGTATGTTTTGACCAAATGCGCATTGACAATGCGCAGTGTTCAGAGCAGTAGCACTCTCGGCCGCACATGCTTCTCGTTCATAGCGCACACATGTGACATGACTGAAAGCGGCGAGTGGCTAAATGACATCTTGCATGAAGGTAATGCGCTTGACTTGTTGACTCAATGAGGTGAATGTGATGCACAATTTTGTTTGTCCGAGGCCCTCGATTGATGTGATCCCCCATCTGCTTGATTACGGTCAGCTGCTACGGCTCGTGATATATCAGGAATCTAGACATGGTAGGCCAGCACAGGCACAGCGCGCCAATGTTGTTGACGTGCAGTAAGATTTGAGCGGGACGCATATATGTGTGCCACCATGATTGCATCCACATTGCATGGAGCCACATTGGTGCAGCAAAACAGCCTGGCTTCCATGCTGCCAAAGGCAGATGGGCTCTGGTGCTGCTGGCAAGACCAGGTTGCAGCCACCTTGCTGGACAAACATTAGCAAAGCTAGAGAAATGAGACGCATCTCTGTGAGCATGGATTGAAGGCCACTTGAATGGCTCGGCTCCAGAAAGGCTTGCTGTCCCCCAGCAGGATGTCGTTCTTGCTCAGGTGCTAGCACTAGTGAGCATAGAGCCTTTGTCCTCCAGTACTGGCCAGGGTCTGGTCTTGAAGTTGAAGAACGGTTCCAAGAATGGTCCTATGGACTTGTATTTATAAAGGCCCAAGGGAGGCCGGGTTGCCTATGCAATCGAAAAGCTTGCGTCAACGCAGCAGCCTAGTCTGCGCTGTGCCCTAGGAGTTTGGATACCGGCGCCGCAACACAGCCCAGCATTCGCGCTCCACGTGTGTATGCCATGACGCGCTCCGCCAACTCCCGCGCCAGCGATATGCTCAGCTCAATGTGGATCTGACGCTTAGCTAACCCGGCCTTGCGTAACACATCTGCCTTCCCCCCCCCTGAGCACAGTGCTGAGTGCATTGCCAACTCCTTAACAAAAAGGCTTGTCTGCTTGCCCAGCCGTCCGTACGACTCCTGCACGAATGGCACAAAAGCCCAAGATGACGTCAAGGTGCCGGTGTGGTGCTTGACCTTCGCGTCCTCCCCCACCCCAGCAGCATAGCCGTCCGTGTTCGAGGCATTTGTTTTGCCTGTCAGGTACGAGCTCGCTGTGGGTGCGCGCACACTTGTGTCTAGCACTATTCCCTTGTTACGGTATGCACTGCTAAAGTGCAGACACCCTGGGTCAATGACTGTGTCCGCCCGATACCCCGGTACCTTGAAGACGCTAGCGTCCTCATTGCGGACAATAGAGACATGGTGCTGTCTCAAGATGCGCTGTAGGCACCGCTTTTGGGCAGTGTGTGTCGCGTTGTGCCCCCGTATGTGCTGGCTGGGGCAGCTGATCGCATGCGTGGAGGTGGGGCTCACGTCACTGCACCGCCATGGGCACACCTCGCCCTGTATGCCCCACCCGTCTATAAAGATCGCAACCATAATCATCGTGGCTGCTGCCATACTGGACATGGGCGCCGCACCCGGGCGGTCATTGGCAGCGGGTGGCACGCTCATCCACGCCATTGCCCCGGACGCACGCTGGCTGCGCAGCTGCGCCAGGACCCGCGCGCTAGCCTGTTGGCGGCGGCGGCTGGTGTCACGCAAGTCACCAATAAGTGTAGCCTGCGTCGGCTTGCCCACGGCACCAGCCGAGGCAGCCTCTAGGTCCTCCACCAGGCAGTCCTCGTATTGACGTCGAAGAACATTTGAAAGGCCGGCTTGTAGTCCGTGCGTGAAGTGACCGCGCCGGCGGCGGGGCACTACCTTTCTGCAGATCTCGTCAGCATAGGCCTCCCAGTCGTCGTCGTCGTCCTCCTGCCCGCCGCTGCAGCTGCTTTCTTCCGCGCTAGTTTGTGTTTTAGCGGGCGTGGAAGAGGCAGCCGCGGCAGCGGCTTGAGGGCCAGGTACGGTCGCCGCCGCAGCGGCCGCCTCGGCGCCAGGCACAATGCCGTGGGTGTGTGGGGCTGGCTCAGTGGTCCCCGTCTCCGTGACGGCAGTTGCGGCGTAGATCGCTTGCACCGCAGTGGGGAGCGTCGACGCTGCGGCCGTTGTATCCGCTGCCCACCGTAGCAACGATGCTGGGAGCTGCTCGGCCACAGCTGTGCGTGATTTTTCGCCGCCATCAGCTGTCAGCGCTCGCGTAGAGCGTCGCACGGCCTCGATGATTGGCGGCAGTCCCTGGTCCTCGCGTATTGCGCATGAGTGCTGCGCGAACCAGGTGACTGCGCCGTGTTCGTCAGTGCCGAGCCTCAGGGCCCCTGCTGCCACAGTGGCATGAATTATTGCAGGCCGCAGTGTTGTGCATGCCTGGGCCGTGTATGCGGCTGGTGCCAGTAGCCCCAAAAGCGGCATGCCCAGACCGCCTCGTCGCTCCGGCAACCGTGACGCCCGCAGTGGCACTGCGATGTCCGTGAGTTCTGGCGGGCCCAAGCGCGGCAATACCAGCACGCTGCCACTGCTGGCTACCTCATTGTCACCAGCAGTGCAGGCGGCCAGCAGGTGTGACTTCATGACTGCCGCGGTAGCGCAGCCGTGCAGGTGCAGCATGCGTTCAAGCGTCCATGCACAGAACCCGTCAAATGCGTGCAGCCATGTCTCACTCAAAGCCGTGTCAACGACCCGAGCTAAGAAGCCCATGCGCTTCGTCAGTGACCTGCGCAGAATGAACTGTGCTGCCTGTAGGTGATGCCGCGCCATCCCAGCTAGCTGCCACGACAATCGCCATGTCCCTGCGTCAACAAGATGCTTGCTCATGGCAGCATGCACATAGGCTGGGTGCCCTACCGGTACCCCGACCGACGTAAAGCCCTGACTGGATTCTGGCATGGTGGCGTCCACAAACGGTATGTCAAGGGCGCGCAGGCGTGCTCTGGCCGCTTCATCAAACACTGTGCCGCGCATGGCAATGGCCAGCGACTTGTCTGGTCGAACGCGTAGGCCCCCTGCCGCAAGCCGACGGATCACCTCTGCCACCCCAGCGGCCGCTGCATCGTCGAAGTAGGCAGCTTGCAGCACGTTGAGGTCATCCAGGAAAGCGCAGTGC
This sequence comes from Tribonema minus, assembly GCA_017506865.1. NCBI lineage: Eukaryota > Xanthophyceae > Tribonematales > Tribonemataceae > Tribonema > Tribonema minus. Next base: position 1,146,546 of record JAFCMP010000536.1, on the reverse strand, counting down.
GGGGCTGGCGGTTCCGCTGTGCTGTGGCCGTAGGCCGGCATACTGCCGGGCGTCGCACTCACTCCATCAGGGTAGAAGAGTAGGAATGCCGCTGCCACTGCAAAGTACAGCGGCCCTAGAGGGTCCCCTTGCTGGCACCCTAGGTGGGAGCAGATAATGCGAGCTTCACCGTTCACCTCCACTCGCATCTCTGGGGCAGTGTCACCACAGTATACGGACTCAAAGTGCGGGAGCAGCTCCGGACAGAAGAGCATAAGTCCCCGCACAATGGCGGCGCGATCCACACTGTTAAATGCGTTCTCACAGTCCAGCTGGATTGTGGTGCCATACAGCTCGTGCCACACGCGCGCGCGCGCTGCCACATGCTCGACGCCAGACCGGTATCCTACGCCAAACTGCGACATGGAGGCCAGCAGCCCCGATATTTTGCCCTTGACACCCCGTGCCGCTGTGGACCCGAGGAGTCTGCGCCAGACACTGGAGCAGGCGATCGGACGCCGCTTCTGTCCTATGCCTGAGAGGGCCGCGGCGCGGAGAAGCCGTTGCGATTGCTCCGGCAGCAGTTCGGGCTCAACAAGCAGCGTCGTGAACACCTTGGCCAGGTGATGGGCGAATGCCGGTTCCATCACATCCGATTCTGAATCACCAGCTAGTCCTGGCGAGGCACTGCCCACGGGGCGGGTGGCTGCTTTCACTGGTGCACCAGGCCCAGCGGCCATCAAGAGGTGTTCATAGCGTAGGCCGTCCAGCCCTCCTGCCTTCCCCGCCCCTGCTGCGGACAAGGTCGACAGTATGTCTGTCGCCTCCACCTCGAGGCGCCGTCCGGCTGCGCTGGCAGCATCCTCAGGCCTATCGCTGCGATCATGCGCCTGACCCGATTCGAAGACGGGACTGCCGCTGCCAGCGGGCCCGGCGGTCGTTGCCACCCCTGCGCCGTGCAAGCAGTGCCGCCGGGCGTCGCGTACCAGGCCGCGCACTTGCTCCATTGGCGTATCGACTACCCCGGCCGGGTGCCAGTTTCAGGGTGCTTTGCTGCCAGCACCTGTGCCGTGACCTCGTCTGCTGGGGCGCATGCTTCACGCGCCTCTAGTCGTGCGGCAGCCAGGCCTACCCCCCGTCGCTTGCCTGAGAGGGCAGCGCATGCTGTTTGCTGCCTGGAGTCAGCCTCCGTCCAGTCGGCATCGAAGTTCGTTTGTGCCGACGCCGTAGCTGCGTTGTTCGGTTTGGGGGCCCGCAGCGCCGCTGCTGCTGACAGCGTCTTTCTCAGTAGCTCCGCAAAGTCGCCAGACAGCAACGCTGCCAGCCGGGCCGCAGGCGGCATACCGGTTCCCTCCGGTTGCCTACCAAAGGCCATTGCTGCTAGCAGGTGCAGCAGCCTGTAGCCGCGCTGCACTAGAGTCTGAGAAACCTGATGAGCAAACGCCCCGGCACCATGGTGGAGGCGCACCCGTGCCGCCTCACGTGCACTGTCTGTGGCGTCCGCCAGTAGTCGTGTGGCGTGCTCCACTAGCCGTGCCCACTGGGTGCACTGCAGCTGAGTGCGGAAGGGGTTGGCAGTCGTGGTGAACCGTAGCAGCAGTAGATCCGCCTCATTGGTCTGGTCAAGTGCGTGGACGACCGAGGGCGTCGAGAGGTCCCAAGCCAGGGATGCTCGTGACTGGGGCTTTGAGGGCCTGCCACTGGTGGTGGTGGTCGGGGGGGGCGGTGACGCGGCATCGTCCGGCGGGTCCAAGTCCATGTCCGCCCATCCCACGGCCGTCCCGTGGGGGGGGCTGCTGTCCTGCAGCCTTAGGCTGTTACACTGAGTGCGGCTGCCGGCGCTGCCAGGCGGTGCCGCAGCAGCTGCCGTTCGGCGCCGGCGTTGCGCGCCGGTTGCCGTGGCCGCCGGGCGTTTCTTGCTGGACTTTGAGTTGGCAGCGCCACTAGCCGGCACCGCCGGTGGCTTTGGAGGTGTCGCTGCGGCAGCCCCCGCCGCCGCGGCCGCGCCGTCGCTACCCGCACCCCCGCCCTCGGACTGGCCCGGGGGTACTGCCGGGCGTGCGCGCGTGGGGGCGCTTCCATTCCGTCGACACGTGTGGCATGGCGAGGTCAGCGCGCATTGCCTCTGCCCCGCGCTGGCTGACATATGGACCAGACCGCAGGCACCTGTGCATGCACTCAGCTTCCTTACCGCCCGTAGGAAGTCTTCTGCCGTGCAACCATACATGGTGCTCATCTCCTGCACACGCTTGGCATGGTGTGCCCCAGTGTTGCAGGTACTGCTGCCTGAAGGGGCACGGTCACCGGATGGGTCGTGATCAACCTGCTGCCGGATGCCCTTGGCGTATGCTGCCGCCAGATTTTGCTGACAGTGTGATGTGCTCGCCTCAGGGTTCAGCATCGACCTCGTGCAGCTACCACCGTTGAAGTGGGCCACTACCGGTGCCATGCGGCTCGCAGCTGACAGTTTGCCTCGCTGTTTGCTGTCCTCTTTCTGACCAAGCTGCCAAAATGCCAGTGTGCATAAAGGACACCTCAGTGGCTCAGGCTGCTGTGGCAACTGCAGCGCAGTACGGGGCTGTGTCCGACTCGGAGCCGTGATGTGGGTGCTGTTAGCTTGTTCCAAGAATGGTCCTTGTCTAGAACATCTCCCCTTTGGGTGCTATGCTAAAACTAGCACAGAAACAGAAAGCTTGTACCCTGCTTAGCTCGTCCAACCAAGGCACTGCATCGTAACGCGTCTACGTCACATGGCGCTACACACAGCACGTCAACACACTCCTTTGTACAATGACCAGCACACTCGCCAAGCTCATGCATAAGCAGATGTGGCATTGCGGCATGCACACATGTACGACCAAAACTTTAGAAGAAAAACTTTCAGCGGCTTTTATGTGCACGGATACGCCAACGGCAGAGTGGATCTTCATTCGCATACATGACACACACAGCATGTGCTATATGCAACAAAGCCAGTCGGACACCAAAACGATATGAGCACTGAGCTCGCAACGAAGCACAACTCTGCAACAAGAGAAGTGTGTATTTTGTGGGTTTGCTGCGACGATTCCGATGCTGCGCCACTACATCCCATTGCCCCCCCCCCACTACGCCCATGACACCCATGCCGCCACTGCTGCCCCCCCCCCCATTAGCCCCCTGCCTCGTTACACAAACAGTACCTTTACGTAATGCCTACTGCCCCGTTGCGCAACCGTTACCATTTGTGGTGTGTGCGATCACTTGGCGCTGCCGCACCTTGTCGGTGCCAACGAGCTACCACCCGTAATCGAACACGCGTCGGTCGCTGCAGCACCTCACGATGCAATGACCCGCTATTAAGTGTTTCGCGTGCAACCGCATGGCGCTACCGCGCTTGTCGGTGCCAATGAGCCACCACCCGTAATCGAACACGCGTCGGTCGCTGCAGCACCTCGTGAGCAACGACCCGCTATTCAGTTTTGTGCGTGCGACCGCATGGTCCTGCCGCACCTTGCCGGTGCTAACGTCTCGGAGGCACTGCCCTGAATCAAGCACGCGTCGGTCGCTGCAGCACCTTGCGACGATCCGCTATTAAGTGCTGTGCGTGCGGCCGCATGGCGCTGCCACACCTTGCCGTGCCAACGAGCCACCACGCTGATTGAACGCACGTCGCGCGCTGCCGCATCTCCCGATGCAATGACCCGCTATTTCATAAAGTAGTGCGCGTACGACCGCATGGCGCTGCTGCACCCTCCCGGTGGCAACGAGCCACCGTGCAGATCCAATGCACGCCGCGCGCTGCCGCACCTTGTGGTGCCAACGAGCCGCCACGGCATCATTAAGATCACATTAATTGATGAATCAGCATAGTAATAGTTGAGAAAGACTAGGCGCAGTGATGGTGGCCACGCGGGCGCGGTGGCATCTGCTGCTCCGTTGACCTGACGTGTGGGTAAAGGCATTGGTCCCCCCGCTCGCAACAGCCTTTATTGAAGTAATAGCAGGGGCCACGCTTGTCCTTTGGAACCACGACCGCCTCCACGCTGGGGTCGTGCTCATATTTGCAGCCGCTATACCGCCTCTTGCACGCTTCGCCGAAGTCACACCTATACTTGCGAGTGGGTTTGCTGGCAGCAGGGGCGGCGGTGGCGGCCGGCTGCTCTGCCGCCACAGCCGCACGCGCCGCGGGCGCTGCTGCCGGCTGCTCTGCTGCGGCAGCCGCAGGGGCACTCGCGGCGGGGGCGGCGGCTTTGCGTGCGCGCCAGTTGAAGTCCGCGTCGCCGCGCCCGGCCGGCGCGTCAGCGGCGCTGGCGCTGCCGCTCCCTGTGGCACTGTAGCGCACCGCGTCGCCAGGCACAGCGGTGCTGCGCTGCGGGGGCGATGCGGGCGCCGCGCCGACGCCGATGCCGCTGCTGTTGGGGGACACCTTGATGAAATTCTGCACGCCAGCGTCGCTGTCGTCGAGCGTCACGATCGAGAACTGCTTAGAGTCGATGAGTGCGTAGCCTCTGTGCGTGGTCGCCCTCCAGCTCACGAGCATCACGAGCCAGCCGGTCTTGGCGAGGGCGAGGTGTATGGCGTTGCGGATGCTCAGCTGCATGTGGCGGAGGGGAGAGGATGCAGACGGCTGATGTCACAACACACTGATTGGCAACCAAGAGCGGAGCATACAGCAAGCCCTCTGCTCAAAACGCTTTGTCGTTGTGTTGAAATGCTGCAGCATGCACACGCCTTAAGGCGCCTTCAAACTAATCGTGCCGTCCCTGCATTGTGACCCTGCGACACGATCATCAACACTCTGTGTGTCGTTTTGCTGAGAGCTTTGTTTGTTGTATTGCTGAGCTCATATACATCTCTCTCACTCTCCGAGTTTTCAGCAATTTTAGTACAAAAATGCAGGTGGGACCAAAAACTCGGGAAACTAGCAAGGGGCAGAAGAGGGGGTAAGGTGAGCGTGCAGTGGCCATTTACATTCTGCTAGACCACATGAGAGAGCACGCACAGATGGCAGCACCAGTCAGCCACCGGCACTGTTGCGAGTCAGCGTAACTCAATCCAACTGCAGCGAGGAGTGTGAACAACTGTTCCTGGGTACGCTCAGGTCTCCCTGAGATTAAATTACCTCACCTTTTGACTCTTAACCTACTGCACGCGCGGATGATCTGACAACTGTTATCATGTCGGCTTGCCTCACAAACCTTATGACCGGACCGGCGTCGCGCGCACTGCTGTAGCTGCGGCGCTGTCCAAGAGGTGTACAAGAACCCAACTTTGCCTGTGAGAAAAAAGTGTATGCTCGCAGTCCGATGTCTTCGGCCTTCTTGACAGGTGGTGCGCCGCTGGCTACTCATTCGCGTTTCAATGCTGCGAACAAAGGCTGTCGCTCAGCCGCAGCTGCCACTTCATCGTGGCCACGGCGCTGTCCATGGGCCTCCAAGAAAAAATCACATGCACGAATTTGGGCGATGTGCACAATTTCTCGCTTTTGTCCTGCTGCACGCGCGAGCTAGCTGGCAGCTGCTATCAAGTCGGTCTGCAGTCACTGTCTCTCGAAACGACTGGCATCAAGCGCCTCGCTGTGGTCGCGGCGGTGTCCAAATGAGGCGCACAAGAAAAGTACATGGCCTGTGAGAACAAGTGCGAACTACAGTACGCTGCAGGTCGGCAAGCTTACAAGCTGCGGCGGCACTGATAATTGAGACGCGTAAAGCTGCTGCCGTGTAAGGCTGGTGTAGCGCCGCTGCCACCATCTTGGTGAGACCATGGCGCTGCTCATGTGTCTCCTAGAAAATTTGTGACTGCCGAAAAAATAAACGCCCTCTTTCGCAAGAACAGGGGATTGCGTCGCATTGCTGCACGCGCGACCTCTACTTCCTGACAGTCCATGCAGCAAGCAGTGAAGTTCACTGCTGCAGCGTCAGGCGTCTCATCTCAGTGTGTGTCAGGCGCAGTCTGTGTGCGAGTGGCTGCGCTAGCGAGCCGAGGATCGGGGGCATGTTGGCCAACTTCGGCGAGCGGTTCGCGGTAGTTGGCCAACGTTGCTGCAATCGCAGCACTTTGCATGTATGTTTGTCAGGGGCTGCTTTTTTGTTTTGATTTGTACATTTTGCCTTTGAAATCCCCCAGAACTTGAAGTTACTTTAGCGACACCACATGGCTAGTCAGGTTTTTGAACTACAGCGTGCGCGGGGGGGTGTAATCGGCAGGTGCTGTTCACCACGCATTTTCCGATGTCCTTGTTCATGGACAATTGAAATGGCTGCTTTACAGTTTAGCAAACAACACAACGGTGAACTGATTTATTCCGAAGTAATCTCACCCGTAGACGAATCAAGTTCCCTGCTGCACCATGACCGTCAGGACTCCTCTGAGACATCTAGGTGCAGATCTGGTCGTCAGGCGCAGTCTGTGAGACCTTGTCTGCGTGCGATCCCCCCCCCCGCCCCGTCCCGGAGGGGGGGGAAGGGGGGGCAAACCTAGAAGGCAGGCCCTCTCGCACAGCACACCTGACTTCACGGGGCTAACCTTTTAAGCGGTCAAGCACGCATTCATTTGAAATCTGTGTTTGTGGATAAGAGCAGGTGCTGCTGTTGTACAGGCCGTGGCTGTGCGCGAAGCGAAACGCCCCACCCCCCCCGGAGGGGGGGGGGGGAAGGGGGGGGGGCATTCTAGGCAGGGTCCGACTGGCACGGCAAACCTTATTCTTGTCAGCTCATTGGTAAATAACATATCTTTAGTTTCACGTGAAGCGCATGCGAGCTAAGTTCACGCCCCCCCGCCCCCGTCCGGAGGGGGGGGGGGGGGGTGCATGAGCGGTGCAGACGCTGCAAATCACGAGTTTACGGTGAATCAACTACGTGAGCGAATGAAGAATGAATGAAGATGCTGCTTCGTACATCACTTAAGCGTAAATCACATGAGGTGCACGTGTGTGTGTAAAAATCAGAGAACTTCTCGCACGTTCACGTCCGTTCACGTACCCAGGACTCGACCCACTCGCAGTGGGTCCTCTCCCGCAATTCAAGTATTACGAACGCACTAAAAGAAACACACTGTATGACATATACACACACTCATACTATGTAGTACCCTCGCTGTTTCACTTCAAGGCTTTCACAATCACACCAAATGGATATCGCTTACATTGTGTCAGCATACTAACCCAACACTCTCACGAGTGCACTCACACCTGGCCTTCATGTCACGTGACCCCACACAGTCAACTTCTCAAGTGGGGACTAAACGCTGGTGACATTAATGAATTATCTGGCCGGAGCAAACATGTGTCTCCCAACATGATCTGCTAGGTGCATGTACACAACGAGTCTTTGCAGCACTCACAAATGCAGGAGAATCGTTGGATTTGCCGTCGCCGCTCACAATCACCACAAGTCCGCGCTCCGAAGCCGACCCTGGGGCCACCATCGTTGCGTTCACGATCGCGCCGGCGATGCGGTCGTCCACGGCGAACTGAGCAGCAGGGAGGAAGGATGACGTGGGGAATGAGCCGACTGAAGCGTGTCCATCAAAGAACGGTGCTGCGCATGCCATCAGTGAGAGTTCATCGCTCCCTCACCTCGGTCTGGTGCGCCTCCAGCTGCTGTATGCTGATGTCTGGCTTGGCGATGAGGTGGAGACGGCTTTCGCACGCAAGGCGAAACATTTCAATCATGCCTTCGCGGTCGCCACGCCGGCCGCCGCACACGACGACGGAGCGGAAAAAGGGTGGCCCGACACGAGCAGCCCTGCACTTCTTCTGCGCCTCGTCCTGGATGCGATCATTAGGGAGTTGAAGTCCACAGTCGCCCGCCCCTGCACTCAGCCATGGCAGCGGTGCGCATGGCATTGCGTCCACCTTCAAGCACATTATTCAGGTCCACAATGACACTACAGGGGGTCATGCCGGGACGACTGATGGACTGGGCTAACAACCATAAAACAAAAAGCGTGGCCATTGCCACGGCAGCATCGGCCGCGGTGATGTTGTCCATCGTGTCGTGTGTGATTGTCTGGCAGGAATAAGATGTGTGTCTGTCTCTCCGGGCCAGGCTCGCGGATGTCAGCAAAGATTGACCTGTTGAGCCCTGATGCTGACAATGATGACCCCCATCTGAACGGGGGGCGGGCCCCCCGGAGTCGGCGGTTCCACGGGAAGCTCGGCGAAGCTGGGCGTTGAGGCTGGGACTGGTGGGCTAGATGATGGTCGAGATAATGGGCGGTTGACCGAGAGTTGGAGGTGTGCTAACTATCATGCTCTTTGGCCGCGCGCGGGATCGGTGCAGCAAATCCCGAGCGAACAAATGGTGAGCTGCACCTGAGAGGAGCACACGTCTGCCGCCAAAGGCAGGTCCGCCCCAACGCAGTTGTTGACCTAGAGCCAAACTTCAGTTTGAGCCTGCACGTGATTGAAGCGCTGCAAGCAATTGCTTTGACACTGACAGTGTGACATCCTGATGGGGGGGCACATCTAGATTTGGCGACCACATTGCTGGGTACGCTCTTCATCACGTGGCTTGCGTGTCGTGTCACCAAGTGTAGGCACGGTATATGCATTCATGTGCCATCAAAGCACATTTTCTGCAAATCAACAGCTCTGGACAATCCCTCCTTGAGCCCTGTGCGGTGAAGCGATGCCGACTGGACGCAACGCTGGCCTGTGGGTCGCCTACGCTGCATGCTTAGCCATGCTGCACATGGTGCACTAAACGAGGCAGTGCCGTAGTGTCCTGTGTGGCATAAGCAATGCTTGTGGCAGGCGCAGCCTGTCACAAAAAACCGAGCACCTGTCAGTGAGTTGACATTTTTTGCCTGCGCTTGCCTGAGGAATCGTCAACATTCGATTATGTGGATGATGTTGCCTGGTGTTCAAAGAGCCCTGAGCGCAAACACACCATGACAGCTACATGATTGGTACATATGTCATCGAAGACTAACAATTGCATACTAAGCGGACCGGCGCCAGGCACCTGTCATCAGATAGCGCTGGCCTTCACTGCTGGCCCCGAAACGCATACAGTCAACTTCTCAAGTGGGACTAGACACTAGGAGACATAAATTATCGGCGTAGCCGGAGCAAACATGCGCCTCCCAACATCATCTGCTAGGTGCATGTAGAATACGAACATCTGCAGCACTCACAAATGCAGGAGAATCGTTGGATTTGCCGTTGCCGCTCACAACCACCACAAGTCCGCGCTCCGACGCCGACCCCGGGGCCACCATCGTTGCGTTGACGATCGCGCCGGCGATGCGGTCGTCCACGGCGAACTGTGCAGCAGGGAGGGAGGATGGCGTGGGGAATGAGCCGACTGAAGCGTGTTCATCAAAGAACGGTGCTACGCATGCCATCGGTGAGAGTTCATCGCTCCCTCACCTCGCTCTGGTGCGCCTCCAGCTGCTGTATGCTGATGTCTGGCTTGGCGATGAGGTGAAGGCGGCCTTCGCACGCAAGGCGAAACATTTCAACCATGGCTTTGCGGTCGCCACGCAGGCCGCCGCACACGACGACGGCGCGGAAAAAGGGTGGACCGACACGAGCAGCCCTGCACTTCGTCTGCGCCTCGTCCTGAATGCGATCCATTAGGGAGTTGAAGTCCACAGTCGCCCGCCCCTTGCACTCAGCCATGGCAGCGATGCGCATGGCATTGCGTCCACCTTCAAGCACATCATTCAGGTCCACAATGACACTACAGGGGGTCATGCCGGGACGACTGATGGACTGGGCTAACAACCATAAAACAAAAAGCGTGGCCATTGCCACGGCAGCATCGGCCGCGGTGATGTTGTCCATCGTGTCGTGTGTGATTGTCTGGCAGGAATAAGATGTGTGTCTGTCTCTCCGGGCCAGGCTCGCGGATGTCAGCAAAGATTGACCTGTTGAGCCCTGATGCTGACAATGATGACCCCCATCTGAACGGGGGGCGGGCCCCCCGGAGTCGGCGGTTCCACGGGAAGCTCGGCGAAGCTGGGCGTTGAGGCTGGGACTGGTGGGCTAGATGATGGTCGAGATAATGGGCGGTTGACCGAGAGTTGGAGGTGTGCTAACTATCATGCTCTTTGGCCGCGCGCGGGATCGGTGCAGCAAATCCCGAGCGAACAAATGGTGAGCTGCACCTGAGAGGAGCACACGTCTGCCGCCAAAGGCAGGTCCGCCCCAACGCAGTTGTTGACCTAGAGCCAAACTTCAGTTTGAGCCTGCACGTGATTGAAGCGCTGCAAGCAATTGCTTTGACACTGACAGTGTGACATCCTGATGGGGGGGCACATCTAGATTTGGCGACCACATTGCTGGGTACGCTCTTCATCACGTGGCTTGCGTGTCGTGTCACCAAGTGTAGGCACGGTATATGCATTCATGTGCCATCAAAGCACATTTTCTGCAAATCAACAGCTCTGGACAATCCCTCCTTGAGCCCTGTGCGGTGAAGCGATGCCGACTGGACGCAACGCTGGCCTGTGGGTCGCCTACGCTGCATGCTTAGCCATGCTGCACATGGTGCACTAAACGAGGCAGTGCCGTAGTGTCCTGTGTGGCATAAGCAATGCTTGTGGCAGGCGCAGCCTGTCACAAAAAACCGAGCACCTGTCAGTGAGTTGACATTTTTTGCCTGCGCTTGCCTGAGGAATCGTCAACATTCGATTATGTGGATGATGTTGCCTGGTGTTCAAAGAGCCCTGAGCGCAAACACACCATGACAGCTACATGATTGGTACATATGTCATCGAAGACTAACAATTGCATACTAAGCGGACCGGCGCCAGGCACCTGTCATCAGATAGCGCTGGCCTTCACTGCTGGCCCCGAAACGCATACAGTCAACTTCTCAAGTGGGACTAGACACTAGGAGACATAAATTATCGGCGTAGCCGGAGCAAACATGCGCCTCCCAACATCATCTGCTAGGTGCATGTAGAATACGAACATCTGCAGCACTCACAAATGCAGGAGAATCGTTGGATTTGCCGTTGCCGCTCACAACCACCACAAGTCCGCGCTCCGACGCCGACCCCGGGGCCACCATCGTTGCGTTGACGATCGCGCCGGCGATGCGGTCGTCCACGGCGAACTGTGCAGCAGGGAGGGAGGATGGCGTGGGGAATGAGCCGACTGAAGCGTGTTCATCAAAGAACGGTGCTACGCATGCCATCGGTGAGAGTTCATCGCTCCCTCACCTCGCTCTGGTGCGCCTCCAGCTGCTGTATGCTGATGTCTGGCTTGGCGATGAGGTGAAGGCGGCTTTCGCACGCAAGGCGAAACATTTCAACCATGGCTTTGCGGTCGCCACGCAGGCCGCCGCACACGACGACGGCGCGGAAAAAGGGTGGACCGACACGAGCAGCCCTGCACTTCGTCTGCGCCTCGTCCTGAATGCGATCCATTAGGGAGTTGAAGTCCACAGTCGCCCGCCCCTTGCACTCAGCCATGGCAGCGATGCGCATGGCATTGCGTCCACCTTCAAGCACATCATTCAGGTCCACAATGACACTACAGGGGGTCATGCCGGGACGACTGATGGACTGGGCTAACAACCATAAAACAAAAAGCGTGGCCATTGCCACGGCAGCATCGGCCGCGGTGATGTTGTCCATCGTGTCGTGTGTGATTGTCTGGCAGGAATAAGATGTGTGTCTGTCTCTCCGGGCCAGGCTCGCGGATGTCAGCAAAGATTGACCTGTTGAGCCCTGATGCTGACAATGATGACCCCCATCTGAACGGGGGGCGGGCCCCCCGGAGTCGGCGGTTCCACGGGAAGCTCGGCGAAGCTGGGCGTTGAGGCTGGGACTGGTGGGCTAGATGATGGTCGAGATAATGGGCGGTTGACCGAGAGTTGGAGGTGTGCTAACTATCATGCTCTTTGGCCGCGCGCGGGATCGGTGCAGCAAATCCCGAGCGAACAAATGGTGAGCTGCACCTGAGAGGAGCACACGTCTGCCGCCAAAGGCAGGTCCGCCCCAACGCAGTTGTTGACCTAGAGCCAAACTTCAGTTTGAGCCTGCACGTGATTGAAGCGCTGCAAGCAATTGCTTTGACACTGACAGTGTGACATCCTGATGGGGGGGCACATCTAGATTTGGCGACCACATTGCTGGGTACGCTCTTCATCACGTGGCTTGCGTGTCGTGTCACCAAGTGTAGGCACGGTATATGCATTCATGTGCCATCAAAGCACATTTTCTGCAAATCAACAGCTCTGGACAATCCCTCCTTGAGCCCTGTGCGGTGAAGCGATGCCGACTGGACGCAACGCTGGCCTGTGGGTCGCCTACGCTGCATGCTTAGCCATGCTGCACATGGTGCACTAAACGAGGCAGTGCCGTAGTGTCCTGTGTGGCATAAGCAATGCTTGTGGCAGGCGCAGCCTGTCACAAAAAACCGAGCACCTGTCAGTGAGTTGACATTTTTTGCCTGCGCTTGCCTGAGGAATCGTCAACATTCGATTATGTGGATGATGTTGCCTGGTGTTCAAAGAGCCCTGAGCGCAAACACACCATGACAGCTACATGATTGGTACATATGTCATCGAAGACTAACAATTGCATACTAAGCGGACCGGCGCCAGGCACCTGTCATCAGATAGCGCTGGCCTTCACTGCTGGCCCCGAAACGCATACAGTCAACTTCTCAAGTGGGACTAGACACTAGGAGACATAAATTATCGGCGTAGCCGGAGCAAACATGCGCCTCCCAACATCATCTGCTAGGTGCATGTAGAATACGAACATCTGCAGCACTCACAAATGCAGGAGAATCGTTGGATTTGCCGTTGCCGCTCACAACCACCACAAGTCCGCGCTCCGACGCCGACCCCGGGGCCACCATCGTTGCGTTGACGATCGCGCCGGCGATGCGGTCGTCCACGGCGAACTGTGCAGCAGGGAGGGAGGATGGCGTGGGGAATGAGCCGACTGAAGCGTGTCCATCAAAGAACGGTGCTGCGCATGCCATCAGTGAGAGTTCATCGCTCCCTCACCTCGGTCTGGTGCGCCTCCAGCTGCTGTATGCTGATGTCTGGCTTGGCGATGAGGTGGAGACGGCTTTCGCACGCAAGGCGAAACATTTCAATCATGCCTTCGCGGTCGCCACGCCGGCCGCCGCACACGACGACGGAGCGGAAAAAGGGTGGCCCGACACGAGCAGCCCTGCACTTCTTCTGCGCCTCGTCCTGGATGCGATCATTAGGGAGTTGAAGTCCACAGTCGCCCGCCCCTGCACTCAGCCATGGCAGCGGTGCGCATGGCATTGCGTCCACCTTCAAGCACATTATTCAGGTCCACAATGACACTACAGGGGGTCATGCCGGGACGACTGATGGACTGGGCTAACAACCATAAAACAAAAAGCGTGGCCATTGCCACGGCAGCATCGGCCGCGGTGATGTTGTCCATCGTGTCGTGTGTGATTGTCTGGCAGGAATAAGATGTGTGTCTGTCTCTCCGGGCCAGGCTCGCGGATGTCAGCAAAGATTGACCTGTTGAGCCCTGATGCTGACAATGATGACCCCCATCTGAACGGGGGGCGGGCCCCCCGGAGTCGGCGGTTCCACGGGAAGCTCGGCGAAGCTGGGCGTTGAGGCTGGGACTGGTGGGCTAGATGATGGTCGAGATAATGGGCGGTTGACCGAGAGTTGGAGGTGTGCTAACTATCATGCTCTTTGGCCGCGCGCGGGATCGGTGCAGCAAATCCCGAGCGAACAAATGGTGAGCTGCACCTGAGAGGAGCACACGTCTGCCGCCAAAGGCAGGTCCGCCCCAACGCAGTTGTTGACCTAGAGCCAAACTTCAGTTTGAGCCTGCACGTGATTGAAGCGCTGCAAGCAATTGCTTTGACACTGACAGTGTGACATCCTGATGGGGGCACATCTAGATTTGGCGACCACATTGCTGGGTACGCTCTTCATCACGTGGCTTGCGTGTCGTGTTACCAAGTGTAGGCACGGTATATGCACCCATATGCCATCAAAACACATTTTCTGCAAAGTAACAGCTCTGGACAATCCCTCCTTGAGCCTTGTGCGGCGAAGCGATGCCAACTGGACGCAACGCTGGCCTGTGGGTCGCCTACGCTGCATGCTTAGCCATGCTGCACATGGTGCACTAAACGAGGCAGTGCCGTAGTGTCCTGTGTGGCATAAGCAATGCTTGTGGCAGGCGCAGCCTGTCACAAAAAACCGAGCACCTGAGCTGGCGTTTTGCGCCTGCCAGGCATCTTGCCTGCAGAATCAACAGCTGATCATATGGATGATGTTGCCCGGTGTTCAAAGAGCCATGAGCGCAGACAAACCATGACAGCTAAAAGCTTTTTGGAACCGCTTTATGTGTTATCAAGCGCATACAGCGCACAGGCGCGCTTTCTTGGTTCCTTCTCCATCTTGTTTTGATGTTGCTGCGGCGGCGGTGCGGTGCACTTGTGACGATTTCTGTTGCACGCAGCGCTGTCTCGGTTCACCGTACCGCTCATTACTCGGGCTTAACGTCAGAACATGCTTCCAGAAAAGGTTCTCCGGAGCTGGATCGCAATTCACCTCCTGATGGTCATGTCAGGTTCAACTAAGGGTGTCTAGACCGTGGTTCAACATTCATAAATCTGTGTGTACTTCTATTAATTTCTGTGTGTACTACTCATGTAGGGAAGCTCCAACCTCGCACAGCCTGATGTTGCCCTACTGATTTGATTTTTAACAATAATTGATTGCAAGTTAGTAATACGTAGGTGGATGCAAGTTCAAAGTACTTCAGGCTTCACCTGCACGAGCAGTCATCATCATTTACTAAACCATCATCATGATGTTCAGCCTCAGTGTACGAAGTCGCATTTCCATCTATATTTGAAGGCGATGAGTCTGCGCCGTTTGAGAAAATTTGAAAGTAGTTTTCAGAGGCTGACCTCAAATGGGGCAGGTAATACTATCATAATGACACTCGCTTTTGTTGTGTTGTAAACTACAATCATTGACTGTAGAAAATCGAATCAGTTGATCAAGAGTAGGCTGAGAGATGTTGCAAGCTTCCCCTGCATGAGTGCTCACCAACTTGAAGTTCAGTGTCATGATGCATGCTGTGAATGTTGAGGTACACCAGACAAACAACTTGGAAGTCATGCGCCAGGTCATTAAATGAGGTACAACACATTGGCAAGGACGATCTGCACATGAATGTACAGAATGCCTACAATTAAGGGTGTGCGTCCAGGTGTTGTCGACACTAAGTCTTGTGCCATGCACGTGTCTCGATACCTGTACGACATCCGAGTTGTACATGCGCCGATACGCCTGGACGCACAAGGGCAAGGAGTACATAATAGAGTTGTGATGCATGACACATCAGTTGACGAGGGCAGCATGGGGCAGATGGAACTCAATGGCAGTGACCGTTAAGTTAAACGCGTCGCTGCGTTGTAACTTCTCTTCCAGGTCTTCTGCTAATGTCCCGTGGAGCTTTGCAGCAGCCTTGGGTATGTTGGCAGGCAAGGGTGCCAAAAATTGGAATGTGTATACATATGGAAGGCACAGGCAAGCAACTAAAGTCTGAGAAAAAAATACCATCAGAAATCATTCACAATTAAGCAACAGATGGCGCGCCTTGCTTCCTCTGCTTGTGCTTGGCTTTCTTTGTTTTCTGGCTTTCACTGCTGCAAAGCCACTCGACTACCTCTGTGTGCTGTTGCTTCTCTGCAACCACAGTGCAGCTCTGCCGGTACTGCTCATTCCAAATGCAACCGTTGCTTACGACCCACTTGAGCATGTTCACGTCCCCCCGCCTGGCACACTCAACTGCTACATGCCCATCGCGCAACTTTGGCCACTGCAATGGGCACCGGGCATTTCTGAGCCACTGGACGGCCGCAACATGTCCCTCCCTAATGGCCGCCAAGCAAGTCTTGGCATCGGATTCCCATGGGCACTTTTGCTCTCTCAAAAGCTGCAGTGCGTCGAGTGAGCCGCTCCCTGCTGCCGCTTCAAACACTGCGGCGTCCAAGGTGCAGCCACGGTCGCACAGTGTGCGCAGTACCGGCATGTGCCCGTGCGCAACAGCCTCGCGGGCATACCCGGCTTGAAGGGGACACTGCGTTTTGTCCAACAACCAGACTACCATGTCCAGGAGGCCTTTGGACACCGCCGCATGCAGGATGCCGCCACGACAGACGGTACTAGCCCCGGGCCTACTGGGCTTTGATGGCAACCCCTCCACCCTCCAAGCATATCAAAGTTGCCATGCTCCCATGCTGCTATGGAGCATGCTTCGGCACTCAAGGGGCATCTGCGAGAGTGCAGCCACTGGAGCAAGTCAAGGTTGCCGCTGCGCGTAGCCGCCTCGTGAACCGCCATGGTGAGTGGCTGGCCGCATCCATCATGCAACCATTGCACCACATGCAAATGGCCACCGCTTGCTGCGCTACACATGGTTGCATCCTGCTCCCCCCTCTGCGCGCACAGCGCGCCTACTGAGTGGAGGTACTGTAGCACGTGCAGGTGACCATGCTCGGCCGCTGACGCGCGCGTTGCGCTTAAAACAGGGTAGCCAGCCTCATACTGTTGCTTCAACTGGTCTAAGTTGCCAGTGCTAGCGTATCTAGTGCTAAAATAGTAATCAAATGCTGTATAAGCGTCGCTGCTGCCTATCACACCATGTGCTCGCAGCCAGAGGATCTCTTCTCGATAGTTCCTGCGTGCTGCATCATCTACCACATGTGGCTCCACAGCCACAGGAAATCCTGCAGCGTACAGCATCTGCAGCTCAATAACCGCCCCCCTACGCACTGCCTCACGCGCAAGGTTGAGACTGTGCCGCCCTCTCAAACCCTGCTCACGCAGCCATCGTACAACCTCCATGTGGCCGGCTGCCGCGGCTGCGTCCACAGCTGACTCACATACGCTGTGGCCAGTGTCGTAAAGGCGCTGCAGGTCCTCCAATCGTCCCTCCTGCGCTGCGCTCCCGGTCTCCTCGGAACCCCACGACCCTTGCACGTCGTGCCGCCGCAGCACGCGCACCACTTCGAGGTGGCCGCTGCGGGCAGCTTTGTCCAGCGCATCGGCAAGCTGGTACTGAACCAGGCCCCCGTCCAACAGCCGCTGCACCAGCTTGACGTCGCCGGCTGCGGCCGCTGCCCGGAACGCCACGCGTACGGGCGGCGGGCGATAGTAGGAGCGACGCCGCTCCTCGAAGTCGTCGTGCCGATCACGAAGACGCAGGTCGTTGTGAACAGCCCAGTCCAGTAGGCTCACGCTGAGCCCGCTGCAGAGCAGCGCTGAACTCGTGTAAAACCGCCAATGCTCTTCGCGGTCCGGCAAAGGGCGTGTGGTCATGAACTGGCGGGACTCGCGGTTGACCAAGGCAGGCCGAAGGTACGACCGTAGCGGCAGGTACAGTAACACGGACCGCCACACCTGGTACCCAATGGCATCCGCACCAGGGACGCCTGACAGGAGGGGGAGAGCACAGTGCGGAAATGGTGGTTAGACATGCATCACGAAATGAGCAAATGTCTGTCACAAGAGCCTACAGGTGGTCGCGCTTGACACGAGAGCGGCACGAGGCTCCCCTGGTGCTCACCTTGATCCATGTCTCTATCATTCAAGAACATCAGTGGTGTGAAGCCACTTGGTTGGAAGGTGATGCGCTGGTTGGCTAGTTTCATCTGGGTAGGCTCGAGCTGGAAGCAGTGTCACAGCCTGTCCTTCAGGGCTCCAAGCTGGAGGAAGGCCGTAAGCTTTTCGGTGGGTCGCGAGCTGCAGTTGCCACATCGATAACCAGCTACAGTAGGATCACTGGTTCATCCGATGGAGTCCATGATGGGCTGCCACACGAGCAGATTTGCTCGACAGGCCTCATGTTTTAGGGGTCAAGGTGGCAAAGGAGTTTATGACCGTTTGTATTCCTACGAAGATAGGTTTTGCCATGTAATTCATGAAGCTCGGCCGCAGGAAACCTAGAACCAGCGCCAGCAGGCTATGCACAACAATGCTCCTTTCGTTCGTCCAGCAGCTTTCACCTGTAGCGAATGCATAGGTCCACACAACGCCTACCGACAACTCATATCGAGTGCTGTTATGCCACCAGTCTTCAGCGTTGAGAGTCACATGGTCCGTGAACTTGAACTGTTCGAGCTCAAACAGCCTGGAGCGGCTATGCATATGCAATTAAATATTTGCCCATTATGAAATTTTATCGCCTTCCGGGTTGGACAAGTAGGTTATGCAGGGCATGTGACAACGTTGAACAATACCAATGCAGTG
Source organism: Tribonema minus (assembly GCA_017506865.1). NCBI lineage: Eukaryota > Xanthophyceae > Tribonematales > Tribonemataceae > Tribonema > Tribonema minus. The sequence continues at coordinate 1,128,352 of JAFCMP010000536.1, read as the reverse complement.
CAAAAGAGCCATGGCTCAGTCTCTGGCCAACCATTTTGCGTAAATGAATGTGTGCCTCGTGATGTTTGCATTCAGCCGCCGTGGCCTGCTTACTGCTGTGCCATATGCTCTCACATTGCCCGTATCCTTTAAAACAGAACACAAAGCTGCACTGTCGGCACACGTGCTTGACTGCAATGTCCTGGGGTTACATGCCTGCTGATTTGGCACTGGTAGTGCATGACCTACATCAAATTCTGCTTGATTGACCTCCACACCCAACACCATTGCCGCCTACACCCTGCAGCATTCACCGAAGCTTGCCCTGCTCACTTGCGTGTGACGCCCGCCGTCGAAGATCATTTCCCTTGTTTTTAAAAAGACGTTGTCTGAGCGAGCAACAGCGCGCGCGTGCGCGCGGGCAGATGCTAACAAAGAGACAAGAGGAGAGTGTATGAATGCAGAGTGACTTGACAATTGGAACAACCCCTGGCTGCAGTACACTGACAAGATAGGACGCAGCGATCCGGTAGCTACGGGCTATCACGGGGTTGGGGGCAATCCTTACAGTAGAGCAAACTGCGCAGCAGAAATGGCAGCACACATGGGCTCATGCGCACCCTACCCATCAGAGAACTTAATAGCATACGTCAATGCTTATGACATGATTGATGGCTGAAGACTTGACGATCTGGTCTTGTTGCCCCAACTGAGGTGATAGTGCAGCAGGCAAACGAATAAAAGCGATGTTTTGGCTTGACAAAACAAGGTTTTGGAGAACCAAAAGTGGCAAGTTCAGCTTGGTCTTCAAGGAGTCAGTTATTAAGGGACTTGTCGCCTACGGCCGCCCGGAGCCTCACTCGCGCTGTTTGGGAGACTGGCGAGAACAAGCAGCAGCCAAGGCGACGGAGATCAAGTAGAATAAAAACCCACCCACCACTCCCTATGATTTTTGGGTCAAGGGTAGGGGGAGGAGGGTTGCGAGAGAAGAGAGAAGGGGGGGGGCTTTGGGGAAATGGCGGGCCAAACTTGGCCGTTCAGGTCGGATCCACATTAAGGGGTTAAGAACATGTCTTCCCCCTTCCCCTCTCCACCAAAAATGGCATTGCACCTTGACCAATCAGTCAGTGTGTCACGTGTCTACATTGTTGTGTGTTGTATGGATGATGTTATATGCTGGTGAGAACTCTGGCATGTTCAGCACATCCCTGTTACATACATATGGTATGTTGCAGGTATGTATGTACGTCTTCAGAACTTGCCACTTGACCAGAACACAAAAACACGGTTTTGTTTGATGCTTCAAGATCCCATACCCTAATCTGCTTGGTATTTGCATCAGCCACAACAATGCCCATCTCACGACCGCCGAAGCCAGATCCAACACTCGTGTGACACCAGTCCAGCCAGGACATTGGCGGAACACACACACACGAGGACAAATTGGACACCGTGCCGGCGGTCAAAAGTGCAGGCGTCAAGAATTCACTGATCAGCCACGCCTGACAGAAATGCCGCGCACAACGCCCTGTATGATTTGATTCCAGCTTAACCAGCGCAGGAGAAAACAGGCTGCGGGAACATGGAAAACGAAGGTGTACTCCCCTCCCCCTGCAAGCCCACCAAGTACTCAACCAGTAAACACAGCTGTACAGGCAGGGTACACACACAGTACACCTGCAGAGCAGGCTTGTACTGGCGGCAGCGAGCGCCTGTAGGGCGAACCTCGCCATGGAAGAAGGAAGGGCGCACACCAGCGTCGAGAAGGACAGGAATAGTAAAACATGTACCTCTCGATGCGCGCAGTTGCCTTCGGAGAGGGGGGGGGGGGGGGGCGAGCTGCCGCAACGAGCGTAAATTCAGCGGGGGAAGCATATGAAGGGGCAGTGGCCCTGACTGGGCCTGATCTGAGCTGCCTAGGAGTAGGATGAGGCTAGTCAAATGGGGGGGGTACCGCTACAAGCATTACTTGAAGCAGTGCTCTACAAAAGCGTACGCACGCGAGCGCATCGGCTCGCGCGAGCGTACATGACACAATTTGCGCGATCCCTGCCACCACACCATCCGCAAGTGCCAGACCCCGGAGCTGAGCACAGCTGCCACGTGCGAGTGCAAAGCCCCTCCACGCCACAGACAGCTGACTCGTGATGTCTGTATCGTGCATACGTACGTACCCATGGGCACAGTCACAGCAGTGCTCAACCGCTTCACGAGCGCGACCGGGGACCTTTCTGGCAGCCAGATCCCGCTTAATAGACATGCAAAGGACGCGAGCGCGCCCGCTGCTGCGCGGCTGACTCACTGCCCGAGCACGGGCACGCTGGGTTGGATGACCCGTGCATGCGCACAAAGACACGCATGCTTGCGTTGCTCGCGGCAGCGCCGCACAAACTATGCAGCAGCGGCGCTCGCGCAGAGGCGATCCGTGCAGCAGCGCTCAGCAACGGGCGCACCACGCCGCCACTTGTAGCCTTAGAGCCGCAGCGCCAGATGACGCGCGTGCCGCAGACCAGCGGCGCGACGCGTCAGCGCCCCAAAATGCAGCGCGCGCAGCAGCGGCAGCGGCAGCAGCACCAGCAGCGGCCACCGAAACGGCGCAATGAAGTGTGCAGCGTGCGCGTGCAGCAGCAGCGGCCGCAGCAGCAGCAGCCGCAGCAGCAGCAGCTGCGCTCAACACGGCCAGCAGCATGCGCACGATCTTCACGCAGCGTCAGCAGACGACGTCATTTGGCGGGGGTCACTGCGCTCCGCAGGCCTGCCTACCCCTCCCCGCCACCCTGATGCTCGCCCGCTCGACGCGCACATCATGCAGCAGCGCTCAGAAGCGCGGCGCGCACGCCTCGGCACCAAAAGCATCGCTGCTGTTGTCACAGCCATCGCCGTCATCGCAGTCGTCGTCGCGCGTGGTCAGCGGCCCGCGCCGCGCGACCGCCGCGACGAACGAGCGCCGCACGCCGCCGCCGCCGCCGCCGCCGCCGCTGCTGCCGCCGAAGGAAGAGCGGGGGCCCTGCACGGCGTCCGCGAGCTCGAACGCCGCCATGAGCGCCGCCACCGCCGCCGCCGCCTCGCCGTCCTCGCGGTCAACCTCGATCACCGAGTCGCAGTCCGAGTCCGAGTCATCGGACGTGCCGCCGCCGCCGTCATCGTCAGATGAGAAGGTACCATCGGCAGCAGCAGCGGCGGCGGCAGCGGCGGTGGCGGCAGCGGCGTCGGCGGCGGCGGCGCGCTGCGGGTCGAGGTGCGCCTTGCAGAGCGGGCACGTCGCGTGCGCCACGAGCCACGGCTGCGCGCACGCCATGTGCATCGCGTGCAGGCACGGCAGCATGGCCATCTTCTCACCCGCCTGAGCGCGGGTGGGTTGGAGGCGGGGGAGGAGGGGCGGAGGGGGTCAGGCATATGAGGGAACGTCGCGTGCAGCAGGCCGGATCGGCGCGCGTGTGGGGGAGCGCGCGTGCATTGTGGAAGGCAGCGGCTCCTGCCTGCCTGCTCCTGCCTAACCCTAGCGCTGACCCTCATCAGATGCAAACAAGACCACCGGTGGTCTCTTGGCAGAGCTTGTGTCGGATCGATGCGCAAGTGTGCCTGCATCGCACAGAGGCAGAGGCGACGTGTGTCGCGCGCGCTCCTGCCGGCCCGCGCGGACGCAAGCACGCATCCGCTGAGAAATCCATGCCACCCCTGATCCAGCCCTCCAACCCTAACCTTGAATGCCCCCATAGTCAACTCCAGCACTCCCGCCCCACGCGAAGGTGCGCGTGCATCGCGCGAGGCAGCGGCGGCGTGTGCCGTGCATGCTCCTGCCTGCCCGCTGCTGCCTGACCCTAGCGCTGACCCTCATCAGATGCAAACAAGACCACCGTTGGTCTCTTAGCAGAGCTTGCATGCAGCAGGCCAGGGCGGTGCGCGCGCGCGCATCGCGCGGACGCAACGGCGACGTGTGCCGTGCATGGCCCTGCGTGCCTGCGCAGGTGCAAGCAGGATGTTGCTGTTTGCGCACATGCGGGTACACGTGTCCGCTGCGAAGTCCATGCAGTCCCTAGACCTGGTCTTACCCTCTGACCCTCACCTCAAAGTCCGCCACGGCCCAACTGCCCACCTCCACAAGGGTCGAACCCAACCTCAACCTCAACTTCAACACCCCCGCTACACGGCGACATCGGTTCAGGTGCCGTCTCAGCACGTCCACAAGTACCGCTAGCCCCCAGTGATGCTTGACATCCCCCACAGAACCCCAATCATCACCTTGTCAAAACAGACGAGGCATGTGCCTAGAGAGGCTTAGACAGCCCCTCCCCCCTCTCCTCCCCCCCTCCCCGCCCCGCCCCCCCACAGGACCTTCTGTCCCTCACCATGAATGCACTGTTTGAGGTCCGGGCAAATGGGGCCCGTATCTGCCTCAAAGCCGCACGCAGGCGTTGACTTCACCCCGTCCATCATCCAGCGGGTGCGCCCAACGCTATCCCTAACCCTACAACAAACCCTAGTCCTGCCTCAGCAACCCCCACAGTCGCGATTGACACTCACATTACATGATGGACAACGCTTGCCCTTGCGCCTTGCCCCAACCCTAATCTCGGCAGCCTACGTACCTGCGGGCACCGCCGCCTTTCCTAACCCTGCCGTAACCCTCACCTAAGTCTGCCGCAACGCCCCCCGTACCACAGCAACCTACCTTCACTACATCCAGGCAGATGGGGCACGTGTCCACCTCAAACAGCCCCAAACCTAAGTACGACCCTAACATCCCGCCGCAGCACCCCCCAAATCCTCATCCTGACCCTCACATCTACGTCATACCTTTACAATGTCCAGGCAGATGCGACCAGTGTAGCACCACCCCTAACCCTGGCCCTGGCCCCAACACCCCCACGCCTAACCCCCCACCAGATCTCAGCGACTGACGTACCTTCACCACGTCCAGGCAGATAGGGCACGTATCCGCCTCCAACAGCACGCAGCCATCTACTTCGTGCCTCCCATCATCCAAGTTTCGCGCGGGCACCCTAGCCCTACATAGTGTAACCCTAACCTATACCATATGAACCCACCTTCACCACTTCCAGGCAGATGGGGCACGTATCCGCCTCGAACAGCACGCAGCCGTCAACTTCGTGTCTTCCGTCATCGAGCACGCGCGCGGGCACCGCCGCGGCGCTGCTCGTCCGCTTGAAGCGCCGCCGCAGCGACAGCTTGCGCCGCAGCCGGCCGGAGCGCGACAGGGGGGTAGGTATGCTGGGCAGCGACGCCTCCGTCTCGTACGCGCTGCTGGCATCGGTGGAGCACTGCTTCGGGACGAGGTACACTGGGGGGGGGGGGCGGTCACGGGGGAACGTCGCAGGGGGGGCGGCAAGCATTGAAGTTAGCAAATGTTGAAGTTAGCAAATGGGAGAAGAGCCAAGCACTGAAGTAAGCGAGCCTTGAAGTTAGCGAGTGTTGAAGCTAGCGACGCACGCTTCATGAGGTCGCGACGGTTGAGAAATGGGGTGTTGAAGTTGATGCGGCTCAACAAGCGTGGTTCCCCACGCTGCCACACATATATACCCCAGCTGCAGTTACAAGGTACATGCGTGAGCTGCGCACATCGAGGTCACACGGTGCCGCTTTGCCGTGCCGCGCCTGTGCAGTGCGACTCGCCATCCTATTCTCGCGCTGAACTCAAGGCTCATAGACACACTGCAGACGTAGTAGTCCAAGGTATACACAGGGCCCAGCCATTCCTTCGTACACGCCCACGTGCACCTGCGCACTGAGATGAGGAGATCTTCGTGTCGCGCCGCCGTACGCAGCACACGCCGCCCTTGCGTACATGTACATGCAATCTTCAAGGTGCAGAAATATATTGTACGTTTGCAGGTACGTACTTCGGAGAAGTATGTATATTGCCCATTCGCTGCGCCTCACCTGTGCATGCACTACTTTCAGGGTACATGTATACACATAAACAGCAAGCATCAGGGTCACATAGTGACTACCGCGCCTCACCTGTGCACTGCGCCTCGGCGATCTTCTTGTCGCGCTGCCGCACTACACGTGCTCACTTCAAGACAGACGTATATGCCGTACATCTACAGGTACCATAATGTGTACGTATTGGTGGAAGGCACTTGCCGCTAACCATCCCTTGTCACCTAGAGCTCTACGATCTTTTGATTCGTTTGTCATGTACGTTGCCCATTCACCGCTGCCTCACCTGTGCACTACGCCTTGGCGACCTTCTTGTCGCGCCGCTGCACGCGCACCTCGCCCTTGCGCATAAATGCACACGTCAAAATACACACATACACTGTACATTGAGAGGCATCTACTTCAGATTGCTGCACCTATTCATCGCGCCTCATCTGTGCACTGCGCCTTGATCTTCTTATCGCGCCGCCGCACGCGCCGCGCGCGCACACACACATTCACTACATCCAAGGCACACACATGTACATATACGCCGCACATCAACGAGCAAACTTCAACGTTAACATGTATATCATACACCTCAAGGTACCTTGATATGTACATCGCCCATCTCACCTGTGCACTGCGCCTTGGCGATCTTCTTATCGCGCCGCCGCACGCGCCGCGCGCGTGTTGCGTGCACCACGCTGTACAGGCCGCCGCTCGCCATTCCCACGCCCGCCATGAGCACAACCGCCATCACCACAATTTCCGCCATGGCTTGCGGCGTCGGCGCCAGTGACTGCGGTATTGATCGCTGTGGGTTTCACCGGAAGCCGGCAAAGGAGGTGCTGGTGCTGCTGGCTGTGCTTGCGACTGGTGCCAGTTGCTGACGCTGACTCACGGTTCTTGCTGCGGCCTGCGTACGTGGCCATGAAACATGGCAAAGTCAGAACAACGAATGGGATCACTGGGGAGTGTCACATGCAACGCCGTCAGCACCTGTCAGAAAGTTCAACTTTCGGCTTCAACAGGTCACAGGACGCTTGTTGGAGTGGTGAGACTGCATGACAGGTTAACGCCGCCGACTGCGGCAGGGGGGATTGCTGCCTTTCATAAGACTGACACTCGCCTAGGCAATGCCAGCACACAGTGTTGAACCATGTTCAATAAGTGCAGAAAATGGTCTACAGTGGTTGGACTCTCGACTTTCCTGTTTTTGCCGTCGACGATCATTGCGGGCTGAGCAGATCACACTGTTGCAGACTTCTTCTGTGCTTCTGAATTATGCCATCAAATTAGCTGTGATGACCATGAAGTAGGCAGCGTGCTGTGCATGCGACGCAGCTCAGGGAACTCCGGCTAATCTGTGTCACCGCTATATTTGCAAGAGCTGACTCTGAGCCAGTTAGCCATACCTCAAGCTATGGACATATGGCATGATGGTAGCATGTGATGTTCTTAGAGCTTGGTTTGAGCGGTCTATGGCATGCCTGCTGCTCCAGAGACCGCACCATCTGCGATCTTGAACCCGCAGACAATCACCACGAACTCCGCGCACACCTGAATGCAGAGCGCTCCGTGCACCAAAATCCTGCGCTGCTGCTGCTTCTCCCCTCCCTGACTCAAGATGCTGCTAGCGTCGCGTCGGAGCCACCGGTTCTCGCGATGAGAGTGCCTGCTCAAGGTTGCGATCGCCAGTAGAGTTCACCCGTAAGGAATCAGAGAACGCCAGGGGCTCGGCAACGTAGCTGCAAGTTCTTTCGCGCAGCTTGGAGCTTGCTAAGGCAGGGCCAGCATTCACAGCTGTGTAGTATCGCCGACAGTGTGCGTATGTTCTCTCAATGCAAAGTTCTACTTCCTCGAAACCCGCTTAATTCAACCCTGGTTGCTGACAGACCAGTAGTAAGCCCTGGCGACGGTTTCATCTGCCCAAAAACTTTATCTGCACAGCAAGACAACACGGAGCGTGTGTGAGCAGCGAGCTGGAACAGGAGCCACTGCGACCTGAAACAGCAGCTTTTTCTCCCCTGGGTTATCTAGCCCTGCGTGTCCAGCGGGAGCACTGGAAGCGCAAGAGGCATCATCTCTCGTTTCGACAGCATGTTTCGGACGACGTTCCAGTCGGGCTTCCTGTCCATCCTCTACAGCATAGGGTGAGTAGGGTGAGCAGGTGAAATGTTTGAACCGGCATATGCTGTTTCAAGCACTTATCAGCAAGCCTTCTCCTCCAAAACTATGAGAGATCTGAAACCACCCAATGTCGCAACAAGTGTGTGAAACTTAGGAAACGTACGCTCGGCTGCAACAGCAGATTGCAAACAGAAGCTTGTGAAATTCAGACCTGAGCAGTGGCCTGCTGCCACGTCAACAGCGTTCTCCGCTTGATGTGTGCAACGGACCCTGTGCGAGTGATGAAGCAGTTTCGCTGCAAGGTCCGGAGCACGCTGGGCAAAGTTGCAGAAATTGTGCCTGTGTGTGTGCGCGGACCGCACTGCAGTGATTGCTGCTGACACGTAACGCTTCCCTCTTCCAAAGTTGCCATCGCGGTCAACACACTGCTGCTGCCCCCCCCCCCCCCGCCCCGGAGTGGTGTATTAGGCCCACTATAGTATACCTAGCACCCTGATGTTGACATACATGAAAATAGTGCGTACGAATTTTACACTCATATTATACAGGCAGCATCCTGGTGTTGAGCGTTGCTGGCCACCTGCCTGCAGCGCTCACGTCATGATAAAACGGCCAACGGTGCACTGGTCGAGCAAGCAACGCCATCGCTGTTGATGTGGTGATGTTGTCAGCAAGAGTGCAGTGGCTCCTGCTTGTCACCTTCGAACACGAGCGCAAGTTCAGAGGTTCAGGGCGCAACAGGCGTTGTACCTGATGTGACTTGCCGTGTGCTGCACAACATGAGCCGAGGCTCTGATGGTCTACCAATCAGGCGATCCTCCTGCAAAGAACGACGGCAACATTGCCGATCACAACTCACTTTGAGCTCAACCTAGCGTGTACTGCGGTGATCTTCTACTCATTCCTTGTCGTATCTGCGCATCAATGCTGCTGGCGCCGCGAGCTGCTGTTGCGATGTGCAGTGTGCTGTAACAGCACTTCAACTGCACACTCATCTTTGAGCATGCGGTTGCCACAAATCCGCAACAGCAATTCATCAACACACTCACTGCAGATACCACAAAGCCGGATGGTAACTGCTCACCTGTGGAGCAGCCTGCCCCTGGCTGCCCGCATGTTGGATAGACTCAGGAGGGCTGGTGTCAGGGTCAGGAAGATGCCAACACGTACCCTCTTACTACTACTCAGATGCCTACATAACCCCCTTTCCGCCCCGCCTACTTAGATGCCCACGCCCCCCCCCCCCCCCCCCCCCCCTGCTTGGATGCCCACGTAACCCCCCCCCCCCCCTTCCTCCTCGTGCCCCCCCCCCTAGCTCGAAGCCGCTGCAGATCTGGGACAAGAAGGTGCGCAACGGCCACATCAAGCGCATCACGGACCAGGACATACAGTCCTCCGTGCTGGAGATCGTCGGCACGAACGTGTCCACGACGTACATCTCGTGCCCCGCGGAGGCATCCAAGACGCTCGGCATCAAGCTGCCGTTCCTCGTCATGATCCTCAAGAACCTCAAGAAGTACTTCACGTTCGAGGTGCAGGTGCTCGACGACAAGAACGTGCGGCGCCGGTTCCGCGCGTCCAACTACCAGGTGTGAGCGAAGTGCGCGTGCCCACGCCTTGTTCCGCCTTTCTGTGCATATGCAGACATTGCCTTTGATGCTGTCGGGGAGGCGGTCGCTGCAACCGCGTCCGTTTGAAGGTTGCGCTGTCGGGATCGATGTTATAGCGGCACACTGCGGTTTGCAGCAACTTGCTTTTGGACGCGATATCGCGCGCAGTGCTGCCTAACGAGCGCACCGGTGACGCCTCGTGCGTGTTGCTGACTGGGTCTTCACCTCCGCTGACGCAGCAGAACACCACACGCCTGAACATCGTCGGCTGCACCATGCACGTGCGCCTCGACGAGGGCTGGTACAAGACTTGAAGTTGAAATTAATCACAAGGCCGTATATTTATCGCAGAGCACGACGCAGAGCACGACGCGTGTGAAGCCGTTCATCTGCACCATGCCCATGCGCCTCGACGAGGGCTGGAACCAACTTGAAGTTGAAATCAGACACAAGGACGCATATTCATCAGTGACGTTGCCATTTCCAAATATAACACCGTGCTCAACATTTGTTTACCGATGTCGCTCACCACTACGCTGCCGCCGCCGCCGCCGCCGCAGAGCACAACGCGCGTCAAGCCCTTCATCTGCACCATGCCCATGCGCCTCGACGAGGGCTGGAACCACACTCGATGTTAAAATCAAACGCAGGAACGCATATTCATCAGTGACGGTACCATTTCCAAATACGACACTGTGCACAACATTTGTTTACTGATGCCGTCCACCGCTATTACACTGCCGCTGCCGCCGCCGCCGCCGCAGAGCACGACGCGTGTCAAGCCGCTCATCTGCACCATGCCCATTCGCCTGGACGAGGGCTGGAACCACACTTGAAGTTAAAATCAAACGCAGGAACGCATATTCATCAGTGACGGTACCATTTCCAAATATGACACCGTGCACAACATCCGTTTACTGATGTCGCCCGCCGCTACGCTGCCGCTGCCGCCGCCGCCGCCGCTGCAGAGCACAACGCGCGTGAAGCCGTTCATCTGCACCATGCCCATGCGCCTCGACGAGGGCTGGAACCAGATACAGTTTAACCTCAGCGACTTCACGCGGCGCGCGTACGGGACCAACTACATTGAGACGCTGCGCGTTCAAATCCACGCCAACTGCCGCATCCGCCGCATCTACTTCTCCGACAGGTGAGCGCTGCTGTGCCGTGCAGACCTAGGGCTAGGGTCAGGGTCGCCGTACCCGGTTGCTACATACGCAGGGGATCAAGTGCACTGAGTAGTTGCTTGTCGAGATCCAGGCCTGATTGTTGCATCCGCCGCAACTACTCTCAGACGGGCGCAAGTCGCCGTGCCGTACGCATCTAGGGCTAGAGTTTGGCACATGGAGCCGTAAGCGTTGCTGCCGCTGCCTGCATTGTGACAGATGAGAGCTGGAACTGCATCTTCTGAAGCAGCCAACCAACTATGCGCATGTCGCCGCCAAATGCCGCATCGTCGAGCACCGTCATGATTCTATTATCTCGTGACCCTGACACTGCAAGACCTGGATACTCGCCAGTACTACGCCACTCGCGTCGCCTGCGCATTTCTGCACCGCAAAGCTGCCTCTCAATGAGCCACGGCTTCGTCTTTCAGCACTGTGTTGACATGTACATGCTAACAGTCATGCCCCCCCTTACCCCCCCCCCCCCCCGTAACCCCCCTTCAGGCTGTACTCGGAGGAGGAGCTCCCCCCTGAGTTCAAGCTCTTCCTGCCCATCACCAAGCAGGAGGGCGCGGGGGCGCCCATGGCGGGTGCCACCGCTTAAACCTGTGACTACCTACCTACCCTACCCCCTTCCTCCTTTCCCCCTCACGTGTGAAGTGGGGGTCTGAGGAGTTGTCAAAAGAGTAATGGGCACCAGAAGGGTCGGGGCGTGTCTGGAAGGGGGAAAGGCGGGGGGAGGGGGGCGGGGTAAAAATCGTGGTGGACCGGCGGGGCTCGAGCGCCCCCAGAAAACTGTGCGGCGGTTTCGGGTCGCCCCCTCAAGGAAGGGGGGGGGGGCGATGGAGAGTGCGCGCCCCCTGAGGCGAAAGGGGGGGGGGGGGGGTCCGAAGCGTCCACCAGAGAGGGCGGCAGTACATCCGTGTGTGATTGTGAAGTGTGTGTTGGTGTGCGGCGGCGCTGCGTCTGCGCATGGAACGGTACTTCAACAAAGGAGTAACACCGCTGCGTGCAGACGCGCGTATCTGCGTCCCCGCGCTCGCGCGTGGCCCCTACGGGGGGCATGGGGGGGATGGGGGGGGGGGGGGGAGGGGGGGGGGATATTTTGTACAGAACGGGGAAAGTATAACGGAGTGCTGCCAGCCCTGCCTCGCCGGCGCGGCGCGGTATGAGACGGTGTTTGCAGAGCGGGCGTGGAGGAACGGAGGGAACCACGCGCTGCGCAGATCAGACCGTTTCGTTCCGCGCCGTGGCCAGTAAATGGACCACCATTGCATGTGAAGTGGAGGTTGTGCAGGGGGATTCAGTGCGCTCGTCGTTTACTGGCGCTGCTGCTTGCTGCCGGCAAGCAGGCGTACTTGCAGTGCACGCTTTGCTTTTATTGAGTTACCGCAGTTTCAGAACTCGTACCGTCGTCGTGATCACTGTCTGGCAGCTGCTGGTGAGATGGCTAGAATCATGTGCTGCTTGAACCAGTCGCGGCGGTGATGCTTATCAGTGCTCTCATCAAGCGGCTGGACTCCATTGCCGCTTGCACACATCTTTGCTGCGGAGTGCCAGGTATCATGCAAGACAAGAAACATGGCTCTGCTTTGCTGCACCTGACCGCATTGACGATGGTTCTGTTTGTTGGGTGTACCTGCTGCTGTGAGAAAGCTTTCTCTATTCTTGAATGCAGTTGGCGACCAGGCAGTCCACTTGGCAATCGAAGCATGAGACCCTTGACTATGAACATCACCCAACCCTCAATGCTGCTACGGTGCACTTGCTATGTATAATCAGGAAGGAAACATGAGACCGACTTTTCATCCTACGAGCCTGATGTCACGGTCCACATGATGAAAGCCAGAAGGAAACGAGTCCTGAAACGAGTCACACACTTCAAGTTTCAAACTTCTTCGTTTTACTCACGTTTGAGAAACCTTGCTGAGAGCGAACGGACGAACCGACGAAGTAAGGAGCGAGGGCGCTGGGGACTATGGCTTCGTCCAATGACTACGTGGAGGCAGATCTGGTCAAAAGCACCTTTCGGCGGCTACAGGCCCACAGGGATAACAAGGTACCTGCTGAGAAAACTCCTGGAAAAGCGACACCTGTGCCATGTGTGTGCTACATCAAACGCGTCCTAGAAGCGCCTCCGTTGCAAAGTCCATCATAATTGCCTTTAACGCGGAGGTTGCGTACTTATAACACACATTAACCACCTTGCCGCGAGAAACGTCCGCAGAAGTCGGCGGCCACTTCGCAAGCTTCTCCTGCTTTCAAGCTTAGTGCATCCACTATTTCAGTGCAGACCAGGATATATTGCGGCTGCTGCAACTGATGACGAAGAGAGCATCCTCAGGGATTGCGTCTTGCTGCCGGAATTGCTGCTCAAATGCCCAGCACGTGACGCTCCGGCGCAGAAAAATCATGTCAGTCGAATCGCTGTGGGTCCGCAGTTTGATAAATTGCCCAAAAGTTGTGCTGCAGCAGTACTGCCTCAAATTTGGTTCTAGCAATCAAATGTTGACAACAATTCAAGGTATATAAGGACTGGTGCTTTGCGCCACAGCGGCACCAAATCAACTTCAACTTTTCCACCGACTGCATCTTGTAATGCCACCGAAGCTGAGGGCAGCCCACTGCGTTGGACATTTGACACGACAAGCACATTCAAGCAGTACATGAAAACATTGTGCATGCTATCGTCATCACGAGCCATTGGTGCAGATCCCAAAGAGTGCACCACGGGATCATGCGCAGCGTACCTACTTGAGATTGTGTTGCATCAAAGTCAGTGCCAACTTCACTTCTGCAGTGTAGTCATATGATACCAGGCGCTGACAAGTCTGTCTTTGGCAGCCAGTGTCTTGTGGGCTCTGACTTCAAGAAGCGGATCCTGTGGCACTCTTATAGCAAGTTGACCATCATATGCACCTTGCCACGAGAAACGTCCGCGGAAGTCGGCGGCCACATCGCAAATAAGCTTTCAAGCTTAGTACCAAAGTACTTTTTCAGTGCAAACAAGGAACATATTGCTACTGTACTGCTGTAGTTAACAAAGAGAGCATCTGCAGGGATGCGTCCTGCTGCCAGAAAAGTGCTCTATGTCCAAGCATGTGACGCTCCGGTATGACTCAAGACCGCAATTTGAGAAATTGTCTAAGACTTGTGCAGCAGCAGCACTGCGTTAAATTGATGTTTGCAATCTAAATGTGGACAACAGCATAAGGTATTGAGAGCTGGTGCCCCCACACGGGCCCAGCTAACTTCAACTTGTCTGCAGACGGTAATTTTTCAGAGTCACTGAACGTGAGGGCAGCCCACTTGTATTAAACATTGGACATGACAGGCACACTTAAGCTGTATGTGAAAATCTCATGCGTGTGCTGGCGTCACCACTAGCCACTGCTGTATCTTAACAGTGCACCACGGGATCATGCGCAGGGTACCTAATACAGATTACGCTGCATCGAAGTGAGCGCTAACGTCATTCCTGCGAGTTAAGTGTCGTGATATGCAGTGCTGGTGAGTGTGTTTTCGGCAGTCAGTGTGTTCTGGGCTCCGATTCGGGGAAGCCAAGCCAGTTGCTGGTTGTATACATGCTGGCGGCGGATCTAGGCATATATCAGCTTTGGGTAATACAGTATCAGGCGCTGATGATAGTGTGTTCAGCTGTCAGTATGTTTGGGCCCTGATTTCGAGAAGCCGAGCAGACTTTACACGTGAAAAGTTGCCATTTGCACGTGAAAAAGTTACCATTTGCATATTGGTAGCGGATCTATGTATGCATATATGAGCTAGACCTCAGAGCCCGTCCCGCCCCCCCACCGCCATGCACAGTGGTTTGGGGAATGCTCCCTGTCCTGGGCTCTACCCAGCCAGACAAATCAAGTCGAACTGGCAGGCCCTACAGTCAGCATTTTGAGGCACACATCAATAGTGTGTATGTTCCAGCAGGGATGGCGTGCACTAGCTCAGTAGGAGCATACATGTTGTACACGACGTGGTTCATAATGGTCTTTCCACCCCCGAGCACAACTCAATATAGTACGCAACGATACCAATGATTTACGCTATCCAGCTGCGAGTGCAACAGTGGAGAATCGGCTGCACCAGCCGTGGAAAGCATGTGAGTGCAGCTCCAGCAAGTCCTCTTGATACCCCACACACGTGCGACTGTGACCCAGAAAGTGCCTCTGTGAAGTGCCGTGATGTCCGACACTGAACATCATACGTACATACCTTATGTATGGCCCCTTGCCTCGATCCTGCACACCTTTACACCTGAAGCTGGCATGATGGATATCGTCAATTGCTGTTGTCCCTGCCGGTAGGCCACTTTGTTTACCCGCCGGTCACGCGCTTTCAGTAGCAGATGTTTTCCTGGCATCACGCCTGCAATACTCGCGGGTAGCTTCCAATGGTCAGTGCGGAAGATCGTATATGTCCTCTGAAGTTATACTCATCATCAACGCTCACTTACTGGTAGGGCGTGAAACAGCCGATACCATTGAAGTCAAGCTTACTCTTTGGTGTTGTCGTCTTCCTTGTGACAAAAGTATTGAAGTTGCACTTCACGTTGATGGTATACTTCATCACTGCGGCCGGCCGCCAAGTGCTTGCAGTCATCTGCACCGCCCCCGCTCACTGCAGTCCACACACCCCTGCTGCTGCTCACCGCCTTGCCACACACTCCACACACAACCAGCCCCCAATCGCTTTACACTGGACAATATCAAGTACTGTAATTGAACCAGTTACCAATCACTGACGTGCGCGCATGACCCTTCCATACGGAGCCAATCAGAATGCTCAGTCGTCCTTGAAGCATCAGTGGGCAGCTCATGGCACACAACTATGTTGTGGTTACAATAGTTTTACTTGTTCAAAATGTGCAGTCATGCATAACTATTGTTTCCTTCAATCATCAGCATGCGCCCACTGAATTACATTATGAGATGTGTGGTCTGATTGTTTTCTTATTTAAAATGTGCCGTAATGCATAATTATTGTTTCCTCCAAGCATCAGCATGCGCCCACTGATTTACATTATGAGATGTGCGGTCTGATTGGCTGACTCAGCGCCTTGCTTTCGCAAGCACCCTGTATGGGCGTCTCTGCTTCCACTCCTCGACTGAGTGCCTCAACGTTCATCTTCTCCATTGTGTCATTGACGATGACCACACCTGCACTTTCATGCTCCAGTTAGCTGCAGGTTCGCTTCAGGTTTGCTCTGACTGTCCTGCGCGCAACCTCACTGAAACCCCGCGTAGGCGAACGTCACCTACTGCAACCTGAAGTACATGCCTTCACGCCATCAGCTTTCAATTCCGGCCGATGTTGCATATGTGTTTTGACTGCGCGACGCGCAACCCTTACTTCAACTTGAAGTGCACCACTTTGCTTTTGACGGTCCCGCAGGTGTGCTCTGACTGCCCGGCGCGCAACGCCATGTGGGCAATCGTCACCTGCATAAAGTTCACTTCAACTTGAAGTACATGCCTTCACCATTCGTTCACCATACTTTTGATTGTGCAGGTGTGCTTTGACTGCCCGACGCGCAATCCCACGTGGGCGAGCGTCACGTACGGGATCTTCCTTTGCTACGACTGCAGTGCGGTGCACCGCAACATGGGCGTGCACATCACCTTCGTGCGCAGCGTAGAGCTCGACAAGTGGCGGCAGGTACGTAACTTCAAGTACATTTCACCACCCTCGGCATTCCGATGGACAACTTGAAGTTATCCAACATGACATGCACATGACGTTCGTGCGCAGCGTCGAGCTCGACAGGCGGCGACAGGTACGTGAAAGTCCGGCGTACCTCAATGGACAACATAAAGTTATTCAATACTTGGGCAATCACATGGGCGTGCACATCACGTTCGTGCGCAGCGTCGAGCTTGACAAGTGGCGGCAGGTGCGTACTACCCCGGTATACCCCAATGGACATCACGACGTTGTTCAATACGTATACTGCTATGTATGTTCATTACATGGGCGTGCACATTGCGTTCGTGCGCAGCTTCGAGCGCGACAAGTGGCGGCAGGTACGCATCCTCAAGTTCCCCAGTAGAACGTACGCGTGCATATGACGTCCGTGACGTAACGTCTATGTGCAGCGCTGCGCTCGACAAGCGGAGGCACGTACGTTTCACCCCCCAGAGGTGCTGACACCCTCAATGTTCAATTTGAAGTTACCCAATAAACACTTGGCGTGCGCATCGCAGCGCGGAGCTCGACAAGTGGTGGCAGGTACGCCTTGCGAAGCATCACCCCTCGGCATCTCAATGGACAACACCAAGTTGTCCACGATGATGTGGGCGTGTACATCACACATGTGTGCAGCGTCGGGCTCTACTTGTGGAACCTAACCCTAGGTATGCATCACCCCCCTGTGATGACCTCAGTGGACAAGATGAAGTTACCCAACAACGTGGGCGCGCTCAATCACGTTCGGGCGCAGCGTGAGCCGGGCCTACAGAATAACACGGAACATGCCGCCATAATCAAATGAGAGCATTGCAGCACGCTGGTTTCAAGTTGAAGTGAATAGCAGTACTCGTGCCCCCACACAGTGTGAGCTGGACAGCCTGAAGGGTGGCACCCAAAATCAGATGCCCACCCAAACCACATTCGAGTATGAATAAACTATACGCACAGTATGCCGACCCAAATTGAAGTTATGCCCTGGTTTTTCGTGCAGTCGCGCAGTGGGAGTTGGACAGCATGAAGCGCGGCGGCAACGCCCACTGACACCACATATTTCAATAGCGTCATCAAACAATCACGTTGCTTTCTGAAGTAAAACGTTCGGCCATGTCAACTTCAACTTGAAGTGACGTGCATTCCTCGTGCGTCGCTGTTGGAGCTGCACAGCATGAAGCGCGGCGGCAACGCCCACTGACACCACATATTTCAATAGCATCATCAAAATAATCAATAATTTTCTGAAGAGTTACGGGCTTGGCAACTTCAGCTTGAAGCGATGCATTTGTTCTGCGTGCGTCGGCGCAGTGGGCGCCGGACAGCATGCAACGTGGCGGCAACACCTATAGGAGCCGCATACACTTCCCAGCATAATCATATATCTGAAGTGAAACACAGTATGTCAACCTCAACTTGAAGTGATGCCTTTGTCTCGCATACGCAGTGGGAACTGGACAGCATGAAGCGCGGCGGCAACGCGGCGGCGCGCGCGTACTTCCAGTCGCACGGCGTCAGCGACATGGGCAAGACGGACGCCAAGTACCGCAGCCGCGCGGCGGAGGCGTACCGCGCGCACCTCAAGCAGGTATGTACATTTTTCGAAGTATAAGTTATGAATAGTATAGTCAACAAGTACACTACTTCGAAGTATACACTACATTTATAGAAGACGGTGGGTGTCATACATTACCGCAGCTGCGCGGCGGAGGCGTACCGCGCGCGCCTCAAGCAGGTAGTATAGTCAACAAGTACACTACTTCGAAGTATACACTACATTTATAGAAGACGGTGGGTGTCATACATTACCGCAGCTGCGCGGCGGAGGCGTACCGCGCACGCCTCAAGCAGGTATTCATGTTTTTTGTCAGGCGCATCCGTTGCAACTTGTAAGCCTCAAAGCGCACAATTCAGGAGTGAGGCGTAACGGCAAAGTGCCGCAGCCGGCCTATTGCGCGCACCTCGAGCAGGCATGTACGCACAGGCAGGTTTGATTTGGGCAGGTTGGGAGGTGCAGCATTCCTCCAACATCTGGACCAGCACACCACAACGTCCATACTGAGCGCTGACACAATACATCCCCACCCCCTCCCCTCTCCCCCCCGCGCCCATCAGCTCATAGCAGAGACCTCAGGACCTATCTTGAACTGCGCACACGGCACAGAAGCTGAGCGCTTACACAATGCCCCCCCCCCCCCCCCCCCCCCATCGCCCCCCCCCCCATCAGCTCATTGCGGAGACCCCCGACCCCGCCGCCGACGTCTGGAACAGCGCGCACGGCGCCAGGGACGCCGACGAGGCCGCCATTGCGTGCGGCCTGGACCGCATCATGCGCGACATCGAGACGTCCACGCCGCCGCCACCGGGCACACCGCCACCGCCCGCGGCCTATGCGTCGCCGCCGCCGCCGCCTTCCGCAGGTTCAGGTTCGGCGTCGCCGCCGCCGCCGGGCTATGCATCGCCGCCCGCTCCAGGTATGTCAAGTGCATCTGTCGAGCGTGAGCGGTCTCTCGGCTTCTGGTGTGCAGTCGCTCTGTGCAGTTCTTGCCCAATACTGACACACTTTTGGAGTACTTGCTCAGAGTATTACTGCCAGAGCATTACTGCCGCCCCGTGCGGAATTCGGCGTCGCCGCCGCAGTTGGGCTACGCGTCGCCGCCCGTTCCAGGTGTGTTGGGCGCTGCTGTCGAGGACGTGCCTCTGCAGCTTGTGATGGTGTTGTGTGCGGTTTGGCGTCGCTTCGAGTGATGCGCGGTGCCTCAAGCTGTTCTGTTCGGCAGGAGTCAGGCGCTCGCTCCGGTTTTGTCGGGCGCTTCTGTCGAGCGCGAGCGCACCCTCGTCTTCCGGTGTGCGGTTGCTCTGTGCAGTGTTTGCTCAATGCTGGCATACTTCAGGACAGTCAGTATTGGTCGTATGTTTACGTACATACTCCTCGAGCCGCAACAGCCACACCGCTACGCACGGCACCAACGCGAGTGATGTCCGTTTCCTGCGCAGCAGCACCTGCGGCCTGCGCCTCGCGGCACCGTCGCCGCGACGTACAACATCAATACTGTTAGATACACAATTTACATGTACCTACTCCTTCACGCGTGGTCAAGACATACACATCAAAGTGCCCCCAAGCATGTCTGCCACCACTGCTCACGGCATCAACTCGCATGACCGTGTTGCCTCCTGTGCAGCAGCGCCTCCCGCTGCGGCGACACTGGCGGTGAACTGTCCATGCCTGCAGATGTACAGACCTCCTAACTGATTCTTGCGTCATCGTATATTCGTGGTCGTATCTTCGCATATTCCTCAACCGCAACTGCCACCGCTGCGCACGGCACCAACGCGAATGACCTCGTTGCCTCCTGCGCACCAGCGCCTGCGGCCTGCGCCTCGCGGCATCGCCGCCGCGACGCACACCAACAATCAACACCCACTTACACCTGTTCTCGTGACATGCACATCAAAGTGCCCCCAGCGAATCCGCCACCGGCATCAACGCGAGTGACCTTGTTGCCTCCTGTGCAGCAGCGCCTGCTGCGGCTGCGGCGACACTGGCGGCGAACTCTTCACACCTACGGATATACAGCCCACCTATACAGCCCACCTATACAGCCTCCTGATTCGTATGTGGTCGTATTTTCACGCACCCGTCAATCGCAACTGCCACCGCTACGCATTTCACCAACGCCCGTGACCGTGTTGCCTCCTGTGCAGCAGCGCCTGCGGCGGCGGCGTCACCGGCAGTAGCCGCTCCCGCGCCGGAGCTTGCAGCACCGGTTCCAACTCGCCAAGAGGAGCAGCCCAAGGGGCGGCTGTCTGTGGGGGATGTGGTGGGGGGGGCGGGGGCGGGGGGAGTCGAAGTTGGCGGGGGAAGCATGGTGACGCTCAGCTCCAAGTCGCCGCCCAAGCCCACGCTGAGAAAGGTGCGCGATACAGAGTATGAGGCGCTATGTAAGTGCACCGTTGTGGGTAGGTTGGGACTCTGTTGCGAGCACTGGGCCGTTGCCGCTCAAGTCCACGCCGAGACAAGTACGTGCAACAAAGTGCGGGGAGCTATGTGCATCGTGCGCATTTGGGTTGGGACTGTGTTGCAGGCAATTTTATATTGTGGTTGTTTGCTTGCACGCACGTATGTTTCTGCTTCGTACATGTCCTCGGCTGTGGCATTTCGGCGTGGTGATGATCAGCAGAAACGTGCTACCGACCACTCCCTGGCTGTACCACGCGCTGGTGCCGTATGTGTGTGGACGTTCGGGTGCTCTGGTATCATTTCTTGCGTTTAAAGAGCAGCGGTGTCATCAGGCAGATCAAGTTGAAGTTGATGTTGAAGTACATTAACGCTGCAGAAGAAGTCCCAACGTGGACGCGGCAAGCCTCTGCGCACATGTCCAAGTTCCGCCTGGGCCTGAGTGCAATCACATGCTTCAAGTTGGCATGCGCACTCGACTTTGCCACTCGGTGCTGCTGCTGCTGCAGGCCCCAGGAACAGCGCCGAAGACGCCCGCCTCCCCACACATTGCGCTGTAGAGCCTCAGTGTGGCTGCCACTTCTTTGTTTACTGTTGAAATTACATGACACACTCATATACTGACCCACCCATGCGCGTGTTCAGATGCACCCCAGTTTCAAGCACCAAGATGTACCATCATTTTAATTATGTACTTCAAGTTGCAGTCCTCCGTCGCAGCGGCTCGCTGCTGCAGGCGATGGGCGCGACAAAGAAGCTTGGCGCGCGCAAGCTGAGATGTACCCCAATCTGAAGTACCAAAATGTACTGTCATTTTGCAGCAATATTGTGTACTTCAAGTTGAAGTGCTTCCGTCGCCGCGGCTCACCTGCTGCAGGCATCGGGCGCGACAAAGAAGCTTGGCGCGCGCAAGTTGGGATGAACCCCAATATGAAGCACCAAGATGTACTATCAATTGTATAGCTGTAGTTCAAGTTGTGGTGCCTCTGTCGCTGCGACTCCCTGCTGCAGGCATCGGGCGCGACAAAGAATCTCGGCGCACGCAAGCTGGGATGTACCCCAATATGAAATACCACAATGTACTGTCACTTTTTCATGAAGCAAAATCATGTACTTCAAGTTGAAGTAACTCTGTCGCCGCAACTCGCTGCTGCAGGCATCGGGCGCGACGAAGAAGCTCGGCGCGCGCAAGCTGGGGGCAGCAAAGCTCAGCAGCGGGGGCGGCTCGGAAGACCTGTCGCTGGGCGGTTTTGAGGAGGTATGCATGCACGTGGAAAACGCGCTATTCGTACTGACGCACCGTGTCATGCCTCTGATGCATCAGACCTCGGAGCGTCACGTGCTGCGCTCTCGTTTCGCTCCATGTACCGCAGCTGTTGTGGCTTGCTTTTGTGGCTGTCGCTTCATGTACCGCAGCTCTGTGGCTTGCTTTTCATGAAATTGTACATGGGTTCCTGATTCCAATATTCGTAGCCTCGTTGTGAGCTGCTGAGCACTCGCTGAGCACTTGGTGCTTGTAGGTGGCACCGAGGGCCCTCTGTCAGCAGCGCCACGTCTTTTGTGGCTTGCTTTGGTGATTGCACCAGATCAGCAGATCGTACATGGGTTCCCGCTTCTACTCTTCTCAGCCTCACTGCGAGCTGCTGAGCACTCGCTGAGCACCTTACGCTGCTGCGCTTGCAGACGGTGTCAAGGGCCCATTAGGCAGCAGCGCCGCGCATTCAAACATCATTTTGAGTTTGCGCCCCCCCCCGGGCCGCTGTGGTTGATTGGCAGGCGCGGTCGCACTGATGTGCAGCAGGACACGACCGCATTGTCGGGTTAGGGTTACGCATAGGGTTAGGGGCTAGGGTTAGGTTCAGGGTTGGAGTGAGGGTTAGGGAAACCGCTCCCAACGCACAGCTCTGATTTCTGTGCATAGCAACCAGCATACACTGCAGCGCCCGTGTGTTGGCCCGTTGCTGCGTCATTAACGTCTGATACGTCTTTGCCAGTAGTATCAGAGTTAAGGTCATGGTCCAGGGTCAGGGTTAGGGTGAGTGTGGGAGGTATGTGCCGTTGCTCAACATGCTAATAATGGCATTGTCGATCCAAGAAGCGTTCCCCAGCGCTCGACAATGTTTGCCCGCCAGCGACCATTTGCACTTCGCTTTCGGGGCGTCCAAAGTTCAGAGGGACACATTTTCTCTCCAAGGAGCACTGTCACACACTGCTTCAACCAAGTGAATTGTCTCTGCGCGCTGCTTTATCGTTCGTGCTTGCGCAGGCGTGCCGCTGCTCAACAGGCTCACAACTGTGTTGGCGAGGCGAGAAGCGTCTTTCTGCGCTCCACAACGTCTGCGTGCCAGTAACCATCTGCCCTTGTCTCTGCGCACTGCTGTAACCGTTCGCGTCTGCGCAGGCGGCGGCGCAGGCCGAGGCAGCCAAGGGTTCATTGCAGGTGAGCACTGTGTCATTCAGTAGGTCTACGTAGGTAGGTATTAGGCTGATTTCTGCGCATCTGTACCACAACCGCAGAGCCGTTTGCGCACGCGGCGGCGCAGGCTGAAACCGCTAGAAAAAAGGCTTACTTTGAGTCAACGCGTGCAGTTGCGGTAGGTCTAGTGTGAGCATTACGGTGGAACTTGCCGGCTGCTAACCCTAACCCTAATTGCAACCTTTTGCAAAACGATAACCCCTTACCTTGGTCTTAGGGTTAGAATTGGTGTTAATGTGCCAGCCGCTAACCCTGACCCTAACATCAACCTGCTCTCAAAACTATGTCTCACCCCAGGCCGCTCTGTCCTCTCGCTCGTACGTCCCATACTCGTGGAATGCGATTGTTGTTTGGAGTTGCACTCTTGGGTTTAGGGTTAGGGTCAGGAATAGGGTTACGACTAGGGTCAGGGTGAAGGGCGTGCTGAAAGGGCTCTACACCTATCGCAAGCGCGGGCAGAGGATCGACCCCCCTGGATTTAAGTCATATCTCAAGTCTAGAATACTTCAGGTATTAGTTGCCTGGTGCAGATTTCGTGTGCCCTGCCACAGTGCTGGCACGGTAGTTGCATCTTTGTACTCGAGATTGGCGCAATTTTGCTGGAATTACTGAAGTGACATCCCCTCCCAATGCGGCCGCCTGTGCCTAGCACGTGATCTTGGCGCCGATGCCGCGGCTCTTTGCTCTGCACGACTGCCGCCACTCACGGCCAGTGACATAGCGACGCAAGTACAGATGCATGGAGCTAGGGTTAGGGTTAGGGTTAGGATTGGGGTTAGGTTAGGGTCAAGATTGGGCGTCATCGTCGCTGCGAGGTCATATAGCACGAGCAACATGCTCAGTTTCGCGGTTGCCTGCTTGTCGCTAAAGCAATGGCGATCCCCGCGTACACACATAAACTGCACCTGCTGTGCTAGACACCTCACTGCGACCCAATAATCACACCACGCAGACGGGCAACGCAGCCGAAGGGGCATCAGCATCTTGGTTAGAATTAGGGGTTGTGGTAAGGGTATGGGGAGGGTTACAGATGGGGGAAGGGTTGGTGGTACAAGCAAGACCATGCAAGTCTTACGACAGAAGCCTGTTTTTCACGAAAGCTGCGACGATTGCTGCACACGCGCACGCGTCGTGTACGCTGATACCTGACTCCAAACCCTGATGCTAACCCTGACCCTGGTGTAGACATTCTCACACCATGCATGCACACTGATTGTGCGCCACAACACATGTGACATCTCGTGACGACAGCTCACGCGCGCACGCTGCGTGTACGCCGTTTCCTAATTTCAAACCCTAGTCTAATGCTAACCCTAACCCTAACGCTTGTGTGCCACATTACAGATGCCTGTGGCATCAGCGTCCAAGCTGTCAACGGGGGCAGCCAGCGCAGCTGCGGGGGCACCAGCAGGATCGCTCTACCGCTCGCCATCTGAAAGGTACGCCGTTCATGCCATGTATGCTTCGATGACGCCATGCGAACCAAACTGCGTCAATTCATGCAATTTACACTCCAGGAACATCACATCTCGAATCATTTGCTTTCATGAACACACTCTGGAAGGTCTGTGTTGCGCATGCGTGATGCGCCAGTGCTCAGTGATAAGTGCACGGTAGTTGGGGTTAGGGGTACCAGCAGGGTCACTCTATCGCTCGCCATCTGAAAGGTGCGCCGTCGTTCTGAGCTGCTTTCATTCATGCGATGCCCACTTCAGGCACATCACTAATCTGAAGGTACCTCATGCCATGCATGCTTCAGGGACATCGTGCCTACCTAACTGCATCATGTCGAGCGATGTGCACCCCACAGCCATTACAATCTGAGGCCATTACAATGTGAAGCTATTGCTTTCACAAAATACGCTCTGGGAGGTCTGTGATCGCATGCGTGCACAGTGCTCAGCGATGGGTGCACCGTACTTCTACATCCGTCTTCTCCTGAAGCACGGCCTCTTCTTTGTTCAAGGGCCAGATTCACCATGGGTTATTCGGCGGCCGTGCTGTATTTCGGTTTTGTTCGCACTCATGATTGCGATTGCCGCATCACCTGCGCAGCTCATTGACGCAGGACACGTATGGGGGAATCTGATTGATGCATCAGGCTTATACACGACACCCTTTGCCAACCCCCGTGTCATGTCGCTTTGGTGAAGCAGCAGCCAAGTGTGCATCACAGTACTGCCGTTTCCTTCACACTACTTAACTTCAATTGCAAATAACTTCGATTGCCTTATCACCTGCGCAGCTCATCGACGCAGGGCACGTACGGCGGATCTGAACTGACGCACCACCTCTTTGTATGACATCCTTCCACAATACCCGCTTTGTCGCTTTGGCAGAGCAGCCAATTTGCATCACAACACGCAGTTTCGTTTCACACGCGCACTTAACAACTGCAATTGCCTTATCGCCTGCGCAGCTCATCGACGCAGGGCACGTACGGGGGTTCCCGCTACGGTGGCGGCTCCGGCGCCGGCAGCCGCCGCAGCAGCGCCGACAGCACCTACAGCGCCAGCGCCTACGCCACCAAGCCCGATGCTGCTGCATACGGCGGCAGCAGCGCGTATGGCGCGTCGCCGACGCCGGCGTTCGACAAAGACAAGTGAGCGTTTGCGCGCGAGAGACTGTGCCGCAGGCTTGCGTATTGAACTGCTTGAAGTAGATGAACGGCTAGGCGTAGAATTAGGGTAACGGTTAGGGTTAGGGTCGGGTGAGGGTTAGGCTACGCCACCAAGCCCGACGCTGCTGCGTACGGCGGCAGCAGCGCGTTTGGCGCGTCGCCGACGCCGGCGTTCGACAAAGACAAGTGAGTGTTGGCGCGCGAGAGACTGTGACGGAGGTGTACGTATTGGACCGCTTGAAGTAGATGAGCGGCTAGGAATTAGGGTTAGGGTTAGGGTGAGGGAGAGGAATGGCTCACCATTCAACATACGCGTGCGGCGTTCATATCAGGAGCGAAGGGGCGCGCACCACGCGTTGCTGTAACGAGGAAGCTCTGCCATCATGCCAGGGTAACAGAAAGTCACCAGCCAGCATCCACGTTTTGCTCACATTGACACATGAATCATGTGCGGAAAGTGTGCGGCTATGGCTCAAGCAGCTGCAGCTACATCATGGCGCCCGCTGCCATGTCGTGCAGCAGTGCTCAACGCCCCCCCCCTCATTTACAAAAGGCGCTGCGGCGAGTATTCTGTTGCCGCTTGTAGGCGCTGCGAAGCATCACATGCTGTGGAGCGTCACATGCTGTGGAGCGTCACATGCTGTGGAGCGTCACATGCTGTGGAGCGTCGCCTGCGCACTTAAGCCTCGCAGTCGCGCGCGACTCTCTCACTGCCTGACTCGTGCCGTCCACGCCTCCTTGCTCGGCGCCCTCGGTGCTGCGTGATGCGCACCTCGCGGAACGCATAGTAGCAGTGACGGTTGAATGTACCCCTTAGCCCTCACCCCCAATTTCAACCCTAGCTCTACCCTTTTAAGAATTAAACCAAAACATCGATGATACCTTCCATGCTGCATCGCCCTTCGCATCGTTGGGTACAGCACACCTACTCTACATACCTGACATTGGTGCTCGCCGCATCAGCCATCCTTGCCCTGCCGCCTAATACATGTCTTTGTTGAATCGCCCTCTCGCACCGCGCCCCCCCTTTGCAGGTACAAGAATGCCAAGGGCATCGGCAGCGACATGCTCAATGAGCAGGCGCTCGCGATGGACCCGGAGGAGCGCGCGCGCCGCACGGAGATGGCCTCGCGCTTCACCGGCGCCACCGCCATCGGCAGCGACGCGTACTTTGGCAGGTACGTCACTGGCAGCACACGCTTACATGGACACTAGAGCCGCGTGCCTGGCATACTTCATGGGCTTTCCAAGCGGAAGTACCGTAAATCAAGTACTTCACGCGTAGTTCAGAGTGCTAGTAGACCAGGCAAGGCGGGTGTGCCGGTGGGCTTGCTGTGTGTGGGCGTGTCATGACGCAAGCAGGCGCAGATCTATTCAAAGGCGTCACTGCCGGCCACCGCGGACAACACTGCTGCTGGCGCAAGTCTGGACTTTCGCCTGCCAAAAACCAGGGTCTGTGTTGGAATTGGGGGCCACGGTTCTATGTAGCACTCGCAGCGGGACACAAACAACGCTGCGCTTGCCTCGCCCCATCGTGGTCGAGCAAGGAGGACAGAGGCCACCGCCAGGGCGGCATCCTGCTGTTGTTGCCTTGGCAGCGTGCGATCTGTAGTACTGGCCGCAGTTGTGGTGGGTCCGCGATGGGCTGGTCTGGTTTGAGGGGGAGGGGTGAATTTACAGCCCACGTGAACAGAAGTGACACCACGCCAACGTTGCGCTTGCCTCGCCCCATTGTGCGCCGAGCAGTACGCTCTGCAATGCTGGTTGCGGTTTGTGAGCCTGTCATCGGCTAGTAGGGTCAGGGCTAGGAACAAGAACTTATTGCTCAAGTTCAGGCCCATGGATGAGGCCGCGATCGCCCCCCCCCCTGGGTGCCCTGAGCAGGGCAGGCAGCGTCCAACTGCGTGGCGGCAGCGTGCAACTCGCCTGCTGCCGCTGGGTCGACTTGGCTGCGGCGCGATTTGCAATGATGGCTGCACCTGTGGTTCGCGACCCTGCTGAAATCAGCGTCAGAGTTGGGCACAAAGCGTCGCAGCTCATGCCGCACATGCCTGCCTTGCCCCCCCCGGTGCGCCGTGCAGAGAGGACGGCAGCGGCCGTGCGCGCGGCGGCAGCGCGGCGGACGACGGCCTGGGCGAGCTGAGCCAGTTCGTCGGGCGCCTCGGGCAGAGCGTGGCGAGCGAGCTCAAGGGCGTCGGCGTCGCCGCGAACCGCCTCAAGGACGCCACGCGCGGCATCCTAGGAGACTTCCAGTACCGGTGACGGCACGCGCGAGCGGCGGCGGCAGCCGGGGGGAAGGGAGAGGGCATGTTTTCCTCAACATGGGGGGCGGGGGGGGGTCTGGGGCCTTGCCTAAAATCGGGCAGGCGATGGCACCCCCTGGGAGGGAGGCTCGCACTGCGGCTGTGGCTGCGCTGGTTGAGCGCTGCTGCTGAGCGTGCGCGTGCTTGCTCGTGCGGCGTAGGCGCGTAGAGGCGCCTGTCGCGCGCTTTCCTCGCAGCCGCATGAGATCCGTGAGGCACGCTCCTTTGCGTCTGAGAAATGCGGTAGTTTTAACACTCCTGAAAATTTGGCACGACAGGCGTGCCGCATACACCTTCCAAGCTCAGTTGGCACCCATCCTGTTTGCAGACGACACGCAGCTTTGAACGCGCGGCGCCTGCGTTCCTTGCGAAGGCAATGCTCAAGGCCCCTCCTCATGAATCACACATTTTGCGCCTTGGGCACTTCTGGTCTGTCAGCTTTGCTTGAACATGCTGTGCATTCGCCGTGCTGCGCTGTCTTCAAGTTCCAGTCAATTGCGCATTCAAATTGCACTTGACATCACGTGTGCACTGCGGTTTACCTTGGCACCATAATCGCAGTTGTCGCTGTCTTTCGCGCACCCGAATGTTTTTTGATGCACAAACTCGCCACTGCACTCTGATTGATACTGATTGCGCCGCACGCATGCCTGGCTGCATGCGTCTCGATGATAATCGCAAACCCAACTGTCACTTTTTTAATCGATTGTTCTGACACACGACGCGACCCGCTCTGCTGCAATGAGCGCAGGCGATTCTCTGCAGCATGAGATGCCTCACCAGCCAAGCTTCGTCCTTGCACTAGTGGTAAGCCCGTACAGATGCTCTGCTCGCTCAAAATGCTCTGCAACGCACGAGATCAATGCACGACATGATGCGGTGTGCATGTTTCGCCTGCTCTCAGTCAGGAGGCATCGCTGGGACCTCCGTGGATGTTGCTTTGTTCCCGCTGGATACCATCAAGACCAGATTGCAGTCATCACAAGGTACGACGTGGGCAATGATCCAGCAAGACCGTGGAAGTGTCTCTGCTACAACATATTCCAACTGCACCTGCTAATTGGGCTAGGCAGGCTGCCTGCAAGGATCACGCAAGCGTACCTTACCGGCATGCTCAATGCCTTGCAGCAATTGGCAATGCCAGGCGTCACTGATTATTTCGTGTATATATTGTGATTGACCTGTTTGACACATTCCGTCAGCCCCATGTGCTTGTATGCTGCAGTGGTTCTGTACTAACTCATCACAAAAACGCAGCGCCGTGCTTTCCCTGGCTGTGACCCGCAGGTTTTATCAAAGCTGGGGGGTTCAAGGGGGTTTACAATGGGCTAAGCGCTGCTGCTGTGGGATCAGCACCCGGAGCAGCTGCTTTCTTTAGCACGTATGAGGGACTCAAGGTAACCATGATCACATGTGTTATCAACCACATTCATGCAATCTCACACTCAGGATTATATTTAACGCTTTCAAAAAGTTCTCATGCGTAGCCGGCACCTCACGCAGCTGCCACCTCCATAGGGCCGCACGGCAGCTGGCGCATACCGTTCATCATTGCGTCAGAGGTTATCTAATGCAAGCAAAAGACAAATAGGAATGTCGTGAAATTTTTCTGGACTACTAAAGTTGATGTACACCAGGCCCTTCCCTGCGATGTGAGTGGAGCTACTGTTATGGTTACCACAATGTTTACCAGGAGTGTACACCTCTTGAGCCTGGAGCAGTGCAATGTCAACCAGTGGATGCAACAGAGATCCCTGACCAAGGTTGTGCAGGTCGCTCCAACATGCAGAGCCCAGTGTCTGGTGATTGCTCCACGCTCTCCAGCTAGGAGGGAGAGGGGGTTGGCGAAGCGGCGGTGGCAATGTTTTAAAAGGTTAAAGTTAGGGTTACCCTAACCTAACCCTGACCCTACACCCAAGGGCAGGCAGGCAGGCAAGCGGCACGCAGACCGCATGCCTGCATTTACGAACATGGACCCGCATGTCACCAGGACGGCCGCTTGCGTCGTGGTAGGTAGAGGCTCCGTAGAGCTGCACAAGGCAACCTACCTGCATCACCGATGCACCTGCCTGGTCTGACATGGATCACCATGAACCCTGAGGCTCTGCAAGCATCACCACAATGCCCACCTACACAACCAGGACCAGAGGTGCACCGTTGGTGCAGCAATGTTAGGGTTAGGGTTAGGGTAAGGGTTAAAGGACGCGCCGTCTACGAACCTGGAGCCAAACAGAGCTGGGCGGTGGGTTGAGCCGGGTGAACTCGATCGCGGTGGCTGCAGACAGCTGATTCACGAAGCAGCGACAGCAGCACGGCCTATGCGCCGCTTTCACTGTTTTTCTTGTTGTACTTCTGAAGTGCTTCTTTTCTACTTGCCTTCTCCGATCCATGAGCTGCAAAAATTGTCCACGTGCTCATGTGGTACTAGTTGTCTGCGCCGAGGCAGCGCGACGCAGACGCAGTCGACACAAGTCCTGGCGGCATGCGGTAGTGGCGGCGCCGATGCTGCGGCGTTCTTTCCTGCTTCCACGCGCACACACCAAACAGTTCCGTGCGCCCGCGGTTCACAACGTGCAGCTGCTGAGCGCTGCCCCGTTGCTGCTCGCTGCCACCAGGTCAGGCTCGGCGACCCCAGCGCGCCTTCCACGCACATGGCCGCGGCCAGCGGCGCCGAGATCGTCGCGTGCTTGGTCAGGGTGAGTGCGTGCGCGAGTGAGCAAGTCTTGGGTGAGTCTTGTGGGCTGGTGCGGTAGCTTCATCTCAGAGTCCATCTTGAAGTTCAGTCGGCCCGTGGCCAGTGGCGTGCCACCTGTGGATTCCCTGCAGTACATTTGGGCGCCACGCAAACTTTGAAGCCCTCCAGTACAGCATTTTCTCGCCCAGAGTCCCCACGTTTTTCACCTGTCGGTGTTGCAGTTTTCTCAACAGCAGTGATTGAAAACCCGGACTGGCATGCTCGCTGTCACACACGCATTGGTGGTCTGCCCTCGGCCCACTTTGTCAGGCGCCGTCACACTTCAATTTGTAATGATACATACTTCAAGAGACGCTCCCACATTGTACCGGACTCCTCCTCGTGCTCCCTACGCCGCAGTGCTGCGTTGCAGGCCCAGCAGACAATTCATGATGCTCTCGCTTCTTCAAATACTCGAAATTTGAGTCGTCTGCGCACTTGCTGGTGACAACAGCCGCCGCGCTTCTTCACTGCATCGCAACGCGCTCCTGCTGTGCAGGTCCCCACAGAAAACGTCAAGCAGAAGATGCAAGCGGGGGTGGGTACTTCAAGTTCAAGTGCAGTGGCGACGTGCCGATCGATCCTCTCCGCCAGCGGCGCCAGGGGCTTCTATGCGGGCTACATGACCACCATCATGCGGGAGATACCCTTCAGTCTCATACAGGTGACGTGGCAGCTGCGCCAGCCGGATGCCCTCATGTGTGAGAGGATATCGATGGGACATGGCTGGTGTTCAGGACCATCCAGCGGGCAACTGCCGCAACTGCTGATCAGTTGCGAACGCGCTTTGAGCGCACGGAAGGAGCTGCAGCGCGTCTTCGATGAGTGCTCACGCTCCGCGGACCGTGCATGCAAAATGCGGTCCTGATATGCTCGGCAGCTCTACCGCACGGCATATGGACCCAGTGCGGGAGAGCAATGTGATGACGCAATTCAGAGCAGATCGAAGTATGTGCCGAGCAGCCTGCAGCATAATTAGTTGCGTTTTTGCCAAAACGCAATGTTCACGTCAGGGCAAAAGTCGGCTCACGTGTCGCGACAAATGCATACATGCACAGCAAATCCGGAATCGCTAGTGCGGCTTACGGCAGAGCTGTGCCACAGCACAAAATGTAACAGCATTGGAGGTGTCGTAGGGAGTGCGTGCAATGACGGATTGCATGTGCTTGAGGTTCGGTGAAGTCATAACGTCCTCTTGGCGTATTTTGGTGTTGTGCTGCAGGCTGTCACACCCATCTTGAGCCATAGATGTGTGACATGCATATGCGCGGAGGCATTCCATGGGGATTGGGGGTCTAGCGGAGTAGATCACCATGGTGCAGTCTTGAAGGGGGGGGGGGGGGGGTCTCACGCCAGTCATCTACGGTACTCATCCACGATACAGGATGGCCGCAGACCCCACCTAGCAGCACTACTCTCCCGCTCGTCACTCCTGAAACCGATACAAGTAGCTACAATGAGACTTGTCATCTACGAAGTCATCTATGAAACCGATAGTGCTTTGGTGTGACGTAAGCCCTGCCCCTCGTTCTACCCCCTGCCCACGCTACAGTTCCCACTGTACGAGCGGATGAAGGCCGTCTGGGGCAGAAGAAGAGGGGCGCCGGTACATTCGTACCAGGCCGCGGTGTGCGGCAGCCTGTCGGGGGCCTTCGCCGGAGCGCTGACTACGCCATTCGACGTCGTCAAGACTAGACTCATGCTCGGCGCGGTGAGTCAAAGTCTGCAGCAATGTCCCTGAGCGCTGACCACGACCTTCGATGTCATCACGATTCGACTCATGCTCGGCGCAGTGAGTCAAAGCTTGCGGTCGTACCAGGCCGCGGTGTGCGGCAGCCTGTCGGGGGCCTCTGCCGGAGCGCTGACTACGCCCTTTGACGTCGTCAAGACTCGACTCATGCTGGGCGCGGTGAGTCAAAGTCTGCAGTTGAGCCAGAGCGCTGACTACGCCCTTCGATGTCGTCAAGACTCGACTCATGCTCGGCGCGGTGAGTCAGACTCCGTGGTCGCCATAGACCGTAGAGCGCGGCAGCCTGTGAAAGGGCATTTGCCGGTGGCAGCCCCCCGAAAGTTAGACTTCGCCCTTTCGCCTCTTCGTGTTTGGCGTGACGACATTGCCCTTTCGGGTGATCTAGCCCTAAAACATATGTATGTAATGGCTTGGTATACATATATGATATGGCTGAATATACGTATTAATATACATATACTTCGAAGTAATTGGGCTTGTATACATATATTTGAGACAAGGCAAGGCTGCATATACGTTTAATTCAAAGCACATGCTGTTACGGCTGCTTGTCCTACGCGCAAAGCGGCCTGCTGTCCAGTGCAGTCAATGTGCCAACGCACTGCGTTCACATCTGCGCCACACGCCCCCTAGCACTGCACGCGCGATGCATTGCTGCAGCACCGACTTGGTTCTGTGCCGCTGTTGTCGCTACGCTACGCGTGCGCGCCTTTTGCCGTGCCATGCACGTCGGTAGAGACTGCTGACTTGGTATACTACCGCGCCATGGCACGCATGCACGGCCATGGCCGCATGGCCGTGCATTGCTGCTTGGCGTCACCTTTTTAATCAGCTCATCGCCGAACACGAAGAGGCGAAAGGGCGAAGTCTAACTTTCGGGGGGCTGCTTGGCGGTGTGTTGCTTACGCCTTTTCAATGCCGTCAAGACATGACTCATGCTTGGCATGGCGAGTCATGATCTGAGATGTATCATGGAGCTACAGCTGTGTAGAGGGTCACAGAAGCGTGACGACATGGGTGCAACGAGCGCACAGACAATGGTGGGCCCACTTTGTGAACATGGCATGTGTGGCTGCAATGATGAGGTTAGTGCCTGGCATAATGATGAGCGCTGCTAACCTCCATCTCCTGTGATGTCGGCAGGACAAGCACGGGCTGCCCTACAAAGGAATGGTGCCGACTTTCCAGCGCATCGTTGCAGACGAGGGAGCAGCGGTGCGTACACACCCTTCTACTTGGAAGTACTTTAGTACACTGCAATACGCTACTCCAAAGTACAGCATAAATCGTGCGCGTCATGTGGTGCCAGACCAGAGCGTGTTTTTGCACGCTGAGCTCCTTGCACTGCGCACTCAACAGGCTGGATCATTGCTGCACACAGACGCCGTAGGCGATGCCCACCACAACCCTGTTGACCGCCACAGGCGGTCTGTTGCTGGCGCAGAATGCTGCGTGCGGCGTCTGTTGTTGACACCGGGCTTGAGCTCTCTTTTGCCTGAATACGCTGCGTTTGATAGTAATATCACCATGCTGCGTTTGCACAACAGTTCAGCAAATGCTGAAGCGGCAAAACCATATGCCTGCCTCAGCCATCTTGTGCGAAGTGCGACTGCTGTTGCTGCCAATGCCACAGTTCTATCAAGTCACGACCATCAAAGCAACAATGTTGAGAAGCTATGCAGCCTCGCTTGCCTGGGCTGCATTATGCCACCCCAAAATGTTCTACTGAACCCTTGCTGCTGGACCATTTGCTGTTCTCTTCGAATGCATGTGACGACAACTCACGACCTGAAGACCCCCCCCCCCCCCCCTCTGCAGGCACTTTTTGGCGGCATCGTCCCTCGCGTGATGTGGATAGGAATAGGCGGCTTTGTGTTCTTTGGCGCCTACGAGGCCTCCAAGCGGACGCTCGCAGGGGTGCTATAGCATCACCAATCAGGATCCAGGGCTACATGGCATTATGTGCACTGCTGTTGGGGTGATCGTCCTATGTAGCTGAGGCCAGGTGCACCCTGTTCTGGGCGGCACAGCCTCAACACAATGCCGCGACCCTGGCCTGCATGCTACGGCATTGCCGTGTTGTAAGGCCCCCGTTGAAGTTAACAATGGCAGTGACTTAATGCCATCTTCTCTGCATGCCCTCGTGCGCGCCTTTGCCTCTGCGCATCTCTCGTGCTGCTGCACAGGCTGGAATTTTATGGTGTGCAACCTCCAGAATTTGTGCATCAGTACGAATGATTGCAATAAGACATGTAATGGTGCATGCCGTACACGCCTATGGCATTGTACTTTTTATTAATTCTCGCTCAGGGCGCGAAAAAGCCCAGATGATTGACATCTAGCTGTAAGGAATCTACATGTCGTATGACAGTCTGAAAGTGTCGCAACGACAACCACTCAAACGCTGCCGCCGCCAAATGGCATCTCGGGGTCCTCCCCTACGTCCTCCTCCATGTGCCCCCCCTCCCTGGATTCTGCCATGTGTGTCATGACACGGCCAGAGTACGCCATGTGGAGCGCTGCCGACAGTGCCGAGCGTAAGCGCGCCAGGGCGATGCCCTTGAGAGCTTTAGGGCGCGCTCCTCCGGGCACTGACATCCTACTGGCATACTCCGTCGCCACAGCCTCCAGCAGCTTCCGCCCCTGCTCCCCGATGCTGCCAAATGACCCTATTGCCAAAGTGGCAAGTTCGTAGCAATTCTGATCATAATGACCAGAATAGTGGGTAGTCTTGGCGGCCTCTTGGTCGCGGCAGCATCGCTCGGGGTCTGCTGCAGTCTTCGCCGCCCGCGACGCTACCTGTGCCTCGAAGCAGGTAACGTCCACCATGAGCGGTAGGTGGCGTGTCGGGTCGTCGTAGCCGGTCACCGGGAAGGCGTCGGCAGGCAGCACGATGTCCATCCTGCGACTCCCCGGCGGCCCGGCGGACCCCAGAAACGGCGTGTAGTCCTCGTCCACCAGTCCCGTTTTGAGGTATTGCCGCAGGATGCGCTGCGTGGCCCTCTTGACGCTATTGTGGACGATGGTGTCGTGCGCCTTGACGCGTGGCGCTTGACACAGCCGTGCATGCAGGGTGCCGCCCGGCGACTTCCCGCACAGCTTGCAGCCTGCCGTGTGCTCCTCTACTCCGATGGCGCGTTTGACGGCCAGCTGCCAGGATAGGCCATCGAACGAAGCCGTTGTGGAGTACATGGGCTCATTGAGGAATGCCATGCCGATCGAGTGCATGTGGCGCTGCGACCGGAATCGAGCAAGTGCTTGCGTGCATTGCGTGCCCTGCGGCAGCTGTTGCAGGTCCGCCTCCACCTCATCTGCAAGCTCGGTAGCGACGGCATCTGCAAGCGCACTCTGATTGGGGCGCTTCAGGCTACACTGCAACTGCAGAGCACTGGCGTCAAGTACGCAAGCAGCATCCGCACCAGTGCCACCACCTGCTGTCGGCCGCAGCGGCGGCTGCTGCGTAGGTGGTTGCTGCTGCAGTGGCGTTAGCGCTGGTGGCAGTATATGTTCCAGCTTGTCACCTGTTGCTGCACGTAGAAATGTGGCAGCTGTGGCGATCGTCCGCATGAGGGGCAGGCGCGCCACCTCTGCTGCTGCTGGGCCTTGTAGCATTGCTGGTGTGGAACGCGCAGCGCCTCCATTGACGGCTGCCGCTGCTGCGTGCGCTGGTGCTGCAGCTGCGCCGCCTGCCGTTGCTGCTGCTGCCAGTGGTGTTGCTGCTGCCGCAGGTGTTGGTGCAGCACCTGCCGCATTGGCCGCTGCCACCGCCATTGCCGCTGTCGCAGCCGGCACGGTTGCGGCGCCGCCTGCCGACGCTGCTCCTGTCGCAGGTGCTGCAGCAGCCCTTAGGCTAGTAGGGCCTGTAGCAGCTGTGTTGCCTATGCCCGCAGCCGCTGCTGTTGATGCTGCAGTTAGTGATGCCGCCGAGGCCACTTGAGGTGCAACATGTGCTGCCGCTGCTGCAGCAGCCTCTGATGCTGGAGCACCTGCTGCTGCCGCCGCTGCTGCTGCCGCCGGAGTAGTTGCGCCGTGCGCCGCCGCTGCTGCTGCTGCCGCTGGTGCCGCCTGTGCTGCCGCCGCGGCCCCTGATCCAGCGGCAGCTGCGTCGTGTGTTGCCGGAATGGCTGCGCCATAAGCGCGGCCAGCCGCTGATGCAGTTGCCGCTGCCGGAGCGGTCGCGCCTCCACTGGCAACCGCCGCTGCCGCTGTAACAGTTGCCGCTGCTGATGCTGCTGGTGCGGGTGCTGCTGCCGCTGCTGCCGGTGCCGCTTGTGTTGCCGCATCCTCAGCAGCGTTGTCTGCAGCCGCTTGAGGAGCCGCCTGCTGCAGCAACCCCGCCCATCCAGAGAGTGCTGGTTGCAGCGCTTGCAACGTGCCCGCCACATACGCAGCATCAGCGATGTCGCAGGCGCTGGTAATGCCAAGGCCGCCATGCCGTGTTGGGAGTCGCGCTTGCTGTAAGGCTGGGCCGTGCGCTGCCAGATGGAAGTGGGCCCCACTTTGCTCAAACTGGCGCCAGGTCTGGCCTGGTGGCTGCAGGCCCATTGAGTGCTCAAGCACTCACTGCGTGACCCGATCCCACTCCTTGGCGGCTGGCGCTGTCTGCGTAGTGGGAATGGTGCGCAGGCAGTACGTCATGCGAGGCACCACGCAGTAGCGCAGTAACCTGAACATAGCCCTCAGGGATGTCAGGCGCGCGCATCGCTCTGCAAATCGAGCCCCTGCCCCGCCTGCACCCGCTTCCCTGCGCAGCCATGCGTCCACAAAGCTGCTGTGGCCCACCGGCACCCCCAGCAACACAGCTCCACGGTTCTGATTTTCATCCGTATCCCCCACTAGCTGAACGCCCAGCTGCTGCAGCAGTTGTTGCTCGTGGTCAGTCACCACATGCCCCCTGCCAGGCAGCGCGTGACTTGGTGAGGTTTAGCTCCAGCCCCACCTCCGCAAAGTGTTGTTTGAGCTGCGCCACCGCCTGTATGTCATCCTGAGTCAGCGTGCAAGCGCCTGTTCGGACGTTGGCATCGTCCATGTAGGCGCCCATCCGCCTCCGCGCGCGCTGCGCGGCCGCCGCCTTATTGAACCGTTTCAAGCACTCAGCAATGGCGCCGCACAAGAGCATCGGTGCCGCGGGGTCCCCCTGCTTAAACCCGCGCTGAGACATGATGATGCGCGTGGAGCCGTCGACGTGCTGGAACAGCAGGCGTGGCCGAGTGCGAACGTATGTGCCGATGAAGTAGTCGAGGAAGTCCGGCAGCTGTGCTGCTACCCATTCCGCTGCCGCCAGGACGAACACCATGTTGAAGGCATTCTTGAGGTCCAGCATGAACTGCCAGTGACCGAGCTCATACGCGAGTTTGCCGGCCATGGCCGCTTTCTCCGCTCCTGCTGAGACGGCTACCCCATACATTGTACTTGTGGACTTGTATTTATGATGGCATTGTACACAACAGCGTAGAGTATCACGCCCCCCGACCCCAAGGCTGTGGCACCATGCTGGCAATGCGCGGTGATGAGTCTGCATGGATCATGCATTGCATGCTCTTGATACTGAAGACTGGCGAGATGTGCAGTAGCACCGCGTGGAAACGCATTCAAGCAGGCATGCGCAGAATTACGCGCAAATATGAATCAAGAAACAGAGTGCAGAGCACAGCAGCAACGACTGACCCCTCATGAAACACGAACAAATTGAATTGGTGAGAGGGCCAGGTGCTCAATTGTATACAATTTGCTATTGAAGGAGCAACAACTATGTTGCAGCTGCAAGCCTGTGAGCATTTAGAGTCAAACGGCCACTGCCTCTTCATATGTGGCAATCTCGATTTGTACATGTGTGCAGGGACTTTGCAGATGCATGCACTCATTTCACCGTTCCAGATTCTTATATGACACAATCAGTTCTGCGACTGCTGAACACCCCAAAAAGAAATATAGTATGTGAACGTCACAGTTAACTCTACACTGCCCTCGCAAGCATCGCCTTTAACTATTTATCATACGAGCTGCGTGCTGCTGCTCTTAGCGGATAGCACTTTGCCAGCAGTTGCCTTGGCCCTTCGCTGCTGCTGCCGTCGCAGCGGCTGGTGCTCAAGTACCGCGTTGCCGCTGCTGCTGCTGCTGCTGCTTAGAGCTCTGCTGGTGCGGCGGCGATGGCGGAGGCGACGGCTGGTGCTCAACCACTGGCGGCGGCACCCCCTTGAGCACGTTGTGTATGATGTACGTGGCGCGTGCCTGCCGCCCCTGCGCGCTCAGCATGAACGCCAGCCGGCTGATGGCGAAGCCCTTGCTCATGCCGCCAGACAGCAGTCTGGTCTGGGATTCAATGAAGCGCCCGATGCTGGCGCGCATGGCCTCCGCCATGCTGTCAGGCAGGTAGCGGCGCTGGCGGCCCTGCTCGTAGTACTGATCGTGGATGTAGCGCAGGAAGGTGGCCACGCGCTGCAGCGTCATACCCTGTGCCGACAGAAGATGCGCGTAAGCTGCCAAGGTCAGGCGCAATACATGTCAACAAAGGCCGGCGTACCATATGCACAAATGTCTAGTGATGGGTACGTCAAGAAAGTGGGCATTGTTTGGGTTGCATGGAGTTGGTCCATCACGGTGCAATTTCTCAACTGTTGGACCACCGCGATCCATGACAAATATGCGTTCCATGACAAGTGTGCAGTTCACGGATTGTTTTAGCAGCAGCTGCGCATACACCATGGGATTATATCCCATCTGAGTCTTGTGATTGGTGTCTGTCTCACATGCCTGCTATAGTGGACCAAGATCCTAATATGCTTGCAGTGCCGACCGGCAGCAGCGGCGGCAGTTGCGGTGCGATAGCAGTGCGCAATGGACAGAGAGTTCCGCAGCAGCGCCCGACTATGGCAACAGGGCAGCCACGGTGAGGTGTCAGCGCGCAATGGCCCTTCAAGAATTGCGCGGACGTGGATGCGCCTGTAAGAAGCGTACTAGCACACACACTTCGAGGTAGCATCTGCATGAAAACAAATGTTATGCTTGTGTTTTGGCGGAGGAGGGGCGGAGGGGGGGTGGGGGGGCGGGGGGGGTGATACCCCTCCCCTCCCGCCCCACCCCCCACCCACCACACCACACCACCCCCGCCCCCCCACCCCCCTTGCGACTAGTACTTGTTGCAAGTTTCTAAAGGCCAAAAGCCATGACGATGATTCCCACTCTCACTCACCTGCGCTGAGGGGCCCTGGGCAAGCCTGAAGGGCTGCACCGGCACCACCTGCGCTTTGCACTCCGGTGACCACACCGAATAGATGTCATCAACAGCAATTGCGACCTGTGTAAGTCGCCCTGACGCCACAGGTGCCCAGTCAAACACCTGCAGTGCGGGAAAATCGGCCAGGTGACCAAGCGATTCCGCGGACGGCTTAGGTGCAGCACTGAGACAGGGGCACATGATCTCAAGCTCACGGTTGCTAGCTAACCAGAACCTCTTGCGGTCAAGTGGCATTCAATCTCTGGGCTGGCAAGACCAATGCAGACCTGCCAGCTAGCAAGCGAGAGGCGTGCCCTGAGAAACACACATGCTGCTGGTCTTGCAGTGTCGTAACAGACCTGCCAAGCTCTCAGCCGCACGGTATTTTCCCCAGCAGCAATATGCCGAGTCCCTGCAGCGACATGGGGGGTGTTGAGGTTTTGGCCGTTTTTGAGAAGCAGCTTCAGCACAACAAGAAGGGCACGCGCAATTGTAGAAATGCCTTCAACTGTAGGAGACAACGTCGAGACATTGGCTGTCACCCCATCTGCCATGAACAGCCCAACCCAACCCTGTCACTGTCCATGCTCGTAACCGGGCGGGTGACTCAAATGCCCATAGAGCCGCGTGTCTGCACTTTCTCTGCGGCATCTCATGGCCACCCGCGCCTCACCTGCGTGAACCGCTTGCGCCAGTTCCGGTCGTCAGGCAGGCGCGCCGGGTCCGCCGCGGAGACGACTCTCCCCTCGCTGAGCGATGCTTGCAGTTCCTCGCGCACAGTGTTGGCATCTGCCCTGTCGGTGATCCTTGCATAGAGGTAAGGTATGAGGCCCGCCACCACGCCTCTGCCATGGGCCTCTGACGCCAGCGTGAGGAAGGTGACGTGGTAGCGCAGCAGCACGGCTGCGGGACGCGGCGCAGGCGCTGGGCATCAGTAATGATGCTGCAATGAAAGGCAGCAGTACATGCTGTGGCTGGAGGCTCTATAACAGGGCATGGCTCAGCATGATTCGCCCTTTCCCAAGCGTGTCTTCGACCGCCTGAAGAACATGAGCTGACTTATTGGATGCTCCACATGGTCATTCAGCATTGCCCCCTGTGCGAATGTCCGCGAACTCTGTCGACCAGTTGCCAGTGACAGCAGGTGACACACGGTCATTTGGAAGCTACACATGGAGCCTGCAGCGACGCACACACAGTGCTCCAACTGGTCAATGACGCACGAACAGTGCCCCAACTGGTCAATGCCTGCTATTCATCACACAACGAGCAACCATTCTGATGAACAGCGAAATCCTGTTGTTGACGTACTATTCCTGAACTGACACTTCCACGGTTTGTCAGCGATACCGTCTGATTGATGCACCCTTCGTGACTTGAATCCTCCACCCTAAAATCAGTGTTTGAAGTCCACGGAACAGGAGAAATTGATGACACCTAGTTCACTAATATGGACCTCAATGGCCCTTCAGATGCTCTTGTGCTGACAGCAGATCCCACACCACAACAGCAGTCCTGCAGCACTAGTAGCTATAGAGGCGCCAAAATGTGGCCTGCTAGTACCACACAGTTCCAGTGAAATCCAACAAAGCAGCATGCATCAGACATCACGTTGTGTCGTCATATTGCCACCGCATAACGTGACGCCTTCAATGCGGACAGACACAGACACGTGGGTTCACTGTCCGCTCACCTGCAGACATAAGGTCCCAAACCGCTGGTCGAGGCTGCACGTAGCGGAATGCCCGGAGCCCCTCGGGCTGTGCTGCCTCACCGTGGTAGTCTAAACCCATTTTGTACTCAGTGAGCACGTCCCCAAATTGGTTCTTATACAGGAAGAAGCCTTCGCCGAGACGCGCTTGGTTGTCATGAGACCTGTTGCAGGGGTATTACACGTCCACCGTGAGCCACAAGGTTGCCTCAACGCATGCCAGCAATTGTCCACTTGCATGTCGATTTATGGCATGCCACACAAAGCTCTGCAGGTTTGTGCGTATTGGTGCAGATGGTACCGCTTAAGCTTAGGTAGCTACAAATTGACATGAGCCCGCACATGCCTGCATATAACACACATGCAGGAGCGCAAATAGGTACAGCTTGATTTCAGATTCATTCAACGTGTGCAAACTTCAGTCACCACATCAGATTAAACCTAACTTGAACAGCTCTAGCCGCCATCTGCAAGCAGACTCTTGAGTTTCAAATGTGTGTGACATTAACCTGCTTTGCCCCTCATGCTAGGCAAACGACAACACCGGCAAGAACAACCAGCTCTCGGTGCATGCTCAGGCTGTGGCATACATCGGCAAGAACAACCAGCTCTCGGTGCATGCTCAGGCTGTGGCATACATACGAAGTATTGCTCAGCAAACTCTCAGTTGGTGTAAATTTGGTCTGGTCTGTGCTTAAAAATCTGGTACACTGACCCAGCAGTCATCCGCACTGACAACATCCTTTCCCCCAAAGTACTTGACTGCTGGTTGCAAACTCAACCTAAGCCAACTCTGCTCCACTGAGAAATATACTAGAGTCTGCTCCAGCCCGTAATTCAACCAGCACTTCAATGATAGAGTTATGGTGCGATGGCATTAAATGGTCGTTAATGACACACATGGAGAGAAGACTGTTCAACTTTGTTGAATCAGCTGACCGCAGCTTGGCATTCCCACGAAAAGCTACCGGGAATGTATTCACAAACATGAACACACCAAAGCTAGCCAGGGCTGATCGATGTTGCATCATCAGCCAATGCCTAGCTACTTTTGCTACACCAGCAGCACTCACTTGGTCATCTCTGGCCCTGCGAACGAGTCGATCAGGGTGTTGTCAATGTCCAGCACTAGCTGTAGCTTTGACTCGCTTACCCTGCCGAACGACAAGCCAAGCATCAGCAGAACAGAAGCAGTGACGTGAGCACAAGAGCTTCAAGTGCTTAGCCGCTACCGATGATGTCCCAGCTTAGATCGCCACCATCCCCTCGCTCACATATTCTCATGATTGCGACAACTCTGACGGGCATTAAACGCGTCTCAATAGATGCAGGGGGGGCATGGACACAAACACGTTGCTGCAGGGATGTGAGCTGTGATTTGCATGAAGCGTGGCAACTGCCGAAGCAATGAACCGCTCATAACACAGTGACATGCCGCTTCTGCAAAAGCACAGAAGATGCCGCCACAGTGACCTCCGTACTTCAATAGGTACTCCAAAGTATAAGAATTCAACATGGACACACACACAGCAAATTATTACAAGAATGAGTTTTGCGTACGCAGTGGACAATGGTAATCCACCGGTGTCATATGTTTAACAGGTACAAGGCTCCATTCCACTTGACAACAATATGTCATAATGTCATTGGGTGACAGTTTGACAATCTGTCACCCGATATTTGTGGAATATGACTTCAATGGTGCGCCCCTTCCAGCATGCCTTTGCGAACTTCGATCGATTGAATGAGCTGTACTGCAACAGAGCCACCATGACCAGCCAGCTGTGCAGGAAGCGGCATTGCAAGTATGCCGTAGACGTTCAGATCTGCAGCATTCGATGGCCAGCATTGGTTGAGTGTCGAGCACTGGTATTACCATCAGCATAAAAGTCAACTGTGCGGCACGTCTGTGCCGCGCCATGCCGGTGGCGTGCGCCATTGGAAACAAGCACGCAACAGAGTTGCAGAGGCAGATGACATTGCAACCACGAAGCACATGCTGCTGCCCTGATTGGCCTAAATGCACATGCCATCGGGTGACTGCTATGCAACAGGCATCGGTAAATCATTATGGTGTACGCATGAGAGTGTGCACCTGTTGAAGCGCGCCACAGCATCCGCGCTGTAGCGCGCCAGGTCGACCAGCTGCCCGCGCAGCACAAGGCGTGTCACCGCCGCCGCCGCGGCTCGCGTCACGAAGAGCATCAGCTGCAGCGCAGTGGCGCCGAGCGCGATGTCCGCCTTCAGCACCACCTTCCGCTCGTACATGAGCGCGAGGGCGTGCTGGTACGGAGTGGGCATGTGCTCGGGGCCCTCGGCTTCGTGCTGCGCAGGGCAATAGGCGGACAGGGGAGGGGGGGAATCAGGCTGTCCGCGCGATGAGCTCAGGGGCGCAATGTCATGTCCCTTGCTGATTGTGGCCTGAGGCCAGTCGTGCAGGGAGGGAGCGGGGCGTGTATGTGTATGTGGGGGGGGGGGGTATTGAGAGGGCAAGGCCTGCGACGCGCCCATGTTGAGCATCCAGACTCGCGCTGCCTGAAGCTTGGTGTGATCAGGCCAAGGTGCCGCTGCCCTTGATCGAGGACATCTTCAACGCCCTCGGCGGTGCGCGACTCTACCTCGGCATCGACATCAGCGGCGCTTTCTTCGTGTCGGCGATCGACGCGGCAGCAGTGCTGCTCACCGCCATGGCCACATCATCCGGCCTATACGAGTGGACGCGCTGCCCCGGGCCGCAAGGTGCTGCCGGCGCGCCGGGCCACTTCACGCCGCTGATGGAGATCGTGCTACAGGGCCTCGAGCGCGAGCAATCCTTCATCGACGACGTC
Organism: Tribonema minus; assembly: GCA_017506865.1. Lineage (NCBI taxonomy): Eukaryota > Xanthophyceae > Tribonematales > Tribonemataceae > Tribonema > Tribonema minus. Next base: position 1,084,291 of record JAFCMP010000536.1, on the reverse strand, counting down.
ATCGTGCACTCGCCGGAAGTGGACACGCACCTCGTCGACCTACACGCGCTCAGCTCATGCTGCGCATGCGTGAGCACAGCATCAAGCTGGCGCCAGCGAAGATGCACGTTGGCTGCACGTGTATCAAGTTCCTGGGGCACATAGTTGAAGTTCGCGGCATTCGGCCTGACCCTGATAAGGTCACTGCGCTCATGCAGATGCCGGTGCCGGAGGACATTTCCGCCTTGCGCAGCTGGCTGGGGCTGGCGAACTACTACAGGCGGTTTGTCAAGGGGATGGCGGAAGTCATCGTGCCACTGACGCGCTGATGGCGAAGGACGTGCCCTTTCACATGGGGGAGGCGCAGCTGGCGGCGCTGGAGGAGGTCAGCACGGCGCTGTCGTTACATGCGCTGATGACCTTCCCAGACCACGCAGCCGCCGGCGACGGCACGCGGCCGTTCATCTTAGCCACGGACGGGTCGAAGCTCGGCTTTGGCGCGGTGCTGCCACAGGCGGACGCAGCGGGGGTGGAGCACCCCATCGCGTTTGCCAGCCGCGCAACGCTCAAGCGTAACTGGACCACCACGGACCTGGAGGCGTTCGGGGTGGTGTTTGGAGTCAAGAAGTTTCGGCATCTGCTGTGGGGTACGCCGTTCATCATCGACACCGACCATCGCGCGCTCCTGTGGCTCGAGAGCTGCAAGGACAAGACGGCGCGGCTGGCGAGGTGGTTTGAGGTCTTGGGGGCGTTCCCGCATACCATACGGTACAAGGAGGGCACGCGGAACGGCAACGCAGACGGCTTTAGTCGCAACCCCATACCAGCAACGGCAGCAGGTGCAGCGGAGGAAGCGGCTGACAAGCTCGTGGAGGCGTACCGCATGGCCGACGCCGCGGCGGCGTCGCCTGGCTCGCCAGACCGCGCGGCGCGCGCCGCAATGATCGAGGACTTGTGCGCGCGCGTTAACTGCGCACTGGAGACCTTCGAGGAGGAAGACGGGAGCAGCCCGCTCGGGGGCGGGGGCGCTGCCCTAGGGGATTGGTCTTGGACCGACACGCGCTCAGCAGGCACTGGCGCGACACACGTTTACGCGCTGGAGCTTGGGCGCACGCGCGCGGCGTCTTGCGCGACCGCGCGGGCGGCAGCAGCGGCAGCGCGCGGCAGCGACAGCACTGTCGCAGCTGCGGCCCGTGCCTCGGCGGCACAAGCAGCGGGGAGGGGCGATGCGCGGCACGGCGGCGCAGCGGCGGCTGCGCAGCGCAGCGACGCCGCTACTGCCGCTGCTGCTGCCGCCTCCGCCGCAGCGGCGCGTCACGGCGGCGCGGCGGCGGCGCAGCGCAGCGATGCCACCGCTGCCGCTGCTGCTGCCGCCTCCGCCGCAGCGGCGCGGCGCGGCGGCGCGGCGGCGGCGCAGCGCGGCGATGCTGCTGCTGCTGCTGCCGCCTCTGCCGCGGCGGCGCGGTGCGGCGGCGCGGCGGCGGCGCAGCACGGCGATGCCGCCACTGCTGCTGCCGCTGCTGCTGCCGCCGCAGCTGCTGCTGCTGCTGCCGGACGGCGCGACGCTATCGGCAGCAAGAGCGCGGAGTACCGTGGCGCAGCGGGCGCCACGGCGGAGAATGGCGACGCGCTGGGCGCGGAGCACCGATACGGGTCAAGCATGGGCGGGCGAGACGGCGCTGCAAGGGCAGAGCCGCCGCCCGTCACTGACACGGCTGCGGTTGTGGGGGCGGAGCGCTGTTGCGGGGCTAGCATGGACGGGCGAAACGGCGCTGCAGGGGCAGTGCCGCCGCCCGTCACTGATACAACAGTGGTTGTGGGGGCGGAGCTCAAGCACAGGGGCGCGGGCGCCACTGGGCGGAGCGATGCCGCCGCCGCGGCGGAGCACGGCGGCGCACGCAATGCGCGCACAGGTGCGCGCGGCGCCACCGCTGCCGCTGCTGCCGCGGCGGGACGGCGCGGCGGCGGTGCGCACGACGCGCGCACGGGTACGCACGACGCCGCTGCTGCCGCCGCTGCTGCCGTGGGAGGGGCGCGCGGCGCGGAGAGGAAATCTTCTTCTCCGCCGCCGCAGGGGGGTTTTGAGGGGGCGCGCGGCGCGGAGGAGGCGGCTCCTTCTCTGCCACATCAGCCGCACACACCAGAACCATCGGGCTTGAGCGCTGGCGGCGCTGCCGCAGTCAAGGCGGCTGCGGCGGGCGCCGCGTCCGCGCACTGGCCCGCCAATGATCAGTCTGCAGGCGCCGACGCGGCGCTGAGCACTGACTCGCGCACGCTCGACGCCATGATGGCGGCGGACTGGCGCGCAGCCCAAGATGCAGATCCCTTCTGCAGCGCCATAATCTCCTACTGCGGCGACTCTACTGCCCTCCCCAGCGACAAGGAGCTGCTGGCTCTTGTCAAGAAGCATAGGGAGGCGTGCAGCTTGGAGTGGGCTGCGGGGGTGAAGCTGCTGTGCCGACGCGAGTGCGGACTTGACGGCGAGCTCGGCGACAACGTGCTGGTCATACCACTCGCGCTGCGCGACAAGGTGCTACACTGCTTGCATGGAGAGGAGTGGGCGGGGCATCAAGGGGTTAGGAGGACCATGGAGCTGGTGCAGCGCCATGGTGGCCGGGATGGAGCGTCTCAGTCACTCACTGGGTGGAGCACTGCTGGCCGTGCCAGGCGCGCAAAGGCAGCGGCCAGCGCGCGCGCATGCCCACCATCTACAGGAAGCTACCACCGCAGCAATTCCACACAGTTTCGACGGACTGCTTCGGGCCGCTGCCACTTTCGGCCAGCGGCAGCATGTACGTGCACGTATTCATGTGCCTGGTGACGTCACACGTCGCAGTGTACGCGATGCGGGAGGGGGGGAACACAGTGGTGCGGGCGGCCGAGCTGCTGGTGGATGAGTACAGCATGCTCTACGGCATGCCCCACACACTGCTCAGCGACCGGGGGTCGCAGTACACGGCGGAGGTGGCGCGCGAGGTGTACGCGCTCATGGAGGTGTGCAAGCTATACACCACCGCGTACCACCCGCAGGCGAACGGCCAGACGGAGCGCTTCATGAAGTCACTCGCGCAGATGCTGGCGATGGCAGTGAGCAGCGCTCAGAGCGACTGGGATTGGTGGATCAACCACGTCGCCTTCGCGCACAACTCACACTCGAACCGCGAGCGCGGCTGCTCGCCATTCTTGCTGGTGATGGGGAGGGAGCCGCGGGAAGCGCTCCACACCACTCTGGGGCAGGTTGCAGAGGGGAGCGAGCGGCGCGCCAGCGACAGCACCTGCGCAATTCTTGCGGAGATGCAGGGGCGGCAGTCATCTGCCATGGCAATGCTGCACAGGCGCGCGGAGCTCAAGCGTGAGTGCATCATGCGCGGCAACGCGGCACTTACGTGCGCCTTCAACCTGCGCAGCGAGCCGGAGCGGGGCGATCTCGTGTGGGTGCACTCAAAGCCCATCACGCACACCTCAACTTCTAGCGCGGAGCACGGCGCCACGTGGCGCGCAGTGCTCAGCAGGAAGGATGCTAGACCAGTGGGTGGGGCCTTAAAAGGTCATAGCGGTTGGGCCAGTGTATCACGGGGATATGCTGGTGCAATCAAACGTGGTGCTGCTGGAGATGGACGGCGGTTCTACTCGGGTCACGACGTGGCGCGTTTAGCTATGTCGTGACCCTAGCGGAGCGAGTGGCAAGCCCGTGGGGCTGCCTGAGGGTTACGCGCGCTACCTACTCAGCAGGAATCCGCTCGCGGCGCCGGCGCCGCTGGAACACGGCAAATGCTGCAGGCGTGGCGCTTGCCGACGGCGGCACATCAGTTGTGCAGGAGGCGCTTGCGGCAGGCGCGGCAGCGCGCCAATGGCAGGGGGCCTACAGTTAGGCTTGCGGGGGCGAATATAAGTTGCCGCAGGGGGTTCTGCGGTTTAGGGGGGTGCCCACTGCAGAGTTGCTTTCTGGCCCACTGGCCAGAAATCATGGCGGCTAGGGTGTTAATGCGGTGGTACTTCCCAGAGCTACCAGAGGGGGAGCGGCTGCAGTGGTGCGAGGGGGTTGTACGCCGGGGCGTATTTACTCTGCGCAAGAGCAGCGGCGCTCAGTCGAGGCGTGCACGGGGTAGCACGCTGAACATTTATTGGTTTGGCGATCCGCACGCCAGCGAGACGCCGCTGTTGCTAGACAAGTACTTGGACAGCAATGGGGGTGGTGGTAGTGTGAAGACCGGGCGCCCTGAGCGAGAATTGATAAAAAGTACATAAAGTACAAGGGTGGTGTCATGCGCGCAGCAAATGCAATGCAGACAACATGAGCTCGATCGTCAAATCCCAAACGCAGCACCAGGTGGTTGCCAATTTCTTTAAAGATACTCCGAAGTATGCCGACATGCTGTGCGCCCTGTCAATTTCGGCCTCATGACAGCGCTGCAGTGCCACAAGTCTCACAGCCTGTAATCCTCGTGATGCACACCGGAATCTGGCTGCCTTAATTAAAGAAGCCAGCCCTTTCGTAGGCATCAAAAAGTTTTTGACGAGCAAAGATAGCGCTGTAAATACCAGTGCCCCCAGCCCCCCTTTTCTCAGTTCTCCCGGACGTTCCGGTCTTTGACTTTCACATAGCCGACAGGCACCTGCAGGACGATGCCGTCGGATGGCGCATGCCTCTCTGCCAGAATCACGACCTCCGCACCGGTGCCCAACAGTCTGGCAGCCACCGCACAATTTGGCAGGAACCACCCGCCCTCATAGTACGCAAGCTTGTAACCGCATCTAGGGCGCTCGTAGTCCGGGTAGCCAGCGGCGGCGCCGGCAGCGGCGGCAGCAGGAGCAGCAGCCACGGGAGCAGCCGGTGCGGGAGGGCGCACGCGGCCAGCCCTCGCCGTGTCGTTCTCACGCGCATGCGCGTCAATGCTGTCACGCGCCGCGGTGCGAGAGGCTCGCTCATGTGCATCAGCTTGCCTGGGGTGCTCGTAAACTGGAAAATCATAATCAGCGGCGCTGTGGTAAGCAGTGGCAGCGGGAGCACCAGCACTGGGGCCCATGTAGTCTGTCCTCCGCCGGTCATTCATGCCCTCAAGCGCGGTGAACTCGGCGCGCGCCGCGTTGCGGAAGGCTCGCAGGGAGAGCGCCTGGCCTCGTGTGAAAAGCATCGTGACGGCGGGGGTGATGTGCTCAGAACGGCTTGCCGCCATGTCGAGGCACCGGCGCTTTGCTGTAGCATATGCGGCCTCCTGCAGGGGAAGATGGGATGCGACATGGGCCACGTGGCGATGAGGAAAGCTGTTGTTTTGGCTATACTTCTGTGGTACGAGGTCAGCTTCACATTTGATGCAAGCAGCTGAGGATCTTGAAAATATATATCGCTCATCGCAAGAGTATGGTTGTACAATCAGGCTCGTGCACACCATGACCGCGATGTACTACGCTACTGACGAAATTCTGCGTGCACACTATCAAAAAGCGCTGGTTGGCCTCTCCTTAGCATATCTACACTTGCGCACATGATGCAACCTCACACACAGCAACATTCTGCACTTGTGTAAACGCACCATGTAACAACATATCATCACGCATGTGCACGTTGCTATGAACCTGCATGTTTGAAGCCACGTGTACGCACTTCAGCGCATCACGCACTGTGGCACTCAGTTTCCTCCGATGCAGCAATAGCTCACTCACCACTTTCTCATCCCAGATGCATTGAAGAGCGTGCGTGGTTAAGTCCGCACGGTTCATTTGCTCCACCATGGCTTTGCGTAGCTTGCTGAATTGGCTGCTGTTTCCCACGATCGACAGCAGACGCGTGTAGAGACCAGGCGAGTGCGTCTCAAGAAAACAGTGCAGCGGCTTAATCGAATGCGTCGCAGCAGCTTCAGCCTCGAGTAGTTGTCGGTTGATGCGGTCGGCTTCGGCTTGAGCGCTCGTTGATGCTTCAAGTTGAACAGAGCCGGAAGACCTGCGGTGGTCGCCATCGTTTTGGACGCCATTGCACGCATGTGTCACTGCATGTTGTACTTGACGGTGTGGTTGCTGCGCCGAAGCCCGTGTGGATGTGTCCTTGCTTGCTGCTGAGTTGCCATTCGACAGCTTTGACAATGCATGCTGTCAAAAAAGAGAAGGAGACAGCACAGCCCACCAGAATGTGGTGGTGTTGGTGACGTGTAGACTATGCACACTATTATGTTTTTGGAAGTCATGTCGGGGCAGACGGCTGCCAAGCCTAACTGCACTTGAACTGACTGAATTCGAACGGTTGGCCCTCGTACAGGGCCATGCATCATGTAGCAGCATAGTGCATTTTCAAGAAGGGGTGGGGCGACTCAGCTGAAGCCGCTGTCACCACACATCTTACGACAAATCAAGAATCGGTGCCAACAACATGTCAATTACACAAGGACGACACTTGGAGACGCCCGATGCAAGAGCGTCAAAGTTGACTAAACTTTTGAATGGCTTGTTGCATCGAAATACGGTCCAACCTGCACGCCATTCTCACCGTCAGAAAGGCCCCAAGGAGGAAGCAGAGGAAGGAGCCCCATACGTCAATGCACGCAGGCGCTGCAGCCGCTGCCGCCGCTGCCGTGATCACGGCGCCGGTTGACATGACGAATGATGTGGTCGCGCAAGATCGATGCGAAGCCTCGTGCAGTCGGCACCGACAGGAGCGATGCTATGCGGCCTTCCTCGCCGCTATGCCGCTATGCCGCGGCCTTCCTGAAGTGCTTGCACACTCGGTGATTGCAGCAGGTGAAGCCGCGCAAGTGAGTGGTCAACAAAGATAAGAGGAAAGAGCTGGTTCGCGGCATCAACAGCTACATATGGTCAGGCAAAGAGCTGCCAGAGCAAGCGCCAGCGCAGCTTGATGTTTCCATCACGATCACGCGATGTACCACCTCCCTCCAAGCGTTCCCGGGCATGGTCGCGGATTGGTCTTCGGGTCTGATGGCGCGCTGGTGGCAGGGCACATTGACGTACTTTGCCTTGACCCAATGCACTCGCTGGTGCCGCCGATTCACTGAGGCAGCGCCCGCAGAAATGTTGCACATGCATCACACAATCCCGGTCCCGCCTTCAAGAGGACTGCTTGGCAGCAACGCAGCCTGGCAGAGAGCACGGCGAGTGGTAGTGCTGGTGCGATGATCTCACCTGCATATGGCGCTCCGCGTATTCTAGCGACAGCTGCGGTGGTTGTGTCTAGGTCGCTAGGCGATACAAACATCGTTTGGTCAACCAAAAGCCTGGCGACCGCATCCGCAGCATCCGCAGCGCCTGAGTTTACTCAATTCTTCAAAGTCAACATGGACTTCAGCTGGGGCTCCTTCGTGTTTGGGACCTTGTTAGTGGTGAGTTTGTCAGATGGCAGAGTATGCCTGCTTTCGGTCATGTCTACCAGCACAATCCACTGCTAGAAACAGAAGCAGCCATCACTCGTCGGTACTGTGTTGTGTGAGCGACATTCGCGCACAGAGTGCCAGACCAGTCACCTGCCATGTCAAGCTTGCTTTAGACTCTACTGATAAATCACTCCCATCATCATTAGTTCTGCTGAACACAACTTACCTTCATCACCTTGTGTGAGATGTGGAGCTAGTGCCACCTTTGTGCCACCTTTAAGAAGGTGTGGCAAGCTTAGGCTCAGCTTAAGCAATTGCCAGATGTTCAAAGTGCATGTGCACACTAACGGAATTGCTACATCAATCCGTACAAAGCCCAGAAAGCAACCGATCACAGATGTATGGACCAATGCACACTCCAGTAAGAGAGAAGGTCGGCCACGGAGCTCACCGGGGGGGTATCCCTCTGTAATTAGTTTCTGAACCCGCGGACAGGACCTGATCAGCTGAGCCACTACTCACATGCCTCCAGCGTGCATAGCTGTGTCTGCTCTGCAATCCATGGTCAGCCTATGTATGGTTCTGTCTATAGGCTGACTACACCAAAAGCAGGAATTTGCAGATGTCATGTCGACCAGCGCGCCACGGTATGCTTCGTCAAGACAACTTAAAAATCAGAAGCTTCAAGTACTTCAAAGCAAGTACTTTTTTGAAGTTTTTTAAATAAAAAGTAGGATCCTGTACTTATTTTGAATAATGATTATGGTCGAGTGTTCGCTTGTAACGTAGGGGCCATGTATACTTAAACAAGCTGGCACCATGCCATAATGGGCAGCAGAGTACTACTTAGTAAATCTTTTTGGTGAGAATGCTGTGTGCGCGTAAGTCCTCCCCCCCGCCCCCCCCCCCCGCCCTGCCCCCGCCAGCAGGGCTATGCTGTTCATTCGCAAGCTCCAGTCCATTGTACCGGCAGCAGCAGCTGCGATGCAGTTGTGCAAAGGATTCACTCTTGCTCAAATGGCACTTGGCATGGATTGTTGTCAGTCACTGTGCTGAGTGGCGCATGCCATTGTGTGGGCTGTTTGACGAACTTCTGAAAGACATGCGCACACAGAATGTCATGGCTGTCATTCAAGCTTCGGAGCTGCAGTGCTGCACTCTCCGCACGGGCTTCACCTCATTCTCGTGCCAACCTCCAACTCGACACGCGAATGACGCTGCGCTCTTCTGCTGTCTACTTGACAATGTGCCTCCGGTGCAGTACGTGTTGCTTGAATGGCAGCGCAGATCAGCAGCCCCCGCACCGCAAGCATCAGGCACCCAGCTGCTGTTGAAAGCAGCGAGGCGAGCATCGCCAGCAACGGCGCAAGCTGCGCCACTTGCCCTGCGCAGCTCCAGCAGCACCCGCGGCGGCAGCCGCAGCGGCCACATCAAAGCCATCGAGTCCGGAAGCGCGGACGTTGTCAGCAGCAGCACCAGCAGCGCCAGCAGCAGCGGCAGCGTCGGCGGCAGCGACGCCGACAGCGTCGACAGCGACAGCAGCAGCAGCGCCCGTCACGAGCTTGACAATGACGTCATGCTGCGCCGCTACAGGGCGGGCGTGGCCGCAGTGCCGGGCACGATGGAGCCGCTGCGGCGCTTCATCGAATCTTACGCGCCCGGCCGGTACGCGCAGCTGCTGTCGGGTGTGAAGGACGGCGACCATCTGGCAGCGCTCCGCACCGCGGTGTTCGATCAGCTTGGCGTTTCGGGGCTGAGCGACGACGCCTTCAAGCACGCTTGGGACGTTGCCACGGTGAGTGTTTGGAAGTCTGCAGTGACGTGTTTCATTGCATTGGGCCGATCCTTCATATGATCTACTTGAAGAACTTGAAGCTTGCAGGAGTACTACTAGTAGTTATTATACTGTACTTTACAACGATGACCTGATGATTCACAGCTAGCTACCTTGCCGCCAATCAGACAGGCGCAACAGAAGCACTCAGCGTATACAACCAAGCGTAGCACACCTGATGTGCAGTGCTTGCATGAATGCAGCCAGCAACATCAGTTCCAAGCTGCTCCTCCCATGTTGTATCACAACACAACTGGGGCATTACATTGGCTAATGACTTCCATGTCGTCAGTGCTCTTTCAAAACTCAGTTGCAACGCAACCTGCACTCCAAAACGTTGCCGTTCACATCCATGCAGTGCACAAGAAGACTCGTGCATCCGGTCATGGCAGCGCAAAATATCATATTTCACTCATTAACCCCCTATCTTCCCCTCCCCCCTTGGTATCTGCCCCCCTCAGGAGATGGCTCACGCAGCGGCCAAGCGCGAGCTCAGCACCGACGCCAAGAGCGCCCGCCCCCGCTGCCACGCCCTCGTCGAGTGCGCCGTGGAGGTGCTCTTCGTGCACGACCCGGCGCTCTCCCTGGCCGCCTTCCGCGCCGCCGCGAGCGCCGAGCACAGCGCCCTGGTGCACCTCAACACGTGGCTGAGGGTGTACCACGGGCGCGGCGCCGCCGCCCCCGCGCCCGCTGGCGCCATCGTGGCCGCGGTCGGCGACGCGGCGTTTGTCGGTTACGTGCGGCCGACGCGCGGCTACAAGCTCCTGCACTACAAGAGCGGCTGGTACCTGCCCGAGTGCGCGGTGCCGGCCCGGCTGCTGAGCACTGGCGCTGAGGTCGCCATACCAGCCAGCCGGCACGCGCCGCACGGCGGCCTGGTTGTGCAGGTGCCCGTTGGGTACGTGCGGGTCAGGACGCGGTAGTTGCTGTTTTAGCTGAGCTGCCCTGACCTTTGGGGGTGCGGACATTGGTCATAGTTCAGGCACTCGACGAAGGTCGTGAGCTGTGCAAACTCTGAGAGATGCACCTGTGCCTGGTACTACTAGTAGGCATATGTTTTCCTTGTAACGTAGGGCAGTCGCTTGCCGTGTGGTGAGGAAGTCTGTACTCCGTGACAGTACACTCATATTTTTGTTTTCCGTTGCTGCTCTCACCAGCTGATACGTGGGCTCATGTACATGCCGCATTTGGCAGCTGGGGTTTTTGACCGGACATCAATCAGAGCCGGGGGCTTGCGAGGCGCCACTTGAATTGCAGCAACGGGCACTTGCATACTGGTTCTACCAGCTGCTGCACCTGTGGAAAGGGACAGAGCGGCCTATAATTGTTTTCTGCTTCACGCCAGCCAACATACCGCAGTGGGTAGGTAACTCGCATACCTGCCGGCGGTCTGTACCAGTCTCAGACTGCACACGTGTACAGTCTTGACATGTCAAACAGGCATGGAGATTGGGCCATGGTGATGGTTATGGTTGCATTTTTGTTCTTTTGAAAAGCAGCTGTCCACTGGCGGTGGACCGTTGCTCTGCTGAAGGTAGTTCTGCTTGAGCTTAGTACATTTTGGAACGAAATGATCATGTTTTCAAGCACCTCAAATTGGCCATCCTTTATGCCAAAACTGCCCATCTGCTTTCCCTTAATTGAGTAATCATTTCTACGCGTCATCGCCTGACCCTCGCTTGCTAATGTTGGGGCTACTGTGGGAGTATGGGACCTGCAGTCACAAGTTTCGCTTGAGTAAGGCTCCTCTGGGCTTTTATATTGCAATGCTCGTGTGCCACAACATGCTGCCGCTTGAGCTGTTGGGGCGTTGCGCAGCTTGTTACTGCATGTGTTAACGATGTTAACAATACCATCTGTGTTAACAATGGCATCTGTGTATGTGCCACTTGTGCCAGGGTTTGTTTTTTTGGGGGGGGGGGGGGAGGAAGGGGGAGGGGCGCTGCACAAGAAAAACGGGCACCACTGGTGGCATATTTTGGGGAAACTGAGTCGGCACAGCCTGAGGGCCCCGCACGGGGGAGCCTCTGGAAGGTATACACACTGTGTAGGGTCCATAGTGGAACACTGTGAAAGATGTACGAGCATGCAAGACCCACAGTATGAACGCTTGTGGCGCGCCGCACAGGGCCCATCTTAGCACGCATGCAAGGCAGTGGGGAGACCATGTTCCCCAGTCGGAGTCATTGCATAAGGCATGATCACACTTCAGCAAGTGAGGGCAGCACTGCATACACAACCCAGTAGACCTCTGACCTCAGCATGCCACATGTATCATCAGGGCTGTGGCTCATCAAGCCGGTCTTGTCCAAGTAAAACACCAACGGATCTTGTAGCTTCAACGCATCATACGGCATGCTCATGCATGCAGTGCCAGTCAAAGTAAAGCGTACACTGTGAATTGCTGAAGTGCCTTTTGGGCGTCTCGACGTACGCGTCAACCTGATACTCCCCCTCCAAGCCCCTGCGAAGCCACCAACTACTGGTTGTACGGCAGCGGTGGTGACAGGCATATTATGCTCTTGCCATCAGCAGCTGTGAAAACTGCTTTACACAAAATTCAAGCTGCCTCAAACTGTGACAAACTTTAACAGACCTTGCCAAATATGCACCAGAGTCACCAGAGTCGCATATAGTGCGCGGAGCCAGGGTTTACCAGTTGCATTGAGGCTCAGAATGGGCCCCCACTACATGTACGCCGGCATGCATGTGAAGCAGCTTACCTTGTGATGCTGCCATGAATGCAAACAAGCAAGCTGGAAGAGCAAAACAGGTGGACACGCTTCAGAGAACTCAAATGATGTCCGTGCAAAAGGAAACGCGATGCGCTCACCGGATGTCTTGTTCTGCTGCGGCGAGACGAAAGGCTTGGGGGGCTGGCGATGGCTGGTGCAGCAAGGCTGATGCTTGCTGCTTGCAGGAGAGGTTCTTATGCAGTGCATACTACTTTGATGTGCCCTTTGGCATGCATGTGACCCAACTAGTTGCACCTGCCTTCAACTAAGGTCAGGCCAGCTCTCAATCACATGTCAAGATCTACACTGACTACACAGGTCTACTGAGACCTGTGCTGATGAGGTGTAACTGTCTGTAACTGCCTGTCTGAATTCACCCCCACGCCGTATCAGATCCCCCTTCTTTGCTGAGCATCCTCAATGCAGAGTTCAACTTGACGCAGTAGATCGCAGTCCCTTGCATAGTTGCAGCATGCTCGCACTTGGTGCACGAGTGAGCATGGAGGCCAATCTTTGACTGGTTGGAAACCCCAGTAAAAACCTGGGAGGCAAACCTGCTAGTAAGGGGAATCCTCTCTTCAGGAAACGGGAGTTGCCGGCCTCAGCTTTGACTCTATTTTGAGTCCCCACAACTATTTCGCACTCTCCTCTGAGGGTGTATGGCGAGCGGCGAGCATGTTCCATGACGAGTATGGACTGTCCATTTTGGCGTGTGGTAGTTACCTGGACGTAAGCGCATGCGCCTGACTGTCTTCTCACCATCGAACAGCACGTCAAACGTGAACTGCGACCTGTCTCCTAGGACGCCGCGGCTCCAGCCTGTTGGAAAGTGATATCATATCTTTACCCCCAAACTCTAATCCGAAATCAGATGGCAGTCTGGGTAGTCTTACCAGTGAGATCTGCGGCTGAGCAGAATTTTGGACTGGGCTTGCCTCAGAACTAGTTTGGGATGTTGACAGATCTCGCGTGACCTGAGAGTTGGGACTTGCGCTACTGGCGCTGTCCGACGCACTTTGCGTCTGCAACCTCTTGGCTTTGTCACGCACTGCCTCTGCCAATTGTATGGCAGACTTGACCTGTGTACGGGTCATCTGTTCCCACTCACCATCTTCACATCTAATCCTCCAATACGGTGATACAAAGTTCTTAATGGCCCCCCACACGCAAGTGATCGGGCCGCCCCCCTCCGCTCTATGCTCCCTGACCAGCGCTGTGCCGATGGGATAGAGTTGCAGCGCGCCCTCTCGGCGCATGCCAGCATCCTCCTTCGGTGTGGGCCTAATGGCATATGCTGGCAACCTTCCTTCGTTGCACAGCTCGTAGAGCGCGTGAAAAGCGTCCAACATCCATGGCGTCACTAACGAATTCTTGCAGCATGTCATCCTCTGACACCCACGCATGTGACTTGCCATCTATGGACTGCATTAAATTTTGTATTGCCACGAGCCATTGGGGCCCGCTTGGCGCTCTAGAACTGTGTACAACTTCTCGCGATCAGCTAGCTCTTCCACCTGTCGTGGGCTAAGCATGGTGTGCACACCTGGTTCCAGCATGGCGCTAGGCCTCATGTGGAAGGGCTTCATGTTTTCAACACGAGCTGTGGTGTGTCTGACTCACGACAATGCACCTTGAGTAGGGATGCGAACGTTCATATGTGTATAAATTCCGGCGTATACAATGTTTGATGTGTTGTACGGCGTACATCTGCTGGCTGTATACATCGCTGTCTACTAGTAGTACGTTCCCTACCTGCAGCTTGTCCTGCTGCCCTCTCGCAAGCGCATGCCACAGTGTGTGAGGCCTTGTCGTAGTGTTTCACGTGAGCACCTCCAGAGTGAGCACTGATCTGTGTGGCAGACTGTTACAGTATGCAAACATATGACAGTGACACTGAGTGTTATCAGCACACTGCAAACGTTGCCACAGCCATGACAACTGTCACCCCTAACAGGCACAGCTAAAATTCGCGGCAGCGGGGCGGGGTGCTCCACGCCCAGGTGGTGCTGCAGCGCCTTGCAAATTTCAAAGTTGGCGATAACATGGTCTCTACTGGGTCAGTGCTTGGCAATTGCGCCAAGAAACCCATGCCCCTCTTAGAGGCGCCGCTGCGCCATGCCTTGACTGCCTCCAGCGCATCTGCTGTCTCCAGCCGGCGAGCGGTGCATCTAGCACACGCGAGAGCGCCGCTTGATGCTCAGCGGCACGCGCTGCGTCGCGCTCGACGCCGTGTGCTGCGGGACAACTTGAACAAGGCGCTCGCGCGCACTTTCGGCTTGCCGTGGCACACACTGCGTGGAAGGTGAGCGTTTGTGGTAGTACCATGCGCCGCCCGTGCATGCTGCCACCGGAGACGTCGACCTCAACCCAACTTCACCTACGTTCGGCACACCACTTCGGAGGCGGACGCTGTTGAAACTGCTCGACCGCTGCCAGTGGCCGGGCCTTGGCGATTGGGTCCTCGCTGTCGGCCCAGGCGTCTTCGGCGACAAGCCGGTGCAATCTGGTGTGCTGGTCATCGACATGCAGAAGGGCCCCACACGCGTCACAATTCACCTCGTCAAGCTGTCCCAGTGACACACGAGTCGGTGCCGTGACCCCATCAGCGACAGCGAGGGACCGCCCGGCACGCTGCCGGCTGATTTGCCCGCTACCTGCTCTAAGACTTAACGTGAAGCACAGCCGATCGCCCGGCTCACTCACTGCCAATGATGTCATTGCCGACCGCTGAGCTTCACGGAGTGGAGGTCGTGCTGCGCCATCACCTGCAATCGTAGGGGAGGCGCGCGGCCGCGAGCAGCGCCTGCAGCACCTCGTGCGCTAGGACGGCAACGTTGCCGCTGGTGACCCTTGGGAGGGCGCGTTCAACGTGAACCTGGACGCATGTCCAACAACGTTGCACAGGTACTACTAGTAGTACTACTAGTAGGGCGCAGTGCAGACTACTAGGCAGCTGCGTTGAAACAAACTTTTTGATTGCCTAGGCAACCTGGCCTCCCTTGGGCTGCGATAAATGCAAGTTCACAAGTATTGGACTACGCTGAGCCTCGCCGCCGACCAACGCGACGGCTGCAAGTTCACGATTGACGGCGCTGGCACGGAAATCCGATTCGTCAGGTGGGATCCTGAGCTGGCAGCAGTGGCACGGTGTGTAAGGCAGATAACCAGCATGGCATCAAAGGCGTCTTCAAAGTTAGCTGTATGTGGGTGGGGGTAATACTGTAACAGGCTCAGCTTACGCTCGGTGCGCATGTTGTCATGCCGGCACCGACTGGGCACTACAGTAGCTGCAAGTGAGCAAGACGTCTGTACATCAATGATTGCTCTGCAGCAGCTGCCAGGCGTATGCAGATCATGCCATGGGTGATCTACCAGACTCCTGCAGCAGTGCTTCTGACGGCGCAGTGTATACACAGTGGCATGAGCTCTGGGGGGGAGATCGTGGGCATACTATAGTAGTTCAGTCCGCTACCCGCGTACGCCACAAATTGAGCACTTAAGTCACTCTTAACTTCTTTGACACTGTCTACAGAAACAGAAGCACAGTCGGTTCACATTGCCATGGCATACCCCTGCAGTGACGGGCCCTTTAGTTCGTGCACACAATGCGCTCATCTGCATGCATGCGTATGTGATGATCAGCAAAATTGTGACATTTGTAATGGCTGCTGCACTACTAAAGTAGCAACATTGACATCATGCAGATCACTGTACCGAGGAACCTGAGCTTGAGCCATTACAGCATCAACTGGAATTCACACACACGTGCTAGTGTGTAGACAGGAAGTGATGTTACAAAAGCACAGCAAGCCTGGGCATTCCAGCTCAGGATTGCTGAGTCAGCCATGCAAAGGATCTCGGACTGATCTCGAACAGATCTTGAACAAACTGCAACGCCAAGTGCACAACTTCAAGTGCAACCTGACTGCTACAAAACAGCACTCATTTCAACACTATAGTATACTAAAACATGTACTACTATAGTAGATGCCTCCCCATGGGCATGTCATGATGGTGCTCGCAGCGCGCTTACGCAATTGCAAAGCTTTAAATTTCACATTGTTCAAGGACCGTGCGCCCAGGTGTTGTCGATACAACGCATCTCGGTACCTGTACGACATTCATGTGGGAACTGGGGTGTGCCAGTCTCCTGATGTGTAAGTGTAGTGACAGTGCGTATAGCTGCTACGACCCAGCCATAACCCCTGATGCCGTGAGAAAGGGTGTGCCCCCTACCTCCCATACTAACTCAAGTAGGCCACCATGGTTGGCAAGCAAGCAGAGCAAGGCGCTAAGGCTTAAATCATGCTTACAGGTGTCGAATGATTAGCATGATAGCATCTGCTGTGGCAGAATATGGCATGAAGCCAGTGTGGCAGAATATGGCTATATAGCCCCCTCTAACCTGTAGGGTCGCCTCACAACACACGCCCCCTGCATGGCGCATCCACGCACAAGTGATAAGCCATGTACAAGGTTGAGGCGCACCCTGGCGTCTATCAGCTACTAGTACACTGTGGCTGCAAAGGACTTGAACACGTGCTGGCTGCACACCCGACATGATGGCGCTATGCAGCTACCGCTACAGTACATATGCATGTGCCACCAACGTGACGCAGCGCTGCGCAGGATATCTGCTTTGTATGCGCCCCCGACATGATGGCACTGCACAATTTGTCTCCTCCCCCAGCGCTTGTGTCACACTGGAAAGTTACGCATGTACTAACAGAACAATAGGGTGGGCGGGTGCCAGTGGGCTTGTGCGCCCAGGTGTTGTCGATGCAACGCATCTCGGTACTTGTACGACATTTGCCACCAGATACTACACTGCTGATGCTATACAAGCGGTGTGGTGTCTAAAGCGTACATACCCAACAATGGACCTGCAACGCTTCACGCTTCTGCTTACTGCGCAATGCAACAATGGGCTGAGCGCTGCCATATGCACTACAGTGGACAAAGCTGACAGCGCCGCCATGAGCTAAGCTACCAAAGCTGCGCTGGTGAGATACATGGCGCATGAAAGAGTTGCTGCTGGCATGCCGTCTGCATCTCACAAACGTCAGTGCAAAATGTGCTAAGCACAGCCTGATCGCTTGTAGGAGCTCCTTTCCTCGAGTGCATGGGACCGGCACTAGCGGCGTTTCCAGTCGCGGCACGCAGCCGCGTCCCGGAGCACGCCCGCTACGGCTTAACCTTTACACAGATAGCTAGCTACCTGCCTGCAGCAGCTGCGCAGCGGCAGCGACGGCGCTGCGGCGGCCCTCCCGCTGCTCCTGCCCTCGGTCTGGTACCGGGACTGGCGCCAAGACGACGGCGCATGCCGGGTGCTGTGCGATCTGCTGCAACGGGCAGGCGGAGCTGGGGGGCTGGACATGCGGGCTCGCGCCGGCGTGCGCCACGCTGCGCCAGCGGTGCCAGTGGCGCGCGAGCCAGGCTCTGCCCAGCCTGAGGCCCCCCCAGCCGCCGTGCTGCCGCGGCGTCAAGCGGCGCTATCGCGGGTGCTACTGTAGACGCAGCGCTCGCCACCACGCAGCTGCGCAGGCTTGAAGCAGCCAATGCGTTGGAGGCAGTCGCGGCGTGGCGCAGCGGCGCCTCTAGGGGCCCCGGGCCATGATGGATTTCTTGGCGCAATTGCCGAGCACTGACCCAGCGGAGACCAAATCCGCCAGAATTCCGCGAGACGCTGCGGCGCCACCTGGGCGTGGAGCGCCCCGCCCCCGCTTGCGGCGCGGTGCCCCAAGTGCCATAAACCAGTGGATACAGGCCCCCACCTGCGCCGCTGCACACAAGGGCTTAACGTCACGCGACACAACTTGAACTTGCTCGCAGATGCGCTCAGCTCTCTTTCAGCTGCTCAAGCAGGTGGCCCACCTCCGCGGTCTTGACCGGGACACCCTTGCCCCTTCCGCCGCTCAGCAGTAGTACGCGGCGCGCCACGGGTTCAACAAGTTCATGGACATCGTCTTCGGCAGCAACCAGGTTTGCCTTCCGGTCCCTAGAGTGCAGCCGAGCGCAGACGCGGTAGCAGCAAGCCGGTGCACCAAACTGCGCGGCGGCTTTGAAGTAGCTTGTTGCATAGACGTCACCATACGTGACAGCTCATGCCCTTCCCGCCTCCGTCAGGCTCAGGGGGGCGCGCGCGATGTGCAGCGCGTGCTTGAACCGGCTTCGCAGGAAAAGATAGACACATACGTAGTCTCAGGGGCCCTGGACCCCACTACACACATCCTATTTTCCGCAGCCTTTTGACTAGTACGGTACTTCGGCGCTAATAGTATGTCACGCGACAACCAAGCGCTGCTACACGCACTCGCCGAGCAGAGCTTGCACGGCAGCTACAATCTCGCGCAGCGCGTTGCCTTCTGGCGCCGCCGCACCTCCCTCGCGCTACAGCGCGCGCTCATACGTGTCGTGATCGACAACTGGAACGCCGTCATTGCCCCTGATGGCGACGTCAGCGCGCTTACCGCCGCATCGCACTGTTGCAAGTGCCGCGGCCCCCGCCGGCCAGCGCCGAACCGCCGGCCCCTCCGTAGATTCAGTCATTGCAAGCCCGATTTATCGTGTGCTCAGCTTATGCGGTCCAGGACATATTATGCACATATACAACGTCAACTTATTATGCACATATACAACTTCGGCGGCGGCGGCGCCGCCCTCTCTGTGGGCGGCAGCAGTGGCATGGGTACGCGGCGCCGACTGGGGTGGCGAGGCCCCAGTGACGCTACCAGCACATCAGCAGGTACGCGTGCATCTGCGGCTGGGGAGTGGTGGCTTTGGCGTGCTGGGCGCGGCGCCCCGTGCATGTGCCGCATTTGCTGCACGTTCCCTCGAGTGCATGGGGCCGGCACTGGCGGCATTTCCAGTCGCGGCACGCAGCCGCATCCTAGAGCATGCCCGCTATGGCTTCACCTTCACCCAGATAGCTACCTGCCTGCAGCAGCTGCGCAGCGGCAGCGATGAGGCTGCAGCGGCCCTCGCACTGCTCCTGCCCACGGTCTGGTACCAGGACTGGCGCCAGGACGACGGCGCATGGCGTGCGCTGCGCGATCTGCTGCAACGGGCAGACGGAGCTGCGGGGCCGGGCATGCGGACTCGCGCCGGCGCGCGCCGCGCTGCTGCGCCAGCGGTGGCGCGCGAGCCAGGCTCTGCCCAGGCCCCGCCGGCCGCCGTGCTGCCGCGGCGTCAAGCGGCGCTATCACGGGTGCTAGACGCAGCGCTCGCCGCCACGCAGCTGCGTCGGCTTGAAGCAGCAAATGCGTTGGAAGCAGTCGCGGCGTGGCGCAGCGGCGCCTCTAAGGGGGCCATGGGTTTCTTGGCGCAATTGCCGAGCACTGACCCAGCGGAGACCATGTCCCCGCCGGAATTCCGCGAGACGCTGCGGCGCCACCTGGGCGTGGAGCACCCCGCCCCCGCTGCGGCGCGGTGCCCCAAGTGCCATAGACCAGTGGACTCGGGTGCCCACCTGCGCCGCTGCACACAAGGGCTTAACGTCACGCGACACAACTTGCTCGCAGACGCGCTCTTTCAGCTGCTCAAGCAGGTGGCCCACCTCCGCGGTCTCGACCGGGACACCCTTGCCCCCTTCCGCCGCTACGCGGCGCGCCACGGGTTCAACAAGTTCATGGACATCGTCTTTGGCAGCAACCAGGTCTGCCTTCCAGTCCCTAAAGTGCAGCCGAGCGCCGACGCGGTAGCAGCAGGCCGGTGCACTAAACTGCGCGGCGGCTTTGAAGTAGCTTGTTGCATAGACGTCACCATACGTGACAGCTCATGCCCCTCCCGCCTCCGTCAGGCTCAGGGGGGCGCGCGCGATGTGCAGCGCGTGCTTGAATCGGCTTCGCAGGAAAAGATAGACACATACGTAGTCTCAGGGGCCCTGGACCCCACTACACACACCCTATTTTCCGCAGCCTTTGACCACTTCGGCGCTATGTCACGCGACACCCAAGCGCTGCTACACGCACTCGCCGAGCAGAGCTCGCAGGGCAGCTACAATCTCGCGCAGCGCGTTGCCTTCTGGCGCCGCCGCACCTCCCTCGCGCTACAGCGCGCGCTCACACGTGTCGTGATCGACAACTGGAACGCATTGCCCCTGATGGCGACGTCAGCGCTTACCGCCGCATCGCACTGTTGCAAGTGCCGCGGCCCTCGCCGGCCAGCGCCGAACCGCCGGCCCCTCCGTAGATTTAGTTATTGCAAGCCCGATTTATCGTGCGCGCAGCCCATGCGGTCCAGGACATAATATACAACTTCAAGAGAGAGTGGCGCTCATGGCGCAGCTCACGCATGAGTGCGGCGGCGTGCTCCTTGCCATTGACGGCAGTAATGCCTTCAACGCGCTGTCGCGCTCGGCAGTCCTCACCGCGGTGGCCGAGCATCTGCCTGGCCTGTACGGCTACGTCGAGCACATCTACGGCCCCGGCCGGGCCCCTTGGCTACAATTTGGCCTAGATGGGCACGCCGACGCCGCCATCATCCTCTCCCAACAGGGCGTGCAGCAGGGCGACCCATTGGGGCCGCTGCTGTTCGCGCTGGCACTGCGCGGCACCATGGTGGCTGCCCGCGCCAAGTTCCCGCAACTGGCGCTTCCGGGCTACCTCGATGACCTCACCATCATGACGCCCAGCTGTGACGCGCCGGTGCTCGACCACGTTGGCCGCGCGTTCTGCTTCATACAACAGGCGCTGAGCGAGCTCAACATTCAGGTCAACGTCACGAAATGCGCGGCGGTGGTGCCGGCCTCAGGCGGCGCCCGCGAGCGCGCCGCCGCCGTCTTTGCCGCCGCCAATGTCCCCGTACCAGTATGTGACGACGGCATCACGCTGATGGGGGTGCCGGTCGGCACCGAGGGCTTCGTGCGCGCGCAAGTGGCGGCGACCCTTCGTGCCCCCGGCACCGACCGCCTGGTTGCGGAGCTTGTGCAGATGGAGGATGTGCAGGCTGCCTTCTCCATTCTGCGTCTTGCCGTCCCCGCCCGCGCAGGGCATGTCTCGCGCAATACAGCGCCATCCCTCACGCACGAGGAGCTACGGCGCTTCGACGCCATCACGCTAGCGGCCGTGGCCGCGCTGGCGCAGGAGCCATCGGCGGGTCTTACGCCGCCGGCCCACCAGCGCGCGCCGGCGGCGGGTGACGATTGCCGCGGCCCGCCGGCGGTTTCGGCGGCGGCGGCGCCGCCCTCTCTGTGGGCGGCGGCAGTGGCATGGGTACGCGGCGCCGACTGGGGTGGCGAGGCCCCAGTGACGCTACCAGCACATCAGCAGGTACGCGTGCATCTGCGGCTGGGGAGTGGTGGCTTTGGCGTGCTGGGCGCGGCGCCCCGTGCATGTGCCGCATTTGCTGCACGTTCCCTCGAGTGCATGGGGCCGGCACTGGCGGCATTTCCAGTCGCGGCACGCAGCCGCGTCCTAGAGCATGCCCGCTATGGCTTCACCTTCACCCAGATAGCTACCTGCCTGCAGCAGCTGCGCAGCGGCAGCGATGAGGCTGCAGCGGCCCTCGCACTGCTCCTGCCCACGGTCTGGTACCAGGACTGGCGCCAGGACGACGGCGCATGGCGGGCGCTGCGCGATCTGCTGCAACGGGCAGGCGGAGCTGCGGGGCCGGGCATGCGGACTCGCGCCGGCGCGCGCCGCGCTGCTGCGCCAGCGGTGGCGCGCGAGCCAGGCTCTGCCCAGGCCCCGCCGGCCGCCGTGCTGCCGCGGCGTCAAGCGGCGCTATCACGGGTGCTAGACGCAGCGCTCGCCGCCACGCAGCTGCGTCGGCTTGAAGCAGCAAATGCGTTGGAAGCAGTCGCGGCGTGGCGCAGCGGCGCCTCTAAGGGGGCCATGGGTTTCTTGGCGCAATTGCCGAGCACTGACCCAGCGGAGACCATGTCCCCGCCGGAATTCCGCGAGACGCTGCGGCGCCACCTGGGCGTGGAGCGCCCCGCCCCCGCTGCGGCGCGGTGCCCCAAGTGCCATAGACCAGTGGACTCGGGTGCCCACCTGCGCCGCTGCACACAAGGGCTTAACGTCACGCGACACAACTTGCTCGCAGACGCGCTCTTTCAGCTGCTCAAGCAGGTGGCCCACCTCCGCGGTCTCGACCGGGACACCCTTGCCCCCTTCCGCCGCTACGCGGCGCGCCACGGGTTCAACAAGTTCATGGACATCGTCTTTGGCAGCAACCAGGTCTGCCTTCCAGTCCCTAAAGTGCAGCCGAGCGCCGACGCGGTAGCAGCAGGCCGGTGCACTAAACTGCGCGGCGGCTTTGAAGTAGCTTGTTGCATAGACGTCACCATACGTGACAGCTCATGCCCCTCCCGCCTCCGTCAGGCTCAGGGGGGCGCGCGCGATGTGCAGCGCGTGCTTGAATCGGCTTCGCAGGAAAAGATAGACACATACGTAGTCTCAGGGGCCCTGGACCCCACTACACACACCCTATTTTCCGCAGCCTTTGACCACTTCGGCGCTATGTCACGCGACACCCAAGCGCTGCTACACGCACTCGCCGAGCAGAGCTCGCAGGGCAGCTACAATCTCGCGCAGCGCGTTGCCTTCTGGCGCCGCCGCACCTCCCTCGCGCTACAGCGCGCGCTCACACGTGTCGTGATCGACAACTGGAACGCAGTCATTGCCCCTGATGGCGACGTCAGCGCTTACCGCCGCATCGCACTGTTGCAAGTGCCGCGGCCCTCGCCGGCCAGCGCCGAACCGCCGGCTCCTCCGTAGATTTAGTTATTGCAAGCCCGATTTATCGTGCGCGCAGCCCATGCGGTCCAGGACATAATATACAACTTCAACTTCGCTAGCTCGCAGAAGTGCCACTTAGAAGCAACTTGCTGGCTCACTCCAACAGCAATTCAAGGTCGGATGTCATCGATGTGTTGCGTTGCCATCAGGGTGACTTGGCATTTAAGAACTAGAACTCGCGCTGGATGGCTCAAATCGAAAGAAAATTCGAGCCACCCCCTTGGAAGGACTGACCCTAGGAACCGGAGGACGGCGCAAGCAAGCAAGCAAGCACACAGGAACCGGCAAAGCTAGCAAGCAAGCAAATTGGTGCTGCAGAAGTCATCAGAGGCGACAAGGTATCAACAACACCAAACGAATGCATTGACTGAAAGACGCCTACATGTTGTAAAACTTGCTTTCCGTGGCATTGGCATACAGCATACAAATATAGCACTCAGTCTGCTGAAGTCGTTCCTGCTCGTGCTCCGTGAGAGACAGACGCGTATGTTCCTCTTTTGTGTGCACTATGTGAATCGAACAGAGTCATCGACGATATCGCATGAGTGCTGCATGGACCTGGCTCTAGATGAGTGCCCTCGGGACTCTCTCAGCCTGACAGTTGATTACTGTCAACGCTGCGCACGTGCCGACGTCACAGTTGCTCAGATTAGTACAGTCCTTGACCCGACCGCGCTCTGCGCTGCTTCCTTTTTCTGAATCTGTCAGGGCCATGAGTGCTCCTGCTGCGGCAGCTGCTACAGTAACTGACGACGCAGTTATCGACGACGCAGCGGCCGACTCGGAGGAGTCGAAGAGTAT
Source organism: Tribonema minus (assembly GCA_017506865.1). Taxonomy (NCBI): domain Eukaryota; class Xanthophyceae; order Tribonematales; family Tribonemataceae; genus Tribonema; species Tribonema minus. The sequence continues at coordinate 1,060,884 of JAFCMP010000536.1, read as the reverse complement.
CGGCGATGTACAGCGGTTTGCCGAGGACGTGTTCAAGCTCTCGCCAGATGGAAAGCTCGGAGGCTCTGCAGCTGCCCACCTCAAGTGAGCTTGGTCGAACGCTACTGTACTGCCTAAGGCTTGTAACCTTCACGAATCTACTAGTTACATGCATAGGCATGTTGTAGAAGACTTAACAGTGTACACAAATGTGCACCATGGTGGCCCTCTCAGGCTGGCTTTACCACAGTGACCGACTCAGAGCTAACAAGCTTGTGCGCGCTTGGCAGCCTGAGCCTCAGGGTAGCCGTCCCCTTCTGGGGTGCCAGGTTACCATCCCCCCCCTCCCATTATTTATAAATTGATTGTTGTACTTACTGCGGCAGCGGCTGTCGCCGCCGCAGCATCAGAACACTGTGAGGCTGAGCGTGGTAGTATCACAAATTGAATGTACTTTGTGAGGCACCATTAACCTGATTTTCAAAAGCATATTTATATAGATACTTGTCCCTTTAGCTGCGCTTCCAGGCGTGTTGGCGCTAAGCCTTGTACGACACGTCGAATAGAGTCACTGAGTGACGAGGCTGACAGACGAAGTCAAGTCGTTGAGTGCTGAGTTGGGCCTAACGGCAAGACCTTAGGCTACTAGTACTAGACTGAGTGACTAAGTGAGTGAGAGTCGAGCGATATCATAGGACAATGTCATCATGACAATCGTGGCGCACTGCAGCAGGAGAAATTAAATGATCGGCCTGTCAGAGAGGTGAGAACAGTTGAGGTTACAGGTACCTAGTACTAACAGACAAACTCGGAGTACTTACTGACAACCGCTGTGGCACTCTGACAGCTGTCACTGAGTGACTATTATAGCTACAGTAACTGTTACAGTAGTCTAATGCTTGAGGGATGATGAACAATGATAATAATAATGGCCTCAGACACCAACAGTTACTACTCACTTGTTGAATAATGATACTTGCAGACTGTCAGTGAGTGAAGTGGGTATTGTTCATATCATGATTGACGTAATTACTCCATACTTAGAGACTAAATTAAATACCCTCCTGTGCTTAAGAATTACTAGTAGGCTGACTGGACCAACATTAAGGATGATTGGCAACGAAAGCACTCGGACACTGAATTTTAAAGGTATAATAGTTGTGACAAAAGCACCAAGCCTATTAAGAACAGGGCGTCAGAAGTATCCTAAATGAGCACACAACGACCAATCTGTGCGCTCAGGTCCTCAGGCTGCCGACTGGACTCGGAGATTGCCATGTGTAGCATGATTTAAGTCACTGCTGTAGTTTCAATCTACTGCTAGGAAACTAAAAACCTCACAACTTCCAAGGCCTTGATCCCACACGCACATGTACTGTGTGCATGCCCATATGAAAAGGGAGCATAATGATTATGGTACATAAATGGCTAGCAGCGAACTTGAATGCTGTGGAAACAAGTCCTGTCACTGGCAGGATGTCAACATGATGGTGTCAGATGTCTAATGACAGCAGAAAAAGGCATCATGATGTAGGAGGAAGACTTCTTAAGGGTTATGCAGCTATATTTCAACTACAGTAACTGTCTTGTCACTAAGTAAGGACACCAGACTGTCAGACTGACAGTGTCTGCTCTTTTGTTGGTTTTAACGCCAGAACTAAAGCATAGGACGCCCTTTTAATTGCTTCACCAACTTGAAGAAGATGTCCATACCGTATTCACTGATGTATAATAAGATGTTTACCCCCCCTTCCAGTTGATATGGCACAATGCTGATTATGATGTGCACGCCGTGTCACGCTGTGTCAAACGCAAGCCGTACAAGAGCAACTTGCTTGTGGTGCCGGAGCTGGGCCACGCGGTGCTGTTGTAGACGCTGCTGCGTAACTGGCTTGAAGCCTAGTAGGCAGCATTTATTAGCTTTGACCTCTGCTCTATGGATGCCTAACATTAGCTGCTATGTCGCGTGGACCCTGACCAAACTGGCGAGGGACGAAATGGTTTGTCGACTTTGCTTAAAGTTTGTTTGGCACTGCGAGCGAGCAAATGATCAATGAACAAGAACGAAGTGCGTACAGGTCTATCTTTGTACTCTTATCAAAATGTGTCCACCCCTTTTATTTCGCTCTGCGAAAAGGACGTCTACCCCTGTTTTTGCGCTCAAACAGAAAACTCGTTCAATGTCTCAGTTATAGACAACACGGTACTGCTCCACCTAGGATCGCTCACTACACATCCATGAGCACGAGTTGTGTTTGCTGTATTCTACTTCAATAAGTATGCAACAGTTTTGGCCGAAAATTCAACTTTCAGGTGAAGATTTTGTGAGAAGTGAGAAACATGGTTGTAAAGGGGGGAAAGGCTGTCTGAATGAGCCATTTTGCGGCCGCAAACAGACTGTACATCGATATCACGACACTTGCGAGCATGGCACTTGCCATCTCAGACTGCTGGCCTGCTATGGCGTTCTGATTCATTTACTTGACTGTGCCAAGCAACAATAAGATCGACATGGGAAATGTGCCACCAGGCCTTATTGAGCATTAATGCCAAAAAAAACACCTGCGCGCAAATCGGATTATTGCCTGGTAATGGGGTCCCGGACGGACCGGTCGGCGTAATCCAGCACAATGTCATGATGGTAGTCCTACACTAATGCTCCAAATGTTGGTCCAATCGGCCTAATCAAGCACAATGTCGTGACGGTATGTATCACTACACTAAATAATTAATTACTGAGGCACATAGTATGCGCTTCAATGACTGTCAGTGGGACTCGATTCATGCATTATTGATAGTATGCGCAATTATGTAGAGCCCACTTCTGGTGCGTACATTATCAATCGTCTTATTAAGTTGTAGTTTGCACAATAGAGACTGACTCAGACTTCATCAGCGCGCACTCTGCAAATAGTAGTAATTGTCGAATCGGATCTCAATTTTACTTGTAGTGAGCCGATTCGGAAGGCGTAAAGTTCAAGCCTTTGCCTTGGTATAGTGAAAGCAACAGTGACTATGACAGAGACTGTGCCAGCTTGTCCATGATCATATGCAAATATATATTTTGTTCCCCTCATCTGGCGTCGTAGCACTTCAGAATCTGTGGGAACGCGGCCGCCCTGCCTTAGGCTGCAGCCATAATATGGTTACACTACGCTACGACAAGCGACGGCACGGCTTTCGATGCGCTCAGCGAGCAAGCTCCAAATTGAATCATATACCAGCATACTTTTTGAAAAAAGTGGTACAATTGTGAATGTCATTCACAATGTCATTGACATGAAGAATGATTGGTTCTGAGCGCAAGGAAGCAGCGCAGCACATGACGTCACCGCTGCAAGATGCTGCAACGCTGACTGCTGACCGCCAGTGAATCACTGACAGGTGATGCACGCATGTAACACGACGCCCGCACTGTCGGACAAAATAAAATCTACAACTTGAACACTGCGCGCTCCACATTAAATATCAGCTGCTGCAGCACTGAGGCAGGTTGCCATGGACCACTACGGCAACCAAATTTTGGCTACACCGTTCGAGCCTCTGCGTCAACTGCTGCAATCATTTTGGATGCGCCGGCGAGCTCATTGACTGATACTACTACACTATCATTATGCTACTGCCTGATTAAAATTCAAAACTCAGTCTACTAGCCCAAGGTTAAATTAGGGATATTTGAAAAGTGAACCAACAAGACTTGAGGAGCTGGGAAAACAGGGACCCAGCATCGAACGCCATAGGTTGACTTGCAAGAGAAATCGGGCCCCGGCATCAAATTACTGATGAGTGGGCCACTTGACTCGGGACCCTCAGGCTGCCAGCGTTCACAGTGACTGCTGCATTTTAACATGACGTTGAGGTCGTGAGGTGAAGGCACTGGATCATGTGTTGAAGTTGGTCACAATTCTGTGATCAGCACTGAGCACTTCTAAACTTTGCTTTGAAGTCATAGTTACCTCAGAAAGTTTAGCGTTGAGATGAACATTCAAGTCCAAGTTCAACATGGATATCTCAGCTGGGCACTAGTTTTCTTTTTTGCTTTCACACACAACTGGTCCACCCTTGACATTGGAGCGGAGATTATGGGCCTGCCACAATGCGCGGAAACATTTCGGAACACGTCAGCTCTCACTGGCAGGCCATAAAAAGTGTTGTTCATGTAGGCATGACTATAATATCCGTTGATGTCCATACAGTCACAATTAAGCAAATATCTTTTTACAGGCTTCACACCAGGCCATTGGGCCTTTTTTTGATTTCAGGGCCTTTTTTAAACAATTAAACCTTGGGCCTGTTGTCTTGCGTAATTTGCTGTGCAGGTCAGGTCTTTGGTTTACACAAGCCATGCGCTCTGGCAACGGCAATGCTACGGCCACTATGGCGACCGACAGTGACGCGGACTCAGAGTCAGCCGTCGCTGAGCCAGCGAATCTGTTTGAGCTGTTGGCCGATCTGCTAGGCATGCAGCGCAGCAACGCAACGTGCCAGCTCGAGCACGCGCAGGGGCTCCTGTGCAGCCGTCTCACCCACAGCCTCAGCAGGAGCGCGAACAGGCTGTCAGCGAAGGCTGCTGCGGCACCACGCGGGCCTGTGCCCGAAACCAACTCAAACCTGCTCAAGTCGTGGGAGATCGAGCTGCTCAAGATGCGTGATGAGCTGCTGCTCAATTACATGTGAGTGACCGTCGCTGACCGATCATCATGTTCGTCGTATCATGATGCTGCTTACATATCATCGCTGTTTTCAGATACTGTAATGTGATGCTGCGTTGTTGGGTTATCTGCATGAATTGGCGCTTGCGTGGGGTGTGGCAAGGCCAGTGGCGCAGCAGGCTATCATGATGACGGCTCTGGCCTGTAAGGCCAATTCACCAGCCGCAGCGAGCAGCAGCTGATTGTGCTCGTGTGGGTGACAACAACTTTCAACTTGGATGGGCGTTTTGTTCTCTTACTTGTCAGGAACACCCGTGACAGCATGTGCAAACGGCACACGCGCTTGCTGAAGACTGGGGGGGGAGGGGGGGGCATGAAAGTAGGGCGGCCTCGTTGAGTGAGCGCATACGCAACACAAAGCTCGTCCCTGGGCTTGATTGTGAGCACAGACACTCAGTCTGCTACATTGTACCGACCACTTCAGAGGCCACCGTGTGTTGATGACATTGCTGTCAACACTGAAAGGCTGTGCACTTTGCCTTGCCGTTGTTCGCTTGCGCATCTGGCAGCAAGTGGAGCAGGATGCTGGATGTCGATGAAGTCGACTTCAAGAGAGCGCTGGGCGATGGCTGCGGCAGCGAGTCGCAGGTTGCTGCCCTTGAAGGTGACCATCATGATAACATATAGGCTGACTTCACACCAATGCCAGCACAGTGACTGTCTGAGCACAACATGCTTAGCAACTCCTCAGCAAATGTCAACCTCGAGAGCTCGGTTTAGTTGCAGTCTGCGTTTGATTACTAATAATTGCAATTCGTGCCTTGCACAAGCAGAGCCTCACAATATCTCACTGCCACAATGGCATGCTCAAATTCTGAAGGTGCCGCTATGGCTCTGGCTGTGAACGTTGGCGCGCCAGAATATGGCTTTCCTCAGGATGTCCAAGAAAGTGTCAACAATTGTAGCCTGTGGCTGCTGTACAATACTTAAGTGCTGCAGCTTTATGATGCGACAGCAGCAGAGAGGGTGGACGCCTCTCGCCCACAACACCATGGTGACTTATAGAAGTACTTCGGAGTGTTGCAATAAACAAGATTGAGCATATCGCAGCCATATATATTCTGCATGAGCATTTTCCATTGGAGTAATAGCCGCAAAGTGCAGTACAACTTAGCACTCGTAATGCATGATGTGCTGTTGTGCTCCTGTCTTTGTGCGAACACAGCAGCACTCGTGACGAATGATGTGTCGTTGTGCTCCCGCCTTTGTGCGAACTTGTGGTCTCGCAGTGGCTCTGTTCCTGCTGATTTGGGGCGAGGTCGGCAATGCCCGCTTTTGCTCTGAGTTTGTGGCGTGGCTTTACCACAAGCTGGGGCACGGGATCATCGAGAGCGCGCAAGGTGAGGGGTCTATCAACAGCGCGGCGAAATCTGGGTGATTGTACATGCCGCAGAGTGTGGTTTCGACGTAAGGCAACGGTCCTCAAATCACGACAGCAGGCAATGGTGAGAAGCAACGCGGAGGACAAATGCCCTTTGTTTGCTGCAGCGGGTCACTTGTTGATTAATCAATTGTTAATCTTAGCACCGGTTGGCATGCCATAGTGTACTAGACTGTCGTGTAACAGTTGTAGTCCGGCGACGGTGCCGGGTGCCTGTGTGAAGCAAGCCAGCTGCCTAGCGGTTGCACAAGTCTTGCATGGAGATGCCACCCTTTCAACATACGATCAACAGCTCTGGGGCTGCACGGAACGTTAGAATATCCTGGCCCCAGCGGGACCACTCAAAGTACACGATAGGCTATTGTTTCCTGAAGCAATGCTCGGGCTGTGTGAGGATGGCTAATATGCTTGCAAAGGATCCTCAGCAGTAAGAATACTATCCTACTCCGTGAAGCTTTGCCCGGAGTCTCCACATGTGTGCTATAGCTCGTCTGGATAATGTGTAGCGAATTTGACAGAGACCATACCAGAGCTGGGACAATGTCTCATTGTGGAAATGTCTTTTTCATGTGCATGCGCGCACTAACTCCCCAGATGTGCCCGAAGAACCACGTCGGCATTAGGCGTGCGAGACCATGGATGTTACAACGCTTGTGACACCGGACGACCTACAGTTGCTGGTGCTCGCAGCAGGATTCGATTGCAAGCTTCCAATGGTTTTGATTCACAGTAGTCTTGCTGTTCTTCAGCATGTACTATCATCTAGCGACATGAGGGCTTTGTAGCAGTTATCTGACTTGGAGCTTGTTGTAATCTCTCGTTTCTGTTGCCACTTGCTCCTGGGTCATCATGGGTGGTTCAGGCTGCGGACATGACTGGGCAAGCGTGTACAAGGCGTACATGGACCCCAGCAAGCACCTGGCAGCAGGCACATTCCGCAAGGACATCATGGTGCCTGTGTGTGCACTGCTGGCATCGCAGGTGGGCGAGCTGCAATGCCTTCATTGTGGTTTCCATCCCGATTGTTTGTATACAGGCCACCAGTGACGCAGGGGGTGTTGATGTTTGCTGAGCATCAATACCACAGGCGCATGAATGACAGTCAGTGCACTCTTACACTGTATACCAGCAAAGAAAAAAGCCGTGCTACAGTATGCGCAGCGCAAGCTCCAAAAGTGCAGCAAAGGCGATCTCGGTAGCTATTTGCCAACATACCCAGGAGTTGTGATAAGCTCTGGGCTGTTTTCGCAGACTTCCACGGAATGCAGTGCCTATCATGCCAGAGGAGGTGGCAGCAGGCTGCATTTTAGGGTGTGGAGTACTCAACAACATCGTAGATGCTGGAGGGGCAAAGATGCATTGCACCTGCCAAACTGCATGAACTGCTGAACTCATGTTGCTGTACGCTAGAATTATGGGCGCATTGACTGCTTCAATTTTGGCAGTTGATGGTAGAAGTGCCACCCTATGATCTGCCCAGAGCAGCACCAGGTCATGTCACCTCTGCCAACCCAAGCACCTTGCGTTGATATCTCCTGCGCTTACAAGGCTGCAGCGATGCATTGCCCCTGACGCAGGAGAACATGCATACTACGCAGCACTGAAATAAGACCTCCGAAATTGAGATGAGCTCAGCAGAATAGGCTCCTGCTTCAGGCAAAACACTTCAAGTTGGCTTCAGGTGCTTGAGAATCAAGCCTCCCGTAAACCTTTGTGAGTCACACACTTCACAGCATTTGGTGACTCTGGGTTGAACTTGCCAGCATTAGCAATGAGCAACTTGAGCTTGAAACTGAAAAGACAGCAAGAAGCACAGTCAAGTTGCACACGACACTGCTGCTGTCGCTGTGGTATCATTGACAAGAGCCAACTGATCAAGATGGAGGCAAATCGTCCGTAGATTCCATGGTAACCGAGCTTTCTGCACCTGCTGCCAATGCATGAGAAGTGCAAGTCGGGCAATAATACTGGCCCTCGGCAATTTGCCCATCATCAACGCAGCACATGCCTTTCGGCAAGCTGCGCACGGCGTCCTCGATATGGCTTTTGTAACACTCATGGCTAGTGCCTCACTGCCACAATCCCTCTGCGCGTCGCCGCATGAGCAGCACGAAGCGGTCAAGGAGGGCAAGCCGCACAGCAGCTGCCAGCAGCACGACGACTTCAACGAGACCTTCTGGTCTGACCAGTGCCTGAGCTGGGACCCCTACACGGTATTCGCCCCGCAGCGCAACAGGCAGGGAGGGCAAGCGGACATCGGATCTTCCACGTATGCGCAAGAGTACCTGCGCAAGACCTTTGTGGAGCGGCAGAGCTGGGCGCACGTGTTCCACAGCTTCTGGCGCGTGTAAGTGGTACAAGCAGCGGTACTCAATATTGCCATACCAGAAGCCTTGACAGGGGCCACGTACTGATTGTGCGAGCCAACTGCACCACAGTGTGTGACCTATACTAATGAGAGTATGCCATGCCCCAGAGCGCTGACACTGGTGGACAAGCAAAGTAGTTTCCAGTGCGTGCAGTGAGGCATGACACTGTATATGTTGTCATGAAGGGCCGTTTGTAGTTCAGAGACTTCCTCTGCAAATATCATGGAGCAGCTCACAAGTTGAACCTAGTGGTACAATGTGTGCATCCTGCAGGCTGCTGTTCCTGCACGTCGCATGGCGCTGATGCGGCAGACAACAGCAATTGGTTTACAAAAGTCTGTTACTGTAGTTCTGATAGGTTAGCGGCGCAACTGAGATCCAACTTGTCATCTGCAGCCAGGCTACCCTGATTCGCAGCACCCGCAATGCCCTTGTGGAGACTAAATAAATGATCGAGGATTTCCAGTGCGAGATCCTAGTTGAACATGATGTGCCAACTTGATGGTGCCACTTCACCTTGACGCTGGGCCCGATGAGCAATTTGTAGCCCACACCTTGCACACACATTTGTAGCCCACACCTTACACCCCGTTTTCGAGGCACCATAGGTGCCTTGACTTTGTGCCGCTTTTGCCTTTCTGCATAAGAACGCTGATCGTCATTGGTGGCTTGACTTTGCGCCCGCTTTTGCCTTCCTGCATAAGAATGCTGATCTGATTCTGCTTTTGCTGCACCTTGACCCTGCAACAGGTACATAATGCTGCTGACGGTGCTGCACCTCCTCATCATGGCCAACCTGTGCCAGCAGCAGACGCCCACCAAGGACGACGCATGTGCCGTGCGCAACTTCCTGTCCCCCACAGTGACCCTCACTGCCTGCCTGCTGATCAGCGACGCGTACTCGTTGTTCAGCAACACAGCCATGTGTATATTCCATAAGGGATCACGGCTGACCGTGGCGCTGTCCACGGTGCGCTTTGCCTGGCGCGTGGGCCTGCAGTACCTGCTGGTGCTTGGGTTCTACCTGCAAGATCACAGCGCGGACGTTTCCCAGCTGTGGTACGTGCATAGCTGTCTCCACCATATTTACAATGGTTGCACTGCTTGTGGTACTGCATAGGTACAGTTGATGCAGACTCTGAATCATAGTGTTCCTGTGATGGCTGAAGCTAAGGTCTACCGTCAACATTGCAGCTTGCACAGGTCCCCCTTACCGGTGATTGTAGCAGATATTGTCACAATGTCCAATGCTTTCCTCTCCTGCACCGTCATCCTGTCCATTTTCATGCAAACCTTATCTGGCTCGGGCGCTGGTGATGCAACGGCTGTTTGCGCACATATAGAAGTGTACATACTAATGTCAAGTTAGCACCGACGGGCCATGGCAAGTACAGCGCAGGCGTTCATGCGCTGGCTGGCGCCTCTCTCAGGGCAAATCAAGTTCAAGAACTTGTTCTTCCTGCACAATCACTGCACAGGCACTTTTCACCCCCGGTGCATGCGTCAAATCGTTTTTCAAGACCCCAAAGCACTAGATTGCAACTCATATGCTTTCTAACTCCAAAGCGTTACATCGCTATAACATGCCATGTGTCCAATATCTACATCCTGTTATGACTGGTGCATTTGTTGATGCTCTGACATCGGGTTCGTTGCACGCGCCAATGGTCTTATGTCAGTGGTGAAGTACGAAATATATCTCGGCGTGTTATACAATCGCGAAGCACTGGTGGCAGTGGACGTGCACTGCCCAGACATCTGTCAGTGCGACGCAGCATTCAGCTATTGAATCAACATTTAGTTACTATATGCCCGGCTTTGAGGCAGCATCAAATAAAGGAACAGGGTAAGCTGAGCGTTGCGTTCAACAGTGCAGATACGACAATAATCAGTTCCGCCATGATGCACGAAGGGACCACAATTTCAAGCAGTGATTGCCGTGTTGCGACGCACACTCGCTGGCTGCCATCTTGCCGATGACAAAAATTCTGCTTGGCCTTGGCCAGAAAGTTACCCTTGGAGCATCACAGTTTCAGTGTTCTCATCGTGACTGATTCCTCTCAAGCGGGTGCGGATCATTGGGTCCACACTTCAAAATCTCCGAAACCGTTTTACCTGTGTGTCATCACATGCCAATGCAACTTCAAACCCTGCTGGTCCTCATCCCCTCTGCTCCTCACGCCCGGTGCGCCTGTTGCGGTGCGTGCTCTCGCAGGCCGATCGCGACAGCAATCGCGGTGATCACGTGGCTGGCTCCGTCTGCAGTGCTGTTCTGCCTTACACACATCAGGTCTGGTCGCTACCGCCACAAGGGGTGAGTGACAGGCATCGTATACATGCAGATCCACAGGTCAATACATTGATAGGTCGAAAATTATGACTGAGGCTGCAGGTGCATGTGCCTATTGGCAGTGACGCCAGGGCCTGAGAATCACTCTTTCATCACTTATTGGTTCTCACCGTGCGCCCGCAGTATCATGGCTTTTGCCATCATTGATGTAAACCGACATGTCGAGTCCATGGGTTTCATTGCCGCTACTTCCTTGCATGGATAAGCTAGTGCCCGTATGGCCGGCTGTACAGGTGCACATTCGAAGTGTTACCACAATCATTAAAAAATAGCGCACTCTGCCCTCAAACTTGTGCAAAGGCGTGTATTGAACCGAATGGTATGCAAGACATCACGGCAGTACAGCAGTTAGATGCGTGGTGCTGTGTGCTCCCTCCTCCCTCCCACAAATTGGTTCAGCGCTGGCGTAGTGTGCCTGTGGCTTGCAGCACAAGCTCAACGCTGAGCTGGGGCTCTCGGGTGCAACGTGGGCCGAAATGACTGAAATCAGCAACATTTGATTTGTTGTGTCCGTATCGCACAGCATCAGGCACCAGCCTGCCACACTCATACATGGCTGAAAAACCCAATCCCATTGATCTCTGCTCACATGCAAATTGTTTGACGGCACAGACTTCGAGTGCTGGAGCTGCTCACGGACTGTACCAGCTTGAGGGTGTTCACAACTGGGATCCTGGACAGGAGCCCCCCATGGCGCAAGCGCGCCAAGTACACGCTCTTCTGGGTCGTGGTGCTGGCTGTGAAGGTATACCATGGCTTGCAGGCACATAGCATGCGCTGCCTTGTCTTGACAAATGCCTCAATGACTAGCCTCCTGTGATTTGGTGCGGAAAACCAGGCAACCCCTCTGAAATGAATCTGTGATGAATGCTGTTCGCGCTACATTTTGTCATCAGAAGGGTTTGGCACCAGTGAGTTCGCTGCACGGCATGTTCTTCGTTTAATTAACCTGCTAATGTACAGGTATGACTTGTGGTTGCAAGCAGTTCGCCTGCCCTCTTGACAAACAGAATTTGGTCTGGCGTGTTGTTCTGGAGTGCTGCAGGAAACCTACAGCAAGGTACCAACGCAGTGTATTTGCATACCTCATACGTTTATAGCATAATGACATGCTGCTCAAGGCATCACTAGGTAGAGCAAGCATCGGCCGGCAACGATGAGTTTGATGAGTCGTTCTTTCCCTGATGTGCGCATGTAAATGTCTGTTGTCCTCACCCTGATGTGTGGATTTGCGAGGTGCTCAGCATTGTGCTGCGCCCTGTTGGCTGCTGTTACTGCCGAGTGTTGTGCGCTAGGCAGCATCTGTGGGTGCATGATGTCGCTCAGGTGTCACAAGTACATGACGCATTAGACGGTGCTTTTTTGACAAGACTGCGGTGGGCCACACACTACACGCGACGCCTTCGCTCACAACCAACATCAATATGGCTGTGACTGTTCTGGTCTTCCGCCGCTGCCTGTGAAGATTGTTCTTGCCTAATGTGCAATCACCGACGACCTGATTGGCGCGCGCGCGTTCATTTATGTCACAGTGACTGTGCCCTCTGTCAAGAACTGTCTTAACAGCAGCGATGACCCTGTGCACCATTGCTGTGCTGCTTGCCCTTGACCTCCTGTCTCAATTCGCCTTTGCCCGCGCAGTTTGCCTTTGCCTACTTCGCGATTCTCAACAATCTCATCGGCGCAAGCGTAGTCATCTATGGCACTGACGCCGGGACCAAGTTCCTCGATACAGTCCCCGACAAACGCAACATAGCCGTGCTGCTTGCCCTCTGGGTTGGGTCGCTGGGTGTCTACCTGATCGACATCCACTTCTGGTTCGTGCTGGCGTCCAACATTGTGGCGTACATGGTGGGCAGCCAGCGCGGCGTGGGCAAGGTCAGTAGAATTCTTCAAATTTGCCTGTTTGTTGAGGTTGGTATTGATGAGCCATCCACGGCAACTCAAGTCATGCTTGCTGCCTGGTTAGTTTCAATCTCAAGCGCATAGACTTATTACATCTATGCACAATCTTATGATGGAACAAGAAGAGACCAGCAGTGAGAATGGTCTCGCTGAGCCATATCCAAACAATGACATGAAGTTGCAATTCAAAGCATACCATGTTGTTGTCAGCAACTACACTAAAGTCCTGGCAACTGCGTTGGCCGGCTTCAATGCACAATATGGCGATTTCGCAGTCACTGAAGCCATACATCGAATCGCAATACTCATCGCACGATAAAGGACGCAAAGCCCAGAGAGGCTGGAAGTTGGGTGTGCGAGCTTTGTCTTGTGTGGGCCACAGCGTAGTCTTCAGAGCATACTGTTTGCACATGCTCTGCCGTTTGACTTTCTCACTCTGCTGGCCGCTGCCACTTGCGACCCCTTTTGCAGACGTCGGGCACTCTGCACGGTGATGACTACATAATCGTGGCTTGTATGAGCGCACACAAGCACATGATGGGCTACCTGGGAGAGTATGGGGTCCGGTCTGAGCGCCAGAAACTGGCCTACGCCAAGATGTGGAACGCATTCATCTGCAGCATGCGTGAGGATGTGAGTATGTATACGATGCTTGAACGCTTACAAGCTTGCGCCTTGAAATTCATTGTTTGGTGATGCGACAGCCACTGTTTTACTTGCGGCCTACTCGTCAGCATTGCAATAACGACGCCTAATGCTACAGTGAACAGGGTACACACAGTGTGCTGACTTGCACCCGCGACACCTCTGCTTGTCCGACATATAACCTGCGCGTACATACACCTGCCTGTTTGATGCTCACAAGACACCTTCTCCGTGGGTCATGAGGCGGCGTCGGCCAAAACAGCCCTACTGGTCCATCCATTTGCACTGACAATCAAAAGTGTTGGCATTGTGATCAATCATTGACCTTGATGATTGAGTCTGACGCAAACATGGGCATGCACCAAGGTAGTGCGAGATGTGACCCCCGACCATCGCCACGTGCCCTCATGAGTTCGCCATGAGGCATGTGGCACTGAGCCCAAACATGCGCAGCAACACACCTCCCTATGAACTGTATTGCATGGTTGTGCATACTTGGTGTCTTCCTTTCATGGTAGTCTTGATTTATTGTGCACGTGCATTTCTGCCAGCTGCGGGTTTCACACCCAATCGTCTCAAGAGGCATGCCTCACTCTATGATTGGCAGATTTGTGCCTTTTTGGGATACTCTGCCGCTGTTTCGGGTGGAACCCAACCACAACCATGTAAATATTGAGACAACCGCACTGATAATTGATTCTGCTCCGGTCTTTGAGCAAGCAAATCGCATAAATAGCGACTCAGTTCGCACATGTGCGCACGCGTCGGTGCTCGCAGGATATGATTGGTGACAATGATGCGCTGTGCTTGAAGTACCACGCGCTCAAGCTTGACGCAGGAGAGCCGGTGGTGATGCTGCCAGCGTGGGTGCTGTCTGGCGTCATTGACAGGCTCCAGAAGGTGAGCGCCCCCCCCCCCCCCCCCCACCCCCACCCCCGTTGTTGTCAAAACACACACACCTACGCCAGCCTCAGGCAAATCTGGCTATTGGAATGCAGGCTATGGTGCTGAGGAAGCACACTCAGCGAAGGAGAACTGGGCGCTTGACTGCCGTGAAGTTGTTGCAATAGAGACAGGGAATTTTGCAATTGATTGATTGACATCCGCATGTCCATGTGCGTAGCTAAGCGTGTGTGTATGTGTGTGTTTGGTGGTGTGGGGGGGGGGGGGGGGGGGGCTGCTGTGAATTAAGACACATGCCTTCCGCTGCTGCTGGAGCTGGCAACGGGAGGCAGCGCCGAACAGCTGGAGCTGCGATGGAAGACAAGTGGCCTATGCCGACTGCAATTGAGTGTGTTTGTGTGCCGCGCTTGCACCACGTTCTTGCTGAGATGGCAACCTCAGCCCAGCAAGAACTGGATGCTTGACTGCCTTCATGCTCATGTTGACTTCGCACTGCTTGAATTTGTCTCACAAGCTTCATTAAAACAACTTGTGTGTTGTTTTTGTGCGTTGTTGACAGGCTCTGCCAAAGGACAGTGAGAGGAACGACAGTGCATCACCCAGGTGCGCTCTTCACGCTGAAGATGGAATCATCTGGTTCCATCGTCAAATATTTCACTTTCGTGGTACTCTAAATATTGTTTGTACTGTAGTTCATATTTATTTTTACCTAGAAATAAATGTATTTCAATGTCTTTTCCAACGCGTGGCTCATGACTTTTGAAGGAGATGAGGGAGATCGACACAAACGTGAGTGCAGAATGCTAGGGCAGTGTACCTAGTGCTTTCCTTACTCTGCAATATAATATTGCAACTCCGTGCGTTTACCTGTCACAATTCCTACCACCATGTACGCCTGAGTCATAGTTTAGGGTGGCACACAAGCCTATTTGAGTCAATTCAAATGTCGCGTATTCTTACAACTTGAAGGCGTATGTTTTTATACAAGTATGTATCAACCAATATCAATATCCAACATCCTGACATGCAGCGCAAGGGACGTATTCGTGGTGGGCTTACATGTTTCCCAGCATACAGTCCACAGCAAGTGATGCACGCTGATGTTGACAGAGAACTGCAAAAGTTGCTTGTTTACAACCCTATTCAACCGTCAAGTGTGGTGACCCCTGCTTCACCACTGAGCTAAAAAGCTTGTGCACACTTGGCAGGGTAGCCGTCCCCTGCTGACGGTGCCATGCCAGGATACCAAACTAGCCACCAACGCAGAACGGCTGCCCTGAGCTGTCATGCACACACGGGCAAGCATCTGCCGAGCAATCATCTGCTCCATGCACACGAGCAACAGTGGCAGCGGTGGCATGGATCAGGGCAACAAAACAGCCTGCTTAAAAGTCCGATGCTGTAGGTCAGACTGCAATCTTGCTCACAAGATCTGAGGAGGTATTTGTGGCATAGGTTGCGTTTCTGCTTACCTCAAATGCCCATGATACCTCTATCAAAGCCCTTCAATGCTCCATTCACCCTCAGTCAACGAAACCCTTCAATGCTCCATTCACCCTCAGTCACTTTGTGTGTAACAGCATGCCTGGACCAGGAGCATGCTGTTCCTCACTAGTTGTTGCTGTGACATTAAACTGCCCAGCACCCTTGATAACATTGTTTGCCTTTAATCATTTCTTTGTAGCTGTTGCTTGTTCTGATCGTATATTGATGAAATCTAGTTGATGCTTTTTCAACTGTTTATGCATGGTGCTCTGGAGGCCTTTCACATCGGCGGGCACGGACAATGACTGATTGATGATGATGATCCAATCTGCTCATTCACAACAGGGAGGTTGTGCTCAAAGATGGAGAAGCCACAAAGCAGATGCAATGGGCTGCTTCCCATGTGCTCAAGCAGGACGACAGAGAGCACCAGAGAGCGCGTGCGGCCATTCACCAGGTCTTTCTCAGGTGAGTTGTTGTTCTTTCTCCATGTCATGCACAACTGCTGCTGCTGACGCACAATGGAGGAAGATGTGCAGCTCCTTCAAAAACTCAGTGAACGCCAGGTGAGATCTTTGCGTGCGCTGGAACGGCAACGTCGTCTAGCCAGCACAAGGGCCTTAGATGTCATCAATCCAAAACGATTCAAATCAGCATGGACGCTGAGTGCGGGATCAACATGTGCTGCAACACACACCAATCCACGTTGTTGCGCATTCGTGCATGC
This sequence comes from Tribonema minus, assembly GCA_017506865.1. Taxonomy (NCBI): domain Eukaryota; class Xanthophyceae; order Tribonematales; family Tribonemataceae; genus Tribonema; species Tribonema minus. The sequence continues at coordinate 1,044,428 of JAFCMP010000536.1, read as the reverse complement.
ACTGGAACGCCATGCACAGCTGTCAGACTAGCCCTGCGTCACGCCCTTTTTGTCTACTGAATTGCAACAGGTGGACAGGCCCTTTCGAATTGTGAAGTGTAGTAGTTGCAGCAATCACTGCAGCTGCCAAGACTTTGTTACTGCCATGCCACTGCCGCAGGACTGCCGCAGGCAGCATGCGCATTACTTGAATTCCCGACTAGTATGACACACTTGGAGCGTTGAAACACACGCACACACAGTAGCGACGGCAGCAATGCAATGTAGCATGGGTGAAACAAATGGGATAAGCAAGACACCGGTTTCAGGTCAAAACATGCATCTACTTGTGGTGCTGAGACTTCAATGTCTTGATACCGTGAAAGCCGGCAAACCCGGAGTTCACCTTTGTATCACAGGCCCAGGCTGGTGCCAGCGACCTTCAATAGGGCAAATACATCAGCTGCTGTTGTGGGAAGCATGTCGCTGCTGATATGGGCAGCAGCTGCGGCCCTGTTGCCCGCCGTCGTTCTCTGCTGTGCACTGCCGCGGCAGTCCAGCACGTTTGTTGAGGGTTGCCAAAACTGTACCTTTTTTACTAATATACTCCGTAAATCGTACCATAATTTGACCGTAAACTCCTGCCTATTGAGGTTTTGGAGAACTTCGATACCATTTTTTGCGTCTGGCACAGTAAGCCCGAAGATAAACCTCAGGGCACCCGAAGCTGTGGTCAAGATCAGCATGGTTTACGCTACAAATGCCGTTGACCGTACTTTTTCAATAATACCGTTTTGGCAACCCTAGTTTGTTGCATGCACTCACCAGTGCACAACTAGGCTGAAGCTCGTCGCTGCTGGCGTGAGCAACAGCAGCAGCGCTCTGTCGCCTGTAATTCGCATGCTCCTCTCAAACATGTCACCACGTGCTGTGCTGTGCGCTGTCGTGCAGCACTTTTGCACTTCTGCAGGCGCTGGCTGGGTGCCAGGGCACGCCCGAGCAGCGCGCCTCGGAACTGGATTGCTGGGCTCGCGTCAAGGGTGTGTATCAGCAGGTGTGTACTCTTAGACCCTTGGCTACCTCACGAGCCACTGATACTTCTCACAGTTATTGGTGTACTCATGTGTTGTCCGAAGAGGTCCGACAGAGGCTAGATGCCAGGTATGCGAGCTGTATGCGCGTGGGCTATACTTCGCACACACAATGAATGCGGCGGAGTGCTGCCAGACTGAGTCAGAACATGTACTCAGCAATTGCTCGGTTTTGAATCAGGGCAGACAAAACAAAGAAAACCATTTTTTTTTTGCAGTACCAAATACATTTTACCGCCATATTATTCAAAACCATGATGGCCTCATTCACAGTCTATCACCCTTGGTGCTTGAGAAGTGCCCTCAACGCCATTTTCCTCATGCTTGGTGAATCGAAGTTGCCTTTTAAATATATATATCCCATAGACCCTTGAGTCACGGGAACCACATGGGACACGCCAAGAAAGGGTCACCACAGTGCAGTCCTCAATGGCAATGCACCTTGTTCATTGTTACAAACATGCGGGACCATGCACTGTCTTGCAGGCGCAGAGCCGCCTCGCACCGCTCCGGTGCAGCGCACTTTCTATACAAGTAACCTTGAGTACCGTGTGACTGCGTGCATCTGTGTGCCCAGCTTCAGCTGGAGAACTGCTGATCTCAGCTGTTTTTCCTTGATGCAAGCAGACAGACAGAAGGCAGCTGGAGCACTGCATGCCTGCGCGGTGCCGACATGTATATTCAATGTGCTTGTCAATCACTGCCGCTGCCTTAACACCAGCCGCTGCAATCTGGCTGAAGTTGCCGTTGTGCCGCTTGATACAGCATTTTCCCGCGCACCCTACCAATGTGATGCTACTATTGCCGCTGCGCCGTGGTGATCCTGTTCTGCAGATTGACGGCAAGAGCCTGGTGGATGCCCTTTCGAAAAATGCTGATCTTCATGGCCTGTGCAACCTTTCAAAGTGAGTTGAAGTACAGCATACTGATCACTGACGACTCATGTATCAGCCCTGTGACACCGTCGTCACCACGCACGTCAGTGACACAGCCAAATGCGAACACCAAGGGACTTAGCAGTGGTGCAGCGGCCATCATGTTTGGATGGGTTTGTCTCAACTGTCTCAGAGACCGTTTGTGCAGTCCTTTCAAAGTGTCGAACCAAAGCGCAGTGCTGGACTTAGTCTAGGCAGTCAGACAATGGCGTCCCTGGAACATTCCAGATTCTGCTACTGTAGAGGACCTGTTAACTGCCTGTTTGCGGTGTATTTGGCATTTGAGTCTCTTTTGAACAGCTCACACCTCTCTACATGCCTTTCAAGTTCCAGGCTTTTTTGGGCGTACGTGCTCGTACCGGTGTGCATGTGTGCGGCCTGCACTGACAGCTGCTGCCATGCTCGTCACCTATGATCGCAGACGCTCGCACTTGCTGGAGTGCAGTACAATTGTACCATAGTCCGGGTGCTGAGGCACCAGATGCTCACTGCTAACGAGGGCGCATGCGCGCCACCTGAGTGTCTCTTTGGCAGCGCCAACTCACGACCTAGCTAGACTTGAGCTGCTCTCGCATATATGTGCTCATGCTGCTGCTTCGAACGCAGTGTGATGTCCCTCAGGCTGGTTAGGTTCCCTTCACCTCTCACTTTGTCCCCAATGCATTAATGTCACCTGCCTGTGACCCGAATCTGCCGCTTGGACCCAGGTTTACCGGCGTGATCAAGCAGCTGCGCGCGCTGGCGCGGGAGGTCGAGAACAACGCCAACGCACCCGCCATCCGCGCACCCTACGAGCGCACAGTGAGGCACCTCCTCGATGCGATCATGATCAAAGAGCGCGCCGCGACTCACATCGACAGTGAGGCAGCATCCGTTGGGGCACAGCTGCGTAGCCTGCGTAACCACCTGCGCCAGGCCCTGGAAGCTGCGCAGACGACCACGGCGCCGGATGACTCTGTGGCTGAGGCAGTGGCTGCTAAGCACGGCATGCTGGCGGCACGGCTGCGCAGGATCCTCGCTGACGGCAGGCGGCCCGATGACACCCGCTCGGCTTCGTCCAGCGGTGATCTCTCGGACCCGTCGGATGCGGAGCCGTCTAACCCGCTGCAGGTGAGAGTGCCTCGAGTCACAAAAGAGTACTCTGTGATGCATAATTTACAAGAAGGCGGTGAGTGCAAATCATGACATAGTCTCAACGAGTACAGCGCGTTTGCACTAGGTGGTGCCCGAAAGCGACTGTCAAGCACACGGTTCTCAGGCTGGTGGCATCACGGCTCTGTACAGGATACCGGACCATCCCGCCAAATCAGCTGCATGTCACTAATTCAGTGCTGCAGCACTAGTCAAGCAAGGTTTTGTTTTGCCTGGTGTGACCGCTCTTTCTGCATTTAAAAACCTATACATGGCTACATGGCCGTCCAGCATGTCAAATCAACAAATATCATCTAACGTTCAACGTTAAGTTACTGCTGACCAAACGCCGCACGCCTGCTATTAGATGCGAATGTGATTCGCACAGACTCATCAGATGCCCCATCTGAAGGTATCATCGCGTCAATCATTGCAAATCCAATCTGGTTCCGCACCTCCCTCGATGAAAACAAATGGAAAGACGGAATACAGCTCTGGAGTGGAAAGGCGCACATGCGCATAACCTGCTGCCTTTGACAGGTAAAAGTGGTCGTCATCATTGCTGAGGAATTGGCCCCAAGTCAAGCTAGCTGTATACATGACACCAGAAATGAAAATACCGTGTTGCAAGCTTGCAAGCGTTCAATGCATAATGCATAGTGTTCTGCTCCATATCGTCTCAGATCGCCAGCCCGGAAGCGATGCGCCGGATCCGGTTTTTCCTGTCATCGCTGCTGATGAAGCGCCCCGAGCCGACTCTTGCGCAGTTCATGCCGTCCTGGTCCACACTGACGCCCTACTACAATGAGGCTGTTCTGGTGACCATTGAGACGCTGTGCTCAACTACAGAGGTAAGCATCTTGTTACTCTACCATTGCAGCACTGGCACTTCCCTCTCCTCTTTGCTGAGGCATTTTGCTGCGACAAAAGGACCTGGGTTTACTACTGGTTGGCATACAGGTACAAAGCATTGGGATTGCAGTGGTAACCCACACAGAAAAGCTGAAAGCAACCCAGCGGTGCACATGCATTACTGTATGATGCGATGATTTGTAAGTGTCTGCATCCTTACAACTGCAAATTGTGGCTTCTGCGTCGTTGGCTGCAGAGCAAGCAGTTGCAGTGGTGGAGAACTGGCAGATGGCTATACAGTGCACAGCAAGCGTCGGTGCCATTGGTGGACGATTGGCTGTGTCCATCAGTCACTGTGGAACCACTGATGGCACAACGTAACTGCGGTTGGAAGCTGACAGTGTTCTGATGCAGGGTGACGTGTGGGCACTCACGAGACTCAGCGTCGGTTCAGGTTTTAACGAACTGGCTCATGCTCACAAGCGCCCTGTACACAATACGCTTATACGCACTGTAAACATCAAATTCAGGAAGAATTCGCAAAAGCTCCCGTCATGCACACTGTCAGTGCGGTCCGCTGTTTGCTGGTAGCACCTGTTAGCCCTGCACCACTGGCAGATCTCACATGTCCCTGCTCTTGTCTGTTGCCCTTTTCTCTCACTCCCTGCCTTTTTGTGTTGGCGGCCTCAACAGGAAAAAATCAACCAGCTGGAATATCTCACTTGCATCTACAAGAATGAGTGGGACGCCTTCAACGAGCGCATGCGCAGGTCAGTCATCTTTTGCCTTTGAACGAGCTTGAGTGGATAATTGCCAGTGGCTACACTGCGGAGCGCACTGCATTGATCTGGTCACACTGAGCCGTTGCATGCTGCATTTGCCAAGTGTGTGCAGATCATACTCCCGTTGTATTGTACCTGTAAAATAGCAACATAGAAGTATGCGCAATTGGCTTTTGAGTGCACTACCTGAGGACACGCCAATGCGTAGCAAGAGCTGAGCACTGCAGGCATTGTCACTGGTTCGCCACAGTTCAGGTCAGGTACTTGGCCGTGGTGGGCGAGGCCCATCACCGCGCCTTGTCAACAACAGTGCCCAGGGGTTTGTGGAGCGTCCACTGATCTCATACGATGGCGCGTTGCAATGCTCATGATGCTGTTCGTTGAAACTCACAGGGAGTGTGGCATGGAGAGAAAGGAGATGAATGTGGTGAAGGACTGGTTCTTTGGCTTCACGCCCGTTGTCATTGAAGCCAACAAGGACGCCGAAAAGCACAAGAGACCTCGCCAGGATGCAGTGCTTCAACTGGTCGTTGCACGTGAGTCTGGAAAACCCACATGAGTACTTCTGTAGGTATATGTGGCACTCTCATCCAAGTTTGTACGTATGCACATACTCGGTGCGGTCAGAAGTTCTGTACCTGCTGACAGCGCAGCGGTTTCCTTGGCAACGATGTGGACGATCGATTCTCGCTCGTAAAATGCTTGCTAAATTTTTGTGACATGACGAGCAGAAGAGTTAGCACTACGCAATGTCAAACTTGCCTTTTGAGGCCGTGCTCACATTCAGGTCACTATGCCACGTCTGACGCTTGCTCCCACTGGCACCCTCGTTGTCAGCAGCGCCAGCCTTATTATAACAAGTGGTAGACCTATGCACAATAATGGCCAGTATATCAAAATGGATTACTGCATGGACCGACACTTCAATAAATGAATGCACGCCTTCTGCTTACCAGGCGGTGGTCTCACCAACATAGAAGGCAAGCGTCTACAGGCTGCGAGGCGCGCCTGGTCCAGGGCCGGCAATCAAGAGCGGCTGCCAGCAGAGGTGAGTACCGTGAAGAGTCGCAATCTGTATGCTGGGGGTTAGCAGGCCCACCGTGCACTCACAGATATGCCCCTTGTGCAGCTGTCACAGTGCAACATGTGAAGTGTTGGTTGAGATGCATTTTTGCACCAGATATTCCTTACACACGCAGCGCCGTATGCCGTGAGCCGAACTGTGCGTGCAGGCAACACAATACCCCCAAGGCTCTGGAACACGTTGCTAACACAATCACCGCCTCTAATAAACACTTCTGAGCAGGCCCTCATGGAGGCGTGTGGCTCTCTCGCCCACAAGTGTTTGTGAAATAGGTACCGCATGTTGCTTGTTATGTGGTCGTGATCCTTTGCTTCTGGTGCTCCTCCGACTTGAGGCTCTTGGCATAATCATGCTCTTGCTGTATCATGTGTGACGCTTGTACGTTGTGCTGTCTGGTCTTACAGCACGAGGTCCAGCTGAAGTGCTACGTGGACGAGATGGTCTGGCAGGTGCAGCTGTGGGCAAGCTACCGGGCGCAGACGCTGGCGCGCACTGTGCGCGGCTACATGCACCAGCACACAGCAGTGCGCATCATGCACACCGTGGAGCAGGAGGCGCTGGCACCAGAGGCACCGGTAAGTGCCACTGTTGCAAAGGCATAGGACGCGTTAACATTCACTTGAACTTGCAGTATATCAGGTGCACTGTAATACGCACACGGCACAAGCACAAGAGCTGCACATGTTGTATGTCTCATAGGGTTTCCGCCCCTCAAGGAGAGGTTAAGAGACAAAAATGCAGTCTTCAGCATTTGCCCTGCCTGCGGGATGCATGGCACATGGCATAACCAAAAACCGTGTCCATTACGCACAGCACACGGCCTCTGACACCACTGTTTTTCCTTGCCTGCTCTGTTAATCCCTGCTGGCGTGGTGCTGCAGGACGCGCTTCACAACCCAGTCGAGATCCAGACTGCTGACATAGTTCAGCAGGCGCGCGCCACATCCGACGTCACCGACTACTGCCCGCTGGTGGATGAGGTACTGTATACACTTGCGCTTTGGAAGCAGAAACCGTACCATGTACTTCCAAAGTATGCAATGAATGCAGCTCTTGCGCTTCTGTGTTCTGGAGCTTGTTTGCGCGCTGTCGCGCAGCTGCTGACATGCTGAGCTAGAAGTGGAATGATGACGATCACTGCTGTCGTCAAGATGACTCGCTCATGTCACTTCATGACTCTACGGTCATGTCTCAGCAGCTTGAACTAGAAACTGTCCCTGAATGCCCCATATGCCAATGCACTTTGCGCGGGTTCTGTTGCTGCAGGGGGGGCGTACGTGGGCTGAATCCAGGGTGCTGGCGGATGCCAAGTACCGCTACGTCGTGTCCTGCCAAATCCTCCCTGCCATGAGGCTCAAGAAGGCCAAGGAGGCGGTCTACATCGACTGGCTCGCACAGAACCACCCTGGTCTGTGCATCGCGTACGTGCTGGAGGTCAAGGAGGACACGGGCGGCGAGAAAACGCACGAACATTACTCAGTCCTCGCTAGGTAAGCACCGAGTCGATGGTCAATGGCATGCATGATGCAGATCATAGAGTGGTGGTGTTGATGCGTTAACAATTGCCAGCCAGTCATGAAAAATAAGCAGCCAAACGCGTATGGCTGGCGTGAAACATGCAGTACCATCCACTGACAACCTCGCCATGGGCTCCCGCACACGCACGGCGCGCAAATGTGCCTTGCGCATGCTAGAAAAATGATGTTGCACAGTGACTCTGGATGCACTCCTGTCATTGCATCAGGAACCCCGACAGACGCCGGATGCGCAAGCTATGTTTGTGTGAGCTCTGCTTCTCATTGTACCTTTGTCTCAGCAGCGCTAACAATGGGTGCGTTGCTGAATGCAGTCCCTACTATGCCGCAGCAATCCTGTTGAACCTGTTCACCACCATTGACTAATTCATCTATATGTGAGTATGGCGTTATCCCTCGATCAGGGAGCACCAACTGCACAGCTGCGGATTAGCAGAGGTGTACAAAAGGCAAGACTTGACAGCCGACTTGCTTGGGAGAGTAGGAGAGTGAGGTGTACCTATGGTCTGATGTCACTGCCGTCGTGTCTCACTGGCTGCGACTTTCTCAGCACACACTGACAAGAATATAATGTTAACGCGTGCACGTCCAGGTGGAGCGGCGATAGCCTCAAGGAGGAGCACAGGATACAGCTCCCAGGGACCATTCTAGTTGGCGAGGTGCGTCTTGGGAGAGGCAATGGTCCCTACCTGCAAACTAAGCAGATTACCCGAAAGTGGCAGATCATCTAATACTTCTTCAAAGTATTTGTAAACATAACATAAGCCGTCAAAAAAAACGGCAGGGTAATCCAAAGTGAAGGTTCTCTGCCGACAGGTCATTGCAAGATCCCTGTATGGCTTGCCGAGGCTGAGTGTCATTGTGCATGATTGGCACATGGCATGCTCTGGGAGTGATGGCCCACAATCCGATTTGTTGTTTGTGCTGCCCAAGGGCAAAACGCCTCCATTGGGGCTTTTGTACGACATCATTAGATGCTTTAGTGCAAGCAGCTGCACTTGTCATCACTGTCTGTGATCACACTGCTACACGACACAGATGTTCAGTCATTGTTTGGTTTGTTGCGACTCGTTTTGCTGTCACTCTTGACGCTTGGCACAGTGATATCGACGATGGTAGTGTGTGGTCATGTCAGGAAGTGTGACTACGCACAGGAGTTGCCGCTTCTTGTGCTGCCGAAGGCCTGCCAACGTATCACGCATTGCACCACTCAGGCAGCTGCCAGTACAAGCAAAGCAGGAGCAAAGAAACAAGGAGTCGAGCAACCCCACCTGCTTGGGCCCTGGCAAGTTGCGTAACCTTTCTTGACCCTGCACAACGCCCGCAGGGCAAGCCCAACAACCAGAACCAGGCCATGGTCTTCACACGCGGCGACGCCGTGCAAGCCATCGACATGAACCAGGACCTGGGCCTGGAGGAGGCCTTCAAGCAGCGCGAGATGCTGGCCAACTTCAGGTTTGGCGGGCACGCGCGCGGCGAGCGCGCCCACAACGCCGGGCTCATCGTCGGCTTCCGCGAACACATCTTCACGCACGCCGCGAGCGCGGTCGCCATGTACTTCAGCCTGCAGGAGAGCGGTTTCGTGACGGCGACGCAGCGCGTGCTCGACGACCCGCTGGGCATCCGCTTTCACTACGGCCACCCCGACCTGTTTGACAAGGTGAGTCAGTGCCCCCCCATGCCGAGCACCGCCCCCCGGCGCAGACATTTGGCAGCCTGGACTAGTCGTCTTTGACTATAGTTGCCAGTATACAAGCCCCACGTAGGCAATATATGGATGCAGATCAGGTTCAGAGCGCAGGCACATTTTCGTAAACTCAATCCTGAAGAAAAGGGAGGTCAGGTCATGACGCCCACATAATGCATGCTGGATAACCCGCAGGGGATCTGCTTTCAATATGCCCCCTTCAGCCTGTTTGACAAAGTGAGCACAAATTCTGGGAAAATTTCTGCAGTTGTGCATTGCGCGCATGGTGCGGTAACCGTTTCTGCCCCTAAAGCGGAAATAAATACAGTTCAACAGGACATCTGTAGAGTGGGTTCAAGCCCATGTCCGACTGCAGGAGCTCAGATACAGCATGCACGTGTAAGTCGGTCATATATGCCACATGCTCTCACAAATGTCTGCCTCATATAGAGCCGAACAAAGTGTGCAAGGCATCAAACATGTTAACTGGGTATAGCATCGCCAACTGCTTGCACGTTCTGGCGCAACACTGCTCTTGCTCGGCCATGTACATAAATGCGATTGCCTCTCTATGCTGCTCGGTTGCTCCTACTCCAACACAGATCACTGCCATCACGCAAGGCGGCAACTCGCGCCCCAGCACCAAGCTGCACCTGTCCGAGGACATCCTGGCAGGGTACGTTTGGGTTCTGCGTGGCGGCGACAGCATACAGTTGGACTTCATCCAGGCGGGCAAGGTGCGTGCTTTGTGCGCTACGCTGCCCAGCATCCGCCGTCACGGTGCACTGTGCTTTGTGTATCATTTGAATTGCACCTGTTGTCCACGCTCGCACTTGGTGCGCAATTGCCGTGCAGTGCTCACACAACTTCGTGTGGAGCATCACAGGCTGAAACATGAAGTACGCTACACACAGCGTGCACGTGTTGTGTAACAACTGCAACGTTGAAGGTCCGTGCTAGTTGCGCAAGGCATTAGCTGCTGGCCTCACTGTGAGCACCGAAAACATCACAAGTAATCAAGTTTCATCAACTGCACTTGCTACTTGAATTGTTGTACTGTGTGCTGGCCGCAGGGGCGTGATGTGGGGCTTGGCCAGATTTCCTCCTTCACCGGCAAAATTTCTGCAGGCAACGGTGAGAATTCCTTTGTAGTCGCTGTTGCTCAGTTTTGTTCTGTGTGAACAGCACACAAGGGAGACGAAAGCCATTGACAGTGTAGTTGTGTAAGAACGAGTACATGGGTGTTTGCGATCACATGTGCATTAACGACGGACACTGGCGTACATGGAACAGGTGACGTGCTCTGCCTCCAGCTCCACTGACCATTGCCTAATCCAGACCAGGCATACGCCGCAATTGTTTCCGGATTACATGTCATGGTGCTGGAATGAGTGCACATGATCAGTCCGCTCTTGACACGCACGCACATGTGACTGACTCCTACGATGTTGGGCACTCGCCAATACCCTGCTCTACATGTAAATCATGATGGTCGTGAAGGGTGGCTGGTCCTCCCTGCAGCTTAGGCAAATGTGTATTTAGTCATGCTACTTTGCCAAGGCTGCACCATTTGCGCCGACTATGCCACTTCCGCACTAGCATCAGATTGTTGTCGAGTGCTGGACAGTATTCAGACTTGATGTCTGTAGCGCAGCACGGCAATTGGCAAGTAGTACCTTCTCTGTTCTCATGGCGTTGTGTGAAGCCGCCCATGTGCATATCAAGTCGTTGTCTGCTGTTGATGTTGTGTCACCTCAGGTATGCAGGCGATTCTCAGGGAGCCGAGGCGCATTGTTGCTCAGCTTGGGTTCCTCAGGCTGCTGAGCTTCTACTACTCCTGCATCGGCGGGTTCCTGACCCAGACCTTCCTGGTATGTGCTGAACGCCATGACTGGTTTGCAGCTTTCAGCACAAATCAGTCTGCGTGTACACTGACGCTGTATACGCGTTGTCAGCACACACGTGACCGTGTCCAGTGTTCCATGTATGCTCAGTAGACCGTGCTCAACACATCAGCTCGCCTCCACGCAGTGTATCAATTCAAGCAGCAGCTCGGTGCCCACGTGCTTTTGGTCTTTTGGGTGTCTGCATTCTCTGTCTGCAGCTACTAGCAGTGCCTGTGCCATTCAATTGACATAATGTAAAGGAATGGGGGCTGTTGCAGCTTCTTATTCAGCCGCACATGATGTTGCTGCAGAGATTAATATGATGCCACCAAACATTGTGTTCAACTCACATTTCCATGCCATGCTGGCAGCATAGTCCGGGTTTGCTTCAGACAAGAAATAACTGGAGTCGCAAGCAATATTGCCTTCCTTACCTGCCAACTCCTAGCACACTGGCAGCTTCATGATCACATCTAGTAAACCACTGCAGGTAACTGGTTACTCCATATTGTCCGTGCTCAGCGTGTCCAGCTTTGGGATGCTAACGCATCCGCCCTGATTGCTGCTGCTCGCCATGTCGCGCGCAGATCTTCAGCGTATTCGTCTACATGTACTCGAAGCTCTTCCTTGCCTTTGAGCCGCACGTGAAAGACATCATCGACACCATCAACAAAAACCCCGACCAAAACCTCGATGAGATCAAGAGCGTCTTCACCGTCCTCAACTCCGCCTACTTCCTGCAGCTGGCAAGTGATTTCTTACGTGACAACCATCGCTCCGCGGCCTGCTGCTGCACGTCACATGCTGCTCGAGCATCCGCCTGGTGGTCTTTGTCAATGCGGGTTCACTATGGTCAATGCCAGCGTGTTTGGCGGCCGTGAAATCAGTGGCATATATGATGTCTTTGTAGTACGGTATAGTAAATTTAAGAGGCCTTTCCAAACGACGTTGCCAGAATCTCATACTGCTCAACTAGATGGCTGAACTATTCATGTGACCTTCGAGCAGCATCTGGACATACGCCATCCTGCAGATGTACTGCAGCAGTGCTGAAATTCCAGCTAGTGTGACCAATTGCATATGCTTTAAAGTGGCGCTCAGAGGAAGCTGATGATTTTTTCCCCCTGCCACATTTTGTGCACCCAAAGCAGCCACATTCTGATTCCATTGTTGCATTGTGTGCCACCGCGACTGCTTGCGACAGTGATGCCTCCCATTGGCGCTGCCGGTTTTCTATCAGAACGTCAAGTACAGCAGTCATCTGACTTTGTCGCTGCATCGTATGCCACTCAACTGCTTGCGATTGCAGGGATTCCTGCTGGTGCTGCCAGTAGGGTTTGTGGTGGTGCTCGAAAGCGGTGTCAAGGGCCTTGTTGCGGCGGCCGGCCACATGGTCAAGTGCATCAGCCCTTTGTACTTCATCTTCAACAGCGCCACCATTGCGCGCTCTGTCAATGAAGCCATCACGCAGAACAAAGCGGTGTACATGGTGAGCGCCTCCACATTTCCACGCGTCTTGATCACATCTCGCAGATGATGCTTACATCATGGCTCAACATGCAGGTGCAGGCTCAGTTCAAGCTGACAGATGTATAGGCAGCTGTCAGGTCACAGCTGCCAGTGTCACATGATGCATGCGCGCTTTTTAAAATCCGTAACCCACACTCAGCTGCGCTGTGTCACACACCCTTGTACCGTGCCATGTCATACCAGTCGTCAACCCATCACACATTATTCATCTGAAAACAAAGCGGTAATTGCAGTTAAGTCTGTGGTGCTACAACATGAGTGTGTTGCATGTAGAGCCTCATGCAGAAGCATGGTACTTCAACATAAAATTGTAGCAGAGCTATCTGTAAGTTTTTTCAGCTGCTTGCAGGCGGATAATCAACAATGGTGCATGGCTCGAAGGTACCCGGGTGCGCTGCACACACGAAGCATGCCACAGAGCTCAACAACAGAGCTGTTGGCTGCTGCGGCAGACAGCTGCACTGTGTACTTCGAAGCATGTGATATGAGGCAGCCTAATGCCTGCCTTCAGCTGGTCGAGGACGCCTTCTACTAGTAGGCACAAGCATGGCACGCAGGTATATCTATAGACTGAGCTGAGATGGGCCAATGCCGTGCATGTGTATGCCCGTGCATGTGCACCTGATAGGCTGCAACTACATTCAAGTTGAACACACCCATACTCATTATCCGTCTTGAATGCATACTTCGAAGTAGGCTGCAATTACATATAGGTTGAACACGCCCGTACTTCTCATCAGTCTTGCACTCAAGGCAGCCATGCCTTCCTAGACACCCGTATATTATAACCACAGCTTCCACCAAAGTTCCCCCTGTCTGCAATCAAGCCATCAGCAGATCGTGTCAAGCCTCAAGCATGCAGTGCCAATTGCAGAGATGCAGACAGCGAGGCATGAATGCATACGCATGCTGACAAATCAACAGCTGAATCAAATGTTAGATCAATTTTCTACAGGGGGCCCTGGTATTTCAGCAGGGAGTGCTAGGTTGCTGATAGTCTGCCTGTGCTTCGTTTCTGCTTGCTTTCATGCACAACAGCCTACAGGGCGCGGCTTTGTCATCGAACACGGCAACTTCATCAGCATGTTCAAGGGGTACTATCAGAGCCACTTCATGTGAGTTGCGTCAACTATATTGACGCTATGTGCTGACATTAGGGATTGCTGCACCTGCATACGTGTTTTTGGCATCAATCCCACTCCACATTGACTCATTGCATGCCTTGTGAAAGTTTGAATCAAGGTTACCAACTATAAGCAGGGCAAAAGAAGGAGGGTCTAGGCTATACGAATGTGAACTGTTGTGGCTATTTCAGTTGATATACATGTGTTACCTCCTCCGTGAACATCAGGCAAAGGTCAGAATAGTGTCGCAATGCCTCAAAGAGCAGTAGAGCACATCTCATCAAGTTCATCATCAACTGTTCATGGATGGCTTGTGAGCTCTCTGAGGAATGAGGGCATATGTACGAGCAGATGATGGCAATGGCGCAAATACACTCCATCTCGGCGGCTGCTCATGACATGTGGCCGTCATTGAGGCAGCAGCGGTGTAATATCAGTGACTTGAGGTCACTTGGCTGGCCGGGAATCAGTGAATACAAAATGTGTTGAATAATACTCAGCGCTGCAGCAGCAGCAAGAGCAGCAGCTGCAGACATATATAGAGCCGTAATTTGGGTTATGCTTGTAAAGTTCCTGGAATCCGTCAAAGCACACCATCGTGAGATCTTGGGCAATACTTGCACTTGAGGATTGATGACGTCTATGTAAGGCTCTTACGCTTGCTACATGAGATTGATGTCTCGGTCAAATGACTCACAACGGCAACCATCGTGTTATGTGCAACGCAACTCAAGTACATTTGCTTGTGCTGAGTACATGCATAGCCAGGCAGGTCTCGTCTGAGGGTTTCACAATCCCCCAGGCTCAGCGTAGTGTTTGCCGCAGCTGCAATCGTCACTTGTGGATCATCAGATTCTGAAGCCTTGTGACAGCAGAAAGTGCAGCTTCGAACATTGTGTGTCTCGTGCGAGTTGACTGCCCTCAAGCGGCGGTCGATCAGGTTCGAAGAGGTTTATACCTACATGCTGACAGGTGACTACCGCTAGCACAGGCGCGCTGGCATCTCAGCACCTGTTCCTACTGTGTATGCGCTGCATCAACTGAACCACACACACAACTGGCACATACCGAATCATGACGCATGTTGGGGGTTTCTGCTGATAGCGGCTGTCCCGCTCTCATCCGCAGGCTTGCCGCAGAGCTGGTGGTCCTCATCGCCCTGTACTTCCGCTTCAGCTTCTTCCCGAGCCCCGCCTCCGAGACCTTCAGCGTCATCATACTCGCAGCAGGGCTGCTGTATGCGCCCATTCTGTACAACCCCTTCAGCTTGTCCCTCAAGAACACGGTGAGAGACTTCAGGGAGTGGGGGCTGTGGATGCTGCGCGACGTGACGCCGCTGGAGAAAGACGTGGAGGAAAAGCGGAAGAAAGACCCCAAGTATAAGGTGAGCAACCCGCACGAGGAAAACGTTGCACACTGGCAGTAGACTGACGGTGTGTGCTGTGGTCTGGCCTTGTCCTGATCAGCAACGCAATATCCAGAAGTGCGCATTGTCCACCGGCATTGGCGGCTACTGCATGTAATTGTCAACAGTGATTGCACCCCTGGGCCATTCGCCGACTCCTTGCACTGCTACACTGAAACAATAGCAAATGTTGACTGCAAAATTGGGTGGTATGGCATACAGCACTCTTGCACTACCGAGCAGGTGGATATCCCTGCACTTCCAAATAACCTGCCAGATCTTTCAAGGGGTTTTACAAGGTCAATATCAGACAATTTGGCTATTTAGAACAATGTGACGTAGGGACCAGCCCAGCAGGTGATTGTGAAACTCTGTACGCATTGTACACAATTGTGATTGTACATTGTTTCTCGCCAGCTGCTTACGCCAACACCAGCACCAGTCTGAGGTAGAAACCACAAGCTATACCGCAAATGCATTCATGCCCGTGCTGTTAGCACACTAAGTCTTAAGCGTGCAAGGCAAATGTGCGAGGGTTCATAAGCTTGATCATGCTGGGTTCTTCCGCCAGCTCATGGTGGCAGTCATTGCAACCAGAAAAAACCACTTGAAAACTGTCACAATGGATGCGTGCACGTCTGCACCTCATGCCTGCACAGCTCCATTCAGAGCCGGACAACAAGCTTACCAGCTTCACAGGGTGGCTCAGGCAGGAGGCGCAGACGACTCACAAGACCAGTGTTTGGCGTAAAAAGGTGGGCCACACTCTGTTTTGTACAGAAGCAAACTGGTGATAATGTGCGCCCTACCGATGCGGCAGAGACAGTAGTAAGCTGCAGGGGGTCGGTGAAGTTGTGAGTGTCGCGCCTCGAGCTTACCTAACCTGAACTGTTACTTCAAACCCTAAATTAAGCCTAAGCTACCACCTGCACAGCCTAGCATACTGCATTCACATTGACACATGCGGTCGATTGCCGAACTGTAGTGTGCGCGGACCTCTGCATCTCCATAAGAACAAACTGCGGCACGTGCTGTCCGCATCCACTATCATGTGTGGCTGTGGTGTGTCGATGTGTACATTGATGCACAGCTGACTGTCTGCACCAACTCAGTTTGTGCTGGTTTTGAGCTAGTTTTCAGTCAATTCTGCCTGGAGGGGAGTTTCTGCTGCTGAACGTGCAGCGCACTTCCAAACGCGACGCATTGCTGCAAGCCATAGTAGCGAAATACGGAAGTCGCTTGCCCGAAGTATAATAAATACTTGTGAAGTTTTGGTGCAGCATCCTCTGAACGGTCCTAGTTCAAGTTTGTGCTCTGGCAGTATGCACCTTACAAGTGTATGACAGGTGTTGTCATACTTGGCGACGGCCCAGACCCAATGCAACGCCAGCGTCGCTGTTCAAGCAGGGGGCGGCTGGGTAGGAGGCCCTGCAGAAGTGCCCATTTGTATCGAGTTTGCAGTTGCTGCATGCGACCATGTCTGGAGTCCATAATGTAGGACCGTCAGCACACGCGCGCACACTAGCCGTCATGCTTAATAGAATCCCACTCCACAAGCGGACCACGAAGCAAGTGAGTACATCATGTGAGTAGTACAGCAGGGACGTTGCCCTTCAGAGCAGACTGCAAGTGGATGGAAATGATCAATTCCTTCACCTCAACACTGGCAGTCCAGCTCAATTGAGACTCTTAACACATTCCTCTGTCAGCTAGCCGAGTTGATGATCAACGCAGATGCGCCAGCTGACCCTCAAGGTGCCGTGGACTGTTGCAGGTTGAGGTGACACTCCTGCACATGCGGCGCATGTACATCGCCTGGGGCCTGGTCAAGAAAATCTCCAGCGCAGTCAACGAAGGAGGCGACGCAAACGATGCACACACAGCCGCGTCGGACCCCGGCACGCTGTTCCTCTACGTTCTTCTGGCGGCGGCAGGCACTGTGCTGGCTGTCGGTATTTTCGAGGTGAGGGCAGAATGCGATGCCTGATTCAAGATCACATTAACCCTGATGGGCCATGCCGTGAACTTACCAAGTAGTCACATGCTGTCTGTTGCCTTGCTGGCCCAGGGGCATGACTGTTGCCTTGCTGGGGCGATCCACTCACGGATGCGTCATGTGGCATGAGGCGGTCTAGTGCCTACTAGCATGGCCATTGTTGAGAATGACGTTGGAACAGCGGTATAATCCATTGTGTAGACATGACAATCAAATGCTAAAGACTTAATGGGTGGCCCACACACAATGTGTACCGCACCGTGACAAATTGTCACTGACAAACACTGCTAGAAGTTCGATAGAATGAAGTCTGAAGCACAACATCATGATGTGCAGTTTTTGAAACACCATTTCACCTTGCAGACAGCATGTTGTGCAAAAGCGCAGGCCCCATTAATTCCATTGTCATCGGTGAAATACAGCACCAGCAACACAGCAGGAGCAAATTGTTCCTGAAGATGCCCACGATGAGTGTTGTTTGGGGCCTGCAGTGCAGTGTGCCTGCTCAAGTGACCAGCTCGGGGCAGTGCGCATGCGTGTCTTGCAGTAGCTTCATCACTTACGCTCAAAGTGTGCCGAGCCTCTGTAACCTGTGTTGTGCTGGTTGCATGACCGTGAACCAAGCTGCAGACCTGATGCAGCAGACGGCGTCTGAATTTACTGCCAACAATGGCATACCAGGTAGTTGGCCATGCTCCGTGCTGCCTGAGGGGCCACTTCACCCCCCACCGCGTCCGCGTCTGCTACCTCCCTTGTGCTCAGAGACACCCGGTGCCCCCGCGACTCCGACTTTTGTGTGGTCGCAGCTCAACCTCAGCCTGCGCCTTTTTGCATAGACACTTTCATCGCTGCCGTTTGCCTGCCTGCACTGCTCTGCTGAGCCCGCACTCATTCTTGAATTGGCACTGCCCTCCCAGGCATGTCTCAACGGTACAGTAGTTGCGGTTAGTTGCGGTATCAGTGAGGATTTTCAGCGTGGATCAAGCAACGGAAGAGCGGCATGTTTACAGGGTTTGCTCCCCTCCATCTCCTTTCTCCTGCCTTCTTTATGCGCAGGCTGTGGTTGCACGCAGGCAGGTTGCAAAGCCTAGGCCCATCCCGCTGGCGAGTGAGGACCCCGTCAGGAGAGAAGTCATCAGCGGCCGCAGCAGCATCGCCGTGGGCAGCAGTCTCCCCAATGAGGACAGTGCAGAAGAGACGGACAATTGGCGTTTCAACGTGCACCGTGTCGGTCGGCTGATCGCCGTGGTGGCAGTGATGATCATAGCGTTCCTCGTGGTTGGCGCGGTACGTGGCGACAGTTACTGGAGCCAGCTCTCGGACTGCACTTAGTCTCTTTACGTCTGGCTTCACTGATATGTGATGTGCGACATTCCTTACTTTACCTGAAGTCATCAAGTACGTATCCCTGCTTTGCTATGTGCATCTCAGCTGGACGATTAGCCTATGGCATCACGCTTTAACTTGATGCGCGCTTTACTGTGAATACTATAAGGCTGAACGGATATATGAATGTATTGGCCGTGCGGCAAGAGGGGGGGGGGGGGGGGCTTATAGTACCTCGGAAGTGCTTTTGCTGGATAGGGTGCAGCTGTGACACCCGATTGCATGTACGCAGAGCGGAACTGACACATAGAACACAAGCAGCTTGTGGTCCCTTGCGGCTGCTGCGAATTATAGGTAAATTAATATTGTGCAGAGTCTGGTCATTGAGTACTGAGCGAACGTCAGCCCGAATCATTTGCATCCTTGAGCACTTCGTGTTAGGAGGCCGTCTCAGATGACAAGACCACTACTCTGTCTGGAGGCCATCCCAACTAGCAATATCACTATCATATGATCATATGATTATCCAATGCTGTTGACAATCCCACAGCTGGTGTCACAAAGGCGTAAACCTCACCATTGCTGTGAGGCAGCTGAGCCATTGCGTACATTGTGGTGTTCGAGGAATTCCCATTCAACCAAGAGCTCAACAGCCCACAATGGTTGCCAACCGCTTTGCATGCAGGCGGATGATGGCATCAACTGGGAGCAGGCGCTGTGGCTGTTTGTTGCCTACGTCTACCTGCTCTTCTTTGTCGTGCTATTCCTGCTCGTGTGGTTCCACGCTGCTTCCGAGTGGCCTCCGGTGGAGGGCACCATGCGCCTTGTGTGCCTGACCACGGGCATCCTAGTGCAGCTGCCGGCGCTGGTGCTGAGCCTCTTGGGTCTGTACAGGGATGCCATATCGCGACTGCAGACGGCAATGCTGTTCAACCCCAAGGTCTCCAAACTCATCAAGAAGGGGCAGGAGCGAGAGCACAAGAAGCAACGCGACACATCCTGGACCGACAGAGGGGCACCGGCACCATCGGCCTAGTGCACCTGCAGCAGCTGGCCCAAGTTGTGAGTTTGCTCAGCTGGTAAAGTGGTGCCATTCAAGTTGTATGCAGACAGAGAGTGCTCTCGGCTATGCTGTTGTCCCCTCCCCCCCCCCCCCCCCCCCCCCCCCCCTCATGATTTTCGGGGCAGCATGGGAACAGCTACTACTAGTAGGCTCAGCCAGTGAGCTCCACTTGGCAGCAGTGCGCAGTGGCGCTTTCAAACTGTCACACACAGATCTGCATCACAGCATGAGCGGCTATGGCTCGCAACGGCAAAACTGGCAGGGTTTGGGTCGCACGTAGGCTAGTTGTGGGGACAATGGTTTTTATACTTTGTCTTGTGCGGCAAAATTGTGAGCGCCGTACCAGGGGTGACACTACAGCCTGAGAGTGGAGTTGCTCTGTAGTGTGGTCAATGCGGCCACCCAAACACCACATGCTCGCAGGCTGTCTGCGTTGGCAGTTGAGTCAGCCGACATGCCGTGCACATGTGCTTCTTGCTGATTGTAGTTTTTACAGGAGTGATGCACAAATCGCTATAGCAAGCCCAGGCATTGATCAATTTCAGACTTTCATTCCTAAGCGCACAGCACTTACATGAGTGGAATTTGTTTTGCCATGTGCCACAGCCTGATGTGTATGCGTACGCGTCCAGATGCCTCCATCATGGTACCCAATTGCATCATTATGGGACCTGGAACCACAGATGCATGCATGCTGGGCATACATGCAACGGGGGAATGTGACGGTGGCGCCTTTTGAGCCTCAAAGCCAATGGTAGCTCCTGGCCCATTGCATTCCGTGTGACTTTGATGCATATACGGTACTACTGTCTGCTGAAGTCTGTGACAAGACAACTGATAGGACACAGCAGAAATGAAGTATGCATTTGTTTGTGTATTTGTCTTTTAATTTCAAAGCAGATTTACTTATAGCCGCAGCCTGCTGGTTGCCCAAGTGCAACACGCCTGTTGGTGACTCTTTGCACAGCTGCAGAATGATTCTGTAGGCAAGAGGGTAGGTGGGTGGCCGCTGGGGGGCTTCAAAAGGGAGATGCCAGGTTACACGACAAGACGTCAAAAGGACCCAAGGAAATAACGACGGATCTAGACTGGCGCTGCACGCAACTGAG
The DNA here is from genome assembly GCA_017506865.1 of Tribonema minus. Taxonomy (NCBI): domain Eukaryota; class Xanthophyceae; order Tribonematales; family Tribonemataceae; genus Tribonema; species Tribonema minus. The sequence goes on along the minus strand of JAFCMP010000536.1, from coordinate 1,023,913 downwards.
CATGCTGTGCAATGCCCTTGATGCGATCCACAGAAGTGTCAGCTGAATTCAGCTGTAGGTCTATTTCGTCACAAAACACTTTAAACACCTACTTGGCGCACACGTTTCAAAATATGCATAGATGTTGCATGTGTGTACATGCTTGGGAGTGCTTTTGAACCAACATGCACTTGATTGCGGACTACCTTGAAGTATATTCAAATGATGCCCGCCCTAACCCCCAACCTTGGCTATATATACTTGAAGTGATTTACGCGGCAGAAGCAGCATGCATCATGGCTCGGCATTGGATGTCCGCAGCGGCACCGATTGCGAGTGGGTTTTGTCCACAAGTTACTGCATGTCATGTGACAATCTGAAAGTGTGTCATTGTCAAATGTAACACTTTCACTTTCGTCTGTGAACAATTTCTTCATCTCCTTTGTTTCCGGTGTCACTGCGAAGTGTGTGTGTCACCTTGCGGCTGCCTCCGTTTGCATTTGCGCTACTATAGCATGCATTGGTACGGTGCCACGTCATGATAGGGTCAGCTGTATAATCTGACAATTCAATACCTGCAGGCAGAGACATCACGTACATGGTTGGCGCCTTTAGCACTGTCCAACGACAGACAGAGAAGAGGGCACCAACACCTTCAAACAGCACTCAACCAAGTGATGTTATCAGGAAGTCTCTCACTGGCAGGTGTGAAACAGACAGCTGAATTTACAATGGCAAGCTTGATATGCACCATCTGCCAGTGGCCTCCTTCGTGCCCTGAGCAAAGCAAGAATCAGCAGCAAGCATAGCACCGCAAGCCAAGTGCAACTATCACATTGCGCAAGTTGCTTGAGTGTTGACATGAACGCAACGCACAGATTGCCAATCCCCTAGTAACTGTGCTTAATGAATTACAATAGCATATTACTTCGAAGTATGTCGTATCCTCGCTGTGCACAACAGCTGCATCACCTCACGCAAATGATGATGACAACTTCATGTGTGCCCCAAATTGACTAGACTGCAGAGTGCCACATCGCATTGCAGCATCCGAATACTATACTAGCAGCTACAGCAAAAGTCAAGCTTTTGTGTCCAACAGTCTCAAAGCTGCTACCAACTTGAAAGTGCACTTACAAAGCACCACACCTCGGCCCAGATCTAGTGCTTCGCAATCAGCTCTTTGCCGTCAAACTGAACCACCCAGTGGCCACCCATGTGCTTACTCAGCAAGCTTAGCGGGTTGGTGACGCTTGCCATGTGCCTGACGGTGACACGCTCACTCGACATTGCGCTCGCGTTGCGCGCCTCCGTCGACAAGTGCAGCAGCGCTGAGCAAGCGTCCTGCGCGACGAGCCTATCGTACGAGAAACGGCGCAGCGCCTGCGTCAGTGCCTCACACGCGCGCTCGAACCCCATCAGCGCTTTGTAGCCGCTGTCGCCACCCCTGGCTAGGTTGCAAAGCGCAAAGCACCCGTGCTGCTGCATGCGGACATCCTCCTTGTGCGCAAGCATGGCCTCAACAACGCGTCTCACCACGGGCGGCTCCTGCACACGCCCACGCAGGACCTCGTCCTTGGCAAAGTTTGCCACCGCCAGGCACCCCATGCGCTGCAGCTTGACGTGCGTCTGGAACCTGACCATCGCCGCGGCAACTAGCGCGCAGGCATTATGTTCGGCCAGCCGCGCTCTGTTGTACGCCCCTTTGTCAGGCGCCGACCAGCACGCTGCCAGATACCTCACCGCCCAGCAGCCCGCCAACTGAATGGCGGCATGGTCCGCAAACCGCTGCAAGGCCGCGGCGACGGCACTGCACGCCCCCGCCTTGCCGAGCAGTGCGCCCAGGTCCTGGTTGAACGCCAGGCTGCGCACCGCATCGCAGCCCTGCGCCTGAACCTCGGCGTCAGAAGGGAAACGAGCCATCGCCGTCACCACAAGGTTGTGAAGGCCGCTCTGCTCTATCAGGTAGTCAACGGGGAATTTCTCGTTGGCATCCATGAGCTGCGTTGCTGCCCTGCAGCCCTCTGCTTGCACCTGCGCGAGCGCGCCATGGTCGGCCATGGCGCGCGCCAGCTCGCGCACGTCATGCCGCTGATGCGCCACCTGCACGCGCTCCACAGCAGACGCCTGGCGAGCAGCATCTGTGTCTCTGACGTTGACGGGGCCCAAAGCTTTGGGCGGCGGGCGATGGTCCGCTTTTGCAGCCAAGAAAGGCACCCGCTCTGACGCACCGCTGAGATGCGCGCCACTGGAAGGAGCAAGGGCAGACGATTGGTGCTTGTCACTGCCGCTGCTGCTGACATGCGAGAGGGATGTGGTGCTGTACGATGTGGTGCTGTACGACCCGGTCGAGTACGTCGATGGCTGCGCCGTCAACGCCGAAGAGTCATGTGGCCCGGGCCTCGCAGAGTGGACGCTGCTGAACATCGAGGCTTGTGAGTCGATGCCGACCCTGCTGGCCACCTCGTTCACGCGAGTGCTCATCTCCGTTGCGGTGGGTCGCTGAGTGGGGTTCTGCTGCCACCCGTCCTGTATGAGCTGCAGGATCTCGCTCTGCCCGATGGCGTTGGCCGACACTTCATGAAGTTCGGCAGCTATCAAATTCAGACAGGGGCGCTCTTTGTTGGTTACGGCCCTGAAGATGTCAACGTCGGACATGTCGACGAAAGGCATCCTGCCCGTGACCACCTGGAGACAGCGGCACGACAGCACAACAGGAGGGGGAGGGGGAGGGGGGGGGGGTCAGGGCTGATTCTGGCACTTCGTGATGTGTTTGCCATTGACCTGGCAGTGCCTACAGCTGGTTGACGTATGCAAAAATTGTCCAAAGGGCACATCAAAAACGTTTTGCAATGTCCAAAGTCTTACCCTACCTCTGACCGTCATTGTCGCCATCGCCGCCCCGCAAGGGTGCCGCTGTGAAAGGGCCCGCTCATGACTGGCCGTCTAGATTGAGGCGGCTGCCTTGGGGGTGTATATGTGGGACGACTATGGTGAGAAAAATCAAAGTTTTTGGCAATTTTGGCACAAGATTGAGCCAAAAAACATTAACCAGCAGGGGCACAGAGGAGGGTGGAAGCGATGGGTTGGGCGTGCAGGTCACACGCAGCACTGTCTCAGCCAGACGCAGACATGAAGCATCAACAAACCAACATGGCTCAAGGTGGCACATGGGGCTTACAGCTGCTGTCCCAAACAGAAATCGCTTTGCAGATTATGGCCCATGTTTATGGCAGAAGCTCGAAGAGTCGCGTAAAGTTTCCCTCTGTTTTTACTCTGTAAAGAAGTAATTTGCAGAGTGACTTTCAGTCTCTGAGCATCAGAGACTAGAGTATAAACTACTACTTGGCTACCGCGTAGAATAGTAACTGAGTGATTAATTGGCAAGTCTGAGCAACGACGATTTATTCAACAATGTCTGCTCGTGATTGGTTGACTCGCTCGGTTATAGTGATCGATCAACTCATCGAATGTCTGACGGTTGACTTCTGTCACTAATGTCACGATTAAGATTGGTGATCATCGATTACCATCGACACCGGTCAATCAATTGTGATTGTCAAATCGATTGCACTCGGTTACATTTGGTTTGCGTGTTTGTTGCTCGGTTATGTTTGCTTTAAGTGCGAGTGGCTTGTTTTATGTGGATTTTAATTTGTTATTGTCTTGGTGGCCGATTTGAAGGTCAAAAGCTGCTGCTGCTGCCTTTGGACACAGTGAGTCTGACGCAAACTTGACAACTTGATGAACTCGAAGATCAAAAGCAGCTGTTGCTGCCTTTGGAGACAGCAAGGAGTCCATGGCGGACCCAGGCGAGCAGATCAATGCACATGCTGTTGCTGCAGCAGCTGCTGCTGCAGCTGCAAGGCCCGAGCGTGAGCTTAATTATTACTGCCCTGTCGATCTCAGGTCTGGAAGCTGTTTTGAAGCACACGAGGAAATTCAACGCAAATGTGGCGGTGTGCAGGCACTGTGGCGTATCCACTAATTTTGCCAGCGGAGGGAACACCACCAGTCTCAGGCAGCACCTGCACCACACGAGGACATCAACTTCAACTTGATTCATCGGATCAGATGCGCCAGGCAGCCAGCAATGACCAGCGTTTGTTGTACCGCATTCTCCTCATGAACGCTGCGGCAGCTGCTTTCTTTTGACTGCAAATTACTGGTTAAGGATTTCACTGGCTGTCGGCTTAAATATAAAAAAATGAGGATCTGGTTTGGAAACGGGACCCAGCATCAAATGACTTTGGCCGGCTCTGCAAACTGCCGCAAAATTCAAACTTTAAAAAGGAGTCTCAATCAAAAGTTCACATTTGAGGTTGAGCCTCAAATTCCAGCTCAACATGGGATACTCAAGTTCCTGAGCAGCCGATTGGGGAATTTTTCTTCCAACATTATACATTTGACTATTACACCTATATCATAACAGTTGAGCTGAAGTCCATTTGAAGGGTTCACACCTGTGGGTCGCGTTTTGTGTTCAGGTCCCGTTTTTTGCAATTCAGCGTTTGGTGTTAGGGTTGAAGTTGGGGTGAGGTGGTCACCACACCACTGACATTTTGTATACGGGCTGAAATACACTTTGTAGCATAGTTGCCTTATGTACGTACATATGTATGCAATCGGTATCTGACAAACTATGACAGAAGCACATTTCAGTGTAACTTCAAGTTGAAAAAACTGAGAGTGACTTGTATGCAATATACAATGACCATACCAGCAGGAATCAAACACATATGTCAGTACGCCTGAGTGCACCACAAGTCCAGCTGGTAGGCAATTCAGTTTTCAGAGGCATTGCATATTCTTATCATTACCGCGTCAATACCAACATTAGCAAGCACTGCGTTGGGAGTGTTGTTGAAATGAGATGGATAGCCACAGCGGATTCGCAATCACCCGAACGAGTACTGTCGTGCCTGCAGTGCGCAGCTGGTCATGCTAGCTGTGCGTGCGTCATATCATCGCCGCCACAGTGGTGCTTTGCTGTCTCCACCTTCTGTGAGCTGCATCTGTTAGCTGCAGCTGCCTGGAGCAGCCAGCCCTGTGGCTGCTGCAACACTGGTAGCTGCACTACCGCCATCATGCTGCGAGGCAGTGTTTCAACTTGAAAGCTCTCTAGTTGCGTACACTTGATGGTGCCTTTATAGCTTGGCTAGAATATTGTCTCAAGGTCCAGCGCAGCTTCAGGAGAGAAGAAACCAATGAGCAGAGAGGTCGAAGCCTCCCAGGACGTGTCTGCCACAATACCGGGCCTCGATGGCTCAGGCAGGAAAATGGACAGAACTGCCACTTCGCAACGTGTATCAAAGCCCACGAGCCTGATGATCCACAAATGCGGATTTAAACGAATTTGTTGGCCACATTTCGAGGAACGGGCATATATACGCGTATACACGGATATACTTCTGAAGTACAGTGTATCGACGGAATACGGAATTTGCCAACCCTTAGATAGTAAGCTAGCCACAGCGCATTTGCAACTCTAGGCCTTTTCTGGAAGCCACAGGTGCAGGTTCAACCTCGCAATGAAATGTGCGCACCTCATACATGACCATGGAGAGGCTGTACACGTCCGCGGCCTCGGTGAACGCCTCCTTGATCATGATCTCCGGCGCGGCCCACTGGTAGGTGGCAGGCTGAGCCATGAGCGTGACAGTGTTGGGGCGCCGAGCGGCATCCTTGAACTTGGACTGGCCAAAGTCGCAAACCTGGAAGTATTTTGAAATGCCACAGAGAATTGAAGCAAATGAGACCGGACAAGGTGCATTTTTACAAGCGGAGCGCCACCAACACTCAGTAAGGCTTGTGAGAGCCACTCTGTACGGCTAAAAAATCTAGATTGGCGTATAATATCATTGAAAACAGTGGTGTCAATCATGAAGGGGCCGCTGACATTCACGAAGACTCTTGAAGTATGATGCAGGGAACACAGGCGCTTGAAGCAGACTTGGTGCGTGGTCACTGAGCACTTTCAGCCAATCAGATGGCGCAGCCAGACATAGTGTGTCTACCAGGCACGCGGAGGGAAGGCATGGAGGCTTGCGCTGCGCTCGCGTGTTGTGGCCTGTGAAGATCCCGCTAGTAGTGCCGCTAGCAGTGCCAGCAGCAATTTGAAAGCGCTTTGGTGCTGTGCACGCACTGCATCGTCAGCGGCCTCTGACGCAGTTCGCATCCATTGAACGTGATTCCTTTTGTTGCATGCTTGCTCATGAATCACACCATATCATCATGGCCACAGAACCTTACAGAGACGCTCCAATGGTTGAGAACTTGTTGTTACAAGGGCTCAGTCGCACACACCACACCGGAGTGTCGTCAAAAGCTTCAAGTGTTGTAATGGGGAGTGCTGAAAGGGCGTACTACTAGGTGGCAAGCGGGATGCAAAGGCCTCACGTGCCTCAGCACTTGCAGTTTAGCGTGCGGGGCTCAGCCTGAGTTGAGCATGTCTTATGAGCAGTGCTGGCATCAAGAAAAACAGCATTCAACTTGGCCTGAGCACTACATGTACAAATTTTCAAGTAGAGCCGTTGCGCACCTCAAGACGGCAGTAGACTGAAAGCTCGAGCAGTGCACTCTTTATTTGTCAATGCAGCATTGCATCAGCTTCTGATCAACAAGGCCCCATACATGCAAGCAGATGTACAACAAACAGTCGGACAGCATCTCAGGATCACAAGCGCATTGTCACAGCTGAAAGCTCCCCACCTTCAGTTGTAGGTTGTTGAAGACTAGGACGTTGAGCGACTTTAAGTCCCGGTGGAGCAGGCCCCTGTGGTGCAGGTAGGTGAGCGCGCACGTCAGGTCCCTGATCATGGACACCTTGCCCTGCCAGGACTTCAGCCAGGACTCCAGGCGCTGGAGGGTCTCTGGGTCGAACGCCTGGCGTTTGGCCGGCTGGTACAGCAGGTCAAATAGGCTGCCAAAGTGCGCAACCTCCATCACCATACAGTAATTGGGCGCAACAGTGCAGGCGCCAAGCACGTGCACCTGCACACGACAGTAACATTCAGGTTGCAGGTCAGCACGAAAAACCAAAGTGCTGCGCTGCTGTGCCATTACGATAGTGTGCTCCAGCGACATGGTCATGGTCATGTGGAATGTACTTGGGTGCTATGGCACAACTCAACACGCAAACCAATCAGGCTGTGCCAAAGTGTGCGCTGGCCAGCTCCATCGCAATCATTATGCTGCAGCAGCAGCTGGACGCAATGGCGCAGGCGCACAGCACCAGCACGGCAGCAGTTGAACTCGCAGTAAACACGCAAAGCAAGGCAAAGTGTGCACCAGCTCCATCACAATGCAGTAGTTGGGGCACACTGACACACTGGCAGGCTCTCAGCGCTTGCACCTGCGCGCTGCAGTCTGGCGCAGTTTCCAGGCAGCGCAACGGTGGCAAGCTTGCTGCTTTGAGTACCGCAGGCAAGGTACAGACAGTCTGGTCAACTTTCATCGCTGCTTGCAGGTTTTGAGGACTGTCGCAGTCTTGTGGCTTTAAGTTGTTAGCCAATGCCCTCACTAATATCAGTCTTCAAGTACAGTATAACTATAATTATAACCTGCTGACCAGCAATTCGCACGCGAGAATCTGATCCATCGACTCTTCGGCGGAGCCTATACTTTGCGCTCATCACAAGTAGTATGTAAGACATGTTTGCATACAGAAAGCAATTGACACCTTGGACAACGGACGGTTGTGACGGAAATGACAATGTGCAGACAACGGCCAATCCTACTAGACTAACTACTAGCTGAGCCTAGTAGACTAAGTGAGGTGTGCTGACAGGGTCGTCGAGACAACGTACTTCGATAGGGCCGTGGGTGATAGTGCTGACAATGCCAACGGCATAACCAGCAGCAGCAGTCAACGAAATTGTGGAGACGACAGAGAGTTCACTGAGCTGACAGGCACCAACAGCAACAGACCACAGCAAACCCTCGACAAAGCTGAACCATTTTGTTGCAGATGGCCTTGTGAGCGCCCACTGGCACACAAGCACATTGCGCGCATAATGCAGTGACTTAGTCTCTGTGACAGTCCTGCAATCACACCAACAAATTACAGCAATTTTTCATCTGATTCAGTTCCAGGCAGTTCTTCGATGAAAAAATATCTTCAGAACGTTCCTATTGCGCCAAACAGCTTGCTGTAGAAGCTTTGCTCTGCACTTGCGCACGCAGCAGTGACAGACTGAGTGTACTACTAGTAGTACTCTGCTTGCTGCGGCTCCAGGCCTGGCGCTTTCTACAGCATGCGCGACAGCAGGCGCAGACACTCAATCAACATTTTGTGACTGACTTGAAGTGGCAGTTTTTGGCGATGAATACACGCGCAACAGTGCATATGCAGGAGGACTGCACTTGCTGAAAACTTGAGGGGAGGGAGGCGCAATGATTATATTGCGAGCATAAATGGTGGGGCTTCATTTTGCGTGCGCAGTGAAACTCACCAAAAAAGTCACCCCATGGCTTCATTATTGACAATACGGTACTTCAAGTTGCCAAAGGTACATTATAGTATGAGCACGTACCACATGTGTGAACCCAAGTCCCGCATGCAGCTTGATTTCCCGCCTGAAGTCCTCCACATCCCGTTGCGACCACCTGCAGCCGGCAGGCATCTGCTTCACCGCTACCAGCGATCCGCAGTAGGACGCCAGGTTCACCTCCCCAAAACCGCCCTCCCCCAGCTTGCATGCAAAGCCACTGGCATCCAGCTTGAAGTTCAGAGCACTGAACGGAATTTCTGTGAAGCCAATGATGTCTCTGCCCTCCGTCGATGCCAGCAGAGTTGCCAGCAGGTTGCAGACCTCCTGATGGCGAGCCTCCTCTCTCTCCTCCCGCATGCCAGGCTGCGGCTGAGCGCTGTATATGCTGCTCTCCAGCATGTCTTTCAGGTCCTTGAAGTCTTCCGTCATGGCCGCCTGCAAATCTTGCTGCGGGGGTGCGCGGATGACAGAGTTGCACCCGGTCCGGATGAGACGGCGGCAGCGATTGAAGCGCCAGGCATGATGCCATCATGATGTATGATGGTGGCAATGACTCATTGGAATCATCTGATGATGGTTATTCAGAGTCTGCGCTTGATTCCGTATTTTGCGCAGCAAAAGGAGGCTGGCGAAGTCCGCACGAGTGCTGCAGCAGTACATAATGCCACTGGCCAGCGGCAATGGCATATGCAATCGGTCACGTCATCGCACTGCACGCATTTCACTTGGCAATGCCGTATTTGTTGTGAAGCGCACGCTAATATGATAGTTACTGTATGTAATGCCGGTGATGATCCATGCCCCGCTGCTGCTGCTGCTTCGTCAGCTGCAGCATTGCAACAGTTGCTGAGGGCCGTCTGTTACAGTTGCTGCCGCAGCGGCCAGCATAGTTGAAGATCTCAAACTTTTGAAGTGAGTCACTTCTAAAGTAATACAACTTGAAGTCACTGTGATTTGCGCGCTGCCCTGCTGAACGAACTCGCGTGTCACTGAGGTGCGGATACACGGTGACTGCTGCTGTGGTGACTCAGCATCCAGAGTGTTCACAATAGATTAGCATGCAATCCGATGTCAATGGCATGCGCATTGCGTGAACGTACCAGTCTAAGTTCGGTCATGATGGCAATTTCAAATTGCAGATCGTTGCGCGCGGCATCCAGTGCCCTGACGATGTCTGCTGTTTGCTCCTTGAGGGAGGCAGCTTGCACGGCATGTTTGACCCAGTTGCTGCCTGCGTTCTTCTGGATCAGCTGGTGGCACTGCGTGAGCGCTTGAAGCAGACGATGCAGCGCCCCGCCATCAACTGCACGCGGTGCGTCGTGCAGGGCGTGTAGGGGCTCCGTAAAGCCGGAAGCCCTTTGAGCCAAAATTCTCAGCTGTCGCTTATTGGCCTTGATCTGCTCAACCAGCTGGATGATGTTCTTGACCAGCGTGAGAGCCGAATGAGCTAGCGGCACCACCTGCAGGATCACACGTTCACATGTTCACGAAAGATGCATTTTTTCGTGAATGCATGCGCAAATCATTGGACGTGTTGTGTAACTCAGGATTTGTGAGAGTGATGAATTATCTTCAGTCTCTGTTGCGCGTCAGGATTATGCTGATGGAGACCCACACGCTCTCTGCTCATGCACGCTCCGTCAGTCTGCCTCGCGGATAGTTTACCGAGTTGCGACTCACCTGCTCCAACGACAGTATCTTTGTCACCAAGGCGAAGGCCTGCGGGCACGTCGCATCCAAAGCACCTAACATGCTGCTACTGTCTGCGATTGGCGTTGTCTGCGATGGCGTGGCGTGAGGGTTGTCCAACTTTTTTTCTCCAGAACCTTCGGCTGCCCCCTCAATCAAAAAGAAGCGAACGGGCAGAGCCGGCAGCAGTTCCGGCTTGATTATTCAAGCGAGGAAACGAGGATTCCGAAGAAGGCACACTGTGAAGGCACAAGAAGCCTCGCAGCATGGTGACGACTGATGCACCAACGGTATCACCTGTCTCACAAGTGGCTCCTACTACCCCGAGCGTTGGGGGCGGGACTGGAAGCCCCACAGGCGGAGGTGGTGGTAGCCCGCCTACCGAGGCCATTGTGATCAGTGTCGTGGCCGCAGCGCTGCTGCTCGTCATCGTTGCGATTGCTGTATGGTACACGCGCAAGAAGCGGCGAGGCCAAGACGAGCAGGAAACGGCGCAGCGAGAGAAGGAGCGGCGCGAGGAAGAAATGCGTGAACGCAATGGAGCTGCCCCAACCAACAGCGTCGGCGACAAGCTTTGAACTTCTGAGGGACCCGGTCCCGGAGAAGTTGACGACGACGAGTTACGAGTTACCAGTGGGTACATTGCTTTAGTTGCAGAATCTGATACTACTAGTAGTGTCACGAAGTCCACTTGGCGTACCGAGACAGAGCAGCCTGGCACGGTGACCGTGACGCGGAAATTTCTGGCAACAGCGGCGGCGTTGCTGCAGCCGCTGCTGGCATATGGCATATCGTTAGTACCGGCTGTTGAGGTGCATGGTGCTCGGCTAATATTAAAATATGGTTGCTACCACTAAATGAGTCAAATCACTGCGACCTCTGAGTGAGTCATTGCATGACTTTAAGTTAGAGGACTCTGGCTGTTTATTTGCAAAAACATGACGTCACGGTTGGGCCGTTTTTTTCTTCCTGTTTTAAAATTTTCAAAGCAAGCACTGTGCCACTGTGTGACAGTGCCACCGTCACCGTGGTGGCCGGGCGTGTGGCACTGCAGCCGCCTGGCCCATTGGCACTGCAGTAACTCCGAGTCAGAGTCTTACCGTAATACCATTCAATTTGGCAATTACTAATAGTATATACATATATATATGCCACAGTGTATACATATTATGTACTAATCTGCGAGCGAAGCTCGCAGCAGGGCCCCTGGCCTTGCAGAGCAGAGCGAGAATCTAGGCCGCGCGCGCGTGCGCGTACTACATAGTATGTGCCGGGAAGGCGACCCCAAGTTTGTTTGTGTTCGACAACATTTTTATTTTATTAATTGGTGACGTAGCCCGCGGCATCGCCCACCAGAACCATGCGCTGAAGTTTCCTGGGAAATCTACTTTCGAGGTTTGACAGCAAAAGCACGGGTAGCGCTCTAAAGCGAAGGACTAGCAGCTTTGCAACCATGGCGGCTAGCTTCTCAGCAGTGGCCATCGGGCAGTCTCAGACTGCTGGATGCAAACCATGTTCAGATTCTGAAGTATTTAAAAGCGTGCACATGTGTGCTGGCGCTCCGACTCGGAGGTGGCACTATCTACACTTCCAGCCGTGATGATGGTGCCAGCAGTGACCTGCTCGGTCCTGTGCTGCATGTATGACCATTCAATTTCTGCGAGCCGCGCCTGCAGGGCAGCTGAGGCGTTGTTGCCAGTCACCGCTAGGAAGGCGAGGCATGAGGCACGGGTCCCGGAGCTTCACTGCACCTGCTCCCCGGGCCGTTACCTACTAGTAGCGTTAGACAGACAGCAGCGCTTTCTAGACCAACTGCATGGCGGAACACCTGACGGTCGTTGCTACCGCAACGTTCAGCTGCGACAAGCTGCACAGCTGGAGAGCCAAGAAGGACAGGGCTCAGGGGAAGGGATGCTGCGGAAAACAGTCACTAACGGTGCACTGTGGTCGACGAGGTATTGCGCTATCTTGCCAGTGGAGGCAAGAAGCAGCAGGGTAAGGATAAAGGAGACTCGAGGAGGTCATGCAGAGAGCCACTGATGTAACTGAAGTGGACCTCAGCAGTAATCCTCTTCCAACCTAGTAGCCTTAGGCAGCACAGTGACCGTGCATGACATTGTCCGGTTTGGCTTCAGTCTGAGCAACCGCCCCAGTGCCACCACAGTGACTGCAGTGCGCTCAGTGCACTGCAGTGCACTGCTGCTGCTAGTAGTGCACTGCAGTTCTTCAGGCTGCCTCTGGCATGGCTGTACCATGACTTCGGAAACAAGCAGCACTGCGGCACCAGGTGCTGCTCAAGCATGCAATGCAATGCAGATCTGTCTGGCTGGTGGGTTTGTAATGTGACGGGGTATTACCATAACCACTGGCATCTCATGCGTCGGTGTATGGCAAACATACTACTAGTATCATGGGAGTGGATAAAGCACAACGTACATGTAGTGCAGCCTGAGCACCAGGCATGCTGTCAGTGAGAGTCTACAGGGCACCAGCTGGACTGTTGACAATTTGCAGTGCGTTATCTCAACTGGCGAAATTGAAATCCGTCAAGACTAAGTCAAACTATAGTGTACTAGTAGTACCTGTAGTTGGTTGCTGTATCACTTATCGCTTGATGAAGTAGTGAATATATTTATAAAATACAATCCACCAGGACTTCTGTAATACACCAGCTTCAACATCAGAGCAGGATTCACCGGAGGTTATGGGCTAGCACTGATCACGCAGCTTCGCTCGCAGGCCCATAGGCTTTGCCTACAAGTATTATGTTTGAAGTCACCATAACTTCTCACTATCATAATGGTGGTCGGCTTGCTGAGATAGAGCATATTTCTAGTAAAAGTGAAGTTTCAAAACTTCAACGAGTGTTGGAGTTCAAGAGATAATCATGATGGAGGTTGAAATTCTGAGCATCACTTCAAGTTGATGTTGGGCTGTTGAAGTTAGTAATACCTACTACTTGACTTACTAATAGTTTTAGTAAGTCTTGATTATCATCTCCAATTTATAATTGAAGTAGGTCATTCGAATCGTACATTTTCGAAGTTCTGTTAACTTTGAAATTATAATTAAGCAACCATTACGGTGCATGCACTGCAGTTTACAATTTGTCATGACACCACTGGCAGGAACTTCAAGGCTACTTTCAAAGTTGCCTTGGCGTCGCTTTTTTGCATCCGGGTCCGACTCGCAACGGTTTCAAAGTTCAAAAGTTCTTGCCATTCAGGACCGCCGGACCTGTGACTGCCAGTGTTTATCAAGTTGGCAGTGAACTTCGGAATCGTGGCACTGTGGCAGCTTGCACTACTAATAGTAAATTAAATTGATGATTATAATGATACTATACTTGGACTCCCGGAGCCCTGTTCAGTGAACTTGGAGGGTCACACACCGGCAGTCACTACGGTCACTGTGATCGTCATCATTCATTTTCATTTACAAGCTGGCAGTGGCGGCCTCCAGGGCCGGGTCATGTTGTGATGACCCTCACTCACTCAGTGACAGTCTGGCAGGCTGGTTTTACCACTGAGTCAGACTCGGACTCGGAGGTGAAAAGCTTGCCAACAGTGTGCACACGAGCCACTGGTAGTGGCAGCCTGAGGGTACAAGTTAGAAATGCGGTGTTGCGCACTAGTACATGTAGGCAGCAGAGGAGGCTGAGGAGCATCGCCAGACCGTGGGTGCTGGCCCAGGGCTTACGAGAGTGAGTATTACTAGACACACAAAGCAGAATGTAACCGTCAGACGGTAGATGTAACCGCCAAGTAACGGACATTGCCGAGAAGTCACTACTAGAGGCTCATACTACCCCCCCCCAGTGACCTCCTTGCCCCAAACCCTCAACTGTTTCTCGTCGACGGATCCCCGAAGAGAAACCACCAGTCCTTGGGCGCAGCGAACTCATTGCTGTCCAAGTACTTGCCAAGTGTCTAGCAACAACGACGTTTCGCGCGCGCGCAGATCGCCAAACCAGTAATGTTCAGCGTGCAACCCCGTGCACGCCTCGACTGAGCGCCGCTGCTCTTGCGTAGAGTAGATACGCCCCGGCGTACGACCCCCTCGCACCACTGCAGCCGCTCCCCCTCAGGCAGTTCTGGGAAGTGCCACCGCATTAATACCCTAGCCCCCATGATTTCTGGACCAGAAAGCAACTCTGCAGTGGGCACCCCCCTAAACCGCCGAACCCCCTGTGGCAACTTGTATTTGCCCCCCGCAAGCCTAACCGTAGGCCCCCCGCCATTGGTGCGCTGCCGCGCCTGCCGCAAGCGCCCCTGCGCAACCGATGTGCCGCCGTCGGCAAGCGCCACGCCCGCAGCGTTCGCCGTGTTCCAGTACTCCGTCGTTGCGTGCTCGCGCGCGTCAAGGAGACTGGCCGCCTCCCCAGTATCCGCCACTTGCGCGCCCTCCCAGCGCACCAGATACTGTAACCCCCCCGGCCTCCCCCTACGGTAGCGCACAACCCTGTGCCCCACCACCGCCTCCACTCCGTGCCGGTCCGACGCCCACGTAACGTCGTCCCCCGTGTCCGCTCGCGGCGCCAGTGCTGCGAGCGGGTTTCTGCTGAGCAGGTAGCGCGTGTAACCCTCAGGCAGCCCCACGGGCTTGCCGCTCGCTCCGCTAGGGTCACAACATAGCTTGACGCGCCACATCGTGACCCGAGTAGGACCTCCATCTCCAGCAGCACTATGTTTGATTGCACCAACATAGCCCCGTGATACACTGGTCCCACCGCTTTGAGCTTGTAAGGCCCCGCCCACTGATCTAGCATCCGAGAGTCTTCCTGCTGAGCACTGCGCGCCACGTGGCGCCGTGCTCCGTGCTAGAAGTTGCCGTGTGCGTGATGGGTTTTGAGTGCACCCACACGAGATGGCCCCGCTCCGGCTCGCTGCGCAGGTTGAAGGCGCACGTAAGTGCCGCGTTGCCGCGCATGATGCACTCGCGCTTGAGCTCCGCGCGCCTGTGCAGCATTGCCATGGCAGATGACTGCCGCTCCCGCATCTCCGCGAGATTGCGCAGGTGCTGTCGCTAGCGCGCCGCTCGCTCCCCTCTGCAACCTGCCCCAGAATGGTGTGGAGCGCTACCCGCGGCTCCCTCCCCATCACCAGCAAGAGCGGCGAGCAGCCGCGCTCGCGGTTCGAGTGTGAGTTGTGCGCGAAGGCGACGTGGTTGATCCAACTTGTTGAGCGATCCCAGTCCGAGTCGCTCTGAGCACTGCTCACTGCCATCGCCAGCATCTGCGCGAGCGACTTCATGAAGCGCTCCGCCTGGCCGTTCGCCTGCGGGTGGTACGCCGTGGTGTATAGGTTGCACACCCACATGAGCGCGTACACCTCGCGCGCCACCTCCGCCGTGTACTGCGACCCCCGGTAGCTGAGCAGTGTGTGGGGCATGCCGTAGAGCATGCTGTACTCGTCCACCAGCAGCTCGGCCGCCCGCACCACTGTGTTCTCCCCCTCCCGCACCGCGTACACTGCGACGTGTGACGTCAGCAGGCACATGAACACGTGCACGTACATGCTGCCGCTGGCCGAAACTGGCAGCGGTCCGAAGCAGTCCGTCGAAACTGTGTGGAATTGCTGCGGTGGTAGCTAACTGTATATGGTGGGCATGCGCACGCGCTGGCCGCTGCCCTTGCGCGCCTGGCACGGCCAGCAGTGCTCCACCCAGTGAGTGACTGAGACGCTCCATCCCGGCCACCACCCATGGCGCTGCACCAGCTCCGTGGTCCTCCTAACCCCTTGATGCTCCTCCCACTCCTCTCCGTGCAAGCAGTGCAGCACCTTGTCGCGCAGCGCGAGCGGTATGACAAGCACGGCGTTGCCGAGCTCGCCGTCAAGTCCGCATTCGCGCCGGCACAACAACTTCACCCCCGCAGCCCACTCTAAGCTGCACGCCTCCCTATACTTCTTGACAAGTGCCAGCAGCTCCTTGTCGCTGGGGAGGGCAGCAAAGTCGCCGCAGTTGGAGATCATGGCGCTGCAGAAGGGATCTGCATCTTGGGCTGCGCGCCAGCCCGCCGCCATCATAGCGCCGAGCGTGCGCGAGTCAGTGCTCAGCGCCGCATCGGCGCCTGCTGACTGATCAGTGGCGCACCTGCGCGCGGCCGCGGCGCCCGACGCAGCCACCTTGGCCGCGGCAGCGCCGCCAGCGCTCAAGCCCGATGGTTCTGGTGTGTGAGGCTGACGTAGCAGAGGAGGAGCCGCCTCCTCCGCGCCGCGCGCCCCTTCAAAACCCCTCTGCGGCGGCGGAGAAGGAGCCGCCTTCTCTCCGCCGCGCTCCTCCCTCGCGGCTGCAGCGCTGAGCCCTGCTGCGGCGCGCGCGCCGCCACGCTCAGCGCAGTGGCAGTGCTGCGCCCTGCTGCCGCGCCCGCGCCGTGTCCGCCGGCGGCAGCAGCCGCGCCGCCGCGCCTCGCAGTGGCGGCAGCATCGCTCCACCCAGTGGCGCCCGCGTCCCCGTGATCGAGTTCCGCCCCCGGGGCCCAGGCCGCAACCGCTGCCGTATCCGATGAGACAGTGACGGGCGGCGGCACTGCCCCAGCAGCGCCGCTCCGCTCGCCCATGCTTGCCCCGCAGCAGTGCTCCGCCCCCACAACCGCTGCCGTATCAGTGACGGGCGGCGGCACTGCCCCTGCAGCACCGGTCCCGCCCGCCCATGCTTGCCCCACATCGGTGCTCCGCGCTCAGCGCGTCGCCATTCTCCGCCGCGGCGCCCGCTGCGCCGCGGTATTCCGCACTCCCGCTGCCGATAGAGTCGCCGTTTAGGCTGCCGCCCGCGGCGGCAGCAGCAGCGCCGTGCCGCCGGGCGGCAGTAGCAGCAGCTGCAGCGGCAGTGGCAGCAGCAGCAGCAGCGTCGCCGCGCTGCGCCGCCGCCGCGCCGCCGCGCCGCGCCGCTGCGGCAGAAGTGGCAGCAGCAGCAGCAGCAGCAGCAGCAGCGTTGCCGAGCTGTGCCGCCGCCGCGCCGCCGCGCCGCGCCGCCGCGGCAGAAGCGGCAGCAGCAGCAGCCGCAGTGGTAGTGGTAGCCGGCGGCAGCAGCGGCGTCGCCGTGCTGCGCCGCGGCAGCAGCGGCAGCAGCGGCGCCGCCGCCGTGCACCGCCGCCGCGCCGCTGCGCTGCGCACCGCCGCTCCCCGCAGATTGGGCTGCGCTGCCACGCCGCGCCGTCGCAGCAGTGGCGGCAGCAGCGGCAGAGCGGCGTCGCCGCCGCGCACCGCCGCCGCGCCGCCGCGCCGCTGCGCTGCGCTCCACCCCTCTCCACAGCTCGTGCCGCCGCGGCATTAGCCGCAGCTGCGACAGTAGTGTCGCTGCCGCATGCTGCCGCCGCGGCCGCCCACGCGGGCGCGTGCGACGCCGCGCACGTACACCCAAGCTCCAGCGCGTAGAGGTGTGTTGCGCCAGCGTCTGCTGAACGCGTGTCCGTTTAAGACCAATCCCCTAGGGCAGCGCCCCCGCCCCAGCGCGGGCTGCTCCCGTCTTTCTTCTCGGAGGCCTCCAGCGCGCAGTGGATGCGCACGCACAAGTCCTCGATCATCGCGGCAGCGACGCGCGCCGCGCGATCAGATGACCCAGGCGCCGCTGCCATGGTGTCCGCCACGCGGTACGCCTCCACAAACTCGTCGGCCGCTTCTTCCGCTGCATCTGCTGCCGTCGCCGGTATGGGGTTGCGGCTAAAGCCGTCCGCGTTGCCGTTGCGCGTGCCCTCCTTGTACCGTATGGTATGCGGGAACGCCCCCAAAAACTCAAACCACCTCGCCAGCCGCGCCGTCTTGTCCTTGCAGCTCTTGAGCCACAAGAGCGTGCGATGGTCGGTGTCGATGATGAACCGTTACGGCATACCCCACAGCAGGTGCCGAAACTTCTTGACCCCAAATACCACCCCGAACGCCTCTAGGTCCGTGGTGGTTCAGCTCCGCTGGTGCTTTAGTGTCGCGCGGCTGGCAAACGCTATGGGATGCTCCACCCCTGCCGCGTCCGCTTGCGACAGCACCGCGCCACAGCCGAGCTTCGACGCGTCCGTGGCTAAGATGAACGGCCGCGTGCCGTCGCCGGCGGCCGCGTGGTCCGGGAAGGACATCAGCGCGTGTAACGACAGCGCTGTGCTGACCTCCTCCAGCGCCGCTAGCTGCGCCTCCCCCAAGTGGAAAGGCACGTCCTTCGCCATCAGCGCCGTCAGCGGCGCGATGACCTCCGCCATGCCCTTGACAAACCGCCTGTAGTAGTTCGCCAGCCCCAGCCAGCTGCGCAGGGCGGAAATGTCCTCCGGCGCCGGCATCTGCATGCTCAGTGAGCGCAGTGACCTTGTCAGGGTCAGGCCGAATGCCGTCAACTTCAATCATGTGGCCCAGGAACTTGATGCGCGTGCAGCCGCCGTGCATCTTCGCCGGCGCCAGCTTGATGCCGTGCTCCCGCATGCGCAGCATAAGCGCGTGTAGGTCGTCGAGGTGCGTGTCCACGTATGTGCACGTCCGGCGCGAGTGCACGATGACGTCGTCGATGAAGGACTGTGCGCGCTCGATGTCCTGTAGTACGATCTCCATCAGCCGCGTGAAGTGGCCCGGCGCGCCGGCAGCTGCTCCCTGCGGGCAGCGCGTCCACTCGTATATACAGGCCGAATGATGTGGCCATGGCGGTGAGCGGCACTGCTGCCGCGTCGATCGCCGACACGAAGAACGCGCTGCTGATGTGAATGCCGAGGTAGAGCCGCGCGCCGCCGAGGGCGTTGAAGATGTCCTCGATCATGGGCAGCGGCACTAGGTATGATGCTCATGGCGTTGAGCTTCCTGTAGGTGACTGTGATGCGCGCTGTGCCGTCAGGCTTCATCACTCCCACCACAGGGGAGTTCCACTCTGACTGTGAGGGACGTATGATGCCCGCCGCCAGCAGTTTGTCCACCTCCACGCGGATAAGCGCTGTCATCTGCGGGCTGTACCGGTATGGCCGGTCCGCCACAGGGTGCGCGCCGTCGCGCAGCGCGATGCGGAAAGGCAGCGTGGTGCAGTACCCCAGGTCCCACTTGTCCTTAGAGAAGTCGTCGGCGAAGAGCGCGAGCTGAAACGCTAGCCGCGCCACCTGGTCCGCTGACCACCCCCCTATCTGCACGTTCACCTTCAGCAGGTGCGGTGCGAGTTGCTGACGGCCGCCGCCGCTCAGCCCAGCGGCAGCACCCGTGCCGCCTCCGCACCGCTCCGCCGCAGCAGCAGCGGCAGCAGTAGCGTCGCGCACGCCCGCGCGCGCGTCGCCAGCGCCGCCGCCGCTCGGCCCAACGGCAGCACCCGTGTGCTCCGACACGGCAGCAGCGGCAGCAGCGGCAGCAGCGGCAGCAGCGGCAGCAGCGGCAGCAGCGGCGTCGCGCGCGCCCGCGCGCGCGTCGCCAGCGCCGCCGCGGCCGCCGCCCAGCCCAGCGGCAGCACCCGTGCGCTCTGCCGCGGCAGCAGCGGCAGCAGCGGCTGCCGCAGCAGCGGCGTCGCACGCGCCCGCGCATGCGTCGCCAGCGCCGCCTCCGCTCGGCCCAACGGCAGCACCCGTGCCGCCGCCGCGCCGCTCCGCCGCGGCAGCAGCGGCAGCAGCGGCGTCGTGCGCGCCCGCGGGCGCGTCGCCAGCGCCGCCGCCGCTGAGCACCCCCCTGCGGCGCAGCTCCCGCTGCTCCATGTCGCTAAGGTAGTCGCCGCTAGACTGACCCTCCTTGTCGCTGTCGCCATAGTCAGCGTTGGCCAACATGTCCTGAGCGCGCTGCCTCAGCTGCGCCTCGATGTGGCGTCGCGCCACCTGCGCGGCGCTGCCCTCGCCCCTCGCGGCAAGCGTGCGGTCCCACCTGGTCCAGTGGAAGTACCGGCGGCGCCAGTTGGTGTCCAGCGACTGCATGGTGTCAAATTGCCCCCGGTGGGAGCGTGGCACGTGGTCCTCCCCAATCCCCCTCACTACCAGGTTGCTGAGTGCGGCCGCCTGTTCCCGCAGCACTATGGCTGTCATGGCGCTGTCTACCCCCAGTAGGCTGAGCTCCTCCTCCGTAAGTGGCGACTCGATGCCGCCGGGCGCAGTGTTGATGTCGCCGCTGTGCGCGGCTGCCGCCGCGACGGCAGCTGCCGCAGCGGCGGCCTGCCGCAGCGGCGGCCTCGGCGACGTTGTGTGTGCCGGGGCGGCGTGCTGCCGCAACGCCGCCGCTGCCAGTGGAATCGGCGCGCGCGTCGGCGTCCCGCTCCGCCGCCGCTGCCGTAGCGCCGCTGCCGGCGTTGGCGCGCGCGTCGGCGTCGCGCGCCGGCGCCGCCGTCGCGGCAGCGCCGCTGCTGGAGCCCCCGCTGAAATCCCGCCGGGCAGCAGCGCGCTTGGCCAGCCGGCGCAAGCGTTCGCTGGGGTCGATGGTGCCCTCGGCGGTGGCGCGCCTGTAGTCACTCTCTACCTTGTGGTAGGTGTGCTGCACGTCTACGACCGTCTCGCGCAGGTCCCGCAGCGGCCTCTCGGCATCCGTGTTGTGCTTGCGGTTCGAGCCGCCGCGGTAGTAGCTCTCCTCCGCCGTACGCAGAGCGTCGCTCGCGACGCTCACCCTCAGTGCGGCGGCGTGCAGCCCGTCCACGTAGAGGGCAGTGAGGCGCCGCCGGTCCTCGCTCTCCCTCTCGCGCCGTTGCTCCGCGCGCGCGTGCTGGAGGCGCAGCTCCTTGTTGTCGGCATCACTCAGGTGGAGCCACGGCCTCCACGCAGCTTAAGAATTCTGCCCGTTCCACCACCGCCCTCCTCCTCTCAACCTCGAGGTAGCGCGCGTTGCTGTTGAGGGGTGGGGCGCGCCCCGCTTCTCCGTCACGCTGTTGCAGACGCTCCAGCCTCCTGATGAAGCCTGGGCCGAAGTGCTGCTGGAGCGTGCCCTCCCTCAACGCCCGCAGTACGGCGGCGTATAGCAGCTGCATTCTACGGCACAGCTGCTGCTCGGCCATGAAGCTTGCCGCAGCGGCGTCCGCGCGCTCGCCGCGCTGCCGCTGCTGCGCCGTCGGCCGCACGTGCACACGGTAGTAGCCTTGTTGACGTAGTTGTACGACGCCGCCTGGCGTCTCCCCGACGCGCACGAGGTGGCCTCTCACCGCGTCACAATCCGCGGAGTCCTCGCCCACCGGCCAGCCAGTGGCAAGTCCCTCCGGCCTTCAGCGGATCAGGGCAACGTGCCCCTCCTCGCTATGCTGGCGCACGTCGCCAGCCCCCGTTAGGCGTGCGTCGCCTTGCTGCAGCGCCTGATGCGCCATCAGTTCGGCCGTTTCCCTCTCGCTGAGGTCAACGGTCCCCCAAGAAGTCACCTCCTCCGCGGGGACTTGGCGGTCAAGGCCCCTAGCGCCCTCCCCCGGCTCCAGCTCCGGGATGGAGTTGGAGGCGGCTGACGCGGCTGACTCGAGCCCCGCTTCCTCGCCGTCCGGTGACGGCGTGCGCCGGTCGCGGCGACCCCGGCTGCCGCTGCTAACGCCCCCCGCTGTCGGTGGTGGCAGCGTAAAGCTGCTCCTAGCAGCTTAACGCTCGGCGTCGCGGCTGTCCCTGCGCTCGCGGCGCTCGCGGCGTATGCCTGCGTTGCTGGCGCTGCGCGCGCCCCGCGCCGCCGGCGAGCGGGCTCGCGCCGCTGCTGCGGCTGCGGTCGCTGTCGCTGCGGCCGCTGCCGTACTCCGATGGCGATCCGCCGCTGCTGCCGCCATCGCCGCCACCCCCGCCGCCGCTGCCGGCAAGGTAGTCCACGCCAAGCAGCGCGCTGTCCTCCTGAGCGCTGCTGCCTCATATGGACGATGCGCTGGCGGCGTCCGCCGCCTGCCCATGGGGCTCTACGGCCCCCCCTGGTGCGGCGCGCGCCGTGCCCCGCATGGCGCCCTGCATCGCCTGCAGCAGCATGCGCTGCATCGCCGCGTCCCTCGCGGCCTAGCGCTCGCGCGCCGCTTGCTCGCGCTTGCGCTCGCGCTCGTGCGACGCCTGCTCCCTCGCAGCCGCGTCGCGCGCCATGAGCGCCATCCGGCGCGCCAGATCGCTCATGTTATTTGGAGAGCTGGTTGAAGCCCTCCTCCGATCGGCGCGCGAGGGCGCCGGCCTCCGCACGCAGCGAGGCTGCATCGTCTGTCACGGCGGTTCTGAAGTTTGCCGTGTCCGCGGCAAGCGTCGCGTGCCTGCGCTTGTTGCTGCCGTCATCCTCCCGAGCATATAGCTGCACTCATTGTCTTTTCTTCATTGTCTTCAAAGTTTAGAGAGTGGCATACGTCTAGGCACATGGAAGGTATGCCAAGAATGATCTGGTATTTCTTCCATGTAATACCCATGCCTCGAATGCTAAAAAGCTTGCACACAGAAGTATTTTGACTACTGTGGATATGATGGCACTGTTTGACTCGTGGCCACTGACTGCAACAGTGGCGACCGCAGTCATTGGTGGATCTTGAAGGCAATTGCGACCAACCATCCCTTGTCACCTAGAGCTCTACGATGTTTTGATTCGTTTCCATGAGCTGTGATGGTGTCTTTGCTGATGGTCATCATATTACCCCATAGGCATATTGTCAATCTGAGCCTGGGGTGCAGCTCCTTCGCTCTGGGTTGCGGTCATAGAGGACCAGGGGTTGGGCTAGGGTCCGCTGGATCTGCTATCACTTAGGCTGATTTCATCACTTAAAAGTTATGTCGAACTACTGTACATGCTTGCATTTGCAATTACAGGAGAACTTGTTGCATACATGTGATGATGGCACCACAATGTGTTTACGTGCAGCATACATCAACTATGAGCACGGTGATGTTTGCACCGCAGTTTGTGTCAGATGCCAGCATATGCATCACCTCAGTATGATTCACGTGTACAAGCTGCATGGCATTGTTGGATTTTTGAGTAGAAATTGATGCCGCTCAATGCTATATCCCGCAAGGAGATGACGCTATATTTGTGCTGCAACATTGCGCTAACCTCAGATGTTCTCAGCATGGTGCTGCACAGGTTCACATGGAGGTGCAATCGTCAACGAGGGCTCTTTTAGCTGTGCCTCTTCTCACTTCGTTGGCATCTCAGGTGCGCCGATTGCAGATGTACACAACATTTACAGTCACTACATCAAGATTTTTTGCTGGCATCTGCACTTGTCATTTCACGCTGGTAGACAAACCATTCGTGAAGGAAGCTCTGCAACGGACAGCAGCATATGCTACAGCACATTGTTCAATATTTTTCAAAAGAGAGTGAACACTGTACAAATCAACGGGGGGAAGGCAGGTGTGTTACGCAAGGCCGGGTTAGCTAAGCGTCAGATCCTCATTGAGCTGAGCATATCGCTGGCGCGGGAGTTGGCGGAGCGCGTCATGGCGTACACACGCGGAGCGCGAATGCTGGGCTGTGTTGCAGCGCCGGTATCCAAGCTCCTAGGACACAGCGCAGACTAGGCTGCTGCGTTGACGCAAGCTTTTCGATTGCATAGGCAACCCGGCCTCCCTTGGGCCTTTATAAATACAAGTCCATAAGTACAAATCAAGCAGCAGACTGATGTTCGGCTTGCGGAAGCACCCAATGACAGGTCTAGGTAAATTGCACAAGAGGATTTACTGACACGTGCTCCGATTTTTATTCACTTCATTGTTGCTGCTGACAGCTAGCAAGCACCCATGACAGGTCTAGGTAAATTGCACAAGAGGATTTACTGACACGTGCTCCGATTTTTATTCACTCCATGTTGCTGCTGACAGCTAGTGGGGATGGTGGCGCCATTGCAAATGATGGACACTTTTTGTGTACAGATTCCCACTTCATTGCCAACGAAGGTGCGTAATCCGGTGCTGCAATTGTTTTTACTATACTTACTATGTGAGGCACTGCACATTCTGGTGTACGTGATAGGATGACTCGGCAGTTTCACAATGGACACGCAAGAAATAGTTGAAGGTTTGCAGTTTCGTGGAAAAGCTCCGGTCTTGACTGCCCCTGCAGCCTTGTCACAGTGCATCCGAGTTTCTTGTGAGCTTTTGTCGATACACTATGCAGAAGTATGTGGATTGTCCAACTGACAATAGTATGATCTGCCTGTGGCGTAGCGGTAAGAGCTTTATTTGCCATTCTATGTTGATATTTGCAACTGGACTGGTGTTGTAATGTTGACTCGGCCACAATGAAGCCAGCACTCAGCCAGACAGCAGCGCAGGGCACTGAGGCAGCCACTGGCACAAACCCTCCTGTGAAGTCTGTGGGTCTGGGCTGGTATAGTAGATGTAGTTCTAATTAAAACCACCTGCTGTAAACAGATGATTGGGTTTAAGACTCATTTAACGTTTTCCTGGGAAACAGCTGCTGCAGTACTGTGTACGGAATCAGCCAGTATTGATAGGGTTTGTTTATGTGTCACCCGCATTCCAGTGATGCTTTAGTTCGAGGTTTATGTGTCACCCGCATTCCAGTGATGCTTTAGTTCGAGGGCTTGTCGATGCTGCTGCATCCGCAGCCATCAGTTGCATGTCAGCTGCGACTACTTGTGCCATGTGAAAACACTTGAGCTCGCTCAATCATGACAGCTACAAGTGTTATAACCTCACCCTTACGTACCGTGCCAATCACCAGCGCTTGATGGCGGCGGCGCCATCTTCAATTCTGGCAACGTTACGTGCGACTCCTCGACGTTCTCCAACAACTCAGGTATTTTGGATACTGACTACTAGCTAAGTACTTTTTATTAATTCTCGCTCAGGGCGCGAAAAAGCCCAGATGATTGGCATCTAGCTGTAAGGAATCTACATGTCGTATGACAGTCTGAAAGTGTCGCAACGACAACCACTCAAACGCCGCCGCCGCCAAATGGCATCTCGGGGTCCTCCCCTACGTCCTCCTCCATGTGCCCCCCCCCCTGGATTCTGCCATGTGTGTCATGACACGGCCAGAGTACGCCATGTGGAGCGCTGCCGACAGTGCCGAGCGTAAGCGCGCCAGGGCGATGCCCTTGAGAGCTTTAGGGCGCGCTCCTCCGGGCACTGACATCCTGCTGGCATACTCCGTCGCCACAGCCTCCAGCAGCTTCCGCCCCTGCTCCCCGATGCTGCCAAATGACCCTATTGGCAAAGTGGCAAGTTTGCAAAGTGGCAAGTTTGTAGCAATTCTGATCATAATGACCAGAATAGTGGGTAGTCTTGGCGGCCTC
The DNA here is from genome assembly GCA_017506865.1 of Tribonema minus. Classification (NCBI taxonomy): domain Eukaryota; class Xanthophyceae; order Tribonematales; family Tribonemataceae; genus Tribonema; species Tribonema minus. The sequence continues at coordinate 998,636 of JAFCMP010000536.1, read as the reverse complement.
TTGGTCGCGGCAGCATCGCTTGGGGTCTGCTGCAGTCTTCGCCGCCCGCGACGCCACCTGTGCCTCGAAGCAGGTAACGTCCACCATGAGCGGTAGGTGGCGTGTCGGGTCGTCGTAGCCGGTCACCGGGAAGGCGTCGGCAGGCAGCACGATGTCCATCCTGCGACTCCCCGGCGGCCCGGCGGACCCCAGAAACGGCGTGTAGTCCTCGTCCACCAGTCCCGTTTTGAGGTATTGCCGCAGGATGCGCTGCGTGGCCCTCTTGACGCTATTGTGGACGATGGTGTCGTGCGCCTTGACGCGTGGCGCTTGACACAGCCGTGCATGCAGGGTGCCGCCCGGCGACTTCCCGCACAGCTTGCAGCCTGCCGTCTGCTCCTCTACTCCGATGGCGCGATTGACGGCCAGCTGCCAGGATAGGCCATCGAACGAAGCCGTTGTGGAGTACATGGGCTCGTTGAGGAATGCCATGCCGATCGAGTGCATGTGGCGCTGCGACCGGAATCGAGCAAGTGCTTGCGTGCGTTGCGTGCCCTGCGGCAGCTGTTGCAGGTCCGCCTCCACCTTATCTGCAAGCTCGGTAGCGACGGCATCTGCAAGCGCACTCTGATTGGGGCGCTTCAGGCTACACTGCAACTGCAGAGCACTGGCGTCAAGTACGCAAGCAGCATCCGCACCAGTGCCACCACCTGCTGTCGGCCGCAGCGGCGGCTGCTGCGTAGGTGGTTGCTGCTGCAGTGGTGTTAGCGCTGGTGGCAGTATATGTTCCAGCTTGTCACCTGTTGCTGCACGTAGAGATGTGGCAGCTGTGGCGATCGTCCGCATGAGGGGCAGGCGCGCCACCTCTGCTGCTGCTGCGCCTTGTAGCATTGCTGGTGTGGAACGCGCAGCGCCTGCATTGACGGCTGCCGCTGCTGCGTGCGCTGGTGCTGCAGCTGCGCCGCCTGCCGTTGCTGCTGCTGCCAGTGGTGTTGCTGCTGCCGCAGGTGTTGGTGCAGCACCTGCCGCATTGGCCGCTGCCACCGCCATTGCCGCTGTCGCAGCCGGCACGGTTGCGGCGCCGCCTGCCGACGCTGCTCCTGTTGCAGGTGCTGCAGCAGCCCTTAGGCTAGTAGGGCCTGTAGCAGCTGTGTTGCCTATGCCCGCAGCCGCTGCTGTTGATGCTGCAGTTAGTGATGCCGCCGAGGCCACTTGAGGTGCAACATGTGCTGCCGCTGCTGCAGCAGCCTCTGATGCTGGAGCAGCTGCTGCTGCCGCCGCTGCTGCTGCCGCCGGAGTAGTTGCGCCGTGCGCCGCCGCTGCTGCTGCTGCCGCTGGTGCCGCCTGTGCTGCCGCCGCGGCCCCTGATCCAGCGGCAGCTGCGTCGTGTGTTGCCGGAATGGCTGCGCCATAAGCGCGGCCAGCCGCTGATGCAGTTGCCGCTGCCGGAGCGGTCGCGCCTCCACTGGCAACCGCCGCTGCCGCTGTAACAGTTGCCGCTGCTGATGCTGCTGGTGCTGGTGCTGCTGCCGCTGCTGCCGGTGCCGCTTGTGTTGCCGCATCCTCAGCAGCGTTGTCTGCAGCCGCTTGAGGAGCCGCCTGCTGCAGCACCCACGCCCATCCAGAGAGTGCTGGCTGCAGCGCTTGTAACGTGCCCGCCACATACGCAGCATCAGCGATGTCGCAGGCGCTGGTAATGCCAAGGCCACCATGCCGTGTTGGGAGTCGCGCTTGCTGTAAGGCTGGGCCGTGCGCTGCCAGATGGAAGTGGGCCCCACTTTGCTCAAACTGGCGCCAGGTCTGGCCTGGTGGCTGCAGGCCCATTGAGTGCTCAAGCACCCACTGCGTGACCCGATACCACTCCTTGGCGGCTGGCGCTGTCTGCGTAGTGGGAATGGTGCGCAGGCAGTACGTCATGCGAGGCACCACGCAGTAGCGCAGTAACCTGAACATAGCCCTCGGAGATGTCAGGCGCGCGCATCGCTCTGCACATCGAGCCCCTGCCCCGCCTGCACCCGCTTCCCTGCGCAGCCATGCGTCCACAAAGCTGCTGTGGCCCACCGGCACCCCCAGCAACACAGCTCCACGGTTCTGATTTTCATCCGTATCCCCCACTAGCTGAACGCCCAGCTGCTGCAGCAGTTGCCGCTCGTGGTCTGTCACCACATGCCCCCTGCCAGGCAGCGCGCGTGACTTGGTGAGGTTTAGCTCCAGCCCCACCTCCGCAAAGTGTTGTTTGAGCTGCGCCACCGCCTGTATGTCATCCTGAGTCAGCGTGCAAGCGCCTGTTCGGACGTTGGCATCGTCCGTGTAGGCGCCCATCCGCCTCCGCGCGCGCTGCGCGGCCGCCGCCTCATTGAACCGTTTCAAGCACTGAGCAATGGCGCCGCAGAAGAGCATCGGTGCCGCGGGGTCCCCCTGCTTAAACCCGCGCTGAGACATGATGATGCGCGTGGAGCCGTCGACGTGCTGGAACAGCAGGCGTGGCCGAGAGCGAACGTATGTGCCGATGAAGTAGTCGAGGAAGTCCGGCAGCTAACCCTAACCCTAACCCTAACCCTAACTCTAACCCTAACCCTAACCCTAACCCTAACCCTAAGTACACCACCGCGCATGACCTGCACAGCCGGTAGAGCACCGATGTCGTTTTACGTAGATGCATGCACGGAACCATTGCGATATCACAACAAAGCAGATGAATACAAGTATTTGTTGGTTATCATCAACAACCCTTGGGTAAGCCTAAATACATGAGCCCCGCATTGCCTTATGAGCCCTCTACAGTAAAGCGGCACTCCGCAGATCAGGGGGCTTGCAATAACCACAAGCACAGTGAGCTGACCACAGATAAGGTCCAGCCGCTGGCATTGGCTTGCGGCCCAGGATGTGCAGGCAGAGCAGAGCCCTCTGATGTTCTGATAGTGCACTACCAAAATGCTTACCTGACATGAAGCATGCATGCCGACACAACCAATCATGATGGCGACTATAGCTTTTGACCTTGTACACACACAATACTTGGAAGTATGTCAATCATAATCTGAGTTTGCATGGATCTAGAGTGTATACACGATACAAGTTGTAGTGGCCAGAATTTGATCAACCACTTTGAGATCACTGATTAAAGCCCCAGAGTTGACCACAAAAGAGGTGATGCTCCTCATTTACATGGCACTATACTTGTTGGCGACATATTGGACATACACATGTTCTCTTTGTGGTGCATTGAAACGTCTTGTTCAGCTAGCACTGACCGCACCGATACCCATGACTGCGAGTTTCCTGCTGCCGCAGCTCCCGCAGGAGGGGTGCTTTCCAACATCGGTGTATTCATTAGCAAGTCCACAACCTTCACTCACAACTCAGGTACCACAGGCCGTATCCCATGGCTTTGTTGTTATTGCCATTGTAGCTGTCTTTTGCAGAAACTGTTGCATCAAGAACTGAGTCTGTTGAGATCAGAGCACACTGCAATCACACACATCACGTTCCACTGCGCCCTTGAGTCATAAATGCTTTCAGCGCTGACAATGTGCGCACAGCATTGGTGGCAGAGATGATGGACACCGGTGCAGGAGCAGCAGCTTCCTAGGCACCCTCTCATTTGCCGCCATGTGTTTTTCTGCTGATGATGTGTGCCACAGCCAGAGATTATGGAGGCGTCATGGTCAACAACGCGAACGCAACAGTTGTATGTGCCTCAACAACTTTCACAAGCAACTCAGGTACTCTACCTCAAAATTTATACATTCAATGTATTTTGCTCAATTATTCACCAAAACCCAAGATGGTTACTATCACGCTAGCTACAAAAGCAGTTAACATGCTGTTCAAGCACAAAAAATTACAGGATCGTACGGCGTCAGCAGTGGCTTCCGTCATTTGACACGGCCCACATGCATACCATGTGAAATTGCCGAAGCGCACAGCCTAGATGCATGGCTTGAACCCCATGATTTAGCTGGTAATGTGTAAGCTCTGTACCTGTGTAGCCATCTTCTCATTTGAAGTACTCAAATTGAATTCAGCATGCAGGCTTCGAAGCTAGAAGTTTGGTGCGAGTGGCAGTTCAGAAGTAGTTGTCGTGTACCGTTCGCACATGTGCTATCATGGTAATTGAAGTAGTTTGCCCTGTTCAGCCACAATTGATATCGTATCGTTGCCCATACACGCCTTGCGTGCTGCTGCAGCTCCCCAAGCTGGAGTGCTGTCCAACACTGGCATCTTCATCTGCAATACCAGCAAGTTTGCACAATTCAGGTACGTAAATACAGCTGTGTCCCATAGCTTTTGCTTGCTGCTTTAAGGCTTGACGTCCTGCCACTGCGGCTGTGATGCGGAAATTTGTTGTGTCAAGCCCAGAGCCGCTGCATCATTCTGGCAGTGCAGCACTGCAACAACAGTGAAACCGCAAGCAGTCCACAAGTTTATCAATCCAGTCTCTCGCCCTTGGCGGCCCTCAAAGCATTGGTGGTCGGCGTGCCATCTCCGTAAGGGTGCCTCAGGAACTGCTTTGTGTTGTGTATGCACAGTCCGTCTACGTCAGGGTTCACCTCGCAATGCTGACAATGCTAACATCGGTGCCAGCACCAATTGCGAAACACTGCAGCAGTTGCCAAAGCAGTTACATCATATGTCTCCCCATTCAAGTTGCTTCTCTGCTGACGTTGTGTGCCACAGCCACCGATTATGGAGGCGTCATGATCAACAACGCCCGAGCAACAGTTCACTGCATCTCAACAGCCTTCATCAGCAATTCAGGTACTTGAACGTCCTTCATCGTTTTTGTGCAGGAAGTTCACATGTGTGCTTCCACATTGTAGAAGTGCATAGGGGACTTGAAGCTCATGTTAGACTTTCAATCTGCCTGCTCTCTGGAATTGCTCACCCCAGTCTTGATTTGAAGTTGGTCACAGCACTTTGCTAATGTTTACCTCCAGGTGATGGTCATGAAGATGTTGCATCGTGCGGGAGTTGATATTTAAAGTGACTTGATAGAGTATACCACTGTAAGGTATCCCTACAGCACACCACTGTCTCCCTTCTTCGCCCACCTACTGAAGGTACTAGGCAGTGTTGGGAAGGAAGCGTTGTGAGACAGTAATCTGCTGATGGTGCGTCTTGTGCTGCCACTGGCAGTTCAAGGTGCATCAACATGTGAAAGTGATTCCACGTATGCCAATGGTGTCCCATGCTTCAGCAAGCCAATGGCGGAGAGAACATGTGCGAGCAACAGTCACAGCAGTCCCTAATGTGTGGCGCTTCTGGCTGCGCTACTGCGCTAGAAAATTGTAGTGTGGTGTCTTTGCACCCGGGTAGAAGGAGAAGGCTACACTGCCAAGTGTGCACTGAAGCTCAGTGATGGAGCTAGGGACACAACAAGTGTTAGCCCTATTATAATGTTAGCCTCACCCTCATGCAGCAGTAATAACAAGTGGGTATCCAGTTGCAGCGTCTGATCCTGGCCCTGACCCTTCAAGTTGCTTTCCACCTCAGAGTCTCACAAACCCTTGGCCAACCCCATCTCAAATCCCCTGCCCCACTTTCAGACAGCAAGACTTCAAGTTAGTGTTTATAGCAGCATGGTGCCAGTTCGCACACTCCCAAACAGAGTGCAATTGCTCAAGACTTTGGTGACAATGATGCCATCAATCGCATTTTCTGCATCACCAAGTCACTGTCAGTAGCCCTGCCTTGAGTCTGCTTGCGATGGTCTGCCACACTGTCGCAGCTGACAGCGCCGGCGCAACAGTGGCAAATTCACCTGCGACTCCTCGAGCTTCGTCAACAATACAGGTGAACTGCATGAGCATGCCTCAATGTTCAAGACTGTTGTGCACAGGGTGACGCTCCGCTGTGGAGCGTCCCTCACGGAAGTATCACATGCCTGTTCTTTGGGCACAACGTGCACCTCCATCGGTACGTTTTCGACCCCTGTTGCCCTTCCTCTTGCTCCGCTGCCCCGAAACGCAGCGTACCTTCAAGTTGATAACATGCGTGCAGCTGTCTGTGCCTTTGCGGCATTGCAGATATCAAATTGCCGTCAGCTGGTGCACCAGACCACTTGCAAGCAGTTGTACATGTAGCTTGCAATGCGCAGTCATCACTTCAGTGAGCTGTTTACAGCAGTACTGCTTCGTACGCACAGACCTCAGGGCCTGTTCAGGGTCTGCTGAAGCAGCCAGGCTGAGCGCCCCTGGTGCACAGACGACGCAAACTCGCAAATAGGGGCTGGCTCCCATGCGGCGTTCAATGTGACATCATCAGTTAGATTCAAGAGCCTAAAGCGCACTTGCAGTCTACTGTTACAACAGCACTCAGGCTCAACCGCTTTAAAATTTGTCAAGAGCAGGCGGCACTGCTAACGGAGATGTCAGTCCGGCCGCATGCTTGCACATCGTGCACGCTACCACCCCGCCCAGCACAGCATTGCAACTCGATGCGCGTGCACGCTGCAGCGTGCTGCAACTGGCGACAGCATCCCATCTGCACCGGTTCGCAAGCTGTGCCGTCAACCCATCAGGCACTTTTGCTGCTCCCATGAGTCTCGCAGCTACCACATATGGTGGCGCGATGGTCAGCGATGGCTCGGGAAGCGGCGTGACCTGCAATTCATCGACGTTCACGGGCAACAGAGGTGAGGCAGTTCAGCCGGCGGGGTTTCCAAAGTGAAGGGTGGTCAATCTTGCGGCATGTGGAAAGCTGTTGCATCTGCAACATGAGGAACCTTGCAAGCGTCGGGTAGGCAACTTGAACAAGCAATGGGCATATCTGGTACCCGTTCGCGCACTTACATGTGACCCAGATGAGGACCGTAGACAATGCGTCTGTGTGCAAACGTGAGCCCTGACCTTTGCCGTGATGTCAGAATTGAGCTCCTAGCCAGAGATGGGCCAGCACAGGCAAAAGGTCAACTGGGCTTCCAGGAATGGTTGTCTATGACGTCGTGTCGTACAGTTCCACTAGCAACGCTCTTGACATTGAGAATCATGCAGAAACCCACAGCTGGCGTTGACAGGAGCACATCGCCCTGATGTTGCCCGTCTGACAACCGTGCGCCTGCTCAACAGGCTCACCGTGCCTCAACATTTGCCGCAAATGGGCAGCGGCCATGCACCGCCGACTCTCACATTGTCCGAGCGAGTGTTTTGCTGAATTTTCAGTGCGGCATTGCGTTTCAATGAAGCATGATGTGTTGTGGTCTCGGTCCACAGACATCAAATGTCTAGACTGAATCATTCTCATTAATGAATTGTGCACCCTTTTGTGCACTCAGTTTTAGTGAGGCATTTGTGTGTCGTGGTCCCGGTGCACGGATGTCAAATGGTTTACACTGAGTTACCCTCACCTAAAACCTCTCTGTACCTTTAGAGGCTTATTTCACGCACGCCAACCCATAGAAAACCCGATGCACAGCAACAGTGTAGTGCAGAGCATGCTTCCTGAAACCAAATAGAAGTAGATTTTTTTGCGATACATGCACAGCTATGCCCTGGCCGCAGGTTCCTGCATTGCTGATTGACTCATCAGCACCCTCTACATCTGTTGTGAGTCCTGAATACATGTATGATCATACTACCTGCTCTTTGCTCAGCTAGCAGTGCCGGAGCCATCTCAAATACGGCAGCGCTGACGCTGAATGGAGTCAGCTTTTCAGGCAATGCGGGTGAGAGCTGAGTGCTGCCGCAGCAGGTGCAGACACATGCGCAGCCGCGTTGTTCCTTGGAGTGGGCACTGCACAGCTGGGGGGGGGGTTGGGAGAGTATGTGTCGATAACCTACCGCTTTGGTTGTTGATGTACCTCACACCCTGAGTAACTCTGAACCCTAACCTGACCTGAGCTGCGATTCGTATGCTGACACTGAACCACTGGCATTTCACCATGCTCGATTTCATGTACGTGTATGCAGCTTTACATGACATCTCCAACAGGTACATAGGGTTTGCATGACAGTCCCTGCACTTGCATCAGTGTGCACATGTTAAGTGGTAATGGGATTAAATGTGCACCACTCTGTTGAATACATTTTAAATATTTAATCTGGACGATGGCACATACGTCGTGAAGGCATACGCACTTTTGCTTGAGAGCAATGCATCTGTGCCATCCAACTTGTTGGCCATATGGCATATGGTGCACCACTCTGTTGAATACATTTTAAATATTTAATCTGGACGATGGCACATACGTCGTGAAGGCATACGCACTTTTGCTTGAGAGCAATGCATTCGTGCCATCCAACTTGTTGGCCATATGGCATATGGCAACATAAGAAGCTGGGACTCCGCAGATGAGACTACAGCATATAAATCGGGCCCCACTGTAGAATTGACATATGAACAGTATATGCATGGCACCTGGGGCATTAGGGGGTATAAATTGGCTATGGGGGTGCTCTGTACCCCATGTTGAGAGTCAAACAACAACTCACTAATGAATCTCTGCTACCCGGAGCACAACATGTTGTATTCCACAGATGCTGCTGCTGTAGCTTGACGAGTATGCGACCATGCCAGCCTTTCATCGCACACACCCTCTCTGATGCCTATGACTGCTTTCTCTCATGTCTTGCGCGGCAGCCGATGATACAGGGGGCGCCATCATCAACAACCCAGACAGCACCTTCAGTTGCGCTGATTCGGATTTCATCGGCAACACAGGTGACGTTCCGCTGGTCGTCGGACACACTCACTTGCCCAAGAGTCTGCAGCTGCGCCTTTGGTACCAATACTCCAGTATTTTGGAGTATATGTATACCAATGACAATAGAGCTGGCACTTAAGAACATGTGGACCCCGGTGCTACTGCCACTGGTCTGCACTCACATCATCATAAAAGACTGCGAACACCTGGCTTGCTCAAGTTAGTTGCAACCCTTACTGAGTGATGATGTGTTTGAAGCATAATCGCCGCTGGCCACATGTAGGTGATGGTGCTTAGGTTGCAGGCCCAGATGTGTAGTGCGCCAGAGGGCATGCTTGAATGCTGCTGTGTTTTGATGCTTGCGTAATGCGGTTTCTCGTTGCTGCAGCGGTGGGATCTGGCGGCGCCGTGTCCAATGCCGGCGAAATGACCTGCGCAACAACGCGTTTCATCAGCAACTCAGGCAAGTACTCTATGAAGTAGGCGGTAGAGCACTCTGAGGTCCCGGTGCTGATGAGCACCGCGTACGGTATGTATTGTATGGTCACGGCAGCAGGTGGGCGCCGATCTGGCAGCAGGTCACAGGATAGAGAGTCCGATGAAGGCAATCAGGTGTAAGAATAATGACGGCCTTGAAGAGCATAGGAATTCCAGCCAGGACCATACATTACCCTACCCTCTCGCCTGGAGTGCCCAACTCCTTACCTGGAAATATGCCCACGTGGCTCACTGACAACTGGATTTTCATTTTCTGTGCAGTGGTGCTTGAAGTCGATTCACTTATAGTGGAGTGCCCTGTGTATCTGTTCATACTTTTATGTTGCTGTTAAAAACATGTGGCAAGCGCACGCACGGTAGACAAGTTCAGGAGTATAGAAAGTAAACTGTCAGAGGTTTATGCCATCAACGCATATGTACGTTGATCATTTGATGTCGCAGCAGATGCAGACTTGCCTACAGTAGTTGGGAGGCACTTTCTTTGACCATGGTCATGTCAGATCTACTTAGATTCAGAACCACGTGCACGTTGGAATTGTCTTGTAGATTTTGATTTTCAAGGCAAGTCTCATCATCATGTACTCATGTCCTCCTCTCAAGTCTGTGATCATGGACTCAATGTACTCATCACATACTCGTACAGTGCACGCTGAAGTGTAGATACTTCAGTCAATGCAAGTCTGGCAGATGGCAGTGCTCAACTGTTGAACATGCTGTGCCTTGGGGCGTCTGTGAGAAGTGAAGCAAAGCCCATGGAGGATTCATATTCAGAAGCCGTAGACATGCGGCGTGACATGCTGCTGCAGCACAAACACATGTTTGAACATGGCACCTGCTGTACTTCTCCGCATCTGTGCTCACTTTTTCATCACACCTGCACTAGAACAGCAGAGTCACCATGCATGCAAAATCTGGGATGCCGTCCCAGGGCTTTTTCGATCACCAGTTGCAGCCCTTGACTGCCCCACCGCTCAAGCGCGGCAAGGTTTGAATTGTTCAAAAGCAGCAGCCACCTGCGGGGGGGTCGTTGTTCAGCACCAGCATTCGGTAGGAGAGTTACACAGTTGTACACCACCAGTCGTTTGCCGAAGCTTCAATGTGCTGTTTGCTGAAGTTGATGAAGTGGTACATAACACAGCCTTATTGTAGCAAGCATCGAATACCTAAGCACACCCTCATCACCGCCGTCTACATGGGTCCCATTGCGCGTGCTTGCAGCCAGCGGAGGCGGCGCCGTTGCCAACGACGGGCAGATGGAGTGCACATCCACGTCTTTTGCCGGCAACTCAGGCGAGTGACGCTCATGAGCTTATGAGTACTTTGTACAGGCTACAGTCCGGTTCAACACGCGCACACCTGCCCACGCGCACCATACCTCAACAGTCAATGCCCCCGCGCACCCGCTACCAATGGCATGCACTTACTCCTTCACTGTTTGAACCATGTTGAACCATGTAAAAGTACTTCCGTGGGCATGCCAAATGCCACTGCTGTGCACATGCCATGACAGTGCAAATTGGAGTTTCATTAGCACTAGCACTGGCCTGTGTAATCCTCTTTTTGTCAAAGTTTTTGAGGCTCTTCACATTGTCTGTACGCAATAGGTTCATAGCATGACACTCACAGCAAGGCACAATCAACTGACCTCTATGGCTGAAGGCAACATTGTCGGTTGCGGATGCTGGCATACAGCAGTTGGATTTGAGTTTCTGCTCAACCATCATGTGCCCCTACAGGTTCGGCCGGCAGCAGTGAGCATACCTGCAACGGATTTTTTCCAGCTGCCAATGCAGGGGTCCCCCTTTAGGAATCCGAAGTACCTCAGGAAATGCTCATGCAGCAAAATGGCTGCTGATGTTCATGCTGGTACCAGAGGTGCACCTGGACGACTCACAGTGCCCAGAACTTCAACTCTGCTAACGCTGCTCTCAGCTGCCGGCAACGGCGGGGCTGTCGGCGGGAGCGGCGGCATCTACTGCAGCGCCACAAACTTCACCAGCAACTCCGGTGAGCGCGTACCGCTCATCTTTTGCTGAGCAATAAGGACTCTGAGGTATGTAAATGCCGCAAGTGTTAAAAAGTGCTGAGCACTGGCGTGTGCCCTCAGTTACTGTACGCACTGTTGGCAACGGTCATGGGCGCAGTGCGCCTCAGCGTCATCAACATCCGCACAGTAGGCAAGAGAGCGCTCAGCAGTGGTCTGTCTCGCTCAAAAGTCACATGAGCGTACGGCGGCGCGCGCTCATGACTCCGTGTTGCCATCTCCGTTGCTGTGTGAAGGCGGCGCTTGTGCTGGTGGCCTTACCTGCTCAGACAATCGCAGACTTGCACCCAATGACACGATTTACAGGGGCAAACGGCCTCGCACTAACAAGCAGCAGAGGAATACATTCAGGTCACTGCAGCCTGCCCTTTGTACGCCTGCTGGCAGTGGCGGTTCGGTGCTGCCGCAGTACACCCTCTGCACACAGTGCCTTGTTTACTCGCCAACAGCTCACAATGCGCCGCGCAAAGCGGCCTGCAGCCACACATGTGCCGCAGCAACGCTCCTCTCAAACTTCAACTGCCCCCCCCCTACGCAGCCGCTGCCGGCTGCGCCGTCTTCATTGACGCGGCGCAGCACAACTTCAACTTCAGCGGCTGCACGTTCCTCGGCAACACCGCCGGCGCTGGCGCGGGCGGCGCCATTCTGCAGCAGGGCGAGGGCGCCATGGCGAGCGCGCTGCTGGCGGCGTCCACGTTCGAGGGCAACTCGGCGGGGTGCTGCTACACGGCGGGGTACGAGGCGGCCGCGCAGTACACGTGCCTGGACGCCTCCGCCGGCTACAGTACCAATTGGTGAGCGCTGTTGCGTGTAGCTGCTGCATGTAAGGATATGCACCCATGAAGGCCCCAAGGGGGGCCGGATGTCCGTCGTGTTCCCTACAGCTCGCATCCTATACTGTACTTGTGGCTGCAGCGATGAACTGGCGGCGGCTGCAGTTCGTAAGGCTCCCAAAGAAACGCCGCTGAACAGTGGGCATGTGCGCTTTAGTAAACATGTGCAGCACCTGCATGTGCATGGATGCTGTGATCACAGACTCCAAGAAATGTGATGGCTATAGATTGGTCAGGCCCTCTCGGCCTTGCGCGCCTCGCGCGCGTGTGCTGAGCCGAGTCAGCAAACGTACGCGCCGAGCACGAATACGTGCATGCACACGCAGTGGGTTTTCGTGTGGCAGGCAGACAATTCCTTGATCACTTACCAAGTAGTACTCTCAGAGATGCGTCAGCTACAGGCAAGCGGCAGACTCTGTGGTAGTATACACAGTGAAACGACGTTGCACTTCCTCCGTGTTAGCAAGTTCAACGTCTCCCCGTCACAATCACACCAATATCCGACTCGTATGCATGTAAAGTCAGTACTTGACTCATGAATCGACTTGTTTGACTCATGCGCGTGCCGCCTCCCCCGCACGCGCGCGCGCGCGCGCGCGCAGGCAGTGCTGCAGCGCCGGGCAGTACATCGGCGCCGGCGACAGCAGCGCGCTCCTCTGCAAGACGTGCTTCTCCGACTCGTTGAACTGCAGCGGCATCGCCATTGGCGCCACGGTGGCGACGCTTCCGCTGACGCGCGGTCACTGGCGAGAGACCCTGCGGCAGGAGGCCATCAGGGACTGCTGGAATCCGGACGCGTGCGCGGGGGGGATGGCGGTCGCGGCGGGGAACGCGCTGAACTACTGCGCCGACGGGTATCAGGGACCCTGTGAGTGGCGAGTACGTGGTGACGCAGCTGCCGTAGCATTGACGTTGAAGGGAGGGGGGGGGGGGGGGGGGCGACAAAATGTAACTGGTTATTGCCAGCATCCTTGCCATTTGTTGATGACGTACATGGCCAGGATGCAAGTAGGGGTTATGTCCAAAGGTGAACCCTCTTGTATGAAGCGTCCACGGCAGGGCTAGGTTTAGGCCATGGCTTGACTTTGGCAACCCTACAACGTTACACCGTTGTTTACGTACTGATCTGTTGCGCGAGATAGGTGTCGCAACGTTGGTACTGATGGCACTGCGTTCGTCTCTGCTGCAATAGGTACTCTGCTGCCAATGCACCCTGCGCAGTGCGCCGCAACAGCTCCTTACTACCGCTTGCCTGATACATACCATAGTGTCAGCTGGAGTGCAGGTAGAGCGTAGGTGAGAAAGGTACGCTTGGGGTTGACAACCTCCACCCGCTTCTGCCAATCAAAACCTGTCAGTGTGACAGCCAACACAGAGGCACTGCTGAGGCTGCTGTCTGCTCCTCTCCTCGCGCCACGTGCGCGCCGCAGACTGCGCCGTCTGCCGCGACAGTTACGCGGGGCTGAGCGGTTACCGCTGCGTCAAGTGCAGGGCCGAGCGCTGCCGCGCTCGCCTTCACGGGCGTCGCGCTGCTCGTGGCGGTGCTGCTGCTGGGAGCGTGGCTGTTTGCGTCGGGGCGGCTGGAGGCAGGCATGCGCAGTGCTGCGTCGAAGGCTGCGCAGTTCTGCCTGCAGCTGCTCAGGCGGCTGCATATCCCTGTGGTCGTCTTCCAGGTGCGCACGTTTTGTCGGTTCTCGCGTAGGGCGCGAGAGAGCCGAGATGGGTGGTGTCGAGCTTGCTGTGAGAGAGTCTACACGTGTCTTGTGACAAGTCGAAGTGTCTCGATGTGCATTGATGATCCCTCCGGGTATGTACGTGTGCACACTGTCTGACACGCACAGAGTAGAGATATGTGTTTAGTAAATGAACACTCCTCGAGTGAAGTAGCCACCGTGACAGTTTGTCAACTGCAGCTGGCAAAGACTTCGCGCACGGAATGGGGCCGGTTAATTTCAACTCGGTTTGATCTGTTACTGTGACCTGTGCAAGCAGATGTCTGGTGTTGGTCATTGACAACATGAACATGCGGTCCACTCCTTGAACAACTGTCGCTGTTAGAGTCTGGCTAAGCAAGCACAAACTTCAACTAGGCTAGATGTCCTGCTTGCCAAGGACCCCTTGAGGGGTGGCCACGGTCATTGCGAGGCTGCTACTTCAATCACGACTCTCCAACTTTGGTGCCGCACGCGACTGACTGCTTTACGAGTCCGCCTGCCAGAGGTCAACTTGCACTTGAGCATGTGCACGCCACCGATCCACATCGCTGCACCCGTCAAATGTGCGCACTGACACTGACACACGCACACATGCGCACGGCACGCACGCACACAGACACACACACACACACACACACACACACACACACACACACACACACACACACACACACACACACACACACACACACACACACACACACACACACACACACACACACACACACACACACACACACACACAAGCAAACGTACACACATAAACACACACACACACAATTCCACACATGGCACTTAAAACACTGTACACACACAATCACACCCGCCCCTGCGCCTGCGGTCCCCCGCGCGCAGGTGCTGACGCAGTTCGTGCGCGTCACTGGCGTGCTCCTGCTGACGCGCTACCTGCAGTTCCTGCGCGCCCTCGACTTCATCAACCTGGACCTGAGCTGGCTCGCGGCGCCAGGCTGCGTGGCCAGCTTCAACTTCTTCGATCGGCTGCTGGTCAGCCCGCTGACGCCGCCCGTGGTGGCAGCGCTCATCTTTACGCCGCGCATGGTGGCGGCGGTGATATCGCGCACGCGCAGCGGCGGCGGCGCAGCGTGGCGCAGCGTGGCGCGCGCCGCCGCTGCTACAGCGCGTCATCGCGCGGGACGTGAACCTGGTTCTCGTCTTTGCGTTCCTGATCTTCTCGGAGGTCTCGCTGACCGTCTTCCAGACCTTCGCGTGCGACGCGACGCTGCCGGTCGCGTACCTGCGCGCGGACTACAGCGTGCGCTGCTACACGCCGGCGCACCGCGCGCACATGGCGTACGCCGCCGCGATGATGCTGGTGTAACCTGTGGGCATCCCCGCGCTGTTCGCGTGCACGCTGCGCCGCCACGCGCTCAAGCAGCGGCGGCGCGGCGAGACGCTGGACGCGGCGGCGGCGGCGTCGTTCCTGTGGCGGCCGTACCGCGCGCACGCGCCGTACTTCGGGTGCGCGGAGTGCGCGCGGCGGCTGCTGCTGACGGGCGTCCTCGTCTTCATCGCGCCGGGGACGGCGGGGCAGAGCGCGGCCGCGTGCGTGTTCGCGTTCGCGACAAGCGTTGCGTACGACAACGTGCGGCCGCACCGCGCGCGCGCGGACGCGTGCCCGTACATCATCGGCTACGTCGTGATCTTTGTGAGCATGTTTGCGGCGCTGCTCATGCAGGGCGCGTATCTGAACGACTTCTCGCAGGCGGCGGTCGGCGGCGTCCTGGTCGCGCTCAACGCGCTGCTGGTGCTGCTCGCGGTCGGCCAGGTGTGCGTGGAGATGAGAAGCGAGGAGTGGGACTGGGAGAGCTCGCTGAAGGCGCTCGCTGCGCAGAAGTCGGAGTCCACGCAGGGCTCAGAGCCGGCCGAGACTGCGCTAGACACGTGAAACATTAGCTGAGCTTTTGTATGTAGCCGTTTACTAGTTTTTTTTCTCATTTGTTAAAAAAAAAAAAAAAAACAATATTACTTCTGATGTTTTGTAGCTCACAACATTTTTTCCACCATGTTTTTTCAGCCGTTTTCCGTTTGTTTCGCACATCTTGCGTTTGCATTGCTTGAGTGGATTGACATGCAGGGTATAATATGCACAGGTGTGCACAGGCTTGCGGGCGCTCGTGGTGGTGGATTGCGTGCTGCAGGTGAGCTGAGAAAGGAATGTGAGGAGGATCGTTATTATCGCATGTTTGGTATGACTGTAAAGTTTATGTTGGATGCTGAAATCTCCAAATATACTTTATTTGGTTGCTGAAATCTCCGAATACATTCAAGTTATATATGTATGTATGTTTTTATTTATAGGTTTGTTGATCGAGTAAATATATGATATTCATTTCACCACGATCTTCATACATTCAGGATTGGACAGGGCGCCACGTCATCGTGGGTATGTATGTATGGAACCCGCCGTTGAAACTGCTCATCAATTAGTTTTTTTGTTGCAGCAGGATAGCAGGCGAAGCTGGGGAAGTGCAGCCGCTGAAGCACGTGAGAGGGCTTTAAAGGTGACAGCCGTGAGACTCGCCTGAAGTCAGTACCACGTCCGCCACCCTTGTGCTGCCCTTGAAGCCTCGAAGTCGGCGAGGATAGGCACGCAGGAACTATGTTTGGCAGCCTCTCTGCCAGGTTCAATTCCAACAACAAGAAGACGTTCAAGCCAGTAAAAGGACACAAGGAGGGCTCCAAGCATGAGCAGCTGCACAGCTACTCAAGAACAACCCTGGGCAGGTGGGTGTTTGGGACCATCTGATATTGCGAGATGGTGATGGTCTCGTTTGGCGTTGCTGCTCGCTCATGGTGGACTGCTTGACTCTTCTCCTGCAATGCACAGTGGCGATATGAGGCTGGCGGTGCAGCTGCCGCCTTCGGAGTCCCTCAACGAGTGGCTCTCTGTCAACAGTGAGTGCCACATCAATCAGTGTATATTGTTGTACCCGCGGCTCCATTGCTTTCGCATCAAAATATCAAAGTCAGCGCGCAGCTGAGGAAAAGCACATTAAATTCAGCCTCGTGCAGATGGAGAACGCAAGCTGTTGTGCTGCTCGCGCAGCACCATGTCTTGTGAGCAAGCGCAGCAAAACAGAAACACAAATGGCACTTGCGCACCCCGCTTTGCTTGATGATGTACTGTAATTGCCTGAGTAAATGCCCCCCTGTGCATGCGGATCTGAAGTTTTCTATGTTCTGTGCATGAGCCTTGACACAAAAATATTCATTCGCGGGGCGGGGGAGGGACGGGGGGGGGCTAGCTGCTCATACAACTGGATCTGCAAGGGAGGAGGGGGGCCTATGTAGCTGCTCACATCTGAATCGGCAGCTTTGCTGAGGGGCATTCACGGGGGGGGGGGGGGGGGGGGGCAAGATGACGGTGGTGGCGACGCTGGCGAGGCTGCTGCAGCAGAGCCTCTCAATCGAGCATAGGGCGGTCCATCAGCATTGAAGTGGCACTTGTTGAAGTGTGATGATTTTGAAGCGGCATCTGGGGGGAAGGCGATGCCAACCAGCGGCCAATATGACAACCAAGGGGCGTTCACGGGGGCATGGTGTGCGGCGTTGCCACTTTCTTGTGGCACTAATGCCTAATGGCGGAAAGGAGCTTGGACAAGGGAGGGGGCGTTCACTCGAGTCATGGGCCCGCACGCAATGCTGGCACGAACTAATTATCATGTTGTGTACTGAGATTGAGGCAGGCTGCAGACTCTCGCGTGTTCTGAATGGCAGTAGCATTACGAGTACGGCGATAGCACTCGTGGGACTTAGGCCAATGTCAGATGCCGCCCCCCCCCCCCCCCCCCCCCCCCCTCCCCCGTCGCTTGGCGCAAACCGCCACGCCATCCACAATCACACCGCTGCTGCTGCTGCCGCTGCTGCCGCCGCGCGCGCAGCCGTCGACTTCTTCAATGAGGTCTCGCTGCTGTACGGGATCGTGGCGGACGATGCGGAGCGCTTTGGGCGCCCGGGCGAGGGGTTCCCCCCGGGGTTTGAGTACCTATGGGTGCCCGATGGGAAGGCGGCGGGGGGGCGCAAGCCCACGCCGCAGAAGTGCTCCGCGCCGCAGTACGTGGACTTTGTCATGACGTGGGTGGAGAACCAGATCAACAACGAGGAGGTGAGCGCGGGAGCATGTACTTCAAGTTGAAGTGGTGCAGTAGTGCGGATACGTGGACTTCGTCGTGGTGAAGTTGAAGTTGAAGTGGTGCAGCAGTCGAAGTGGTGCAGAAGTGCTCTGCGCGCCGCAGTACGTGGACTTTGTGATGACGTGGGCGGAGAACCAGATCAACAACGAGGAGGTGAGCGGGGGGAACATGTACTTCAAGTTGAAGTGGTGCAGTAGTGCGTCGTGCCGCGGGTATGTGGACTTGGTCATGGCGTGGGTGGCGAACCAGATCAACAACAAGGTGAGCATTTTGTGTATGTGTCGGACTGTGTAGGTGAAGTTGAAGTGACGCAGAAGTGCTCCGCGCCGCAGTACGTGGACTTTGTCATGACGTGGGTGGAGAACCAGATCAACAACGAGGAGGTGAGCATTGTGTATTGGAGCGTGTATTTGAAGTTGAAGCGAGTGTGTGTTGGAGCGTGTATTTGAAGTGAAAGTGGCACAGAAGTGCTCCGCGTCGCAGTGCGCGGACTTTGCCATGATGTGGGTGGAGAACCAGATCACGAACGAGGAGGTGAGCATGGGAACAGGTACATCAAGTTGAAGTGGTGCAGGACTGGGTTGTGCCGCCGGCACGTGGACTTTGTGATGATGTGGGTGGAGAGTCAGATCAACAACAAGGAGGTGAGCGCGAGAATGTGTTCTTCAAGTTGAAGTGGTGCAACAGTTGAACTGCTCTGCGCTGCAGTACATCAACCTTGTGATCATGTGGGCGGAGAATCAGGTGAACGATGAGGAGATGAGCAGGGGAACATGTACTTGAAGTTGGAGTGGTGCAAAGTCCTTTGCACGCCACGGATACGTGGACTTTGTCATGGTTTGGGCGGGGAACCAGAGACTACCAGCAAGGATGTGAGCGTGTACTTCATGTTGATGTGGTGCAGCAGTGCTCCGCGTGCTGCAGTCACGTGGAATTTGTGGTGTGCATGGAGAGCCAGATCACAAACGAGGAGGCGAGGAGCGAGCTGATCCGCGGCCCTCCAATGGGCGTCGCCATTCATTCGTGTGCACTTGCAGTTGATGAAGGTGCCCTTGCAGTGAGTGCACTTCAAGTGCGTAGTGCCCTCATAGTCAATGAGGATTACCAAGGTGTGGCCGTGTTACAGTGCTGGTGTTCTGCGCAGGAGCCAGCATGGCAGCTGTACTGCTGGGTCTGTTTGCGACCCCAGGGGTGCAATGCTGGCGCACGCATGTGGCTGGCCCGCATCAACACGTAGTGGTTCTCCACGGGGATAAGTATTTGCGGGGGTCCACGACCACCGCCTCCCTGTCAAACGTTGCACATCCCTACTTCAACAGGGAAGTATTTGTATACTTGTACATATTTCTGAGGCTGCTTGTACAGGTACTGAGTGTTGCAATGTGGACCTCACTCATATTCTAGTGTCTGATTCAGTATCAGCACTCATCAGTTGCATGTTACGTGATGATGTACTTGCAACTACCTGATGAGAATGGCCGTTACATTTCGGTTACATTTCTCTTGATTCTCCTATAATGAGGTCATGTGTGTGAAATCCATGTGAGTTTGACCCCCATGCTATGGTTGTCGCGGACACAGGTTGGGTGGTTCCAGCAGCCATTCAGTTCGTCCTGCATCCGCTCCCCCACCAAGTACCCTAACTAATCTAATTTGGGTTAGGGTTAGGGTTAGAGTTGGTCTAATCCAATCTAACCATGTATGTACCTACCAACCTACCTGCTACCATCTACCACAGATATTCCCCACGTCGGCGGACGCGGCGTACCCCAAGGAGTTCAAGAAGACGGTCCAGAACATCTTCAAGCGGCTCTTCCGGGTCTTTGCCATCATATACTGCAGCCACTTTGAGACGATTGAGCAGCTGGGAGCCGCCAAGCACCTCAACACGTCCTTCAAGGTCAGTCGCCCTGATCAATTTGTGATCATAGGAGTGCAACATGTCAGAAATGGGACCTCTGCATATGAACCTCAAGTATGTATCTCACAGTACAAAAATTAAAGAACTCTGTAGATGTGTTGTAAGCACATGTACATATGCGCACAACCTTCGTGTTGTCACAAACTTTGTCACTTTTTTCAACTACAGTGTGTGCACGGTGCATTTAGTCTTCAGCGTTGATGCTGCGGGGAGCCAAGCAGCGGGGACGAATCAGGCACTTGTGCACACTTCTTGAAGTGCGTGTGCACGTTGAAGTCCCCTTCACCTGACTTCAACCCTGACTCTACCTGCGTATGTGCAGCACTTGCAGCACAACGATAACAGCCTTGGAAGAAACCATGCGAGTGGTGCAGTCAAGTATGTGTTTCTTGAAATGCACGTCCACTCAACGTTCCTCTCGTCTTACTTCAACTTCATTTTTACCCTGTTCCGCATGTGCGCAGCACTTCATTTTCTTTGTGCTGGAGTTTGAGCTGCTGCCGCGGAGGGAGATGGAGCCCCTGGCCGCCCTCGTCACACCGCTCATCGCCCATTGATGTTCCTCACATCTTACTTCAACTTCAGTGTTACGTCCCCCGGCGCGTGCGCAGCACTTCATATTCTTTGTGCTGGAGTTTGAGTTGCTGCCGCGGAGGGAGATGGACCCCCTGGACGCCCTCGTCACACCGCATTGCCCATTGATGCTCCTCACATCTTACTTCAACTCCAATGTTACGTCCCCCGGCGCGTGCGCAGCACTTCATATTCTTCGTGCTGGAGTTTGAGCTGCTGCCGCGGAGGGAGATGGACCCCTTGGACGCCCTTGTCACACCGCTCATCGCCCATTGATGCTCCTCACATCTTACTTCAACTTCAATGTTACGTCCCCCGGCGCGTGCGCAGCACTTCATATTCTTCGTGCTGGAGTTTGAGCTGCTGCCGCGGAGGGAGATGGACCCCCTGGACGCCCTCGTCACACCGCTCATCGCCGAGCACAGCGGAGACGCCTCACAGGCACGATGAGCGCGCAACTTCAACCGCAGCGCAACTTCAACAGCGGCGCGTGCACGCTCCTGCTGCACAGGATGCAGGCGCCACTAGGGGGGGGGGGCAAGGGGGGGGGGGGGGAGGCCGGGGGCTGCTCTAGAGTGCGCTGTGTGAGGAGAGGGTTGTCGAGCGGGCGAGGTTCTAGGAACATTCCTAGGAATGTTCCTGGGGTCGGTTGTAGACATGGCTGTTCGCTTTGAGACGCCGTGCTCAGGCGATGTGTGTTCAGTTCAGAGAAGTGAACAGGGGGTTTGGGGGGGAGGCCAGGCGCCCGCAAAAGCGGTTGCTGGCAGCATCATATATATATGAAGATGATTGTGTTTTTTCAAAGCAGTACCAAGCACACTTGCCGTCTTGCATTCTGGCCTGTTGATCGCTGAAATGCGTGCAACCATTGTTCATTGTGCGCTGTGGCAGAAGCCTTGTAGCTGCAGATGCATTGCATGTGCGTACAAGGAAAGGAGCACACATGTGTGGACACATGATGTGCTTCTCATTTAAGCCCTCGTGCAGTGCTCAGCAGAGAGTGCTTTGCCACCAGCGAGCAGGCACCCGCGCAGTAACGAAGACACACACGCAACCAATAATGTTTACAGCGCACTAAAAAGGTTTCATTCATGAAAATGAACATCCTAGGTGTCCTGGTCCGATTGCCAGCAGCAGCCTCACAAGAGGGCGCATCCCAATATGCCTTTCTTACGTAACAATTTGACTCTGCAGCTCGCAGGCAGGCGTCCACAAGCCACGGAAGACGAAGCCCGATCAGAAGAGTTGAACGTGGCGTTGTTGAAGGAGGCGTTATTGAAGTAGGCGGCACTCGGCGCTGCGTGCGTGGCCCTCGAGACCCTCCAGGCGCGCCAGCTGCACGCTGTCCTTCACCACCTGCAGGAATAGCATGGGCGCAACAGCGTTCATGGGGATTCAACATAGATCTGAATCTGAAAGTACAATCATTCGAAGATATATATATCGATGAATTGATGGCATATTGTCGACGACGGCGCGCTTTAGGCAACTGTGTGGATCGCGTCGCAAGTTGAAGTACGTAGGAAGAGCATCACCGGCGGCACCAGTGCACCCTGTGACCTGAACAAGGGTGCCCTTACCTCACACCACTGAACACCATACCGCAGTCCACATCTGTGGAGTACTTGCAGGAGCGGACACCGCATAGGGCCAGCATCAGACAAAGGCGAGCACTGTCGCAGCATTGCAGCTGCTGAGCACTGGCTGGGCCAGTGGCTGACTGTATGAACCTTACCTAGCCAGTGTCTGTCTGCCACCGCGCATCACTGATTATAAAAAGATGTTGAGCATGCTGAACCATGGCGCATGATGTGCCACTGCGCCTGCCTAACTTTATTTACTTTACCAACAGTGGTGCTTAAGGTTGGGGTTAGGGTTAGGGTTACGTTCAGCATATGACGATCATGCCCTGTACGCGCCTGCACCTGCTCTCCTACCGCTACCGCTGCAGTCGCAAGCAACGCTAATGACGCATTGAGCACCAATGCGGAGACAAAACTGTTGGGCGTCATTCACGCCCCCCACGCACACGGCATACGATACAGCAGCGCCACCACCTGTGCACACTCTTGACAATATACTTCCAAAACTGAACCTATAACGAGCATTTACTACCCATCTTCAAAGTATGAATGTGGAGCACTGCGCGCACTACCTGTGCATACTCTGATTCTGAACCTGAAGTTATTCATTGTTTAATCAAATACCAAATTTCAAAAACTGAACTGAGCGCTGCTGCTGTGACGCACCTGCTGAGCATCGCCCACGGCGTCGATGCGCATCCACGTGCGGATGCGCACAAAGTTGAAGACGCTGAGTCCACCGGTGTACTTGCCCGTACCGCCCGTTGGCAGCACGTGGTTGGGGCCCGCTCCATAGTCGCCAAGAACCTCCGCGGCGCGTGAGCCGATGAACAGGCCGCCGTAGTCGAGGCACCTGGCAGAGTTCAAAAGTGAAGTTGTGTTAAAGCCAGAGTTCCACAAGACGGCATGGCGGTCATTGGGCCTTCGCGGCCGAGTTCAACGTGAAGTTGCGTTTAGGCTGGTGCAACAGGACAGCATGGCGGTGATTGGGCCTTCGGAACCAGTAAAAGGGGGACAGTAGGCGCGTGCGGTAATGGCTTGACTGTCGCCTCCTAAACACTCTCTGTCTGCACTCATGGACCCGTACTACTGCAATGTGCAGCACTGCTCTGAAGCCATGTTTCCGTACAGCACGCAGCAACTTCAAGTTTGTGAGTTGCACAGTGCTGCCAAGCACATACCGTGAGTCGAGATGAGCCTAACTTTTACAACAATCATTGAGATCATGGATTGCATACTGCAGATGACGGGTGATTGCGACGCATTCTGCCCAGAAGGTCGAGTGTGCCGACATCTAAGCGCCTCAACCTATAATCACAGTAGTGATGTACATGCGTGCTGCGATATACATACCTGCTGCAACAACCAGTGAACTGCGAAGCATGGCACCATTGCGATACCTCTGACGCAGTGTAACTTAATTCTGACGCAGTGTAACTTAAACTCCAATCAATAGCCGTAGCAAGCACCATGGAGGCACATGCTTCAACATTGAAGGCATCAATCGCCATTGTACACAGCTCAGCATATAATATAAAGCGACTGCAGCACATGTCTGGCGGATGCTACAACTTACTTCAAGTTTGGCCAACTTATCGTGCAAAGCAGCACTGGCGACACCGCAGCATCAGCCGCCCGCTGCAAGTCCGGTGAATACGCAGAAGCGGTTGCAGCGTGCGTATTGCGTGCGCTTCTGCACCGCACTTCAACTCCGCCAGTGACTCACTTGTCCGCCACCTCCTGCGCGTTCTCCGTCTGTATCTCCAGGTGCTCCGGCGCGATGCTGTCGGACACAGCAATGGCGCTGTCCATGTCCGGGCACACCACGATGAAGCCCTTCTTGCACGCCTCCGCCGCCGTGTCGCGCGTGGGCAGCTGCGACAGGTGGAGCGCGCACCGGCAGCAGTCGTACAGTTGAAGTTGCAGTTGGACATGGAATCGCAGTACGCATCAACAGAGAGTCCACCGCCGCAGCGCTGCTCAAGCACAGATGGATGTACTTCCAGTTGAAGTTGAGATTATTCATTACATGTCAGGTTGCGGTCGCGTACGTCGGAGCTACATAATGATGCGTCTCAATGCCTACTGTGCGCGAGAATATGTGTGACAGGTCGCGTTCACACAAGCAAAAGTTGCAAGTGAAGCTCGAAAAAAATGCAATTGAGGTGGTACATGAGTACGCTTTGTCATGTGGGAATCTCAAGGGCAAGCAGTGGCCAACACGCTCGTGTCCAGCACACCGGAGCCACCTCCATGGCACTTCATACAGTGGCCATCGCGTGACATGAAAGAAAAGGGGTGGCGCTGCGTCGCGCTTCCATCATCACCGGTACAGTCATCGCGTGACATGAAAGAAAAGGGGTGGCGCTGCGTCGCGCTTAGTCATCATCACCGGTACAGTTACAGGGGTGCCAACAGTTACATGACAGTTAATGGGACACTTACATGACATGGACATGCATGCGCTGACCACAGCTCTTATAGGCCCGTTAGGTGGCGTGTGTGCGGAAGTGTGCCGTCGGTATACATACATACTGTTGGCGTTGCAATGATGAGCAGCACAGCATCGATGGGCAGCATCAGAGAAGGACGCTGCAACCGCTGCCTACTTGTAAGTTGATCATACTTCAACTCATACTTCACTCCACATTACCTTAACGCACGGCCGGGCAGATAGTGGCCTGACGCGCTCATGAGTGGACGCAAGGGCGTATGCTTCAAGTGTAAGTTGAAGTTTTGCAGTGCCTCAGAACCTGGGCGACCTAAGCACTGTTACGCTGCAGGCGTCCACAAAACGTGTGCATTCTGTGTCACGCACCGCAGCAGCGGGCTCCTGCTGTTGTGGTGCCTCATGACTGACGTGGTCGTATTGGCTGAGATGTACGAGCAGATGTACTACTTGTACCCATTTATAACTACATGTACACCTCGACGCGCAAGTACTTCAAAGATGCTATGAACAGCTGCGTACTTCTGAAGTACAATAAAGCGCTGTGCTGATGAACGGCAATGCTTCAAGACTGAACAACGCCAACAATGCTTAGGTCAGCACGGAAGCGATGAGTGCGCTACCTTGTTGAGGTAGGTGATCCACGTGATCTGCTGGCTCAGATCGACATCACCATACGTAGTTGAGTTGGTCGCTCTATTCACTCGGGTGCGTGTGCTGCACGCTCAGGGGTACAAATGCTTTGGAGCACTGCTGTTGGTGTAGTGACGATGTCAAGTTCCAGGTTGCTTCCAAAAGCGGCGGCGTTTGTATACAGGATGTTCTTCATGGCAACACTTCAAGTTTGAGGTAGCGTCAACGAATGCAGCACTGCGCATCACCACGACCGAGAAATCCATTATGGCAACTACAACATGCCGAGGTGCACCCTCACTTGCAGCACACTTTAACGATGCACTTGAATAGAAACGAATCAAAAGATCGCAGAGCTCCAGGTGACACGGGGTGGCTGGCCGCAAGCGTCTTCCACCATAACCATGGTCGCTTGATAATATGCTTTAACAAGACCACTAAGTGTAGCAAGATCAGCGCCAGGCACCACTGCCACAGGCCACTTTGCTGACCTTCTCTGGCAAATTTGAGTATGGGCTCCGAATTTGGAGGCAAGCGGACTGTCTGCTAAGCTGAGGCGTATGGGTCGATACTGCCGGTGCAACAGGTCCACCTTGTACGCGGCAACCTTCATGATCTCTGCAGCCCAAAATGCTTTCAAGATGCTCGCAGCTTCTAACGCATCAAGCATTTAAATCAATAAATATTGTATGATAATGTATGCAATGTATGAACGATACTGGAATATTGTAATCCTATACAATATGCTGTAACCTGAAACCGCATGGCAGTGCTCACATCGATACTGTATACAGCGTATTATACGATCCTGAAATATTGTAATCCTATACGATATGCGGAACATCTCAAGATGAAAACAAAACGCATGGCAGCGCTCACCTCAGCGAGGCGCGCCGCTATGCGGGCGTTCACGCGGCCCGCAAGCGCCGCGCGTCGGGCGTCACCAGGATCGGCCGCGCGTCCGTGTCGTGGATACTATACTTCGAAGTACAATAGGTATACAGGAAATCTTAAAATGGAGATAAAAGGTGTGGCAGCGCTCACCTCGGCGAGGCGCGCCGCTATGCGCGCGTTCACGCGGTGAGCGAGCGCCGCGTCGGGCGTCACCAGGATCGGCCGCGCGTCCGTGTCGTGCTCCGCCTGCGCCAGCATGTCCGCCGCCAGCACATCCGCGTCCGCGCTGCCGTCCGCTATCGCCAGCACCTCCGAGGGCCCCGCCAGCATGTCGATGGCGCATCGCCCCTGCACGAGGGACTTGGCCGCCGTGACCCACTTGTTGCCCGGGCCGACGATGATGTCGCACGCAGGCACGCAAGGCGTGCCGAAGGCCAGCGCTGCGATGCCCTGCGCGCCGCCGATGCAGAGGAGCAGGTCCGCGCCGGCGACGTGGGCGGCGGCGACGGTGACGGGGGCGGGGCGGGGGGATGCCACCACGACCGTTTTGACGCCCGCTGTGCGCGCCGTCACCGCCGTCATGAGGACGGAGGAGGGGAGGGGATACCGTCCCCCCGGGGCATAGCAGCCAGCTACGGCCATGGGGCTGAGCGTGTGGCCCGCCCTGCCTCCGGGGATGGATGTTTCCATGCTCTGGACGGAGTCGAGCTGGCACTGCGCGAAGGCCTGGATCCTGTCCCGGGTGCGCAGCAGCAGTGCCTGCTCGTCCTCTGGCAGAGAGTCGAAGGCAGCCTTCATTTCAGCCTTGTCGAGGACATACTTCGATGTTGCGTCAGGAATATCGCCAAGACGCAGTGCGTGCTTGCGAAGGCCAGCCTCGCCGGTCTTCCGCACATCGTCGACGATCTCTTTGGCTTGTATGAGGGCCGTAGGGTCCACGGGGTCCAGCTCCAGCATGGGAACCTCCTCCGGTGTCACTATGCGCAATACTGGTGTTTCCGCCATGGTGTGCATGTGTGTCCTACAAGTTGTGGCGTGCTTTTCTGAAGCTAAGCTATGCTGAGTCCTTCAGGAGCTGTAATACACTGTAGAGGGTGTCTCCGTCTCACCTGCTCACGCAGTTCTCTGCAGTCCAGCGGGAGAAGCGGATGTGTCTCAGAGGCCATCGAATGGCCAAACTAACAGTTGACGCGCCAACTTTGCAGAAAGAAAGCAGAAAAAAAGAAAGAAAAAAACAAAAAGAGTAAAGTGACACAGAGACCATGCTGGAATGCCAGGAGCCAGGCGGGTTCGTGCGATATGTAGGCTACTTCGGAGCTGTGTTCGCCTCCTTGGCAGCGGTGGCACGTATCGTGCGTCAACATGTGCAGCAGCAGCGCAAGATCGCATCTGCTGCAAACATGTACATTGCCATCGCACTGGTGGCGTTCTGTGCTACCTGGTACCACCTGGGAGCCTTTCTGCTGTCGGACCTTACCGCCGCCAGAGCGCAGGACCCAGGCCTCACTGCTCTGCAGTATCTTTGCTCTCCAGCACGACCCGGCCAGCCGGACCTGTTTTCGGAGGCCTACCGCCAGGTGTCACTCAGCGCAGCGGGGTGGTGGTGGTCTGCGAGGCTGCTGCGGGGAGCCTTCGTGTCAGCTCTGCTGATTCAGACTCTCGCCGCAACGATAGGTCTGACGCCGGCGCAGAACGTCGCGGTGCTGCTGCTCGACTTCGGCGTCGCCAACAGCGTCGCGCTGTGCCTGGTGCTCGCCATGGCAGCAGCAGCCAAAACGCCAGCGCAACGCCACAGCGCAGCAGTGGACCTCGGCTACTGGCACAAGACCGCAGCGGTCGCCGCGTGCTACCTGCTGGCCTCAGCCGCCGCGACCTCGCTGCGGCGCCAGGCGCACAGCGACAGCGCTCAGTCCTTCGCTCTCGCGCTGGGCGCCATGCACGCCGCGCTGCTGCTGCCGGCAGCGCTCCTCCCCGCCAGAGCCGTGACGGCTGCGCCGCCGCGGCAGCAGGCGCAGGCGCGGCTGCGCATGGTCGTGCTGTGGGCGGTGGTGGCGGTGCCCGGGGTGGTGGAACTGGTGCGGGAGAGCGCCGCGCTGCCCTGCGGTGCTGGCAAGCCTGCGGGGATGGGGGTTGCGCAGTGCCTGCAGGGGCACGTGGCTGCGGCGTGGGCGTCGCACTGCCAGGTCAGCTTCGGTGAACGCGGCCGCCACTATTGTGTCATGACGCTGAGTGAGACTACACCTAGATGCGTGACGTCGGTGTGCTCTCATGTACACTTCAACTTGAAGTACCTAGCAGGAGAGCATCACGGGCGCTGCCTGAAGCAGCAGAGGCAGCGCCGGCCTACGGGCCCTTGTCAGAGGCCAGCTGCAGGGGCAGCGCCGCTTGCTGCGCCAGTGACACCGCGCATGACTCGTTTTTGCGCACCGTCAGCGAATAAGCCCGCGGCGCAGCATGCAGCGGTAGCCACGCCAGCGATGACGCCAACATCTGAATATAGATGTCCTGCAATGACGTTAATGGGGAGGGGGGGGGGGAGGCCAATAGTCGACGAATTGGCGCCCCTTATTTGGGGAGCATCCGTGCGCCGTGCAGCTCTTGATTTGGGCGCCGCGAACGTACTTTCCAGCACGAGTACCACTGGCGTTGACTGCACCTGTACTGCACTGTCAAAACAGCTTGGAGCAGCCGCACGCGCTGCTGCAAAGCGTGCCATGCGCTGCTGCGCAGCATTGGATTTCTTTTTTTGCTGCCATCATGGCCATCAGGGGTGGGAATGGCGGCGGCAGGCGCTGCGCAGATGGCTCACATGCAGAGGCACCATCATCTGACTAGCAGCACCCGATTGCATCACGCCGCCATCATTGCCAGGCGTGCTGCAATTCACCACACGGTGCATACTGCTGCTACAATGCGA
Source organism: Tribonema minus (assembly GCA_017506865.1). Lineage (NCBI taxonomy): Eukaryota > Xanthophyceae > Tribonematales > Tribonemataceae > Tribonema > Tribonema minus. Next base: position 969,799 of record JAFCMP010000536.1, on the reverse strand, counting down.
TACCATCGTGCTGGCCTCATATACACCCTCCAAACCCCTTCCTTCTTTCTACTCTCAGGCTTCCATCAGCTGGGACTACATCTTCACGCTGGCAGCGGCGGCCCTGTATGTTACTGCAGAGCAGCTGTCGGCGCGCCGCCCGCTGCGCGCCGCCGCCGCCGTCGCCGCGCTGCTGTCGCTGGACGTCGCTGCGGCGCTGCCCGCCTACATGGCGCTGCGGGAGCTGGCAGCGTTGCGCAGCAGCAGCGGCGGCAGCAGCGGCAGCAAGACCGCCAGCAAAGAGGATTGATAACGGTGCGCTGGTCGTGTCAATAAAAAACTCTCAGGCTGTGCTGCCGTCGCTCGACATGGTGGTGGCTGTCGAGTGTGCTGCGAGAGACGTCACCGAGCCGCTCCCGCCGCCGCCGCCGCCGTTGCTGCAGCAACAGTACGCACTACTTGGAAGCAGGAGCACTGACAGCAGCAGCAAGCACGGTGTCACCATTTGCTTGTGCGCGTCCTGATCAGTGACAGCGGCCGCTCGCTGCGCGGCGCTGTGGCTGTGTTGCAGCACCCAGCAGCAGGAGGTGAATCAGCGTCAGCAAAAATTATGTCATGCACGAATGCCACTAGGTGCTCTGATGCTGGTCGCCGAATGATGGCGCTCGTGCGACGCGGAAGCGCCCAGCAGCAGTGCTCAGCAGCAGGTGTGTATGCAGGAAGGCGAATGTGTGCAGATGGCTGCGTTGGCCGGAGGCGTGGCAGTGACTGCGTAGCAGGCGGCAACCTCTGTGTTGCATATGATGCAGCATGAAGCAGCAGTGCTGTATGTATCCAGTTGCTCGTTGATGCCGTGCTGTTAAAAGCGCGGAAATCCCTGAAGCCATGCACCCACATGGTACTCGTTTCTTGTACGCGGTCAGCGGCGGTATTCAATGCCGAGGGCAAACTTTTCAGGGGCAGTATGCACCTCTGCCAGCCCAGAAGACCAAATGCTTTTGGCCGTTGCCAGCATGTGCCACCGTGTGCGGGCATGATGATGTCGGCCTGGTGTGCAAAACGACACCCAGGACATCCAATGAATGACAATGTGGTGCGCATTGATGCGTCTGTGAGTTGTTTGTGCGCGTACTTGTGGCACATGTGGCACGATTGATGTACTCTGTGTTTCCGCTGATCATGTCACTGCATTTTTTCCTGGGACGAAGGCACTAGGTCTATGTTTACCCATCGTGCAAAATACCCTTAATCGCAACACCACCTGAACTGGCCTAGAACCCTCGTTCCCATTCTGTTGGTGCATTCTGCACGCCATGCTGCCATGTAGGTATAGTGATCATGCAAACTTTGACAGAATTGCAGCAGATGCTGTGGGTAATTACAAAGTCTTGGAATAAGGTTTACTTGGGATTCAAAGAGTTTTTGTGTGCGTTTACCTGCAAACCGACAAGTCTCCTTTGTTCATGATCACGATCACGAATCAACGCTGGCTACAACAAGCCATCAGTTTACCAACTTTGCGCGGTTGCCTTGTGCCCCACCCATTTGCATCACCTGCGTGACACTTTGCAGGCACAAGAAGTGTTGCGCACTTGTGTAGTGTATTCAGACACATTGGATGTGAAAGCAACAGACCTGATCGTCGGCATCCCAGCTCTTTATAGCCTATGTATTCTCATGCCACCCGCCGAAGAAGATGAGCCACTAATCTGCATGTGTCCCACTGTAGAAACGAGGCGGGGGCAACCTGCTTGGACTTTCAATATATTTTACTAGCTGCATGCGTCTTTTCAGGCACAACAAATAGAGCAAGCCGCATTGCTGGCATGCAAGTATGCAGGTCTGGTACAGTGCAGAGATGATCACCTGGCCTCGTTGCTTCACAGTGGCTCACACCTGTCAGCTCTTCAGCACTTCAAGTCAGTAGTTCTCCTTAATATGGCTGAGGCCAGACGAGCTACCCGTCAATATACACGCTGGCACACCGTTGTGGAACCAAGCCATCAGCCCCTGTGTTGCAGGTATGTTGTGGCTTACTTCTTTCAACAAGGCTACATTCATTCTGGTGAAGATCATATCACACACACCCAAGGTCTTCATTATTTATAGGTGAGGGGTCTTTCAGGCCGGGAGCCTTTCTTAGACATCCCGCGCGTGCGTGGGTTCTTGGGCCATTTTTGCATAGGGATGCACTTTGTTGAACTTTCCACGTGAACTCTTTAAAAAAGTTGAAGTCCACGCTTTACGTTCAGTAGTGATAGCGCGAACCATAGCACATTAAGGCGCGCCGGGTGGTGAAGCAGAGAGCACATTATCTGAGAAACCTGCGGTGCTGGCGGCGGCTGTGCAGAACGCAGGCAGCACAAGAAACCGATGCAAGTGAAGTGCCGAAACCTCAAGTTGAGCGGGCGGCGACGTAACCTCACAGCTCGTGAAGCAGCTCAGTGCAGCCAACACGCTAGGCCAGTAGAGTGCCTCAGTGCGCGCTGCTGCAATAGAGTGCCTCAGTGCGTGCTGCTGGGGTGCAACGCAGCAGCAGCAAGACACCTGACTAAATTACTCAAGGCGTGCCTACGTGGAGCCAGAGCCAATGAGCAAGACCACAGCATCTGATCGTGCAAAAGAGATGTCCATTGGAAGCAGATTGCAGGTAAGGCACACGACAGTGGTGATGACACATGTGATCACAAGGCACACCAGAGTTGATGCTGAAACACGGGCTGCAGCTCTTGAGTACATGTGTGGTTCTTCATGTGTGTTTTTAAGCTTTAGCGTTGCTCTCAAGATTACAAAATGCAGCAGACCGATCTGGACTGTCAGGCTTGAGTCATCATACACCTCTAGCCCAAGAAACTGCACAGGATATTATCTGCACATTTTCTGGTCAACTCAGGCCGTGACAGACGGGCCAATCGCTGGTTGAGAGATCATGGTAGGAAGCACATGCATGCTGTACATCATGGCCTTGGTTACGACAGTCAAACCTGCGGCTAGATGGATGAAGTGCATGCAGTCCAGGTCTGAGCGACTACTTGACAGATGCAGTGCAAGACGCAATTCCGGCGAACCGAGTGATGATCACGGCGCAGGTGGTGGTGTTGCAGCGGACCACTGTGTGTGTGTGGTTGTGCTGGTGGCACAGCAGCGCTGGCCGACGTCTTCCTGCACGATCTGGGCTTTGGCTTCATGGCGATGACAGTATGTGTGAACATCGATAACATTCTGTATGGTCATCAGATTATCTGGAGCACACTGCGCTGGCGCAGGAGCTGCTGCATTTATTCACGAATTGTGATATCTGCGAACATGGATTGCAGTCATTACTGTACATGACTGCCAGGAGTGTGGCACACGATGAGTTGAGTTCATGCTCAGCGGCGCACTTCAGCAAAGGTCCACGATCTCATGCAGAAATTTTAAAGGGCACAATTTTCATGACTCAGTACGCATTGTTATCATAATGATGGTGGTATTGTCTACGATTGTGTTTGTTTTGCGTTCTTTGTCAATGGTCCAAAGTGCCTGAACATGAAGCTGCATCTGCTGCTATGATGACATTCCGCTTGTGATGTTGCATGTCGTCACATATTACTTGGCACATGACACGCAGCTCTACGTCTCGTGCCACATAAATATTGGAATTTTTTTTTCTTAATGCATTGTTGTAAAGCATTGCTTTGTCTACGGCGCTTTCCACCTCAGGCTAATACAGGTGTCTCGATCTGTACCCGTTGCATTCATGCTGAGTTTGTTCAAAACAGAACGCGTAAATTGCACCATACTATTTCATGCTGGATTAGGCACTTTTCACACACGTATCAGTGTCAGGCCTGCGGAAAAATGCTTTGAGCGCAGCTTACCCAGGCCCCGCCCCCGGAGGGGGGGGGGGGCTTAACCAGTGGACCACTGAAGACCCCGAGCCACCCACTTTCAACAGGAATATTTCCGGGGCGGGGGGCTTAACCAAGGTGGACCACTGAAGACCCCGAGCCACCCCACTTTCAACAGGAATACCCAGAGTGGGACTAGCTTGTAGGTGCACCAAACGCACCTAATGAGAGGCACTCGCTGAATACTTAGCATGGCCCGTACTGTAACCTTGCAGAAGTGCAACAACCTTGCAGATCTCGTCCAGCAAAGATCCCTCCAAGGCATAATGGATGCGCAGAAGTCGACGCTTGTTGCTGCTACAGCGTTATTGTCTGCTGCGCTGCGTAGAAGTAGAAGCTGGATGTCGGTTGATTAGACGATCGAATGATCAGAACGCTCTGTCGTCCTCAAATCTCCATCAAACTTCACCCATCACAAGTGCTTCCTCGCTGCTGCGGTCGCCGCGGTGCGGCTGCTGCTGCGGTTGCGGCAGCAGCGACCGGGCATATTTCGCGCCACGCCACTGAACGCCGTTGATCCATCGAGAGCAGCAAGAGCACGCCGCGTGGAGGCCCGAGCACTCAGTTCGGGGGATTTTCAAATCTGTACCCCGCGCTGGCTTTCTCTCTGTGTGCTGTCACACACACAACACACACCAGCAGCCATGATCATCCAGCTGCGCAATAGGGAGAGCGCCCGCCTGAACCTCTCTCACCGTGATGCTGGCTACCTCCACAAGGTGTCTGTCGCGCTGAACAGCCCTGGTCTGGAATCTGCTCCGCCTACGCCAACTCTCTCTGACACCGATGCGCTGCTGTCTCACAAGAGGCCTGCGTCCCCGCGAGAGATTCAGTGGGATGAGGAAGCAATGATCCGCCTGGCCCGCAGCGACGAGCGGCACAGCGTGCATCACATGTACCGTGAGCACCGGCCCATCAGGAAGCAACCTCGCCGCTCACGGAAGGTTAAGTTCAGCGCTTGCGCTCCCTTCTTGTGCTCCCTTTGATCCTTGGAGCGGATACCGCGGCATCCTCCGCCAGTGGTACGGCAGTGGCGTTTGCGCACTGTCTCGGTGCGTATTTTCCCCTACACTTGGCTCATGCCTTCCCCAAAAACATTTGTGCCGTTTTTTCCTCATGCACGTCCGAGTGTAGCATCAGCGGCCTCCAGCCGAGGCATGGTCCCTGGCGATGTCGTGTACTTTATGGAGCGCCAGACCTTTGTTTGGCGGAGCGTATGATCATGTTGATCAGATCAATTGCAATCTCGTAGAGCGCGTGCCTGCAGCTCGGTGAACCCATACCCCAGCGCGGCCGCCCCCAGCTTTACGTGAAGTTGCCGGTGTGGTTATGTCATATTGTTGTGTACATAGGATGGCGCGCCTGTCGCCTTTGGGCGACTTGCACGCGCCATGTAGCACCTTCTCTGCTCCGCGTCAGAATATGACCCATCACTTCCGTCCAGCAATCTCCTGTCCCAATATTCTTTGTGCCGTTGTCTGCACTGTCTCTGTTGATGTACACTTCTGCATGAGCATCATGGTTCAGCACTGCTCTGTGCCACAATGCAGAGTCACGGATGGTGTGGCACATGCTTGCAAGCCATGCCGCCTGTCTCATCGTGCGTATGCCTGGTCTGCTCAGCATTCGCTGCACTGCTGGTGCATCTACTGTAGGCATATCAGTCATGTGTTGTTGTTGTTGTCTTGAAACCTTGCTGGTTGTCCGGCATTGATGCCGGTGGTGTGCTCAATGCGATCACTGCTCGACAAGATCAGCCACGGGCCTGGAATGCAAGCTTTGGCGTAGCCTCATACTTGACGTGCTTGCGAGAGATATACTTGAAGCGCTTGCAAGGAACAAGAGTTGTAGTCGCACTTTCATGGGGGCAAAAGGTAGAGGTCAATTGCATCATGCTCCAAGGAGCACACCACATGTTGCTCCTGAGGCAAGCTTTGTGATGTCCGTGTGCTACTTTGAAGTATGGCCCACGCAGTTGCTACACTGGACGACTTGAAGATGTCGTTGGCGGACGGGCACAGCCTGCTTTGATGCGCGCGTTCTGGCCAATTCATGCTGGCTGCTCGAGGATTGGCACTTGCGAACATGTTTTCGACACAGCCTTTTCCAGTGTCAGGCAGGGCATCAGCTCAGCTGCCTAAAGCGGTTGTATACATTGTGGGTGGCATTGGCTATGGTGCACTCTTGCGTTTGCCAACATGTTGTCGGCAGGGGGTGGAGCCAAATGTATAGGAAGCAGCGCACTTATGGTGGTGAACACGTGGGGATGGCATTGCTGCTTTTGCGCTGAAAGGCAATGCTTCGCAGTAGTTCTCAGCAAGAGGCGATGTAGAGCACTGGGTCAGCGTCAAGGCGAGGGTTGGGTGATCACCCCCAACGGTAGGATTGGTTTCAAATTTCAGGGCTAGCCAACGCCGCCAAGGAATGGTGTATACGGCATACCGCACCATCATTCACGTTGTAAGGATTCGTACTTTTTATTAATTCTCGCTCAGGGCGCGAAAAAGCCCAGATGGTGGTCTAACCTGATGCTGCTGTACGGAATCTGCATGTCGTGTGACTTTTGAAAGTGTCTCAACGACAACCACTCAAACGCCGCCGCCGCCAAATGGCATCTCGGGATCCTCCCCTACGTCCTCCTCCATGTGCCCCCCCCCCCTGGGATTCTGCCATGTGTGTCATTACACGGCCAGAGTACGCCAGGTGGAGCGCTGCCAACAGTGCCGAGCGTAAGCGCGCCAGGGCGATGCCCTTAAGAGCTTTAGGGCGCGCTCCTCCGGGCACTGACATCCTGCTGGCATACTCCGTCGCCACAGCCTCCAGCAGCTTCCGCCCCTGCTCCCCGATGCTGCCAAAAGACCCGATTGCCAAAGTGGCAAGTTTGTAGCAATTCTGGTCAGGATTTGTACTTGGAAGCTTCTCGTTTTAGTGGTGACATCTAGTTCAAACAAAAAACTCTGCGATAGCGGCTAGCTGCATAGAACGAGATGCCTGCACCTGCCACAGCGGAGATGACGCAGACGCACATTGAGCGCCAATGACGTTTCCTAGCGCCCAGCATGGTCCGCAATTACACTGAAGCATGCAGTGTATCAGTGCTTACTTTTGGGTGCTTTCACAACTCCTCACTGAACCCACGCAGTCATCAGCTGTAGAAGCAGGCAGACGACACCATGATCTGCATACGAACTTCGATCTCCGCGTGCGACACAAACACTGTGCAAAGCGGCTGCCCAAGTTTCCACCTACTGTTGCAGTGCTTCAGGCAGACAGTTCTCGAGTTCGTTTCAAGACATGGCAGCCGTACTGGGAAAATCCGGCGGAGGCCGCAGCGCACACAGTCACAAATACGCCATTCGCCGCCAATAAAACATCAGAAAGAAATGTGGCATTATGATCTCCCCTCAACACTGCACAGGGCACAAATCACTCCCCGCCCTGCAGATAGAACACCCACGGCGGCAGCCCGCCATTCGCGCCGCCCACGCACTGCACAATGAGCTGCGCGGCGACGATGCCGCCGCTGCTGCCGCCGCCACCGCTGCCATCCCCCGCCGCCGCCGCTGCAGTGTACTTGACCTGTATCGCCCGCGCCGTCTTGCCGGGGATGGTGGCCCTGGCGCCGCCGACGACCGCGAACGCCGCGTTGTCCACCGTGAACGCAAACTCCTGCGGCGCGGCGAAGACGTTGCGGAACGGCACGTCGCGCGCCGCGCCGCCGGGCGCGACGCGGAACGGCCCCTGCGGCACCGGCGGCCCGCATGCGCCGCGCAGCGCGCAGCGGTACGTCCCGAAGATGGGTGAGGTCACGACGAGAGTGTCTTCGAGATCGCCGGGCGCCTCTGGCTCGAACGCGACGGGCACGCTCAGGATCTGGCCGTCCCACGCGGCGGCGCTGCCGGGCGGCAGCAGCGCGGGCGCGGCGACGCGCGCCGGCGCCCTGAAGAACTGCGGGTGCCTCTCGACGCGGCACTCGAAGGGCGCCGCCTCCGCGCCGTTGAACACGCGCACGGCGAGCGTCTCGACGGGCGCGGGCGCGGCGCCGAGCGCCGTCGCGAAGCGCAGCGCGTGCGCCTCGCGCGGCGGCGTCGCGACGAGGCGCAGCGCGTACTTGTACGTGCCGAGCTCCGCGATGGCGAAGCTGAGCGTCACCGCCTCCGCGGTCCCGCCCGGCGCCGCCAGCAGCGGCCGGTACTCGATCTCGAAGGCGCCCTCGTGGCGGCCCGCCATGGCGCCGAGCTGGCGCAGGCGCACGCAGCGGTTCGAGCACTGCCACCAGGCGTCCGGCGCCGCTGCTGCTGCTGCTGCGGGGGCTGCCGCGGGGGCGGACGCTTTCGGCGCGACCTTGCCTGCGGTTGAGGGCCGGCGGTAGCGCGGCGCGCGTGAGCGGGTGCCTCGGCACATGTCGTGTGGGATCGACGACGACGCTGATGATGTTAAATGTACCTTCTGCGATTTGCTATGAGTACAGCTTGTAATCACTTCAGATATACTGAGGTGTTTCGATACTTTCAAGTGTGTGTATGCCTCAAACTATAAAGCGCGACGCCTGCCCAATACCATGCCCAAAACGTGCACAGCTCGCCTCCAGGAGTGGAAAGGGTCAGATTAGGAGTCTGCGACATGGTGATGTTCCGCAGATACTGCTACTACTGAGGCCACCACGCTCCCCCGCGCATCGCAGCGCTAGACAGCAGCACGTCATCAACGGCGACGCTACAATGTGACACACGAAACCCCTTCAATTACAAACCAGGTTTTCATGCCCCTTCACAAAGACGAGCTCATCGCGGCATCAAGATTACGGTCCACCTACACCCCGTGCCACCTCCATGTGGGGGGTGCACTCACCCTTTGCGGCCGCAGCAGCTGGCGCGGTGACGCTCCCGAGCGTGATGGCAGCGCTCGGCGGCAGCGGGTTGTCGATGGTGATGACGTGGCGCGCCGCGTTGCGCACGCTCGCCTCCATGGCGATCGTCTCCTGCACCTCCGGCTCCCCCGCGGTGATGACGAGGTCGTGGAACTGGTACTCGCCGGTGTGCGGGCACGTGAACGTCACCTGCGCGCAGATGTGGGGAGGGTGGGGAGAGGGGGGGGGGGGGGGGGGGGGGGGGCATTAGCGCGGTGCGGTGAGGCTTGGCGGCAGACGATTGAGTGAGAGCGCGGCGGGGATCAGACGAAACGACGATGCGCTGCCAGTGCGTGAGCAGAGCAGGGTTGGCAGCGGTGCTGCTGCTCCCGATGTCCCTGCGCGCGTGCGCTGACGTCGGCTGAGGAGGCGCATTGGGGTCATGTACGTCAATGCGCTGCGTCGCAAGGCGCGCACTGCACAACATACGCTGCTGCCCGGTGGCGTCACGGCGAGACCTCATGGGAACAGCAAGGCCTGCAACAAACCGGCCCCCCCTGCCTTGTTCAAAAGGAAGGAGGGAATCGTGGTACGGCTGTTCTGCGGCTGACCGCGCAAATGCACACCTGGCGTGCCGCAAAGTACCGTCGATGAAGCAAGATGCAGTGGCAGCACGGACCCATGGTAGGTTATGGTTAGGGTTAGGGTTAGCGCGTATTACCCGAGCAGTGGTGGGCTAGGATTAAGGTTAGGGTTGAGGTTAGGGTTAGGGCGAGGTACCTGAGCAGTGGTGACCCCCTCCTTGTACGCGACGAAGCGCAGCGCGTACTGCTTCGCGCCGAGCGGCGGCACCTCCACCGTGCTGGCGCCCTTGAGCTGCGTCGACGCATGCGCGCCGTCGCCGAGCCGCACCGCCGCGTCGAAGCGCTGCGGCCGCCGCAGCCAGTTGCGCACGGGCACGGCGAACGACAGCGGCGTCTTGGCGGGCGTGGCCTGCGGCGGCGGCGGCGCGCGGCGCAGAGGCGGAGGCAGCGGCGCGAATGTGAGGTGGCGTAATGTGCGCGGTGAGGCAGTGTGCTGAGCGCTGTGGTGATGGGGAGGCGTGTGCAAGAGCACGAGGGTGGCTCATCGCTGCAGCCAGAGGCGTCGCCGCAGCCGCCGCTGCCCAGTGCAGCGCGTGACCGCCCGCGCTTCTGCCGGTGTCATCTGGTCTGGGTAGCGGTGGGGAGGACGCCGTAGCTGACGTGCGCCTTTGTCGTGCCTACTGGCAACCTTGACGCGCATTTTGCCCTCGTGCTGACCCGAGTTGGATCCCCACCCCGCGCCCTTCCCTCAGATGACCCTCACACATGGGCTACCAAAGCTCAGAGATTGTGCAGCCGCCACAGCGCAGTCACTGTGCAATACTTGAAGTATCATCGGGTGACGCACCAGTTCAATGGGCGGCCCCTCCGCCAGCGGCGGCCCTGCAGTGCCCGTCATCGCGTACATGATGCCATTCCCGTCGGGGAGCGGGAAGAACAGGCCGCCGCGGTGCACTTGCGGACGCTCAGCCGCGCCGCCGCCCGCTGCAGCAGCGCCGCCGCCTGCCGCCGCGGCAGCGCCGGCAGCAGCAGCGCCGGCGGCCGCGGCAGCAGCAGCGGCGCCGGTGGCGGCACCGGCGGCGGCGCCGGCGCCGACCGCGGCGGTCATTGCGAGGGGGCAGAACGTGATGCCGTACTGCGCGGAGCCCTTAGCGGGCACCGACACCTGAGCGTCACCACTCCAGTGGTCGCCCGTGACGACGGGCTCGATGTACCACGGCCTGTCGGTGGGGTTGGTGAGCGTGACGGACTGGGTCTGCGTCTGGCGCACGCGCGCGTCGAAGGCGAGCTTGATGACGCTCTCCTCCGGCTGCTCGACGGATATGCCTGCCGAGCGATCACGATAAAGGATAGAGTCAGGAAATAGGGCTAGGGTGTAGTAGGCCTGTTGAAGTTGCAGGCCAGAGGAACGGCAACCCTCTCTGTCAACGGGCCTGTCAAGGCCATGGGTGTGCTGTCGGAGACGGCTGAACTTGGTTATATGAGCACTGTCATGTCATCATGCCCAGACTATGCTGAACATTGTCACTGGTCCGACACGCGCAATGCGTCTAGACAAAGGCCACCGACAACAGACGCCGTCGCGTGTGCCATTCCTCCGTGCTTGTGTGGAGCACTTCACCACATCGGCACCGCGCGCAGCGGCGCGGCGGCTGCTGAGCGATGCCATCCGCCGGAGCACTCGTCGCGGCAGCAGCGCGCACGGCGGCTCCGTCAGCAGCGTTGCGCGTCACAGCAAGCTCTCGGCAGCCAGCATGACGGCAGCACGGCGGATCCGGATCCGCACGCGGCGCTCATCACGGGGTCGTGACCCCCGCCAACGCACCTGTGCACGCGAGCGCGAGCCGCGTCGGCGCCGCGCCCGCCGCCGCGACCGCGCTCGCCGCCACGAGCGTGATGCCCTCCTGGCGCACGTCGGGGTGCGGCGCGCGTGGGCGAAACGTCACGTCAAAGGTGACGCTCCGCAGCGGCGCGGCGAGGCCGTCCATGGGCGCGACGGTGAAGTGCGGCCCCAGCGTCGCGGCGTCCCACGCGAAGCGCACGGGGTCGTCGCCCTCGTTCTCGAGCGCGAGGCGCAGCGTCTTGGCGGCGCCCGCGCACACCGTGCCAAACGGCAGCGCGTTCTGCGCGAGCCGCACCGCCATGCCGACGCTCTGCCCGCTCACGGCGCACAGCGCGCGCGGCGCCGCCGCCGCGCCCGCGCGCACGAGCAGCGTCTCGGAGAACGCCGCGAGGCGCGCGCGCGGCGCGAAGGTGAGCTCGACGTTCACCCCCTGCCGCGGCGCCAGCGTGAGCGCCGCGGCGGGGGAGAAGGTGACGCTGCGTGCGGCAAGCGCGCCGGCGCCGGCGCTGCCGGCGCCGCCGCCGCCGGTGTCCTCGCCCTCCTGCGTGAGCTGCAGCGCCATGGCGCGCTTGCTGCGGTTCACAACGCGCACCACCTTGGTGACAGTCGCGCCTGAGAATTAGGGATAGGGTTTGAGTTAGGATTAGGGCTAGGGTTAGGGAGTGCGGCGCATGGACGGAGACGCTGAAAGGCCCGTTGGTGAAGGCATCAGCGGGCCAGGCAGCAGCTGCATGGACTTTGAGACGCGGGACTGCGGATCAGGCAGCAGCTGCATCGACTTCGAGACCCGGGACTGCGGATAAGGGTAGCGACACAGACAGCAAGACCTAGATGCAGGGCTAGCACAGCGGCACCGCTCACCCGCGGGCACCATGCCAAAGGAGACGTGGCGCTGCGCCAGGTCGGCAAGCTCGAAGCCACAACTCAGCTTTTCGCGGCGCTCACAGACGCGAGAGGCATCAGGCGTGAGAGGCTCAGGGGCCAGGCAGCAGCGACACAGGCTTCAAGACTCCATAAAATTATTTGAAGTCGGCACAGCAGCAGCGCTCACCCGCAGGCACCATGCCGAAGGAGACGTGGCGCTGCGAGGGGTTGGCGAGCTCGAGGCGCGCGGGGCACCCCTCCCCCAGCAGCACCACCTTGACCGTGTAGCTGCCGTTCACGAGGAACGGCACGGAGAACGCATAGCCCTTGGCCTCACGCGGCGCAAAGTGGATGGGAATGTCGACCTCCGCGCCGGGCGCGATGACGGCGGGCGCGCACTCGACGCGCAGGCACCTGCGGCGGCGGCGGCGGCGGCGGCAGCAGCGGCGACGGCGACGGCGGGCAGGCAGCGGGCAGCGTGAGCTCGAGTTTGCGTATATGCATAGCGGTCGCTTGGCGGCAGGTATACGATGTGCAGCGCAAGCACGTGCGCACGCATACGCTAGCCAGCACTTTTCTGATGCCGTAGGGTGCATGCACTTTTCTGATGCCGTAGGGTGCATGATTCGGAGTGTGAGCGCGGCTTGTGGGTGCGAGTGCAGCGCTTCTGGATGCACGCGGCTTGTCGATGCGTACCCAGGAAAGTGTTTATCACGACGGCAGCAGTGGCACCACCAGCATCAGCAGCAGCCCCACCATCACTGCAACCATCAACACGAGCAGTGGCGGCGGCGACGGTGGCAGCGACGCTCTGCCGCTTTCCTCACGACGGCAGCAGCAGCAGCAGCAGGGCCAGCAGCAGCAGCAGCAGCACCACCACCACCACCACCAGCGACAGCGGCGGCAGTGGCGCTGGACCCCCCCTCCTCACCTGTGCCCCGCAAAGTCGCAGTCCAGCGACAGCGGCGCGGCGGCGTCCGCGTTCGCGACGCGCAGCACCGCCGTCTCGGCCGCCGGCGGCTCGCCCGGCGGCGTCACGAAGCACGGCCCGAAGTCGTGGCGCAGGAAGGAGAAGCGCAGGCCGGGGTGCGCGCCGCGCCCGGCGAGGCGCAGCACGTACGTGTGGCGCGCCGACATGGCCAGCGCGCACACAAGCTCGCCGCCGCCGTCGAGCGCTGCCTCGGAGAGCGGCGCGAACTCGAGCGCGAGCTCCAGGCGCTCGCCGCGGCGGACGGTGCCGTTGAGGCTGAACGCGCCGCCGCCGCTGCTGCGCGTCCCCGCGGCCGGCACAGCCGCCGCTGCGCCGCTCATGGCGCTGACGGTGGTGGCGGTCACGGAGAGCGCCGAGGGCATACCGTTGCCGCCACCGGCGCTGTCGTAGAGGCCGCCGCCGCCGCCGCCGCCGGCCCTGGCCGCTGCGGCGTCGCCGCTTGAAGTTGACGCTCGGTAGAACAGCGCGTAATCCACATTGAACTTGCCAGGGTTGACGACGGTGACCTTGCGCCGGGCGCGGTCGTTGATGTACACGCGGCCGAAGTCGATAGTGTTGAAGTTCGGCAGCGGCGACAGCTCGTAGCCGCCGCGCGCGCCCACGCAGCCCCCTGCGTCCACGCCCCCGGGCAATGCCAAAGTTGAAGTACCGCCGCCGGTGACGCTCTCCTCGCCCTCGAGCAGGAGGCGCGCGTGCACGCCGAAGCCCTCGCCCTTGATGTTGATGTTGAGCTTGGCGGGCTTCTTGCGCACGGCACACGTGAGGTTGAAGTTGTGGAGGCGCTCCTCGCGCGGGCAGAACGTCACCTCGACCTGCGCGGCGCGCGGCGGAGTACACTTTCAGCTTTGATGAACTGACACGGTGAAGCTTACGCACCAGTACGTCGTCCACCTCATGGCGATGTGAGGATCTGCGTGGCATGCGGCTGAGAGTTTCAGCTGTGGTGAACTGGTTTTGTACAGCTTATGCGCCAGTCCAGAGACTTTATGACGTTTGATAAGGTTGCAGTCAAACACTGCTCTTACAATCGGCGCTCTCTAGCTGCAGCTCGCGCGTGGGGCAGCGCGCTGCTAGCACTACAGCATAGCACTGTCCTCTGCGGCCACGCCCAAATGCACAACCGCACGGCCTTTTACATATCTGCAAGCACCGAAACACTCGCGCACCTGCACGCGCCCGTGCGGCGGCAGCAGCGCCGTCATCGGCGACACCTCCAGGACGGGGCGGCGCCGCCGCCGCGCCTTCCCCCGCGCCCTCCCCCCCTCCGCAGCGCCGCCCCCCCCCTCCCCCCCGTGGCCACCGTCGCCGTCATCATCGTCGTCCGCGCCCAGCGCGCCTGCCAGCAGCGCGCCCCTGTCGAACGCGAAGCTGTACGGCAGCGCCTCGTCGTTGACGACGGCGAACGTCGCGCGGTGCGCGGCGCCGAGCATGAGGACACCGCAGTCGATGCGCGCGCGGTCGAGGTACACGCGCGGCTCCGCGACGTGCCCCACGAACAGGAACAGCTCCGAGACGCCGTGCGCTGGCACGGCGAAGCGCATGAACGCCTCGGCAGCGCCGCCGCCGCCGCCCGCGTCGCCGGCCTCCGGCGTGAACTCGAACGCCATCTCGCCGCGCCGCCCCGCGAGGATCGCGCCGCGCGGCGTGAGGCAGCGCCATGCGGGCGACGGCGCGCCGAGCGCCTCCCACGCGAAGTCGTACGCGATGCCCGTGGGGTTGGCGACGTGGAAGCGCACGGCGTTGCGCGCGCGCGTGCCGCGCGACGTGACCTCGCACACGCGCACGCCGCCGGGCGCCTCTATCGGCGCGCCGGCGCGCCCGCGCTCGTTCGGCAGCGCGTGCGTCGCGCGGCGCAGGAGGTAGTCCGGCGATGTCTCGAGCTCGAAGTGGCACAGCGGCCGCGTCGCGCGCCCGTGCAGCGCGACGCTCGGCGCCTCCGCGCCCTCCGGCAGCGCCGGCATGGCAGCGCTCAGCCGGTACGCGTAGTCGTCAACCTCAACGGGCGCGAACCTCAACTTGAACACCTGCTCCGCCCCCGGCGCGATCGCCCCGGAGGCGGGCTCCACGTGGAACGGGCACGGCGGCGGCGCCAGCAGCGCGCCTCCGCCGCCGCCGCCGCCGCCGCTCACGTCGCTCGAGCTCCGCGACAGCGATGCCTGGCTGGCGGGCCGCGCGAACGTGCGCATGTTGCTCAGGAGCCACGCGTAGTCGAGCCGCGTCATCGCAGGGTTCCGCACCGTGAACTCGTGCGTGCAGGCCTGGAACATGGCCGTGGGGCGGAACGTCACCGCCCTGCCGCCGCCGCCGCCGTCGCCGCCGCTGCCGGGCGGGTCGCTGGCGGCGCCGTCTGCGCCGCCGCCGCCGCCGCTGCCGAGCCGCAGCTCGTAGCGCGCCACATCGGCCACCGCGGAGCAGCGCAGCACGCGCGTCTGCTTGCTCTCTGCGTGCACGGTGCACGCCGGCTCCGGGCTCGTGGCGTACACCATCTGCACGCCCTCCACGGTCACGGGGCCCAGGCGCAGCACCACCGCCGCCGCCGCCGCCGATGCCGCCGCCGCGCCCTTGCCCTTGGCGGCGGCTGCAGCGGGCTTCTTGGCTGCTGCGGCGCCGTTGGCCTTTGCGCTGCCGGCCTTCGGATCGGCTTTCCCGAGCTGCACGAGTTCGTCGTCGGTGGCGGGGCGCAGCGTCTCCTGCGCCTCGTCCCAGTCCGCATCGGCAGCAGCGGCAGCAGCAGCACTCGGCTGCGCGCTGCCGTCGCCGCCGCCGGCGGCGGCAGCGGCAGGGGCGGTGTCGGCGTAGGCGACGCGGTGCGTTGTCAGCTGCAGCGGCTCGTCGGCGTAGCGCACGACGCCGGCGGGGCGGAACGCGGCGACCACCTCCTTCACGCCGCCCGCGGGGATGTGGCCGAGCGCGGGCCTGAAGGCGAAGTGCGCGTGCGGCGCGAACGCGAAGCGCACGGGCGCCGGCGCCGCGTTGCGCAGCCAGAAGGGCGCCTCGCGCGACGGCAGCGACGGCGCCGCCAGCGCGGCGCGGCTGCCCTCGTTGGACGTGCTCGGGCGCGACCCCGGCTTACCGCCCTTGGGTGGCGGCGGCGCCGCTGCGAGCGCAGACAGCGGCAGGTCCACCTGGTCGAACACCAGCTCGTCGCCCGTGCCGGGATCCTGCGGCGGCGTGGGGGGCACGTGCTGGACATGGTGAGTCTGAGTCTGAGTCTGTGGTGCTGTGGGCGCCGGTCGCCGGTGGACTGCGCGTGAATCGCGGGCGGTGCATTGGTGAACCGATGGGGGGGCCGTCTCAGAGGGGGGCCAGCATGTCTTGAAAGCAACATGATGTGACTATCTCGTTACATCTGATATCATCGCAGTGTCGACTGTTTGAGTGCGTACTCACATTGATAATCAAGTTTCAACCAGCATGGATCTCCAGCATGGATCTACAGCGCTCGGCAGCGCATCAGCAGCACGCAGGCAGCTAGCCATCTGCGCCCGCAACCCGCTGCGGCATTGCGGCTGCAGGCTCGTCATACCATAACGGTGATTCAAAGAGGACAGACGCGGAATAAGCGATGGCAGTGGCAGCGCGCAGCACCCGTACCGACGCACCATTGGCACAGCAGCGCTCATGAAACGGCGCAAGACCGCACCAGGGCGTGCCACTCTGCGGTACGCGCCAGTCCACGCAACAACTCTCACAGCGCTCGCGCCGAGCGGCAAGCACATAGGGTTAGGGTTAGGGCTACGGCATCAAGGCAACATGCGGGATGGCCCTGCGTGTCAAATGAATATACCTGAGCATCGCTGCCACTGCCGCCGGGCAGCTCCTCAAAGGCGACGTCGCGCGCGACGCAAGCGCCGCGCAGCGCGAACGCCGTCGCGCCGAACGGGTTGTGCATGATGCTCATGCGCAGCACGCCGCTGAGCTGCTGCGCGGGCTGCTGCTGCTGCTGAGCGCTGCCGCCGCTGCCGCCGCTGCTGCCGCCGCCGCCGCCTGCCTGAGCGAGGTGACACGCGCGCGGCTGGAACACCACCTCCAGCTCGCGCCTCTCCCCCGGCGCGAGCTCCACGCTGCCGCCGCTGTGCGCGAAGGCGAACGGCGGCGGCGGCGCGCGCTCCTTCCTGCCGCCGGCGCCACCGCCGCCGCCGGCGCTGCCGACCAGCTCGAAGATGCAGAAGGCGGGGACCGTGCCGCCGTTGAAGAGGACGAGCGGCACGCGGCGCGCGCGCTCGGCGGCGACTTCGCCAAAGTCGACAGTCACCGCGCCCGCCGTGTCGCGCGCCAGCGGCCGCTCCACCGTCACCACGGGCATCGTGCCCTGCCCCGCCAGCAGGAACTCGAGCCTGCCGCAGGGGGCCTCGGCGGCGGCGGCGGCGGCGGCGTCCGCGTTGGTGACCGCCGCCACGAACCGGCCGCGGTACGCGCGCATCTCCAGCGGGCGGAAGTGGACCGTCACGTAGCGGAACTCGTGCGGCGGAATGTCCCACTGCGCCGGCTGCACGGTGAATGCCGCCTCGCCTTGAGCGCTGCCGGCGCCGCCGTCGCTGGGCGCGCTTATCGAGGCCTTCTTGCCCTTCGCGGCGCCGCCGGTGGCGGCGGCGGTGGCGACGGCGGCGGCGTCCGTGGGAGGCCTGATCTCGAACCGCACGGAGCACGGAACCTTGCGGTCGTTGACGATCTTGACGCGCTCGCAGACGCCCAGGGCGCCACCGCCGCTGCCACCGCTGCCGCCGCCGCCGCCGCCGCTGGCGAGCGTTGCCACGCTGCCAAAGGACAGCAGCCGCTGGTCCTCTGCGAACAGCGCGGAGGGGGGGACCGCGGCGGCGGCGGCGGCGGCGGCGGCGCGGCCGCGGTGGCGGCGATGCTGCGCGGCGGCGGCGGCGTCGTCCAGCGACGGCACCACCACCTGTTCCTCGAAGATGCTGTGCCAGTCGGACGTCTCGATGCCGGGGACGCACGACTCGCCCACGAGCTCGTACTGCGGCCACGGCGAGACGTCGGGTGGCGTTGCAGCGGCGGTGGCGGCGTTGCGCGGGCTGCTGAGCACTGTTGACTGCTGCTGCTGCTGCTGCAGGGGCTGCGCGCCCGCCGCGCGCAGCTCGATGACCTCTCTGTAGCCCTTGGAGCCCGCCGGTTGGAACGTCACCTGCACGCGTGCGGGGAGGAGGGGGGGGGGAGGGGGGGGGGGGGGTGAACTTCAAGCATCTCACCACACACTTTGGTGATGCTCAACGGCGCGTTGGCAGCTGCTGGGGCATGTCAGGCAGCGCGCGCCGCCAGATGCTCGAGGAGGGAGCGCAGTCCGCCAGACTGAGAACCTGTACCATTATTGCATGCAGCGAGTCTAACCGGCATGGGGATCATGGACTTCAAGGCGCTGCTGTGTACACTGTGCACAGGTGCAGTGCGAGCGCATTTCACATGCTTCTGGTCATCACGTCAGAGTAAGGTTAGACTAATGAGGCTTGCCTGTATGGGGACACTCTGTCCCGGCTGAATTGTGCCGGCATACGGGCCGATCGTGAACTGCCCGATGGTCACCGTTCCTGGCAGCATGCCCATGGCGTCAGGCGCCGCCGTCACCGCTGCTGCTGACATGACATAAATTCGCATAGAAGCAGAACGAACAGAGCACCATCATGAGATCGGCAGCTGTTGAGGCAAGATTGGCAGCTGTTGAGGCAAGTCCTGAAAACCACTGAATACGTATTGCTCGTGCTTTTCCTGCATGGTATGCGTCATGAACTTGAAAGTGCACCTGCAACCCTCACCCGTGCATTAGGGGCAAATAACCGAGTCCCCACTCAACCGCCCTCGCAGCTGAGCGCAGAGCACTCCGCATTGCCGCTGAGTTCACGCACGAGGAAAGTGGGGTGATTTCTGAAGTATTCGTGCCAGGGTGAGAACGCGAGAGATACAGGGAGGCAAAGGCGCCACCTGCGCAGCGTGCTGAGCCGCGCTGCCTGGCTCCGTGCGACAGCACACACCACAGGTCGTGCCGCCAACACCTAGGGTGAGAGTTAAATCACTGTATACCCTAACAATAATTCTGCTGTGTCTCGTCTCAGTGAGTCGCCCGTCGACCCGGCGTCACATCCGCACTGTCATCTGAGCACTGACACAAAGCGCAGGAATCAACAGTACTGAGCCTCACTGCCGCTGCTCGTCGGTTTCCGCCCCTTGGCGGCGCCGGCGGCGCGCGACACCGCCGGCGCCGCCGCCGCCGCCGCCGCCGCCGCCTCCCACTTCGCCAGTGCCTCCGCCTCCGCCGGCGCAAGGAGCGCCGCGGGGGTTGCCTTGAGCACGTGATATAAGGCAGCCTCCGTGGCGGCGCGCGCGTCGCCGTCCTCCGCGGCGCCGGGCGCAGCAGCAGCGGCGGCGGCGGCAGCGGTGGCGCTCAGCGCGGCGGCGGCGGCGGCGGGCGCACACAGCGCGAAAGCGCACTCGAAGTCGCCCTCGTTCTTGAGCTCGAAGGCGCGCGTCTGCGGCGCGCCGGCGTTGAAGGCGACGGCGCCGAAGTCGACGCCGCGCGACGGCAGCGCGCGCAGGCGCGGCCACACCGCCGCCGCGTCAATGCACGCCGCAAACTCCTCCACGGCCTCGCCCGTGCGCGGCTCCGTGATCGTGCAGCGCAGGTCGAGGTTGCCGCGCAGGTGCACCTCGGCGGCGGCGTGCAGCGTGACGCCGATCTCCACGGCGGCGCCCGGCGCGAGCGCGCCGCCCGCGGGCTCCAGCGCAAACAGCGCCGCCGCCGCCGCACGCCGAAAGCGCAGCGCGTACGCGATGTCGTACTTGCCGCGGTTCACGAGGCGGAACGAGCGCCGCACCGCGTCGCCCACACGCACGCGCCCAAAGTCGAGCGTGCCGCGCGGCGGCGGCCGCTTGGCAGCGGCGGCGGCGCCGGTGGCGGCGGCGCCGGTGGCGGCGGTGCCGGCGCGAGACGGCGCGGCGGCGGTGGCGGCGGTGGCGGCGCGCGACGCGGGCTTCGAAGCAGCGCCAGCGCCGGCGGCACCGGCGGCGGGGGCGGCGGCAGCGTCCTCTGGGCTGTCGTCGAACGCGACGGCGCGTATCTCGTAGCTCTCGGCGCGCACCTGCACGGCGATGTTACTGACGGCACCGCCGCCGCCGCCGCTGCTGCTGCCGCCGGCGGCGGCGACAGCGGTGCTCGCGCTGGGCTCCGGCAGCGGCGTTGTCTCATCGCAGTAGCGCACCACCAGCGTTTCCGCCACGGTCGCCTCCTGCAGCGCCTCGAACGTAACCGCTATGACAGCGGTAGCGCCCACTTCTAGACGGCCGGCCACGTCGCCGCCGCCGCTGTTGCCATCGCCGCCGCCGCCGGTGGCAATGCTGCCGCTGGCGGCGCTGGTGCCGGCGCGGCCGCCGCCGACGGTGCTGCCGCCGGCCCTGCCGCCGCCGCTGGCGCTGCCGCCGCCGCCGCCGTTGCTCACCACGCGCGCGGTGATGCGCCAGTCGTCGCGCGGCGGCGCGCGTGTGACGCCGTCCAGCTGCCACCTGATCGGCACGCTGCCCGTGTTGAGCACTGTGATCTCGCGTGTGTCGCGCCGCGTCAGCAGCAGCCTGTCAAAGTCGAGGGTGCCTGCTGCCGCCGCCGCCGCCGCTGCCGCTGCCGCCGCCGCTGCCTCTGCCTCCTTGGCCTTTGCGTCGGGCTTCGTGCCGCCGCTCGCGGTGCCGCCCCTGCTGGCTCTGCCGCCCTTGGCGCTCGCCGATCCTGCGACGCGCGTTGCGGTGACCGAACGGGTGACATCAGGGGCTCAGCGGTGCGAATTGCATTTGCACGGGAAGTGAGACTCGCCACTGGCACGCGCCGTCACTGGTCACTACCACCTCGTTCGCGTACGATCATTCAAGTGCTGATTGAAAGTAGCACATAGTTGAAGTATCACATCGAGCACCATGTCCGTCACAGCGTTGCGCACCTGACGGCATCCCTCCGCCCAGCGTGCTGGCCGCCGCGGACGCTGCGGTGTATTCCGCGGCGTCAGCGCTCAGGTGACCTGTTGTGGCGGCGTCCCCGCCAACGTGTTGCTTTGCAGCATCGCTCCACGGACCCTCGACCCTCGCGCTGGCCGCGGCGCCGCAGCAGCAGATGGGGAGCGTCACCGGCGTGGGGTTGTCCTGCACGAGTCAGGGTCAGGAGTGAGTGAGTGAGTGAACAATTTGTTTCCGCTCGTATGGGACGACGAGCTCGTGACACGGCCACTCAGACAGGGGGGTATGCATTGTGTAGTCGCAGCTGCCAGCCTGTGAGGTGGGACAGGTAAGCCTGCAACTGCCACAGCTGGCCTCGATCCTGTACCCCGGGCAGCAGCTGCGTCAGTCAGGAAGTGACACAGAAACTCCCTTGTCGAGACAGGTGCTAGATGCTTACACGACCTGTACACACACACTGAGGCGGGCAAACTCCTCCCGGAAGCCACGCGAGCGGGGGGGCGCGCGCACGACGCCCCCCCCCCGCGCGTCCCGCACCACCCACTACTTCAACTGCTTGAAGACGCGGCAGCAGGCGGCAGCAGCGCTCACCTGAACGTGCGCGAGCAGCTGCGCCTCGTACGCGCGCGCCTGCGTCGGGAACGCCCACACGCGCACCTCGCGCGTCTCCCCCTCCCTCAGCTCGAGAGTCTCGGGCGACACGTAGAACACCGGCTCCTGCGGTGCGGCGGGCGGCGGCGCCACCGCCACGGATGCGCGCGTCGCGCCGCGGGACTTGGGCAGCGCGGCCGCCGGCGCCGGCGCCGCCGCTGCTGCCGGCGCCGCCAGGGAGGCCGCTGCTGCTGCGGTGACAGGGGCGGGCGCGCATGTTGCGCATTGTTATTTTCAAGTTATGTGTGCGGCAGCGATGGCGTGTGTGGTGATTGATCTATTGTGTGAGCGCATGGGTCACCAGTTGGGAGGGCGCATGATTAGGGCTTGCCGGTGCAGGCTGGGGTTCGGTCGGGTAAGGGTAGGGGTTAAGGTAAGGGCTGGGGTTCAGTCGTGCTGGGAGCAAACTGCTGGCGCTGCCACTGCCGCCCGCCCGGGTGGCGGCTGCTGCTGCGGCGGCCAGCGCGCGCGTGTATCAATGCACCATTCTCTATGACTGCATGTGTAGCGTCGACGATGGGTGGTGAGTTAATGCGTGCGCCACGCATGTGATTGCTGCATCAGGTGATGTACCTATGAGATACATGACCCCCGCGGTGCTTCCCCCCCCCCAACTTCAACAGTATGCTGTACCCCCGCTGTGCTACCGTGACCGCGGCGGCGGCGGGCGCTCGCAATAACTGCATCAGCCACAGATTCAGCGAATGCGCCTACGGGCAGAGCCGCGTTTTTGCCGACGCTAGCCTTTCAGCTCAGTAGTACTCTGCTGCAGCCTTGTGCCTACCCCTGCTGGTCGGTGCCATGCAAAACGTGCTGCACACGCTGCCGAAAACCTCACACCCTTTCAGGCCTGTTCCCCTTCTACCGAGCGCTGCCCACCTGCAGTCGGCAGCGCGCCGGCGCCAGCAGCAGCAGCAGCAGCGGGCGCCTTGTCCTGCCACGCAAACGTCACACGCGCGGGGTAACGGCCCGCGTTGGAGATCCGGAAGACGTCGCTGTTGGCGTCGGTCAGCTCGCGCAGGCGCGCCTCGGCAACGTCGCGCGCGGCGAGCGCGTCAGCGCTCAGCGAAGCGCGCGCCTCGGGCTCCAGCGGCTCCAGCAGCCTGCCGCGTCACCGCAGAGGGGAGGGGGGGCGAGGGATGGTAGTGTGACTTGGCGCAGGATTGGGGAAAGGTGTTGTGGAATGGAAGGGTGGTGCGTGCTGCAAGCGGGCTGAGAGGGGCTCCAGCGGCTCCAGCAGCCTGCCGCGTCACCACAGAGGGGAAGGGGGGGTGAGGGATGGTATTGTGTATGGCGTGAAGCAGGATCGGGGATGATGTTGTGGAGTTGGAGGGTGCCACGTGGTGCGAGCAGGCCGTCTGAAGGGGGGTCCAGCGGCTTCAGCAGCGTGCGCGGCGGGGGCTGGGGACGAGCGAGGAGGACACATTGTTTCCTTGTTGCTGCTGTTCACACTGCCGATAAGAGGGGTTAGGATCGTGCGTAGGGTTAGGCCCGGGGGTTCGAATCAGGTTCTAACGTACTATTATTTCATGTCATTGAGAGCTGTGTCGTCGGGCTCCGGGTACTGCGACGCGCGATGCGGGTGTTGCGAGCGGTCAACTAATACGAGCTCAATAGCAGTCCTCAGCTAACCAGAAACTTCATCAAGCACTTGAAGTGCGACCCCTCACCTGTCCTTCGCGCGCCGCCAGCACAGCAGCGGCCCAAAGTCGTACGCGCCCTTGGACGCCACGTAGCGCTTGCTGACGGGGCGCGCGGCGGCGCCAGTAGGCGGCGCCTTGATGCGGCGCATGAACACATTGGCGGGGTTGGCGTTGATCGCTGGCACGCAGCAGTCGCCCGTGACCAGCAGCGTCGCCTGCGCGGGCAGTCGCAGCATGCGGCGGCGGTTTCTAAGTGACGGAATGAAGATTGAAGCGTCGCAGGACGGTCCACGGGTGATTCAACCCCCGCGGCGCCAGTAGGCGGCGCCTTTATGCGGCGCATGAACACGTTGGCGGGGTCGGCGTTGATCGCCGGCACGCAGCAGTCGCCCGTGACCAGGCAGCGTCGCCTGCGCGGACAGTCGCACAACGCGGCAGCGCTTTCGGAATGAGTGTCTGCATTGTAACCGTCTGTTTCCTGGCGAGTTCGGCCAACTCTGACGTTGTCCCACCTGACACACCGCTCGTGACTGAGCGCACCTGCAGCGTTCGCGTGCGCAGGCCGTTGAGTCGCGTATAGGAGCGCTCTTTCAAACGAGGGACGAGAAGCGACGAGTCACGGACAGGTTCATGGTGTGGAGGACTTCCGAGTCCGGCCGACTTCAACATTTACCATGCGACGCACCCTGGCTGAGCGCTTGCGGCGCCGCCTGCGCAGGCATTTGCATGCCGCAGCGTAGGTTACGTGGCGGCACAGAAGTCAATCCACCACGGCACGATGCACGGTGAGCAGGTCTGATCGTCCGTCCAGCCGTGTCAGCACTGGCCCAGGTGACAATCCGGAGCCTAGCTCTCGCGAGTCACCAGCAGTCAAGCTTAGCCCTAATCCTAGCCCTAACCCTAACCCTAACCCTAACCCTAACCCTAACCCTAACCCTAACCCTAACCCTAACCCTAACCCTAACCCTAATCATAACCCTAATCCTAACCCCAACCCTAACCCTAACCCTAAGGAAGACGTTGCCTAGGCACAGCACGACTCAGCAGTCGCTCAGATCAAGCCTGCGGATGACAACGCAAGCAACGCGGCGCGGTCGACGCGCCTCGTGAGCATTCGTTTTGGGCTGCAGCGACTCCGATCGACAGCCGCTGCCCCCCCGTGCCGTTTGCACCGACCAACGCAAGAGCTGACTCTTGGCCAGGAGAGGCACCCAGCTGCTCTTCTGCAGCAGGGAATTCATGCGTCAATCACAATGGCAGAACCGCCCGGCTGTCCCCACCCCGCAACCCTAACCCGAATGCCAACCCTGGCCTAACCCCTAACCCTAATAACCCTAACCCCAGCCCACCTGCCTTTGTGATTGCTGCGCCTTGTCGCCTTGTCGGCATTTCCAATCCGCTTGCAGCGACTCCAATCAGCACCGTCGCCCCCGCGCCTTCTGAATTGTCCAGCACTGGGCCATGAGTGTGGATACTTGTCTCTCTTGTAGGCAATAGGTATGTACCAGCACAACAGCAGAGCTCCCTTCCCCCCCCCCCCCCCCCCCCCCTAGCCCTGCCCTTCACCCTAACCACAATCACGACCCTACATCCTAAGCATGATTTCCAACCCTAGCTTCAACCCTAGCGCTAGCCCTAACCCTGACCCACCTGCCGCCGCGTGCCGACCACCTCGAACCCCAGCGCGGCCTCGAACACCCCCGTGACGTCGGAGCGGAAGCGCACCGCAAACTTCACGCTGCCGTGCGCCGGCACGACCCAGCGCCAGGGGCCTCCCCCCGTCACGCCGCCGTCGGCGTCAGCAGCGGACGCGCCAGCGGTGTCGACGCTCAGCGCCGTAGCTGCAGACGGCAGGGGGTCGCTGCGCGCGGACACGACGCTGCCGCCGCCGGCGCCGGCGCCGCTGCTGTCGTCGCAGACGCTGCCGTCGTCGGCGACTCTGACGATGTCAAAGTTGGGGATGGCGGGGCGGGAGGCGCGTGGCGCGGGCCGCCGCAGCAGCTGGCGCATCCTGTCGGGCACCATGGCCAGCTCCTGTTCGCCTTCGGAGGAGGACAGCGGCGGTGGCGGCAGCAGCGCCAGCGCCGCCGCCACGCGCGCTGCGGTCCACGTCGGCAGCTCCGCCGCGCTGCGCGGGGACGCCTCCGCCACAAATGGCGGCTGCACGGGCAGCACGACGAGCGCTGGCGCGGCGGCGGCAGCAGCAGCGCTCGTGCTGCCGTCGATGGCGGAGTCGTTGTTGTCAACGCGCGGCGTCGCTTCTGCGCTGTTTGGGACAGCGCCGCCGCTGCCCGCCGTCACGGCGGCGGCGGCGGCGCCTGTTGCGACGCTACCGCCGTCATCAGAGGCCGCCGCCGCAGCAGCGCTCAGAGGGCTGGCGGCGGCGGCAGCGGCGGTGAATGCCGCCCTCACGCGCGCCGCGGTGCCCTCCGCATACGCCTCGTAGCAGCTCTGCGCTGCGCCGGCCATCACCTGCTCGGCGATGGCCGCGAGCCCGCCGCCGCCGCCGCCGCCGCCGCCGCTAGCAGCGGGTGCCCCAGCAGCAGCAGCTGCGGGCCGCAGGCAGCCGGCGTCAGCGTCCCAGAGCGCGTCCGCGCGGCGCGCAACGCGCAACGCGCGCTCGCGCAGCAGCGCCTGCAGCGCGGCGCGGCACGCGTGGTACTCGGCGCGGGCGCGGTCATCGAGGCCCAGGACCTCGAGCTCGCTGAGCGCGCGCCACGCGGCGGCGCCGGGCACGGCCCTGAGCGCCGGCGCTGCTGCAGGCGGTACGTGGTCTCCCGTATGTGGCGCACCCTCGTAGCCCCCGGGCGGAACCCAAGTGTCGGGCGTCGGCGCGGAGGTTGCCGGTGTCTGCGGGGCGTCTGGTGATGCTGCCGTGGATGTGGCGGGCGCCGCTGCTGCCGCTGCGGCGGCAGCGGCAGCTGCGAGGGCTGCGTCTTCGGTTGTGCCTTCCGGCGCCGCCGTGACAGACTCGTCTGCCGCAGCGGCAGGGGCAGCAGCAGCAGCAGTAGCAGCAGCGTTGGCGCTGCCGGTGGCAGCACTCGCTGCCGTAGCGGCAGCCACGACGCTCAGCGCCTGCGTGCGCAGCGCCGCCAGGTGCGCGCCGTACGCAGCGGCGTCGCCGAACTCCAGCGCCAGCGCGACGGCGCGCGGCAGCACGCGCCGCACCGCGGCGGCGACGTCCACGCCGTCCGCCGCGGCCGAGCACTGCAGCGAGTCGAGCACCAGGCCGCGGTCGCAGTCGCACCGCGCCGCGCGCCACGCAATCACATCGCTCAGCAGCTCAGCGTCCACGCCGCTGCGCCGTAGCAGCGCCCTGTGCGCCAGCTCGCACGGGCCGGGGCCGCTCGGCGCCGCCAGCGCCGCCGCTGCCGCCGCTGCCGCCACCGCCTTGCTCATGCGCTTGCCCTTGGCGGGCGCGGCGGCGGCGGCGGCGGCGGCGGCGGCGGCCTGCCGCTCGGCGTCCGCCGCCGCTACCGCTGCGGCGACGGCCGCCGCCCACGCTGCCGCCTCGCGCGGCGTGAAGCGGTGGAGCGCAGCGCGCACGCGCGCGCCAAGCGGCGCGCGCAGCGCCGATGCCTGCGCGACGACGTCGTCGAGCGTCGCGGCGACGAGCTTGTGGTGCTTTGCAAGCGCGTAGGCGAGTGTGGAGCGGCCGCTCAGCGCGGGGCCCGTCACGACCACGTCGTACGCGAGTCCCGCCTCCCGCGCGGTGGCCGTCCTCTCCCAGTCGGTGCCCGCCGCTGCCGCCGCCGCTGCCGCCGCCGCCGCCGGGTCTGCGACGAGCCACGCGCAGTCGTCGTCTTCGAGTTCAACTGGCGCAGCGGGCGGCGCAGCGGCGGCGTCTGCGGCGGCGGTGGCAGCATTGATGGAGGCTGCTGCCGCGACCGCCGTCGCAGCCGCCGGAGCCTTCGAGGCGGCTGCGGGCAGCGCAGCAGGTGTGGGGGCGGCAGCGGCAGCGGCTGCGGCGGGGGAGGCAGCGGCGGCAGGAGAAGCGGGCGCGGCGGCGGCGGCGGCGGCGGCAATGGAGGGGTGCAGCCCCTCTCCCGGCTGCCGCGGCGGCACGCGCAGGACGTCCCTCTCGTCGTAGCCGCGCGCCACGGCGAGCGCGCGCTCCTCCGCGCCGTACTGCGCGTCGAAGTCCAGCGAGAAGACCTCGATGGGGACGGCGCCGTCGTTGCGCATGGCGACGATCGCGCGCGCCCAGGGGGCGCCCGGCAGCACCGGCCCCAGCAGCGCGCGCGGCGGGTCGAAGGCGACGCGCGGGTGCACGCCGACGCCCTGCAGGCAGATCATGTGCGTCTTGGCGCTGTTGGCGACGCGCAGCGGGAGCTTGGTCGCGTACGCCTGCGGGGCGCGCGCGGGCGTGGCGGCGGCAGCGGAGGCGGCGCGGGAGCGCGTTGAGCGTGAGAGGGGGGGGGGGCGAGCGCGGCGTGACAGGCGGTGCACGTGCGCATTGGAGGCACTCTGGCGACTGCTCCAGATATGTGAGCTCTGATTGGAGGAGATGAGTGCAGAATGCTGCGTGCATGAGCGCAAGTGCAGCACGCAGCCGCCAGCCGCGACTCTGCAGGCACGTCACACAAGTCTTGCTGATATTGGCAATGTGCGGCAGCTTTGCCACGCATGCCGCTTGCGCGCAGAGAGTGCGCCCAGACTAAGAACACGGTCGGCAGGCGGCCATCACAACTGTTCACGAGACTCGCCCCTCGAGCGGCCCGAACGCGATGGCTGAGCAAGACTGGTACACGGCAGTAGCAAGCGCTTTCGCGCAGCCACTGCGCAGACCGTCCAGGCATGGGCCACGCTCTGATGGCCACCTGCGCTTCCGTCCGCGCTCTGGCCCTCCTTCTTCCGTCAGCACACTTTACATACGATGCACACCTGCCCCTCGAGCAGCACGGACGCGGAGGCGACGGTGGCGCGCGTCTCGCAGGTGCATTGTCAGCGCAGCGCACCTCATCACCCTCACATTCCGCCGACACGACGCGCCCCTTGGCGATCGCCGCTCTGCCTACCGACGCGACGTGGTGCCTTCTCCGCAAGCGGCGTCTGCAGCGCGCCGTCGAACGCGACGACCACATATACATACGTACCTGCCCCTCGAGCGACACGAGCTCGACGGCGACGTTCGCGCGCGCGCCCGGCGGGTGCGTCAGCGCAGTGCACCTCATCACTCTCATGTCTACGGACGATTCAATCAGACCTCCCCCCCCCGCTTCGCGACGTGGCCTACCGACGCGGTGCATTGCCTCCTCTCCGCGCATCTACTGCGCCGTCGAAGAACGCTATACGCGCCGTACATACCTGCCCCTCGAGCGGCACGAACTCGACGGCGACGTTCGCGCGCGCGCCCGGCGCGAGGCGCCCGCCGCGCGGCGCCACCTCGAAGCGCGCCTCGTCGCGCGCATCGCTGATGTTCAGCGGCGCCTTGAGCTCCCAGTCCGCGGGCACGGGCCCCGGGTTGTGCAGCTGCAGGCACGACGTGCAGCTGCGCCCGACGACGACGTCGCCGAACTCCAGCAGCGCTGCGGAGACGGCGACGGCGGGCACCGCGACGCATGCGCGCAGCACGAGGAGCGTCGCGGGGCCGTTCTTCACGGCGATCGGGAGCGCCACCTCGCGCGGCCCGTTCTCGAAGGCGCGGCGCGCCTGGAACGTCGCCGTGACGCTCGCGGCGGCGCCCTCGGGGAGGCGCGCGACGCGGTCGGGCTCGAGCGCGAAGCCGCTGCCCGCGAGCAGCGCCTTGTCGAAGGCCCACGACACGGCGCCCGCGCGCCCCGTGTTGACGACGCGGAACGTGCGCTTCTTGGTCGCGCCGCAGATGACGTGGCCGAAGTCGGCGACGTGCCGCGCCGCCACGTAGCCATGCGGCGCCGCGGTGGCGCCCTTGCGCTCCGCCGCCGCTGCTGCCGCCGTCGGCGCCGCCGCCGCTGCTGCGGTGCCGCCGGAGGATGACTTTGGCAGCTTGGGCGACGACGCGGTGCCCGTCGCTGCGCCGCTGGCGGGCAGCTTCAACATGGGCACATTGGAGGCGCCGCTCAGCCTCGGGCTGAGCGCTGCAGCAGCGGCGTCGCCGTCCGCCGTCTCCTCGCCCATCGAGTCGATGCGCGACAGCGGCGGCGGCGGCGCGGCGCCGGCACTGCCAGCGGCGGCGGCGGCGGCGTTCGCAGCCGCGGCGGCGCTCTCCTCCTCCTCCCTCTCGCGCTCGCGCTGGAGGTGCGCGACGTACGCGAGGCGTGCGGCCTCAACCTCAACTTCCATCTGCGTCAGCGGCCCGCGCGGCGCGCGTTCGGCGCCCGCGGCGGCAGCGCTCCCCGGCGCCGCCGCCGCCGCCGCCGCGGCCTCCGCCGCCTGCGTGGACGGCAGCCGCGATGGCGCCGCTGCCGCCGCCACGCCGCCGCCCGACTTGAGCAGCTTGGCAAACTTCGCCTTGGACAGGCTCCCGCTGCCCGTGGAGTTCATGCTGCGGTGCGACAGGCCGCCGCTGGCGCTGCGCGCGGTGCCCATGCCTGCGCCCGGCAGCACGCCAATCGTCGTCGCGCAGGACGGCGGCGGCGGCAGCGCTGCGTTGCGCGCCGCGTCCGCGCCGGCTCGCGCCTCAGAGCGCGCCTCCAGCAGTGACAGCCGCGCGCAGCCGAGCAGCTCGAGCCACGACCCCGTCCCCCCTGCTGCTGAAGTCATCTCCCCAGCGCAGAGGCTGCTGACGGAGGCGGCGGCGGCAGTGGGGCCGCGCACCACTGAAGTTGAAGTTTGAAATGAACTTGAACTTGAAGTTGGGGTTGAAGTACACTGCGCCGCCGCCGCCGCCGCCGCCGCGTCCTCCAGGCGCGGCAGCGACACGGCGACGCACGCGTACACACCCTGGCCGGTCACATGCACGCCGACGGGCTCAAAGTGCCCGGCCTCGATGACGAGCGTCTCGAGGACCGCGACGGGCAGGCCCGGGTGCAGCCGCACCTGAATTTTGACCTCATTGGCGGCGGCCTGCACGCCGACGGGCGCTGCGGCAGCGGCGGCGGCGGGCAGCGCGCCTGCGGAGCCGGACAGGTGGCGCAGGAGGTCCTTGTCGCTGGCGGCGGCGGGCACGATGCCGGCGGCGGGGGCGACGGAGATGACGCCGGCGCGCGACAGGCCGTCCAGCACGACCCTGCAGGGGGGTTGGGGGGGTAGGTGGGTATGATGTTGGTGGGGATTAGGGGGGGGTGGGGGGGGGGGGGCAGTGTTGCCCGGGACCCCTTGGCAATGGTGCATTTGGTGCTGATGGAGCAGGGGAGCGCTGGCAGGGGTGTGCATTGGCGTGTTTGAAAATCTTGAGAAATACTCCCCAAGTAGCTCATCTTGCTGTGCGGCTGTCGGCGACGCATGTGATAACTCCATGGGAACTGCCCCATACCTCAACTGCGCAAAGATACACATGCAACTGCGCCGCCTGAAGCCTTTGACTACAACTGGGTCCCGCCTGGCACGGCCACTTGGCACAGCGTCCATCAATTGAGCAATGCCCTTGCAAGAAAAAATACGCGTGCACTCCACATATTTAAGAAATATGACTGCCGATTGCGGCCCGCTCGCTCCTGCGCAGCACCTGCGCAGCAGCAGGGCCGAGGACAACTGCACCCGCGGAGGCGGCAAGTCGCTTAAAGTTTGCACGTGTGCGCGCGCGCCGCGCGCAGTCGCGGACGCCTCACCTGAACGGCAGCGGCACCCTGCCGGTGTTGATGATGGTGAGCTCGCGCGTCTCGCTCGCGCTGTACAGCACGCGACCGAAGTCGATGGCGCCCTTGTCGAGGCGGAACCCCACGTTGGCGGCCTCGCCGCTCAGCTCGACCTCGTACTCGGGGCCGCCTGAGAGGGAAGGAGACAGGTGCGTGCAGGGAACGATGGCATGTAGTGAGGGGGTGTGCTGCGGCTGGGGTGCTTGGGAGCGTGCGTACGGCGGCTAATGTGCTGAGCACTGAGGTTCTGAGCGCTGGTGTACTCTACAACCCTTGTACTTGTGGCCCATGAGGCCTCTTGCAGTGCTTGATGCTTTGCAACCCAGACCTGCCGGCAAAGCTCATCGCCCCCGCACGAACACCAACTTCAATGACTGCGCCGCGCACTTCAAACACCTCACTGCAGGCGCGGCGTCGACCCAGCTTCGACCTCATATACTGCATGTATTTTTGCTCGAGGGGCGACAACACTGTATGGTAGAAGAGTACGTTGAGTACTTCACATATACTGCACGGGCAACGTAAACCCAAGGCACACGCGTCCTGATGCATGCACTCAGAATTGGGGTCAGGGTTAGGGTTTCGCCCTGCCCCCCCGTGTACAACACGCGCGTCAGTTCTATTGTTAAGCTCACCTTCGACCTCGCACACGCACTTCCCCGCGACCCTGGCGTTCGCGTGGCCGTAGAACACAAACTCCACGTCCTCGCTCTCCCCCGGCGCGAGCACGGAGCGTATCGGCATGATGTCGAACGCCTGGTTCAGGGGGATCGCGGGGGCGTGCCCCCCCCCGTGCCGCCGCGCCGTCCCCCCCGGCTGCTGCTGCGCGCCGCCGAGAGCGGCGCCGCTGCTGCTGCCGCCGAGCGCGCCGCCGCTGCCGCCGCCCGGAGGCAGCGCGGCGTCCGCGAACGTCCAGCGGAACGCCGCGGGCACGCGCGTGCAGTTGGTCACGCGCACGGCGCGCGTTGCCGTGGTGTCGTTGAGCACGCAGCCGAAGGCGACGCGCCGCGCGGAGAGCGCGAGGTTCGGGTACGCAATGTCCCCCACAAGGGGGATGGCATCGCGCTGCGGGTGGCCCGCGTACGCCGCCGTCAGCGCGCCCTCCGCGGCGTGCGCGACGCGGTCGCCGCGGTAGCCCGCGTCGAAGAGCACGCTCACCGCCGTCGCCGCGCCTGGCGCGAGGCTGTGCTCCCACGTGTCGACCGAGAACGGCGCGCTTGTGCGGAGCGTCACCTCCAGCGGCAGCGGCCCCGCGTTGGTGAGCGTCAACGGCTGCGCCTGGCACGCCGCCGCCGCCGCCGCCACAGCGCTCGACCCGGCGGCGGCGCCCGGCGGCAGCGGCGGCGCGTGCGTGTACGCGAAGCGCAACGCCGGCGCCGAGAATTGCAGCAGCGGCGTCACGAACTGCGCGCGCACGCGCGTGCGGAAGACGTCGCGCGGCGCCTTGTCCTTGCCGCCGCCGCCGCCCGCTGCCGCCGCCGCCGCCGACGGCGCGCCCGTCGCGACGCCTGCCGCCAGCGCCTGGCACACGAGCGTCTCCTCCGCGGCGCCGCACGCCGCGCTGCTGCCGCGGAACGTGAACGTCACCGCCGTGCGCGGCCGCAGCTCGATCTCCGCGGGCGACACCGTGAACGTGGACGGCACGGGGCGCGTCTCGAGATTCGCGAGCGCCGTCCGCGCGGACGTCGGCAGCGGCGGCGGCGGCGGCGGCGCTGCTGCGGAGCCAACGGCGCCGCCGCCTGCAGCAGCGGCGGGCTTGGCGCCGCCGCCGCCGCCGCCGCGGCGCGACGTCTTGGTCTTGGCGGCGGCGAGCGCCGCCGCCTCGGCCGTCTCGTTGACCCAGCGCAGCGACTGCTGGCGGCGGCCCTTGTTCTCTACGGTGACGCGGCGCGCGCAGCCGGCGCCGGCGGTGAAGACGGTGCCAAAGTCCACGACGCTCAGGTCGTCGTCGCACCAGACGGTCGCGCCGACGCCGCGCGCGGTCAGCGCGACGCGGCGCGCGTCGCCCTCCGCGACGATGACGTGGAGCTCGTCCGCGTGCGCGCACGCTTCGTCGAGGCACGCGGTTACGCACAGCGTAACCGACGCGCGCGGCGCGAGGACGCCCTCGCGCACGTCCACGCGGAAGCGCGAGCGCGCGCCGCGGATGAACGTGCGGAACGGCGCGGGGATCTTGGAGTCGTTGAGGAGCGTCACCGCGCGCGGCGCGTCGATGAGGCAGGGAGTGGCGCCCCACGCGAGCGCGTCCTGGTCGGGGACGACGTTCGGGCCTACGCCGGTGATGCTCAGCGTGGCCTGCAGCGGCGGCTCGACGCTGCCGTCGACGGAGATCATCATGGGCAGGCGGAACTGCGGCGCGGGGGGGGGGGGGGGGGGGGGGGGGAGGGGGGAGGCGGGAGTTGAAGTTGAAGTGTAGGGGAAGCAGAGAGTCAGGGCTCAGCGGGTTGCAGGCCGCCGTGGGTGTGGCGCGCAGGACAGGCAGAAGGTGAAGTGCAGAGTACGTGCCAGGACGGGCCCAGCTGCTCATCCATTGCAGTCATGTCAAAGATGCCCGCCGTCCCAGGCGCTAGCACGTCACCCATGTGGGGATGACCTCAGTGCTCACCCCCATTCTCATTCATTGATTTCACTCTTTCATTTATTGCAGTCATGCCAAGACTGCTCACCTGACCCAGGCGCTGGCACGTAACCCAGACGGTGACCTCAGTGCTCACCCCTTTTCCATTTACGATTAATTCATTTCACTCATTCATCAACCGCAGTCATGTTTGGCTGCTCACCTGACCCAGGCGCTGGCACGTCACCCAGACGGTGACCTCAGTGCTCCCCCCGGGGGGCACCGTCCCCTCCTCCGGGGTGGCCTGCACGAGTGCCGAACCGAGGCAGCTCGTCTCCTGGGGGCAAACCCTGAGCATAGGGTTGGCAGGTTGAGCGCGTTGATGCGTCAGTGAGGTCGTGACCGTGCGTCGCATGTGTAGAGACATGCTACGCGGTGGTTTGATACCTGCACATGCAAAGTGCCGCTGTTGTGGCGGGAGCGCTGCTGTGAGGCGGCCGGTGAGCTGCACGATCGGGTCGAGCGCTGCTGCAGCTCCCGGCACTGCTGAGCGTACCGTCTAGCGTCTGCCGCGTGTGGCGATAGCGTCAAAACTGCGGCAGCGCAGTAGCGCGCAAACCTCCAATGGCGTGCATCGTGCATGCTGCTTTGGTGTTGTTGTACTGTTTCAAAAGATTCGTTTGGCCGCCCGAGTTTGCATGTGGTTCCAATCACCACCCATGTTGTGCCAATCCCATCAGGCGCTACCGCCGAGCACTGATGGCGCTGGCCCGCAGTCACTGCCTCCAAGCGTTGACGCAACGTTGCCGCCAGAGCGGTAATATGTTGCGCGCCTTCCCACACATCTGCTTCGAATATGCACTCGTTTCAAGCCATCGGTGCACGCCCAGGTCCACCACAGCTCACCTGAACGGAAACACGCTGCGAGCCTGCGCGTACACCCCCATACACGCACTCACTTCAAGCTATCGCCGCAAGTCTGAGTTCGCCGAGCCGAGAGCGCACCTGAATGTGCCCGTCAGCTCCGGCGACGTGTTCTCTATCACGAGCGCCTGCGGCTCCTGGTAGCGCAGGAAGCACGCGCCAAAGTCCACCGCCTTGGCGCGCAGCCGCAGCGCCGGCGCCGCGCTCACGGCGCGTATCGGCACCGCCAGCAGCGCCTCCCCCACGCCCTCCACGTCGATCGCGAGGCAGTACGCGCTGTACGCCTTGAGCGTGCGCGCGGTAAGTTCTACTGTAACTTCAACACTGTCCCTTGGCGCCAGCGTCCCCGCCGCCGGCGCGACCGCGAACTCCGCGCGCCGCCCCCCCCCGGCGGCGCCGTCCTGCGGCACGCGCGCGCGCCACGCCATGGCGATCTCCGACGTGTTGCGCAGCGTCGCGGAGCGCGCGCACGCGACACCAAAGCTCACTGCGCCGAAGTCGAGCTCGCGCGCGTCGAGCGCAAAGGTCGGGCCGACGACGCGACCGCGGAACGCGCACGCCGCCGCCGCGGCACCGCCGCCGCCGCCGCCACCGCCGCCGCCGCCGCCGCCGCTGCGCAGCGCGACCGCGACCGTCTCGCAGAACGCGCCGAGCGCCGCGCCCATGAAGCGCACGCGCACCGTGACGCTGTCGCCCGCCGCGAGCGCGCCGCGCGTCGGCTCGAACGCGAACATGGCCGCGAACGCGCCGCCGCCGCCGCCGCCGCCGCCGCCGCCGCCGCCGCCGCCGCCGCCGCCGCCGCCGCCGCCGCCGCGCGCACACGACTCGTCGTCCATCTCGCCGTCCATCTCGCCGCCGTCGGCAGTTTTGGCGGTTTCGCCGCCGCTGCTGCCGCTGCGCGCCGGCCGCAGCGCCCAGTCCGCGGGGATGTCGCCCTTGTTGACGATGGTGAGGTCGTAGGCGCGGCTGAGTCCTAGAAAGATGTCGCCCATGTCGAGCTGCGCGTAGCTGAGCTCGATGCGCGGGCCGATGCCCGCGCCGCTGAGCCAGATGGGGGCGCGTTCCTCGCGCCCGACGACCTCCAGGTACGCGCACGCTGCATACGTTGTAACCCAAGGCAGGCAGGTATATGGGGACAATTAGTCAGCCCGTTCTGAAAGGTATTTGGCGTGCTTGCATTGGCTGACGGTGCGTTGGGGAGCAAGAAGCCCCCCGTGGTTAACACGATGGCAGTGGGTTTGAAGATGCCTTTGGCACAAACTGACGCCTGAGCAGGTATGTATATGAGCACAGTGAGTCAGACCTCTTGAGATGAATGTGGCCAGGGCAGGTAGGTATAGGGGCACAATGAGTCAGCCCTCTAGAGCGCTCAGCGCGCTTACGTAGGCTGCCGCTGCATCCACATGGCCAGGGCAAATGGGTACATGGGCACACAACGAGCCAGTCCTTTCTTTTGAGGAACCGCACTTTGTGCGCTTGGTGCGCTTACGTAGGCTGGTGGCGCCTTGGGGTGCAAAAACTCCCCAATGGTCAACACGATGGTACAGGGGGCGCACTGTCATGTGCCACAAACTGGCGCCATGCAAAGTCCGCTCAGCCACGCTGAGCACAACCAACAGCAATGCGGCCTCCCATGCAGCAGCCGCAGGCCCTGTGCACCTCCTGCAGACTCTAATTCTAACCCTAACCCCTAAACCTACCTTCAACCTCAACCCTGAACAGCGCCGCCTTCGCCTCGCCAGTCACGGCCGCCGACCCCGAGCATGAGGACGGCGGCACCGCGCGCCTCAACAACCTCATATTAAAGTTGACACACCTGAGTAGTCCATCGCGACGCCCGGCCGGAACAGCACCGTGACCTCCGTCTCCGCGTTCGCCCAGACCTCGCCGCGCAGCGGCCGCAGCTCGAAGGCGTCGTCCGCAAACAGCATGGCGTCCTCGTCGACCGCGCGCCGCAGGTGGCGGTACTTGCGCCGCACTGCCGCGAGCGCCGCCTTGAGCTCCGGCGACGGCGGCGCGCTGCCGCCGCCGCGCAGCACTGCCCCCTCCCATTCCGCCTCGTCGCCGTACGCGCTGCTGGTGTCGTCGTCGTTGCCGCCGTTGGCACCGCCGCCGCCGCCGCCGTCGCCGCTGCTGCTGCTGTCGCGCCTGTGCAGCGCCGCGCCGCCGCTGGCACGCCTTTCGAGCGCTGCGTCGCTGCTGCTGCCGCGTCTGCTGCCGCCGCTGCCGCCGCCGCCATTATCGTCATCAGACATGGCGGCAGCGCCGCTGCGGCGACGGGCACTAGTGCCACTGGGCCTGAGCGCTGAAACCCCGTGTGACGGCGCCACCTGCAGCTCCTGCTCAGCGCCGCCCGCCTCCTGCGTCGCCAACTCCAGCACCGCCGCTGCTGCAGCCGCCGCGTCCGCGCCGCTGCCTCCACCGCCCGCCGCCGCCGCCGCTGCCGCCGCCGCCGAGTTGTGCTGCCGCAGCAGCACGGCCTCCTCCGCGGCCTGCATGCGGCGCAGCTCCGCGCGCAGGCGCGCGCGCTCCGCCGCCTCCTCCGCCGCGTCGGCGAACGCGCACCACTCGAAGCGCGCCGGCTCGTCGCCGCGGTTCACGACCTTGAATTTGCGCTGCGAGCACAGCGAGATGTACGTGGGCTCCAGCGCGAGGTCGGGCGCGGAGAGGTGGACGTCGGCGCAGCGCGCGGCGCCGGCCAGCGCCGTGTGCGTGCGGCTGCCGTCGGCGTAGGCGGCGATCAGCTCGCCGCCGTACGCGCGCGCGCACGCGCCGCGGAACGACACCTCCACCGTCGTGCTCTCGCCCGCGGGCAGCACGAGCTCCGACGGGTACACGCTGAACGCGGCCTCGGCCTCGGCGGCGCCACCGTCGTCCCAGCCGCCGGCGCCGAGCAGCTGCTGGTGCTGCTGCGCCGCCGCCGTGGCGTCGCCGTCCGCCGGCGGCGTCGTCGTGCATAGGAGCGTCACCGCCGCCTCGCAGGCGCCCACGTTCCTGCAGATGAGCGTCTTGGAGCGCGTCGCCTTCACGGGCTGCGCGGAGAAGGCGATGCGGTCGGGCAGGTCCAGCGCGGCGCTCCGCCCCGTCGCGCGCACCGGCACTATGAACTTCTCCCGCTCCGTGGCCACCACCAGCTCCGCCGCGTAGGGCTCTATCTCCTGCGGCCTGAAGGTCACGACGAAGCAGACCTCCATCCCCGGTGCGATCTTGCTCTGCGAGAGCTGGGTGAGGGTGCCGGGGCGGCGAGGCCCGGACACCGTGAAGTACGGCGATTCCACCGCCAGGACCTTGACGCGCCTGTTGACGGAGTCGTTGTTGCGCAGGTAGAGCACCTGCTCCACTTCGTTGAAGGCATCGTACCCCTCGAAGGTGATGGTGCTGGGGTACGGTCGAAACAGGGGCTCGCTCAGTGGCACCGCTGACTTGACTACGACAGAGCTCGCAGCGACGTCGAGCAACTCCACGATTCGAGGTGTTGTGTCGAGTTTGTCATGCGGATCGCTGCTGCTGGTCTTGCCGACAGTGACATCAAGTACCAGAGCCGAGGGCCTGTATCTGTAGGCAGCGGCCTGGCTCTCCAACAGGGCGCGCCGCTTGCTGCTGGGCTTGAAGTACTTGACAGACGGCAAGCCCTTCGATCTTCGTGTTGGCGACTGTCGGGTGGGGCTCAAAGCCACGCTCACAGCGTCATGCAATTGATTGCTGGCCATGGTTGGCGCCGAGGCTTCAAGCCTATCTTTTCGTCACCATGTTCCTGTGTGTGTTGGTGTTCACCAATTTGATCCGTTTCGCCAACGGATGAGATGACCCTCCAACTTGAAGAAGAAGAAGAAGACTGAAAAAACTAGAAGTCGAGCAAGGCGCAGGGGGTCCGGCGAGCGGGATGGCGGACCACGTGCGGCGCAGCAGCAGAATTGGAGTTGGACTGCCCAGCGCCGCTGCCAGCGCGCCGATAGATGTGGGGACCAGAGTTGTAGTTGCCAATAGGCCTGGCGAGATCAAGTTTATAGGTCCAACCAGGTGAGAATAACCGCTGTAGTCAGGTGCTTCCAGCATTCAGTCAAGAGGCTTTGATGCTTTCTATAAGCTCATGTCAAGTGTCATGTAACATGCAAGTACAAATGCAGGCACTGCGCCTAGGGTTGCACACCCATTGCACATCTTCGGATATTACTGTACTGTCCCAACGGAGGACAGCTGGGCAAACTGCTGTGGCTGAGCCGTTGAGAAGAGATCTCAAGGTGGGCAGATCTGGAAAACTCGATTTGAGCTTAGCTTCTTGCCGAATGCACATGAATTGCGCTGAATCAGGCTGCGTGTGTGGGCTCAATTCTCAGCCGTCAGGACTCAGGTACTGCCAACAACTGCTCAAGCCGGAGAAGATTTGCAGTCCACATACAGTTCGTCGTGGTCATTCATGCCGCTGCTGCTCAACGCTTGACATAGAGACTTGTGCCTGCAACATGCACATGGGCCCGCACTGCTGCTGCGGCGGCACCTCCAGGAAGTGAGACCACCGTACATACCAGCTCACTCCTCTCAGCAGTCTCTGCTCTCTGCGCGTCAAGTCACGCGCCACGCGCCCCCTTCCCCCCCCCCCCCCCCTCCCCTGCAGCTTCGCGGATGGCGAGTGGATCGGCGTCCACCTGGACGCGCCCGACGGCAGGAACGACGGGACCGTCAACCTCATCCCCTACTTCAACTGCCCGCCCAACCACGGCCTCTTCGTGAAGCGCGCGCAGATCAAGGTCGAGGGCGCCTCGCACAGCAGCAGCGCTAGATCGTCGCTCAGCCAGCGTGGCTCCAACGCTGCGGCTAGTGCCGCCACAGCTGCCGCCGCCGCCGCTGCTGCCGCCAGCGGCGGCGGCGGCACCGGCGACACCCCCCCCGATGATGACAACAGGAGCACGTTTGGGGGGTCGGAGGTGGGCGGTGAGGACGACGGCGGGGACGAGGCGGCGGCGCGCTCGCGCTCCACAACTTCAAGTTCAACTGCGTCGCGGCTGCGGCCGCGCGCGGCGCCGTCCGCGTCGCGCATGCAGGCGCCCTCGCGCAGCGCCAAGGCGGGAGGCGGCGACGGCGGCGGCGGCGGCGGCGAGACGAGCAAGCCGCCGCCGGCAGCAGCAGCGGCAGCAGCGCGCAGCAAGCTGTCACGCGCGAGCATCAGCGGCTCGGCGGCGGCGGCGGCGCTGCACACCGAGGCGGTCCGACCGGCGGCAGCGGCGGCCGCGGGCAAGGTGACGAGGCCCGGCGCGACGGGCGCGGCGTCCGCGGCAGCAGCGACGCACGCGAAGCGCGCGTCGCTCGGCGGTGCGCTGCGACCGGGCGTCGCCGCCGCATCGCTGACCGCCGCCATCGCCACGAAAACTTCAACTTTAACTTCAACTTCAGTCCTGAGCCCGCGCGCGGCGGCGCCGTCACCGACAGCCGCCGCCAAGAGCGCAGCGCCGACTCTGAGTTCTGCTGCTGCGGCGGAGGTTGCGGCGACACCGGCTGTGTCGGTTACGCCGCCTGTAACTGCCACGGAGCGCGCGCAGCTGCGGGTGACGGAGCGTGCGCTGCGTGACGCGGAGGACAGGAACGCGGCGCTGGAGACGGCGCTGGCGGGCAAGGCGCAGGCGATCGCAGGTGCAGAAAGAGGAGGACGCGCATGGTCAATTGTGCACATGAGCTGGCTGGCAACACGGGGGCCATTGCAGGTCAAGAACAGAAAGTGAAGTACCTACGCTGGCTGGCAGCGCGCAGGCGATCGCAGGTCAACAAGATCAGACAACAGGGTCACGGTCATGGCATACACGTTGGCTGACAGCGCGGGGGCGATGGCAGTGTACAAACCAAAGGAACCCCAACATGGCGTGCGAAAGGAGTACTTGGTAGTAGCATCTTCTGTCGGTATCATCACTGATGTGCCTGAGACACCAGCAGCTGCGCGTGAGCTGCAACATCACACCCCAAAGCACCTTTCAATTGATAGGCGGCGGCACCAGAGGCGTTGCTGGCGGGCAAGACACAGGTGAAGTGAGCCATGTACTTCAGGAACTGGCGTACCGCTGGCCGCCGGTGCGGGTATGCAAGCACGTGGTATGTGCACATGCGACTCATCCTGTGCAGCGACTGGTCTGTAAGGAAGTTTCTGGTCAGCAGTACAGGCGATGCTGCTGGCGCGGCATCATCAGGCGATTGTGAGATGCACCGCGATGTACGCATGCGGGCGCTGACTGTTCGTGCATGTTTATTCAGGGCACAGTATGACTCTGAGCGCTGTGACCGACACGCTTAGGGTTAGGGTTAGGGTTAGCGTCGTATACCAACATACCTGTGCAGTGGCATACCCCATGCATACGGGGCACCGGAAATCGCTGCCAACGTCACCCAACTCCGGCCACTCTTCGACTCCCCATCCCCGGAGCCGCGCAGACCTGGCAGAACAACTTCAAGCGTCGCAAGCAGCGCTACAAGAGGCGGAAGCGGCTGCGGCAGAGGCGGCGGCGGCGGCGGCGGCGGCAGCAGCAGCTGCGGCGCCCGCCGCTGCCGCCACGCCGCAGAAGGCGGAGGTGCCGCGAGCGCCGCCGACGCCGCTCACGCCGCTGCACGTCGTGCCGCCGGAGGTGCTCGTTGAGCTCGCAGAGCTGCGCATGAAGGTGAGCTGCGCGTCCGCTGCGGCTGCCCGCACGCAGACCGTCACGTGAGAGCACATGGCGAGTCGCTGTAAGTGCGAGCGCATGAAACTCCCTGCGCCTGCCCGCACGCAGACTGTCGCGTCAGAGTACACGTTGAGTCGCCGCAACTGTGAGCGCATGAAACTGGCATGGGGAATCTGCGCACGGAGCCTGTCTGTTGCGCCGGCCGCGCGCGCTGCCGCTGCCATCGCCGGAGCTGCGCATGAAGATGCGTGGCGGGGTCCCTGCAATTGTCGACGGCAGTGAGTGTTGTTTGAGGAGAGAACAGTGAGGCAGTGATCATGAGCGCACATAGTTGAAGTCGCCGTGAAGAAATGTGGAAGCAGGAGTCGGTGCGCTGCGAGGCTGCCTGCTTGCGCCGCTGCCGCTGCCGCTGCGTGTGGCGGCGTCGGAGGCGGTGGCGGTGACGGCGGAGCGAGCGGAGTTGCGCATCGAGGCCAGCACAGCCGCGCGGGTCTGCGCTACCGGAACCGTAAGGAGATGCCGGAGAGTGATTCTGATGGACCAGGTTCGATCACTGGCGCGCATTGCGCAGGCGCGCGAA
The DNA here is from genome assembly GCA_017506865.1 of Tribonema minus. Taxonomy (NCBI): domain Eukaryota; class Xanthophyceae; order Tribonematales; family Tribonemataceae; genus Tribonema; species Tribonema minus. Next base: position 928,138 of record JAFCMP010000536.1, on the reverse strand, counting down.
GCAGGGTCTCGTGCGTACATATCCTGAGCACTGAGGCCAGACGACAACTACAACTACTGTGCCCATGTATCGGCAGCTCCGCTGATGCGCACTCGCGCCCGTGCAAGCGCCGCCGCGTGCTGCGCGTGTGGCGCTAGGTGGCGCAGCAAGTGCTGGTATGGGGCGGGGCGTCCCCTAGCCCCTGCGTCAACGCTCAACACGCATATACGCAGGCATCAAGACGCAGCCGCACCCAGCATTGCACCAGTATACTTTACTACATGCGTCACATAGCCACATTGCCACCCCTCACATAGATGTATACACGTATCCTGCCAGGCGCACGAGGCGGACGCGCTGCACGCGAAGCTCGCCGCGGCCGCGGACGTGAGGTCCGAGCTCGACGCCGCGCGCGCGCGCGCGCCGCCGCGCTCGAGCAGCAGCTCGCGCAGTCTGCGCAGCGCCAGGCGGAGGCCGTGGAGGAGGAGCGGGCGCGCGCCGCAGCGGCGGCGGCGGCGCGCGAGCGCGCGGCGGCGGCGGCGGCGTCGCGGCGCGGCGCGGAGCTGGAGGCGCAGGCGGCGGAGCTGAGCGATGCCGTGGAGGCGCTCGCGCTCGACAAGGAGCAGCTCGCGCTGGAGAAGGAGGAGCTCACGGAGACGCTGGAGGCGCTGCGGGGGGAGCTGGAGGGGGCGCGGCTGGAGGCGCAACTGGGCGGCGGCGGCGGCGGCGGCGCGCAGCAGGGGGCGGCGGCGGCGGGGGCGGAGGAGGCGGCGGCGGCGGTCGCCGCGCAGAACGCGCAGCTGAAGGAGGCGCTGCGGCGGCTGTCGGAGCTGCGCAACGGCGAGAAGGCGGACATGGGCAAGAAGGTGAACGCTTTGCAAAGAACTCTAACTTCAACTTCAACTTGTGCTACTTGAGGTCCAGCTGGCATCAATCAATCGCGCGCGCCGCGCTTGTGCTGCATAGGATGCCGGCGTCAACATCACTCACACTATGATGCTGTTATGCATTGTTTTTGAGGGTTACATGCCATGTGCTTGAAGCCCGACACAGCAGTTGAAGCGCATGGGGTGAGCGCGTTTGTCAATCTGCTTCCGCGTGACGCACACCTGATGTTTGTGGTCTGGGCGCCTGCTGCTGCAGTCTGTCGATTGTGTACCACATACCATTTGGTACTTCAAGCACACCTTCTCAAAGCGACCGCACATGCAGCACCTGCAGGCAAATCCGACATGTGATGATTTCAGATAGCTGGCGCGAGATGCGACGCCGTAGGTACTCTGGCCGCAGCGCGACCTCAAGCAGTACGCGCGTACCTGAAGGTCGGTCTGCAGCAGCCCTCACGCCTGGATCACTATATCACCAACCCCCTGCGCCGTCGACCGATCACAGCAGCAGTGCTCCCGCAAGCGCGACCATCGCCCTGCCGACCGCCCGTGCGCCGCCGCTCCTGCCCCCCCCCCCCCCCCCCCACACACACAGATACGCTGGCTGGAGGGCGAGCTCGAGCAGCGCGCGCACCTCGACGCCGAGGTGCAGCGCCTGCGCCAGTGGAAGGCGGACAAGGCCGCGGAGCTGGCGGACCTCACGGAGCAGCTCGACGCCGCGAGCGCGCACGAGGGCCTGGTCGAGGCGCTGACGGAGCGCAACCTCGCGCTGTCGGAGCGCGCCGCGCGCGCCGAGGCCGCCGTCACCGACATGGAGAGCGCCGTGGAGCTCGGCGAGGAGCTTGAGGCGCAGCAGGCGGACGAGATACGCGCGCTGCAGCGCGAGCTCGACGCCGCCGAGGCGCGCGCGCGCGCCGCGGCGGCGGCGGCGGCGGCGGGCGCGCGGCCGCTCGGCGACGCGCGCGCGGCGCTCGCGCAGCTCGGCGCCGCCGCCGCGGCACTAAGGGGCGAGCGCAACGCCGCGCGCGCGCGTGCAGACGCCGCGGAGGCGGAGGCGGCGGCGGCACGGCGGCAGAGCGCGGCGCTGCTGGCGGAGCGCGCCAGCAGCAGCGCGCGCGGCGAGCGGCGCGCCGCGGCGGCGCTCGGCGCGGAGCTGGCGGCGGCGGACGCGGCGGCGGCGGCGGCGCGCGCGGCGCGGCTGGCGCTGCTGCTGCCGGCGGAGGGCGCGGGGGCGGCGGAGGCGGCGCGCTTGGAGCGCGAGGTGCGCGCGGCGCGCGCGGCGGCGAACGCGCATGCGCTGCTGCAGGTATGGCAGCGCTCAAACGTGACATGGTTCATGCCATCAGGCGTAGTGGGATGCTCAAGCACATGCTTTCAGTGCACAGCGCATGGCCACGGGCTCTGAAAGACAAAGATTGTTATATAGAAGCGCAATGTCGGGCATTTGTACAGCTTCGAGAAATGCTTAAAACTTTCTGGGACCACAATTGTGATGATAAGAAGCCTGTCATAGCTGGCATGTCACGCTGATGCGCCTCGTATCGCACGCAGCTGTGTGCAGCAGGCTGCAACAGTGCTGCAGTCTACTTAGCGCAGCGTCTGACCGCGACCGCGCCATCGCCATCTGCAGGTGCTGCAGCAGGGCGCGGCGGCGCGCGGCACGCCGACCGCAGCATCCACTGCAGACGCACAGGAGGACGCTGCCTTTGAGGCTGACGCCATGCTGGCGCTCACGTCAGCGCTCAGCAACCTGCGGCTGCTGCTGGCGCACCTGCTGCGCGCCGCAGCCGCCGATGCCGCTGATGACAGCGGCGCTCATGATGAAGACGAGGCCGGCAGGGAGCGCGACGCGCTCGTCGAGCGCTGCCACGGCAGCATCGTAGCGCTGCTCAGCCTGCACATGAGCGAGGGCGCACTCGACGCGGCCACCGCACGCGACGCGCTGGCGGCGCTGGAGCGCGCCGCCGGCGACCTGTCGTCCGCCGTCGCAGCGCTCGGCGATGACGGCGGCGGCAGCGCGGGCGCGAGCGCCGCGCTGCAGGCGGCGGGCGCGCTGCAGCAGGCGACGGCGCACGCGTACGCCGCGCTGTGCGCTGCTGCGGCGGGTGCCGCCGCCTCGGCCGGCGCTCCCGGGGGCGACGTGAATGCTGACGACAGTGATGCCGGTGAAAGCGGCATTGGCTCATTTGCAACGCTGCTGCGGGGACTGTGGTCTGATCTGGACAGGCTCAGCTCCCGGCTCTGCACGGCATCCGCAGAAGCGCAACAGACAACACGACCGGCTGCGGCGGCGCTGCCGGCGACTGCCGCAGCGCTGCGGAAGCTATGCGATGACGTGCGCGCGCTGCGCGCCGCTGCGGGAGCTGCCTCATCACCGAGCGCCATTGCGCAGCAGATTGCAGCGCTGCGCGTACAGGTGACGCAGCTGAGCCACGACACTCCCGACGGAGCGCTGGCGACGGAGCCGCTGCTGTCACAAGCGGCGCTCTGGAGCGAGCTCGCGCCGGACCGCACAACGGCAGCAGCGAGCGGCGACGGCGGCAGTGCTCACCAGTGCCTGGCGCGCGCCACCCGCGTGCGAGCAGTGCTCAGCCGCAATGAGCGCGCGGAGGAGGCAGCAGCAGCGGCGGCGGCGGCGGCGGCGGCGCTGGAGGCAGATCTGCGTGAGCGCGATAAGCAGCTGGTGACGCTCGTGGCGCGGCGCGACGAGCTGGAGGCTGCGCTCGTCAGCGGCGGTGGCGGCGGCGGCGGCGCTGCGGCGGCAGCGGCGGCGGCGGCAGCGGCGGCGGCGGCAGCGGCGGAGGCGCAGGCGGCGGCGCTGCGCGAGGAGCGCGACGCACTCGCGCGCGAGAACGCGTGCTTTCAGGAGGCGCTGGACGTCCTGCAGCGCCGCGCGGACGCGCTGGAGACAGAGAAGCGCATGCTCCGAGCGCCGAGCGCTGCCGTGCTGAGCGCTGCTGCTTTGAGCGGCGGCGCCCCCCTGAGCCCGTCCAGTGCCAGAAGCGTCGTGCCGGCAGCGGCGGCGGCAGCGGCTGGCGATGGCGTGTCGGCGGCGGCGGTGGCGGCGCTCCAGGCGGAGGGCCGCGTGCTGCGCGATGCGCTGGCGTGGGCGGCGGCGGAGGTGCAGCGGTGCCGCGGCGTGGCAGCGGTGCGCGCGGTGGAGCAGCTGCTGCCGCTGCCGCGCCTGGACCCCATCTCGGCAGGCCAGCCTGCGGAAGATGGCAGCGCTGAGGTTGAGCCTGCGCAGGTGCGGCAGCTGAAGGCGCTTGAGGCACGGGCCAAGCAGCTGAGGACTTGCCCCAGGGTGGTAGATCTGACGCAGCTGCGCCAGCGCGGCGCGGGTGGCGCCGCCGACCGCAAGTTGAAGCGCGCAAGGGACGCACTTCGTGCGCAGCAGTTTGAGATCCTGAAGGTGGTCGGGGAGTGCCGGAGTCTGTGCGGCGCTGCGAGAGACGGCCAGCAGCTCAAGCGCTGGCAGCAAGGGCGGCTGACAGCAGGCGCGCAAGGAGCGCCAGCTCAGCTGCAACCGACGGGCGCACAGCAGTCGGGCGTAATGCAGATAGCCCTCAGTAGAGAGGCGCTGGCAGCAGTGGTGGCGGCGCTGCGGCAAGCACAGCCAGCGCAACAATAGGCAGAGTATATCAATATCTGAAGTAGTATTGGTAGTGCTTGTGGCCCCAAGTGTACGCTGCCATTGTTTGTTGTTCACTGCTGATGCGACTTTACCACAGGAGACGCGCACACATGCAGTGGGCGAGGCACTGGGGTTTGTAGGACTACCAGCATCCAACCTGCTGAGATGTAGTTGATGCATTCACTTGAGCTGCGTTTACGCGCGAGGCACCCCGCCTCTCGCAGTGTCTCATGAACACCACCTTACGACACATCCTTGAAACACAGCATGCAAGATCGCACGATACACTACAAGGCACCATTGTGCAGTAGAAGACGGAGCGTCTGCACTATGTGTTGGTGTGCAGCGGTTTGCGAAGGGTTCAAACCGACTTATATATGACTGGCATTGATCAGTATCTCTATGATATCACCGATGTCGGCAATACATTAACCATGGCATGAATGTTGATCATTGAAGGTTGCCCATCGCAAAGACATTTGACGTGCCTATCTTGCGCAAGCCCCCAGGTCCCCACTGGCAGTCACATAGCTTTTTTTGCATGGTCTAGGAGAGCTTCGTTCATGCAAAATGGGAGCCTGCGGCACATGGATGCAGTGACCTGCTGACGCTGCAGGTTGTGAGCAGATAGATTGCCTCCTGGCCGATCACCAATTTGATTTCACCTACCATACATTGTGGGTTGGTGACATTAAAAACCTGTTGAGTAGCACCACCAGCAACCTCCTTGTCGGCGCACCAACCGCTGAATTGCAATCCTTAATGAAAACGAATCAAAAAGATCGTACAGCTCCAGGTGACAAGAGATGGTCAGCCGCAAGTGCCTTCCACCAATAATGGTAGTCGCTACTGCTGCAGTCATTGGCCACGAGTCAAACAGTGCCACCATAACCACAGTAGGCAAAAGGATTTAATGTGCATTTTTGCCATTGAAAGTTTACTTAGGACACGCTGATCACGCGTTTGCAGGGAGCCATCACCCTGTCAATATCCCAGGATATTGCTACCGCAGCTCATGCCCGTGTGCACAGGAAAATCAGCCACATTGTCCGCACAGGGCAACTCTTGTCATTGTGGGTGCGCAGTTTGCTCAACAGCTGCACTGGGGCTCGTGCTGGCAATTACATGTAGGTACCTGGAGCTAATCATGCGCAGCTGTTAGTGTTTCGCAGGTTAAACCCAGGTGCTCTGCTCATTGCGGCTCCAGTGTTGTGTCCCGTCCCATGAGGTTTATGTTGCACGAGCCAACACACACCAGCCAATGCACTCACCATGTGACTTGCCCACATCCATATGCACACAGACGTGGAAGTGCTGCATGACCTCATTCATAGCCACAGCAGAGCGTTGCTCACCTTCACCGGCTGCACCCCGCAGCAAAGCTCACCTTCACCTTTACCATACGAGTGGCGCTCACATACTCATGCGGTTGTTTGCAACATGCAGCGTTGTACAGCAGCACCAGCGGTGATCACAGAGCACAACCGCACAAAACAGAACTGCATCATGGCATAGCAACAGACCACTTGCTATGTCGGCAAGTAGAAGCACAATGCAGAAGCACACGCAGCGCTCAGCACCAACTTTTCATTTGTATTACAGCGCGGGCGCGAATGCCACTGGCATGTGAACTGCCGCATTTGCACACTTCAATCACCAGCCGGACGCGTGCAAATGCACTCCAACAAACCGATGCTTTCACGAGGAACTAACTGTCGCTCTTACAAAACCAGGCTGAGAGCGCCATGCGCTGTGCTGCAGCAGCATGGCAGACTTCTGAGCCAACTCTTTATGGCGACTGATGATGCTTGTCTCCGCAGCAAGCATGCTGCTGCGGGATGACACTGCATGATTTGACAGCACATGATGCACACAAGCGCGTCCCGCTTTTCAAACTCTCCACTCTTCGGCGGCAGCTCATTGCGTACTGCTGCTGGCAGCTGCCTGTACTGCGAGCAGACAGTGGTGCTCAAGAACACTTCAGTAAGCGCTGTTGCACCCTGGCCACGCCCCATCGGTCTAAGTTACAAAAGAGGCGCTCCCGTGCGCTCTCACTGCACCATCACTCTATGAAGGCTGGGCCCCCTGCTCTCGGCTCCGCAGCACCCTCTTCTCGTTTAATCAGGCGCAACACGTGCTGAAGCTAGGATGAGCTGTCAACGCACTATTTGCCGCCATTTACGCCGTTGCCGCCATTCACGCTATTACTGGAGCTCAGGCTGCTGGAGAGCTGGCTGTTGGAGTAGCTATTCCCGTTGACATTGTTGTTGCCGCCACGGCCGCGCGTGCCCCCTATGCCGCCCCCCAGCGCCGCCGCTATGAACATCATGATGCCGAGCACGGTGGCCAGGATGATGAGGATGCGCGTGATGCGCGAGCACTTTTGGGCTCCCACAGCATCCCCCTGTGTGTGTGTAAAAACGATGTGAGAGTGAGCAGCGAGGTGTCATGACATTGCTGCACCTTTCAACGTCGTGGGTTGGTGGCAATGGACGATGCGCAAGGTTGCAGCAGAATGAGAGATTGTCGATGGTGGCGATGGGCGATGCGCGAGAATGCCGCTGCTGCACATGCACTCTCAAGTGCTTCTGAGAAGTGCCACCAAATTGCCATGGTCAAAAACCACTGCTATGCGCACCAGCTGGATTTCGGTCCTAGAACTGCCTACCCTTGACTTGTGACATCTTGCTATTCTAAGACTTTGCAAGGAGCAAAAGCAAGCAAGAATCGTGATCAGAGCTATAAGCACCTTTGTGCCGGCAAGTCAACTCTGAAAACTTGCGCAGCTGATTGCTTGCCGGCATTGCACAATGAAGCAGCGGTTTGTAGCAGGGCTGTAGCACATCTGCTGGTGGCATAGTAACTGCAACACCACAGAAGCGGAACGGAACCACCACTGACCTTGCGGATCTTGTCCCTGGTAACACAGCTCGTGAGGACGGCAGCGAGCCCGACGGGCCAGCAGCAGCACAGGCACGTGAACCACGAAGCGCAGGTGTACCGCGGCGGGGTAGGATTCAGCCCGTACGGCTGTTGCTGGTTCATGCCCACGGGATGTTGCACGGTCCCTGTTTCAGCTTGGTCGTACATGGGCTCGCCGACAACTGTGGCGACGGGCGCCGGTTGCTCTCCCTTGTACTTGTTGCCGTGCATCATGATGCTCGCTGACTGGTGGTGGCTGGCGGTACTTTGACGCTGGGCTCTCGCGGACTCGTGTGTATGCACTGTGCACGGCCGTCTGGATTCTCGCTCAGAACACGACAGTTCTGAGAACTAACTTCAAGCTGAACGGTTTTACTTGAAAGGTGAACGGTTTTCACAACAACTTGAGGTGACGTGAAGGTATGACACTAGGGAAACGGCTTGCACACATTGTTAATGAATGCAAGTCCATCGGTACCAACACACCGTGCGACGCTGACAACAAATGTGACCTACGTGAAAGTTCAAGATGAAACCAGTCGCAACATGCACTCCGTGTGCGGCAAGACAAAACAAGCAGCGCAATCGCACCATGAAATGCAGAAGAGGCGGAGAAGCACCACGGGAAACACGTACATTTGCACTTGTACAACAACAACTGAAGCAGGAAAAAACCATAGTAAGTACACGACTCAGACCCCCCCCCTCATGCTGAGAGACCTGCATCCCCCATGTTCCGCTCCCCGATACACATTCACAAGCATCATGCGTAACTACGAGGGCATTTCGGCTGCAGCAAAGGTCGCCCACGCCTCATTCAACGCCTCGAAGACGCGCTTGGCGATGAACTTGTGCTCGGACGTCTCGTCGGCGCACTTGTCGGGGTGGACGACCAGCATCGCGCGCCTGTACGCCATCTTGACCTGAAAGGGGACAAGTGCAGCATGCGACACCACTTTGTATGAGAGGCTGTTGCATTGTTCCATATGCATCGTTCCGTATAGAAAACGCCCTTGCAGCTTCACAGCCCGCAATGCAGTTGTGAACACTGCTCTGTTGCCGGCTTTCTTGCGGTAAACAGAGACTGGGAGTGGTGGCGCATTTCGTGGTCCAGCAGGGCTTTTGAGGGGCGGGCGCAAGTTGTAGTGCACATTGACAGCAGCGACTACTTGGAGCTAGGGTTAGGGTTATGAATGCGCGTACTTGGCAAGGCGCTTGCAAATGTTGGGGTCAGTGCTGATCATCCCCCCCCCCCCCCCTCTCATCACCACTCATTGGGTGACAGAACTCATCTTGTCTCTCCTTGTGACAGCCCTCAACTTCTTGTAAGGTGGCAGCGCTAACCATGTTGAGCGCGAGCTGGCCCCCCATGCCCACCTGCTGCCACTTGCACCCCCCCACACCACTCATGCGTGACAGTGCTCAACTTCATGAGGTGGCAGCGCTCAACTCATCAGTGACAGCGCTCAACTTTATGAGGTGGCAGCGCTCACCTTGTTGGGCGCGAGCAGGTCCCCCATGCCCATCTGCTGCCACTTGCAGCCCTCCCACACGACGGCGTGCATGGTGGTCAGGAGCGTGCGGATGTTGCGCTTGCGCCCGTGGTCCTCCGCCCACCCTGTAAGCGCCGCGTCAAGCTTGGCCTTCGCGGCGTCAAACTCCTCCTGTGCGGCGAAACGTGCGGCAGTTGGCGGCAGCGGTTACGCAATGGGTCGAGGGCTTGGCACTCACTATGACGAGCTTTCAATGTGCCGACAATTAGGGTTAGCGTCAGAATTGCGCCCCCGTGGTCCTCCGCCCACCCCGTGCGCGCCGCGTCGAGCTTCGCTTTTGCGGCGTCGAACTCCTCCTGCGCGATGAGACATCAGTGACGATGGGTGTAAGCAAATACATATTTACGTATCGACTGCTAATACAGGTCTGATGACGATGACCCACTGATGTGCTGGTACCTGCTGACTGTGGGGGAGCACAGGCGCACCCCGTCGAGCTTGGCTTTCGCGGCGTCAAACTCCTCCTGCGCACGGCGAATCGTGGGGCAGTTGGCGGCAGCGGTTACGCAACGGGATTCGTGCGGCATCGGAGGCTTGGCACTCGCTATGACGAGCTATCGCAGTGCAAGGGGTTAGGGTTAGGATTGCGCTCGCAGACAGACCCGCGAGCATCGCATCGAGCTTGGCCTGCCCGGCGTCAAACTCCTCCCGCAAGTGGCGAATCATGCGGCGATTGACAGGCACGATCACGCACCTGCTTCATCGTTCACAACGCCGGTGCCAATCTAGGCAGCCAACCCTGAAGCTGCCCCTTCAAGCATAGCACATGAGCTGGTCTTATGCTCGATCCTGATCACACATCCGTCATTGCTCATCACGTCAAACATCACATCACACAGAGAGTACCCAGACCTGGTGTGGTACCGGACACAATGCGCCTCTCTCTTGATGCGCCAGGTTTATACACTCTCTAAATAGGCTGCTTGTTTCTGACCTTCACCTCCCCACACCAACAAAAAGAAACGAAGTGTTTTGACCCATGCACCAGGGACTCACCTGCTCCTGCACCAAGGGGTGGAGAGTCACCTCCTGAACAAGGGGTGGAGAGTCACCTCCAGAACAAGGGGTGGAGAGTCACCTCCTGCCCAAGGGGTGGAGGGTCAACTCCTGCACAAGGGGTGGAGAGTCACCGCCTAAACAAGGGGTGGAGAGTCACCTGCTCCTGCACCAGCGCCGCGTCCCTGTCCTTCTTGAACTGCACCGCGCGCTGCATGTCCTCTTCAATCTTCTTTTCACGCTCCTGCACCGCGGGAGGCGGCAGACGGGCAGGCAGGCATGTGGTGCGCAATGCTCAGCAACAGTGGGGTGCCCTGGGTGCGATGCGCAGCAATGGTGTGATGCCGACGCAGCGGTGCTAACTCTAACCCCAATCCCAAACCTAAACCTACCCGAAGTGGTCATGAGCTCAGAGTAGAGTCGTGTAGTTGCTGAACTTCACCTTCCTTGGTTTACTCCGAGAAAACGGTCAGCAACCGCAGAGTAAAAGTAAAAAGTAAGTGAGAATCATTGATGAAGGAGAAGATCCTTAAATCCTTGAGTGGTCAGCACAGACAAGCAGCGCAGCGCTCAGGAGAGGGGCAATGTCAGCACGGCTCAGCAAGCAGTGCAGTGCTCAGCACACGGGCAGTCGGCACAGTGCTCAACAGAGCCATGTGCTGAAGCGACAGCGCTCAACAGAGGCAGACGATGCAGTGCTCAGACTTGAAGGCAGGCAGCGCAGTGCTCAGCAGCAGGCGGTCAGCGGCGCTCAACAGACGGCGCGGCGTGCTCAGCCGTGGTGGGCAGCGCAGTGCTCAGCAGATGCGGCAGTGCTCAGGCAGTGCTCCGCTGCTCAGTAGTCAGGCGCGGCGCCCGTTCTGTCACCGCAGGACAGGAGCACATCGGCCGGCTCCAGAGTTATTCACAGTTCTGTTTGACGTTTGGAATCGGGCACGATGCGAGCCGCATCCCGCAGTCTTGCTGTTTGAATGGCTACTCGCTTGCAGTGGTTCAATAATACACACGCTCTGTTATCAGGATGCACCCAACGTCACGGCTCACCTCCATACAAGCGGCCACGTACGCGGACTTCCCCGCCTTATTTCCCTCCAGCACCACCGTCGCCTTCGCCACCACGACAGTTTCGTCATCATCAATACCCCCCGCCCCCATCCACGCCCCCCCTCCCCCCCCCGTAGCGCGCGGCGGCGTGACCGCCACCCCCCCTGCCCCCCTCCCTCCCCCCATGAAACTCTGTGAGGGTGCTGCGGCAGCTGGCGGCGCTGCTGCCGCCGCAAATGCTGCCGCCACGCTGCCACCGCCGCCGCCGCCGCTGCTGCCGCCGCCGTCGTCGCCAAAGTTCAGCAGATCTGCGCCGCGTGATGACGCTGCGCGCGGCGGCGGTATCGCACCTGGCGGGACGCGATGCAGGTTGTGGGTGACTTGTAGTTACTGTAGTGCATTGGAGATGCACAACTGGCTGGTGTCACAGATGCAGTGGAAGCAGCTATCATGGGTTACAGAAATGACTATGCAAGTGCACAGCTGTAGACCACACGGAGCAGTTACACCATGGTTCCTACTTCAGAAATGAGCGCGCCCGTCGTTTTCTGCACCATGTACTAGAATTTGTGAAATTAAAAACGGTAGCTTGCGGCCAGTTTACAGCTGATAACTGCTTGGTGTCACTCCGCACACGACCCTTTAGTGCTGCTGGTACAGCACAGTTCATCCATTCGCACTGACTGACTGCGCAGGCTCCAATCTGCAAGACTGACACTCAAAGTTACCCCAGCCTGTGCACTGCGAGCGAAATAACGGCTGGCGGAAGTGCCACCTAAAAGCGGTTGACCGCTGCTTCCACTCGAGCACTCAGGTGCCATACTTGCTGAACCCCCCTACCCTAGCAGCTGCAGCAACAACTGCTTTAGAGCTTCCTTCCTCAGGTTTCTCTTGATTTTTACACACGACACACACGGCAACACCTACACGACAGCACCAATAAACTGGCGCATCCCTCACCTGCAACCGAAGAGGACTGAGGCGTGGACACGCCATTCGCCGCCCCCCCCGCCCCCCCTCCCCCCCCCGCAACCCCCCCCCCCAGCAGGTCCGCATGCGGCGGCGGCGTGCTCACGCTGGGCCGCTTCCTCGGCGGCGTCGCCACCGGCGTCTGCACCCGCTGCTGCTGCTGCTGCTGCGCGCCGCCGCCGCCAGCACCCGCCGCTGCCGCCGCGGCCGCCGCCTGCTGCTGCTGCTGCTGCTGCGCCTGCTGCGGCGCCTTGGCGTACGTGGCGACGCCGACGACGACGGGCTTGCGCCGCAGCCGCGTCGCGCGCGGCGCGGTCGGCAGCAGCGCGTCGAGGCGCAGCAGCTTGGCGCAGATCATGTCCTCGTACTGCGGCAGCGGCGCCGCGAGGTCCACTACGTCCTGCCACGCGTAGCCGCTGAGCGCGTCTGCGACGCGGCAGCGGCAGTGGTAGCGCGCGGGCGCCACCGCCGCCGCGGAGAGGCGCGGCAGGCTGTCCAGGAACTGTCCCAGGCGCACCTCCGCGGTCGGCGCCTTGACCTGAGGCGGCGGCAGCGGCGGCGGCGAAGGATGCGTGAGGCAGCGCAGGGTGCTGTCATGTGGCGTTGCAGAGAGGGCTGCCGCCTCTAGTGTCGTTCGTGGAAGTGCAGTTGAGAGTTGCACGAGCCACTCTGCAGCGCAGTGGGAAGGCTTCAACACAGATGCTGATACTGACACATTGAGAGCTGCCTGCTTGCAAGCTGCAGCCCAGTGCCCACTGTGGAATGCAGAGGGACAGGCAGCGACACCACTGTCGTCAGAATCAGGTTGGCATAACTGATGATCAAACGGGTCTCTAACGAGTAGCCTGCCGAGTAGCAGCGTACTGGCATCAGTTGACAAAGCTATAGTGCAGATAGGGAAGCAGAATTGCCTGCTTGCCGCTGACATCGTCTACCGTCGATCTGCAGCCTCTTCCCCGAGCAAATCAGATAATGCTGTCTGCAAGGCGGCTGCGTTACAAAGTGCAGCTGATTTGGGGCAGCATCTGAAGCTCAAATGAAGATCAATGGGCATAGGCAATGAGCTGATGATTATTAGCGAATGCAGTCCGCGAGATCAGCTACGAAATGTCGACTGTTACAAAATCCGAGTGAAGATCACGCAGCTTGAAACCCACACCTCTCACCTTTACTGCATTGAGTGCGCCAACGGATTCGCCGTCCACGCCCTGGATATAGTAGAAGACCCAGCCGCCGGACATGACTGCTGGGTTTGGTCAAGCCTGCCTGGGCTCGCCTCCGGATTCGCACTGTTGTTGTTCAAGAAGAACCCCGCACCGCTCTCACAGCTCAGCGTCCCTTCCGTTTTGTTGCTAATGGAGTGTATGCAGGTGCTCCAGCAGCAGACAGCGCCAGAGCACGTCAGAGGCCTATCCTTGCTAAAGGCATAGACTCGGGAGCTATCCACGAGTCACAAAAATACTCGCCTGGAAAAGCTTTTCCTGGAACTTTGCTAACGGAAACCTGGCGACTCCCACATCGCGCATTCACGGGATCAATACAGGACCATGGTGACGGGAACGTGCTGCTGCGTGAGTCGAGTCTCCTCCTGCGATCCACCTTGAGTACTGTGCGATTCACGGTGCCGATCTTCTGCAATCCTGACCTACTGATCTTATTCACAAAAACGAGCTGACACCAACACCCCCGCCTCTGCTCTCCTTTTGTGGCACTCGCAGATCTGCGTGCAAACCAGCGAGGTCGGAGTCGTCGAGCGCTTTGGCCAGTTCGAGAAGCTCGTGAGTGCAGCAACCGATTGCTCTGCGTCAGCTGATCACTAATCTGTGAACGTTGCATATCAGGTGCTTCGCATCTGGCAGACAGGCTGATTGACTGACCAATGAACATGCCCAGGCTTCTGGTATTGCGTGCCAGCCTGATTACCAATTGAGAATGTTGCACATGAGGTGCTTCGATTCCGGCAAAACACACTAATCGTCAATGACCCCGATGCTTCTGTTGCAGGCCAAGCCCGGCCTGTCCCTCGTGTTCTGGCCTCTCTCTCAAGTGGTGGGCACCATAAGTACCAGAGTTCAACAACTTGACGTTCAAGCAGGTCAGTAACTTGACATTACCGTGGATGACTCGTTCACCTTGCGCTGTTGAAGTGTGTGCCTGTTACTGAGGGTCTCCATATGTGTTGCAATCAAAGCCATACACCAGAGTTAATCACATGGTCGTGCTTGCCCTTTTTGGTTTGACGCAGAGACCAAGACGTCCGACAATGTGTTCATCACTGTGAACGTCTGCGGTAAGTGCACATCACTTCATAAAACTGCTCTGCTGTGGTGTTACTGTGCGTTTTGATTGTAGAGCAAGTAGCGTCAAAGACTGTGTAATCTCGAGTTTGATTGCAGCATTGGCGGCAGACGTCAATCCAGGTCTGCAATGTAGTCGTGAGGCACTTGAGAGTCAAGGACTCACTCTCTTTGAACAGCAGTACCGTCCAATCGCAAGCCACTGACTTCAAGTTGTTGGGACGCTGCGCTCTGTCTGCTTCAGCAGTGCAGTACTGAGTCGTGTACGACAAACAGCAATATGCGTTGTCCCGCCCGACATTGCGGCAGCAATGCTCAGCATGTCAACCAGCGTCGGCACATCAGTGATCCATCCATCAACACGGTACTGGCATACAGAACTCAAAGAAGCGAAGGTCAACGTACTCACGCACATGCGCGCTGCGCTGCGCACGCTCTGATAGTGCTGTACCAGGCGCTGTGCGACAAGGTGTACAACGCCTTGTGCCGCTCCGTTGTGCGGCAGCAGCAACGCTCAGCGCATCAATAGTGATGCCAGTGCACCACACCGTACTTGCGTCCAGAGCGCAAACGTGCGTATCTCAACGCCCTCACTGCAGTACACGCGCTGCGCTCGTATGTACGCTCCAACAGTGCAGTACCAGGTGCTGTACGACAAGGTGTACGACGCGTTCTACCGCCTCACGGACCCCAAGTCGCAGATCCGCTCGTACGTGTACGATGTGATTCGTTCCACCATGCCCAAGCTGGAGCTGGACCAGGCGTTTGCGGCCAAGGAGGAGGTGGCGCATGCTGTGAAGGAGCAGCTGACAGTGGTGATGCAGGAGTACGGGTACCAGATGTGAGTCAGCGCTCAGCATATTTACTTCGTGTCCTCGGACCAATATACTCCGAAGTATTACATTACATAGAAGTAATAACCTTTCGAGTGTACAGTAGGCCAAGGAGGAGATGGCGCACGCCGTGAAGGAGCAGCTCACGGTGGTAATGCAGGAGTATGGGCAGCAGATGTGAGTCAGCGCTCAGCATGCATACTTTTATACTTCGAAGTTAAATGGTGCTGGGAAGTACATACTTCAAAGTACATTAGATGCTAATCTTTGAAGTGTAGGCCAAGGAGGAGGTGGTGCACGCCGTGAAGGTGCAGCTGACGGTGGTGATGCAGGAGTAAGGTTACCAGATGTGAGTCAGTGCTCAGCATGTATAATTCTAGGCTACGCATGTGCTTGCAAGTCTAGTCATTTTAGACTGACCTTTGAAGCTTACGCCATGGATAAGGCTGCGCACGCTGTCAACGAGCAGCGCACATAGGGTGATGCACGACCATCAGCGCGGTGCTGACTGGGCATTTGATTGTGTGCCTCATAAGCAGTTTGTAGTGGAAGCAACCAGAATCGCCGAAATTTGACGCTCCTAGTAGGATGAG
Organism: Tribonema minus; assembly: GCA_017506865.1. Taxonomy (NCBI): domain Eukaryota; class Xanthophyceae; order Tribonematales; family Tribonemataceae; genus Tribonema; species Tribonema minus. The sequence goes on along the minus strand of JAFCMP010000536.1, from coordinate 912,431 downwards.
GACATAGCGGATTTGGCGTTTAGGACATGGTGCAAGTGGTGCACGTGGATATGTGACGTTGCTCAGACCTCCAGCCTAGTGACAGATGACGCTAATTAATGAGGTGCAGCATATGATCCAGGACAGATACACAACTTGATGTCGAGTCGCATGATCAAGTCAGGCATGATTACAGGTGCTGCCGCCCGTACCAGTGCGGATGCAAGGTCATGGGCGGTCCATTGGTTTCATGACATGACTGTCAGTAATTTCGACCTTGCGTATACATGATGTGGCATGCCAGCAGTGATCAGCACCGCTCGGCTTGGGAGCAGTGTTGTTGGACATGGTCATATGATGTGGTACCAAGCACATCAGTCAGTATCTGTTGAATGCGAAGACGTAATGCAACAAGAGCAGCCTCGGAAACACCAACTGCACTTTCATTGTAGATGTCGTTGCATTTGCTTACTAGAAGAAATTGGTGGCTTATCGCCACGTCAACAAATGGCAAGCAAGCCTGTTTTTTCTCACTTTCTTTACATATTGCATGTTGCACTTCTGGCACTTTGCGGGGTGTGGCATCGACACTGAAGGCAACAGCAGCTTATAGGTCGCTGATGCTTCTGATGTTCTGACCAATATAAGTATGCTCAAGTTGGCAGCTTGTACACGAGACACGCAGTTGAGGCGGTCACAATTCATCACCGTGCTTGAAGGCGTCATCAAATTGCAGTATGCGTGTACTTCAACAGCACTTGGGATGGTGGTTGAAAGCAGTCAAGTCGGTAGCTATTCAAACTGGAAAGCGTCAACATAACTCGAGGACTTGTCTTCGCGATTCAAGGCCCAAACAACTTTTTTTTGTTTAGTAAAATACATCAGGGCCCCAGTTGGTATTGTATGTTGGTGTGGTCTCAGGCCAACAACCCTGCGTACACACGCTTTTCTAAACATGCTATTTCCCGCCCTTTCTCTGTCATGCAGTCTGCAGGCGCTGGTGACAGACCTGGAGCCAGACAGGCGCGTCAAGGGTGAGTTGAGGTTTTGAAGCAGTTGAAGTTATCAATTTTTAGTGATGCAATGCCCTGGTTGGTACATCTGTAGTTTTTGTGCAGCAGGTGCTTGTGCTTTTCAACTAGGCGTGACAGCTTGATGCGTAGAGGTTGGTGGTGGAACAGGCATGTTCACTGCAAGGCCTTGAGCGCCTATATAGTAAGCCCACGCTGACAATTTACAGTGTCTAGTAAACTGCACCAACATAAGTGTATTGAGGCTATACGTACGTGCATCCATGTAGCTGATAGATGGGCGCACCTCAGCGTGTACAATAGCCCACAAGACCATTGCAGCGCATAGGCTGAGCGCTGCTGCTCCAGCGGAATGCCGATTCCCATGCGGGTGGTTGCTGCACACGAATAACCAGGAATGGCGCTCTGACGTGTCTTGCCAGTCTGTGCGCAATCTGCATCGTAGAGCGTGCTCTGTGTTGAGTTGAAGTTGATGATGCTGTGTTCAACTCACCCACTCTGCCTTGGTGCCCTCTCTGTGCTGCACCTGTCTGCAGATGCCATGAACGAGATCAACGGTGAGTCACCATCAGGGCTTGTGTGTCCCCAAGCGCAGTGCATGCGTGCATGTTTGTGTCTTCTTGTGTAGACATCTGATCTGATTTGATTGAATATGACTGAGCGGCAAAGAACTGGACACAATTTGAAGTATGTACTTCAAGCCCACATGTGCCTCCACCGTGCACTCGCCTGGCAATTATGCGCTGGCTATTTGGCGCTTTGCTTGAATCTGCTGTAACAGTTTACTAAAGTGTGCATTTGCTTACTTGCTTATAACATCCTGTTGCGCTCTCTGGTGTCAGTACATGTCAACATGCATGCATGTGACACGCATGTGAGGTTCTCAAGTGACGCCCTGCGACATCCAAGTGGTGGCATGCTGCTTTTGGTGCAGTGACACATTGAGTGACTATAGAGGACTCAGTGAGTTACATCAGACGTCAACAACGTGCACCAGAATGCACACCACGCCCCGAGCCATGGATTCAATTGGTGGACTCAGCGAGTTACTCCAGAGGACAACTTCAACTGTGTGCACGTCTAAGCCGAGTAATGAATGCCGTCTCTCATGTTATGCCAGCTTCCAAGCGTCTGAGGGAGGCTGCCACCAACAAGGCGGAGGCTGACAAGATCATGCAGGTGAATGACATAAGTACTACAGTCAGTGTATTGTCTTCTGTGGGGTCATCAATTGCTGACATTAAATGAACTTGCTGTGGGCTGCGCCCAGCAAATCACCTTGAAATGCTAGAATAGCTGAAATCCTCCGGTACAACAACTGTACTTGTTCTGTTTGGTCGGCCAATCTTTTGGCCAACACACATGACTTTTAAAACTCTACAAGCCCAAATAACTTGCAAGTTGTACACCCGTGGACCTGCCGTATACATACATACATTTAGGCACAGGTTCAGTCACTTGAGGTGTACAAGAGATTGCCATTGGCAGTTGTTCGCACGTCAAGATGTGGTCAAGACCTTTAGCGAGCGCACTCACCGCACCGTCTGTATGTATTTGCAATTGCGTGCTTGCACCTGGTCACTGAGACTTGCACACTAATCCCTTCTCACATTTCTGTGTTGATAAAGAGTACAATTTGAACGAATACAGGAGCTGTCTTGGTGGCCATGTGCAATGCCTGACATATACACACCTGTGACCGCATGCAATAAATCCCTGACGTGTACACCCGCATCCATCCATAACTGTTTCTGTAACTGTTTTTATGACTGCAGGTCAAGGCCGCGGAGGCTGAGGCGGAGTCCAAGTACCTGAGCGGTGTGGGCGTTTCGCGCCAGAGGCAGGCCATTGTCGCGGGTCTGCGGGACTCCATCCACGACTTCAGCTCCTCCATCGAGGGCACCACCCCCAAGGATGTCATGGTGCGTCACTTTTCAAGTTGAAGTTTGGTTACTGTTGCGTCAGTGCTCGGGGATGTGTGTGACAGACGAGGTTTACATAATATGCATCGATGTCAGCAGTAAGCATGCTCTCCAAAAATAGTCTGCGGGACTCCATCCACGGCTTCAGCTCCTTCAACGAGGGCACCACGCCCAATAATGTCATGGTGCGTCACTGTTGAAGTTGAAGTTTGGCTAGTGTTTGGTGCCAGGTGATCAGGGATGTGTTTGACAGACGAGGTTCGCATGATATGCATTGACGTCAGCGACAAACATGCTCCTTATAGTTTAGAGGATGGAGATCGCACTTCGCTATTCAGCTGCTTTCAAGTAGGAAGTTTGTGTTGCGTGCAGCTTTTCAAGCCCGTTCAACAATGCTGTGCACTTACCTGTGTGTGTAAAATTCAGAGACCGCGGGCCACTGCTGCAGAACAGCAGGCGCAATATGAGCGTTGCAGTATGTGATGCGTGTCTGAACTTTTCACTAACCCTTGCTTTTGAGAGACGTGAAAACGTCCGGGTTACGTCGAGCTTGCTACCGCAGGGTACCTTGCAACAAAGTGTGTCAAAGCGTTGGCGACCGCTTCATCAAATGACATTGCCAAACGGCACCTTCAATGTTTGTGCCTTATTTACTTCTGCCTGTGAACCATCGTGATACGACTAGAAAAAACAAGCTGGTCAACAAGGCACACAAAGTCAGACGTGCGCGGACGATGTCTCGTTTTGAACCATGTCTATCCCTGACCCAACTATGTCTAACCCTAACCTGACCCTGCATGTACCAAGTAGCTGCACATGCAGTACATCTGCCATATGTTTGATGCGTCCACAGCGGACAGGGCATTATCCGTATTGACATGTCGATAACCCGCGCGCCTTGTCTCCTTCTTTCCTTGCCTCTCACAGGACCTGCTGCTCCTGACTCAGTACTTCGACATGCTCAGGTATGAGGGAGAAGTTGCCCTGCTTGACGGCACAATGCACCATTGGCAGCATGCTGAGCATTGCACACTGAACATTTTATGAGGCACACTCTCTGAGGCACATATTCAACTACGCCATTCCGTCCCTCCCATGTTGTTTCCGGAACAGTCACTTGCACATGTGATGTTTGAGTGTTCTACATTCTGTGCATGCTCAGGTATGAGGGCGATTTCCTAGAGTAAGGGTTAGAAGTACTCCCTAAGGTTAGGCTAAGAAGTCTGCCCCGGCTTTGCCAGCCCATCACACCGCTGGCAGCATGCTGAGCAGTGGACACGGAACGTGTTTCTGAAGCATGCATGTTCAGTAATGCCGTTGTCTCCTTGCCAGGGTGTTCAGGAACAGTCACAGCTGTGTTCATGGTGTAAGTGTCGTACGAAATTTATCTTGTCAGAGTGGAGTGCAATGTACTCGACAATATGCCTTTCAAGTCCGAGAAAGCTGCGAGTTACTGTACTGATAGCTCTCATTCAGCTTTTGCACAACGACCACCGCAATACAACTCTATGCATGAGAGTGCACCCCCCCCGGGGTCCCCCCCCCCCCCCCCCCCCCCCCTACAGGGACATTGGCCAGAGTACCAAGAGCTCCACCATCTTCCTGCCGCACGCGCCCGAGAGCGTGGCCAGCCTGCAGGGCGCCATGCGCGACGGCTTCATGCAGGCCGCCGCCGCCAAGGCGCAGACCATCAACCGCGCGTAAGCCCGCACGCATTGCCAGCAGCTCCGCTGAGAGGGGGTGGGGGCTTCGGCAGCGGCTCTGCTGGAGGTGAGGGCTGTTGCCAGCGGATCTGCTGATGGCAGGGGGGGGGGGGGGGGGGGGAGTGGGGCTTGCCAGCCAGCGGTTCTGCTGAAGGGGGGGAGGGGGGCTTTCCAGCAGCTTTGCTGAAGGGTGGAAGGGGAGGGGGGGCGCTGAACGAGGTCTAGCGCTGGGCTAGTGACAGGGTCAGGGGGCTGCCCTTTGCCTAGGGTTCAGGACTATGAGTTGCTGGGGGAGTGCATTGAGGGGCGGCACAGCGCGCAGTGTCAGGGTTGGAGCGCTGCCGCTCCCCTTTGGGAGGGGTTAAGGTCAAGATTTGATGGGGGTACTGAGGGGGTTGGTGCGGAGGCGACACTGATATATTGGCGCCTGTCTTTCATCGGCGCATCCGCCTGTAGTTGCAAAAAGGACACAAATACCGTTGCCAAGCAAGTGTGAAATTGAGCGAGAGAGAGAGAGATCGCGGGCATGCACTGATGCCGGATGCATCCTCATGTCAGAGGGCGCAGCTGCCGGTGCTGCCGCTGCTGTGCCATTGCTGCTGCCGCCGCTGCTGTCAAACCCACAGATTTACTATATGAGGTCATTTGGTGTGGGGGGTAGGGTTGGGGGTTTGGACGCGGCGTGCTCTACCAGCCCCTGCGCCTCCCTTTTCATGACGGTGTTGATGTGTTTGCGGCAGCGCTGGCTGCCAGTCCGACATGTGAAATTGAAATACGTTGTTGTGCGCATGTTTCATGCGTGTGTTTGTGTGCTTTTGTGTTATGTCTTTCTTGTGGTCACTGCGCTGCATGGCACACATTCATGACAGTCTCTAACTTCAAGACTATTCTTGCTGCTCGGCTTGTGGCCTAGTATCGCATCAAGGTGTTAGCATTTTGCTGGGATCTGGAGCTCTCGCAGAGTGATCCTAAGCTGCCTGCGATGCTGTGATACGCATGGTTGCAGGACTGCTTTGTGTACTTTTTTATTAATTCTCGCTCAGGGCGCGAAAAAGCCCAGATGATTGGCATCTAGCTGTAAGGAATCTACATGTCGTATGACAGTCTGAAAGTGTCGCAACGACAACCACTCAAACGCCGCCGCCGCCAAATGGCATCTCGGGGTCCTCCCCTACGTCCTCCTCCATGTGCCCCCCCCCCCTGGATTCTGCCATGTGTGTCATGACACGGCCAGAGTACGCCATGTGGAGCGCTGCCGACAGTGCCGAGCGTAAGCGCGCCAGGGCGATGCCCTTGAGAGCTTTAGGGCGCGCTCCTCCAGGCACTGACATCCTGCTGGCATTCTCCGTCGCCACAGCCTGCAGCAGCTTCCGCCCCGGCTCCCCGATGCTGCCAAATGACCCTATTGCCAAAGTGGCAAGTTTGTAGCAATTCTGATCACAATGACCAGAATAGTGGGTAGTCTTGGCGGCCTCTTGGACGCGGCAGCATCGCTCGGGGTCTGCTGCAGTCTTCGCCGCCCGCGACGCCACCTGTGCCTCGAAGCAGGTAACGTCCACCATGAGCGGTAGGTGGCGTGTCGGGTCGTCGTAGCCGGTCACCGGGAAGGCGTCGGCAGGCAGCACGATGTCCATCCTGCGACTCCCCGGCGGCCCGGCGGACCCCAGAAACGGCGTGTAGTCCTCGTCCACCAGTCCCGTTTTGAGGTATTGCCGCAGGATGCGCTGCGTGGCCCTCTTGACGCTATTGTAGACGATGGTGTCGTGCGCCTTGACGCGTGGCGCTTGACACAGCCGGTCATGCAGGGTGCCGCCCGGCCACTTCCCGCACAGCTTGCAGCCTGCCGTCTGCTCCTCTACTCCGATGGCGCGTTTGACGGCCAGCTGCCAGGATAGGCCATCGAACGAAGCCGTTGTGGAGTACATGGGCTCGTTGAGGAATGCCATGCCGATCGAGTGCATGTGGCGCTGCGACCGGAATCGAGCAAGTGCTTGCGTGCGTTGCGTGCCCTGCTGCAGCTGTTGCAGGTCCGCCTCCACCTTATCTGCAAGCTCGGTAGCGACGGCATCTGCAAGCGCACTCTGATTGGGGCGCTTCAGGCTACACTGCAACTGCAGAGCACTGGCGTCAAGTACGCAAGCAGCATCCGCACCAGTGCCACCACCTGCTGTCGGCCGCAGCGGCGGCTGCTGCGTAGGTGGTTGCTGCTGCAGTGGCGTTAGCGCTGGTGGCAGTATATGTTCCAGCTTGTCACCTGTTGCTGCACGTAGAGATGTGGCAGCTGTGGCGATCGTCCGCATGAGGGGCAGGTGCGCCACCTCTGCTGCTGCTGCGCCTTGTAGCATTGCTGGTGTGGAACGCGCAGCGCCTGCATTGACGGCTGCCGCTGCTGCGTGCGCTGGTGCTGCAGCTGCGCCGCCTGCCGTTGCTGCTGCTGCCAGTGGTGTTGCTGCTGCCGCAGGTGTTGGTGCAGCACCTGCCGCATTGGCCGCTGCCACCGCCATTGCCGCTGTCGCAGCCGGCACGGTTGCGGCGCCGCCTGCCGACGCTGCTCCTGTTGCAGGTGCTGCAGCAGCCCTTAGGCTAGTAGGGCCTGTAGCAGCTGTGTTGCCTATGCCCGCAGCCGCTGCTGTTGATGCTGCAGTTAGTGATGCCGCCAAGGCCACTTGAGGTGCAACATGTGCTGCCGCTGCTGCAGCAGCCTCTGATGCTGGAGCAGCTGCTGCTGCCGCCGCTGCTGCTGCCGCCGGAGTAGTTGCGCCGTGCGCCGCCGCTGCTGCTGCTGCCGCTGGTGCCGCCTGTGCTGCCGCCGCGGCCCCTGATCCAGCGGCAGCTGCGTCGTGTGTTGCCGGAATGGCTGCGCCATAAGCGCGGCGAGCCGCTGATGCAGTTGCCGCTGCCGGAGCGGTCGCGCTTCCACTGGCAACCGCCGCTGCCGCTGTACAGTTGCCGCTGCTGATGCTGCTGGTGCTGGTGCTGCTGCCGCTGCTGCCGGTGCCGCTTGTGTTGCCGCATCCTCAGCAGCGTTGTCTGCAGCCGCTTGAGGAGCCGCCTGCTGCAGCACCCCCGCCCATCCAGAGAGTGCTGGTTGCAGCGCTTGCAACGTGCCCGCCACATACGCAGCATCAGCGATGTCGCAGGCGCTGGTAATGCCAAGGCCGCCATGCCGTGTTGGGAGTCGCGCTTGCTGTAAGGCTGGGCCGTGCGCTGCCAGATGGAAGTGGGCCCCACTTTGCTCAAACTGGCGCCAGGTCTGGCCTGGTGGCTGCAGGCCCATTGAGTGCTCAAGCACCCACTGCGTGACCCGATCCCACTCCTTGGCGGCTGGCGCTGTCTGCGTAGTGGGAATGGTGCGCAGGCAGTACGTCATGCGAGGCACCACGCAGTAGCGCAGTAACCTGAACATAGCCCTCATAGATGTCAGGCGCGCGCATCGCTCTGCAAATCGAGCCCCTGCCCCGCCTGCACCCGCTTCCCTGCGCAGCCATGCGTCCACAAAGCTGCTGTGGCCCACCGGCACCCCCAGCAACACAGCTCCACGGTTCTGATTTTCATCCGTATCCCCCACTAGCTGAACGCCCAGCTGCTGCAGCAGTTGCCGCTCGTGGTCTGTCACCACATGCCCCCTGCCAGGCAGCGCGCGTGACTTGGTGAGGTTTAGCTCCAGCCCCACCTCCGCAAAGTGCTGCGCCACCGCCTGTATGTCATCCTGAGTCAGCGTGCAAGCGCCTGTTCGGACGTTGGCATCGTCCATGTAGGCGCCCATCCGCCTCCGCGCGCGCTGCGCGGCCGCCGCCTCATTGAACCGTTTCAAGCACTGAGCAATGGCGCCGCAGAAGAGCATCGGTGCCGCGGGGTCCCCCTGCTTAAACCCGCGCTGAGACATGATGATGCGCGTGGAGCCGTCGACGTGCTGGAACAGCAGGCGTGGCCGAGTGCGAACGTATGTGCCAATGAAGTAGTCGAGGAAGTCCGGCAGCTGTGCTGCTACCCATTCCGCTGCCGCCAGGACGAACACCATGTTGAAGGCATTCTTGAGGTCCAGCATGAACTGCCAGTGACCGAGCTCATACGCGAGTTTGCCGGCCATGGCCGCTTTCTCCGCTCCTGCTGAGACGGCTACCCCATACTGCCCGTCTGGCTCAAGGAGCTCCGCCAGGAAGTCTTTGCGGTCTGCCACGTACACCGAAGTGCATAGTCGCTGCAGCACCTCGCCGCAAACGATGGGCCGCTGCTTAGCTGTACCATCTTCCTGTTGTTCTGCAAGTGGCGTCAGGCGCCCCGCGCCATGCAACTGCCAGAAGGCATCCGGCAGCCGCGCAGCCTCCCGCATAACGCTCTGAAGCCACCGTGTGAGGACAGCAGCAAACTCATGCCGTCCCCAGCTTGTGCGTAGCGCATCCTGCAGGTGGCTGTAGCGCAGCCCCGATGGGCCTGCTCCACTGTAAGGGCTTGCTCGCTGGATGAGCTTGGCAACCGTCTCTGGCTCAATTCCCTCCCCCTGTAACAGGCTGAGTTCTGCTGGCATGTCGGCTGCTTTCGCCACAAGCTGATCAACCATGCCGGATAGCTCATGGAGTTGTTCCCCTGGCGCAGCGGGGGGGTGTTTGGACTGCATGGCGGCAAAGCAGTCATCATCAGGTATCGCCACCGTTTTGGGCTGAAGGAAACGCGCTGCCTGCTGTAGCCCCCCCCGTGTGCCCATGCACTGTAGGACGTAGGCGTTGATCGCTGCCTCCGTTTGCTGGCGCGCGCGCCAGCGCCGTGCGCACGCGCGTGTGCGAGGAGCGCTGGCACCAACCGGTCAAGCTCACCGTGTGCCAACATTCTGATTCTGTCGGAGCGAGTGATGCCAGGTGCGCCATCGGTGGAGGTGATGAGTGATGGCATGAGGTGGTGTAGAATTGTGGATCTTTGCAGTCGCTGCACCCGCCCTGCGGAATCTGGCTCCCGCGCCGCATTGACGAACATCGTCATTGTGTGTGCCAACAGATGTGTTGCTGCGTTCTCCAGTGCAGCTCCCACATAGCGACGATTGCGTGGTCTAGCAAGGCTTCTAGTTGTCGCGAACTGCAGCTTGCACAGCTCATCGAGGCTGATGCTGTCAAGCATTGCTGCGACTGCGGGGGTTGAGATGGTCCACGTGAAAAGCCCACCTGCCCCACCTGCTGCGCCTGCAGGGCCTGGCGGTGCCGCTGCTGTCGCCGCACCTGCCGCTCTGGGGCCCCCTCCGCCGCCGCCGCGGCCGCCACGACCACAGCCTCGTCCGCCGCTGTCGCTGCTGCGACCGCTGCCACGGCCACCGCGGCCGTTTTGAGTTCGCGCGCCACTGCCGCTGTTGCTAGCACCGCCGCTGCGGCTGCTGGCATCACTGCTGCGGCCGTTGCCAGCGCCGCTGTCCTTAGTACCGGCTGCACTGCCGCCGCCGGCACCGCTGCTGCTGCCGCCTCCGGTTCTGCTGCCGCTAGTCGCTCTGCTACTGCTGATGTCTGCATTATTGCTGCCGCTGCGAACGCGTCCTCCATTGCCACGTCCGCGCCCTCCACTGCGACCCCGACCCCCTCGTATAGCACTGCTGCCCCCGCGTTCCGGCCTCTTTGAGCTGCCGGAGGAGCTGCTGCCACCAGCCTGAGCAGCAGGTGCCTGCTGCGCGTGCGCTGGTCCCTTTGCGTAGGGGTTGCCGATGGGTGTGCACGCCGGTTGCTGCTGTGGCAGCGACGTGGTAGCTGTTGCCGTCGATGCATCAGGTGCTAGCGGTGCTGCTGATGCTGTTGTTGACAATGTTGCCGCCACTGCAGCGGGTGAAGTGATAGGCCTGCAGTTGCGGCAGTGCTTGCCCGCGCTGGCATCGCTGCTGTCCACTCTGAATGTCTTGTTGGCATGAAACAGGTTTTTGCACAAGGCACACTCGGTGTAGATGGTTTGCAAGTGCGAGGTGCTGAGGTCGGAGCGCTCCAGGAACGTTGTTGCTGTCCCACTGTGGTGTTCGCGCTGGTGCTTCGCCGCGATGTGGGCGTTTAACCTCTGCTGTAACGAGAGCAGCGACATGCCCTTCTTCACCACGAGGTCGCATAAGTTGCACTTGTACTCCGGGTCCGCACTGCCTCCACCTCCAGCTTCGTCGTCTAGCATCAGACGTTGCTGTTCCAGACTGTTATGACCTGTTCTAGAGCGCTTGACTGCACTTTGCCCGCCCGTGTGCTCCCCTTCGCCTGTTTGATCGGAAATTGACCAACCGTCATTCTGTACCCTCTTGCGTTTGTGCGCTGCGCGTCCGTCTCCAGTTGCTCTGCTGCTGCCACTCGTGCCATCGTCCTGTTGACAAGCGCCATTGCCATCTGCAGCACTGGTGCTAATATCCTGCGCTTGTGCGCACGCTAGATCGGATTCCTTGCATTTCTGCGCTGATTCAGAGTTGGCAATAGGGGCCTCCCGCCGCCGCCATGATATTTTTTTCATGATCTCTGCTACGCCATGGTGCTACATGCTACAGCTACATACCTATCCGCATCTCGTGCAGGCTGTACTATATGACTGCTTTGTGTACTTTTATTATATTCCACTTGTGGCTGTGGAAATGCCATGTTGTAGGTGTGTCGCCTTGTTCTCACTCTTGGATGTAGCATGCAAAGCTTGCACGCCACACCCCGCCCCCCACATCACCCCCAACAAAGCACCCGCAAGCGACTGTCCCCCACATACTAGCAGGGATACCAAACAAAGCTACAAGACTCTCCCCCCACAGACAGACCCGTCTTAGGGCCACCCAGCTTCACGCAGACTCCATCTCAAAGTTTTCATGCAGGCCAAGGTCACCATAATGGGCCCTGAACTGGAGATTGTGGCTATCTACGTGAACCCCGATGTCATAAAGATAAGCAGAGGGAGTCACTGGGCGCCAGGCGCTGACGCTAGAAAGAAAGGCTATATAACTAAGTAAAGCATCGCCTCCTTGATGAGCGGGACGGTGGTTCATCCGGGCCCCCCATATCACCCCCAACAAAGCATCCGCAAGCGACTGTCCCCCACACACTAGCAGGGATACCAAACAAAGCTGCAAGACTCTCCCCCCACAGACAGACCCTTCTAAGGGCCACCCAGCTCCACGCAGACTGCTTTGTGTACACGCTGTATGGCATAAACGCAGAGACACTATTCGTGCATGCACTTAGTTGTGAATTGCCCATTACTGCATGATTTATTTATTGGCTCAGCACATTCAGCCGCTGCCACCATTGGCGTGCGTTGGCGATTTATGTTTGCGATCCCAGCGCGGAAGGCGTGCGTAGCATCATCAGCCCAGTGACACAATGGCAAGCCGAAGGCACACTGTGGTCAAGCAAGGCAACATGCGGTGCACACACACAGATTCAACATCATTGTGACAAAAGTGCAGAATGCCAAGTTGAAGGCACTGATGTGGAAAACAAAACAGTGGGTGCACATAGCACCGACTAGCAGAATTACAAAGGCATGCCGTACGCAAGAGCACCATCATGGACTGGCAAAGGAATCAACGCTGCTTGCGCGTGCTTTGATGCGCACAGCTACAGCACAAAGCATTAGAAGCATATGCTCAGTTGCAGGGAACATGTACTTGCAAAACATAATGCACTTTGAAGTTCAAACCTGCTCTCTTGTGATGATGCACTGGGCTTGTTCACTTTTAGTGCAATTCTGAGGGCAAAAATGGCAGCACACGCCCTGATGTAACCTGCAGCATACACGAGTGGTCACCACCCTCGCAACACGGTCGGCAAGACGTCAGCATGAGCTCGCAGAGGTGCTGTAAGCACACAAATTGCCCAAGCGCAAGAGCTGTATTTCTTGCATTATTCATGGGGTCTCCCCTCGTCAGCAAAACAACATTTAGTATGTACACCCTTTTAAAACAAGCCCACATAGGTGCAAGCGCGCTACATACAGATTCTGTGTACCCATACGACAGCTTGCTCATTGTGGCTCACCACTGCACATGTACTTGAGGTATATGCACATACATGTACCCTCTATGCCCACATATGGCTGCGCCTGCTGTGCATCACCATTGCTGCATGTCGGCTGGCTCAACCACGGCCTGGTTGCCCCCAACAACGTTGCCTCTCATCAACTCGAGACTCTGACTCCCGCTCATCGCCGTCAAAACGCGCGACCCTCTGGTCAGAAATTGATTCAGCCACCAACGCATCGAGCGCATCCAACTGGCTAAACGCTTCATCGCCATCGCTGTCTCGCGCATCGCCGCTATCATAATCACACTCGCTGGTTCTACAGTCGGAGTCCTCATAGCTTGCGCTGCCGCAGCTGCTGGTGCGCAGATAGCCCCCTTCATCTTGTGACCACATGCCCCCCCCTGGGGGACCGCCCCCTGCCAAGGGGGACAGCATGGACAGGGGGGACGTGCACGACAGCGCTTCGCGCAGATCTTCAGCGTCTGCTTGTGCCTGCGCCAGCTCCGTGGAGAGACTGCAAACGACCAATGAAACAGTGTGTGCGGCAGCCTTCATCATCAGATCACCTTGCCGACATAATGGCATGCTTGACTATGGTTACCTGAGACGTTTATGGACACGAATCACAAGATCGTACAGGTCTACTTAGGTGACGAGGTGTGATTGGTTGCAAAATGCCTACTTCATATTCCAAGCAGAGTCTGATACAGCGTCAGCACACATTGGCAGGCATCAAACCACCGCTCTTTACAATACCTCGTGACCAGCAATGCGCTTCCATGCGAGAGTAGCTGCACTTTGATCTGCTACATGTGAATAGATGTAAGGATGAATAGCGCAAAGTGCGCGTGTATATTATGCAACGTGCAACATGAGGAACTGGGAGTTCCTCTTTAGCGGCCTCCACATACTATGCTCGAGCAAGCAGTGAAGAACGAAGAAAAATTGACTGCGGTGACACTCCTCTCAGTGACACTCCAACTCAGTGCCTGCACTCCGCACTCGACATGTCCAAGTGAGCTCGAGGCACCAAGCTTGACCGCAACTCTCGCCCTACCACTGACCCTGACAGCGCCCGCTTGCTCCCGCTCCCTGACAGTCAGCCTCGGCGTGGACCATCACCAGTTTCAACGTGCATACTCATGAGTCATGAGTGAGTACACGCACAGACTGTGAGAGAGCACCCCTTCCTGATATTGATGACACAGATGTGTGCAAATACGCCAGGGATTTCATTATGAGAGCGGCTATGTTTACCTGGAAATGATGGCCTGGTAGTGTCCCGACTGCGCAGCGAGCGCTTCTTCCAGTACCCTGACGTGCGCCTGTTGAGCGTCTAGCTGAGCCTTTGCCGCGTCCAGCTTCGAACGCGGTCGAGCTACTCATTGGCAGTAGAGCACAGCAATGAGAACATAAGTGTCGTCAGGATCCGTCGGAACACTGTATAGGCAGCACTGGTGTCGTGAGGCTCCTTGCACGTGTGTGGCAGTGAGCAGGGTTCAGTGCATTCAAGTGAGGTGAACTGCATTATGAAAACGAATCAAAAGATCGTAGAGCTCTAGGTGACAAGGGATGGTTAGCAGCAAGTGCCTTCCATCAATAACCGTGGTCGCCGCTGCTGCAGCAACTGACGTGATGTATGGCATGCCACATCTGCACTAAGAAGGCGGTGCTTCGTTGCACAGTGGGAGTGCATGGTAAGGCAAACTTGCTGTTCGTTGAGATTCAACACAGGGCCACATTGCGTTGCATGACAAGCATCAACTCCAACTGAACGCATACCCATGAGAGAGCAAGTGCGTGGTGATCTACTGGTGACCTGACCCTAACCCTAACCCTAACCCTAACCCAACACTGCCACGAAGGCCTTGCGATTAGAGGCAGGGACGCGAGACGTGTTTGCAGCCGAGATGACAAACGCTGAGCAATGAATCAAGGTGTACCGTGAGTCAGACAGGGTTTGCACAGCTACCTATCAATATTGTACTTCTAGCTCATTGGGTGGAGGGCTGCAGAGAGGCCCAAAATGCACCATACACATGCGTGAAGAGGTCAGACACTTCATCTTCAGTTGATTTTGAACCGCACTTGGAGCAGAGTAAGTCAGACATGTTTTGCACAGCTGCACTTCAACTTTGTTGCTCATTATTTGAAGGATTGCGGAGAGGCCCAACACTCACCATATCCATGCGTGGAGAGATCAGATGCTTCAATTTTGAAGTTTATATTGAAGTTGCGCTGCAGCAAAGAAGAACTTCAAGATACCAGAACAGCACTTCACCATGCTACATGTGAAGCATGTCCTTCCAAAGCACTTGCAAGCACATGTTTATGTGGCGTCACTCACCGCGAGGCCTGTGCCGAACGCGCGAGCACCGTTCCGCAAAGACCAGCGTGGAAAGGGACTCGGCGCTGTTCTGGGGCGCAGGCCCCACCGTAGCAATGAAGACGGCACCGGCCCAGCCGCCGGTGCCTCCGCCAAGTGCTGGCTGCACGGTGCCACACGACATCAGCATTGCAGAATGTGATGAGGGTGTGGGAAGTGCGCGCCCAAGCTGCGCATGGCGCAGGCAGCCAAGCGGTACCAGACGACATCAGCAGTGAGTTGGCTTGATGAAATAAGGATTTGGGGAATCAAAAGTGGCAAGTTCAGCTTGGTCTTCAAGGAGTCCATTAGTAAGGGACGCGTCGCCCACAGCCCACACTGGAGCCTCACTTGCGCTGTCTGGGAGACTGGTGTCGACAAGCAGCAGCCGAGGCGACGGAGAGCAAGAAGCACAAACTGAAGCTGCGCACGGTACTGCAGGCAGCCAAGTAGTAGGCGGTACAAGGCGAACAAGTGTCCTACGCTGCTGCCACAGTACTACTGTACAGAACGTGTCATTGCACAACATACAAGCCGTACGGTGAATGCAGCTAACCATGATGACATAAGGGGGTGATGCGATGACGCTCTGACATAACCACCTCGGGGCACTGGCTTGCGGCTACGGTCAGCAGCAGTCCTGGCGGTGGTGGCTGCACCGGTGATGGCTAAACTCCTGAAGTACCTGCTCAGGCTGAATGGATTGCTTCATCGGGTGCCTGTGACATGAAATCAGCACGTCCCTGCTTGTCGACACGCCTTCATACACTGATGCTGATGACCGTTACACGAGCTTTGACAATATCACACTCACCTGCAGTATGCGCGTCAGTTTGCTGTCTCTGAAGGGCACGAAGCGCGACGCGGCCGCTTGCCCTGAATCTCGTGCAAGCGCGCCAATCACACTTCCAAGCGCTGAAAGAGACCTGTGTATGCACCACAGGAGGTGACAGTCATCGTTCATGACGACTTGGACTGCATGACATATGATCATAGAGTGTACATGTGGGGGGGGGGGGGGGGGGGGGGGGGGGGTTGCGGAGGTGTGTGGCGTCAGCCTTCTGAAGACGCATGGCACAGCTGAGGATGGGACACACAAGCTTTACCTGTTTTCACATTTACGTCAATGTGTTGGCCGCCCGTGGGGAGGGAGCATTGCAGGCAGCATGGCAACGAACATGTGAGGTGGACAACGTCGCTAGAGATTCGCAACGAAGCAAAAGGCTGCACCTCTCACCTGGCACGGCAGTGGCAGTTACAGCCGATAAAGGGCACGCACATGGTATATACCTACGCACCGATTGATTGCCAGCGACTCCCGCAGCCTGGCACCCGTTGCCCCCCTCCCCCCTTTCTTGAGCCGTTCGGACCCTGCCAGGTCCACGAGGAACAGCTCTGGGGGGTCGGCGGTGCCGTCGCACGGCGCGAGGGACAGCCTCAGGAGCGTGTGGCTGCGGCTCGATTGAGCGTTCTGCGGGGTGCGATGGTTAGGGTTGGTGGTGGGGGTTAAATGTGACGCTGCATGACCTCAAATTAGAGCTGAGGTGTGTAGCAACTTCAAGTACCTGAGCCATGTGGTCAGGGGTTCGACAAGGTGAAGCGCACTCAGCGTGCCTAAAGCGTGGGCGTCACAGCCCCACCAAGGCAGCAGTATACTTCAAGTTCCTGAGCCGTGTGGTCAGCAACTGACGCTTATTCAACGTGCCTGAAGTGGGCGCCACAGCCCCCAACCAAGCAGCAATACCTCAACTTGGAGTATACTTCCAAGTACCTGAGCTGTGTGGTCAAGGAATTGAAGTTCAGTCAACGTGCCTCAAGCGTGGGCGCCATCGCTCAACACAGTATACTTCAAGGCCCTGAGGCGTGTGGTCAGGAATTGAAGTTCAGTCAACGTGCCTGAAGAGTGGGTGCCACAGCCCGTGCCATGCGCCCCCTCTCCACCAGCATCAGCGCCTCTTGCGTCGTGTGAACCATGTACTCTGCTGCACCAGCTACAAAGAACCCTTTCTGCGGATCCTCCCGCACCTCGAGAGGGCCGCTTCCTGGGAGAATGGACGCAAGCAAGCATGACAACTTGAACGTGTTGTGACACAAAAAGAAAAGGCCAGCGTGCGCATCCTGCATATGTTTCGGCAGGCGTGCCGCATCATAACACGTATAGCTACACAATATCATTCGTACTTTCAAGCATCTCTTGTGATGCATAGCCATGACAACTAGAAGTATGATGAACACACACTGTGACATACATGTATACATGCGCATGCATGATAGCACAGTGTAGCGAATGCATACTTTGAAGTGTCATTTTAAGCATCATATATAATTGTAACATAGTGAAGACATGCTGTGCTTGTGCAAGAATGATAGCACAAGAAATGCGTCAGGCTCACGGCAGCGTAGGCAGCGTACTGCTGAGCGTAGTGTAGTTCGCCTACACGTATACTACCAATATGGTAGTTCATGCTTGACTGATCACTGCCGCAGCATAGCCCTGTGTGCCCTGAAGTATTACACATGCCCATGAGCACTGCAGTAATTGTGCTGCAGCACTCGATTTACCACCTTAGAAGCAACTTGGCCAATTGCTGTGAAGTGAACACCACCACAACAGCATATCAACCGGCAATGTCAGTCAGCGATAACTGTGGCAGGCTGTGCACCTTGCCGCGATACAGCAGGCCTTGGGGGCAATCAACTGCTTTGAAGTGAACGTCGCCACAACCATGTATTGACCGGCACCGTCAGCCAGCAACAACTGCGGCAAGCCGTGCACTTTTCCTCAATATAGCAGACATACCTGGTGCTAGAAGGTCCTCTACGGCGTCCGCATACAGCTGCAGCATGACCATGACCATGGGACCGTGCTGGAGCGTGTCGCAGATTGCGCGCGCGACGATGCCGTCGTCGTCGCCCAGAGGCGCCTCCGCCGTTGCTGTTGCCGCGGTCATCATGGTGTAGGTTTTGCCTGTCGTGCACCAACACGCACAGAAGTAGTACTTGTGGACTTGTAATTATCAAGGCCCAAGGGAGGCCGGGTTGCCTATGCAATCGAAAAGTTGGCGTCAACGCAGCAGCCTGGCCTGCACTGCGCCCAGAAGTGGTACAGCGCAGGCAAGATGAATGACATGGTAATGTGGACATCGAGTACATTGCCATGCATGCACGCATGATAGCCAATTCTGCAAGTACGGTAGCAGCAGGCATTGCATGAGATTGAAATGGTGTGCAGATGGTCGCCACAGAC
Organism: Tribonema minus; assembly: GCA_017506865.1. Classification (NCBI taxonomy): domain Eukaryota; class Xanthophyceae; order Tribonematales; family Tribonemataceae; genus Tribonema; species Tribonema minus. The sequence continues at coordinate 894,232 of JAFCMP010000536.1, read as the reverse complement.
TGTGCACCTCCTGCAGAGGTGCACTGACACAGACCCTCCAAGCTGCGATGCCACATGGACTTTTGCAAGACTACAGGGGCTTTGTGACTCGCAACGCACGATTCGTGAGCCTTAAAGTGACACAACAGGTTAAGCGCTTGGCGTATTCAACTGTGCCACACTGTTGTGAAGCAAGACCCGACCATGCACGAGTCAGAGCATCAGCAGACACATCCTGGTTTTGATGCCAGCAGCTGCAAAGATCACAGCTGCAAAAGTCACCACGTCACAGATCCAGTGACCGCTGTTGCTGATTGGCACCTGTCACCCAGCCCCTGAACCTCGATTTGAGCAGCTGCCTGCAGCAGGCATTGAAGCTGTGCTGGCGATGCTGCTCCTGCGCTAGGCTTGCAGGCGCGGCAATCGACTTACCGCTACCAGTCTGTCCGTATGCGATGACTGCTCCACTCCCAGCCCCTCCAGCCACACGCTGCACGATCCCCGCTGCTGCGGTCCCGTAGACTTCCGCTTGCCCGACACCTGGACCCAGCACATGATCGAACTGAAAAGCACGTCGTCGTTCCCCAGGTACTGTGCAGTGTACTATTTTGTGCAGTACATCGGCGTTTGGGGGGCTGCTGGTGTTCGGGTGGTCCCCGGGGTGGATGCCTGCTGGTGCAACAGCACTGTAGTAAGATCTTCGACCATCAAGATTCCAGTGCACCACTTCCTCTTGAAACGGTGGCCTCACCCTAACGATGACGTTGGCTTTGCTGCTGCCATTGGCGGCCATTGACTTGTCGTCTGCGGGCGCAGCAATCGAGTTAGTTCAACTCTGCGTGCAACTGACTACCGCCGAGTTGAGGGTCTTTGTTCAGGATTTGGACACACGAGCTCTTGCTCCTTGTCGTGTCAAGACCGTCTTGCAACAACCCACAGTCCAGAGGGGGACGACAGGTGCACGAGGCTCTCTTGTGAAAGGGGAGACGCCATACCGCGATGACATTTAGCGTGGTGCATTGTTTCGTATTGTGACGTCCTTTCAAGTTGTGGCAACCATGGTAAGGTCTAGGCATAGATCATGTGGGCGTTCTCTCCTGACCACCAATCAACAACAGCACATCATGTAAACTACTCATGGACTCATCAAGATATTGACGTGCTTCACACGTCATTGCAACGACAATGACAACCATCAGCATTGCAGCAGAAGGCATACACCGGGCAACACGGTTGAGCAGCGTGTGCAGTTGCCTGATCCTGAGAAACATGCTGACATTGCTGTCAACTGCTGCTTGCATTTTCATGGCCTGTGCATGAATGCAGTTCGCACAGCCACGTTGTGCGATCATCTACATTGCATCAAATCCTGCTTTCGAGGTCAGCAGTGCCTACGTATACATTTGCTGTTTTTCACGGTGTTCATGAATGGGTTTTTCTTGCTTGGTCAAGCATGCATCCACCACATGTGCCTGGCTCAGAGCTCTATTGCTGACTCGCAGGGGGGGGAGTATCAAAGTCGCGAGTCTTTACTTCTCGCCTCGTTGTACATCGACTTGACAACGCGAAAGCACACACCACAGCGAAAGGAGGGGATTGAGATTCTGAATGGGAGGAGAGGCCAGCCGCAATGTCATCACTCAGCACGACTCTGATCACAGGCGGCACTTGGAGAAAGAACTAGGAGGAGACAAAGCTGGTGGGTTGAAGGCTGCTCTGGCGAAGTACGAAGGCTTTGGCAGCCAGGGAGCGACCCCTGAGGTCTCACCTCTGCACCCGGAGCTGGCGCCTGTGTCGGACGCCTGCGAGACAGCCCAGCTTTCCACGCAGCCTGGCAAACAGGTGCGTCGTGTGGTGTGGTCGCTGCTCCTGCACTAGATATGCTGGGCATCGCTGGGCTGATGACGGCCTACGGAGAGAGAAGGCGCCGCTTCGGCATGTGTCTGGACATGTTTACATCCCTGTTGCGACGCAGGCGGCGCCTGGGTGCTGTTGTGGCGTGTGCGTGCTTGCTGCATCGGTTGGTCCTTAAACTCCTGCTGCAACTTGGAGTCACTCAATCTCCATGGTGTGCTGAGTTGACCTCCCCGCGCCGCTGCCGCTGTCAATCTTGATAATGTTCGGGCGCGCAGGAGCTGAGGGAGTTCTGTCGCCAGGTGGAGGCAGCGGTGGCGCGCAAGCAGGCCATGGCAGATGCTCCTTACGAGGAGCCCAGCACCTGGGTGAACTATGTGGGGGGGAGCCTTAACACACGCAGCAGGTATGCACTGATTTCGCGCTGGCAGCTGTCTGGTGACTGGTGAACTCCAGGCGCCCTGTTGTACAGCCTCATTGCGTGCCACCGCCCGCCTTTCTGGTTGAACGTGTCGCCGACGCATTGAACAGACTTTCAATTGGCAGCTGAGGTCGCCGCCCGTAAGCACGTCACGTACAGGAGCAGGCATGCCTCTCTCGCACTCAGTCCTCATCAGATGCGCGCTTTTGTCTTGACGTAACGAATCAGCGTGGTGTGGTCTTTCGCTGTGTCGTCGCTTGCAGATCCAATCTTCCATGTCACTGTGTCGTGCGCCTGGGACGGTGTGCGTGATCTCTGTCCACAACCGTGTTTCGCAGTGTTGATGCAACTTATTTGACCACAAGCACAGCAACATTGGTGCAAGCGACAAAGGACTTGCAACAGAGTTTCAATCACCGCTCTGTTTTCAAGGGGGGGTTCCCTTGCAGCTAAAATTTACTTAGTCCTGAGCCACTTTGTAATGCTTTCAAACAGCATGCTCTCTGTGACGACCTAAATGATAGCAATGAGAGGCACGTTATGCCATCGAAGTGCAAACTTCAACAGACATGCCCACTCATCTCTTTGACCACGAAGCAATCGTGCTTCGCGATTTGACCACGAAGCAATCGTGCTTCGCGAGCAGCGCGCACGACAACGTCTAAACGTGTTCTCCCACGGGTTCCCCCCCTGTACTCCCGCTGGCTGATCAAAGTGCACAAGCCACAACACACTATCCAGACGATGCCGCACCTCAGCTGCCAGTCCGGAATCTGACATCGTACATCAGCAGTGCAGCCATTGGTGACTCAATGTTTACATCCGCCAAACTGATCTGATCTCGCGCCTTCAGCAGTGCAGCAATGATTGACACAATATCCATATGAGTTCTCCCGTGTACTGTCGCTGTACTGCTGTTGACCAGGGTGCACAAGCCGCACCACACGATACAGACGACGCCGTACCTGAGCCAGTCCGTGGTGACCTCGTACATCAAGGGCGGCGGCGCCGCGTCGCTGGCGGCCGCCGCCAACGCCAGCGTGCCCTTCAAGCGCCGCAATTCCACGGGATCGTGAGTAACAGCATTTTCTAGATGTTTCGATTTAGGTGGGCCCGGTAGTAGGTGCGTCGTGGCTATCAGAGCTGTTGTCTAATTTTCGGATCCCATGATACGGTACTGGGCGCTGATGCGAATCAACTGCCGCCGCTGCCGGCAGCGCGGCAGTAATTTGCAGGTCGCTCCAGGTTCACAGCTTCACAGGCTTCAGCAGCTGGCGCAGGGGTGACGCTCCTGGTTCACCGAGGCAGCCCTTGCTTGTCGCCGGTACTCGTTCTGCTGGCGGCGCCGTGCATGTCTCTGCTGCGCGCCCGTCGCGCTGCGCCAGGCTCGCGTCGCGCAGCAGTGCGCGAGCCTGGCGCAGCGCATGGCAACGTCGTGCGCCCAGGAGAGGCAGAAAGCGGCTCCAACCGGAGCCGAGATGATGCTGGCTTCAGGGGGGGGCATTGGCGTGTAACTGTTGAAACTTGCCCTGCACGGACCAGTGATTATTGCCAGCGACACCGTGAGACGAATGGAGAATGGGCGCAGGCGAGCTGGGGGGGGGGGGGGGGGGGGCTGCAGAATCAAGTGTGCTGAAGAGTACAGGTGTTGCTTTCTTATAGTTTTACTGCAAGTTACCCGGCGCTGGTGTGCGCGACCTCCGGGAGTACTTGCACACATGTATGACGAGCTCGCTCTCTGGCTCAGCTGTCTGTTTTCCCCTGACGGTGCATTCGAGTGGACAGCACGTTTCTGGAGCGTCACTTCATCTACAGCTCGTGAACTTGCAGCACGCGCAGGCGGACAATAATCACCCGCATCCTTACTCCCCGTTGCTCGATACGGCCCGTGCATTGCCTCGTGCGCAGCCTGGAGGTGCGGCTGACGGTGGACAATATGGACGTTGCTGTCACCATTGCTGGAGCGTCACTTCCGACTACAGCCCGTGCATGATCAGCTCTCATTGGTACTGGCGAACAGTATTCATCCACACCGTAACTCCCCGTTGCTCAATACGGCCCGTGCATTGCCCCGCACGCAGCCTGGAGGTGCGGCTCACGGTGGACAATATGGACGTGGCGGGCATGGTGCATGACGGATATCGCAGCTGGCGTAGGCTTCAAAGCCTCGCTTCATGTACACCCATTGTGTAGCACACTCGCAGACCATGCTGCACGCACGCATGCCGGGCCAGACCCTCTCCCTCACTCACTTGTGTGTTCTCCCGTTGCAGCCTGGAGGTGCGGCTGACGGTGGACAATATGGACGTGGCGGGCATGGTGCGCGTGATAGCGCTCATACTGCACCACCACATCCTGCAGGGGTCGGCGCTCGACTGGCCCATTGCCAAGCAGTTTGCCATCTTCGATGACTCGGTCATGTCGTTTCGCGCGTGCCGCAACGGCGAGATGCCCACCTTTGAGCAGGTCAGTTATATATGGGCTGGTCAGTACTCCAAGTTGTAAATTGAAGGTGACTTGGACGCGCCATGCGCTCTAGTGCCAGTCAGCAACGCGCTGTGGCGCTCGGTCATCGGCTTTTCATCACTCTTTTCGCCAGGTGGCGCCGCACATCAACTCTCCGCGCATCAAAAAGCCCTGTGTTGAACTTGAAGTTTGTCAAGCGCTGTCAGTTCGGCTTGCTCATGGCAGCTGGTCGCATCTGCTGATCAATGCTCTCGTGATGATCACTGTTGTTCATGCATGACCCCATCTTCTGCATCCTGCTCACGCGTTACCTCACACGCTGCGCGCCGCCGCCGCCGCAGGTGCACGACTTCTTCAGTTACATCTACCGCACGGCTCAGCTGGAGTGCGACTGCGTGGTGACGTCGCTGTTCTACATTGAGCGCCTGCTCATGGAGACGGCGGGCGAGCTGCGCATGTGCCGCACCAACTGGCGCTCCATTACGCTGAGTGGCATGATCCTCGCCAGCAAGGTGTGGGACGACCTCAGCATGTGGAGCGTCGACTTCGCAAGGGTGAGTCACTTCTGAAGTTCCAAAGAGAAACTGAGTGTTGAAGTTAAGGTGTGTCACTACTCAACTGGCACTCCATCACGCTCTGCGGCATGATCCTCGCCAGCAAGGTGCGAAACGACCTCAGCATTGTTGCCCCGCCAACTGGGCTGCTGCAGCCAAATGTCGGATTGAAACCGACCCTCTGCCTCGCATGCGTGCTCCAGCTGCCATGCCACCAGTGCGCTCACTGCTCATGTACGCTCGCTGACGTGTTGTCGGGTGGGGCACTATTGTTTGTTGCTTAGGGCGAGAAAAAAAATAAAGATGGTCGATGTCGAGCTTGCCATGCACCAGAACCTACACGTACCCTGCGACACAGAGTACCGATGCGCATCTCACTTTCTCTCAACGACATCGCGCAATGGCATTTTGTACCTGTCCGTGCTGCGCACCGTCAGGTGGGGCGCCTGACGCTGCAACGCATCAATGAGCTTTTATCATGTGTCACATCAGCATGGCGTCCATTCCTGAGTAGTCATGGAACGTGTGTGGTTGTGGGCCAGGCTGGGCATGTGACGCAGCGCCTCACTGAGGGCATCTAAGAGCTGGATCGTGTTTCATCCACAGCATGCATGACCTTGCTGCCATGCCGCCAGGGCGCTCATTCCGCAAACATTGTTGTGCGCCCCTCAGCACTTCGCCTTTTCACGTAATATCGTCACACATCAGCCTTGATCAGTACACTCACGCGTCTGTACCTGTCCATTGCTGAGCACTGTCAGGTGGGGCGCCTGACGCTAAAGCGCATCAACGAGCTGGAGGTGGCGGTGCTGCAGGCCCTGCAGTACAACGTCAGGGTGGACAGCAGCAACTTCGCCAGGTGAGAGGGGAAGGTCATTGCGATGCTCTTGAAGTTGATTGAAATGCACTTGAAGTTGACTGGTGCCCTTGCTCTCATATCGTGGCGCTGCACGATCCTTCTCAGGATGATAAAAGGGAAAGACAAAGTCAGGTAAGATAGCTATGGCGCGTGGTTAAAAGCGGCAGCGGGCTGGCAACAGGAGCTGGCATAAAGCGCCAGGGCACTGTGGACAGTGCTCAAAAATTGAATCAGTTCTGGCATTCACTGAGATCAGATCTGGCGGTCTCAGGATAGCGAGTTGACCCGGTCATGTGATTTGCAGTGTGTCTATGCAGCGCATGGGAAACAACCGCGTCTCTGGCACTTCACTCGCCGTGTCTTGAGCATCACACGGAGTCATACGTGCGCGCAAGCAGCGTAACGCCCCTTGTAGCACGCGTCGTCCACTCAGACTCTGACCCACTACTCCCCACCTCGCCACTTACTTAAGCCGAGCAGCGAGTCTTACACTCAGACTCTTGACTCCCCACTCTCCACCCCGTCGCTCCCTTCAGGTACTTCTTCAGGCTGCGGAACTGGTGCCTGCTGCTGAACGCCGCCGCCTCGGCTGCCGCTAGCGCGAGGAACAAAGCGATCGCCATCAGTACCGCCGGCGGCGACGACGCCCACAAGCGCCGCCGCAGCTACACCGACTCCATGGTGCCGCCGCCGCCGCCCGTGCGCACGCGCAGGTAGGCAACGGTTTTCTACTGATACGTAAATACAGGTGCTGTATTCAATGGGTTTAGGCTGTTCCCGTTGCGTTCGGTATCTGCTCACTGGTCATGCATATATACCAGGGCTGCAGTGTACACAAATACTTCCAAGTATATACATGCCGCCGCAGCTACATGAATCCATGGCGCCGCCACCGCCCCCTGTGCGCGACGCACAGGTGATTGTACAGCATTGTGCAGACAGGCTGTGAATCGCGCAATGCCGCTGTGCCCACCTGTACTGTTGAGGTCAGAGTGAGTTTTTTCACCAGGCTTGCGCACTTCAAGGTTGATTCTCTGTCCATGCGCGTCCTTCACAAACATCTCTCTCAAGCCGCCTTCTGGCAACCCCAGGTGTGAGACATGAGCCCACTCAGCTCTGGGTGGAAAGTTCGCCGCTGAGCACTGATGCGCAATGAGACGCGGCGCTGCCAATGAGGCAAGCACGCGCTCACCGAGGCGCATCACGCCTCACATCACCAGCTCGGCAACTGTCAGCTACAGTCAATCAGGCACCACTACCGCGCACGTGTAGTCACTATTTCCTCCAGTACGAGGCGTTCTATATACAGTGGCTGACGCTCGCAATACTTGGTTTGCCCTGCCGTTGCGCTACAGCCTCCCCGGCAGGTGCATGCCGCCGCCCTTGCAGATACAGCGCAAGACCACGCTCTCCAGCAGCCAGTTTGAGAGCATCTACAAGGTGAGCTTGAGCGCTCGATTCGTTGTGTCACATGTTGAAGTACTGTCACTTGAAGTACTTCAACAGTACATCATCTCACCTGCCACCATGAGCATCTCGCTTCGTGCTGCTGATGACATGTTGCCACGTGCGTTTGATTCTGCCGTCCTCGTGACCAGTACTTGGCCACTGCATGCAGATGAAAGTGGCATGTGCCACTTGTCCATTGCCACATGTCTGAACCTGCCCACACTTACGCTCTGCAGGGTCTGTCGCCGTGCCTGGAGGAGCTGGTGGAGGGCCCCCAGACGGACGCCGGCGGCAGCCGCGAGTGCTGCAGGGACCTTAAGGAGCACGAGCGGCGTGCCTCCATTGGCTACTGCCTCAGGTCTGTTACTTCAAGATTGTGTACTTCAGATAAGTCTTGTGAAGATAAATTCAAACGCTGCAGGGACCTCAAGGAGCACGAGCGGCGTGCCTCCATTGGCTACTGCCTCAGGTCTGTTTACTTCAAGTTTGTACACTTCAGAGAAGTATTCTGTCCTTCAGAGAAGTATTGTGAAGGATGAGGTTATACTGTGTACCTATTTGAAGATGTACTTCAAGTGCTGCGGGGACGTCGAAGTAGCACGACTCCTTTGACTACTGCCTCAGGTCTGCTACTTCAAGAATTATATATTCTGTACCTCAAGATGTCCAGGTTGTACTTTCACTGTTGGCTTCAGTCTCGCGCACGGTTCCAAGCGATCGCAGGCGCTGACACACACTTTCCCCCTTCACATCCCCCCCCCCCCCCCCCCTGATTTTATTGGACTTCTTCAGGAAGCGTCAGAAGAAGGCCATCATACAGAACCTCATCCTCAGCGAGGTCCGCGACGTGTGCGCCGTCTACGACGTGGAGCCCATGCGGCTGCTGGGCGTCGGCATCAGCGGCGTCGTGCAGGTAGTATGTGAACTCAAGGCTAGGTTAGGGTTAGGGTAAGGGATGGGGTTGAGGGTGAGTGGGGGTTGGGGCGAAGGGTTTGGGTTGGCGTCAGTGGGGGTTAGGGTAATGGGATTGGGGTTGGGGTTAGTGGGCCAACGCGGCTGCTTGGCGTTAGCATCAGCGGCGTTGTGCAGGTACGCATGTATGCTTAGTGTGATGCTAGGGTTAGGGTTAGGCTCAGGGTTAAGGTTAAGGTTAGGGTTAGTGGGCCTCAGCGGCTGCTCGGCGTCGGCATCAGCGGCGTCGTGCAGGTACGTATGTATATCTGGGTTAGCTTAGGGTTAGGGCAGAGGGTTGTGGTTAGTGGGCCCACGCAGCTGCTTGGCGTCGGCATCAGTGGCGTCGTGCAGGTACGTATGTATACTTGAGGTCAGAGTCGGGTTGACGTTAGGCTCAAGGATGGGTCAGCGCTGCTCATGCGGCTGCTCAGCGGCAGCGGCATTGCGTGAGGCAGCAATGCTCCGTACGTTGTGTGTTTGACTGCTACTAGGTTAGGATTAGGGCACTGCCGGTCATGCTGCCCTGGCATCGCGGTCGGCGTCTGCACGAGCACCTGACCAGTGCGTAATAATGTCGATTTGGCCAATGGCGCTCGTCATTGTGGCCTCTCCTGCACATGGCGCGCCATGTAGGCTGTGTGTGCGCCATGGCGGCACCATACACGGCTCACTGCCACCACAGTCTCTCAGCATGAGTCAATGTTAGGTGCTTCGGTCGATTCAGCAGAGACTGCTCTCATCTGCCCGCTCCCGTGCCTGCGCGCATGCGCACTGCAGATTGTGCATCACCGCGGCACGGGCGTGAAGCACGCTATGAAGGGTCACTGCTGCCACGCCCCCCTGGCATCGGTCGGCGACCGCACCCGCCAATGTGCTGGCTCATGCCAATCATGTTGGTTCTGGACGTACGAATCGATGCTGATCGTTGACATCAGCGCCGATTTTTTACGCGCGCATCGATGCATCGATGTTGATCTGTGACGTGCGAATTTGCTGTTGATATTTGACGCCAGCGCTCATCTGCGCGCGCGCGCTCGCAGATTGTGCGCCACCGCGGCACGGGCGTGGAGCACGCCATGAAGGATTGACGCCGCCATCAGGCGGCAACTAAACCAGCTAACACGCTGCCTCATACAAATTCATGCCGATCTTGCACGTGCTAATTAACAATGATTTCTGACGTCAGAGCTGTTTTCCCTTGCGCGCTTGCAGATTGTGCGCCACCGCGGCACGGGCGTGGAGTACGCCATGAAGACGCTGCGCCTGGACCGCCTGCGCGACTTCCGCAAGATGGGCGAGCTGCGCAACGAGATTGAGGTCATGTCTACGCTCAAGTGAGTGCGCGCGACCCGCCGTGTACAGTAGGACTGCGGGAATGCCCCCGCGCTGTGTGGAGGTCAGATCAGCTGCTCTTCTGAAACTGTGTTGACCGCGAGTGATTGCGCGACCCGCCCGCCTTTTCTGCCTGACGCGGCGCGTGCTCATGACCATATCAGGCCAACACTTCCAGAAAGCCAACGGGCATGTACTTTTATTAATTTCGCTTCGCAAGGGGCGCGAAAAGCCCTCTCTGTGGATGTGCACTCAATGCAACATTCCTTCGCGCATGTTCTACTAAAACGGCCGCCTGCAGCTGATTATTACGCCTGTACTACTTCACCAGCTGCCAGCGATTGACTACTCCCCCCTCCCCCCCTCCCCTTGCCTTCCTGTGGCACAATCCAGCCACCCCAATATCACGAGGGCTGCATGTGCATCTCTACCGGTCTCCTGCGAGTGACCACTCCCGCCCCTTCCCCCCCGCGCGCATTCCTGCTACAAACTAGCCACCCCGATATCATGAGGCTGCACGTGTACATCTACGAGTCATCTGCGATTCGCCAGTCCCCCCTCCCACCTCCTGCTGCCTTCCCGGCACAAACCAGCCACCCCAACACAGTGCTGCGATTGACCGCCTCCCCCCCCCCCCCCCCCCCCCCCCCCACACCCCAACATTGTGAGGCTGCTGGAGATCTACGAGTCCCCCGCGCGCGACACGGTGAGCCTCATCATGGAGCTCTGCACGGGCGGCGAGCTGCTGACACGGCTCAACGCCAACGGCCGCTACAGCGAGGCGCTGTGCGCGGACCTCGCGCGGAAGATGCTCAGCGCCGTGCGCCACTGCCACGACCACTCCATCTGCCACCGCGACCTCAAGCTCGGTGAGAGTGGGCGCTGTTGCACTTTGGTGTTCACTCAGCTAATGGCGACATTGATGCAGGGAGGTCGGTGGTTAAGAGGTAGTTTGATGAGCGCTGACCTAGTCCGGAAGTTGCTCTTCAGTTCGGTGAGCGGTGGGGACTGTTGCGCTGTGCAATGCTACTACATGTTCGCTTGCGTGTGTACACGTGGTGCTGTGCAGAATGAACCGCTGAAACGATCTGTAGAGCGCTGATCACGCTTTATAGGAAGATGCTCAGCACGGTGCATCACTGGCACAACCACTCCATCTGCCACCGCGACCTCAAGCTTGGTGAGACGGACACGTCGGTTTCGCGTTTTCGATTGCACGCTCTCACACGCGCTGTGGCGTGGCAGTCAAATGCGTAGGGTGCGTGGGGGTCACTGGACTCTGAGCTGCTGCGTATGCACGCAATGAGAGGCACGGTGATGCTTCAAAACGGTGTGTGCTTGATTGCCGTAGGTGGCGGCTGCGCACGCTGGAAGCGTCCACCATTTTTGTCTTGCCACTTTGTGGAGGTCTTGTGACAGCCGTCCCTATCCGTGTGCGTTTCGCCTCGGCGTGCGCCGCAGAGAACTGGGTTCATGACGACGCGTCCCTCGCGCATGTATGCAAGTACGCACTTTGTAACTGCTTTCTTTGTCCCTGCGCGCGTTGTCTCGGCGTGCGCTGCAGAGAACTGGGTGTTTGAGGACGCATCGCCCATGCATGTTTATGTATTGCAAACTCTTTGTAACTGTTTCATCTGTCCCTGCTTTCTCGTCTCGGCGTGCTCTCCAGAGAACTGGGTGTTTGAGGACGCGTCCCCCACGGCGGAGCTCAAGCTGATCGACTTTGGCCTCAGCCGGCACTTTGGCGAGAACGAGGTCAGCGCTCAGCGCATGATCACACGCACTCATCTCAATGATTGCAACGCCGCACGTGATGCTTGCTGTCGCAACCAAGCGGCACGCAGAGGTGCCTTCGGCACCTGCACTTCAGTGTGTCGCCTGCTGTTCAAGTATGGTTATATGTGCGCCTCAGTGCTCAGCACACAGCACTTGCTCGCCTCGTGTTTTGAGATGGTTGCTGATTTGGTCGCGCGGGCACTGAGACGCCCTCGACACCTACGCAACAGCATTACATGCCGCGCGCTGGTGAAGTACAGTCGAGGTACTGTTTTGAGCATCCGCGCCGCCACGCACAACGACTGTTGTGCCTGGTGCGCATGTTGGCAGTTCTGTTGTCCACGCTGACACTGAGAATGTGGAGTGATTTCTTGGTCATCGCCACTTGTGGCTTCGGCTGCTGTGACCGGAGTGGCGCCCCGGGGTGTACCTGGCAACTTCACGTCAGCGTGCTGTTGAAGTTCAGTTCAAGTGAGAGCATGCGCAGCAGGTGTGCAGGATTTTCAGTGCGCTTGACCAGTGTCATAGCGCTGTCTCATATGATCATATGCTGTTTTTTTCACTCAACGCTCGTCGACGCTGCGCGTACCCCCGTCGCGTCAGGTCATGCACGTCCCGGTGGGCACGCCGTATTCGGTGGCCCCAGAGGTCCTGAGCGGCAGTTACACCTGCGCTTGCGACCTCTGGAGCCTAGGTGAGTCATTGCTGAGACTCATACGGCGTGATGGTCAACTGCGTTGAAGTACGTCATTGCTGGGACTCACAAGTCTTGATGCTCGACTACAGTGCAGCACCAAAACCGGCGTTGGCTGTGATTGCGTGAAGGAACTAGAGGACTTTGAATGCCTCCTGTTGCTCATGTATGGTATGCGTGTATGTATGTAGGGTCTCTTCTGCTGCTGTTCAACATGAGCAAGATGAGACGCTGATGGCGTGTGTTATTTTGCACTAGAGCTGCCCGTGGCTACACGTGCAGATGGTGGCTCAGTGGTTTACCATTCGTCACCACGAGCAGATGGTTATGCAGCCCGTCCTGTTTGGTTTTGCTTTCTTGTTCATTGGCTGTGCCTGAAGAACTCATTCTGATGGTCTGTGTCCACCAACACATTCTAATTGCACATGTTGTAAAGTGAAGCTTGGCACATGCTGAGCTGTGCCGCCTGTGACACCTCCTGCGCGCAGGCGTGCTGGTGTTCATGCTGCTGACGGGCTACGCCCCCTTCGCCGGCGCCGACGACTTTGCGGTGCGTCATCTTGAAGTTCCTTGCTTGAAGTGACAGCGTTTTGAACTTTGAAGTCTTGTGCCGTACGCGCATGACCTTCATCACAGTCGTTGCCAACTGCCTGCTGTCACCACCAATCCTTCCTTCTCCACCTGAGGCGCATCGCTCGCGTGCTCGTAGGTTTCGACGCATGTATTTGCCCAGCACACAGGAGGCATGACTGGCTGTCATCAGGATCAGCATACATATATGCATATTTTTATATTCTGTTTGTACTCAAGAGAGTCCGCATGCGTGTGCGTTGCGTGCATCGCGTGCATATGTGCATTGTTCAAAGTGTATGGTTGTGACTCAAGCTCTGTGTACTGAACGTTTTAATGCGTGTGCGCGCGCGACAGGTGCTGGAGGCGGTCAAGGCGGGCGTGTGGTCCTGGCCCGCTGACATGCGCGTCAGCGCTGTTGCCAAGGTACACAGCCCTTATTGGTGGTGATTTCAAGGCTCAACTTTGTTGTATGGTCTCACACATGACTCTCTCATGGTACAGCAGTGCATTTTGATGACTTGTGCTAGCTCCAGTTTTCGCCTCGGTCTGCTCTGGGATCCTCTGTCAAGCCCAACATGAGCGTCAGCACCGGCGCCAAGGTATACAGCCCTTATTAGTGGTGATTTTGAAGCACAAATGTTCTCAGTGGTGATCTCGAAGGTAGACTCCCTCACGGTCCAGGACAATGCGTTTCCATCCGCAGTCTTCACGGCGTTTTCCGAGCTCTTGTGGTCCACTGTCAAGGCCCTGACTCCACGTTTCAAAGGTGCACAAATCGCATTGTTCTGTTTGCTGGTTGTTAATGGCGCTCTCAAACATCATCGCTGGCACCATGATGTCATCCTGCAAGACACAAACAACTTGAGGCAGGCCTATGCTTTGCCAAGTGCTTGGAGAGCGTGGCATGAGCGCATTCAGGCTTAGGGTTAGGTTAGCGTCAGGTCCCTCCCCTCCCCCCAACCTTCCTCTTGCACACAATAGCTTGAAGTAATGTCCTGAATTACTGGTGCCCCGTGCACCGTGTGCAATCAGCACTTTGTGTGTGCAACATCGTACTTTCTGCATCTTCTCGTGCTGGACCCCGCCAAGCGCATTATGGCGATGCAGGCTCGTGCGTTTCTGATACCGGTCATCATCATGGCAACGTGTTTGCCTTACAAATGATGACACGTTGAAGTGCGTCCATGCCTCGCACTGCGCCATGCGCGCCAAGCAACCGTTTCTCGTGCACACCATGCGTGGAAATCGTATTTTCTAGCATGCCTATACCGTTTTACAAACAGGCAGTGAATGTGTGCGATCATTATTCCGCTGCAGAGCTTTGTGGAGCATCTTCTCGTGCTGGACCCCGCTAAGCGCATGACGGCCGTGCAGGCGCTCAAGCACCCGTGGATCGCCCAGGTCGTCAGCCCCAGGGCCACGGTCGTGGCTCCAAGCCCTAATGTGAGAGCACTGGCCATGTGCTTCTTTTGTATTTTGGGGGTAGTTCACTTGGGGCTGTGAAAGAGCGCATTGCCGAAGTCTCATCTTTTGCGTCTATGTTCATCGCCGCCACGCTCACACCACCAAGTAGCTGCTGCTGTGTGTGTGTGTCAGCCTGCGTCTACAAATGTTGAGCTCTGAAGCCCTGGGCACTTGGCTTGCCTGTCAGCCCGCAGCAGCCATTGAGAATAGGTCAATCGGTCATCATCTTGGCAACTCAATGACTCAACCGCGACGTACTCGGTCTGGCGCAAGAGTCCGCAGATGGCAGATGATGCTCTGTTCTCACTGGCGTGCCTCTCTGTGTTTGCTGTGGTGACGCTCAGGTGCTGGAGAGCCTGCGCCAGTTTGAGCACATGAGCGCGGTCAAGCGCCTCGTGCTGCAGATGGTCGCCTTCTCCATGGAGCCCTGGCAGGTATGTATCGCGACTTCAACAGTATACCTGCATACCTATGCTATTGTGCATGCGCGCCTTGTGCTGCAGATTGTCGCCTTCTCCATGGAGCCCTGGCAGGTATGTATTGCGACTTGCACAGTATACCTGCATACCTATGCTCCATGGGTACGTATGTACTGCATTCTCAACAACGTGCTTGCGCACTCATATAAGGCCATGGCTCTACAGAACCCTAGCAGGCGTATCTCCCCGTTTGCACAGAGTTTCTGCATTCGTAGCGAGGCCACGGCGCAGTGACTGCTGCCGTGTCTCGGCATCGACTTGGCGTCCTGTGGCATGAAAGCGCGGCAGGCGTTGACGGCACTGCAGGCTGCTCCTACAATGGCATTGCCACAAAGATTCGGCCCCTCGCATCTCCACCGCTCGCCTCTTGTCGTCGCCGCCAGTGCCCGCTGGCAGCTCCGTGTCAGTAAACCAGCTCTGAGCGATGCCAACACACAGTAGTTGGCACCCTCTAGACAGGCTCCGGCGATCACCGTGCACGCGATGTCATCCCACCTGGACAAGAAACAGCGCCGGGCGCCAGACGATGACTTCAACCGCAAGTGGTTTATGCAGCTCACTAGCTGCCCCAGTCCTGCCTCATGCGGATTCAGAATGGCAAAGCGGTGCATGCACCCTGCGCCGAACATGGCATCTGCTGCGGGCTGCATGCACTGATCTGTCGTCCTGTGAGGCAGAGTTGGGGTAAGCCAGTGAGCCTGCATACCACTTGCGGCTTGAGTCATCAGCAGCCGCTCGACGCTGCTCCTTGCCCATGTGGGTAGAGGATACCGTGCTCGCCTGAACCCTTGTCGGGGGGTACTGCCAACTGCTCCTTGGCACACTTCAGAGTGTGGCGCATTCATCGACAGGGAGCTGCCAGTGGGCACTGGCGGCGACGAGAGGAGGCGAGCGGCAGAGATGCGAGCGGCGAAACGGTTTCGTGCAAACGTTTATTGGAATGCAAGCATGTGGCTCTGAGGGCCAATTAGTGAAAACGCACGAATTGTGGTGTATACATGCGTGTTTGTCAAATTATTATGTTTTGAGACTTTCATGCAACTGCATTTGGCGTCACTGTGCTCTGCCTTGCGGCGTCACAGCACCACAGTGCGAAGATTATTGTAGGCACCTTGTGTCAGCGATGCGTCATTGCACCACCACACGCGCTACAAAGGCGGCATTCCTACACGCGAACTCCTGGCAGGCATTGACGCCATCAGTAATGGCATTCAGCGGGCGAAGATCGCTGACCGCCCTGCTTCTGCCTCCAAGGTCCTGAACTGCATCACTAAAGTGCATCACATGTGTGTGTTCGCGACTTATTCAAATCTAATGCCTTACTCACGCCGCCTGATCGCTGCTGGCAGGTGGACGCCCTCCGCCAGGAGTTCCAGATCATCGATACGGACTGCAACGGGCTCATCTCGCTGGACGACATGAGGTGCGTTTGGACCGTGGCACCGCTTAACCCACCCTTCAAGTGCGCGTAGACTGAACCTTTCTACAGACTGCAGTGTTGCGCGACTAATGTATGTACGTATTGACACGGACCGCAATGGGCTCACCTCGCTGGACGACATGAGGTGCGTTTGTCCTGTGACATTCAACTGGACCCCACAGTAGTTTAGGGTTATGGTTAGGGCTAGGGTGTAGGGTCAGGCGACATGATGTGCTGTTTTCTTAATGTGGCACTGCTCAACCGCCTTTCAGGTGCGTGCAGACTGAACATCTTGACAGACTTGCTGGGCATGCGTTTTTTTTGCGCGACGCGTGCATGTGCGCATCGACACGGACCGCAACGCTCTCATCTGGCCGGCCAAACGCCGTGCGTCTTGGTCTAACGCCTCTGTCCCTCACGTCAGCGTCCATGCGGCTGCCGCCGGTGCGCCTGCGGTTGCGTACGCGTGCACTTACGCAAAACGCATGCTGCATGGTTGGCGTTACCTGTGCACGCGGGTGTTGCGCACCAGAGCGTGGGGTTGGTTCGCGTCATGTCGTCCTCTGCGGCAGCCTGTTCTGCATGCGTGATGCATGTGCTTTTGTTTTCCAGTTGCGGTAACGCCGTGCGAGTGTGCAAAAGACACTGCCTTGCTACTGTGGTGACCCCCCCCCCCAATCGCCGCCAGCGTAGGATGTGTCTCTGCCGGTCACCTGGACTGGGGGTGTATGGAAGTTTGCGGTGACGACTGGCCGCTATGTTACAGCACTGCTCGCCTTGTTCGAATAGACGCATAGCTGCCCACTTTAGAAATTCATCATGCGCCATTTGCGTCCTTGTCCTGCACAGGTACGCCCTCGAGCGCAGTGGCCGTAAAGCTGCAGCAGTTCTCGCCTGGTGCAACCCCGTGGCACATACTCATGTATCACGCTCTGTTTGCTCGCCGATGCAACCGTACGCGCATACTCATGTACGCCACGCTGTTTGCACGCTTTCGCCCACCTGTTCTACACATGTACTTTGAAGTATCTACATTGACAGATTCATCGTGCGCTATTTACGCCCTTGTCCTACACAGGTACGCCCTCGAGCGCAGCGGCGCGGTGGCCGACAACAACGAGCTTCGGGCACTGCTGGACGCTGTCGGTGAGTAAGCAATTGTTTCTTAAAATTCGTGTTGAGCACGGTTGCAATTTTGCAAAAACACCACACCCACAGGCTTCAAAGCTCATTGCTCACTTCCGAGTCTCTTTTTTACTCCTGCCCCGAACCCTAATTGGCGACGACAACAAGCTTCGGGCACTGCTGGACGCTGTCGGTAAGTCAGCAATTGTTTTTAAACTTCGTGCTGAGCACTGCTGCGAGTATGCAGAAGCACCACTTCAGAGCCTTCAAAGTTTGTTTTCTACTTCAGACACTCGCTTCTAGTCCTGACTCTAACCCTGTCTGCGGACAACAACGAGCTTCGGGCACTGCTGGACGCTGTCAGTGAGCAGTTGTTGCAGTCGTGCTGAGCACTGTCGCAACGATGATACTGCCCATGCGCGCCCGAAACAGAGGTGCCGGCCGGCGGCTGCCCCCCAGCGCAACAACAGACACTGTGCGTGGAGAGCTGTTCACGTCAACACAGACCCAAACTGTAACATTCAAAGAACATTGTATCTGTGACGAACATGCATGTTGTGGTACTCAACTGCTACATAGACTGACGCCAAGCTTCACACTGAAGCTGCAGTCATGGAGCTGCAGTTATGGACCACTCCGGCTTCAAACAGCTTCCTGGCGGCGAAGCAGGGCTAAAGCAGTAGGTGTCGTTGCTGGTGCAGTACACGTTGACGGGCGCCTTGCCCCTGTTGTAGCATTGGAAGAATGACAACACTGGTTGTCAATGTCAACCACAGACCCACAATGCTGTGTCCGAAAGACACATGTACCGATCACCTTCACCATGCCCTCAACCGCCGCCGCAGCCATGCACCACCGCGGCAAGATCCGTCACAACGACTTCCTGGCTGCAAGCCTGATGAGTCTATGACTTGCAGCAGTGCTCAGCAAGTGCAGCCCGCCGTCTTGACCATTAAACACCACTCTCACAGTTGCATGTGCCACCTCAGATCTTTAAATACGTGCCATCACCATGCCGCCCCCTGCAGCCATGGACCACTCCGGCAACATCCGCTACAACGACTTCCTGGCGGCGGGACTCATGAGTCTGGGTCCCACGACAGTGCTCGACGAGCGCAACCTGCGCGCCGTCTTCGACAAGTTTGACCGCCGCAAGGAGGGCTGGATCTCCGCGGAGGCATTCAGCGACTTCCTGGGCAAGCAGATCACCGCCGACGAGGTGAGCGTACGCGCCGTAGCGTTGAAGTTAATGGTTTTGTGCGGAGCAAGTTATTCGGGTTAAAGGATCATAGCTGCTAGCGACAGTGAGAGGCCCTCAGCCATTGACTCCCGGGGCAAGCAGATCACTGCCGACGAGGTGACCTAGCCCTAGCTTTGTAGGGCCTAAGCGCTTTAGCCCTAATGATTTTGGTTCCGTGTGAAGCAAGTTATCAGATGCTGGTCATAGCCATTCGCGACAGTGAGAGGCCCTCAGCGACTGACTGCCTGGGCAAGCGGGTCACAGCCGATGAGGTGAGCGTGTGCGCGCTGGTGTCAAAAGTGCCGAAGGTTCAGTGGTCTGCAAGTTATTCAGGTTGGTCGCAGCTGCTATATGTTGCCAGAGGGGTCCATGGTTGCAGTGGCGGCGGCTGCCGTATGTTGCCAGAGTGGTCCATGGTTGAAGTGGCGGCGGCGGGTATCGGTGACGGTCAGTATACGCTCTGGCTCTGAACAGTGAGAGGCCCTCAGCGACTGTCTTTCTGGGCAAGCAGATCACCGCCGATGAGGTGAGCGTATGCGCCGTAGCGCCACTATTAATGCTTTCGAAGCTTTCGGGTTTGATCAAAGCTGCCAGCAACAGTGAGAGGCCCTCGCCGACTGTCTGGGCAAGCAGATCACCGCCGCTGAGGTGACCTAGCCCTAACGTTGAGGGTTCCGTGTGAAGCAAGTCGCTAGGGTTGCTGCGCTCCATCTGAGTTGGGGAACGTGCACGCAGTAGTTGTTGTTGCCTCTTCACTTCAAGAGAGCTGTGCAGACATCCTTGCACTAGAAAAACTGGACCTACTTGAGGTGTGTGGTGCCCCCCACTTGCAGTTCCTGCGAGTTCACTTTTCAGCAAGCTCAGTCTCAGCAAGCGCACACTCTTCACGCTCTGCGCCCAGTGTGTGGCCTCAGGTGCCGGTAGTGCTCAATTCGCACACCTCTTCGCACCCTGACCCCCGACCACGTACTTAGCTCAGCACGTTCGCAATGGCAAACTTGACCCCCCCCCCTGGTGACTGATGGCATTGTGCCCACACCTTGCTGCGTTTGCTGCTCTGTTTGTACGTGCGCGCAGATAAGTGAAGTCCTGACGGAAGCGGGCGTCGCCGCCAACTGGCGCATCGACTTCCAAGGGTTTGTGCATGTGAGTCCCTCGAGTCGTGAGTATGAGTCAAAAGCATGAGTCACAGCGATGCGCGCCACTCTGGGTCAGCCCTTGATTGCTCATGGGTTAGTGTGGCTTGTGCATTGGTATCATGCAGTTTGTGTATCGCCTACTTGCGCCACCGCAACTCAACTCCCCCCCCCCCCCCCCCCCCTCATGCTCGTTGTGCAGAGTTCGGCGACTCTAATGTGAATCTTGTGGATGCAGTCAGCTGCTCTCGCACACTTTCATGTGCTCTATTCGGAGCGGTGCAATGCTTTCAGGGCAATATCGACTGTGTTTGTCACCGCACTGCCGTCCCTGGTTGCAGCGAGTTGAACTTGCACGCATTCATGTACTCCAACTTTTGCACTTCTTGCAATACCACTCCGCACATTTCTGGAGATCACAATTACTTGTCATCTTTCTCAGTGCTTTTCATAGACTTGTGTACTCACTGCCTCCCCCCCCCCGCCCCCCTCGTTCAGATTATGAGGAGCGCAACTGCATCCCCCAAGACCCCCTGCAGCCTGCACGCGGACCCTGTGGACGCCGCCATCACGGCCGCATACGCAGAGGCCTTTCCTTCCATGTAACATAGTTTGAACCGAGAGACGCGCCGAGATGCATGCTGAGAGAGACGCCCCGCCGCCATGGTCAACAGCAGCAGGAAACAAGAACCCGAAGAAAAAAGCGCAAAAGCGTAGGCGATATTCATGAGGAGAGAGTGGGGGGGGGGGGGGCGTGCAGTAGGGGTAGAAAGGAGGGGGGGGGGCGTGTTGAAGTATTTGGCAGCGGGTGACAGCAGGAGGTCGTGGTAGCGAGAAAGCAAGTGTGTAGTGAGAAAAGACGCAATTAGTGGTGCAAGTTGGTTGCGCGCGCGTCAGCGCTCACGCGCGCGTCGCCATCGTTTTTTACCTTTATAGAGGGCGGCGGCGAGGAATACCTCTATGTCTCCATAGATGTGTTCACCGGATACACAGGGCATAGAATAATGACGTGCGCGCTCGGCGCAGACCGATCGATCGAATTGACTTGAGATGCGGCTCGAAAGCCACATGCCTCAGTTGCTGGGGTGCAGGCCTGCAGCGGCGCGCACCGCAGAGCAGCAACTTCAACTACCACTACAACTTCAACTTTCTTCTTGTAAGGCTTGGGCGGCCGTCGCAGCGCAGGCACACCATGTGCCGACGATGGGCTTCGCACCGCCGCCAGCCTGCAGAATCGAACCGCATGTGTCACAACATGACTGGCTCTAGCTGCCTGCGAGCATCGCCTTATTTGCGGCTTTGACTGTTTTGTTCTGCGATTGCATGGTCTATGCGTAGGCGCCAGCATTATGCACCACCTGCAGCATTGCGCGCACACCACCCCCCTTTCTCATGAGCGCGCAAAAAGCACCATGCAAGCACGCTTGGCGCCAGCAAGCGTCAAAGATCACCAGGGCAGGGCCGCCGGTGCATGCCAGCAATTCGCTGCTTGTGTGCGCCGAGGTGTTGTCTTGTCGTACAGGTACCAAGATGCGTTGTATCAACAACACCTGGGAGCACACGGGCAGAGCAGCGAGCGTGGCGACAAGGGCTGACAATTTCGCTGCCTTTGTCGCCCAACTCAGACAGATCCTGAGGGCAAAAAGTGGAACCTCTTGCTATGTACTTCAAGTGTGATGTTTGGCATGTGCGTGTTCAAGTATGATGGTGGCTTTGGGTCAGCAATGCTCGGTCGCTCACAAACTGTCGTGCCAGCCCGCAGCATGTGTGTGCAGTGATGGCAGTAGTGTTCATTCAGCCATACAAGATGAAGTACATCCTGTTCCAAGGGAATGATTGATCAATTCACTGAAACATATCAATGGGGCAGGATATCAATGCAACAACACATGCATTTTTTGCGGCAGAGACATTTGGGCTGCACCGTGTGTATGTAGCATTGAAGGGTTGGAACTAAGCCATGTGACAGCGTATTCTGAAGCAAGTGGCGCTTGTGGCAAAGTCCCGACCACTCTTGGGGTGCCTGTAGCAAGGGCCTGAATACAGGCTGGCGATCATACTCCACACAGACTGCGTGATACATCAACTTGGATGCCAGGTGTACTACACGTTTCAGCTTGCCTATTCCCTCGCATACACGTCATGTTGCGCACTCTGCGGTTTTTGGCGTTAGGGACCAGCTCCACGCAGTCCGCATCTGCAGCTCGACAAATGTGTCACCTTGCGCAATAACCCCCCCCCGCCCCCCCCCGTGCACGGTGTTGAGCATCACCACTCATTGGCCACCTGTGAACAAGCAGGGCCAGCGCCGGCATAATGGTGTGCTGTACAACGGCAGCAGAGTGCTGCTGCCACGTCCACAGCGCAGCGCGCCTCGTGCACAGCAGCCGCTGCTGCCGTCATTTTACACGCGTGCGTACCAAACATCCCCGCGTGCAATAGATGAGGCATGGCCAGACGCCGCCTCGAGGGCTTGAACGAAGAGAAGGCGCACAAAATTGCCGGATGCACCTTCCGGCCAACGGCAACAGCCGTCTATCGCGGCGCACTCGCGCCGCTGACTTGAACTGCTGAGCACTGCTTCTGACAACTACTTCTACTTACAGCTCAACGGCATACGTTTCCACTGGGTCGATGCTCTGCGCGCGTTCGGCCTTCTGTGACGACTCCTAAACGCTGCCATGCGCATGGCGTTCTGAGCAGTGTTGTTGCTACGAGCGGCACCAACGCTCCGGCTACCGCTCCTCAATCATGACGCTCTCGTCGCTATCGCTGTCGAGCGCTGCCTCCAGCGGCGCAGCGCCGCCAGCGGCAGCAGCAGCAGCAGTGGCGCTCCGCTGCTGCTGCCAGCTCGTGCCGCAGCCAGCGCGCCAGCCGCTGCCGCACGCTCTGCCGCCGCCGCCGCTGCTGCTGCGCGCATCCTCCTCCCCCTCCTCTCCATCCTCATCATCAGTATCCGCAACCCAGATTCTCTGGCTCCCCCACTTCCCCCCCTTTCTCGCCGCCGCTGCCGCCGCAGCAGCAGCGCTCAGGTCCTGCAGCAGCAGCGCGCCGCCGCGGCCCGGCTTGCGCACGCGCAGCCACTCCGGGTGGAACGTGTAGCCGCCGTCGCCCGCGGGCACGAAGCACGGCGCCCAGCGCTGCTCGCGGTCGCCGCCGCCGCCGCCGCCGGTGCCGCCGCCGCCGACGCGCACCGCGTACGTGTGGCGCCGCGCCGCAAAGTACTTACTGAAGCACGACGCGTCGATGCCGTGTGCGCGCGACCACGCCTGCAGCTGCGCGCGCGGCACGGACGTCACGCCGCCGCCGCCGCCGCCGCCGCCGCTGCCGCCGCCGCCACACATGCGAGCGAGCACAAAGTCGGTAAACCGCGCTGAGCGCGAGTCCGGCCGCTGCGCGCTGCGGCCCGGTCCTCCTGCGCTGCCGCCGCCGCTGCTGCAGCCGCTTTTGCCGCCGCTGCCGCCGCCGCCACCGCCGGCGCTGCCGCCGTTGACGCTGCTGCTGCTGCCTCTGCTGCTGCTGGCGCCAACGCCGCCGCCACTGCTGCTGCCGCCGCCGCCGCCGCTGCCGCCGCCGCCACTGCCGCTTTTGCCGCTGCCATGATCGCTGCTGCCGCCGCCGCTGCCGGCGCCGCCGCTGCCGCCGCTGCCGCCGCCGCCGCTGCCGCCGCTGCCGTCCCTGCTGCTGCCGCCACCACGTCTGCCACTGCCGCCGCTGCCATCGTCGTCATCGCTGCTGCCGCTCAGATGGTGCAGCTGGTCCTCGCGAGCTGGCGACACCGTCGACGTGCCCGCGGCGCTGCGCAGCAGCGGCGGCACGGGCGTCGTGGCGGCAGCAGCAGCAGCGGGCCTGCTCAGCGGTGTGCCGCATATTGAGTGGGCCGACGGCGGCGGCGGCGGCAGTGGCGGCAGTCGTTGTTTCTTGGCCGTGGGTTCAGAGGTGGAGGGCGGGCGTTTGCGGCGTTGAGGCGCCGCCGCCGTGCGCTGAAGTTCAGTTCCGTCCGCTTTCGCTTGCCATGAGGCAGCGCATGTGATCGCGCCCTGCTGCGGCGTGCACTGTTTCGGCAGCGACGTCACGAGTCTCGCAAGCGCGCCGCTGCTGCCGCTGCCGCCTCCGCTGCTGCTGCCGCCGCCGCCTTCGCTGCTGCTGCTGCCGCTGCTGCGCCTCTCCATGCGGTGACTCCCGCCATTGGCATGCTGCTGCTGCTGCTGCTGCTGCAATGCTTGAGTGTCAGCTTTCGGCTTTCCGGCACCATCATCAGCGGTGCCTGCAGGAGGCGGCATGCGGCTGCCTCCTGACATGTCGCCGCTGCCAGTGACATTGCGGCTGCTCCCGACTTGGGTGCTGCTGCCGCCGCCGCCACGGCCGCCGCTGCCGCCGCCGCCGCGACCGCCGCTGCCGCCGCTGTCGCTACGGAGGGACATGGCGTGAGCTTTGGGGCCCCCTGGCGGCGGCGCGAGGCTTGAAGCATCACTCAGACGCGGTCCGGGCGCCGATTCATGCGTCATTTGCATATGGTCATTGTGACTGTGCATGACGTTGTTGCCAGCACTCGATCTGGTACACACGGCAACGCGCATGTGCCGTTCTCCGTTGCGTGCTGATTGCTCAGGGTGCTCGCCGCCATTCTCGTGCGCCGCTGCTGCCACTGCGGCTGCTGCTGCCGTGACCCCCTGTTGCCCTCCGCCTCCGCTGCCGCGATCGCCTGAGGTATCTGCAACGCTGCCATTGACCCTGTTGCGGCTGCTGCTGTTGCCGCTGCCGCTGCTGCTAGTTCCTCTGTTTGGCGACAGAACGGCCGCGCACGCCGCCGCGAGGCGCGAGTACGAGCTCATATTTGACATGAGCACCCCGTGAGCGGATTCCATGGCAGCTGTCGCTGCCTCAGCGCGCTGGCGCGCACGAGCCTCCGCCTTGCGCTCCGTGTTGAGCGCGGCGGCAGCCTGGGCGAGAAGTGCTCGCTGCCGTTTGAGCTCAGCTCTCAGCCTGTCCACGGAGGCGAGCTGTCTCTTGTGCAACGCTGCAGCCGCTGCCAGGTCGGCGCCAGCGGCCGCCAGGACCTGCTGCTCCGCCAGCGCTCTCCGCACCGCGTCCGTGTAGCACACATGAGGCAGTTCTGCTGATGCAGGCACGGCTTCTGCTGATACAGCAGCGGCGGGTGCTGCGAATGGTGTCGCCATGGTCGAAAGTAGCGTGCCCCCCGCGAACCACGCACTGTGCAGGCAGCTGAATGCAGTACTGCAGGCAGCTAGAAGCAGCAAACTGTGCGAGATCTTCACATCGAAGTTGAAGTATCCTTCCCTGAAGATCCAAAACCTTGCACCTATACCTATCGCGCTTCTTTCTCGCGACGGGTCTGCGTGCTTTAACCTGTGCATACCTTGACATGGGGAATCTGCTGCCAGCTTCGGCAGGTGAGAGTTGCGCTTTTTGGGCTTGGGGCACAAGTTGATGTTCTAAGACCTGGTGATCATGCTGATCGCTCGATTGCTTTGTGCGCATTGCAGGTGCGAGGGTGGATGTCATCAACGACAAAGTGTCGTCACTGCTACTGGGCGACGCTGCTCAGGTAACGAAGCTCGTACAACGCCTGGTGCGCTATGCACGTGTTGCTGTCAAGTCAGCCCATGAGCGATGGTACCTATGCGCACTATCGCGTGATGCCCGTGTCTTCGACGAATATTTTGCAAAGCAGCAGCGCTAGCCGAGTCACCACGTCAGATCACGGCAGTCCTGCAAAGTACGTCGCCTCCTCTCGCTGTCGCTCACTGCACAGGAGCGCCCCTGGAGCCCGGCGGGCAAGTCCCCGCAGCAGCTGCTGGCGGACAGGAGCAACTGCATGCTCTCCTGCTACGCCTTCACGCTGCTCGGCGTGAGCATCGGGCTGCCCCTCGGCGTGCGCATGCGCAACTACTGGCCCGCCATCACCGCCATGGTCACGGGCTCGTTCGCAGACTATTACGACTGCGCAGCGCGCAAGTGCCGCGTGCAGGAGGCAGCGCTCAGGGCGTGCGAAACGGCAGCAGCGCTCCGAAGAAGAGCGTCGGCCTCAGGCGGCGGCAGCAGCAGCGCTCAATCAGCGGCTCAGGACGGGAGATCAGGGGGGGGCGGTGCCAGTGGCGCGTTACGATAGCGGGGGGGGGGGGGATCGAAGGGGGCGTCGTGGAAACCTGCGCCCTATCGTGTGGCCCCGGAAGCGCACCTAGGTATATACAAGGTCAATGTACATACGTACCGCTGCTGTAGCCGCTGTGTCCTCATGAGCGCTGCCTTCGCCTGCTACATGTCAGTGCTCAACAGAGCTTCACCTATGCGCCTCTGGAGGCTACGCAACAGCTGAGCGCGCGTGTGAAGTCATATTCAAGACTCAAATGGGTGACGCAGATCTGCCCGCGCAGTGCAGAGTTGTGTTTCTGCCCCCGCAGTGCCTCTTTCCCCCACCCTGCTTCCTGTGGTCCTTGCTTGGCTTCATCAGCGGTAGCTGAATTTTCAGCGTTGCGGGCTTCGCCCAGCACATGCTGGGTGACCGACAGGGTGACCGACATGGTCACCATGCGCGTGTGCAGCCGCGCAGTCTGGTGACCACTCTTATGGCCGTTGCTTGCGTCAAATGCTTTCTGTGTTTGCCCGTGCTAGCGGCGCAAAGCCATCCTCTCTGCCCAAGCCTGTGCAGTGTGTTGCTGGCCGAGCAGCGAGGTTTCCACTTCGAAGGTTCTTTTCAGCAGCCCCACATACGCCGTGAGGGAATGGGTGTACAGACGCCTTGTTGAAGTGTCGTTGAACTGTGGGTGGAGTTGCAGTGGGCCTCTTCTGCAGCAGCGACCAACACAACAGGCCACGACGAAGGTGCGCTGCAGCCCGCCCTGTATGAAAACAACTTCAGAGGCTCACTTTGAGGCCGCGCCGATGCAACTTCAACTGTACATAAGCAAAGCTGATGTAGCATTTGAAAGTGTTGTGATGCCGACAAGCTTATTCGCAACTTCAAGTTTCAGGGGCCCATGCACCGCCAGCACAAGTGCAGCCCCGTTCAGGCCTCACAACATGCGGAAAATTCAGCGGCAGGCCCCCTCCCTTGACTACGACGCATACACGCTACAAGTCGACGAAGTTGTGTACTTTTTTATTAATTCTCGCTCAGGTGTACTTTTATTATATTCCACTTGTGGCTGTGGAAATGTACTTGCCACAACGGACACTCGCATTCACACACACAGAAACTCACACACACACATACACACATCAGCGTTCAGCACGCACCCGAAGCACACTGCACTTTCAGCTTGTGGCTGGAAGCTGGGGCGATTGGGATGCACTCAGCTTCATGTGCAGGTGTGACTCGCACAAATGGAGGCGGGTGGCGGCGCTGTTGAAATTGGGAACAGAGTTCGCCGTGCCTGCTTTCATGATGGACGGAAGGTCTCGTAAGCTTGCATCTACAAACCGCGAAGCCCGGAGCACAAGCATCAGTTGTGGATATGTGTCAATATGCAGTTGAAACAGTCAAAGGCGCATTCCCGGGACTGTGCCTGGGAACCGCAGGGTCACACAGTGGGGCTCGTTTGTTTCGGTGTGCCTGCCTGCTGTGCGCTGGTGACATAATGAGCATCCTGCTGCATTGAAAGCAGTGCTGCCGCTTACGTCGTCACGGCGATCGCGCACCATGAAAAGCATCAGCTACAAGGTCTCATTGCAGAGCCAGCGTTCGTCTCAACTGCTCGCGACTGAATGTTTCGACCGGCTTCTCTGCCTGCCGCATGTACCAGGTCGCGTACATTGTTGTGCGGCAGCAACAAGAGAAATTTTGGAGGCTACGCGTCGCCGACAGGATTCGGAACGGAAAGCCTGCGCGCCACAAGCAGAGCGGAGGTTGCAGCTGAAGTTATCATCGCGAGCCATGCGCATGAGAGCAACACCAGCTGCTGTATTGCTGACCACATTGCTGGCAGTTCAACACGTCGCCGTGGCTGAGCGACATCATCTACAGAGGCCTGCGCTTCTTCAAGGCGCGGAGGAAGCTCGCGAATGCAAGGTGAGTCTACTTAGCGACTGCAGTTGACGTTCAAAGGGAAGAATTGTTCTGACCAATAGCAGCTTGATGTTGTGTAACCAAGGGCTTTGTTGGGACCGATACAAACATACTTTGTTGGCATCGACGTGAGGATAGTGGAGGCTACTAGTTGCTTTTTTCATGACAATTCACACCGAGTGGGGCGAAAACGCGGTACTCGTTGTTGCAAGGGGCTGCGGGGACATGCAGGCGATGGTTGACGAAGTTTCATCACGTGCAGCACAACGCAGAGCTGCCAAATCCCTGCCACATTGCTGGAACAGTTACGGCGGCAGGTTAGCATCTGTTGCAAAGTCCCGGCCTGGTGGTTTCAACAACGGACACTCTCTCCAATGTGCGCGTACGTTCGATGCTGCGATAGTCGTAGGTGGCTGATCGCGTAACGTCGCCGTTGTGGAGCAGTCAGAACAAGTATGTAGAGCCATGGACATTGCCAAGCTCATGTGCATGCATGTTTGTGATGGATGTTGACCCTAACCCTAACCCTAAACCCTGAAAACGGCGCCACTACGAACCCGTACCAGCAGTTGTCGTCGCCTTTGTGGGCTGCAGTAGGTGGGTCTGCCTGAATGTCTTATCTGCGCATACCGTATGCAAGACCAGTGCTGCATGCGCCATTGCTCAAGCCGGCACATATAGTATTCTTTTGTAGTGCGTAGTAGTATCTGAGAAGTACAATATAGTATGTAGCTGTATTTGTAGTGCCGCATGCAGTCACTGCCACAACAACCAGAGAAGTACCTGTGCTGATGGTGGCAGCGGTTTGGCACAGGAGATGGTCATGTCTTGCACCTACAGGGGCCAACAGGCCTGCACCGACGGCAACTGGGGGTCTGATGCCCTCTAGCCATCCTCAGGCAATCCGCGCAAGGGCCCCACCCCCCCCAAAACCAACCGTGTGCCCGCCTGTAAAGCTGCCGTGCTCTGCACACACCCGCAGTGCCGAGTTCAACATGTACACTGGGGGGGGGGGGCACATGGAGGAGGACGTAAGGGAGGATCCCGAGATGCCATGCAGCGGCGGCGGCGGCGTTTGAGTGGTTGTCGTTGAGACACTTTCAGACTGTCACACGACATGTAGATTACGTACAGCAAGCTTCAAGTCAGATGCCATTCATCTGGGCTTTTTCGCGCCCTGAGCGAGAATTAATAAAAAGCACACCCTCACTACTTGAACCTGACGCGTGCATCTCCCTGCACGCCGACGCTCGCATGTGCAGCGCGATGGCGCGCTGCCGGCAGGAGCGTTGGGTAGTGCTGCTGCGGCGGCACGTCATCAGCGCTGCCAGCGCGACGTGGTCAGGAAGTTCGACGGACGCGACGGACGCATGCGAGGTGCGTGCGCGCTGCGGCTGCTGCTGAGCACTGTTGATTGGGTGTGCGCTGGCGATGCAGCGCGAAGGGGCGGGTTCGATTCTGGCGACGGGGCCAAAACGCGGCCCCCGAAAACGCGCGGCGATGCCGGTCTCAAACAACGTATTGTAGTACTATTGTTGTAACTGACACTCGCGCGATTTGTCGTGTTAGAGTTAGGATCAGAGCTAATCCTAAATCGAGTTAGGATTAGGGCTAATCCTAAATCTAATTCTAATGCCACAATGCTTTTGACACAGAAGCTGGCTCAAGCCCTTGCTGATTTCAAAAAGATTTGTAAAGAGACCGGTAGTCGTGACATTTGTGCGAAAAAAAACTGCACCTGCACTTGCGGTGCGAATGTACCACATACCTCAACTGTCAGAGTGGAACAGCTAGATCTTGCCATTCTACTCAAGCATCGCGACTCGGTATGCATGTGTTTAGACTTGCATACAGGCATCTGCAGCATAGATACGTGCGATGTCTGCAGCATCCATTCGTGGAGGTAGATCAGCATGCGATCTCAAAGCGCAGGTGGCGCCAGCTGTCGAAAGAACGCGTACCGCAGTAACTTTTTCTTGACCGTCTCACATAACAGATACATACTGGGGGTGTCTCGCACCTCTGGCTACTTTTGATACAATCTCAGCTGATTGGCCTAGACCCGCTCAATGATTGCATCATCTGATTCACAACAACTGGGCCTCACCGTATCCCCTACGCTGACTCCCCCTCCTTGCTCCTGCTGGGCGCAGGTAGGGGGGCCACATGGGGACAGCTGCTGGGCCTACACCCCCTGAATGATGAGGCGTTTTACTCACAACAATTGGGCATTGCCGTATCGCTGCGCTGACACCCCTCCTTGCTCCTGTTGAAAGCAGTCAGGGGGGCCACTCGGGTGCAGCTGGGCCTACACCCCCTGAATGATGAATCATGTGAATGATGAAGGACCATCTAAATGATGAGTCGCGTGATTCACAACTTGCCGTATCCCTGCGCTGGCACCCCTTCTTGCTCCTGCCGGGCGCAGTTAGGGGGGCCACGCGGGGGCAGCTGGATTGCGGCGCACTGGGTCTCTCACTGGGCATGCCGGAGTGGAGCTTTACGCATGAGGTGAGCTCGGCAATTGCGCCAAGAAACCCAACGAAGTTGAAGTTCTCGTGGGGGAGAAGGGTGAGTCAGTTGGTAAGGGGGGTTGCATCGCTTCAAGGGTCTGAAGTAGGGTTAGGGCTAAGCTTGAATTGAATGAATTCGAAATACGGTACGCATGAGGTGAGCAGCTACGCGAAGTGAGCGAGTTGGTAAGGGGGGTTGGTGCATGGCTTCTAGGGTTTGAAGTAGGGTTGGGGCCATGTTTGAGTCAAATCAGGGTAGAGGGTAGCATCACAGTCAGGGTTGGGTTTTGCACGTGTGTTCAGCATGAGGTGAGCAGCTAGGGGCTAGGGGGTTAAATTTTGGCGAGGGTTTGCATAAGCGTCACTGCTAGGGTTCACAATTCAAGTGAGCAGCCCGGGGTGAATATGGGGCATGGCTCCCAGCTATCAACGTTTGGGCTACATAGGTTTAGTATGTCCGGGTCAAGTGTGCTTTACTCTTGTGTGGTTGTCGACAGCCACTTGTCACAACACAGGAGTTGCGTGCCAACCATGCTTGTCAGGTGTTCACGTGAGCTGAGGGCTCACTGATGAATGCTCACGACCCGCCTTCATGTCGTCAATTTATGCAGTGCATGACTACACCACCGCCATGATAGTATGTATACATATGGATGTAGCACATGCACTGAAACACCAACTGCGGCATGAGGAACTGCTGACGAACATTTTGTGCTCGCTACGCCCCATTTCACTGCCGATCATGTGCAGGGCATGAACTACACGGCCACCAGGCGAAGAGCGCAGCAATTCGACGGCGTCGGAGGTCGCAACGTGTGGGTGGGCGAGCTGGATACTGGGGTACGTATGTATGCCTTTTGAAAAGAAGTTCAAGTTGAAGTTCTTTGCGTTGCGACCGGAGTGTCATTGCTGAATGATCGAGGGGCTTCAAGGTGTGCTTCAACCAGGAGCAACGCTCTCTCTGCAGACTATGACAAAGTAGTGTGCAGCAGCGCATTGGATTGCACATGTGAAGGAAACCTGAGGCTACACTCAAATGTGTCCAAATCAGTAAGCACGGGGGTGTTGATACTTTTTCAGTTGTGAGCACTGCAATGAACTTCAACTTCTGGTAAAAACTTCAACTGATGGCGTCGTCGCACCATGCGCGTTACTCACTGTTGACCGCTGACAAGAGCGTTGTGCGGCTGCGACAATGTGCACTGCACAAGAGCAGTGCAAATGACCACCTCCATATCCTGCCATGAGTGTTTGGGGGAATCCAGGGTGCACGGAAGTGGTTAGCACCTCCTACATGCCTGTTGTGAAGCATTGCAAATGGTGCATGCGGGGGTCAGATGTCATCCCCGCTGATGACATGTTGTCAGTGCAGAGAGTTCATTTGTGACTCACGACCCGGTGTGTGTGCGCAAGGGCTGCACAAGCATGTGCTCAGTATCAAGATGGCAGCGAGGGTTGGGGTTGCCATCGAATACGACAAGTATATGCTCTTGGCTCACGAGTCAGTAGTGCCCACAATTTGCATTGCCGGCTCACAACGATAACACTTGCACTTGCGACAGCATGCAGGCCAGATTCGCCACCGTGGCATGGGGGAGTCAGGATCAGGGTTACTGTTGTGGCTCCCAAACGTATACATGCAACGAATCTCTGCTAGGAAGAATCGATGGCAAGCTACCAGAGTACTCATGGCCACGCGCTAAGGACACTCTGCACGTGACATTGTTGCGCAGGCCAAGTTCGCCACCGTGGCATGGGACACAGACTGCAACCCATCCACCTTCTACATGGACGTCGGACTGCCGGCGCAAGCTGCCGCACCCAGGTACGCCCAGTTTTCATCTGTGAGCACCCCAAAGATGACATCCTGATGATCTTCGGCACTGTTGTACACTCAGCTGCCGCAGAAAGATGTGCCCAGTTCTCAACCTAAGCTGCAGCAGCCAGGTGCGCCCAGTGCTCATCCGTGTTGCACCTCAGAGATAATGTCATTGGCACCATTGCAAACACAAACTTCCAATGTATGTACTTTTGTGAGGTGTGTTCATGAATTATGTACTATGAAAAAATTTCAAGATGTTTTATCATAAACTGAGCGCTGACATGCTGCAGCTCGGGTCGTTCGGCTACGCGCTCAGAAATCATGATGATGGTTGCAAGACCACGAACCGCAGTCATTCAATGTGTCCCGCAGCAGCTAATGTACGGTTGTGTGCAGCAAGCTGGAGCCGTATCATAACGTGATCTCGCAAGCATGCGCCAGGCAACGAAGTACCTATATTGGTAAATCAAGTATCTGCACGAACACAAGCCCATGAGTATGCCAAAATGAGGCTTGCAAGGGTGGCCTGGCGAGAGCAGTGTCACACAGCGACGACGCACACCATGGTAACTGATTGGTGCAGCCCCGGCTTAGGGTTAGGGTTAGGGTTAGGGTTAGGATTAAGGTTGGGGTTAGGGTTAGGGTTAGGGTTAGTAGCGCGCTCCCACATGCAGGCCAGTCAGTACTGTAGCACCTTCAAAACTATGCCTTTGGCAGCGTTGCGTGCTCGTTGTGAGCACCTGTACCAATGGCGTGATTGCCGCTATGCAACCCTGGCCTATCAACGATGTATGTCGAGTGCAAAACGCTAACCCTAGCCCTAACCCTGAGTGCATAGGAAAGGCATTTCCAATGTGACGATGCGCAGTCTACGGAGGACATGGAGGTGAACCACCCCGACCCTAGGGTTACCCTAACCCTATCCCCGACCCTAACCCTAACCCTAATCCGCGCAGGACCACCCACAGCACACAACGCATAAAGGGCAATGCGGTCAGCCAAGGCAGCACTGCACAACCAGTACACATGGCCGTTGTTGCGGTCTGTCACCAGCGCTCGGCGCTTGATGATGTGCCGCTGCGATCGCACCACAGCCGTGTCGCAGTTGCAGTCAGGCGGCGCCGCCCAATCCACTCGTGCACGACCATCATGGAACTCAATACTCAACCTTCCGTACTTCAACGTTGCAGTGTCGGCGTGGACGCCGTGGTGCGCCGGCGCTGCACAGTCAATGTTCCATATGCTCAGCCTCTTTAACTTTTTATCAGTTCTCGCTTAGGCGCCTCTTGCACATCGGTTTGCTTGCGCAGTCAAAATTTCGCGTCGTCAGCGCCCGACCGCGTGCAACTTCAATGCTGCAGCCTCGCAGCCTCGGCGCTCGACCTCTCATGCTTCAATGTTGCAGTATCAATGGCGCCGACGCCACGGGTATCAGCAAAGCGCTGCAGTTCATGCATGCACAATCATCCTCTGTTGACCTCAGCGCGCTTGACCTCTTGTACTTCAATGTTGCAGTAGCGGCGGCGCCGACGCCGCGGAGGTGAGCAGCGCGCTGCGCTCCGTCCCGTGCAGCGCTGGCTCGGGCGTGCCCAACTGCGTGTGGGTCGCGCAGGTGGACATGGCGCTGCCGGAGAGCATCGGCATGCCCGTTCCGCAGAGCGAGAGGTATGTACGTATGGTTTTGACTGGAATGCATGGGGAGTCAACAGCGGGGTGTCGGTCTCCACGACACTTGAAACGAAGTCACAATAGGCGTCAAATTTTAATCGACATGGCGCTGCCGGAGAGTGTCGGCATGCCCGTCCCACAGAGCGAAAGGTATGTAGGTATCAGGCATTCTTGGACGAATCCCCACAAGTCCCCAACTGCGTCTGGGTCGCGCAGGTGGACATGGCGCTGCCGGAGAGTGTCGGCATGCCCGTCCCGCAGAGCGCAAGGTATGTAGGTATGGCACAAGTCAGAAGCGCAAGTAGGTGCTGTAGTTGCCAGAGTAGCAGAGCAGCTAGCTGGAGAGCACCAGCAAGCCTACCTATATTGCAGAACGGATGACGTGTAGGGCGAACCTGAAGCGCAGGGTATGTAGGTACGGGCTAACTGGAGAGCCTGGGTAGGTAGGTACGGGCTAACTGTAGAGCCTGGGTAGGTCAGGTACCAGGCTAATTGAAGCACTTGAAGAGCGTTTCTATGCCCATACTGCAGCATGCAAAGTGCTCGCTGACGTACCGACGTAAAAACGCCTTCTCTTTGTGGGCCGCAATGTTGAAGTTCGATACTCGTAGCACAGCGCAGGCCACCAGACCAACTGGAGTGCCATGATAAGCTGCGGTCTGCACTTTTTACTCCTTTAGCATCTGGTTTGGGATATCCTGCATGTGTGCGACAAACACAACATGGCACAGATCAATTTTTTAAAACCGAGTCAACACTTTACCTGAGTTTGCCAACTTGACGAACTTTTCCTTGGAGGGTTGCACTTTTGGTTACTTTCTTCCTGCTGGCTGAAACTGTCAACTCTTGCACTTGCCGGTACGTTCTTCATGTTTTAAAGACAGCACCTTGTTGAGAGTAATCAACAGAGCAATGCCATGTCGGTGGCCTGTTGAACAACACTTGAAGCTGAATACTGCGCGCTTTGCTCAACTCAGGAACCTGCTGCTCAGCGAAGAGCAACAAGCCTTGGATGACGACATCAAGCTGATGGCCAGCACGGTTGGCGACGACGACTTCGAGCGCAGCGGCGGGAGAAGGTGAGTTTGCATAACTACTACTTCTGCATGATAACACACACGCATACACACATATATATATATGTGTGTACATGTTTGTAGATATATATTCATGCGGAAACATTGCTCCAGCTACCTAAGAATACCAGCGTGTACTTTTATTATATTCCACTTGTGGCTGTGGAAATGCCATGTTGTAGGTGTGTCGCCTTGTTCTCACTCTTGGATGTAGCATGCAAAGCTTGCACGCCACACCCCGCCCCCCACATCACCCCCAACAAAGCACCCGCAGGCGACTGTCCCCCACATACTAGCAGGGATACCAAACAAAGCTACAAGACTCTCCCCCCACAGACAGACCCGTCTTAGGGCCACCCAGCTCCACGCAGACTCCATCTCAAAGTTTTCATGCAGGCCAAGGTCACCATAATGGGCCCTGAACTGGAGATTGTGGCTATCTACGTGAACCCCGGTATCATAAAAATAAGCAGAGGGAGTCACTGGGCGCCAGGCGCTGACGCTAGAAAGAAAGGCTATATAACTAAGCAAAGCATCGCCTCCTTGATGAGCGGGACGGTGGTTCGCCGGGCCTCCCAGATCACCCCAACAAAGCATCCGCAAGCGACTGTCCCCCACACACTAGCAGGGATACCAAACAAAGCTGCAAGACTCTCCCCCCACAGACAGACCCTTCTAAGGGCCACCCAGCTCCACGCAGACTCCATCTCAAAGTTTTCATGCAGGCCAAGGTCACCATGATGGGCCCTGAACTGGAGATTGTGGCTATCTACGTGAACCCCGATATCATAGAGATAAGCAGAGGGAGTCACTGGGCGCCAGGCGCTGACGCTAGAGAGAAAGGCTATATAACTAAGTAAAGCATCGCCTCCTTGATGAGCGAGGTCACGGCTCACCGCAGGCTGCAAGCCTGACAAGATATTGCCATTTACCGCTGCGAGTAACTTGTGGTTGGTGCCGTGGCGTGCAGCCGACTCCGCTTGCTCTCCAAGCACGCCAAGCCGCTGCCTGTCCCTCCTCCGCACGCCAGCCAGGACTTCCGAGACACCACCACACGTTTGAAGTTCTCTCGAAGGGTCTACGCACGCTGGCATCACCTGAGGGCCGCTGGTGCTAGCTCCTGCAAGCCCTGCAGCCCAGCCCATCCACCAAACCAGCCGCATTCGCTGCCACGCCTTTCGGCGTTAACGAGCTTGGGACGCTGTGTTGTATAACGCGCACACACCTCTAGTCTAGGGCTAGGGTCGGATAAAGGGTTAGGGCTGGACCGCGCGAGGGGCATGCAGTGAGTCATTGCTGAGCACTGCTGCAACTGTCACGTGTGAGCAGAGTTTATTGCTGACCGCTGCTGCTGCAACTATGTGTGTCCGAACGCAGGCTGGAGCGCCATGGCACCGCGTTATTGCATAACGCTGCCGGGCTTGTGTCTGTGTTGGGCACTGCTGCAAGTGTCATGTGCAGTGATAACTGCTGAGCGTTGCTGCTCAAATGCGCAGGCCGGAGCGCGAGAACGCCGCGGTGTTGCACAGCGCTGACGTGTCGTTGCTGACAGCTGCTGCAACTGTCAAGTCCATGCGCAGTGGTCCCTTCTGAGCGCTGCTGCAACCCTCCATGTCCGTTCGCAGGCTGGAGCGCGAGAACGCCGTCGTCATGCCGTCGGGGCGGCGCCTGGACGATGGCACCGTCGTGCGCGTCATGTACATCTATGGCAATGCGTCTGGCAGCCGGTGAGACCCCGGCGCATCCGCATGATATGTGTACATATAAATGTATGTATCTATATATACACCAACATATACGGCAACGCCTCTGGCAACCGGGGAGACCCCAGCGCAGTTACACGACTATCTGGATTGCATTCATCGATTCAGCGAATGCAACTGGTTCAGTTGGGATGCCGAAACTCGTTTTGTTTGCTCCTGTCACCTGAGCCAGCAAGTGTTGTACTTCATGGCCGGAGCAAAGCTGCCATCAGGACGAACGTCAACCTTTGAAACCAGGCAGCATGATCCAAAGGCAGCACCAACGCCAATTGCAGGTACTTCAGAGTACTCATACTGCTTGACGTACAAGTTTTTCAGAGTGCCGCTGCGATGCGGCACGGCAGGCGCCTGGCACCCTGCAACCTTTGCATCTATCGCTGCTCAGGTGTACTCGCAATGTACTCACTCTGTACTTGTGTTGTACTTTTTCCTGTGGCCCTGCTCAGGTGGGGCGGCTCGCAGATATACTCCATGGTCGCGGCCGCCATCACCAGCGCGAATCTGGTTCTCTCCAACAGCAACGCGGGGGTCCAGCTGGAGCTCGCCACCCTCCTGTACAGCAACTACAACGACAC
Organism: Tribonema minus; assembly: GCA_017506865.1. Taxonomy (NCBI): domain Eukaryota; class Xanthophyceae; order Tribonematales; family Tribonemataceae; genus Tribonema; species Tribonema minus. The sequence continues at coordinate 857,011 of JAFCMP010000536.1, read as the reverse complement.
GGACATGTACGCGGCGCTCAATGTGAGTGTGCAACAGGGCTCAGCAGTTCTCACACCTCCGACTTGACCTATTGACACACTCAAACTTGAAGTTTCAGCTGTAGCTCGCCACCCCTCCGGTACACAACTACAATGACTCGGACATGTATCCGGCGCTCAACGTGAGTTTGTAACAGTGCTCAGCAGTTCTTACCCCCCCACTTGAACTGCCCTCTTGAACTTTGACACACTCAATGTTGAAGTGTCTGCAACGCAGACACGTACGCGGCGCTCAACGTGAGTGTGCAACAGTGCTTAGCAGTCCTCACCGCTTCCACTTGAACTTTTGACACGATTAAACTTTGAAGTCGCAGCTGGAGCTCCCCGCCCCCTTGTACAGCAAATAGCATATACAACGACACCGATGTATAGGGCGTTTGTCCCTCAAGCGGCGGGAGTAAATACAGTACAAGGGCAAACCAGAGCCCATTTGCCTGGTGGCCAGGAGCATTGTTCCGGCACCGTCGCATGTGAATGCCGTCATCAACACTTCTTTATGACACGTTGCGTGGACCATTGCACTGCTGACCTCACCCAAAGGCAGCGCCACCATTCACACACTTTCTATGCTAGCCCACCAGCTAGCACTCTGTGCGCCTCTCCTTGCTGGTCGGTGCTATGCAAGGGCTGCCCTTGCTGGTTGGTGCCATGCAATAAGTGCTGCACATGCTGCTGCCTCTCCCAGCCTCTTCGCAAAAATTTCGCAGTCTTTGAGGCTGTTCCCCTCTTGACTGCTGTTGTCCTCTGAGAACAGGCCATGGTGGCGGGCACCGTTCCAGGAGCGAATGCCGCCCGTGACGCCTATTCGGCGGACCTGATGCAGGTGACCACTGGCAGATTTGCGCAGCACCGTGTAGTAGTACGCGTCTGCTCGCGCCCAGAACGAGCATCGACTATAACAAGTACAAGTTGGGTTTTTTCGCGCCCTGAGCGAGAGGCAGCACTCGACGGTGTCGTGTAGAAGTGACATCAACGCGCATTGCTGCACTGTCAAGGTGCCACAAGTAGCATGTAGATGCCTGTTGCAGCCTCGACATCAATCATATGGGCCCCTTCGCGCCCTCAAGAAACTATGCGCATGAAGAAAGTAAAGTACGCCTGGCCTAGGCCTATGCGAACGCACGTAGAGGATGAGTGTCTGTCTGACATGCGATCATTGTTGCACAGTGCCTCTGTCGCATGGTGGTAGTATGGTTGCACTCGGGCCTGCGCGAGCCCGCACAGACAGCGGCACATACTGTAGGTATGTGCTGGTGAACTTCAAGTTCAACTTTCTGCACAGCAGCGGCTTCACGGCGTGTGCACCCCTTGACTATGTGTGCGCCAGTGTGCTGTGTCAATGGATTCGCAAGGCGAGCGAAGTACGACATGGCGAACAAGTGCAGTCATCTTGCGCCAAAGGCAGGGGTCGACATCGTCATTCGTGCCGCTAATTGTCGCTTGTGCTCTGGCGTAATTGACGGAAGGGCAGTTTTGTGGGAGAACCGCTTGAGCACTGACATCTCAACGGCTCCTCGCCGCCTCTCTCTCTCTCTCTCTCTTGCTATGTCACATGCAGATGCTGACAGAGGACCCGCGCTACTGCGGGTAAGTGTGCAACATTCCATATGCAACATTCCATATGACGCAGCACCAGTAGAGAGGCAAAATAGATTGCTCAAGAGCAGTTTTCTTTGCATGTCCTGTGATAAACCATACTTCTGCGAAGTACAATGCTTGTGGGAATTCTGTTGCAGTTGAACTGCCTTGTTGGGTTGCGCTGGCGCACACAGCATTTGGTGCTGGATCAAGCTCACCTGCACTGGTCCATAGACACGTAAGAGCCCTAGGACCAGGGTTAGGGTTAGGGCTGGCGCCACTTGGTAACGAGTGCAAGCGCACGAGCGACACAGTGCCATTCACTGCGGCAAAGCGGACAGAACGACAAAACATCGGGGTTGGCTCACTGCTGAAAGACAAGCAACACACCGTCAACCACTGAGTAGCAGACTGCCGAAAGACTGCCTAACCCTAAGACGGCACCCCCGCCGTTTACTGCGGCAGTCCTAGCCTAACCTTCACCCTAGCCCTAGCCCCTGACCCTGACCCTAACTCAACATACGGCCGCGGCTGCGGCTGCGGCCAGCTCAGTAGTCCGCGCGTCCCACGTGCTGTTCGGAAAGGGGACGATTGCTGAGCAATGGGCACATGTTGCCGGCGCATCACGGCATCCAGGAGTGCCCCGCACCGATGGTACTCGGCCTTGGCACATCCACCGCTGCACGATGCAGCGATCATCTTTGCGGTGCTTTCGCCGTATCTATTGCTGGCACGGAATGCGACCTCGTGAATGTTGCAGTATGGCGGTTTCAACAGTTCTGCCTTCACATTCCTCGGTGAAAGGTCAACTTCAATGCATGTCGCAGTGCGCCATGGACCGCCGATGCTCACTTGTCATAATATGAACACTTGAGCACTTTGCAGTCGCATGCAGCGGTAGACGGGCCCAGGAGCCCCTCTCTGAGGAATCAATGCATGTATAGTACGTCGCGCAATCGCGATTCATCGCGACATTTGCCACAATGTTGCTGATGGCGACTGTCTCGCACACCCCGTTCTTTGCCGCACTGCTCAGGCTGGGCTGGGTTCTCAACTCGGCGACTAATGCCAACAGCAAGGTTAGAGCCCACTTTGGTGTATTCTGCAACTCTCTACATAGTTGGACTTTATATCAGGTGCATTGGTCCACGATGCAGACCTGACAAACGATGCGTACCAGAAAAGTGGATGGTATTGTGGTCAGTGTATCGGATGCGTAATTGCCGTAATCGTCAAGCATGCAAACGGCAATGAGACTGAACACGTAACTGCCATATGCTCAGACAGTTACAGGAATGCAGAGTTGCGCACGCGCGTCCGCACTGGAAGCAGGCGACCCTAAGGCCGCGCGCTGGCTGACACATGCTGCCTAACCCTAACCCCAACTCTAACCCTACATGCGCGCACCGGCTGCCCGATTGCCTTTGGTGCGTGCGGTACGCAATTCATGCTCAACGCAACCTAGCCCTAACCCTAAGGCCGCACACTTTCTAGCCCTAAGCCCAACCCTCACCCTACATGCACGCACCGGCTGCCGTGTTTACCTACGCCTACGTGTGCGTGCAGTACGGGAATTCTGCCGTGCAGGTGCTGTGCCTCGGCAGCAGCAACTGGGCACACATCCACGAGATAGGGCACAACCTCGGTGCGCATCACGACGTGAGCACCGACGGCGCCAGCAGCGCCACCGGCAGCGACTGGCCCTACAGTTTCGGTTACAGGTGGGTAACTGCAAATGACGTGGAACTGACGCATAGACGCTGCTAATCAGCATGCGGTTGTAGCATCGAGACCGTGGCACGTGAGAGAGAGCATTCATGTCGTATGCCTAGAGTACCTGCGCCAGCGACTGGCATTACAGTATTGGTTACAGGTGTGGTGACTGCGCGTTTTGCAAGACGGCTGCGATCAGGTCCTCGTAGCTGTGTGTAGGGAGTGCCGACGAAGCATCCGTGCTGTTGATGTACATGGACATCGGGCACAATCTCGGCGCGCATCACACGGTAGCCGTAGGTGCCATAGTGCCATAATGCACTTGTGTCGGTCGCTGGCACACCACCGCATGACCCCCCCCCGTTGTTGAACTTGAACTTGCAGGTACTGCTCGACGCCCAACTTCAGGACCATCATGGCGTACACCTGCAACCCGAACACCTCACCGCGCATACCTTACTTTTCCAGCCCCCTCATCACCTACAACGGGTACCCCACTGGCACAGGTTAGTGGCAGTGACCCCTTGGCGCGCGCCATCCTCCCCATGTCCCCTCCCTCCTCCACATTTCAGGGCGCCTCAGGGCGCTCAGGGTGCCTCAGTGACCCCTTCACTCCTAGTTTTTGTGCCCCCCGGTTGACATTTCAACACACCAGCACTGACCCTGGTGCAAGTGCTAGTGGTACCTGCCTGGGCTCTGGTGCCTCCTACCTAGCTAGGGTTGACGTTTGGGCCGGGACAACTTCGGGATCAGGGTCACTACTTCTCGACTTGCACTAGAATATTCGGCGGTTGGTGCACCCTTTTATGGCCTCAACTGTTGCTGAGCGCACGACGAAGGATGCACGACGAATGATGCTGACCGCGATGCCCTAACCCTAACCCTAACCTAACCCAACCCTAACCCTAACCCTAACCCTAACCCTAACCCTACTCCTAACCCTAACCCTAACCCTAACCCTAACCGACGCCTGGCAAGTCATGTGTTCTCATAAGCCTGGCCTGGCGTCCTCTGCTGAGTTGAAGTTGCAACCAAAACCGCTGCAGAGGTGGGGACCACGTCACTGCGACCTGCATAAGGAAAGTTGTGCGCTGTACCGCAGAGGCAGTCCGCAGTCTGATTGTCGCAAACCCCTCCTGAGCCTAGAGTTTGACAGTCCCGTGCTACCTCACCATCCCGCCCGGGGGTGGCATTCTTGCCCTGATGCAAATCCTTGAAAAGCCACAAGGGGGTTATATACTGTTGTGGCCGTCTGCGGCACGACCGCCCAAGCAGCGCTCAACAATGCACGTCATCAATATGTCTGGGAACATCACTTCAAGTGTTAAGATGTCCTTGCAGCCACGTCATAGAGCAGTCGGAATACGCCAATGCGCATACTTGGTTTGTGAGGTTTATGCTTAAGCGGCGCTAGACTGCTATCACCAGTTGCGCCACCTCTGCCGCAGCAGCACTGAGCGAGCGGAGGCGCGCTTTGATGAACGTGCAGATGGTGTCCCGGACAGCTCATTGCAGAGCGCGCGGATTACGTTGAAGCATGCACCCCCACCGCGCAGCCTTTGCCCAAAGCGCACCAAAACGTCAAACAGTGAATTGCAGTTACAGGCTGAGCGCTGCCCTCATTCCAAAACGTCCCCCCCTCGCACGCCCCCCCCGCCGCTCCGCCGCCGCGCCGCCGCAGCCACGGAGGACAATGCGCGCACGCTCCGCAGCTCCCGCACCGCCGTCGCCAACTACCGCACGACGACTGCCTCAACGCTCACCATCACGCCCGCGCCGTCGTCGATGCCTACTTCGACGCCGACGCGGGTGCCAACTTCAACACCAACTTCAACACCAACTTCAATATCAACCTCAAGACCAACTGCAGCACCAACACCAACGGCAACACCAACTGCAACGCCCACTTTAACGCCAACTTCAATGGCAACATCAACACTAACTTCAACACCAACTGCAACTCCGACTGCCGCCCCAAGCAACAGGCCGACTGCAGGGCCCACCTCCGCTGAGCCAACGTCACCGCCGAGCGCTGCGCCAATCTTAGCAACTTCAATGCCCACATCAATACTGGAACAGGCGGGTTCTGTGGCGACCGCTCCGCCGACTCTGATGCCCAGCGAAGCTCCTAGCAATGCGCCGGTGACGCAACAGCCTATTTCAAGTTCAACTTCAATGCCGAGCTCCGCGCCAACTTTGGTGCCGAGCGCAGCGCCTAGCAGCGCGCCGGTGACGCAACAGCCTACTTCAACATTAACTTCAATGCCGAGCTCTGCGCCGACTTTGGTGCCGAGCGCAGCACCTACTTCAATGCCAACTTCAACTGCAGTTCCCACGCCCACGCCGACCTCCGTGCCCACTGACGCACCGACAGGTGAGATGCATATTTCATTTCAGCACGTTCTGTCACTCGAGCCCTGCGCTGATGTATGACCGACGCATTCAAGCTTAGGGTTGAAATTAGGCTGTAAATATAATCCTTACCCTATTCCCAAGCCTAGATTTAACCCTGATCCTAACCCCAACCCTCTAACCGCAACCCTAACCCTTGCCCTAACCCTATAACATGCCGCTGTAAAAGCCGATGCACTACAACTGCAGTTTATGACCTTTTATGAAGTTCCAGAATGATGGGATAAGTCCAAGGTAGCTTTGTAATTGCAGGGCCGCTCTTCTTTCTTTTGGGCACTTCGAGCGGGTGGACGCTCTATCAGTAGCGGACTCCAACTTCAAGTGCTCACGCGCAGCTGCACAGACCACATCCCCCTAACTATAGGAAAGCACTTACAGAGTGCTCCGTGGTGCACCACACGTGAATGCGTTGAAGACCAGATGTTGCGTACCTCACCGTTTTCGTCGAACGCCTGACTGTGTACAAGTCAACATTTCTTGAAGTGTACCTATACTGCTCGTTAGCACCGAGAGGTGCGGCAGCACTCGCGGTGGCGCTGATGGTGGCGAGGGTGCATCAGGCAGCAAGGGGATGGGAGATGCTGGCTGTGAGCAGGAGCTGCGGAGTCGCGTGTGGTGAGGATACGGCTTTGGGCAGCAGCAGGGGATATTGGAACATGGGGATACGGATAGCATCAGGGCACACTGTAGATCGTTTGCTTGAACACGCAAGAAAGAGAACCTCGGCCAGGCACGTCAGCGGCGTGCTTAGGCAAGGAATCGAGGACCGGGCGCCTCTGGCCCAAATGTATACTAGAGGCATAACCGCGGTCCTCCGGCGTTTTCGCTCAAGAGATGGAGACATCGGCTACGATAGGTGTGGCTCAGACTGGGTGCCGCTGTGTCTGCCCCCCATGAGTCTAGTACAAGCCTGCAACGCAGGGCTCTAAGGGCCCGTCCGATTTTAGTTTTTTGCATTCTTATCCAACGCATCAAGCCCACCTTGGGGCTGCTATAAATACAAGATCATAAGTACAAGTCAACAGGTACCTGCCTGTTCTCAATCTGTCACTACCGGAACAGATACGTAAGCGATTGACGCTCCGTCAGCCGACCTTCTGCCTTGCGCGCCGGGGCGCAGTTTGCAGTAGTCGTGTACCGCAAACTCAAAGTTTTCGGCAATTCTGGCCCGACATGAAGCCAAAAACAGGAACCAGCAGGGGGCATGAGGAGGAGGGGGTGATGGTCTTGGTGTGCAGTCACACATGGCGCAGTCTCTGGCTGACATGCAGCAGTCATAGCATCGTGGCCAAGGTGGGCACGTGGAGCTTGCAGCTCAGGCGGAGAGTTTGCGTGTGCATGTATCACTATTTGGTGGCGCGCCTAACAAATGAGCAGTTTATATTGCCAGCCAAGCCTGCTCTGGTGTGATGCTCATCAGCGACCGTGGTGTGATGATGTCCACCCCAAGCAAGTCAGGAAGTTACCAACCCTTGCTACCTACCTGAGCGCTTCCGCATGCACAACAGTCGCTCCGCTTGCATGTGAATTTCAACTTTTTCCTGTCCATACAAGTATGCGATTATACCCCTGATTCGAAGTCCCAATTATGCATAAGATGCTGCCTTCTGAGACGCAGCTACACCCACTGCAACCCCCACCTCCACCCCCACAGCGACCCCAACTGCAAGCCCGACCTCAACGCCGACGACAGCAAATCCAACTGCCATGCCAAGTTCAACTGCAGCCCCCACGGCGACACCCACCGCGGCGCCTACGGCAGTTCCGACAGGTACGTATCTATCTATGTGTCTATCTATACATACAGGCAGGCATCAGTACTGCGCCACCAATGTTCAATTCCACCGGGAATGTGCAAAGTGCTTGATGTACGCCGCTGTCATACACAACTGCAGCCGACGCGGGAGAATTCCTTTGGTGGTTTGGCTCTGGTCCTGACGAGCTTGACGTACGTGAGGAGAGTCACACGCCAGTCGGCGGTGATGACGCCTCCGCGCTCCTCCGTGCTTGTCGTTCTTGCACGCATAGCCGCCGCGAGCGCAGCGACGCCTGCAGCGAGCTTGCCACACATTCACTATTTATCAGCGGCGTGTGAGCGTGCAGCCCTGACTTGAGAATTCCTGTCGCTGCCGTGCCTTTGAGATGCAGCTGCGCCCACCGCAACCCCAACCTCAACTCCAACCTCAACTCCAATTGCCACCCCAACGGCGGTGCCGACTTCAGTCCCCACCGCCGCGCCAACGACTGCGGCGCCGAACACTGCTTTGAGCAGCGCGCCGGTGACGCAGCACCCAACTTCAACACCGACCTCCGCGCCAACTTCAACTGCTGCGCCGACGATAGCGGGGACTGCGAAGCCGACCACCGCCAAGCCAACCGCCAGCCCCACATTTGCCAAGCCAACCGCCAGTCCCACGACTGCGCGGCCTACTGCCAAGGCGACGACCGCGGCTACGACGGCAGCGCCAACGACCACGCGACCCACGCCCCAACGTAAGAGCATCATCTGTTCGTATGACCATTGGAAGGCCATGACATTCAAATTTGCGCACTGTGCCAGACTCCTGTTCATGAAGGCCCTGGGGGAGGCAGGGTGTCCGGTGTGTTCCTAGCGCTCCCATTTTGCAGCGGCCTAGTCTGCACCGCATGCCCTGAAATTGGACACTGGAGCGGAAGCACAGCCCAGCATCCACGCTGATTGTACGGGGCAGTACAGCCGTACCCTGGGAGCGAAGGCTGCTGCACTCATTTCTGACGATTGAGTTGTGGCTGCTTGCATGCACCAAACACCGCACGTCGCAAAGCGCGTGTGTTCATCTGCGTATGTGAGTGCGGAACAGCACATGCAAGAGTCTCGTTGATGCAGGAGGATCAGTCTCGTGTAGCCGATCCCGTAGGAGGCAGCGACAGGCGCGCATGGCAGCGATGCCGCTCATGACGTCGGTGACGCAATGGTCTCCGCTGGCAACTGCTGCTTGGCAGCAGCTGCACACAACCTCTGTTGCGATGACATGTGGACCGGACCCTTGAAGATCACTTCAAGCAGTACTGATGTCGCCAACGTACAGCTGCTTGCAGCATACTCAGGACCCCACCCACTATTTATCATTGTATGATATTAAGTGGCTGACCAATCAACCGCCATTCTTCCACGCCACGTGCAGCGACGGTGGCGACGGCAGCCCAATCCAGTGCCACAGCTAAGCCTTCTGCAAAGCCCACCTCAAACCCGAGCGCCAAGCCGACAGCCAAGCCAACAGCCAAGCCAACAGCGGCGACTATAGGTGAGAGCAGTGACTGTCTGCAAAGGACCAGGGGGTAGCAACATTTTGTGCGATCACACACATTGCGCTGGCGGGCATGTGGCCCTTACCCTAGCCCTAACCCTAGAATTTATCTTAACCCTGATCCTAATCTTAACCCTAACCCTAATCTTAACCCTAATTCCGAGAACTGCAGGGGATGCGGACGCCACGCCAACTTCAAGTCGTAGCCATGCCCTGGATGATGCAATGCCTAGGGTTAGTTTTGGGTTAGGGTTAAACGAGGTGCCCCCACACTAAGATCTTGTCATCATTGTGTCTTGCCCCGTCGCCATATGGAGCTAGAGCTTCAAAGTTTCAAGTGCAGCTGATCGCACCCATGCTGCAGAGCTGTGGGGTGTGTGACACGCCTGTCCAAACACGTGCATACATACCGTATGTTTGCTGAGCATGTGCCGACAAGAGAGCTGACTCTATAGTCAACAAGACCATCAGCTCCGCAGCGCGCGCTGTCAGGCGGGCCAGCAACGGCTATGCTGGTTGGCCGCATCTTGATGCAATTCATCGACCGACGGGTGCGCCGGAGTGCAATGCGCGTCCGCTGCCGGGCTGGGAGTGCATGCAACCATGACTTGAACTTGAAGTACACAAGTGACACGGCCGAGTATATTGCACTTTGAAACTCTGCCAGTCAGCTCGCAGCAGCCTCTGCACAACCGACTCACGATGCAAACGCGTCAAGCAACATGGCCCCTGATTCCACAGACATGTCCAGCACTTGAGACCGGGGCTTTGCTATGCGCTCATTTTCTCGCTGCTCAATGTGTACAATAGGCATCTGCAACCTCAGCAATGCGCCATCAGTGCGTCAATTATGCATCAAGGCCGAACCCTTTTGTGGTCCAGTTCGCGACATTGGTTTTGCAGGGATTTTCGCTGGCGGCTGAAGACCAGCATTGGTATTCTGCAAATTACTTCGACCACTGGTGTTGTTTAAGTGCAGCTGCTTGTAGCACATATACCCTAAACCGCACCATCTTAGGGTTAGGGTCAGGGTCATGCAGCGCCTGACCAGTGGCAAACTTTCTGAACCTCCTCCCCCCTGCACGTACAGTACTGGCGTCAGCAGACCTGTTGCCTACCACAGCCAAGCCTACCGCAAGACCTACTTCGAAGCCAACTGCCAAGCCTACTACAAGACCCACTTCGAAGCCAACTCCCAAGCGAACCACTTCCAAGCCGACTGCCACACCGAAAGCAGCAGCAGCCAAGAAGACCCCCAAGGCTTAATGCTCAGGTGAGTTCATCTGTGCAGCACGATCTGTATACTTCTATGTAAACTGTCAGAGCATACCTGCGGTCGCATGATTGAGCACCTCTTGTGCCTTTGACTCGGCTCAAAACTGCGTCACTTGAGGTACAGGCTGCGCTGGTCAAATATGCTGCCCCTTTTCTTGGGTAGCGCTGTCGTGTCAGCGACGGCGCTTCATTGCCGGCAGAGCATTGAGCTGTTGATCCTTTGATTCGCTGAGGTTCTGAAGCATGTCCATCATGGCTGAAGCACCCTCATCATGGCTTGAGCACATTCATCATGAAGGACTCTCCATGGGGGGGGGGGGGGGGGGGGGGGGGGGGGGGCTGAGCGTTGCAGGTGCATTCAGTTTGAGAGCTGACGCACGTCGAACGGACTGCGCAAGCAATGTCCTCTCTCTGTGCCCGCACCGCATTGGGGCACTGCTGTAGGGCACAGGCCGCTGCAGCACAGCGGCGCCCTGAACAAACAGCTCCAGCGCAGAGCTGGTGCCACTGGCAGCGGACGCGCGAGCGCATTGATCAAGCCCTCGTTGTTCATGAAGAGCTCAAATATATACAAGACACCTTTCACATCTTTGACACAGTGCAGCCTTCGCACCCCCGATCACCTTCAGTGCGTATGATGTTCAGCAATGTTCACCATGGACGTGCGCCGCGCAATGAAGCTATGCAGCCTGCCATATGGGGACTTGAAGTTTCACCCGAACATGTCCAGCGAACCATAGGCTCACCCCGTTGTCTGTTCTGCGCGTCTTTGCCATGCAGCGAGTCACCCCATGCACAACTTCCACCCCGTACGATACGTCGTCGGCACTGCAAAGTCAGCGGCGTGTGCACAGCACAGCACAGGAAGGCTACCCCTGCCTGCGGTCCATGCCAGGACGAATACCACGTTGAACTTTATGAGCGCCGATGAGCGGCATTTTGCAGGAAACAAACTGATTGTTGAGTAGACTATTGAGAAGTTTATGTTGAGTTATTCGCCGTTGCATCTTTTGAAATACAAAATCCTGATGTGTTGCGTCAGACCGCCACAATAATGAATACTCCTGTTGAGTGTTCAGCAATTGTGCCAGTCCCTGCATGTCGGCTCCTCATTGATACTGTGCTGCTGCAGCAGTGTATCCTGCTTCATGCTCTGCCTGCGAGCCGATGCTTGCAGCAAGTACATTGAAATGTTCAAGCCATCTGCTTGGCCTGGATTTACGTGCACGCGCTGCAGCTGCAGCTGCCGCAGTGCAGGTCAGGGTGTGACGTTTCTGCTGGCCGTGCGCTGTGCTGTCACAAGTGCGCACCTGGCTTTCTCCATGCGCACATGATGTCAGCTGGTGAAGGTTGAAGGTTGCACGGGCGCATGACGTCTCGTTGCATGCGTGGAATTCACACTCAAGTGCACTGTTGACAGGTGAGAATGCACCGCCTTTGCAACACTATGGCGTTACGCGCAACAACAAGCACGGGAGGGCGTGTCCAGCTACCAGCACCAGATTCCAGCACGTTGAAGATCATGCACCTCAAAAGTTCGCGTTGTCAATCTATTTCCTGCTGTGCACCGCAGCTATGCCGCCATCCCGCCAGTTCTACCACCCGCTTCCGCCGCGCCATTGCCATTGCCATTGCCGCCGCATTTGCCATCGTCGTGTTAGTCAGGGGCACCATCAGGGTCACCTCCATGACTTACATAGCCTCGCCATACCCATAATTGAAGTAGCACTGGTACTGCGGCCGCTGCTGGCAGCGCGAATGAGAACCGCATCGCCTTGCGCAGCAGTGTTTGCAACACTGGCCATGTGCTCACGCCGTGTGCTGCGCGACGCGAGAGGCGCCATTGTGGCGGCGCCGCGGCGCGTAGGCTGTCGAGCGCTGACACGTCGAACGTGCAGGCGGAGGCGAGCACTGCGGGCCCGTTAGCCGTGTGTGACGGTCGGCGCGGCCGCGTGTGCGGGATTTTAACTTGAAGTTGCAACACCACCCACCAAACATGCCGCGCGCACAATTCGGAGTGCCGGCGCTCGAGCCACAGCAGCAGCAGCAGCAGTTCCACACAGCAGATGCATATCATGCCGCAGCCTGAAGACGGAAGGCTGTCGCCCGCGTCAGCAATCCATCTGTCGAGCGGTGCGCTGCGCGGTGCGCGCGGCCCCTTTGCAGCAGCACAGCGGCCGCGCGTGCAGTCAAGCGCTGACGCGTCAGACGTGCAGCCATCACGGTTTGCTGGCGCGTTTGCCGTCCAGTAACCGCCGCCGCATGTACACGTCGCGGCGCGCATCTCCCCCCCGCGTGCCGCATTAAGAACGTGCCGGAGTGCGCAGCGCCCAAAACAGCAGCAGCCCCCCCCCCCCCCCCCCTGTCGCACTGAACAGGATGGGCATTGTCCGCTGTGCCCTCAAAGCGCGTTGCGCGCCTCATACAGCCGTGCGCGCCGAGTGTAAATGCCAGCAGACTCTGCAGCGCCGCGCGGCCTTGCCCCCTCCTCGCACTTAGCACTGGCATTGCGGTGACAGTTACACGTCTGAAAGACATGCTGCGATGTACATGCAACACGTCCAACATCAAGAGGTGATTTTTGAAGGCATTGCGCACCTAAGGTCGTGATGTGAGCCTGTCATAGTAGCAAACAATCGCAGTGACTGTCAGGCATGCAAGTGTAAGCATCACATTTTGAAATCACCCTTGCTGCCAGTGGTCGTTGCGACACGTGAACATGGTGTGAGACTCAAATTATCAGATATATGCAGTGAGTGCGCAAGCACTGATGACTTCAGTACACTTATTCTGGAGCTGCTGCCGCTGTATAATCGTACTTATGATCTTGTATTTATAGCAGCCCCAAGGTGGGCTTGATGCGTTGGATAAGATTGCAAAAAACTAAAATCGGACGGGCCCTTAGAGCCCTGCGTTGCAGGCTTGTACTAGACTCATGGGGGGCAGACACAGCGGCACCCAGTCTGAGCCACACCTATCGTAGCCGATGTCTCCATCTCTTGAGCGAAAACGCCGGAGGACCGCGGTTATGCCTCTAGTATACATTTGGGCCAGAGGCGCCCGGTCCTCGATTCCTTGCCTAAGCACGCCGCTGACGTGCCTGGCCGAGGTTCTCTTTCTTGCGTGTTCAAGCAAACGATCTACAGTGTGCCCTGATGCTATCCGTATCCCCATGTTCCAGTATCCCCTGCTGCTGCCCAAAGCCGTATCCTCACCACACGCGACTCCGCAGCTCCTGCTCACAGCCAGCATCTCCCATCTCCTTGCTGCCTGATGCACCCTCGCCACCATCAGCGCCACCGCGAGCGCTGCCGCACCTCTCGGTGCTAATGAGCAGACGCCACAGTACTGTAACATGGGCTCTTAGCTCAAATGCTGCCAGCCAGTGAGTCGATCAGGTAGGCATGACCTTCTTTGATGATAGGTACAAGTTTGTGCACACGCAGTGAGATCAGCATGCATGAATAAATCTTTGAAACGTACATGATGAGTGCTATATATCTGGAGTACAGCCTGGGGCATGTGAGTCAGTTGGTGGCATGAAGAGCGTTGCATGCACCCAATGACATCATGCCACCCCAAATTACCACACGTTCAGTCTTCTACGGCGACTCGTGGCTGCTTCTCACAGTCTGCAGCCTGGCTTTAGATGGCGGAGTTGCACACTCGAGTGGTGCTTCTCGAGCTCAGGACAGCGTTGAAAGCACCGAATCAGTCTGTTTATTCTGCGAGCTGCTCGGGCTTTCACATAAATTCACTTCAAGTAGGTGGCAGGCCGTGAACAGGGTCAAATTTCGATGGCAAGGTCATGTCAAAGATGCTGTGCTGCTGATGTGTTGTTGTGACAGCGTGGTGACATGTGTTTCATGGTCACCTTGCATCATCCGTTCATTTGCAATGGGCCACTCGTACTGCTGCATCATGCCGAAAACACGCTGCGTGTTTGCTGCTCGTGTCAAGATCGGCAAGTGATGCTGCAAGTGGCTCACAAGCCGTGTCCGCTGGTTGAGGAGAGGACCCAGCAGATGATGTGCATCTCCTGTCTCACCTCATCGCTCCCCGAGGCCCAGGCCAGGATGACCGCCAGCCGCAGTACTCCTCGAGGCTTGGTCGATGGCATGCGCCCCAGCGCGCTAGTCAGATCCAGCATCCGGCACTCCAGTGTCCGCCACCACCATAGAGAGCCATGGACTCCGTTCAACACCGATTTACCCATTCCTGGGCACGCTGCAAACTCTCCAGCGCTAGGTCCCAGAAGATCGCATGCGCCGCCCGCCGCTGCTGCTGCGGCGTGTTACATGCTCGCCGCCGCCAGGCCCGCCAGCGTGTGCATCGCTGCTGCCCTCCTGCGTGTGCCTTATGGAACAGTGCAGATCAGCAAATTGAATTTGCAGTGGCATTCACTTTGACTCGGGTTCTGACTGGCGATCAAAATCGGAAGATGTAACGTCCTCTGTTTTTCCTGCACGCGTCTCACGACGAGCTCTCGAGCCACAACAGCACAGCTGAAGCTCAGACACAGCAGAGATACACCTGAGAGAAGCACCAGACAGCATCGCGCCACTGGCCCTATCATGGGCCCTCACATTCTCGACGTGCCCATCATCGGGCAAGTCGTTGGGTTCTTCGTGTCCTTCCACAGGCCTCGCGAAGACAAGCAGAAGTCGCCGCCTGCGCCTGCAGAGCGGCGACAAAAGGGCAGCGTGAGGCCCTCACAGCCTGCAGACACAGCACCGACCACTCAGGCATCAGCCCCAGTTGGCCCAGAGCAACAGGAGGACACGGAAGACTTCGGGGCAGAGCTCGGGGCCCTGTTCGACTCGTCCTCCAGCTTCTCGCCAGTTGCTGCGACGCCTTTCACCACGACCATTCCAGAGACGACAGACCTGCTGCACATCGACACGACATCAACAAAGACAGACCTCTCACTGCAGCAGGATCGCCTGGAAGCGAGTCAGGAACTGCAGCAGCGCCGTGACGAGCTGCTCAGTTGTTTGGACGGGGCCACCGCCATGAAGGAGGTGAGTGCGCGCGCACCTCGTGCGGATGCGTGTCGGCACTTCCACAAGGCCCGAGTAAAGGCAGATCTTCAGCATGCGAAGTACTACAATGCTTACTTGTTTTGCGTATACCATGCACCGTACTGAAGACGTACCTCCGAACCGACACGCCACTCTGCCTGCCGTTCCCTATCGTAGTAAAAGGGTCCTTGTTTCAACATCAGAACCCCGCGGCATGTTGCGCGTTACGTCGCGCTCTTCACACTGACCACGAGGCGTGTGGCGCAAACACATTTTATGTCCATTTTTTTTTGCTATTTTGCTCCCCACAGGACATTGGCGCTGGTGCCATCGACATCAACGATGTCGCCGAGGAGACCATGGTGTGCCCACTCTTCAACGGCGCCGCCAAGGCACTGAGCGGTGAGCACCTCAACGTCAAGGATTGATTTAAGTAGTTGTGAGCCTGACACAGTGCGCCACAGCGCCTACACAGAATGGGTCAAAAGTGACTACTCCCGCCGCACTGCCGCGCACAACAACACCCTGAGCTTGATGATCATTCATACAGTAACATACAGTGCCAGCAACTGTGCCGTTTTTAGAGCGCACATGTCGCGGTGCCTCGAGAAACTGCGACACCGCACACCCCACGCAGCACCCACACCACACACCAATACCTACATACCCAACGCTCCGCCGCGCCGCGCCGCACGCGCCTCCGGCGCCCTCAACGCGACCGGCCGGTTCACCACCAACCTCTTCGGCAACATCGGCAAGACGTGCCAGGACGTCATCGACAACTCCGGCAGGGCCTGCGTCGAGGCCGCCGACAACTTCAACAAGTGCGCCGCCGAACTTCAAGGCGGCGCCGTGCGGTGGTGCGCCAAGGTGCAAGAGGAGCAGCAGCGGCGCCACGCCGCCTGGGAGAAGGAGGAAGGGATGAGGCGCCTGTACAGCAGGCAGCGCAAGCGCCGCGCCGTGCGCAACGCCGCCAGCCGCCGCGAGATGGCCGCCGCGGATGCGGCCCTGGAAGCGCAGGTAACGCAATACATGTTCACACCGTCATGTAGAGCGAGTGTGACCGGGTCGCACGTATTTACTCATTACACTCTCCAAGACCATTGTGCCAGACGAGGTGCGAGCTCGCAACTCGTCTATAGTGAACTTCAAGCATGTACTTCACATGTGAACGCATCCAGTGACCTCCGACTCACGGCGCACCGCTGCTTCTGCGACCTTGCACGCGCAGGAGAGGGCGCGCAAAGCATAATATATCATGAACTTCAAAGTACATACTTCACATATGAGTGCATCCGGTGACCTCCGACTCATGGCGCGCCGCTGCTTCTCAAACGCAGGAGAAGGCGCGCAAGGCATATATGTAATGAAGCCTTACACATTTACTTCACATGTAAGCGCATCTACTGACCTCTGACTCATACCGCAACGCTGCTTCTGCGGCCTCGCGCGCGCAGGAGAAGGCGCGCAAGGCATATATCACAAACTTCAAGTACATACTTCACATGTGACCCGCAATCCGGCGTTCTCCGACTCATGGCGCGCCGCTGCTTCTCAAATGCAGGAGAAGGCGCGCAAGGCGGCGTACGTCGCCGCGGGCAACGGCTCCCCAAGAATCGCCATCAACTTGATGGTCGCCGACGAGCGCGGCGCGATAGACGACGCGGAGAAGCTCCAGCGCGTGCGACGAGTGGCCTTGGCGGTGCAGCTCAAGCTCGACGAGGAGGTGAGCGCTGCCACAAACTGTTGATTCATTTTCATTGCTTTTTGATGTGCATATGGTGCGCCGAAACGTCATTCTGACATGCGATTTTGTGCTCTGGGCTACCACTCAATGGTGCGCCGACACGTCATTCTGACATGCGCTCTTGTGCTCTGGGCTGCCACGCACCGGGCGCTCAGGTGTGTTGTTCGCCGCGTGCGCTAGGTGTGTTGCTTGCGGCGTGCGCTTTCGTGCTCTGGAAGAGGGTGTGTGCTGGGGTGCGCGCTCTCAGTCACGGCGCGCAGAAAATCATGTGATCGGTATACGTTGAAGTATCACGCTTGCTACACGGTGACACGTTTGGTGTGTCACCAAACGACACAGTGCTCGGTGATGCTGATCGCTTCATCACATGTTAATTGGCTCACCTTGTGGGATCTTGAAAGTGTACCACGCAAAGGCCATGGCAGCGCGTCAAAAACGTCAATGAGCGTTGAGACGCTTTGACGCACGGCACACCTAGACTGCGCTCGACACTCATCGTTCACCTGGGCTGTGTTTCGCGCGCAGTGAGAAGCAAAAAATGTGGCACAAGCAGCGAGCCTGCTGACGCACATGTGTCCTCGTTGTCAATATCATCGATTATGTGTACTTATTATTCATTCTCGCGAAGGGCGCTCAAAGCCCAGATGGCTGATATCCAGCTTACTACCAGAATACACATGTGCCTTGTGCAAACCTGAAAGTCTTTCAACTCGCTTTGACGATCACTTCTGAACGACATCGCCACATGGCATCTCCCCCCCCCCACATGTGTACTGTTAATTAATTCTCGCTCAGGGCGCGAAAAGCCCAGATGAATGGTATTTAAGCTTGCTGTACGGAATTGACATGTCGCGTGCCAGTCTGAAAGTGTCTGAATGACAACCACTCAAACGCCGCCGCTTTGTGTACCTCTGCAGGCGGAGATTGTTGTGCCGGCGCACGGGCGCCCCCTGCGCTCCATCCTCAAGAAGGGCGATCATGCGCTACCGCTCGCCGCAGCGGTCGCCTTCGCCCGCTTCCGACGCGCTGCCCTGATGATGATGATGCTCCGAATGCGCGCCCGAGCGCCGTAGGCGCCAATACAGCTCAATACCCCGTGCACGACACGACGTGATATTACGACAACTCTGCGCCGCGCATGTACCAAGAGGCGTTGCGTCGGCGGCAGCGCCGAGGTGGCGCGTGAGGCACAGATGCCCCGCCGCGCGTACATGTGCGCTGTTTGGCGGTGCGCTTTGCCGATCTCTGCGACTGGCGCTGCATGCCGCAGCAGATGCTCAGCAGCGTGACAGCGGTCGACGTAGTTGTGACGCGATGCTGGCTTCGCATTGGCACATGGGGGGGTGATGCCCTGCGACAGAAGCAGCGGCACAGCGGCCGCAGCGTCAGCGGCGGACCAGCAGCAGCTGAGGCGCTGACCGGGGAAGTAGAGCAGCACAGCGGCGGCAGCAGCAGCGATCAATACGCCGCCTAAGACTGTGCATGCCGTAGGTAGCAGCAGGCTGTGAGCGGCAGCATGGGGGGGAATGCGCATGAGACATGTATGATGCGTGCTGGGGGGGTATGCTAGGGTATGACATGTATTTACTGAGGGTATGCTGTGGGACGTCTATGTTGTTTCACAAGGAATGGCAACTGTTATCTGTGTGGCACAAGAGTCAATTCTGCAGACGCGCGCAAGTCTTCTTCATGCATGTTTGCTGTCGGCATGTCCTGCCCACATGACAATTGCTGCCGCAAGTGTTTAATAAATGAATTACCGCAGTTGATGCGCCAAATTGGCCCCTTGCAGCAGTGCAATGCCTTTTCCGCAGCGGCATTCATGCAGGGTGAAGGGTGCAGCCATGCTCCTGGCATTTGCAAGTGAGGAAAGACAGCAGTCACACCTTGCGTGATGTGACAAGAACAGTGTTCCGCAATTTTCAACGATGACTGCGAGAAAGTACGATGGGCAAGGAGGCTGTGTCACCATGCCGATCATCAGGCCTGGAAATGCCTTCAAATTTTGACCAGTTGTAACACGCTACATGGCAGTTGTTAGCATGCCGGGAAGACAACCCTGCGACACTGAGCAGCTGAAGGCATGCCATTAATAAGCCTTGGTTTAACCATGTTACGCTACGAATTTTGCTGCATTGCAAGGGCGGGCAGCCAAAGGCGCTCACCATAGTGTCACACACACCGTCATGCGATGGGAGGAGAAAAGAAAGAAGAGGCATGGAGCATTCAGTTTATAGCACACAATTCCATTTCACACTTCACGACACCGACACAAGGAAACCTTCCACCACGGTCATGACGACCAATTGGAGTGCTGCTGATACAGCGCATGGCTGCCCAATCTCTCGCCAAAAACCCACAGATCGTTTCTTGAAACCAACAGCCCCACCTTGAGGGCGATTGGCACAGGGGCAGGGGGGGGGGGGGGGGCAGACTTCAACCACTTGACCTCAACTGGTGTGAGCGACGCGCTACAAAAGGCATAGTGAAGGTACCGGTCTTCTTCACTGCCTCACACACGGGACATGAACGCCAAACACGAGACACCGCCTTGCGCACAGCGCGAGCGCCTGCCCCGCTCTCACTGGCGCGGCGGCGGCATTGCACACGGCAGCTGAAAAAGCGCGGGAGAGAACTGGAGGCTGAGAACGGTCTGCGCGCGCGCGCTCGCGCCGCAAAGTGCGTACACTGCGCCGTGCGTCAGTCGGCGGCGCGCCGCGCGCGTGCATGTGTCTAGGGGGGGGGGGGTCGCCTTCGCTCCAGGGGCGAACGCGCATGTGGCGCCCGCAGCTCATGCGCGCTGCCCCCCGAAATACGGCGACAACAGATAAGAAACCGTAATGCGCGACAGGCCATTCGTTGATAGAGGGGTCTGGTGGCACTGCGCGCGGGCCCTACGGTGCAGGGCATTTTTTTGGTGTGTTTCAAATGGGGGGGGGGGGGGTTGGGGTGTTTTTCAAAGGCGGGGGGGGGGGGGGGGGGGGGGGGGGCCTTCACACAAGCCGCGGCACTGGACTCCGCATGCGTGCCGCTACTGTACAAGGTGCGCGCCGCTGCCGCCTGCCGCGCGTGCATAGAGAAACCGACAAGACGGAGAGGATGAAGACAGGCGGCGGCGGCGCTGTGTCAGGCTGAGCGCTGCTGCTGCTGCTGCCCTGCACGCAGCAGCGCTCAGCATCCGCCCTGACGCGCGCGCTGCCCGAAACTTGATGACTGGAACAGAAGCGCTGGGGCGCCTAACACAAGCTGGCGACCCACGGCAGCCTGCGGCCGGCAAACGGATTGACGGGCGGCTTCTCAGCACCCGCAGCAGCAGCAGCAGCGGCGATGACGGTGCGGTCAGACGGGGTGACGCACAGCCGCAGCTCCCCCGGCTGCAGCGGCGCCATGCCCTGCAGCAGCTGCAGGTGCTGCTGCTGCCAGCGCACGCGCCCTTCGCGCGCCGCCTCCTCCTGCTGCCGCCGCTGCTGCTGCTGCTGCTGCTGCGCCGGCGTAATAGTCGCGGCGACTCCCGCCGCGGCGTGCGCCGCGAATCCGCGCTGCGCCCAGCTGGGCCACTCCGCCCGCGCTGCCGCTGCCGCTGCCGCCGCCGCAGCCGCAGCGTCGCACTCCGCGGCGGCGCTGCACTGCGTAGATGGCAGCAGAGCCACCAGCGGCGCGGAGGCGACGGACGGCTGCTGCGCGGCTGCTGCATCCACGGACGGGCACACGCGGCCACTTGAACTTGACGATTGTACCGCTTCCTCGGGGGATTCCTCACCAGCTCTGCCGACGCTGAGCTCCTGCGGCAGCGCCGCGCCCGCCGGCGCAGCGGGCAGCGGGCGGGCCTCCTCGTCCACGGCGGCGGCAGCGTTGCTCAACTTCAAGTTGAAGAAGTCGTGCGACAGGAGCTGCGCGGCGGCCGGGCGGTCGTCGGGCTCCCACTGGAAGCACGCGCGCAGCAGCGCGCGCAGCGGCGCGGAGTGGCGCGGCGGCAGCGGCGGAGCGTCCCCCTGCACGGGGAAGTTAAAGTTGAAGTTTGAGTGACGGCGCAGGATTGCCTCGCACAGAGGTCGTGCATGGTGAGGTAATAGACAGGAGAGCGCTGAGTCCTGCCCTGGCCCGATGCTAACCCTGCCGCTACCTCAGGGGCAAAGTGACATACAAACCGCCACAGGTATGTGCACATGGCCCATTGCCTGACAAACAAGACACGCCAACCCTATATCTGATGGAAAGGTTGTACGCCACAGAGACTTCGTTCCACCACTTGTGCAAGGTGCGTGGAACTCCTGTCGCGGTTTGCACACTTCCAGTTCACGCCTTGCGACGCGGTGCAAGAGCCCAATGACGCGGCACACGTCACGCCGCTCTCGTGCGCGCGCGCGAGCGAGCGCGCTCCTGCCGCCATGCGCTGCGCATGTGCCGCCGCGCATACACACACGACCACAGCCCGCGCGCGCAAGCGCAGAGCACAGCAGCGCCACAGCGAGCCCGACACCGCACATCCCCCGCCCCCACGCCACGCAGCTGTGTTGCGCATGTGCCGCCACGCACCTACTTCTGAAGTATGCGAATGCAAGCACACAGCGCGCACAGCAAGCGCAAAGCAGCGCCAAAGCAAGCCTCACGCAAGCAAGCAGCGTGCCCTCATGCTCACGCACCTGCCGCCGCGCGTTGCGCGTGTGGCGCAGCAGCGCGACCGGCGACGTCGCGCACACACTTCTGAAGTATCCAAACACACAGCGCGAACACGCAAGCGGAAAGCGCCAAGCACCACCAAGGCGAGCGCAAAGCGGCACCATATCGAACCGACACGGCACATCACACCACCCTACTGTGCACGCACCTGCCGCCGCGCGTTGTGCATGTGGCGCAGCAGTGCGACCGGCGACGTCGCGCCCGCGGCGCTCCAAGGCGGCGCGCCCGTCGCCATCTGCAGCAGCGCTCCGCCGAACCCCCAGATATCGACCGGCAGACCGTGCGCTGAGCGCTGGAGCACCTCTGGCGTGATAAGATAGGGGAATTTAATAAATCAGTCTTAAGTCTTGGTCTTATTACAGTATTGGTAAAATGGCTTAGTCTTAAGTCTTGGTCTTATTCGCATAAGGTTGTAACTCAACTGCACACGCCTGAAATAGTGGTGAACACGGAAGGAAAGGTAGCAAGTTTGCCTAAAATTGTAAAGGCCAGCATGCGTTCATAGTGACCCTGGCAATGGCACGAGTGATCCGCAGCCGATGCATACTGCAACAACGTCATAGCACCTCACAAATATTCCATCTGCAGGTAAAAGCAAGGCTGATGGTGGACTTGTGGTGCGCGGGTACAGGTACGGGACAAGATGACAGCTCTAGATCCCAGTGACTGGAGCAGAGCAGCTGACCCATGCACTCGCATCACACGCTGCAATGCTGAAGCTTCATTGCAGACAGCAGCGGAAGTGGCGCTCTTTGAAACTTCAAGATGTCAACTTTGCCATCAACTTCAAGTCCTCACCAGGTGCCATAAAGTACGGAGTTCCCTGAACAGAGCCGGAGGCGCTAATGCCGCGTGCAGTATTGTCCGCGGGCACGACGACGCTCGTGCCGAAGTCCGCGAGCTTGAGGACACCGTTGGCGCCGACCAGCATGTCTGAGGAGTTGCACAGCAAGTTGAAGTTGAAGTTGGGTCAGGCCTTCCGATGGAGTTTCGATGCGATGATTAGTACCAAATAAGTATTCCAATCATTCATCATTGACCACTGACCAGCATGTCTGGAGGAGTTGGCCATCGACGTCAAGTTGAAGTTGAGTCAGCGTTGGCCATGCGATCAGCATGTCTCTCAAGTTTTTTTGCCGTGCATGGAGGTGACATTGAAGTTGTGTGGAGGCTTCCGACTGAAGTGTTGATACGATCATTAATAGCGCTTGAGGACGCCGTCGGCGCCGACCAGCATGTCTGAGAGTTTTTCCCAGCGACATCAAGTTGATGGTGGGATTGGGTCAGGACTCCACGTCTGATGCAAATTTCAATGCGGTAATTGACATCAAAAAGTATTCCAATTGCTTGTCATTGACCACTGACCAGCACGTCTGAGGAGTTGGGACACACGTCAAGTTGACGTTGAAGGTGGGTCACATCAAGTTGACGTTGACAAAGTCGGGTCAGGGCGTCCAATCGGTACAATGATCGGTATTGGCAGATCATTTAACCAGCATGTCTGGAGAATTTTCCCATCAACATCAAGTTGAAGTTGGGTCAGGACTCCCCCTGTCCGATGGAAGAAGCTTTGATACGACGACTGTTACCAAGACAGTATTCCCATCGTTCATCATTGACCACTGGCCAGCATGTCTGAGAAGTTGGCCACACATCAAGTTGACACTGAGTATGGGTCAGAGCTTCCAATCGAAGTTGCGGGTGCGGTGATGGATATCAGAACTTAGTATTCCGTATTCCAGACGTCCTTAATCGATGATTATCGAATGCTATCGATTATCGAATGATAACAACAATCGAACGATAATGCCCTTGTACCTCAAAGCAGGTGCATTCACCTGCTGCTGTATCAGAGTGTATTATCAAACCTGGGTGCATCTTGGTCCAGCCAAATGCCACGTAAAAAGTGATGCTGCACTTAGGTTTGGGGTTAGGGCTAGTTTTAGGACAAGAATGTAGGTCTGGAATTGGGGTTAGGATCAACAGCCTTAACTCACTTGAGCCCTTGATGTCGCGGTGAGCAATGTGGCGGCCGTGCAGGTACCTGCGTGCGAGTGCGCAATAACGCATACGTGAACGGTGAGGAGGGGGCTCGCAAGCGTCAACCATGAACTTCAAAAAACCTTGAAAACAAAGGGTAAGTCGCCATCATCGTCAACCAGAAAACATGCAAATCACACAAACGATGTCAAGCGCGCACGCCACATCAGTCACTCGTACCGTAAACTGCCTTGCACACGCCTTCTGGGTGCCGCGCGGTGAGTGAGCACACATGCCGCATTTGCGCGTGTGCTCAGGGTTAGGGTTAGGGTCAGTGTCAATGTCTCGGTGCAGAATGAGGCCGCTGTGCAGGTGGCTGCACGCGCGCTGCGAGCGTGGACGAGCTTGGCTTAGAAACTGGCAGACCGCAGTCCGTGCGCGCCGCGCCGCTGCGTCGGCTGTCGAGCGAAACGGCTGTACTTGATGTGCTTCCAAGTATGTGGAATACTTTGCCATAGTATCATGATGATAGGTCTTGAGTACATGACCACACGTCTCTGTCTTTGCGCCGGACAAGCGGGCATGTTCCATGGGTGGCGCAGCGTGCGCGACGGCGCTGCGAAGCACGCTTGACCATTCGAGCATTTGCACGCACTGAGGTTGGCCCATGACGAGCGCACGACGAGCACACACGCATGCGCTGTGCGAGTGCGCCTCGATCAGTATGTGAGCGTGGAGAAGGGACTGAAGCGGCTGCGCTGCTACGCTACCAACCTCACTGTGTCACATGGAAGAAGACAAAAAAGTACGACGAAAGTTAAACTTGCGCTGGACGATATTTTCAACTAGTAATGAGGCCAAGAGAAATGTAATGTGGCACTCATGCTATGCCCGCGAGCGCCTGGCGCGCGTACCAGCGCGTCATGGGCTCGGAGAAGGGTTCAAAGCGGCTGAAGTGCTGCAACTTCAAGTTCAAGTAGTCAAGTTCACACCACCAATCTCACTTTGTCAAATTAGGTAACAGTGTGCATTTCAAAAAGTTCGACGTACGAATACGAAGGACAATATACTTCAAGTTGAAGTAGGGCACTCACGCTATGCCCGCCAGCGCCTGGCGCGCGTACGAGCGCGTCATGGGCTCGGAGAAGGGGCCGAAGCGGCTGAGCAAAGCGGCAACGCTGCCGCCTGGGACCCACTCCTGGAAGATGCGCAGCTCCGTGCCGTGGGTCTCGGTGCCCTGTGGAGCACAGCATGGCATCAAAGTGAGGACGCAGCGGTAGGTAGGGATGGTAATGCTCTGCGCAGTGCTCTGAAAGGGCGGGGTGCAGCAGAGCAGCAGTGCTCTCGAGGGGGGGGGTGGGGGTGCAGCAGTTTGGAAATAGGACGAAAACTAAATGGAAAAATGTAGAGTGTGATAACGAATTATAAAACAACGCGTTGTTTTCGTTAGTTTTAGTTGTTCGTTATATAACGGACAACTAACGAGAGCGCTCGACGCAAATTCGTTGTTTCGCATTTTTGTACAAGTGCTCTGCAGCTCGTTTGCACGAGCTCTGCTGCACCGTGTGACGACGATGGCGGCACGTATGAGATGCGCTGGTGTGCCAAACAGCGTACCGCCATCACTGCCTGACCCTGTCGCGAGTTCTGCTATGCTTGCTCAAGGCATGACCACTCAGCACGAAGACAAGAATTGCACGGGGGGGCACGAGGGCCGAGTGTTTGCACGGGGGCACACGTCGAGAGCTGGCTTACACATTCAAGTGCTTGCTTTCATACTAGTCGGCCGCCCACTCTGAGCTCCTCATCTTAACACACACACTGCACACCAAAGATTCCAAGATCAAGTTCCGGTTAAAGTTCAACATGAGTTAACAATGGTGCTCTTTGTGGTATGATTTATAATACATAAATGGCTTAGCATTGTACAACTGCTTTAGAGCTAGAGTAACTCGCAACAGGGCGACTGAGATGCTTTGCAAGTCCAAGAGGGGAAAGTAGCTCCTCTCCAACGCTACCTCATCCCAGGATGGTAGGCATTACTGGTAGTATACAGCAGCAACGATAAAATAACGAATATATATTAAACAACGAATAACTAACAAATGGTGGAGCAACAATACCGAACAACTAACTATAGCAATAGTTGTCACACTGTAGAAAAATGCACATTTTTGAAGTTTTCCATGTTTTTGATGAAGATGATGGGATTTACTGCTCCGTGCCGTGGATCTCGGTGCCCTGCGGCGCAGAGCGGCGCATCAGAACGAGGGCGCACATGTTGTGATCGGGCAGCGGTAGACCGGTATTGTGATGCTGTGCGCAGTGCTCTGGACGCAGTGCTCTGGGCGCAGTGCTCTGGAGGGGGGGAGTGCAGCATGACTCCAACCATAAACTAAGTCAATCACCCACTCACTTACCAGGAAGTGCACAATGTTTGGATGCTGCAAGTCGCGCATGAGCGCTGCCTCGTGGTGCAGCTTGCGCGGCGTGCCGGGCGACGCGCGCGGCGGCAGCTGCAGCAGCTTGACCGCCGCGAGCTTGCCCGTGGCGTCGTCCATGGCCAGGTGGACGGAGCCGAAGGAGCCGTGCGCTATCTCCTGCCCAATCTGCGCAGCGCAGCGCGTGCGCGTGCGTCGTTTTTCCGTCAGTGATTCATGATGTTTCTTCGTCGTGATTCATGAGTGATCATCATTGCTGACATGTGCATGGCGAGGTGGACCGAGCCAAAGGAGCTGTGCGCAATCTCCTGACCGATCTGCGCAGCGCGGGCGAGCGCGTCGTTCTCATATAATGATTTTGTGATTCAGACTTGAGTATGATTTTAACATTTCCTGACGCATAAACGGAGTGCTGGCCAGCCAGAGCAGTCAACTTCGTGTGGGCAATAACCTCCCGCCAAATCTGCGCAGCGTGCGCGGCACACGTGCATCGCTCTTGTGCATCAAACTGTTTGATACTTGTGAAGCATTCGACCATACTGTTGGCACGCATCACAGCTCGCGGCCGCTCCTGGCGCTGACGCGGGTGAATGCCGCCGCGTACCCAATGATGATGCCAGATTGCTCGAGGAGCCGCGATATCCCATCAACTTCAACGTCAGTGGGTCTGTCAGAGCGCTGCCACGAGCCCCAGAAGCCGACGCAGCCCCCGACAGCAAGTGCGCATGCGTGCCACCACGCACGCTGTCGCGCACCCTCTCTTGAGTATGATTTTAACATTTCCTGACGCATAAACGGAGTGCTGGCCAGCCAGAGCAGTCAACTTCGTGTGGGCAATAACCTGCCGCCGAATCTGCGCAGCGTGCGCGGCACACGTGCATCGCTCTTGTGCATCAAACTGTTTGATACTTGTGAAGCATTCGACGATACTGTTGGCGCGCATCACAGCTCGCGGCCGCTCCTGGCGCTGACGCGGGTGAATGCCGCCGCGTACCCAATGATGATGCCAGATTGCTCGAGGAGCCGCGATATCCCATCAACTTCAACTTCAGTGGGTCTGTCAGAGCGCTGCCACGAGCCCCAGAAGCCGACGCAGCCCCCGACAGCAAGTGCGCATGCGTGCCACCACGCACGCTGTCGCGCACCCTCTCTTGAGTATGATTTTAACATTTCCTGACGCATAAACGGAGTGCTGGCCAGCCAGAGCAGTCAACTTCGTGTGGGCAATAACCTCCCGCCGAATCTGCGCAGCGTGCGCGGCACACGTGCATCGCTCTTGTGCATCAAACTGTTTGATACTTGTGAAGCATTCGACCATACTGTTGGCACGCATCACAGCTCGCGGCCGCTCCTGGCACTGACGCGGGTGAATGCCGCCGCGTACCCAATGATGATGCCAGATTGCTCGAGGAGCCGCGATATCCCATCAACTTCAACTTCAGTGGGTCTGTCAGAGCGCTGCGACGAGCCCCAGAAGCCGACGCAGCCCCCGACAGCAAGTGCGCATGCGTGCCACCACGCACACTGTCGCGCACCCTCTCTCTCGCCTACAAAAACGGCGGACCTCATGACTCTGATTCTGACTCTTACTCTCTTGAGCGCGCCATCCGACTGACCTTCCAGTGGCTGGGGCCCTGCTCCACGAGATCGCTGCCGTCGCGCGGCGCGGCGGCAGCCGCCAGTCCCACACGCCACCCCTGCGTGCCAGCGGGCGCGCGCTGCTGCCGCGCCTTGGCCGCCGCGGCGGCGGCAGCAGCGGCGGCGGCAGCGGCAGCGGCGGGCGCCGGCACGCAGCGCGGCGGCACGTCGCTCGACCGCGCAATAGCACCGGCGCTGCGCGTGCGGCGGCCCAGAAGCGTGGGCTCCGACGTTGGGCAGCGCACCGCCGCCGCCGCTGCTGGCGCGCACGCGCACCCGCAGTGGCACGCGGACGCTTGAGCGCCGCTGCTGGTGCTGACGGCAGCAGCAGCCGCCACTCCTGCTGTGGATTTGGGTCGCAGCGCCGGCAGCGCCGCCCACACGTGGTCGAGCCAGTTCGCGAGCAGCAGCCACACGTGCAGCAGGCACACGGTGGCGGCGGGCTCGAGCTGGGGCGCGCACGCGCACGCGCTGCATGCCGAAGTTGAAGAATTGGCGGGGGGGTGGAATCTACGGTTAGAGACGAGTGGTGTTCGTTGAGTGTTATTGTTCACCATCAGCCAGAGTAGAAGGGAAGAATGCCAGGGGTAGGTATGGGCGGTTGGCGATCAGCGGCACAGTGAAACTGTTCACATCCACAGAACGATCACTAGCCGTACTTCGGCTAATTGACAATTACGCGGAATAATACAGTGACGGTATTGCTTTGGCTTGTGTCACCTCAAACACAGTTGTCGGTGACCTAGGTGAACAGCGGACCAGCTTGCTTTGTCGTACGTGAGTAGCTGTACAGGTTTTTTCAGCCTGAGGTGGCGGAACGGAAGCACGCATACCGCCGAACTGTCATCTTGCCGGAGCAAGACGAGAAGCAGCAGAAGCAGGCGAGACACCCTCCATTCGATGTTTGCATGTGCGGATTTCGATGCGCCCACATTGTTCGGTTCTTCATATTCAACAGTTGACGTTGAAGTTCGTACCTGCTCGCAACCAATGTGCCGCAGGCTCGAGCTGTGATCATCATGCTGCGCCTGCCTGCCCTCACGTTAGCATGGTCCAGCCGAAAGCCATCTGCAAGTCCAGGCATTGCACGGGATTGCATGGGTTCAACTGGGTCCAGATCCGCGCGCCCTCGCATCAACTATGCAATGTTGCTGTCTCGCTCTGTGCTGCTGGGCCATGCGCCGACATGACTTGAATACTGTCCCAAACCTCACAGCCCAGCCGACCCTGCTCCAACAGCTACAGCTTGCAAAACCTGCACACCTCGGTGTCCAGTTTTCAAAGTGGCTCCCTGAATCTCGCTAAGGGAAGAAGCAAGTGGCGACCAGACCCACCTGATGGCGGCAGGCACATTTCCTGGGTGCCCGCACTGTCCACCCCTTCTTGCAGTAGCTTGCTACTGTTTTTGCTGCTTGCAGCGCTCCTTAGCTGCCACCTCCGCACACTGAGATCGGAACTCTAAAAAATCAGCGACGAAGCTGGGGGCTCTCCTTGCTCTTGCTCCAGCGCTGCTCCCGCCTGCGGCAATGCCTCCACACGTTAGCTCCTTGTGATTCTCGATCTCTGCTTGAACGCCGTGCTTTGCTCCCGCTGCAACAACTGTGAGTAGACAGATGTGCTGCGGTCCAATGCGGGTTGGCGCGCGAGTCACTCCTTGGTTTCCGAGTGAACTGAAAGCAGGAGTCCTGGGTCGTAGACCAGACCCAGACCCAACCCGGGTTCGTGTGCGGCTGAGCAACGCGACGCTGAATTCATCAGCGCTTGGCTTTGAGGGGCGTATATAACAAACTGTCTCCCGCAGAGCATACTTCGAAGTATGATGTAGACACAATATCATTAGCGACGGCTCCCAGAGCACACATGGTGTGCCTAAGCGCATCTCATTTAAAACTACAGATACCACTACGCCCACTACACACCCTCCCCTGCAGGTGCGGAACTCCCAGCAACTGCTTCACTGTAATCAAGCTCCAACACACATGTCCGCCCTCAGTTCGCGGGCGACACTTCAGCGCCATTGTGGTTGCAGCAAGCCCCACAATATGGTGCCATCACAGTTAGGTCCGACAAAGCTGCTGCTGCTGCTGCTAGCAAGCGCGCAGGCTTGACGTGCCTGTACTGCATACGTACATACCTTCTCCGCAGTGCTCATGTTGAAATTTCATACTGATGTGTATATACATGCATGATACCTAAAGCATACCACAGGGACGTGGTGATACCTGCATACCTTCTCGCGGTACGCCTCGTCTACAGCTCCGGCGCCATGAACTTGCAAACCGCGTTGTGAAGGACGCGTGGGACAAGGCGTTTGAACATGTAGCTGGGGCCATCGTCAGCACCAGCACGGCGAGCAACACCCGTGTACTTTTATTGATTCTTGCTCAGGGCGCGAAAAAGCCCAGATGAATGGCATCTACCTTGAAGCTTGCTGTACGGAATCTACATGTCGTGTGACAGTCTGTGTACTTTTTATTAATTCTCGCTCAGGGCGCGAAAAAGCCCAGATGATTGGCATCTAGCTGTAAGGAATCTATATGTCGTATGACAGTCTGAAAGTGTCGCAACGACCACCACTCAAACGCCGCCGCCGCCAAATGGCATCTCGGGGTCCTCCCCTACGTCCTCCTCCATGTGCCCCCCCCCCCTGGATTCTGCCATGTGTGTCATGACACGGCCAGAGTACGCCATGTGGAGCGCTGCCGATAGTGCCGAGCGTAAGCGCGCCAGGGCGATGCCCTTAAGAGCTTTAGGGCGCGCCCCTCCGGGCACTGACATCCTGCTGGCATACTCCGTCGCCACAGCCTCCAGCAGCTTCCGCCCCTGCTCCCCGATGCTGCCAAATGACCCTATTGCCAAAGTGGCAAGTAGTCTGTGTACTTTTTATTAATTCTCGCTCAGTGCGCGAAAAAGCCCAGATGATGGTCTAACTTGATGCTGCTGTACGGAATCTGCATGTCGTGTGACTTCTGAAAGCGTCTCAACAAAATCAAACGCCGCCGCCGCCAAATGTGTACTTTTTATTAATTTTCGCTCAAGGCGCAAGAAAGCCGAGATGAATGGCATCTAACTTGAAGCTTGCTGTACGGAATCTACATGTCGTGTATGAAAGTGTACCTTCCGAGGGGCGCGCCCAAAATGGTGCTGGTGTGCGCGCATGCTAACATCTGCAGTGCAGCCCTCGGGCCTTTTGAAGCGGAGGAATACATTGATACTTCAAGTATACTTCTACATGTAAACTACATGGTGCACAATTGGGACGAGACAAGTCGATTACTCGTTACTCGTACTCGTAGAAGCACTCGTACGCAAGACGCCACTGCAGCAGCAACCACCTACGCAGCAGCCGCCGCTGCGGCCGACAGCAGGTGGTGGCACTGGTGCGGATGCTGCTTGCGTACTTGACGCCAGTGGTCTGCAGTTGCAGTGTAGCCTGAAGCGCCCCAATCAGAGTGCGCTTGCAGATGCCGTCGCTACCGAGCTTGCAAATAAGGTGGAGGCGGACCTGCAACAGCTGCCGCAGGGCACGCAACGCACGCAAGCACTTGCTCGATTCCGGTCGCAGCGCCACATGCACTCGATCGGCATGGCATTCCTCAACGAGCCCATGTACTCCACAACGGCTTCGTTCGATGGCCTATCCTGGCAGCTGGCCATCAAACGCGCCATCGGAGTAGAGGAGCAGACGGCAGGCTGCAGGCTGTGCGGGAAGTCGCCGGGCGGCACCCTGCATGCACGGCTGTGTCAAGCGCCACGCGTCAAGGCGCACGACACCATTGTCCACAATAGCGTCAAGAGGGCCACGCAGCGCCTCCTGCGGCAATACCTCAAAACGGGACTGGTGGACGAGGACTACACGCCGTTTCTGGGGTCTGCCGGGCCGCCGGGGAGTCGCAGGATGGACATCGTGCTGCCTGCCGACGCCTTCTCGGTGACCGGCTACAACGACCCGACACGCCACCTACCGCTCATGGTGGACGTTACCTGCTTCGAGGCACAGGTGGCGTCGCGGGCGGCGAAGACTGCAGCAGACCCCGAGCGATGCTGCCGCGACCAAGAGGCCGCCAAGACTACCCACTATTCTGGTCATTATGATCAGAATTGCTACAAACTTGCCACATTGGCAATAGGGTCATTTGGCAGCATCGGGGAGCAGGGGCGGAAGCTGCTGGAGGCTGTGGCGACGGAGTATGCCAGCAGGATGTCAGTGCCCGGAGGAGCGCGCCCTAAAGCTCTCAAGGGCATCGCCCTGGCGCGCTTACGCTCGGCACTGTCGGCAGCGCTCCACATGGCGTACTCTGGCCGTGTCATGACACACATGGCAGAATCCAGGGGGGGGGGGCACATGGAGGAGGACGTAGGGGAGGACCCCGAGATGCCATTTGGCGGCGGCGGCGTTTGAGTGGTTGTCGTTGCGACACTTTCAGACTGTCATACGACATGTAGATTCCTTACAGCTAGATGCCAATCATCTGGGCTTTTTCGCGCCCTGAGCGAGAATTAATAAAAAGTACTCGTACTGTACGAGTACTCTGCACGAGTACTCGTACTTTTTATTAATTCTCGCTCAGGGCGAGAAAAAGCCCTGATGATGGTCTAACTTGATGCTGCTGTACGGAATCTGCATGTCCTGTGACTTCTGAAAGTGTCTCAACGACAACCACTCAAACGCCGCCACCGCCAAATGACATTTCGGGACATGATTTCGGAGGCCGTACTTGTACAGGACGAGTACTTATGATCTTGTATTTATAGCAGCCCCAAGGTGGGCAGGACGAGTACTCTTACTTTTTATTAATTCTCGCTCAGGGCGCGAAAAAGCCCAGATGATTGGCATCTAGCTGTAAGGAATCTACATGTCGTATGACAGTCTGAAAGTGTCGCAACGACACTTACTTTGTCACATCTGTCACATGAAGGGTACATGTCATACTGTTTACGACTTCTATAGTACAGCCTGCACGAGATGCGGATAGGTATGTAGCTGTAGCATGTAGCACCATGGCGTAGCAGAGATCATGAAAAGAATGTCATGGCGGCGGCGGGAGGCCCGTATTGCCAACTCTGAATCAGCGCAGAAATGCAAGGAATCCGATCTAGCGTGCGCACAAGCGCAGGATATTAGCACCAGTGCTGCAGATGGCAATGGCGCTTGTCAACAGGACGACGGCACGAGTGGCAGCAGCAGAGCAACTGGAGACGGACGCGCAGCGCACAAACGCAAGAGGGCACAGAATGACGGTTGGTCAATTTCCGATCAAGCAGGCGAAGGGGAGCACACGGGCGGGCAAAGTGCAGTCAAGCGCTCTAGAACAGGTCATAACAGTCTGGAACAGCAACGTCTGATGCTAGACGACGAAGCTGGAGGTGGAGGCAGTGCGGACCCGGAGTACAAGTGCAACTTATGCGACCTCGTGGTGAAGAAGGGCATGTCGCTGCTCTCGTTACAGCAGAGGTTAAACGCCCACATCGCGGCGAAGCACCAGCGCAAACACCACAGTGGGACAGCAACAACGTTCCTGGAGCGCTCCGACCTCAGCACGTCGCACTTGCAAACCATCTACACCGAGTGTGCCTTGTGCAAAAACCTGTTTCATGCCAACAAGACATTCAGAGTGGACAGCAGCGATGCCAGCGCGGGCAAGCACTGTTGCAAATGCAGGCCTATCACTTCACCTGCTGCAGTGGCGGCAACATTGTCAACAACAGCATCAGCAGCACCGCTAGCACCTGATGCATCGACGGCAACAGCTACCACGTCGCTGCCACAGCAGCAACCGGCGTGCACACCCATCGGCAACCCCTACGCAAAGGGACCAGCGCACGCGCAGCAGGCACCTGCTGCTCAGGCTGGTGGCAGCAGCTCCTCCGGCAGCTCAAAGAGGCCGGAACGCGGGGGCAGCAGTGCTACACGAGGGGGTCGGGGTCGCAGTGGAGGGCGCGGACGTGGCAATGGAGGACGCGTTCGCAGCGGCAGCAATGATGCAGACATCAGCAGTAGCAGAGCGACTAGCGGCAGCAGAACCGGAGGCGGCAGCAGCAGCGGTGCCGGCGGCGGCAGTGCAGCCGGTACTAAGGACAGCGGCGCTGGCAACGGCCGCAGCAGTGATGCCAGCAGCCGCCGGCGCAGCGGCGGTGCTAGCAACAGAGGCAGTGGCGCGCGAACTCAAAACGGCCGCGGTGGCCGTGGCAGCGGTCGCAGCAGCGACAGCGGCGGACGAGGCTGTGGTCGTGGCGGCCGCGGCGGCGGCGGAGGGGCCCCCAGAGCGGCAGGTGCGGCGACAGCAGCGGCAGCGCCAGGCCCTGCAGGCGCAGCAGGTGGGGCAGGTGGGCTTTTCACGTGGACCATCTCAACCCCCGCAGTCGCAGCAGTGCTTGACAGCATCAGCCTCGATGAGCTGTGCAAGCTGCAGTTCGCGACAACTAGAAGCCTTGCTAGACCACGCAATCGTCGCTATATGGGAGCTGCACTGGAGAACGCAGCAACACATCTGTTGGCACACACAATGACGATGTTCGTCAATGCGGCGCGGGAGCCAGATTCCGCAGGGCGGGTGCAGCGACTGCAAAGATCCACGATTCTACACCACCTCATGCCATCACTCATCACCTCCACCGATGGCGCACCTGGCATCACTCGCTCCGACAGAATCAGAATGTTGGCACGCGGTGAGCTTGACCGGTTGGTGCCAGCGCTCCTCGCACACGCGCGTGCGCACCGGCGCTGGCGCGCGCGCCAGCAAACGGAGGCAGCGATCAACGCCTACGTCCTACAGTGCATGGGCACACGGGGGGGGCTACAGCAGGCAGCGCGTTTCCTTCAGCCCAAAACGGTGGCGATACCTGATGATGACTGCTTTGCCGCCATGCAGTCCAAACACCCCCCCGCTGCGCCAGGGGAACAACTCCATGAGCTATCCGGCATGGTTGATCAGCTTGTGGCGAAAGCAGCCGACATGCCAGCAGAACTCAGCCTGTTACAGGGGGAGGGAATTGAGCCAGAGACGGTTGCCAAGCTCATCCAGCGAGCAAGCCCTTACAGTGGAGCAGGCCCATCGGGGCTGCGCTACAGCCACCTGCAGGATGCGCTACGCACAAGCTGGGGACGGCATGAGTTTGCTGCTGTCCTCACACGGTGGCTTCAGACCGTTATGCGGGAGGCTGCGCGGCTGCCGGATGCCTTCTGGCAGTTGCATGGCGCGGGGCGCCTGACGCCACTTGCAGAACAACAGGAAGATGGTACAGCTAAGCAGCGGCCCATCGTTTGCGGCGAGGTGCTGCAGCGACTATGCACTTCGGTGTACGTGGCAGACCGCAAAGACTTCCTGGCGGAGCTCCTTGAGCCAGACGGGCAGTATGGGGTAGCCGTCTCAGCAGGAGCGGAGAAAGCGGCCATGGCCGGCAAACTCGCGTATGAGCTCGGTCACTGGCAGTTCATGCTGGACCTCAAGAATGCCTTCAACATGGTGTTCGTCCTGGCGGCAGCGGAATGGGTAGCAGCACAGCTGCCGGACTTCCTCGACTACTTCATCGGCACATACGTTCGCACTCGGCCACGCCTGCTGTTCCAGCACGTTGACGGCTCCACGCGCATCATCATGTCTCAGCGCGGGTTTAAGCAGGGGGACCCCGCGGCACCGATGCTCTTCTGCGGCGCCATTGCTCAGTGCTTGAAACGGTTCAATGAGGCGGCGGCTGCGCAGCGCGCGCGGAGGCGGATGGGCGCCTACATGGACGATGCCAACGTCCGAACAGGCGCTTGCACGCTGACTCAGGATGACATACAGGGGGTGGCGCAGCTCAAACAACACTTTGCGGAGGTGGGGCTGGAGCTAAACCTCACCAAGTCACGCGCGCTCCTGGCAGGGGGCATGTGGTGACAGACCACGAGCGGCAACTGCTGCAGCAGCTGGGCGTTCAGCTAGTGGGGGATACGGATGAAAATCAGAACCGTGGAGCTGTGTTGCTGGGGGTGCCGGTGGGCCACAGCAGCTTTGTGGACGCATGGCTGCGCAGGGAAGCGGGTGCAGGCGGGGCAGGGGCTCGATTTGCAGAGCGATGCGCGCGCCTGACATCTCCGAGGGCTATGTTCAGGTTACTGCGCTACTGCGTGGTGCCTCGCATGACGTACTGCCTGCGCACCATTCCCACTACGCAGACAGCGCCAGCCGCCAAGGAGTGGGATCGGGTCACGCAGTGGGTGCTTGAGCACTCAATGGGCCTGCAGCCACCAGGCCAGACCTGGCGCCAGTTTGAGCAAAGTGGGGCCCACTTCCATCTGGCAGCGCACGGCCCAGCCTTACAGCAAGCGCGACTCCCAACACGGCATGGCGGCCTTGGCATTACCAGCGCCTGCGACATCGCTGATGCTGCGTATGTGGCGGGCACGTTGCAAGCGCTGCAACCAGCACTCTCTGGATGGGCGGGGGTGCTGCAGCAGGCGGCTCCTCAAGCGGCTGCAGACAACGCTGCTGAGGATGCGGCAACACAAGCGGCACCGGCAGCAGCGGCAGCAGCACCAGCACCAGCAGCATCAGCAGCGGCAACTGTTGAAGCGGCAGCGGCGGTTGCCAGTGGAGGCGCGACCGCTCCGGCAGCGGCAACTGCATCAGCGGCTGGCCGCGCTTATGGCGCAGCCATTCCGGCAACACACGACGCAGCTGCCGCTGGATCAGGGGCCGCGGCGGCAGCACAGGCGGCACCAGCGGCAGCAGCAGCAGCGGCGGCGCACGGCGCAACTACTCCGGCGGCAGCAGCAGCGGCGGCAGCAGCAGCTGCTCCAGCATCAGAGGCTGCTGCAGCAGCGGCAGCACATGTTGCACCTCAAGTGGCCTCGGCGGCATCACTAACTGCAGCATCAACAGCAGCGGCTGCGGGCATAGGCAATACAGCTGCTACAGGCCCTACTAGCCTAAGGGCTGCTGCAGCACCTGCAACAGGAGCAGCGTCGGCAGGCGGCGCCGCAACCGTGCCGGCTGCGACAGCGGCAATGGCGGTGGCAGCGGCCAATGCGGCAGGTGCTGCACCAACACCTGCGGCAGCAGCAACACCACTGGCAGCAGCAGCAACGGCAGGCGGCGCAGCTGCAGCACCAGCGCACGCAGCAGCGGCAGCCGTCAATGCAGGCGCTGCGCGTTCCACACCAGCAATGCTACAAGGCGCAGCAGCAGCAGAGGTGGCGCGCCTGCCCCTCATGCGGACGATCGCCACAGCTGCCACATCTCTACGTGCAGCAACAGGTGACAAGCTGGAACATATACTGCCACCAGCGCTAACGCCACTGCAGCAGCAACCACCTACGCAGCAGCCGCCGCTGCGGCCGACAGCAGGTGGTGGCACTGGTGCGGATGCTGCTTGCGTACTTGACGCCAGTGGTCTGCAGTTGCAGTGTAGCCTGAAGCGCCCCAATCAGAGTGCGCTTGCAGATGCCGTCGCTACCGAGCTTGCAGATAAGGTGGAGGCGGACCTGCAACAGCTGCCGCAGGGCACGCAACGCACGCAAGCACTTGCTCGATTCAGCGCCACATGCACTCGATCGGCATGGCATTCCTCAACGAGCCCATGTACTCCACAACGGCTTCGTTCGATGGCCTATCCTGGCAGCTGGCCGTCAAACGCGCCATCGGAGTAGAGGAGCAGACGGCAGGCTGCAAGCTGTGCGGGAAGTCGCCGGGCGGCACCCTGCATGCACGGCTGTGTCAAGCGCCACGCGTCAAGGCGCACGACACCATTGTCCACAATAGGGTCAAGAGGGCCACGCAGCGCCTCCTGCGGCAATACCTCAAAACGGGACTGGTGGACGAGGACTACACGCCGTTTCTGGGGTCCGCCGGGCCGCCGGGGAGTCGCAGGATGGACATCGTGCTGCCTGCCGACGCCTTCCCGGTGACCGGCTACGACGACCCGACACGCCACCTACCGCTCATGGTGGACGTTACCTGCTTCGAGGCACAGGTGGCGTCGCGGGCGGCGAAGACTGCAGCAGACCCCGAGCGATGCTGCCGCGACCAAGAGGCCGCCAAGACTACCCACTATTCTGGTCATTATGATCAGAATTGCTACAAACTTGCCACATTGGCAATAGGGTCATTTGGCAGCATCGGGGAGCAGGGGCGGAAGCTGCTGGAGGCTGTGGCGACGGAGTATGCCAGCAGGATGTCAGTGCCCGGAGGAGCGCGCCCTAAAGCTCTCAAGGGCATCGCCCTGGCGCGCTTACGCTCGGCACTGTCGGCAGCGCTCCACATGGCGTACTCTGGCCGTGTCATGACACACATGGCAGAATCCAGGGGGGGGGGGCACATGGAGGAGGACGTAGGGGAGGACCCCGAGATGCCATTTGGCGGCGGCGGCGTTTGAGTGGTTGTCGTTGCGACACTTTCAGACTGTCATACGACATGTAGATTCCTTACAGCTAGATGCCAATCATCTGGGCTTTTTCGCGCCCTGAGCGAGAATTAATAAAAAGTACATGTCAATCATCTGGGCTTTTCGCGCCCTGAGCGAGAATTAATAAAAAGTACTCTTACATGATTTCGAAGGCTGTCCTCGTACAGGACGAGTACTCGTACACAATTTTCGCGCCCTGAGCGAGAACTAATAAAAAGTACACGATTATCATACACGTACACGATTATCATACCAGTACTTTTTATTGGTTCTCGCTCAGGGCGCGAAAAAGCCCAGATGAATGGCATCTAACTTGGAAGCTTGCTGTACGGAATCTACATATCGTGTGACAGACTGAAAGTGTCTCAACGACAACCACTCAAACGCCGCCGCCGCCAAATGGCATCTCGGGATCCTCCCCTACGTCCTCCTCCATGTGCCCCCCCCCCC
This sequence comes from Tribonema minus, assembly GCA_017506865.1. Lineage (NCBI taxonomy): Eukaryota > Xanthophyceae > Tribonematales > Tribonemataceae > Tribonema > Tribonema minus. The sequence goes on along the minus strand of JAFCMP010000536.1, from coordinate 818,364 downwards.
TGGATTCTGCCATGTGTGTCATGACACGGCCAGAGTACGCCATGTGGAGCGCTGCCGACAGTGCCAAGCGTAAGCGCGCCAGGGCGATGCCCTTAAGAGCTTTAGGGTGCGCTCCTCCGGGCACTGACATCCTGCTGGCATATTCCTCCGCCACAGCCTCCAGCAGCTTCCGCCCCTGCTCCCCGATGCTGCCGAATGACCCAATTGCCAAAGTGGCAAGTTTGTAGCAATTCTGATCATAATGACCAGAATAGTGAGTGTATTTGGCCGCCTCTTGGTCGCGGCAGCAACGCTCGGGGTCTGCTGCAGTCTTCTGCGCCCATGACGCCACCTGTGCCTCGAAGCAGGTAACGTCCACCATACTCGTACAGTACTCGTACTCGTTTACTCGTCTCGTGGAACAATGTACAGAGCTGAATGCATTTTGAAGCATATGTGTCTGAAATTTGCGCGTTCAAAGAGCGTACAAAGCGGCAGAAACTCAGGTGCCTGCAAACGAAGCTTTGTTTGCACTGCATGCTGGCTCACAGCATTTTTATAGATACAAACATTGGTGATGACGAGGCTTGAGCAGCACAGCATGAGAGCAATTGCAGTAACTTCAATGTGCCTTTGTAGCGCAGCTGCTGGGCGACATATTCACTTCTGCAATGAGCCCAGAATGTCGTATGTTGCGCACAGCAGCTGTATGCACACTGGCAGCGAGCAGTGACAGAAGCTGGCAATGCAGCAGCAGTTGGTGATGCAGCAACAGTTGCTACAGGCTTCAACACAACACCAGAACAAATTTTACGCGCAGCATCAAAGTCACACACACGGTGATGCATATGGCAACAGCACGTCCATTATGCGGTGGCGATAATGGGCGCACCAGAACTCACATGCACGCGGTGTGCTGCGTAGCAGGGTGCATAGTTTACGCACTGGCCGTAATGTCACTAAATGCCAGGGGGCCAGCGAGGAGCCGCAGGCGTCCAAAGCGCGCACACGGCGCGCACACATGCAGCGCAGTACACGCGCTTTCTCCCACAGGATTCTAACGAACTTCAAGGCGACCGCCGCCGCGCTGTGCTGTGGTGTGAAGCATCAAAGCCGTGCTGCGCTCTACACCTTGATGTCTGCTTGCTGCGCAAGGGAGATGTACTACACGTGGACTGCAGCGGGAGTGGGACGCAGCGCATGCATAGCATGAATGAAGGGCAAGGACTCTTTCAGGAAGCGCCCCCGCACCCCCTGCCCAGACAAACCGCTGGGGGGGGCGCAAGGGGGCACAGTCGTACAGCGTCCGTCGCTCCGAAAACCAGAAACTCCCGGGCAGTTTGCCAGCGCTGTAATCACTTCGAACGCACACCATGCAGTTGTCTACACACATTATTTCTATCGACACAGGCGCGCGCTCGCTCCGTTGCAGCAGCAGCGCTCAGTTGGTGCACACACAGCCGCTGAGCCCGCTGTAGGCGCGAGCAAACGGCGAGAGGCCCGTGAACCATATACGGGCCGCCGTGGCGGCGTGTCAGGGTTAGGGGTTGGTATACCCTAACCCTGGGCTTGTGCAGGCAGGCAGCAGCTGCACAACCCGCGTCGAGGCCAGGCGAGCGAGAGGCACCAGGGTGCGGGGTGCGGGGACCTCCTTCCCCCCTGAAACAGCGGGGGGCTACGAGGCCTCCCGCGAGGCATCACTGCAAGGAGATCAAAGGCATTGCCCCCCCCCCCCCCCCGCACTCCGCAGGACCTGTCGTCGAGTATCGTCGAAGAGCGCCGGGGGGCGTTGCCCCCGCTCTAAGGACAGGTCGCAACGGCTCCGCCTAGCTGCGCATGAGGTGCCTGACGTCCATGGTCGCGCCAGCAGGGGCTGGCGGCTCTGGAGCAGCAGCAGCAGCAGCAGCCGTGGCTGTTGTGGCCGCAGCAGCAGCCGCGGCCGGCGCATTGGACTGCAGGAGCTTTGCACAGGCCTGCGGGGCGGGGAGGTGGGGGGGGGGGGCAGTAGAGTGCACAGTTTAGAATTGGCCAGCATGTGTGCATGTACATTGGTGGTGTAATCGATGTGCAGGTGCTGCAAATACGTGATCATCGGTGTGATTGTCTGCAGGCCCTGTGTGCAGTCACCACACGAGCGCTTGCGTACTATAGCCTAAACCCTAAACTGAACCCTTGACGCTAATTGACTGGCGAGCGCTGCCTGACCGACACAAGGCAGTCAACGACTTCGCTTCATTGCTACAGGCTTAATGCCTTGTGTAGACATGGTTCCGCTTCAGCGATAGGCAATGGTTCTGCTTCAGTGATGCGGCTCCTTGCTTGGTACAGACAAACGCGCGCTGCCTTACCGACACAAGGTCCTAATTCTAAGCCTGACCTGATCAACCCTAGCCCCTCACCTAACCCCAAATCCCTAACGTAGCCCTAACCCTTACCCTGACCCTAACCCAGAAACATGGTCATGCGCGCTGCCTCTCCGCCACAAGTCGCGCTTGAGGCACTAACCCTATCCCTAACCCTAACCAAAGTCAAGTTTGTTCAATTTAAAAATTGAGCGCTGCCTCACCGCCACGAGGTCGCGCTTGGGGCACGGCTTGAGCAGCAGCGCCGCGGGCGCAAACTGATTGACGCAGTCGCAGATGGAGCTGGCCACCTCGCCCGTGAGGAACACGAGCGGCAGGGCGGGGTCCTTCTTGCGCAGCTCCGTGGCCGCCTCCTTGCCGCCCATCTGCACGTATCGCGCAACAGGTGTATATATGCTATCAGGCCTTAGAGCCCAGAAAGGCCAGGTATCAGAGCACGAGAGGTCCCTGGATGCGCCTCTCGGGCCGAGCGCTGCTGCTTTTGGTAAGCGTTGAGCGCTGCTGCTCTTGGTGAATGGCGAGCGTTGCTGCTCACGGTGATTGGCGAGCGCTGCTGCTTTGGTGGATGGTGAGCGCTGCTGCGATCAGTCTACGGCTAGCACTGCTACGTTCGGTGAAGTGCACGATGGCAGCGCTGGCGGCCAACGGCACCGCGGGCGACTGCAACCACCAGCGTACTATCACGCAGCGATGGCGGTATGACCAGTTTTGTCGTACAGCACGCACCTTGGGCAATGTCTTTAGAAGCGATCGTCAAAACGCATTGAGACGCTTCCGAGGTGTTCACAAGATGCATGTACTTAGATGCTGGTAGCACGTTGGACCTACACCACCTGCACTTTTTCGCGCCCTCAGCGAAAATGAATATATATACAGCACGCACCTTGGGCATGTGGTAGTCTAGGCACACCAGGTCGTACGGCTGCCCACGCGCCACGTGCTGCAGCGACGCGACAGCGGCGGCGGCAGAGGCAGCAGTGCTCAGTCAGAAAAACAAAGCAAAACAGGGAACAGGCCTTAACGAGTGTGAAGTTTCCGCGAAGAGTCTGGGAGAGGCAGCAACATGTGCAGCACTCCTTGCATGGCACCGACCAGCAAGGATAGGCACATGGCTGCAGCAGAGTACCAGCTGGTAGGCTAGCATAGAAAACAGCGGCAGCAATCAGCAGCTGCGGCGCTTGCATCAGGTGCCGGCTGCAGCGGCGCGGCGGCAGCGCAGCGATGAGGCTGCAGCCATCGGTTTTTTGGGATGGGGGTGGGGGGGGGCACTTTTGAACAAGATGCATCGGTAACATGTCTGCTGCGCCGCAGGGCAGTGGAGCACTGGCAACCTACTTCAAGTTGAAACATGTGATGGCGCGGTAGCATTGCGTGGGGCGCACAACAACTCAGCGAGGCGAGCGTGATATCAACTTCAACACCAACTTCAACATGGTGTGATGGCTCCGGGGCTGCGTTATCCAGGGCACCTGCAATGTGCAAAGTAGCGCTTGTGTTGCAAGAGTTGTACAAAACAAGTGAGAGTTTGCGGCCGCTTCGAGCCGCACCGCCCAACGCCCATAGCCCAATCATCGCAAAGGTGACACACTACTGTACTTCAAGTACTGGACTTCGAAACACTGAGCAAACAGCACACTCCGACTGGTGTTCAAATCTTCTGGGGAGCATGGAGAACTGCTCAAGAAACTTTAAGTGTGACACTCCATGGAGGCAGTTGTGCTTACTTCTCCCCTCACCTCAGCGTACGCTTGCAGCGCTTGTTGCCCGTCGGAGACGATGGTCAGCTCCAGGCACAGCCCCAGGAGCATGCGGCTGACGACCTTGGCGATGATGCGGTTGTCGTCGGCCACCTGCGAGGCCACGGTACGCAGGTATTCGCACACAACCTGTAAGAGGTACTGGCAGTATTTGCAGTACTCAGAGCGGTACTTCTAAACGTATTCACTTGGAATAATCGATGGCGGCTAACGGGGTGGTTTGTATAGCGAAGATACGATGATGCGGTTGTCATCGGCCACCTGCGGAGGGCAGGGTATGTATGTATGCACACACAATTGGTAAGACACTGGCAGCACTGGCGATGATGCGGTTGTCATCGGCCACCTGCGAGGCCACGGTAGGTAGGTATTCATTCGCACACAACCTGTAAGAGATACTGACAGTATTTGCAGTACTTAGAGCGGTACTTCTAAACGTATTCTCTTGGAATAATCAATGTCGGCCAACAGGGTGGTTTGTATAGTGAAGATACGATGATGCGGTTGTCATCAGCCACCTGCAGAGGGCAGCGTTTGTATGCATATGCACAAGGCGACATTGGCGACTAAGCGGTACGATGGGTGCAGTGGGGATGCGCTCAGCGTACAGCGTACTTCACTTGCGTCTACGCACTGCCGCGGCGCGTGATGCCTCAAATTTTTCAAAAAGTTGGGCACGAGGCGCTCTGCACGCACTGACACGCTTCACAGTACAAAGCACGCTCATGACCACTCACCAGCAGGCGCTTGTTGCTCAGCACGCGCTCCAGGTCCGCGGAAGTATGCCTACCTACCCTCAGTTTTCTTCTGCGTGGCGTACATGGCGGCGATCAAATCCCCCAACCCCTGCTCGAAGCGTTCGCGCATAACTTCCAGGTAAGTACACTCACCAGCAGGCGCTTGTTGCTAAGCACGCGCCCCAGGTCTCCAATGAGCTGCCGCTACGTGTGCGTATCACTTAAGATGTACAACTGCCTACCCGCAGTCTGCGTGCGCATACATAGGCGCACCTCAAAGTATCAAGTATACTCACAACACTCACCAGCAGACGCTTGATGCTGAGCACGCGCTCCAAATTCGCATGGAGCTGCCGCGACGCACCTGAAGTATACCTACATACCCGCGGTCTTCTGCGTGGCGTACTTGGGCGGGTGACAACACCTTGTCACCTATAGCTCTATGATCTTTTGAATTGTTTCCATATAGTACAAACATTAACCAGCAGACGCTTGTTGCTCAGCGCGCGCTCCAAATCCGTGTCAAGCTGCCTCTTACCTGAAGCATATTTACCTACCCGAGGTCTGCGTGGCATCTCCAAATATCAGGTTTTTGTAAAATAAAATCATGAATAAACACTCACCAGCAGGCGCTTGTTGCTGAGCACGCGCTCCAGGTCCGCATCGAGCTGCCGCGACGCGCGTGCACTTCACTTGAAGTACCTACTTGAAGTGGAAGAGCCTACTTGTAGTGTGCCAGTGCATGCGCACTTCAAGGTTGAAGTACACAAACACTCACCAGCAGGCGCTTGTTGCTCAGCACGCGCTCCAGATCCGCGTCAAGCTGCCTCTTACCTGAAGTATACCTACCTACCCGCGGTCTGTGTGGCGTACCCCAATAAATTAGTATGCTTATTGTAATATTATGGAGACGATTCAAAAGATCGTAGAGCTCTAGGTGACAAGATGTAATAAAAATACAATAAGCACTAACCAGCAGGCGCTTGTTGCTCAGCACGCGCTCCAGATCCGCGCCGAGCTGCCGCGACGCGCGCACACCTCCCCTGAAGCATACCTCTTCACCCCTGGTCCGCATGCCGTACTTCATGATATCACATACTTCAAAAGCATACTTGAAGTACAAACACTCACCAGCAGGCGCTTGTTGCTCAGAGCGCGCTCCAGATCCGCGTCGAGCTGCCGCGACGCGCGTGTACTTCACTAGAAGCATCTACTTGAAGTGCGCCTTCATGTATGACGTATACAAACACTCACCAGCAGGCGCTTGTTGCTCAGGACGCGCTCCAGATCCGCGTCGAGCTGCTGCGACGCAGGCGTCGCGCCGCCGCTGCTCTCGGGCGTGCTCTGCGCGCGCGACCCCCCGTGCGACACCGCATCCCCCCCCCCCCCGCCCCCCTCTGAGGGCTCTGCAGCAGGGGTTTGTGGGGGCACCACGAAGCGAAAGACGGTGCCGCGCGGCGCGTTGTCCATGAACGATATGGTGCCGCCCATTTTCGTTACCAGGGTCCTGGAAGGAGGGGTGGGGGGGGGGGGGCGGGGGGGGGGGCAGTGCTCAGCAGGGGGGGGGGGGAGGTGACTGTGGTGGGCGTCGAACGGTGACACTGTAGTCCTGGTTGTCCAGTGTGTGCGTGGGTGGGGCGTCGAACGGTGACACTGTAGTCCTGGTTGTCCAGTGTGTGCGTGGGTGGGGTGTAGCACAGGCCCGGGCCGCTCCCGACCAGGAACTGAGTCACAACAAAGCTGCTGTCAGGTTACCGTGAACCGGTTGCGAGCGCACACACATCTGCAACCAATGACTTGGTACTGAGCGTTGCTGCAGAGGGCGCACTCCTGGCATATGCACAGGCCCAGGCCAGGCCGCTGCCACCGACTGCGTCGCAACAGAGCTGTGATCAGAGGCTGTAAGCCTGTTGCGAGCGCATGCTTGCAATGCCACCGATCACTTGCTGGTGAGCACTGGCGCACTCACTGGCAGATGCACAGGCCCAGGCCAGGCCGCTGCCGCAAAGGAGAAACTGCTTAGCAATCGAGCTGCGATCAGGCTATGTACCACAAACCAGGTGCGAGCGCAAATATGTTTGCAACTGATTGATTGCTCTTGAGCGCTGCTGCAGGGGGCGCACTCACTGGCAGATGCACAGGCCCGGGCCGTTGCGACCATCTTACTCAAAGTACCTGCCGATGATATGCAACTGCACTTTGTGTACCCAACTTCACAACTTCACCACGAGGGCGAGCGCACATAGAAGTATGTTCGCAACCAAGCACTTGCTGCTGAGCACTGCTGCAGGGGGCGCACTCACTGGCAGATGCACAGTCCCAGGCCGCTTCCGCCGAGGAACTCCTGGTTCGTTGTGGTGAGGCCGATGGTGTGGAATATTTTGTCGCGGAACTCTGTGGGTATGCCCTTGCCCGTGTCAGCAACGCTCAGCGCGACGTCGCCGTTGTCACGGTGCTCCACCTGCCGCACATCAGACGTATGAATATCATGATGTGTTGAGGAACATTGTGGCACATCACCAGTACTTGTACTTCCCATTGCTTCTTGCTTGGGGGCGCAAAAAAGCCCAGATGGTACGTGTCCAGCTTGCTACCAGGATCCAAATGTGTCTGTACTTGTACTTCAAAGGCATAAACTCGCAGTGTCAGTGTCACAGCGCTCAGCGCCACGTCACTATTGTCACAGTGCTCCACCTGCTGCTGACCTGACGTACAGCTTTCTTCAATAGAGCGGCAGTCCAGAACTCCAAAGAGACACGAAACTGTAGCAACCCTATCTGCGCGCGCACCCATCAATATGCGTACGTACACATGCCGACGCGAGCGATTGCGCAATCACAGGCGCACGCTCTGCCCGCCGATCGCTGCCTACCGGTGCCTACCGGTTATGGTTGGGGATAGGGCTTAGGGTTACGATAAAGGTTTGGTAGCAACACCACGATGACATCGCGGCAGGATGCCGCGGGTGCACCGACACCCCCCGAGAGTAATCAACACTTTGCCTAATACCAAGGCAGGGCACAGTGCTCAGCTGCGCGGCTCGCCTGAACAGAGATGGACCCCTCCTCCTATACATGCACATACCCTCATGTAGGGTTGCACGAGAGCGTATTTTGAGGTTCATGTCTAAAGTCGAGTGCCCCTTTTGTGGTGGACTGCATGCTCGGAATCGAGCAGATTCACCACATGCCCCACCAGTACGCCCTTCGCGCAGCATGTTATCATGTTGAGGTTTGGTCAAAACGCATCAAATGCGCCGTATTTGCGTCGCCAAATACGTTTTTGTGCAATCCTACCCTCATGTGTAGTCCACACTTGCGCTGATAACAAGACAGGGCACAGTGCTCAGCAGCGGCTCGCCTGAACAGAGATGGACCCCTCGTCCTAAATATGCACGGACACACCGCAAGTGTAATCCACACTCGCGCTAATAACAAGACAGGGCACAGTGCTCAACAGCGCGGCTCACCTGAACAGAGATGGAGCCCTCGTCCGTGAACTTGACAGCGTTGCTGCGCAGCGGCGCGGCGGATGAGCGGGCGAAACTAGGGTTAGAGTTAGGGTTGGGATAGGGTTTGCTGGAACAGGTGAGTGTTGTACGCACATCATGTGAAGTAGCCGGCGTTGCTGCGCAAGGGGGCGGCGAATTGCGTGCGCACGCGGGTACAATTGGGGTGGGGGTTAGGGGTCGGACAGGGTTCGCTCGAACAGGCGAGTGTTGTGCGCACATCACGTAAACTTGGCGGCGTTGCTGAGCAGCGATGAGGTTCGTCAGACCGCGCTTGATGTGTAGATATACCCAGGCACGCTGTTATACCAACCAACCCACGTGTCCCCCAAATCCCAAGTGCGCACGTATTCGTGATGAAGTTTGCCATATGTAAACCTACAATACCGACCTACCCAGGTATCCCGGCTCCGTAAAAACCTACCCGGGTATCGCAGCTATTAGGGTATGCAGGTATGCGTACCTGATGAGGTTTGTGAGAACGCTCTTGATTGCGTACAATACCAACCTACTCGGGTGTCCTGGCTAGGTATGCAACCTACAACACCAACCTACCCAGGTGTCCCAGCTAGGTTTGCGCGTACCTGATAAGGCTTGTGAGAACGCGCTTGATGTATATACCCAGGCACGCTGTTACACCAGCCAACCCAGGTTACCCCATGTTACACCAGCCAACTCAGGTATCCCCCAAATCCCAGGTGTGCGCGTATCTGATAGACTTTGCCATACAACCTACAATACCGACCTACCCAGGTGTCCCGGCTAGGCATGCGCGTACCTGATAAGGCTTGTGAGAACGCGCTTGATGTATATACCCAGGCACGCTGTTACACCAGCCAACCCAGGTTACCCCATGTTACACCAGCCAACTCAGGTATCCCCCAAATCCCAGGTGTGCGCGTATCTGATAGACTTTTCCATACAACCTACAATACCAACCTACCCAGGTGTCCCGGCTAGGCATGCGCGTGCCTGATAAGGTTCGTCAGAACGCGCTTGATGCATATACGCAGGCACGCTGTTATACCAGCCAACCCAGGTATCCCCCACACCCCAGGCGCGTGCGTGTTGTATGAGGTCTGCCATGTACCCTACCTCGAAGTGCAATGATACCAGCCTACTTAGGTATCCTGGCTATGCGCGTACCTGATGAGGTTTGTGAGAACGCGCTTGATGGCCTGCTCGTCGCCCAGCGCCGTGAGCGGCGACGGCGGCGTGATACACTCTAGTATCACACCCTGCAAGGGCAGCGAGTGAGAGGGGGGGGGGGCGCCATTGATTACTAGAAGTACACTTCCGCTGATAGCACTTCCTTTTTAAAAGACTTTCGTGCTTGTACTTTTTATTAATTCTCACTCAGGGCGCGAAAAAGCCCAGATGAATGGCATCTAACTTGAAGCTTGCTGTACGGAATCTACATGTCGTGTGACAGTGTGAAAGTGCTTGTACTTCTGGTAGAGCTCGATGTGGCAGAGTGGGCGGCATGCGTTACGCACTCTGATACCACACCCTGCGAGCACAGCGAGCGAGAGGGGGCGCGCCGCCGTTCACTACTGCACTTCAAATTATGTCATGTGAATTGTGTGCTATACATACTTGGGAGTAGTAACGCAATCTGGTGCCACACCCTGCAAGCACAGCGAGTGAGAAGGGGGGGGGAGGGGGGGCTGATGCCTACAAGTAGACTTCAAATACGATCATGTGAGTTGCACGCTGTACTTGGCACGACACACTCTAGTACCACGCCCTGCGAGGACGCAGACAGCAAGAGGGGGCACCGCCGTCTACTTCTGCACCTCAGAGTACATTACGTGAATCACAGACTTGCGGAGTGTTCTTCTGTTGACTGCCCATCCCGCACAATTGGCGCTCGTTGCGGCAACGTGGGGCGTGTGCGCGGCGCATTCCACGATCGCACTCCGCGAGCATGTGGGCAACTAGGGTTAGGGTTAGGGAGGGCGCAAGCATCAGCTCCGTGCCTCAAAGCATGCACTCTCGAGTACACGTGCGTCAGGGCGCGTAGAGTCCATGGTTCAGTACCTTGCGGACCGCTGCGGCACGTGGTGCACTCTTAGTGAAGCATGGAAGCCCGCGAACTTGCGCATGTAGCACACTATTGGTGTCCGAGTAGAACAGACCAGAAATCTTTTGCAAAACCATGCTTTTTGAAAGGATGGATACATATGGTATGTGGGATGTATACCTTGCAGAGCGCCGTGCACAGTGCGGCGCGCCACGGCGCCGACGCTTCTTGTTGTGCTTTTTGTGGTACGTTGCCTAGGGTATGTAGGGCATCTGTTGTTTGTTCTTGTGGTAGGGTGCTAGGGTCTGGAGGGTATATACCTTGCGGAGCGCTGTGCCCGTGAACATGGCACCACGCGGCGCGCTGCGGCGCCAACAATGTTTGCTTGTGATGTTTACCCCTATGGTTGGGTATGTCGACAATTTTTGTTTGTGTTTTTACCACATCGTAGGGTATGTAGGGTATGTGTGTACCTTCCGGAGCGCTGTGCCCGTGAACATGCGCACCACGCGGCGCGCCACGGCGTCGACGTCGACTGGCGCCACCTTGAGCGCCGTATCGCGGCTGCGTACAAGTTCGTAGTCCAGCAAATCGTTGATCACCAGCGTCTGGTGCAGCGCGCCTGCGCGGGGGCAGGCGTAGGTAGGTATGCAGCGCACATTGGGGTATGTAAGTATGGTGCGCGTGAGCTCGTGTAGCCTAGCAGATCGTTGATCACCAGCGTCTGGTGTAGCGCGCCTGCGCAGGTAGGTGAAGAGCATGCATTTGAGCGAGTCCGTATGAGCAGTTCATTGCGCGCGAGCTCATAGTACTAGAGGTCATAGGGCATGTAAGTGTGAGCGTTTGATTGAGTGCGAGCTCAATGAGGTTGACCAGGTCGTCGATCGCCAGCGGCGGGCGCAGGTATGTGCACACACGTGGGGGCATGTGAGTAACAATAACCCCAACCCTAACCCTAACCCTAAGGGCTTGATCGCGGAACACGGCCGCAGTGCTCGGCGCTCTGCGCGCTGCCGTGGCGCGCACATGTAGCGCATTCGCGATGCTGCGAGACTGTGGCGACTGCCTTCATGTACTGCTCCTACGAGCCAAAAGGAAAGTCCGTGATCAATCAATCTTTCCCTCCTGGTGCATACTCTTGGTGGCCCAGAAACGCTAAGCCTAAGCCTAAGCCCCTACCCTCACCCTAACCCTAACCCTAATTCTGCTGCCCGGCTCGCATGCCCAATTTCTGAAGCGCTCACATTCAAAGGTCTCCTCCAGGCACTCGCGCAGCATGCTCAGCCGCAGCACCCCCCCGTGCGCCGCCACGTCGTTGCTGTGCGGGGGTTTCGCCGGTTGTAACCGCCCGTGCTCCTCCCCCGCACCTCTACCGCCGGGCATCAGCAGCGCTGCGTTAGCGGCGCCGGCGGCTGGCGAAAACTTCAACTTCCCAGATAACTTTAACTCCCCAGGCCGTGCCCCGACGTCTGCTGAGGCTGCACAGTCGGCGCAGTTGCTGCCGCTGTCGTCGCTGGCGCAGGCTTCGCCGCCGCTGCTGCCGCTGCTGCTGCTGCTGCCGCCGCCGCCGCTGGCGGCCGAGGAGATGCTGCAGGCGTCCTGCTTACAGCCGCCGGCGCCGCTGCCGCTGCGGCAGTCGCTGCCGCAGTCGCCGTCGTGGCAGGGAGCGCCGCTGCGATGCTGCTGCGCTGCCGCTGCCTCCACGGCTTCTGCTGACGTGCCGATGGCCGTCTGCGCCGCGCGCGCTCCTTCCGCCGCCGCCGCCTTTGCTGCCGCCTGCGCTGCCGCCACCGCCGCGGGGTCTGCCGCCGCCGGTCCTGCGTGCGGCGCCGCCGCCGCTGCCGCCGCCGCCGCCGCCGCTGCTGCCGCCGCGACGCTGTCTGGCGCACCAGCCGCGCGGCACGTGCAGCCGCAGTGTGCGCAGGCTCCTGGCAATCCCACGCCTGGCCCATTCAGACCCCCGCCCGGTGCTCCTGCGGCCGAGCGCTGCGTGTGCCCCCCTTCCCCCTCACGACTCCGCCCCCCTTGCGGCACGTCACGCGCTTGAAGAAGCGCCGGAGCGTTGCCGGAAGCAGCAGCGCTCCGCTGCGGCTGCGCAGCGGCGGCGGCGGCGTCTACAGTTACGTTCGAGGGCGCCTGCTCGCGCGCCGCGCTTGAACTTGAAGTTAACCTTGATCTTGAAGTTTCCGGCGCGCCGCTCGCGCACTCCTGCTCCACCGCGTCCGAGGGCGCCTGCTGGCGCGGCGGCGCGGCGGCGGCGGCGCACACACTGCCCTCCCTCGCCGCGTTTGAGGAACTTGAAGTTAATCTTGATCTTGAAGTTTCCGGCGCGCCGCTCGCGCGCTGCGCCTCCTCCACCGCGTCCAGCAGCATCTGCGTGTTGGTGAGGATGCCCTGGAGGGGGTTGCGGATCTCGTGCGAGATGGTGCGCAGCAGGCGGTGCACCTCCTCCTTGTGCTTGATCTCCTGCGGGGGGGGCGGCAGGGGGGGCGCGGGGGTGGGGGGGTGGGGGTGGGTGCGTGGCGGCTCATGACCTAGGGTCAGGGTTAGGTGCACCTCCTCCTTTGTGCTTGATCTCCACACAGCGCAGCGGGGGGGGGGTGGCGCGGGGGGGCGGCGATGGTTGTTGGCACATCAATTGATGCCTACCTAGGGTTAGAACTGGGGTCAGGTGCACCTCCTCCTTGTGCTTGATCTCCTGCGCAACGCAGCGGGGGGGCAGGGGGGGGAATGGGGGGGGGGTGGGCGCGTGCGTACGTGGCGCCGGCATGAGCCGGCAGCGGTGTCGCTGGCACATGAGTGCGCTGGCACATGACTCATGAGTGATGCCTACCTGGTCATACCCAACTTGCGCTGATGAAAATGCAGATGCATACATACGTACCGCCTCCAGCGCCTTGCTGAACACGTGGTGTTCTCTGCCTCCTTCAGCTGCGCATTCGTGATGTGCGCCACGTCCTGCATCATACCCTGCATACCCTGGCGAAAAAACACATATATACATACGCACCGTCTCCAGCCTTCTTGAAGACGGCATTCTCCGCCTCCTTCCGCTGCGCCCTGGTGATGTGCGTCATGTCCTGCACCAGACTTCACATACCCTACTTTGTACATAAATACATACATACGCACCGCCTCCAGCGCCTTCTTAAAGACGGCATTCTCCGCCTCCTTCTGCTGCGCCTTGGTGATGTGCGTTATATCCTGCGTGAGCAGAATGACGCCCAGCGTGCCGTCCTCCTGCACGTATGTGTTGCCCCAGTTCCGCACGATGAGGTTCTCGCCGCTCGGCAGGGCCACGCGGTAACTGCGCGCGGGGAGGGCATGTAGGTATCAAGCGCGCGATGAGGGTATGTAGGTAACAAGCCGGGGCACGTACGGTAGGTGTCAAGCGTACAATGAGGTTCTCACCGCTCGGCAGGGCCACGCGGTACCTGCACGTACAGTAGGCATCAAGCGCGCTGTGGGGGCATGTAGGTATCAAGCTGGGGCATGTACAGTAGGTATCAAGCGCGCAGGCGTAAAGCGCGCGATGAGGGCACGTCGGCATCAAGCCGGGGCACGTAGGTATCAAGCCGCCGCCGCCGCGCGAACGCCGCCAAGTTGCTCGCAGCGGGCATGTGTGCATCGAGCACAGCCGTGCCCATGCTGTCATGTTCGTGCCGGGGGCATATGTGTGCACTGAGCTTCCACAGCCTAACCCTAACCCTAACCCTAACCCTAAGTGTGCATGGTGTCGTGACGCGCGCAGAGCGCCGAGCTTCCGCTGCCGCGGACATGCGCCCGCAGTAACCCTAACCCTAACCCTAACCCTTTGCGCGGAGCCCCGGGCTGAGCCCTGACCCTAGGCCGTCGTATGTAGGGTCAGTATGCACGCGCATGATGCCGTGCAGGCCCTCATCGACTGCTGCCCTGATTGAACGCGGCGCGCCGCCTGTGCGTGGCGTAGCCCTCATTGCGTGCCTAGAATGTTCAAACTTCACTTTGTAGAAAGTTCAAGAACGCACGTGATGTCGTGCTGTCCCTCGTCTTACTGCGTGCCCCAACCCTAGACTGTCGCACTCCGAGCATGTAAGTTCAAGTTTGTAAGTTCAAGGACGAACGTGATGTCGTGCTGTCCCTCGCCCTACTGCGTGCCCTGACCCTGGACCGTCAACTTCATCAAAGTACTTCAAGTTTGTAAGTTCAATGACGCACGTGATGTCGTGCTGCCCCTCGCCTCACTGCGTGCCCTGACCCTGGACCGTCAACTTCATCAAAGTACTTCAAGTTTGCAAGTTCAAGTTGATACGCACGTGATGTCGTGCTGTCCGTCGTTGAGCCCCGCCAGCGCGTCGCTGATGCACCCCAGCACGCCAGGTAAGTCATCCTCGTGCACTCTCTGTAGCAGCGCGCAAGCGACACGGGAAAAAGCGGACACGCGCGGCAGTGAAGTTCGAGATCGCCAGGTGAGCTTCACTGGTGCGGCAGTAGTGCGTGTCAAGGTCATCGCTTCAGCTTCTTCTTTGAGGTGAAGTCGGTGGTGAGAGTATGCTGCCACGCTGGTGCGCGCACGCTCGCGTAGGGCCCTACTTCAAGTCAGAGGTGCTAATTCAACTTGCAGGCGCTACTTCAAGTCACGGTCAGCGCCGCTAGCCCCTGCGCAACAGCAGTGCATGGGGGTTCGTCTGGGCGGTTTCAGGGCGCTGCTACCAGCTACTGAACACAATTGAAGTTGAAATTAGGGCTAAGAAGATTCAGGGAAGATTCAGAGACAGTCCGCTGAGTCCAGTGCAACGCAATGGTGGTCCGACCCCAACGCCAGCGATGGCAAGAGGGGGTTGAGGCACGAGGCAAAGGGTACTGACAGCGCACAGCTCAGCTCATGTTGAGGTTGGGTCCTGTTGGGCGCTGACGTGGCTGTTCATGTTTTGCCTCTCCTGGTTCTCAATGACCACATCTACAACGCATGCACTAGCCGCGCGTCTCGCGTCTGCTTCCAAGGGTCCCTTGGCTGTCCATCGCTGGCTCATTGGTGAGCTACACGCTCTCAGGTGCCAGTACCGCTCTAGTGCATGCCTATACATACATACCCACCCACATACCTGCACAAACGCGTCGTCCACCTCAATCTTGTTGTTCTCCGCGATGTCGCACGCGTATATGCCCTCCTTCCACGGCACCTCGAACATGGAGTGCATGTGCCTGCGAGAAGGGCAGGTAGGCATGTATGACGGCGAGACGTGCGATGCAGCAGCAGTGCTCAAAACCCTAGTGCATGTGCCCTGCGAGACAAACAGGTAGGTATAAATATAGGTGATGGCAGTGCGCAGCAGCAGCGCTCAACAGCAGCACGCTCCAGCGCTCAGCAGCAGTTGAAGTGCCTACCCCTCGAAGTAGCACTCTCTTCTCTGTAAGCAAGGCTTGAGAACTGGCACTGGCAGTTTTACTGGCAGTTTCGGGTTGCGTAACTGCCGTCGACCTTTCGGCGAGCTCGTCCACAGTCTGGCTCCAACATGCAGCAATCAACAATGCAGTGCATAGTTCATCAAGTGACTTGTGTACAGGACCCTGTCGAGCACTGCATGAAATGTTATTACGTGAACATGTGCAGTGGTTTCATGGAACTTGTCGCTGCCAGTGATCACATTTGTACTGATCTTGGAGTAAGGGTAAGAGTTGAAAATTGCTGGCCCGTTCGTACCTGTTGCGATGGATGTGGCCCGTGGCTGTGTTGATGTAGGCTGAGACACAGCAGCGACCGGGCAGCATATGCAGCAGTTGCAGTGCAAGTGATGAGACATAACTGCCAGCGAGTGAAAGCTGATGCAGCAGCTGCTGCTAGGCGCGTTTGTAACGGCGAAAGTTGCAGAATGGCAGAAACTTGCTGTTATTGTAGCAGCAGCAGCAGGCATTCAGTGACCTGCTACGTACGAGTACAACTACTTGTTGATCCAGCACACGAGCTCCGCTGTTTACTCGCTGACCAGGTATACACTCATACATGCCTACGTCTTCGAGCATGTCATGATGCAAGTGGTCATGTCTCTATGCAGCAGCAGCAGCAGCAGCAGCAGCAGCAGCAGCAGCAGCAGCAGCAGCAGCAGCTGCAGCAGCTGCTGCCGGTAGTGTGACCGTGATAATGTACGTGCAAAGATGCATCGCGACCTTCAGCAGACGTGTAATCGTAATCCTTTGATTTCAGTATACGCGACGTAGTGTTCGAAATTGAAAAGAGCAGCAGATGAACCCGCAGCGTGCGACAAGGTTGAAAGTACGCGTGCATGCCGACATCACTCCTGACGAGCAAGCAGGCAATCGCAGCAAGCAGGCAATCGCCACATCTGGTGCTTTCAAAATACATAAACAGCACGAGTTCGCGAGGTACTTACTGACACCGATGTTGCTCATTGCGCTCCAGACCCGTGCAGCATTGGACCCTCCGCCATGCACTCCCCAGAAGCATCCAGGGTCGCTGCAGAGGTTCTTGCGGTACGGCATGCTCTCTCTCTCCGTGTCAAGGCAGTCACCTCACCGTCGTCTGTCGTTCCCTCACAGCTTCATCTGTGCATCCAAACCCAGCACCACGCAGCGTGCGACGACGCCAGTTGCCAGAACTTGCTCCACGCCAACGACAAAGCTGCAGCACCAGCCGAGCTCGTGCTTGCTTCCAAGTAACTTCGCAGCTCTATGACCCCCGGCTGTTGATGAAAGAAAGGGTGTTCGAGCCGATCTTTTGCCTGATCGCCGGTGCCTTTGTGTGCTGGTGGTGCAGCGTGTAACAGTGAAGGCAACCGCTGAGCTGAGAGCGCGTCGACGCGCGCCGGCAAATACCAGCCGGCCTTAATAAAAAAACTCGACTTTCGCTTCGCGGAGCGGTTTGCTCAACAGCTTGCGGCTCATCACAACACACGAAGGGTCATTTTCAACTTGAAGTTCGGCATGGTTGCTCACAACCGTAACGTTGAGCATGTACCGGACGGGCGCGGTGATTGCATTGCTCAGATCGCTGCGAAGCGGTGCCTATTTTGGATGATTGCTTTGTTTATGCGAGGTTCGCATTAGGAGCAGCGCCCAGATCAAGAAATTGCAAGCATCACACTAGGAACTAACAAATCCAGAGTTGTGCCGTAGTAACACCAACATGTTCCCAAACTCGGATGCCACTTGTCAGGTGGCGTTATAGGACAGGCGTTGTGTGCACATTTGCCATGCCGTATGCCAGAGCTCATGGCACGACGTCTGCAAAGTGGTAGTTGGCAAGGATTTCGTGGCCACGGTGGCGGCGCTGCCAGCTGCCCTCTGAAACACAAGTGCCTGTGTTAGAACCTTGACATGGTCTCAGCTAGAGGGAGTGAGCATGTGCCGCCTGACTGCCATCATTGTGTAACCCAAAATGTAATTTGATGACGAATTTGTGCTCTGTCACGTTATTGTGAGCCACTGTGTGAATTTGATGCCTGTGCCTGCTCTGCCTGCTCATGAGCGCCTTTGCATGCATGCAAACCCTCCTTGCCTCCAAACAACTGTTGCAGCAATGAGTTTCACATTACGCGAATGCAAAGAGCGCCATGGCGCGGCTGTCTCTCCGAGTATCTCTGGGCAGAGCATCGCTGCAGCATATCAGTTCGTGACCCCAGCACATGCGCTCATAGAAGTCCGCGCAGTGATCGGTGGCGCTGGCAGCTCCAGACAGCAGCAAACTGGCGAGCATGGTGCACGCCTTCTGCGACAGGGGCGGCGCCGCCGCCGCCACCGGCACCAGCGGCGCCGACAGCACCACCACAGCGCCCACTAGGCATGTTTTCCGTACACTCTCCGCTGCGGCGGCCGCAGGGCGTTAGTGCGGTGATGAAGGGGGCGTGCTGCCTCCGGTGTGGCTGCCGGGCTTCAACACATGCCAGCGCGCACGCACCGCGCTTGGCGCGTGGCCAGCAACTTCAAAGGTGACGTTTTGTCGGTGGTTTGGCAGCGCAAGTGGCACCCCGCGTTCTAGGCGCTTGCCGTACCCTCCTGCAGCGGCGGCCGCGGAGCCGCACTGTGGTGATCGCATCAATGACGGTGGTGCCGGCGCCTGCGGGGCGTCCGCCGGGCTATTGACCGCACTAGCGCGCACGTGCTGAGCGTTGCTTTGTGGCCAGCAACTTCAAAGTTGAAGTTTTGACGGTGGCCTGCGCGTGTGACGCCCCGCATTCCCTGCCTTGCGCAGGCGCCAGAACTGTCTCTGCGCTGCGCTGTGCAGTTGGGCAGGTCAACTCAGGCCAACACGCCAGCTTCTGCCATCATGAAGGTCGTTGCAGGTGTAAGATACACAGTAACAATATCCTGGATTCTTCAACCTTGCGACAACTTGCATTATACAATCCACCTTGCAGCAGCTTCAGGCACAGCGATACTCAGGCAGAGTTAGGCCAATCAGTGGAGCGGGAAACAGCGCACATAGAGGCTCATGGTTGTGATCAAACAAGTGAAAAAACAACCAAACCGTGTCATTAATGTACACGACAGTGCATGGTAGCAACCGTCTAGAAACAACAAACGCCGTTGGTAAACATCTTGATGTCACACTGCTATGCGCCGCCACGTGCTGAAATCGACGCCTTGCGGCTGTACACTATGGAGACCTCTCACGTTGCAGTCAGCGGAAACCATCTGGGCTGTCCGAGGTCACATGTGCTAATCGGCGGAAGAACGGTCAAGGGAGGCCAAACACATTGTCAACGGCTAAGACACCGAAGGGGGAGGCGTGGGCATGTCTCAGAAGCGCATTCGCAGTGGGCAACCGCAACAGCATGCTCACACGCGCTTGCCCCCCCCTAGAGCGAGCGCGCCCTGCACGGCGGCAGGGTTTTGCCTCGTATCACCCCAACGGTGAGGAGGGGGGGGGGGGAGGATAGGGTGGCACAAATATAAGATGCAGACGACTGTCGTGCGATTGCCATGGCAATTATGCCGGCAACTTCGAAGCGTGCTGCGTCGAGTCGCCTGTCTTGAGGTAAATTCTTGCTTGGGGTGTTTGAGACGCTGGCGGGCACAATGGGCACAACGGGCGCCATCTGCCTGTAACTTCAACTCGGACTTGAAACCATGCTGTGCTGGGCCGTCGGTCTTGGGTGAAATAGTAAAATACTTGCTTGGGGGGGGGGGCTGGATGCTGGTGGGTACAATGGGCTGATAAACTCCGCCTGCAAGGTGGGCACGCCGCGTGATGACAAAAAGAGGTGGACAAGAAAGTCAATATTGAAGAGGCATGGACATGTTGAAGCACTTGATGCTACCACAGGGCAGTTGTGATTGAAATGCTTCAAGTTCTGCGGTAATGAAATCATCATGATGCGCATGTTTGGGTCGCAATAGTTGTGTGATGTTGTATGCATCCATGCGCACGATGGCACTGAGCACACGCACTGCACAACGAAAGCAGCGCGCGAATCGCGAACCAGCGCATCACTGCAAGATCCTGCTGTGGCACGTCTTGCGAAGTGGAGGCAGACTCTTGAAACTGCAAGATGCCTTAAAGATGCCTGCGCCGCAGCACTGGCCATGGACATGACAGAGTTCAAGAGCCATGGCAGCAGCGCTCACCGCAGTCACGCCCCATCGTTGAAGTTGCCGTCCGCCTCGTACGCGACGGACCGCAGCTCCAGCAGCGAGCTGAGACCCGGCAGCGTCAGGTCGACGTTGCGGTCGCCCATGAGCAGCCAGTACGCAGAGGTGCGCGACTGGCGGGGCCCACCCTCCTCCGCAATGGTAGGAAGTCGCGGTGGCGATGCACGGCGGTACGGTGACACTGCCACGAACTGAGACGCGTTGGACTCTGTGGCGCTTGCATCAAGCTGCGTGGTGACACAGGGGGGCGTAACGCCAGAGGTGAGCGCCGGTGCGATGGAAGCAGTCGTTAGATGACAGTTGCCGTAGTTCAGCACCACATGAACGATTCCACAAGTACTACCAGTAGCGCTTGAAAGTGAGTGCTGATGTGCACAGTGCGATCAATCCTTGCACTTGTGCGCCTTTGTGCGCTTCTGTAGGGGCAAACTACTCACAAGTGTAACCCTAGTCCTGACTTTAGACTGCAACGGTTGAACTCAAAAGCTGACCCTATCCCATGGCAGGTGCCGCACGCTAACCGCCGCAATTGCTGGCACGTGAGAGTCTCAGATACTGCTGAGCTTGGGCCGCGTTCAACAAGTGCACTGCGTCTCATCAACCATCAACAGGCAAGCACTAGACGCCCACAATCAGCTCCGGTGATTCAATGCGCACTGTGCTACTCGCAAATGCGTGAAACTTCACGCCGGCTTGTCCGGAGAGTCACAACTAACTTCAGATTTGTAAACATCAAGTACATGCACGTCACACTTTGGACTCGATGGCAGCCTCAGCGCTCAACCTGCTCGCCATCAGCGCTCACGCCTTGGACTGGAACTCGCGCAGCGAGCTGAGCCCCGGCCGCGACAACTATGCACGTCACACGTTGAAGATGATGGCAGCAGCAGCGCTCAACCGGCTTGCCATCAGCGCTCACCCCTACCTCACACTGGAACTCGCGCAGCGAGCTGAGCCCCGGCCGCGACAGGTCGATGTCGGCGGCGAAATCGCCAACGGCACACCAAATCGCGCTGCGCGCCGCTGAGCCGTGAGGCGCGGGGGGGATGCCGTAGCCGTGGAGCTCTTCGTCACGTCTTTGGCGCTCGCTGTCATGCCGCAGCTGAGGACAGAGCGGCAGTAGCACATTGCTTCGGGCGTTGTGAAGCAGCACATTGCATCGGGCGTTGTGGAGTTGGTCGTGAACTCAGAATGGGGGGGGGGCGGCCATCTGGCCAGGGGGGAAACAGCGAGGGGGTGAGAGGTTTGTACGTATGTACGTTTGGGTCGCTGCTGCTACTGCTGCTAATGCGCAGCACAGTGTAGGCTTCTGTGCAGAGCGGTGGAGCGTCAACCAGAGCCACAGGTAAGTAGTACACCTAAAAGCAGGTTGCTTCAAAATTTCACGTAGTTCTTCGCTTCATTAGGCGCTTGCCCTACATGTATCGCCAGTGAACTGAGGGGCTCATGTGCTTGGAGTGAGCAAATCAAGCACAACCAGGTCACTGAAGCATCGACATTTCTGATGCAGCACGGGCAAGCTTCCATCCAGAGTGTGCAACAACACCTGCACAGGTACCAGCCAGCTGCGTCTCGCCTGCTTTTCTAGCGCCTTCTGATCTCGCCGCGCCGTGGCTTCGGCGGCGCTCTCAGCGGCCATGGCGCGATCGATGTCGGCGTTGCGCGCAATGCGCAGCTTGTGGTACTCCCTGGCCCGCCGCTGGCACTCTTGGTCCTCCTGCCAGGCGGCGTGGCGGCGTCGCCTCTCCCCTTGTACGCCCTCCCACCATCTGGCAACGCCACCTTGGAATTCAGCGGTGCACTTGTTGATGTTGGCAGCGGCGTCGCCGCACGCCCTGCCGCAGTGCTCGCCGACTTGAAGTAGTTGGTTGCACGTCTTGCCGATGTCGTCGATGATTTGCGCAGTGGCCTGGCCCGTCGCGTCGAGGGCGCCTGCAGCACGCAGCGGGGGAGGTGGCGAGAACAGTTCAGATCTTCACTCGTGAATGCTGGCAAGCGGTGAGGAACTTGAGCTCTTGTGATTGTGCTGCTGTTCCAACGTTGCGCGGGTCACCTGCCTTTGCTCGTGACATAGCGGCGCAGGCATGTGCGTTGCAAACGCAAATTGAATGCTTGTCTGCACGTCAGTGTGTCTATGCAGTGCCGCGGAGCAAAGGCAAATGACAGAACAGAGCGCACATGCATGAACATGCTATACAATTGCTTGTCAGCTCCCACGCTGACATTACAAACATACAATGTGAGCAATGGTTGTTGCCGGTGAATGCCTCAGAGCATCATGTGACACGCTCGTACGCAGAGGTCAGCATACCAATGCACGAAGGCACGTCGCTGCACAGCAACGGTTGTGATGCTGGATCACTCACCTGCTACGCCCTTGAAGAGTGGGCATACCACCGCCTCTTCTGCGCCATCATCGATGCTGACTGCTGGAACGCTGACACGCTGACACGCGCACTGCAAGAATTGTAGCATAATATTGCAAAGGTCAGGCAAGCATTTGGATGTGAGGCAAGCATGTTGACTGTTGACAACGTTATCTGTCAGCGCATACGCACTTACGAGGCTGCCATCAATCATGCACGCACCGCCATCACGCATGTGTGTGCAAGTTGATGAAAAAAAAACACGTGCGCATTTTTCACTGAACTTGAAGTTGAAGTTCCACTTGAACTTCATGCACCGGGGCGTGCACGACTCAGCATAGCGTGCATCAACACTCAGGTGTGTGCACAATCAGCGAGCTTAGTTTACATACGCAAGAATGCATGCAATGTGTACTCGCTCACCTCTTCCGTGGACGCAGTGCCAACTAAAAGTCTGCGCAGCGCTCGTGGATGATGCTCAGGCTGCAACAGAGTCCCATTGGTGGCACCTGCCCCCAGGCTAGTCCCAATTGGTGAGAGGACTGCCTTGGCAGGTGCGCTGCTCGTCGCCACCAGGTCCTTCACCTCTGAGGTGGCAGGACGAAGTGGTGCTGCAGCAGGCCTCGAAGGGCTTGACGAGGACTCGAAAATCGTTGCCTTGTTGCTGTTCTGCTGCTCTGCTGAAGCAGTGACCGTGCGCTCTGCCTGCAGCGCGGTCACGCTTGCAGCGCCGGACGGTGCCGCATGCGGCGCGCCGCCCTGCTGCTGCTCTGCAGGAGCAGGCCGGGGCTGCTTGTTGGCGGATTGGAACACTGAGATGACCCAGCCAATGATGTCCGGGAAACCCATGGCGGGTTCAACACGACGTGCTTTGTTGCTCTCGCTGCGATCTTAGCTGTATGAATGACAGCTCTGGTGTTGCTGCGGCAACAAAGGAGTTGCTCGTCGCAAGAACAGAGAGCGAGCCAGAAAAAAGCACAATCACATTTTGACGTTACAAATTCCGACTCGATTACTCACCAGTTCTTTCAAGTCGATCATCACATCGGTTGGCGACGAGATCAGCAAGCAGAGCAGTACACGGTGGCTGAGATGGTGTCGCGAGCGCGTGGCGCGTATGGCACAGCTCCAGCTGCGATCGATCTTAACACGACCGAGGTTTGAGGCGTGAGAGGGAAGGCGTGCTGATGGAGTGGTGGACGCTGCCAGGCTTTTGCAGCGTCGTCATGCGGGATCCCGGGGATGCTTGACAGTGGTCACGTCGGGCACCAACATCATCGACACCGCACGCCATCTATCGAGTGGACAGATCCAGACAGCATGCAGTACAACTTCGGCCGGGAAGCGTGTTGTCTGCGCTGGGAATTCAGGTACAACACAAAATATCACTGCAGACGATGCACAATCCAGCGCATCACATCGTTCCATGCCTAGTTGCCAGCTTCGCTGGTCGTCATCGGCCAGAGCGTGCTTTGACACGATGCCCCATGTTCACTTTCAATCAAGCACACGGACGAGCGTGGGCACAAGGAGAGTGTGATCAAGGAAGGTGTCGTGCGGGAAGGCACGTATACATCAGGTCAACACGTGCAACATAGCTGAGGCATCATATCATGACCCGAGAGTCACATCACGCTTCCGTGTGTCTTGAAGTGAATTTGGTGCAAAAACACCGAGCGGCTGAATAAGCTGTGACGCTTTCAAATTCGCCTGGACAGCATGTCTCTCGGCAGCTTCGCATCGCTGCAGCATGCATTACTCTCGCCGTATGCGGCAGCATGCGTTACTCTCGCCGTATGCTGCAGCCCAGGCGCCAGGGTGGAGTGGGAAATACGTATTTACCACTCCACAGGGGACCCGTGCCACACCGCAAAGTTTATGCAAGTGCTGAGCAACACCGTCCAAATTGCCCATCTGATTGTTATGTCAGTATGTATACATTCAAAAAACGATGCCGCTACCTGAATGCAATGCAGCTTGCCTGACCATCACTGAGAAAAATCTGGTGCGTATGGTCATGAGGAAGTGCGCTCCCTGACTGACTGCACTGCATGGCATGCAGCATGTTGTCCCAGTGGTGAAGTAGTAGTCTGCAGTCAAGTCAGTATTTCAGTTTGTTTCTCTACAGGTGGTGTCAGATGCACGTGTTGCGTTCCAACGTAAAATGTATGGCCGTACAATTGGCCGCGCTTGTTGGCGAATGGCGAATGCGCTGACAAGCGGGCATGATCAGTAGCGCAACACGCGACGCGTCACGCACTTCATCAATGCATGTTGTCCTGCTGCTGCTGATTGATTGACCGTAAGTGGTAGTATCAATAGCACAATACGTGACATGTCAAGTTCCCAAGGTGTTTAATCCGCAGGTGATGACGACCAGTTAGTGCTACTTTACAACAGCGGAGGGCCTGTGAATGAATTGAAAGTATGTCCCTGTATGCCTTGTTGCGGGTGCTGGCATTGAAGTATCGTGAAGCTCTCTGGTATGATATTATTGAATGCTCTATCAATGGACGCGTCCAATGCAACCGCAGCTTGCATCAGTTTACAAATGGAGCCCAAGCATACTCCTAGCCTGCATGGCTCGGAGCAGAAGTGACTGGGGGCAACGCGCACCAGGCGCATGCCTCATTGCGCAGGTCACATGATCTAAGAGCAAAGTCACCGCGCAGTGCAATACTCGAATTCAAGGGTCAGCTGCAATAAGCTGTTTGGCAATGCATTTTCTACGCAGGTCATACGATTTTCAAGAGAGCACAGTCCCAGTGCAGTGTTCCTCATAATTTTCATTGTCAGTTGCCAGAAGCTGTTCTTGTTCTCTCAGGACCGACACGCACAGCAAACTCAGCACCTCCTTCTCGTCCGCATTGCAGGCGTGGCGCACGAGCAGCCGGTGCAACTTCCATGGATGATGCTCAGCCAATGTCACATCGAC
Organism: Tribonema minus; assembly: GCA_017506865.1. Taxonomy (NCBI): domain Eukaryota; class Xanthophyceae; order Tribonematales; family Tribonemataceae; genus Tribonema; species Tribonema minus. Next base: position 793,108 of record JAFCMP010000536.1, on the reverse strand, counting down.
CAGCGCGGCGCCGTCAACAACGTGCGCAAGACGCGGGGGCGGCACGGCAGGCGCAAGAGGGCATCACAGTGCTCAGCAGCAGAGGGCTGACCAGCTCCGAATGCGCACTGCCACAACCTGAAGGGTCACCGCTCTTCCTGCCGCTGCGCCGCGGCCAAGATCGCGGCACGCCAGTTGCTACTTCACCCACAGCTTGCAGTTCAAGTGGTCCTAGTGGCAAGGAGCAAGGTGAAGACTAGGGCAAAAACGCGACACATCGTGTTCGCATTAACGGTTTTTGAACGGGTTTGGCTTGCGACGGCTGGCGCAGCGCGCAGCCACGCTGCGGACGATGGCGTAGGCAACGCTCATTTCTGCCCCCCCTCCGCCCCCACTATAGTATACGTGCCGATGTACGGGCCTACGCAAGTTATGTGACACGGCTCAGCTGCCGTGTCACGTGTCGTACGTCAATGTGGCTGTTTTGCTAGATGCAGACCGCACTCGCTGTTCAGCGCTGTGCGATGAGCCGCATGTGTGCAGTAGCGACTTGCGCAATGGCACGGCTGGCAGCAGGGCCCCCCTTACTGACGCGACATCGGTCTCTGAATCTTGCCCTTGTGATGCACGTGTAAGCAATGCCCTGCTACAGTTCATGAAATCACCCTTCTCCCTGCACCGTCACATGGTATGTAGTCAACAAAATACCTCTATCGTGTACGTACGAAAGTCACTGCTTCTGGTTGGCATCCCATTCTTTGTGCGTGGTCACTCGTGCAGTTCATGTAGCAATCCGCGCTGCATATTCATGCCATTGAGTGGACCTATCATGGTGTCAATCAAAACTGCGATTGTGAGCACTACAGGTGAGCACGATTGTGTCCGCGTCAGCGGCGACGCTTCAGCTGCGCATGCGGTGGCAGCAGCGGCACGGTCCACAGCGACGCGTGTGCGCAACAGCAGCATGTGACAGCGACGGCGTGAGACGCGCATTTAGTGCTGGCAGCAGCGCTAAATGTCCGAGCGCCTGCAATGAGGACAAATGTGACGGCGGCATTGTGCAGCGCTGCCTGTATATCCGGCGCGCCTTAACTTCTGGCAGCGGCAGCGCTCTCCGTTGCTCAAAGACGCTACGTTTCAACAACTCTTCATGTGCTTGGTTGGTTACCTTTCTCTCACTCTGATGCGTAATATGGCACAACCCTTGGTATGATGGTCGTGCACTTGACAAATTGCAGACATAAGCATTTTGCGCAGTGGAAGAGTGCAGTCATGAAGCCACAAACAGCACAAGATGGCAGAAGCAGCAGCTCATTGTTGAGAACAGTCGAGAAACTGGGTGGAGACACGTTCGTTGTGCATGAATGCTCAAGAGCACATCCTACAACGCAAGCCAACTCTGCGCTGCGGCGCACGGCGTGATGCCAGAAGAACCGCAGCACACATCACTGCATCAGGAAACATACATGAAAAAACACAGCAAACCGCCCGGGCGCTACTCAGCCCCCCCGAATCGTAAATCCCCTCGCGGAAAATCTCAACGACCGCGCCGCCTCCGCCGAGCGCGCGCATACGTATGGGCAGAACGTTAACACACGCGGCGGCGACGCGAAAACCAGCACAGTCCTCACAGTTCCACGGAAAAGTCCATGCGCCCGCGCCCCGGCCGCCCGTGGTCGCCGTGCGCGAAGCGCGGCGGCGCGCCGTCCGGCGGCGGCTCGCGCGCGGCGCGCAGCACGTAGAAGGCGACGCGCGGCGAGCGCCGCTCGGCGACGACGTCGAAGCCCGCGTGCGCGAGGATCGCCGCGAAGCGCGGCGCGCTCATGCAGCGCGAGTTGGTCAGGCACAGCAGCGGCAGCGCGAGCAGCAGCGCGCCGCCGGGGCGCAGGTGGCGTCGCAGGCGCGCGAGCATCGCGCCGCGGCGCGCCGGCTCCGGGACGCAGTTGAGGACCATGGCGAGCGCCGCGGCGTCGAACGCGCCGCGCGGCGCAAGGTCGAAGAAGTCCGCGCGCTCGACGCGCGGGTGCGCGGCGCGCAGGTCTATCGCGCGCACGCGCAGCCAGGGGACGCTGAGCAGCCTGTCGTTGATGGCGCCGACCTCGAGGAGGTTGAGGGGGGGGGCGCCCTGCAGGGCGTGCGGGGGGAGGGGGGGGGGGTGGGGGGCAGGTTTAGTCGACCATCATTGCTGGTATATATGTATGAGGCGCCCTGCAGGGGGGGGGGGGAAGGGGGGGATCAGTCGACCATCACTGCTGGCATGTGATCCCGGGCAAGCTAGCAGCCTGTCGGTGATGATGGCGGTGTCGGCACTGGAGGAGGTGTAGTCAGGGGGTCGCCGTGTAACAGTGCACAGCGCGGGTGGTGGGAGTCAGTCTGCCATGACTGCGGGCCTCATGTACTGCTGGCGCGCACAGAGCGGAGCGTCACCGATGGCACCGACTTCAAGAGTTGAAGTTGGAGGGGACCGCTGGGTGGCGGCTGTGCGCGACTAAGACTGGGAGCGGTTGAAGCCGAGGCGGCAGCAGGTGACAGCGAGCAATGTGTCTGAAGCGTTGATGCAGGTCTGCGGCAAGCAAACGCGCAGCCAGATGCTTAAACGCCCAGCATCGATGTCACCGGCGTTGTTGTGAAGTTGCACCCTGAGCAGCGCTACTGAGAGATGTCGTGCGTGCCAAGGTCACAACGGCTGCTTGAGGCCCATGTTATCAGGCATACACGCATGCGCAATGGAATGGACTCCTGGCATCACACGGCACTCTGAGAGCGAGCTCGTTCGTGGGGTAAGCATTACAATAAGGGTCAAACTTGACCAAACCTTCACAAAATGACTGTGGGTAAGGCACACACCGCACCAGTCGCGTCCCCTCGCTGCACCTGAGCAAACCCTTGCCGTAACCCCAACCCTACTGCCACGCTAACCCTAGTCTGAAGGCGCACTGCCCCCTTGCTATCGCGCAACACTTCCGCCTCATACACAGAGACACGCCAGTCATGGTTTACTTGAATGTTCCGAGCACGCACCCTGGCTGGCCGCATTTCCAGCCACTCCAGCTGCTGTATGACCCCACTTGCTGGCCATGTGGTACGGCACGCTCAGCAGGCTCGCCTTATCCTAGCCCTCATCTTACCCATACCCTAACATGACTCCCTCAATCCTAACCCCCGGGTGCACCACCCGGTTTGCTGCTGCGCACTCGCCAAGCCTTGCAGACGAGGACAAAACCGCCAGTCATTTCAACTTCACGACATGCGCACCTTGGCAGGCCGCTCCCCATCTGCTCCAGCTGCTGCGTGACCCACTTGCTGGTGTTGTGGTACTTCACGCTCAGCAGGCTAACCTTGCCCTAGCTCTAATCTGCCTCTAGCCCTAATCTGAACCTACCCCCCTAAAATGACCCCCCGTTCTAACTGCCCGGCTGCGCCACCCCGGTTGCTGCTGCATGGTCGCCAACCCTCGCGCACGAGGACAGACCCGCAAGTCACTCTATACTTGACAATTTCTGCACGCACCTTGGCAGGCCGCATCCCCATCTGCTCCAGGTGCTGCGTGAGCCCACTTCCTGGTGTTATACTGCACGCTCAGCAGCTCACCTTACCCTAGCTGTAATCTCAGCCTCACCCTAACATGACCCCCCCAGCCCTGAGCCCCCCGATGCGCTGTCCAGTCGCTGCTGCGCACTCGCCGAGCCTCGCAAACAAAGACAGACCCGCCAGTCACTCCATACTCGAAAATTAGTAATTAAGCCAGCAAATGTTGCAAGACCTAGTGTTGGGGAAGAAGATATCGCACACATGGTAACTGGAAATTGAGAGCTTAGTATATCGCCTTGACAATGTGCGCACCTTGGCGGGCCGCATCCCCATATGCTCCAGCTGCTGCGTGACCCACTTGCTCGTGTTGTGGTACTGCACGCTCAGGAGGCTGGCGCTCTGGTACGCCTCCCTCCCGCCTATGCCGTCCAGCTCCCGCTGCAGCTGCGTCAGCCGCTGCTGCTTCTCCCGCTCGCTCAGGCCATCGTCGCTCTTGACCTGCACGCATGAGCATGGTTGAGACAATGAGAATAAGGAGGGTCGGGACAGGTGCTCAAAGGCGGCGTTGGAGATCAAGCCGACAACCGCTTCTCAGGGCAGCAGCTTGGCGTCAGACTGACAGGAGAGCAGCGTGCGAGAGAGCGCAACAGCTGCAATGGCATAGTCAGTCGCTGCTGCCTCTCGCGCTCGCTCGGGCCGTCGTGGCCCTTGACCAGCGCGCACAATCGAAATGGTTGAAACGACGACAACAAGCCTACCGAACACATGAGACCTTTCCATACTGAACACCCATGCCTCGAACGCCAAAAGCTTGCACACTGAAGTCTTTTGAATACTGTGGGTACTATTTGACTCGTGGCCAGTTGTTGCACCACGGTTATTGGTGGAGGCACTTGCGGCTAACCATCCCTTGTCACCTAGAGCTTAACGATACTTTGGTTCGTAGCAATAATAAGCAGGGTCAGGGCAGTGCGCACAGGCGGCGTTGGAGATCAAAGCACGAGCACGGTGGAGAACATGGTAGTGAGAAGAGTTGTTGAAACAGGTGCTCAGAGGCGGCTTTGGAGGCCACGCTGATGAGCGCTTCTCATGGCAGGAGGGTGGCGTCAGAATGCGCGCTTGCGCATGCGTGCAAAGGCTGTAGCAAGATCGCAACTGCGCCATTGCAGCTCTTGCGCTCTCACACACTGATCTGCTGCCAGTATCGTAAAGCTGCTGCCTGCGCCCTCTGCTGCAACCGCCGCCGGCCTCGCTCAGGCCGCTATCGTCCTTGAATCCGCACGATAACGTACGGAGGGAACCACATAGGACAGGTCGGGTGTGTATGCTGGCATGCTCTTGCGGCGCGTGACGCTCCACTGTCAAGGTGCAAGAGCATCGCATGTGCTGTGGTGGCGGCGCTGCACAGGTATGCGCGGCTGCAAAGTCGTGCACCGCCAACAGCAGCACGCTCTCTTGCTGCTACTTCTGTATGACTAGATACTTCCGATGCGAAAGCTTCACAGGTAAGTGCGCAAGCAAAAGAAGAAACTTGCCTCAGACGCGCTGTCAAAGCAGCGTTGCGTTGAGGCAAGTCCAAACAGTCCAGACAGTATGTCTGACGGCGTCATCGCCGCAGAAAAGTGCACCGTGGTTTGTTCGCTTGTGCCACCTTACATGCTGGTTAAGCTACGATCAGCACCTGAAAGCAATCTGTAAATAAGGTTGAACATAAATAAGCTCTCATTATGCTAGTAGACGACTACACAACCGTGCGATAGACTCGCTCATCTCACCTGCGCTTGCTGCTTGGTGAGCTTGTGAAAAGCAGTGGTGATCTGCCTGGCACGTTTCCGGGACTTGAGAGGAGGTGGCAGCACCGGGATGGGCTTGCGTGTTTTCCCCATGTATGATGTACGCAGCTCCCTCGCTAGCACTACACAGCGCGCTTCAATCAACCAGTTGTAGTTGGAGAGTCACCACTTTGTGAGACTCTTTCAGAGGTGGACGTTGATCATCAACATGATTTTGAAATGCAACCTGCAGTAAAAGATGCATCGAGGAGCTGGCGAACGCACTTGAGTTGTGCCAGGTGACCATTTTCTGCGCTTGTGCATCACATCGTGGAGCATCATCACATCCTGATTCAGGTGGTGCCAGAGCCCTTTGCAGACGAATTGGCATTGCACTCAACTGCGTCTGCCTCCTCAACGAGCCACAATGTGCAGGTCATATTCGCGGCATGTTGCAATGACTGCAATTGTGCAAAACTTATTCAACTCCTAAAGCAACACATATGCCAGACTCACAGAAGCGTCCGCAAACCCGAAGCCGCGACGCATGCAGCATGGAACGGTCTGTGTTGAATTCGTCACGCGCCCTCAGTCTCAGAGGTGTTGCAATTTATGACCCTGCAAGCTCCTATGCCACTGCTCAGCACTGTTGAGCACCCGCATGCGGGTGGTGCTGCTGCGCGGCGGCACGCACACGGCTCAGCGTAGACGGCACGTCATACGCCAGCGCGAGAAAGCATTTGAAGCAACTCTTCAAGACCTGCACGAGAGCGGCAGTGACGCTCATAACCGCAACGGCAGGGGGGGCGGTGCACGTGCACCGATGGTGTGTGTGGGGGGGGAGGACAACAGTGTTGTTTCGGGGGGAGAGTGGGGGGCGGGGGGGGGGGGGGGGGTACAACAGTGTTGTACGGGAAACAGGGGGGTGGGGGTCGAAAAGGTGGACCAGATCGGAAGGTATCCAAACACCCTGTGCTAGTAGCCAACCGCCCCTTGACTTGACTGCAAATTGCATGTCTGGCTGCGCTGCATGCAGGGGCGCGGGGGGCCGGGGGGGGGGGGGGGGGGGGGGGGGGGGGGCTTGGGGGGTTCTGATGAGATGCCGCCGCCGCCGTGGCGAGGGCGACACTGAACTTGTATTTGTGTAGGATAGACTCTCTGACAGATGACACTGCGCGTTGCACGAGCGCTCTGTGTTTCGTGAAGTGCCAGCGCGCGCTGCGATGTGCGCTGGGGGGCCGGGCCGTTCGCCGCGGCCCTGCAGCGGCACTTCAACGGTTACAGACGTGCGTGCTATATGAGGAGCGGGGGCTGCGTGTGCGGCCCTTTGGTCTATCTGCGCTGCTGCTGCTGCTGCCGGTGCTGCTGGTTGTTGTTGTCGTCCGAAGTATCGGCGACAGGGGGGGGCGGCGACTCTCCGGCCGCAAACTGCGGCGGCACCGCCGTTCCGTGGGGGCTCTGCAGCAGCGCCAGCAGGCTGCCCTGCGTCACCTGCAGTGCAGCAGCGAGCTGTAGAACCAGACACTTTTGTGATGTGAATAATTGGAGCCATGCACTTTGTATGCGGAGTGAAGGAGACCGCGGTGACACAACGGGGTTGTGCGGCAATGCTGTAGGTATTGGGGAGCTCGCTGGAGCCCCGCCCCCAGTGTATGGCAGTGCACAACTGAAACCTGTCCTAACCCTACCTAAATCGAACTATAGCCCTGACAAAAACTCATCTGGCGACCACAAGAGAGTGCGGTGTACAACACGACTCATCAGCATCGTGAACCCTAACCCTAACCTAACCCTATCTATTTGTTGGCAGCTTGTGATGCAAGGGCACGCGTCAACTTAGAGTTAGGGTTAGGGTTACGTCCAATGGAAGTGCGAGCAGCAAAGTAGGTGTCACGCTCTCTGCCGCCAAAGGAGCCGACCAGGAGACATGCTCTCGTGCCATCGCATCCCGCGTGGCTGGTTGCAGCAGCACGTCGTCAGAGATGCGATACCGCTTGACGCATATGCCACAAGATGTGAAGTATGATAGATGTGACGATTGCGCATTTTAAGATTTCTATGCATCAGGTGTGGCCGCAATCCAAGTCACCAACCACCAAGTGCCCTAAGCAGTAGGAGCTGTGCAGCGGTGTCGGCAACCCTGGCCCTAACCCTAGTGCTTGCAGCTCACCCGTAACTTCAAACCCTAATCCCAACCCCGAGCCTGCCGTGCATCAATAGGCTGCCGGGCAATAGGCTGTTCAAGCAAGCGACGATGGCCACACCAAACGCTACAGCAGTGCCCCTGAGCCTTGTGTACATACTTTGGCAAGGCAGAGAGACACCTGCTAGCAATGAGTGACATCGATCATCCCAGCTTCTTCGCGCCGCGAGCGAGAATCCGTGATTAGCGCGTGACGCACAGATGCACCTGACCCTACCTCTCAACCTGATCTAATGTAGCAAGGGGTTAAACTCTCTCGTTCGGGCTTTTTCTCGCGCCGTGCATGTGGATCGATGACAAGTGCATACATACGAACATACCTGTATTTGCGTGTCGTAGCGTTTGCGGTCAAAGTCGGACAGGTGCGGCTGCTGGGACGCCACCTGCAGCGACTCAATGGTCTTCTGCAGCGACTGCACCTGCCGGAAGGGCCACCGCTTGATGCCGTGCTGCCGGCAGATCTGCGGGCGCGCAGGCGGCGATACGGTTGCGTCAGGCAAATCGAATTGGCAGAGAGAAAACGCCACTGTGCAGACACCCATGGCAAATTGGTTGCGCCAGGCAGATCGTCAAGCGCCGTTGCATGCCGTGCGGCCGGCGGATCTGCGAAATGGTCGCGTCAGACTCGTCACACAGAGAATCGCCGCGTCATGCCATGCTGCAGCAGATCTGCAGACGCCGATGTGAAGAAAGACGTGAGAGGTAAGGACGAGCAGTAACGGAAACAACGGATGCGAGTGCAAGTGCTGCTGTGGCCACTGACAGCCATCATCGCCTAGTCAGGCTAGTTCGCCCATGGCGATCAGGCATCGTCGCACGCGGCTGCTGACAAGTAAAGCTCGCATTAGTAGAGCGCCGGCGCGACACAGGCGGGGCGATGGAACACATCACGAGCAATCCCCACCCTCGAAGTCGCGCACCACCACCAATAAGCTCAGCGTTTCGAATGGAAACCGGCGTGCGGACAGCGTCAAATCAGAGCCTCCGCAGCCCCCATGTCGCACACGCCACCGCTGCACATGAGCCAGCTCTTGCAGTTGGAGTCTCACTTGAAGGAGTTTCACTTGGATACTTCGTGCTCACCTTCTTGAGCGCAGTCACGCATCCCCGTCCCCGAAGGTGCACACGTCACTGCCTACAAGGCGTAGCGTTTCGTACCGCAGGTGATGCGCAAGCGCATGCGGAGCACCGCGCATTCGGAGCGCATGCAGCCCTGAGGATGCACCCAATGCCACCTCAAACAAGCTACTGTACTATTTGAAGTCACTGTGTCACACGCCGCGCGCACCTTCTTGAGCGCTGTCACGCACATGCCCAGCTTGTGCGCCGCGTCCACAATCGGCAGGTGGAAGCACGTGCGCAGCAGGGGGACGCCGACGCTCCCGTCGCCCCCCCCCTCCCAGCCGCCGCCCCACCCCGCCCTGCGGAGCGTTGAATCGCGCTGGCGCCGCGGCGGCGGCGGCGGCGCTGCGGCCCCTGCCGCCGCCGCCGCCGCTGCGCCGCTGCCGCTGCTGTCGCTGTCGTCGCCGCTGCCGCTGCCGCTGTTGTCGGCGCTGACGGCAGCGTGTCTGCCGTCGGCAGCGGCGCCGCCGCCGCCGCTGCCATTGCTGCTGCGCGCAAAGCTCTCTGGGACGGGCATGGCTGCAGCTGCTGCAGGGCGCGCAGGGCCGTGGCACGCATGCGGCGGCGGCGGCGCGTAGGAGGCATACTGCGGCGCCGCCCCTGCCGCTGCTCCTGTCCATGCATGCCTGCGGTCGTGGCCGTAGTCGTTGAGCATCTGCATCTGCTGCTGCGACGTGTGCAGCGCAAACGGCGCGTCGCCTCCGGCGGCGCCACTGTAGCAACCGGGCGACGCTGTGCCGCCGGCAGCAGCAGGAGGACTGTGACTGCCGTCGTGCTGAGCAGCGCTGTGCTGCGTCCAGGCCCCGGGGAACTGGTCATGCGAGCGCGGGGATACTGAGCGCTGCTGCTGCACGCCGCCGCCGCCGCCCGCCGCCGCTGCCGCCACTTCCACCATCTGCTGCGGACCCTGCTGGATACGCGATGCATACTCGTTGGCGCAGGGGCGCGTGCCGCGCGCAGCAGCGGCGGCGGCGGCGGCGCCCGCCGGCGCGGCGGGCGGCATAGCGCAGACAATGACTTGGTATGGTGCGCGCGGCTGAAACCCCTGGGGTGGCAGGCCGGTGTAGGCCGCATCCGGCGGCGGCGCCAGCGCAGCGCCGAAGTGCGTGGCAGCGATCGACATCGTCGGCGGCGGCGCGCTGTGCGCGTGGAAGATTGGGCCACTGCTGCCACCGCCGCCGCCGCCGCCGCCACCACGAGCGTCCAGGTAGAAGGCGACGCCCGGCACCGCCAGCGGCATGTAGGGCACGCTGAACATCGGGCGCTGCTGCTGCTGCTGCTGCTGCTGCTGCTGCTGGTGGTAGTGGTGCTGGTGCTGCTGTGCGTCGTGGTACTGGCAGTAGTTATTGCGCTGATGCTGCTGCGGCTCTGCCTGCTGCTGCGAGGGCGTCGGGTGCTGCGAATGCTGCTCCTCACGCTGCTGCTGCTGCTGCTGCTGCTGCCGCTGCTCCTGGTGCCGCCGCAGCTGCTGGTGATTGTGCTGCTGCTCGTGGTAGTGGTTTTCGCGCTGGTCATGCTGCTGCTGATGCTGCTGATGGAGGTGGTAGGCGTGGTGGTACTGAAGCGGCAGCAGGTGCTGCTGCTGCTGCTGCTGCGCCTCCAGCAGCGCACCTGCGGCATTCACTTGTCGCGCAGCCTCCGGCTCGCCATCCGCACCCCCGCCACTCAAATGTACAGGCGGCTGCTGCAGCGATGTCAACGGGCTTGCAGCAGCAGGGCCGTGCGTCGTAACTGTCAAGTAACTGCCGCCCAGCAGCTCCGTGAGACTAGGCAGGCGCTGCTGGCTGTCAGCCCTTGCGGCGGAGACCTGCCAGCAGTGACCATGGAACGACGCAGTACGCGTCAGCGAAGTGGATTCAGGAGAACACATCCTTGAACCAACCAGGATCAGACTGCGGGAATGGCAGCTGGCGGCGCACGCAAACAGAGCAGTGGGGCGTCATTTGAGGTTAGGGTTAGGCGTCCGTGTGAAGCGCTCACGCCTACACGCAACGCCTTACATGGCACCTGCACACCTCATTGTGCATATACCACCGCGTCAATATACTGCATCAGCGGCCGCTTCTGTTAATTGGCCATTTCATGTACTTGAAGTGCATATGCGCCGGAAGCCGTTCCAGTGGCAGCGGCGCCAACAGCTGCGCACTGTGCATTGCCGCCGCCACCACCGCGAAGCTCAGTAGCAGCAGCAGCAGCAGCGGCGGCAGCGGCAGCAGCGGGGGCGGCAGCAGCGGCGGCGGCAGCAGCAGCGGCGGCGACAGCGAGACAGCTCGCCTGTGGCAGACATACTGAGCGCTGACACTGTGGCATCGCTGCAGCAGCGCTCACCTGCGCCAGCCGCGCCGCACCAGCGCCCCCTCGCTCCTGGCGACCGGCCGCTCCTCGATCGTCATGCAGCCTCGTGCCTGAGCTCAACTCGTAGGCCCCCGTCGAAGCGGGCCGCGACTCGCTCGTCCAGGGTCCCTGCGGCAGCACCGCTAGCGGGGCGGCCGGCTGCTGCGGATGGTCGGAGTCGGCCCAGCTGCTGCTGCCGCTGGCCCTGAGGTCGAAGGCTGCCGAGTCTGCGGGCGATGAGTGCCAGCATCAGCGAAGTAATGTCAGGCGCGCATGAGTGCCAGTGAGTCCTGTGCTTCAACCTAGACATGCAGTGCCTCAGGGGTGCTGCACTTGAAGTCTGCAACCCTGTAGCCGCGCCTGTAGCCGCGAGCACCCAGAGCTTGTGAAGTAGCGTTGTCAGAGCGTCGGCGTGCCTGGCGGTCTGATATGGTGGCCTCAGCTGACGTTGTGGAGTCAGGCGATGCCGTGGATTCACCTACAGCGAACGATGGAGCGCATTGCAATGAAGGCATGTCCTTGATATGTGCTACTCGAGGACGTCCCCCCACCCTAGCCCTAACCCTAGCCCTAGCCCTAACCCTAACCCTAGCACATCCATAGGCCGCGGCCACGCGCAATAAACGCCCACCACGCCCAGTGATGAGTGTCGCGCAGAAACTGCAGCGGTCTCCCCTGGACAGCGACCCCGCGCATCGCGCACATCAGGCGCCCATCAGGACGGCAGCTGCTGCGCGAAGACCGCAGCAGCCCTTCCGCGCAAGGCCGCCAGCCTACGGCAGCAGTCTCATGCCATGCACAGTGTGCTCGCCTTCGCTGCAGGCGTGCACGAGGCCCGGCGGCCCATCCGGCTCGCTGGGCGCCGCCGTGGAGGCCGTCTGCGCCGACGACGTGCTGCTGCGTGCGCTGCTGCGCCGCGCGCCGCCGCCGCCGCCACCGCCGCTGCCGCCGCCGCTGCCGCCGTTGCCGCTGCCGCCGCTGCCGCTGCCACCGCCGCCGCCGCCGTCGCTGCCGCCGCCGCCGCGAGGCTTGGCGGCGTCGAGGGCTGGCGCGCTGTGTGCTGAGCGCTGCTTGCCGTGGAGCGCTGCCTCAGGCGACGCGGGGGCGGCGGTGGCGACCTCCGCCATCATGGACTCGCGGGCGTGCGGGTCTGAGTCACTCGCGTCACCCGTCATGCGTGGGGGGGGCTGCAGCAGGGCGAGGTGTGGTGGCGTTTGCGAGCATCAGCAGAAGTCGAACTTCAAGTGCTCGGACGAAGGCAGCGGCGCTCAACGTGCTGCGCGGTGCAGCGCGCGCTGTGCAGCGCTTGCAGCAGACACGACGCACGGACAGCAGCTTACGTGCTCGCATGGCCAGGTCACATGTTGAACACGCACACTAAACTGAGGTTCTTTCCTGGACCGGGGACCGGAAGCCAGCTGCCTCACTCGTAGTACCCTCGTCACAGCAGGGCCTGAGGGTGAGTTGAAATTCTTGCTATCAGTGAGTGACATCCAGCATCTTTCACCAAATGGCTACTCTTCACAGAGGGTAGTAGTAGTACCGACAGGCCGGCGGGCACTAGCAGAACGGTATCATGTGATCTCTGGCTGGTCGTGGGGAGGGAGCAATCTAGTTGGGAATGCTTTGACGCACTGAGCCTCAGGAGAGCAGTGTGGTTAGGCTTGGCTTCTCGCAGTTGTCACAACAGCATCATGCTTTTTACTTAGCGTCTGGTGCCCAAGAATCAATATAAGCTGGCCTACCAAACACGTGAGACCTTTCCATACTAACCTCCCATGCCTCGAACGCTGAAAAAGCTTGCATGCAGAAGTCTTTTGACTACTGATACTTTGGACAGTATGATGGCACTGTTTGACTCGTGGCCAACGACTGCAGCAGCGGCGACCATGGTCACTGGTGGAAGCCACTTGCGGCTAACCACACTTTGTCAACTAGAGCTCCACAATCTTTGATTCGTTTCCACAAGAAAAACCGTTGCGAGCTTCACCTGTCACCAATGCGCGTCGCGTGGTGCTCAGGCTGATGCGCGGCGTCCGTGTTCAACAGCTGCTGCTGCAGCTGCATGGGCCTGCGTCCTTGTTGCTGACAAGACGCGACATTTCAGCATACCTCGATGCGTGAGTGGGTGATCTGACTTGTTGACAGTCAGCCACCTCATTGCTCAACGAGGCCTTATTTGAGGGGGCATATTATCTTGGTCGCGGATGAATTTCCTCTCTCTTAAGAGATGGAGTGCTGACTGAGTAAACTTTGATCGAAAAGCCGGTGGCATGATGATTACGAAGCCTTGGGCCCTGAGGCGGCACGCTTGCACTTGAGGACAGACCCTACAAGCTGAGCGGCCCCGGGGTACAAGCAGGCGTACGCGGCGAGCATCACCATCGCACCTGTTAGTTATCAGTGTGGCGGCAACGCTGTGTTGCGTGCGCAGGTGCGTTGAAGTTAACGGAGCCTGAGGCGTACACCATTGGCCGGGGCCACCAGCCTGGCAGTGGGCGACGACGCGGTGTCTCGAGAACCTGCACAACGTCATGACGGGGACGGAAGTGACACTGTCATGGTGCATTGAGCCTGATGATACATTGAGACTGCCAGTGGGTGCATTATGTGCTTATGAATGGAAATTAAAAAAAAAAAAAAGCCCGTGCACAATGCAGCAGAGACAGTCATGCTTCAGAGTTGAACTTTGCACACTGCAAATAAAGTACTTCTACTACTCAGTGAAAATTATTGGTAATAATCAACTTTGAGATGAGCTCAGCCTGCATCACGCACTGCACTTACTGGTACTACTAGTCTAAGACTATGTAGTCGACCAGTAATAGTATATAACTCAGGCTGTCATAGCTACGACAAGCTTACTGACTCAGTCGGACAAGTGCTGCAGCAGCAGCCACTTGGGTTACATCACAACAACGCGGCTGCTGTCATTGTGCGCAAGTCTGATAGCCGGTATTGAAGAGGCACATCATTAATCGTCACGATCATGATGCCGTCATGACGTGTTGTTTTTTCGCAACGCGATGCACTAGAATTATTACTAGTAGTATGCATGTATGATCATAATCTGCAGAATCTGATGCAACTTGCAGGAGTACATGCTTCTTGAGAAGCATAAACGCCTCAATCAGGCGTCGCCTTTATGAATTGCGTTTCTGCATGTAATTACTCGCGAAGTCTGGCCCAGGGCCAGACTCACTGCCTGTCACCAAGGCTATGAGAAACAGGCAATGGAGTCCTGGATTGCACACAGACATGGCCAGCGTGTGCCCGAGAAGTTGTGGGTGCTCTCGTGAAGGCGTGATTCGAAGTGCACAAGGCTGTGAGACTGATGGCATTTGTGATCTTCAGGAGCCTGGTGACGGTGCAAGGTCTACACATGAAAAGAAAGTTTCGCTCTGATCGGCAGAAAGACTTGGCCCATTGAAAAATTCTGCGAGATGAACTACACAGTCAAGCACTGGACGAAGCCGGCCAGCCGCATTTGCAGCAACTGCAAGTGTGTGCAAGGCCAGCTCAGAGCAGACTTCATCACAGGCCTTTGCTCTCGAAAGTGCAGCAGCATGGTATGATATGTTGACAGGCATGCACTTGGTAATGCATGCACTCGGTGATTGCTGAAATGAGCCGCAGGCGCTGCAGCTTGAGACCCGACAACGACTCTCAGAGCGCCCGACAGTCATGGTCTGGTAGGGCGCTGTCTAGCAGCGGTGCTGCCACTCTTTCTCTGATGACAACTGGGCCAGATCACAGCCGTATGGCAGGCCCACAGCGGACGTTGTCGCTCACCACTGGTGCAGCCCGCCTGACCGATTGCTCTGTGCTGCCGCATTGACCAGAGCAGCGCATCGAAGAGATATGCAGCTTTTTCTCACTTGCCTGGTCCAGGCGCCGTGAAGACACGATCCGCCTATTTTGATGATCGTGGCCGAGGCCTGATGAGACTTCGCCACAGTGCCAGAGAGCTGCCAAGCGTCAAGTTCCTGCCTTCGCGGCCGCCTTGGAGGTGCTGCTGCTCTCTTGAGGCTCGCCTCCACAGGCTAGGCCAGGCCAAGCCAAGTGGCTGATGTGTAGCACGCAGTAAATCCGCAACAATTGATCGTTTGGCAGCCCTTGTGCTGCTGTGAGTTGCACCTTGTCTGAGTTGCACCTTGTCTGATAGATGGTGGGCTGTGGTGTCTGCGCGCGTGAGTACTCAATTTTCCACTGCCGCGGCATTATTGCATGTGATCTGGCGGGGCATGTATGTCATAGGTTGACGCTATGTGTACAGATCCTCGAACGTTATGAAGCTTGCAAAACATGGCCTTTTCTAAAGCATGTTTGTGCTCGGTGACTGAGGGTGAGAGACGTTAGAGGCATGGTATGGCGCGCACTGACATGGCCTGCCACCTGCCAGCTAGGACAAAGAGGACAGGGGCAAAAAATAGAACAGAATATATATCGTGCCAGCTCCGAAAGGTCACCTCAGGCAGGTGTTGTTGAAGTTGAAGATGAACTTTAATCTGAACTGTGGCTCTGCCTCAAACTGCTTCGGTGCCTTGGAAGTAGTCTGAGGCAACATGCATGCTGCTAGAGCAATAGTCAGGGCACGCAGACGGCACGTACTGCAGAGTGCCACAGTCAAAAGTCGACATGCAGATTCCGTACAGCAGCATCAAGTTAGACCATCATCTGGGCTTTTTCGCGCCCTGAGCGAGAATTAATAAAAAGTACATGTCGTGTGACAGTCTGAAAGTGTCTCAATGACAACCATTCAAGCGCCGCCGCCGCCAAATGGCATCTCGAGATCCCCCCCCTACGTCCATGTGCCCCCCCTCCCCCCCCACTTGTACCTGAAGGCGCCCAGGCCCCCCAGGAGGCTGTGTGACCAAGGCAAGGCTTGAGCAAGTGAATGGTAGTTGCTGGATCATTTGATGCCCAACTTCACACCAGCGGTGTGCCATATTTGAGGTACCACAATTGGTAATTTAGCACCTTATACACCTGAGGGACGGTATGCAGACTCAATTGCCAATAGGGTGATGCAACCTCACATACATGATTTTACATGAAAAGCGCTTGGCGTCAATTGCATATCACTGTTGTGACTCCTGAATCGTGAACCTTCGTGACCATGACTCAGCGGATTGGTGCACTCGACCGAGGCTGTTGTGAGGCGAGGCGACCCTGTGCAGCCACATACTTCTACCAAGCTATTGGCATTCATTGGCGCAGGCGTGTGTTTCCGACAGGATGGATCTACAAACAAGTGTAAGTGAATATCCTGGATCCCTGCTACTTCAAGGTTACGGCAAGTCACCAACTACAACTTTCAAGGTTCGTTGTACATCCTGGATGCTCTGGGCGGGCCAGCGAGGCACGTGGACGGCAGTGACAAAGTGTTAAAAGCTGCTGGCTGCAATTGAGAGCGGAAGCAATGAGCACGCGCATGGAGCAGGTGTTAGAGAACCTGGTGAGCGGCAATAGCGAGGATGGCTTTCAGCTGCAGCCTGAGGTGAGTCAGGGTGACGAGCTGTGTGTCCGACACTCCCCCGGTTACTCGTACCCTGCTCTGTCAAATGACACCTTCCGCACTTGCGATGAGCGAGAGAGCTCCATGCCAGATCTACCGAACCAGTTTTCCTCAGACGCAAAAAAACAAGCTTCACTGATCCACCCGAACAACACTAAGGCATGCCGACACACACATTCAACCTGGTATGTCCACCGGCAGCCCACGTTGCCTTGCATGGTAGCAAAGGCAAGGCTGGTGCTCAGTGCATGGCGGCTGGGCTCAGCGCATACAGGCTCTGCAGGCAACGCGACGTAGGTCGCTACTTTCAACCTGAAGAGACATAAGCAGCTCTGTAGAGCGCATACGGCACTGGTAGATTGCTGCTCCTTTGAAACCGTGCTGTCCCTTGTGCTACCCAGCCAGCACTAGGATAATGCATGGCTGAAATATGTCGAAATGCAGCATCTGCAGCGCGCCAACCTGACACCCACTTGCACAGAGTAGTGCAACATCATGTTATGATAAAATCCGCAGATGTGCTTGCCGCGGTCAGTGCTGCACGTGTGTGCCACGTGACACTTTCTATCTGTACACAACTGCCAACCAAATGCAAGAGTGGACAGACCAGCCATCATTGCCTGTGCGCCGCGTCGTCATGGGCGGCGCTTGCTGGCGTCGTCAGCGCCGCTTGCAAGACATGAACAAGTGGCTCTCAACAAACTGATGGTGCCCTTTCCTGAAGACTGTCTGAAGATGTTGCCGCGTGCTGGCTGCACTTCAACGAACGAAACCGTTCGACTGTTCCTCACTGGTCCGGTCTGGGTGCCATGGGTGCGCCACCTGTAGAGTTGTTTTCAGCCCCCATGCGCCGCAAACCATGGCTGGCGATGGCAAACAGACGCGAGCAGCACGGCTTATGAGGTAGCGGGGCAGCGTGTGTCGCGGCGCCTCTGCGAGTGAGGCAACCCAGCATGCGTGCTGAGGTCCTCGCATCCAGCAAGCAGCTTTCTGTGCGCAATCTCTGCAGCGCACCCGCTTCTGCTGCGGACTCCTTGGCGCTGCCGCGGTACCAGGGCATGTATGTACGCAACCTAGCCCTAATCTCAACAATCTGATCCCCCGCAGGAGGTGGGCGGGCTGACGACGTAGGCCTGACTTTAAACCCTTGTTTCTACCCTCATGCTGTGCAACTGGAAGCAAACAGCCGAGGACCCAGCCCTACTCATGTACCGTAATCATCGCCCTGATACGAAGCTGGAAGCGGATACACTGATGATATTACCCTCACCTCAAACCCCCCTTTTCAACCTCAACCTGTACAGGAGGCAGACAAACTGAAGACAAGCATGGCGGACCCGCAGTTCCGGACGCTCCTCAACGAGTACATGGCAGAGATCAGCGATCCAAAATACAGGTGCTGTGAACTCAAATTGTACTCCTCTGGGCTCGACCTTGAAAAGCGTGCCGTGTAATGGAGGAATGATGCATTCCCGCATCTTGAGAGCAATCAGAAAGTCGTTTTAGACATCAGTTGGGCAGGCAAACCTTGCTGAGCTGTGCGGCCGCTGAGATTAAATACTACAAGTACGTACCACTAGTAGGGCATACGCAGCACCACCCGCGTGCTGGCGAAGTGTCAGTTCTGACAAGCATGCGTGTACGGCTTGTACCCGGCGCATGCACCCGTGTCCTACTTGGCGAACATGTTCTCGGCGCACTGCAAGGACCTGTACTGATTTGGCAATTGCGGATGCTTACCATCTTAGAAGCACGCGTGTAGACTTGGTTTTAGAAATGAACCTAACTCAACATTTGTGCTGAGCGTTGAGCATGCTCAGTGCTCAGCCTCACCTGTCGAAACAGATCTCAAAGAAGCCTTTCTTGCATTATTAGTGAGCTGTGTATGAGAACGGGCATGTTGACAAAAGTTTCGCACTCGATCCATTCATTCATTCATTCATTCATTCTTGCATTCATTCATTCTTGGACTCATCCAGTCGTTCATGTGCTCGAACCCGGCTGTGCAGGCAGGAGCAGGAGATGTACATCAACCAGCTCGAGACCGAGCAGAAGGTGCCACAGGGCAAGAAGCTCATCAGGTGGGGGCTTGAAGTTCAACTAGTTGAAGTTGAACACGCCATGAAGTATCGTGGAGCCCTTGTTCAGCTAGGCCATTGGCTACAGGCTCGCGCAAGCTCACCCGTTCCACGGGAACGCTTGGTGCATCCTGCAATAATGCACCGGCACCTGCACGGGCGGTGATGGGTAGGTACCCCTAGTCGCCTGGGCTGCGGGAGCAGACTTACCTGTCAGCCGTGACGCCTCTTGGCATGCGCGAGCACGCGCTGCCCTGTTCCTCCGACCGCGCAGAGTGTCGGGAGCGTGATGGCAGGCACGGCGTCGCGTGCGCTTTGCTGCTACATACCGGCGGTTACAGCCGTTACATGGCAGTTACGCGCAAGGCAGTTGCGCTGATCGCCTCAATGTCTAGCGCTGGGCGTCATCAGTCTTCCCCAGCGTCCCCCGACCCGAACGCCTGCGCTGCTGCAGCGATGACGCACTGACTCACTCACTCGTCATATGACTCACTGACTCGCCATATGACTCAACGACTCGCCGCAGGCCGCAACCGGGCTTTGTCGCCAAGACGCGCTTCGCGCCCGCCGCGGACCCCCAGGACGCCCGCAAGCTCTTTGTCAACGTCGTGCAGAGCGCTGACGTCGGGGCCCCCGAGAGAGCGGCCGCGCAGGAGGGGGACAAGGGGGGGGTGCAGCTGTCACTGCCGCACGCCGCGGGGCCGCCGCGCATGGAGCAGGACAAGTCCGGCGCGGCGGCGGCGACGGTGGACGTGTGCTTCCACCCGGAGGCGGTGGCGCTGGCACTGGCGCGGGACGACGTCAAGGTGAGAGCAAGTACTCTGCGTACACACATGCGCCAAGTTCAACTTTGAAGTAGCAGTGATGCAGAGGGCAGGAGGCCAGCAGCGGCGGCGGCGGCGGCGGCGGTGACGGTGGATGTGTGCTTCCACCCCGAGGCGATGGCGCTGGCGCTGGCGGGCGACGACGTCAAGGTGAGCGGCGCTCTGCGTACACACATGTGTCAAGTTCCAATTTGAAGTAGCAGGGGCGGGGGTGGCCGGCAGTAGCGGCGGCGGCGCTGGCGATGGCGCGGGACGACGTCAAGGTGAGCAGTGCTCTGCGTCAGTTTCAAGTAGCAGACAGAGGGAGGAGGCCGGCAGCATCAGCGGGCGGTGGCAGCGATCCGGAGGCGGCGGTGCTGGCGGTGGCGCGGGGGGATCATGTCGACAGCAGTGCTGCAAATTCGAGTTTGAAGCAGCAGTGACGCAGAGGGAGGGGTGGACAAGGCCGGTGGCACTGGCGGCGGCGGCAGTGGTGGACTTGTGGAGTTGCCGGGAGGTGGGCCTGTCAAGGCGGCCAGTACTTGGGTTTGGGGTTAGGGTTAGCGACCAGTACTCGGACTACAGCTACATGCCAGGCCCCGAACACAATGTCTGTGGCGGCAACGGCTGCGAGGCGGAGTCTGCTGAGGTAGCAGCGGGGCCAGGCCTGATGGGCGTGCTGAGCAGCGCTACCGGTGAGCGCTGCCACATGCCTGCACGGCGGCATGCAGGAGGCGCGCCGACATGGTAAGCGCCGCAATGACCGCAGCCCGTGCACGGTGCCTCGATGCGTACATACCTGCCCAATAGCCCAACCATGCACAGCATGACTCCGACTCATGACTTCGACTCGCAATGCACAACATCGCGCATCGCTGACACAGGGCGAGCGCGCTGACCAACGCAGAGGTTCAGCTGGCTGTGAGTCGTGTGTCATGACTCTGACCCATGACTCATAACACAGCAATGTTTGCATCGCTGGCACAGGACCTGATGGTGGCGAGTGCGCTGGCTACTGCTGGCGTCAAGTCACAAATCATGACTCTGACCCATGACTCATCATACGACGATTCGTGCATCGCTGCTGACACAGGACCTGATGGTGGCGAGCGCGCTGACCAGCGCGGAGGCTCAGCTGGCTTTTACTCATATTCATGACTCTGACTCATGACTCAGAGTACGTCATGCATTGTGCATTGCTGCTGACGCAGGACCTGATGGTAGCGAGTGCGCTGGCTAGCGCGGAGGCGCAGCTGGCGTCGAGCTACGGCTACGCGGTCGCCGTGGAGCGGAGCTACAGGGTGGTCAAGGGGCTGGCGCACAGGGGGGGGGCGCCCCCGTCGATGCTGTACAAGTAAGGGTTTTGGGGGATT
Source organism: Tribonema minus (assembly GCA_017506865.1). NCBI lineage: Eukaryota > Xanthophyceae > Tribonematales > Tribonemataceae > Tribonema > Tribonema minus. Next base: position 772,395 of record JAFCMP010000536.1, on the reverse strand, counting down.
CAACTGCGATGCCTGCGTACGCAGCAGCATCTCGATGGCAGCGGTCACCGGCTTCGTGAGCCCGGTGGTGATGTTGTTTCAACCTTAGGGTTCAGGTTAGAGTTAGGGTTTGGTGGTGCGCGACGGCTCAACGGCTGGTGAATGTAGATGTTGGCAAGCGGGGGGGGGGGGGGGGGGAGGGATGCTGCAATGGGATTTGCCACAGCGAGATGTCATCAATGCAAGAACAAGCCGAGCCTCTACTGTGCCCTTTTGCAGTCACAAGTAGTTATCAGGCAAGCCTTTGAGATGTGCCGGTCGCAAGGGTTGTGCTGCTGTCAGCGCGTCTGCTCGCGAGTCGTGAGAGAATGAGGTAGTGCTGCAGATGCTCATTGCTCATCGACCCGCAATGTGGCCACCACAGTGTGACACGCAGTCAATCGCGGCGTCTCACGGCGGCGCCAATGGTGGCGCCGCGATTAGTTCTGAATCGGTTTGCCTAACCTAACCCTAACCCTAACCCTAGTCCTGACCAGCGCAGCCACCTGTTGCGTCCGCAACATCACAGCTGCAGGCACCTCCTTATGCTGACCCTAACCCAAACCGCAAAAGCGGCGCGGCGCTGCGACGGCGGCAGCTCCACACGGACAGCGCGCTACTGTGATTTTTGGGGCTATCACTGGCTGCCTCACCCTGACCCTGACCCTAGTTATCTGCCCGCTCGTCGCCCGCTCAGGGTGAAGGACGTGCAGCCGCCCGCTGCCGAGGCGCCGGTCGCCGCGCCAAAAGCGTCCGTGCCCTCCTCCGCCGCGGCGTCGTCGTCGAAAGCGGCGCAACCGCTGACTTCAACATCAACTTCAACTGCCGCCAGGGCGCCCACAAAGCAGCCAGCCGTCAAAAAGGGATTCCTCAACAGCGCGCCGAAGAGCAAGCCGAAGCCGCAGCCGCGTGCCGCACCCGCCGCCGCGCCCTCTGCCGCCGCCGCCACGGCAGCAGCAGTGCAGCAGCCGCAGCGGGGCGCCGGTCAGCCGGCGGTGCCCGCTGCCGCCGCCGCGGCGGCAGCGGCGCCTGATGCAGCGTCAGCGGCAGCGCTCGACAGAGCAGCAGCAGCAGCAGCAGCAGCAGCGCTCGGCAAGAGCAGTGGCTCAGCTGCGGCGCCCAATGGGGCAGCGCCGCTCGGCAACGGCGACGGCGCGTCAGCAGCACTCAGCAACGGCGCGCGCTCGCCCAGTGCCGCCGCGGCTGCTGCCGCCGGCGCTGCTGCTGCGGGCGCTGAGGGGGCAGGGGGGAGGCGGAAGGGAGCGGGAGCGGGGGCGACGCGGCCTGCTGAGCCGCTGATGCAGGAGAGGTATGTATGTATTAAGCACGTCACTGTTGCTGCACGTTGAGCTGCGGATAAGGAACAGGCGCTGGTTTGTGCTTGGCATCACTGCCGCTGGCTGGCACTTTATCAAATGATTTTCTGTGGCACATGATTTCGAAATGACGCATCCTCGGTCCCGCCTCGTGACTTCGCGGACAGGTTTGGGCCATACCGCGCGGCATTCAAACCCCGCCGCTCGCCATCGTAACCTAACCTACTACCTGCTCGTTCCTGCAGCTCTGAATCCTGCGTGACGCTTAAATTAAAAAAAACGTACACATTCGGTTCCGCATGTTGATCGAGGTGCAGTCAAGGTGAATTATCCAACTGGGGTCGCGTCTAACTGGGGTCACCTACTTGATGTGTGCACTGAGGAGGGCGTGCGCACTTGCCTTTGACTTCAACTTCAATTGCACTGCTTACCTCGTAGTCGATCGAGGTGCAGTCGAGGTGGATTCAACTGGGGCCGCCATCTTGCTGTGTGCACTGAGTAGGGCGTGCGGCGCACGCCCTACAAGTGCGCACGCCGTGCGCACTTGTCTTCAACTTCAACTCCACTTTGTGCTGCTTCAGCTCGCTGCTCGTCGCTGCAGAGCACGGGGGTGAAGCTATCACGGGATCAAGGTCGGCCCCAGTGATGCTGCCCCCCCCCCCCCCCCCTCTCCGCTCAACTGCTTTCCGTTGGGCTCATATACACCACAATCTCGATACTTCCAAGTCCAATGTGTCATTGAGTCATTCTTATCCCATCGTTTTCGGAGCGCAGGGCAGCAAACGACGCGGCAGCGGCTGCTCAGCCGCCATCACGTTCAGTTCAACCAGTTTGCTTGCGACTCGCTTTCCATTTCTTCAACCGCAGGGCAACAAGTGCCCTCACTCACGTTCAGCTCAAACAGTCTGCTTGCGACCGACAGTGTGACGCGACTCACTTTCCATCCCTTCAATCGCAGGGCAACAAATGGCGTGGCAGCGTGCTTCGCTACGGCGGCGGTGGCGTACACGCTCACGGAGCGCGGCGAGTTTGAACTTAGCAACCACACCATGAGCAGGTACGTTGTGTGCTGAATCATTGAGCGTGTTGTTGTACTTCGAGTTAGGGTTTGGGTAAGGGGTTAGGGGTTAAGGGTAGGGTTAGGGTTAGGTTAGGTTGAATGAGTTTGAACTGAGCAACCACACCATGAGCAGGTGTGTGTGTGTGTGTGTGTGTGTGCTGCACATCACAACATTGACTTTGAACTGAGCAACCACACAATGAGCAGGTGTGTGTGTGTGTGTGTGTGTGCTGCATATCACAACATTGACTTTGAACTTAGCAACCACACCATGAGCAGGTACGTTGTGTGCGCGCGTGTGTGTGTGTGTGTGTGTGTGTGTGAGTGTGTGTGTGTGTGTGTGTGTGTGTGTGTGTGTGCGTGTGCTTTGCATCACACAGGACTGGTATGTTGTTGTACTTAGGGAGGGTCAGGGTCAGGGTTAGGTTAATTTGAGCGAGTTTGAACTGAGTGACCACGCCATGAGCAGGTGAGTGTGCTGGAGAAGCACACAACATTGAGCGTGGTGTTGTTTTAGGGTCAGGGTTCGGGTTAGGTAAGGTTGAGTGATGCTGACGTTTTCTGAACCTCTTGAATCGCACAAAGTGAGGGTGCTGTTATACGTTTGGAGTACTGAAGTATACGGCTCATGCGGATGACCTACTCATATGACTTACTCAGGGTAGCGCTCGAATAGTGGCCTTATAACGTGATATGTGTGTTTCGTTCTACAGTATCTAGCACCTCATGATTTGCAGTCTCGGACTGCTACCTACCCATTTGGTCAACTCCAAAGGTTAGGGTTAGGGTTAGGGTTAGCCTAACCCTAACCCTAACCCTAGCCCTATGCAAGCCTCCGCAACTTCTAATGCGAGTGCAGGGGCATGCGGTTGCGGCTCTAAAGCCCCTACCCTCAACTTCAATGTGCAACTTCCATTGTAAGTGCAGGGACGTGCCGTCGCGGCTGACTCCAAGCCCTGACCTCAACTTCAAGGTATAACTTCCATCGTGAGTGTGTGCCGTCTCGGCAGTAACCTCAACTTCAATGTGTAAGTTCAATTTGTGCAGGGACGTGTCGTCGCGGCGGCCGCACGAGCTGGTGATGCAGCATCACCATCCCTCACACCTTCACAAAGTGCCAGTGCTCTCTGCGGCTGGACTCTAAGCCCTGACTTCAAATTCAGCATTTAACTTCAATTGCAAACACAGGGACGTGCCATCGCGGCGGCCCCGCGAGCTGGTGCTGCGCATCACCATCCCCGCCAGCGTCAAGCCCTCGGCACTGGAGCTCGACGTCGGGCAGAGGGCGGTGCGGCTCAACAACGGGAAGACTGGCAAGCTGCTGCTGGTGAGTATTCAAAGTTGAAGTTGAAGTTTGTGTGCGTGCTAGAGACAAGCAGTCGGCAGATGACTCTGAGGCTCAACAACGGGAGGAGCGGCAAGCTGCTGCTGGTGCGTCGCTGCGATAAAGTATTTAAGTCGATGCGTACCTATCATCTAACCCAACCCTAATTTTGTGTGCTGCTTGGTGCGTGCTGACGCCGAACGTCGGAGAGCGCCGAGGGTCGATGCTGCTGGTGCAGCGCTGCGGGTCAAGTATTTGAAGTTGAAGGCGAAGTCATACATACTTTGCGAGTTACAGTCCTTGTGTGCGCACTAGGAGGTGGACAGTAGGGAGAGAGCGCCATCGCTCAGCTACGGGAGGAATGGCAAGCTGCTGGTGCGCTGCTCCAAGTCACAGCTGGTGGCACACTGCGGACGAAGACAGCTGTATCATACTGTATGCACTGCCCCTGATCACGTACGCAGGCCTTCCCAAGTATCGTTTTCGCTGCTACTCCATGAATCCTGAATCATTCACGTAGCGCCACAATGTGTGCCCTGCACCGCGATACCGCTCACAAACCTCCCCCCCCCCCCCCCCACCCCTTAAGGCAACCATCCCCTCCTGTGCAGAGTTCTGCTCGCTTTTGTTTCCTCTGTTTCAGCCGTCTTGAAAATCCCTCATAGGCTGTCTTTGGTCTTTCACTCACACCAAGACAAAACCACTTACAAACCTGTCACGCCACGCCATCAAGGATAACGCTCAGCTCCCCCCCCCCCCCATCCCCTCCCCCGCTCTCAGGACCTGCGCCTCCCCTACCCCGTCCTCGAAAATGAGGGGTCCGCCAAGGTGGACAAGGCCAGAAACCTCCTCACCGTCACTATGCCGGTGGTGCCGCCGCCGCCCCCGCCCCCCACGCCGCCCCCCTCTCTGAGCACTGCCGCCGGTAACGCGGCAGAGGCCGCCGCAGCGCATGAAGCGCTGCCGCCCGAGGCGCCGCTCGCGACGGCGCCCGAAGTTCAACTTCAAGTGAGCGACGGCGGTGACGGCAGCGGCGACAGTGCTCAGCGGAAAGAGCGGGCGGCAGACGACCCCGCGCCGCCGGATCACTCGCGGTGGCTGCAGGCGGCGGCGCCGGGAGAGAAGTTCAAGTTTGAAGTCCCACCCGCTGCCGCTGCCGCCGCCGCTGCGCCGCCCGGCGCCGCTGCGGCGGCTGCACTTGCTCCCGCCGCACCTGCGGCCGCGGGCACTGCCGTGGGCTTGACTTCAAACTTGGATTTGCCGACCGCGGGCGCGCTGAGCGATGGCGCAGCGGAGAGCGGGCCGTTCATTGCGTCGCCCGCATGGCGCGGCGCGAAGCCCGGGTACGCGTTCAGGCGCGGGAAGCACGGGCAGGGCTACTACGTCGACGCGCATCAGCAAGCGCCTGGGGTGGCGCCGGCGGCGGCAGCGGCGGCACAGGTGCCAGCGGCAGCAGCGCCGGCTGCTGCGGCCGAGTCAGAGGCCACTGCGACTGCTGTGGCGGCGGCAGGGGCGGTGGCGGCAGAAGCGGCAGCGGCGGCGGCGCCAGAAGCGGCGCCGGCGGCGCGGCCGCCGTTCGACTTCCGCGAGAACGAGCTGACGGCGTCCATCATACTGCAGGTGCCGGACGTCGACGCGGACACGTTTGAGGCCCGGTGGACGGCGCGCCGCGGCGACATCACGGCGCGCACCGGCGGCGGCAGCGGCGGCGGCGGCGGCGCGGTGCGGCTGTCGCTGCGGCTGCGCGGCGACATCGACCCCGCGCGCTCGCGCCACGACGTCGCCACCAAGAACGTCGCCATCGTGCTGTACAAGGCGCGCCCGGGGTACTGGGGGGGGCTGGAGGAGGAGGGCGCCGCCGCTGCTGCTGCTGCTGCTGCTGCCGCTGCTGCTGCGGCGGCAGCGCCCGCAGGTCAGTCGCAGGAGGCTCCAGCAGGGGCAACGGCGGCGGCGGCAGCCGCACCGGCAATTGCTGGGCATCAAGATGGAGTGCCAAAGGTGCCAGCGGCGGCAGCGCAACCGACGGCAGCAGACGCAGCAGAAGCGGCGGCACAGTTGGCAGCAACGGAACTGGCGGCGGCGGCGGAACCTGATGTGTCAGCGGTCCCCCTGAGTGACGTGCCGTTCCAGAGCCCGCTAGTGTTTGACCTGGACTGAGATGCCTTGCCAGTGATGTGAGCGTGCATCGCGAGGGATGGAGCCCTGTGGTTGCAGTCTCTGTGCGCTTTTCCCGTACACGATTGCTCCATGAATAACACACAGCATGTCAAAACGACTCTCTCTTGTGCATATGTGTACTGCGCACTGTGCGTCGCGCGCCCTTATTGCGAGGGAGACAGCACACACCAAAAAAGTGCGGTTTTCCATGGGCAAGTGCACGACAGTGCGGACCTCTTGGGGTTAGGATTAGGGGCTGCAAACGCGCACTCGACTGTGTACGTAGGACAGGACGACGTGGTTTAGGGTTGAGACTTCTAACCCTACCTGACCCTAATGCATGTTGCAGTGTGGTTTTTGGAGCACGCATTTCAAAGTGTCCTACGGTTAGGGTGGAGCACACTGCCAAGCAGGAATCAGCACTCAGAGTCTCAGACCTGTGGCAAGCGTGGGAAATTGTAAAGCTGTGCTAAGCAATTACTGTGCTCACAACAAGCTGAGCGCTGGTGACTTCACCTGCCTCTTGTCTCAAAAGTCAGCAGCGCCCGCTGCATGTGTGCATCCAGTCGATTTTAATGCAAGCGCAATGCACAAACACCGCAGGCGTGAGATGTGCCCAGACAGCACATGGCAGACAAGCAAAAAAGCAGGGAGTGACCTCAAGGGGATAAGAAGGGGGGCACCACGAACCCGCGCATTGATTTCCAGACCAAAAACACGGACTCAATCACAGAGCCCAGTGCTCATTCACATGCTCACCACACAACGACACAGGCTTGCCCCGCAGCAGGCAACTGGTGGACATGGACAGATCTGACAATGGAAAACCGGCAAGGAAGGGAGGGACCAGAGCTGCAGGCGCACCGCGTTCATCCGCGCGGTCCCTCGGCGGCAGCAGCAGCAGCAGCAGCAGCAGCACCTCCGCCGCCTGCTGCGCGAGCGCGGCACGCAACCTGCAGCACACGGCGCGGCGCCCCGCGCGCTGAGCGTTGGGCACGCCAGACCCTCGTTGAGCGCTGCTGCGCCCTTTTGCGCCCGGTCCCACGCGTGTGACGCGCCGGCGCCACCGCAATCGCGCTGGCGCGTGCCGCCCCCCTGTGGGGACTGAGGATCGCGCCGCTGCAAACCCAGCGCGCTTCAGTATCGCTGCCGCTGCCGGCTTTATTCGGCCGTTGGCGAACCAGGTACGATCGATCGGCTCTACTGTATACGCGGGTGAGAGAGCGACCTTGCCGCGGTGCGCTGACCGGAAAACAGGGGGTCTTAAACGTGCGCTATGGGTCTTGTACTTTTGAAGTTGCGCTGCTTGGGGGTTTTCCGCTTTGCGACTGGAACCGCTTCAAGTTGCACTTTACATACACCCACGCGCCTCACTGGTACAGCGCAAGGCGCCTTCTGCTCGCGGCAACAGCCAACACCCACAAAGAACAATATGTCATCCGCCGCAGCCACTGGCGCGCACCTCAAATCCCCCCACCGCCGGTACAGTCCCGAATAGAGTCGCCTGGGCTGCCAGGGCTCCGCGAGTGCACTGGCGATGCTCTTGAAGCCGCCAGCTGCCCCCCCCCCCCCTCCCCCCGCCAAGGCATGCTCAATATGTCAGGCAATCGTTCGTTCTGCTACACACTGTGGCCGGCGCGTTCTCATCACTTGGTGGTGGCGGGTGAGAAGATGCACGCTAAGTCGCCGTTGCTGCTGCGGCGGAGCACTAGTTGTCCCCCCTGCCGCCCCCTGGTCCCCGCAACATGGATTGATCGCCGTGCCTGAGCGCTGTTGCGGATGTCCCGCGCCTCACGGCTCAGCAACACCCCCCCAGCACACGGCCTCAACGTAGGCAAATGATGCACGTTCTTTTCGACTCCCGCCGCCTCATTGTTTCTGTCTCTCTCTCTTGTCCCTTCCTCTTCCTCCCCCCCCCCCCCCCCCGCACACACACACACTTGCCCATGAGATCTTTCCCGAGCTGATCATGTGGCCAATTCTGTATGCCCCCCCCCCCCCCCTTCTCCACCTTCAACACGAGTTCAACAACCTCAGTGCTCAGTCAAACTCCTTCATGGACCCTTCCGTGTCGCTCCCCGACAGCCCCGCGCCCTCCGACTCCGACGTGTCGCCGCCGCCGCTGCGGCACGACTGCAGCACCGTGTCCTCCGCCGCCGCCGCTGCCGCTGCCGCAGTTAGCGCCGTCTCCGCCTCTGACGGCGCCACGCTAGGCGCGCGCGAGTGCCGCCCCCCCATACCCCCGATACCCCCATACATGCCTACCCCCGTCACCATCGACGCGCGCACGTCGTAGAACGAGCGCCGCCCCCCCTCCGCCGCCGCCGCCGCCGCTGCGTCGCCGAGGTCCGACGCCGCCATGCTCGAGGCGCGCGACGACCGCGTCGGGCTCAGGCCGAACGCGGCGGCAGTGCTCAGCGGCGGCGGCAGACGGTGCGCGTCGAAGAATGAGGCGCGCGCCCCCTGCTGCTGCGCGAACAGCAGCGACGTCGAAGATGCGTCCGACCGTGGTGTCAGCACCGCTGCCGCCGCCGCCGCCTCTGAATCCGCAGAGTCGGCGGCGCTCGACGCGCCGGACGTGCGCCGCCGCGGCGGCGGCGCGAACAGCGCGTGCACGCCGCCGCTGCCGCCGCCGCTGCCGGAACGGTGGCCCACGTCCAGGAACGAGCGGCGCGCGGCGCCGCCGGGGAGCTGCGTTGCCGCCGCCGCCGCCGGCTGGAGCACGGCGGTCTCGTCAATGGGCTCGAAGTCCGCAGCAGCGCTCGGCGATGAGTATGAGGCGTGGTGGTGGTGAGCGCTGCTGATGGCGGCGGCGGCGGGGCGCACGCCGAGGTCCAGGAACGATCTGCGCTTCGGCGCGTGCGCCGCACTCGCGCGCAGCAGCGCGAGGCCCAGGATCTGCAGCGCTCAGCAGCGAGTGTGTGATCAAGTGCCGTCAGAGCAGCCAGGGGGGGTGGCGGGGGTGGTGGTGGGGGGGGGGGGGGGGGTGGCGGCGATGAGTACGGATGATCTGCAGCGCCCAGCAGCGAGTGTGAGTAAGTTGCGGGGGCGGGGGGGGGGTGGGGGGTCAAACTCAAGCATGTGTGCTTCTGTCTCGCAACTGCTTGAGTTGTGGGAAGTGTCGCAGTGCTCGTAGTCACGGTGCCTCAGCAGAGTTAGCGTGCCGTGGGGGGGAGCGGGGGCGATTCGCGCGGATGCAGCGCCCGCGCAGCAGCAGCAGCAGCGCGGGGCGCGAGATGCGGCGCGCGGCCACAAGCGCGAGGCGGCGAGAGAAGAAGTGCAATCGGAACGTGTGATGAGGTGGAGGGTGGCTGCAAGCGAGTGTATGTAGCGTGGATATTGGTGCGAGGGCTGGGGGCTTTAAATTCCAACGCGAAGCACGTGCGAGCCGTCTGCAGCTACAAACTTCAACAATAAACTTCAAGATGTTTACGTGACGCACCTCGTCATTGCTCGGCGCCACCAGCGCCGGCGCCGACTCCCTGTGGTGCAGCGCGTCCTGAGCATCCGCCACCACGCCCCCGCCTTCCCCCTTGTCCCCTTGCTCCCCGTTCGAACTCCGCACATCCGCTGCTGCCGCCGCCGCCGCCGCCGTCGCCTCAGCGCTACCCGCAGCACGCGTGCCGAGCGCTGCTGCTGCTGCCGGCAGCCCTGCCTCAGCGCTCAACACAGCGCCTTTGCTGAGCACTGCAGATGCCTCCAGCTGCGCGCCGCCCCCGCCGTGCGCCTCCGCCGCCGCTGCAGCGGCCGCCGCGGCGACCTTCGCGTCGGCCGCGGCGCGCCGCAGCGCCGCTGCAGCGGCGGCGGCGGCGACGGCAGCGGCGGCGGCGGCGGCGCTGCCCGGCGGCAGCAGCGGCTCGACAGCCTCGTTGCCGCTGTCACTTTCTGTGTCCTCCGTTGCGGCGCTGCTGCTGAGCGTCGGTGCGATGGATTCGTCGCCTTCGTGCGCTTTGTTCTCGCCGGCGGCGATGGCGGCGGCGGGCTCGTGCTGTGGCGCGCCGCTGCTGCTGCTGCGCTCCTCGATGTGTCGCCCCATGCAGCAGGCGAGGTGCGCCCAGATTTCTGCGGTGCGCGGAGATGAGACATGGGTGGCGGTTAATGATGATGATGGAGCTGTCTTGGTGATGGATGCACGCACACAATAAGAGCGGGCTGTGTGAGTGTGAGAGGCGCATACTGTAGGTAGCCCCCGGATACACATGCGGTGCTGCATTGTGATGACAGAGTGACAGTATGCCGTGCATAATGAGTGTGCCTCTCGGTGGACGTTCCCACCTTCAGTTGAGTCACAAGCTACCTGCCGCTGGCTGAGTTCTCAGTTATAGCAGCTCATACGCCATTGATGCTTCGCAAGTCATACTCCAAGATGCTTCATGTTTTTGCTCGGTGGGGTATACAAATCTGTGCGCTGATCGCAGCCCGTACCGTGTTAACTGCTCCTTCCATGTGCCGACACAGACTGTGATATACATGTTGATGCATGTACTGTAGCGTTCGTCTTGACGTCAATTCGTCTGCACGATATAGACTGGACTTATACAGTTTGCCATAGTCCGTACCTCTACGTGCATACATCAGTACAACTTCAGACTAGATTCGTGTATGCAACACCAGACCCAGAACAGGACTCGCCTCTGAAGAACGAGCACGCGCCGTACAGCAGGCCCTGCAGATGCTGCAGGTGCGGGCCGGCAGCGCTCTGCAAGGCGCCATGTATGGCGTGGATCTGCTCCAACACCCACTCCAGCGCGTTCTCCAGCATATTAGCCTGCCGCGCGTGACGCGCCAGCGATGTGTTACACACATGAGCAGCTGTACATATGGTTATTGGCGACGGCGGTTACATAGGCGGAGCAGTTGTTGCCGTTAGCGCACTGCTGTGGTGGCCGGCGCTTGCACTGGGGCGCTGAACGTTGGATAAGGGTAAAAGTTAGGCTAATCCTGAACCCTAACCTGCGCCAACATCCATAGAGATTGGCTGCAGCATCAGTTTCTGAAGAGCACGAAAGGCAGGTGGGCATCAGCGACAGTGATGGGGGGGGTTGAGGCATCGAGAGCGCAAGCCGCACCTACTCATTAAGTATTGAAATGAATGAAAACAGCATTATGATACAGTTCTGCCAGCGTTTCCTTCTAATATGTCCAGACACAAGCACAAGCAGTTCACCAGGGTCGTGAATCTGCGACGTGATTCTGAAAGAGCATCTTTGGCGTCTACCGAATCAGCGAATCAGCGAAAACGTTGGAGCACATAGAAGCTGGTGGCTGCCAGCGCGTCGCAAGCATCGCGAGCATGCCAGAGTTGGTGTGCGGATAATGGACTGGAGGGCCGCAGCGCACCACTTGATTACTACAGCGAAGCCAAGAGATACACGCACCATGTGGGCAGCTGCTAGGTTCCAGAGCCTTCCTGCTCAAGCCGCCGCGCCTTTACTGCAGTTGGCGCCTACACACTTTCCAGCAGGGAGCACCCAGGCCTCTCCATCTCGCAATCCAGTCTCCGAAGCTAGCCGGAGATACCGCTGCCACCCCGCAAAGTGATGCGAGAGAGATGCCGCCTTGATACTTTTGGTTGCAGCGTAAGGCTGTCACGCTCACAGCACGTGTCCGGCCCTGCCTGTACTCTGCTCGGGCGAGGGGACGGTGCCCTCTTGCTACTGCCGTTGGGATGAGGCGGTGATGCTCACCTGATCTGACTGGGGAGGGTCACATCTTTGAGCGATCATCCACTGATCAGATAGTGACATTGGTTTTGTGTGAATCAACAAGGTAACATGCACAGTACGTCACGGTCTATGAGCGCCAATGACCTACCCTGACCCTCGCAAAGGCCTGTATGTCCGTTGGGTACATTGTGATACTTGCCTACATACATCAAGTTTGACAACAGCGGGGTATGCCCGCGCCTGAAGGAGCATCACTAAATTTGTGGCCCCCTTCTCTTCCAGAGCTACAAAGTCTGAAGCCATGAAGCAAACACCTCTGTGCTGTGATGACCGCAGCAGTTATCGCGCACGAGTGATCCATGGCCAAGTGCCAGCCGTGCTCTTGTGACATGAATGCACAAAGGATGGCCTCAATACACCTCTACACTGGGCCACCTGCCAGGCAGACACCCACGAAAGATGCAGTTGCAAGAGCATGCACATGGCATGCGCATGGCAGCATGCTGTCCAAGCCAGCACACACGAAGCTCGTGCACGGTCGACATTTACATCATGCAATGGGCATGCCAAGTGAAGCATGGCAGTGCTCCGCTATGTAACGCTCACGCTATTCATTCCGGAGGCCCAGCGCAATCGCAATCATCCTACCCACGCGCTCCACAGCCTTTGCCCCTTCAGCCCCCGGCGCATCCGGCTCCACCCCCCCCGCCACCCCTCTTTTTCCCCCTTCCCTTCCCCCTCGTCGTCATCCCCGCCCCCCTCTCTGCTGCCGCCAGCCAGACCGCGCAGGGCTTTAGCTGCCAGCGTCCGCAGCGGAGAGTCCGATGCGCGGAGTTCCGCGGTGAAGGCGCCTACGCGTTCCGGCGTCATGACCTGCAGGAGTGGCGACAAGCAGCAGCAGAGTTCAAATCTATCAGCACTTGAAGTTGAACATTTTTGGGTTTGAGACGTATCAAAGACCACTGGGCGATGAAATGCATCGGGTGTACACGAATGCGAAACTGCGAGGTGGCCACCGCGAGAACCCACTGCGCGAGAAGCGACGGCAGCTTCGCAGTGGTCAGCCACTGCACAGTCATCAGGCACGTCACTGTTGAACTTCCAGTGGCACAACGGCAACCTGACAGTAGTAACATGTGACTTCTTGCAGGAGGTGAAAAAGCACCGGCGCATGTGTCACTCAGCGCAGCACTAAGACAGTACCCAATACAGTACTTCTGGAAGCAGTGATTAACAGCCAGCTTTGGTGACGAGTTTCTTCTCTGCACATTGTACAGCAGTACATGCGTGTGCTCTCAACGCGTCAGAGAGCCAGTACACACACAGCCATGCTGAGAGTGACGAGCTCTTGCCACCCTACCTGGAACACCGCCACATGCGACGCGGTGCAGTGCGGCAGTCCGAGCGTTGCCGGTGTTACAAACGGGCCTGATTCTGTATGAACACGACAGTGTCATCATGAGTACAAGGATGTATTACTGTGCCTTCATGCTCACGTCATGAGGATCATACTTCGAAGTACGCGCACCTGGCACACCTGCATGAGGGAGGACGCCCCCACCTCAACAGCCCCGAACATTATGTGGCGCTGAGCATTGACGTTACTTCAAGAATGCTGGCTGTGTGTGCTCTCCACGCTGTTTACCTAGAACGCCGCTGCTAAGGGCAATGCGGTACAGCGCGATGGTCCCAGCACCCCTGCATACTACACACGGTCACCATGATGATGAACATGACCATGTCATGAGGACAACTGCACAACGATGGCCTACAAACGTGCCTTCATATTCAATTCACAACAACCGTACCTGGAACACCGCCATGAGGAACGCCGTCCAGAGCGGCAGCCCGAGCATCAGCGCATACAGCGCGCTGTATTCACCACAATTACCTACTTAAGTCATCAAGACCTACTTAAGTCATCAAGGCCTCACCACATCAGTTTGCAACACCGCGATGAGGATCACGGTGCACCGCGCCGCGCCTGCCACGACAACGGCTTGCTTGCTGTCTGCATCTACCTTGAACGCCACAACAGACGTGCGCGCACCTGGAACACCGCCATGAGGAACGCCGTCCAACGTGGCGGCCCGAGCATCCGCGCGTACTACACGCAGGGACCATGATGACCATGCCATGATGACTACTGTACAACGATGGCCTACCAACTTCATAATCACATCACGACGACCGTACCTGGAAGACCGCCATTAGGAACGCCGTCCACCGCGGCAGCCCCAGCATCCGCGCATACAGCGCGCTGTCCACCACCAGCTCCAGCCACCCGAGCCCCACGCCCCCCAGCTTCAGGCCACTGAGCACCCGCACGTCGCCCCCCAGCTGAGCGTGGCGCACGGACAGCAGCTGCGCGTACGCCCCAATGTACAGCGCAAAGGCCGCCGCCGCGGCGAGCTGCAGGGCGGCGGGGCGAAAGCGGCGGCGCATGAGTTTGCGGCGTGCGCGCAGCGGGCGGTGGGCGGTGACGGTGACTGGTACGTATGTGTGGCAGCAGGAGCAGCGGCAGCGGCAGCAGCAACAGCAGCGGCGGCAGCAGCAGCAGCGACCACGGCAGCAGCAGCAGCAGCGCCACCACCACCGCTACCAGCAACTGAGACGGCAGCGGCTGCGCAGGTTGTAGCGCAGCAGCTCTGAGCACTGCCGCTGGGGTGCGTACAGGGCCTCGGCGGGCAGCAGCGGTGGCGGCTGCTGCAGGTCTGCTCCTGCTGCACGGTTACTGTGGTGAAGCGTCACCCTCCGCACGCATCGCGCCAATACAAGTATGGTCGGGGCTTGTTGACTGGCTGTGTTCAGCAGCCTTCACCGGTGGGGTGCGCCCCGTCGTCGACAGGTGTGTACAAGCGACCATCTGCACCACAATGCACGGTCTCGCACTGCACCGCTGTGACAGACAGGAGCACTGTGCATCCCCTCAAAGCACGACGTGCGCCCGGCAGAACAACAACAAGCAACACCGCAGCAGCAGCACGGACCTTATTGTCCGCCTTCATGGCGCGCGGGTAGTCGCGCAGCAGCGCCGCCCCCAGCGCCGCAACTTCAAGTTTGAAGCACGCCTGCGACACCCTCCGCCCGACCTCCACCAGTTGCGCCCCCTCGCCCATGGCGCGCCACGCACGCACATCCCCCTTGGCGACGAGCACTGCTGCAGGCCAGCGCACCAGCGCGCCCAGCGCCGGCAGCGCGCGCGGCGCCGCGATCGACACCACCTCGCGCGCCACGAGAAACAGGTACGCGCCCTCGCGCAGCGCGAGCGGCGCCAGCGCAGCGCTCAGCGGCGGCTGCCGCGTCAGCGCGAGCGCGCAGAAGAGGGAGGTCTGGACGGCGGGGTCGCGCGCGAGCGCGCGCGCGCGCGCGCGGAAGAGCCCGAACTTCCCCGGCTCGCGCGCGAGGCCCGGCACGAGGGTGCGGCGCATGCGCCCGAGCACGACGCACCAGTACTTGATGATGAGCGCCAGGAGGGCGCCCTGGTAGGCGCGCGCGCGCGCGGCGCTGGCGTCGGGCGCCGAGGACAGCGCGAGGATGGCGGCGTTGGCGGCGAAGTACAGGCTGCCCGCGATCTGCACGGTGAAGAGCTTGTCGTCTGTGAAGTACTTGATGAGGCGCTGCTGGAGCGGCAGGAAGCCGTCCAGGCCCGCCTCTGCTGCGGTATGGGCCTGCCCTGGCCGCGGAGGATAGTTGAATAGAGGTGGTTCAACCCTCGGTTGCGCGCTGCTGCTGGTGGCAGCCGCCGCCGTTGTGTCAGAAGCGTCCCCTGTGCTGTGCTCAGAGGCTTCCACGTGACCCTCATCATCTGCTTGGCGCTCGTCGGCAACTACAGCTGCTGCGGCAGCAGCCACAGCAGCAGCAGAACTATGATGATGCCGCCGCCGCGTGGCTGCACTACCCGATGCGCTGCTGCTGCTGCTGTGGCCGTGCTTGCGTTCCCTGTGTCTCGACTCTGCTGCTGAGCTGGACCGCTTCTTTCTGCGCTTTCCCGATGCTACCATGCCATCAGCTGCTGCGGATGCGCCTTCGAAGGCTGCCACCGCGATGTGGTGCCATGGCAGGCACAGCACAGTAATGGCGCAGGCCGTCCAGAGCCTGGCCCGCAGTCGGCCTCGCATGATCAGAAATGGGCACCTGCGAACGAGATCCCTGTGCAAATCTGCTGCACTAGCTGCGAACAGCACCGAGGATTTCAGAAGGTCGCTGACACGCGCAAATAAGGGGGTCTTGGAAGGAACACTTTTCAGCTGAGAAAACAGTTGATCTCCTCAAAACACACTAGGATACCGCCCCCAGAATCCTTGCCAGACACAGGAGTCGGTAGCAGGCGCAGGAGGGGCGCGCCGGTCTGCCTTCCGCGCATCTTTGCTGCCTCAGGGCCAGGCAGTGCCGGCAGCAGCGACCAGGATGGTTGGAACTAGCCCATCGGAGGTGCTGTGCAGCAGCGACCACTGCAATCAGGGATGGCCGGATGTGCTGACTCACATGAGCCCCTTCGGCTGGGCCTACATGGGCATTGCCTTTGCACTGGGCTTCTCCATAGTCGGCGCAGCCTGGGGCATCTTCGTGACGGGCAGCAGCATCATGGGAGCGGCGATTAAGGCGCCTCGCATCAGGAGCAAGAACCTGGTTAGCGTCATCTTCTGCGAGGCAACGGCCATCTACGGAGTCATCATGGCCATCATTCTGCTCAACAAGATCAGCGACCCGCCAGCACCTGCCGACACGGCGAGCTACGAGTGGACGACAGCGTTCTTCGCTGGCTACGCCCTGTTCTCCGCGGGCCTGGGAGTTGGCCTAACCAACCTCGCCAGCGGCGTTAGCGTGGGGATTGCAGGGAGCAGCTGCGCGCTAGCAGATGCGCAGGATGGATCGCTCTTCGTGAAGATTTTGATTGTAGAGATTTTTGCCAGTGCCCTGGGCATATTCGGCATCATCGTAGGCATCATACAGTCCAACTCCGCTGCCTTCCCCAACCCCTGAGAAAGGAGGGCAGCTGCCGTCGGATGTAGACAGCAGCGACGGTCACTGCCGCCGCCGCTAGATGTTTGTTGGGTGTGAACGAGACCGTAGCGAGCCACGCGGGGGGACTGATGCACACATGCAATAGGAACGTCAGTCATCTCCACCACCTATTTCCTCTGCACGCTCTTGTGGCAGTTCGGTGCGCTGCTGTCTCCGATTCGCTGCGGCGCGCAGTGGGATAGGTTTGGCGCGCATGCAGGCCGCGTGTGTGCTCGAGGACGCGATGCGTTAGTTCCTTTGCATTCGATCAACGCGCGCCGTGCATCATGCAACACAGTTGTTCTTTGACTTGTGACCCACCATTGGCGCCTTGCATCTCTGTGGTGGCGGACGGAAGGCCAGGAAGGCAGCGCTCGGCTGCGGCAGCGTTTGGCAGGAGCCGGCTGCTCTGCAGGTACCAGGCGCATGCAGAAGTTGCCTGCAAAAATAGCCCCTGCCAATCTGTCATATTGATGGGGTTGTTGTCTCTGCGGCTCTGCTTCATGCACTGTTTGCACAAAACCTGGTGCCACAAGCGCTGGCGCCAATTCACCTTGCAAAAGGGCAATGAGCATAATCAGTGGGTCCCGGTAGAGGAGTCATGCGAGACGCGTGTGCGGCGCAAAGTTGTTTGCTACTCTGCGCATAATGGCCTTGCCACACCCTGCCTGCTTGCGCGACGCAGCGTAATTCACAGCGCATGTCGAGTATCGCGCTCATAGGTATTGGCACTGCGGTGGTAAATGTATCAACGGCAGTGTAGCAAGAGGCTGCAACCGCCCAACTATACTGCGCCAAATGCGGGGGCTGAAACCCCTCAGTCGTTTGCTTCATCAGCACCGGAACCAGCAATCGCCGCGCAACGTCGTGGCCGCACGCGCGTTGCCAGCGCTTACGTGCTGCAACAGTTCATGATCACGAGTCATGATCACCAGGGTGCATCAGCCGGTATTTGCTTGCCATCTGAAACGCCCCATCTTTGCCCAACCCTAACCCTAAGCAGCGGCTGCTTCGCCAGTGCTCCACCGCACATACCCTAGTGCGCTCGCAAATCAACATAGAAGCATTCCGAAAACTACAACACCAAGAGGTGCACGATAACCACGTTGCCACAACAAGCCAGATGCCATGCAGGCAGTCGTGCGACGCAGGCGGCAGGTGAGACTTACCAGTCCGCCAGAGTCCACACTACTACACAGCGACGCATGCGCAACATTGCTGAGCATCATTGCAACAGGCAAGCCCGTACGTGCATGCACACAGCACACGAAGAAAGCGGCGCCCCATCATCGCACAAGTTTCAACACACCACATTGATGCGCTCAAGCGATGGCAGCATGCGCGCGCAAGCGACACTGCGCCGCCGGCCCGCGCACCCGCATACCTGCATACCCGAACCGCGTGTGGTGACGCACCCCAAACCCCCACAGTCATAAGACCTACTTAGTGCTTTGGCGTCTTTGACCCCTTGAGCCCAGCCGCCGCTCCGCCCTTCTTCACCAGCGGCTTGGCAGCCGTAGCCGCCCTCCCCTGCGCTTGCCCCCCCTTCCTCTTGGGCGTCTTTGCCTGCGCCGGCTTGGCAGCTCCCGCCTCTTTCGCAGCCTTGCCGCTCGATTTCGGCTCCACTGCAGGCTTTGCGGCAGCGGCAGCGGCCTTCGGCGGCGCCTGGGCATCCGACGCGGCTGCTGGCAGTTTGAGCACTGCTGCTGCCGCCGGTGCCGCAGCTGCCTTCGCCCCCTTCTTTGCGCTAGCCTTTGCCGACTTGGGCGCCGCTGCAGCGCCTGTAGCGATTGCTCCGCCCGCAGCCGCTGCCTCCGCTCCTGCCGCTGCCGCCTTCTTGGCCGTCGCTCTGGTGGCCGCTGCCGCCGGCGTTGCTGCTGCCGCAGGCTTCTCGGCTGCTGCCGGCGTCGCTTTTGCGGCCTTGGCAGCGCCCTTGGCTGCTGATGCATTTGCAGGCGATGCTGGTGTTGCTACCGCCGGCTTTGCCTTGCCCTTGCCTGGCGTCTTGGCCTTGACAGCTGGCAGTTTGATGAGCAGTGACGCTGCCTTGCCCGTAGCTGCTGCTGCTGCTGCTGCTGCCGCTTCCTCCGCTGCTGCGCTGCTGAGGCTGTTGGCAGGCAACTTTGCCTTCGATGGCGTCTTGCCTTTTGCTGGCTGCACAGCGGCGGCCTTTGGCAACGCAGCGGCAGCAGCAGCAGCAGGCTTGGTCGCAGAGGCGCCATTAGCAGCAGCGCCCGCCTTGCCCTTTTTTGATGCCGGTGCCGGCGCCGCCACCTCTGCTACCTTGCTGGGCTCCGCAGCAGGTGCGCCCTTCGTTTTCTTCAACGCAGGCTCCTTGTTGACCTCAGGCGCGGGCCTTTTCTTGGACGTCTGCGCATCACCGCTGCTGCCAGCTGCCTGCGGCGCTGCGGGCAAGTCGTACTCGATGCCCAGGGCAGCGAGCTTCGCTTGCTTGCGCGCAGCCTTGGTGAGGGCCTGCTGCTGATGGCTAGCGTCCTCCTCGGGCGTGCGCTGCCGGTTGGCGATGTGGCGCACCATGGCATTCTGCGACAGCCGCCTGTGGTAGTGGAGGTGATCATCGGCACCCTTGAACAGGTGGTCGCCAACCTTGCTGGGAGCCACCAGGTTGCAGACCAGCTTCCTCTCGAAGAGGAAGTAGCCGTTCATGGTCTCCGCCACAATGCTGGCGACCTCGGGGTGGGTGAACTCCAGGAAGGCGTAGCCTCTGGACCGCCCCGACTTTCTGCTGCGGGCGAGCTTGAGCCGGCGCACCTCCCCAAACTGGCTGAAGAAGCCGTTCATGGCCTCTTCGTAGAAACCATGGGGGATGTGTCCAAGATACACCACTCTGCCCTCTCCCACCGCCTCTGGCCTGGACTTGGCCAGAGCCTGGCTCTTCTTTCGCTTAGGTTTGGCTTTGGCTACCACTGGCTTGGCAGGTGCCCCTGCCTCGCCCTCCTCATCGCTGCTGGCCCACTGAGGGGACTGCAGGGCCTCCAGCTTCGCCTGCACCTTGGCCTGTAGTACCGCCTGCAGCTTCGAGCTCATGCCGCCGGATTTTAGGCACCGCCGCTGATCTGATCAACATCAACTTCAGAGTTGAAGTTGAGTTTGTCGTGGAAAAGCACCAACGTGGACATCACCGTGTGGATCGTGAGGCAAAGGACGTGAACGTAAGTGTGCAACTCGCTTAATCACGGTGTTCAACTGTGCCATTGACCTGTGCGATGCTGCTGCCAATGCCCTGCTGCGCCATACATGCTTTACTCTCGACAGAACACGCCACGGCGCAAGCCTTCAGCACGTGCAACGGCGTCACATGCGATGTCCCTACCAAACTTGTACTCTGTTGGTTAACTAGCAACAGGACATGACGTCCTCTGAAACCTATCGGTCCCTTTCGGAATGTTGTTTGAGCCCTATCGCTACACGCTTCCAGCGCGCGAGCGGTAGAAGGGTGAGCGAGCACGTCCAGTTCCAGCCCAGCCGTTGAACGTTGCTGAACAAATCTCGTGACGCATGTTGACACAGTTCCAGTCCACAATGGAACCCCTCATCATTTGCAGCAGGGCGGCAGCCCCCCCCCCCCTCAACAACCACCCCCCCCCCCCCCTCGCCTCCCCCGCGTCATCTCAACCGCAGCAAATGCCTCCTCCCGGCAGCCGCGCCAACATTTGGGCGTACGTCGCATGGCCGGATGGCGAGAAGGGCAAGTGGCAGTGCTCGTTCTGTGGCAAGAAGCTGTCAGGCTCCGCAGGCCGCCTCGCAGCGCACCTCGCCAAGGACGGCTCGGACCCCGGCATCGCCGCGTGCGCCGCCGCCGTCGGCGCGGACGCGAAAGCCGCGGCGCTGCACTTCGTCGCGGAGGCCGCGCGCAAGCGCCTGCAGACGCAGGACCTCAAGCGCAAGCGGCAGCGCAAGGAGACGGCGGCGACGTACGAGGCAGCGGCGCCGCCGGCGCTCGTTGCGCCCTTCTCATCGACGGCCGCAGGCGCAGCAGCGGCGGCAGCAGCAGCGGTGCCAGCGGAAGCGGCAGCGACCGCAGCAAAGCCCCCGCCGCTGGTGCAGGAGAGCGCGACTGGCAGTGGTGGCAGCGGCGACGGCGCAGCAGCGGCAGCAGCGGCAGCAGCGGCAGCGGCGGCAGCAGCGGCGGTGGCGGGAGCGGCGATCCCCGCAGCTGCTGCCGACGCCGCCCTCATGGACATGCTCTGCGCCAACATGCTCCCCGTCGCACTGCTCGATGACCCGTGGTTCCGCAAGTTCGTCGCTGCCGTCAGCGCCGGCGGCGGCGCGGGCGGCTACGCGCCTCCGCTGCCTCGTGCCGCTGTGGGGCCGCTGCTCGCGGCAGCGCTCGACCGCGCACGCACCGTCGCCGCCGTGCCGCTCTCCGTGGAGCAGGCCGCCTTCGGCAGCGCCATCATCTGCGACGCGCTGTCGCCACCGCCGCCGCCGCCGCTGCTGCCACGCGGCGCGCACCGCGACCTCTGCGTGTTCCTCGTCGCGACGCCGTCGCACGAGGCGGTGCTCGACGTGGCGGAGCGCCGCGACGACAGCACTGCAGCGGCGGCGGCGGCGGCGCTGCTGCTGCGCCGCCTGGACCGCCTCCTCGCCGCCAACCCTGCGACGGATATGATTGTTGTCGACGGCGCCGACTGCGCGCTCCTCGCGCAGGCCGAGCGGCGCTGGCCGCGCGTCGCGGCGCTGCCGTGCGCGGAGCGTGAAGTCTCTCGCGCGCTCGCGGCGCTGTCCTCCGCGGCGGGCGCGCAGCACAGCTGGTGGGCCGCCGCGGCGGCGCGCGCTACCGCCGTCGCCGCCGCCGTGCGCCGCGACGCCGCCGCGCTGGCGGCGATGCGCGCGCGCGGCGCCGCCGCGCCGCCGCTGCTGCCGCGCGACGCGTGCCTGGCGCCGGACCTGGCGGTGCTCGGCAGGCTGCACGCGCTGCGCGCGCCGCTCGTGACGCTCGCCAGCAACGGCGCGGCGCAGACGGGTGCGTGCACGCACTTCAGCGCCGAGTGTGGCAGCGCTCGTGCGCTCGTTCATGCACTGCATGTTTTTCATGGTGCGAGACCACCGTGTGGATCTGCAGCGCTCTCAGTGCGTGCCAGATTACGTGCGTTCATGCAAAGCTGTCTTCATGGGTGGCAGTGCCGTGATACGTTCGTGGGCTAACGTAAATATTTCGAAGTATGAAGTATGACGCATAACTCACAGTGCCCACTGTGGTTGGATATGGTGACTGCACACTGAGAAGCTCATGCGACTGGCTGTAAAAGGTCGCAATAGGCTGTGTGCCAACAGCATTCAGAGTAGCTCAGCTGCATGTGCATGCAATGTACACCATGTAATCACAGCTACCATTTGGCTATCATGCACTTCTGCAGTACGCAAAACCATCATTATGAGTGGCAGTGCTGTGAGGCGCCCTTGGGCTAACGGCCAACAAGACCCAAACTGCCCTGACGTCAACCCTATTCCTGCTGTTGCATCAGCCCGCCGCACGACTGCCTGATGGCGCGCTTCAACCCCTCCTCCACCCTCAAACCCCCCTTCTACCTAGCACCGTGCCCTTTCATCCAGTCCTATTCCACATCAGCCCTCTACTGCCCAATGACACTCCCCCCCCCCGCCCCCCACCCCCGCCCTTGTTCCCCTCAGGAGAGTCACCACCCGCACTGGCAGCCCCCATCCGCGCCGCCCTCCTCGACCCAAGCTTCTGGGCGCAGATCGCGTGCTTCCTTGAAGTTACGGCGCCGGCGGCGACGCTCCTCGCACATCTGGCCGGTGACGCTCCATGCCTGGGCGACATCATCCCCGCGCTCATCGCGGCGCACGCGGCGCTGGTGGTGGACGCACAGAGCGCTCCCACAGCGGAGCGCCGCGCGCTGGCGGTGAGTCACCCGAATGCGATGCTTGCAGTTGAAGTTGGCGGCAAGTGTGACGTGACGCTCGCAGTTGAGGTCGCCGCGCACGCGGCGCGCTGCCGCGGCGGAGGCGCGGAGCGCTGCTGCCACCGCGGAGCGTCGCGCGCTGGCGGTGAGTCACCCAAATGCCATGCTTGAAGTTCAAGTTGGTGGCAAGTGTGACGTGACGCTCGCAGTTGAAATCGCCGCGCACGCGGCGCGCTGCCGCGGCGGAGGCGCGGAGCGCTGCCACCGCGGAGCGTCGCGCGCTGGCGGTGAGTCACCCGAATGCAATGCTTGCAGGTGAAGTCGGCTTGGTGGTGACCAGCCCGAATGTGACGTTGCAGTTGCAGTGGCGGAGCGTCGCGCGCTGGCGGCGAGTCACCCGAATGCGACGTGTAACGTTGAAGTTGGCTTGGTGGTGAGTCACCCCAATGTGGATGTTGAGGTTTGCTCAATACGTATTCCTAATTGCCATATACGCCCCGAGTATGCCGTATTTGTAAGGCCAAATACGTTTTCGTGCAACCCTACTCAGCACCCATGTGCCGCCTCTACAGCACAACTTCAACAAGGACAGTGCTTGTGGGGGGGGTGTGGACGCACGCAGCAGCCGTAGCTGTTCCCAGCGCAGGCTGGGCAGCACATCGTGCATGCCCGCATCTTCAAGCGCTGCTGCGTCCCCTCACTGCCTGCTCACACGTGCTGAGCGCTGACGCTGCCGCCGTCTGCATTAACGACGCGCGTAGATGGCTGCTGCGGCAGCGCTTGATAATGCCCGACGGCATCCCCCGCTGCGCCGGGTGTGCACATCATGCACGCCCGCATTGTTGAGCGCCGCTGCATCCCCTCATCGCCTGCTCACACGTGCTGAGCGCTGCCATCGTCTGCGTGAACGACGCGCACATGGTCGTTGCTGCAGCGCTCAACACTGTGGTGACCAGCCATGCGGCACCTCGCTGCGGCCGGCACGCCCTCCACGCCAGCTTTGTACAAGTTGACCAATGCATTTGAATGGCGGTGTGCAGATGATTGTCGCAGCAGCGCTCAGCGGCGGCAGCTGAGCTGTACCTGCTGCCTCAGCGCCATGTATGTTGGCTCACTCGTGGTGAATGCTGCCTTCCACACGGAGGCGGCCATTGTAGCACCCCGCCTACGCCATCAAAATCACCATGCGCTGCACGCGATCCGCCAGCTTACTCGTGCTGACTGCTGCCTTTCTGTTACCTCGTCCGTGCTGACGCTTATGCGCGGTCATGCTAATCAGCACCCTTGAATGACCGGTCCGCAGACGCCCATTGTGTCAGCGCTCGACGACTCCGGCGGCGCCATGCAGCACTTTGCCTACATTGCGGCTTACCTGCTGCAACCACGCTTCGCCAGCGCAATCAAAGCTGATGCTCCCATGCTGCTGCTCGTCCGTGCTGCTGTTGATTCGTGTTCATCAACTCTTTTGAATGACCGCGCTGCAGACGGCCGTCGCGGCAGCGCTCGACGCCGCCTGGGCCGCTGCATACGCCGCCGCCTACCTCTTGAAACCACGCTCCGCCAGCTCATACAAACTCAACGCTGCCACTTGCTATCTTATCTGCGCTGCCCTTTATCCGTGCTCATCAATTCTTTTGAATCACCGACGCGCAGACGGCCGTCGCGGCAGCGCTCGACGCTGCCTGGGCCGCGCTGCGCCACCCCGCGTATGCCGCCGCCTACCTCCTGCACCCGCGCTACGCGGGCGACGACCTCCCCCTCCTCGGCGCCGATCCCGAGTACGAGAGAGACCTGCTCCTCATGCTCTCGCGCGCGTTAGGCGGCGACGAAGCCGAGGTGCGGCGCGCCATGGTAGAGTACGCGGGGTTCCGCGCGGGGCAGGGGGTGCTGCGCGAGGGGGTTTTCAGGGGGCTCGCGCGGGGGGGGGGGGCGGGGGAGCCCCCCATGGCGCCGCACCTGTGGTGGCAGTCCGTCGGGACGACGTGGCGGACACTGCGCCCCATAGCCATGCGCCTGCTGTCCAAGGTGCGTGACATAAGTTTCAGTATTGTAGGTGTGCGTAGGCGTGAGTGATGTGAGTGACTGTTGTCGTCATCGTGTGTGTAGGTGGTGTGCAATGTGAGTGACTGTCAGCGCAGGCGATGGGGGCGTTGACGGGAGCGAGCGGCGGCGCGCGCTGCGCCCGATCGCGATGAGCCTGCTGTCCAAGGCGCGCAGCCAACTTCCGACATCACGTGCGATCTCCATTCATGGCGTGTCAATCACTCTGGGATACCCGGAGCGAGCCGTGAGTCAATTGGGGGTGCTCGGAGCACGTCACGCACTCCGCGCACTGCGGGCCTGCTTTGGGGCTCCGGGCTCACCCCGGGCGTCCCACGCATATCATTGACCCTACCGTCGTGTGCGTAGGTGTGTGGAATGGAGCAACTGCCAGCGTAGGCCGATGGGGGCATAGACGGAAGCGAGCAACGGCGCGCGAGCTGCGCCTCGTCGCGATGCGCCTGCGGCCCGAGAACGTGCGTGTAACTGTCATCGGCGTCGCGTCCCGATGAGCAGCTGTCCGCGCCAACGCTGGCAGGCGGCTGTGTGTTGAGCTCTCTCACCCCATTCCCACACATGAACTCAAGCCTCAGCGATGACACTCAGTCTGATGGAACAACGCCCCGCGCACGCGCGCCGCCGTCGCTGTCGCAGACCCCCTCCGCATCGCACTGCGGCCGCGTGTGGAGCACTGTGGACCGCACACTCCCGCATCGCCGCAGCTGCGACCTCACCGGCGCAGGCCCCGCGGCGACGATGCTGCGCACGGGCCTCGAGCTGCGCTGCCACGCGCTGAAGGCCGCTGGCGCTGCCGCCGGCGGCGGCGCTGCTGCCCCAGCAGCGAGCGATCGCACGGCAGCAGCGGCGGCGGCGGCAGCGTACCCCGTAGCGCACCTCCTGCACAGGGACGTGAGCTTTGATGACGAGGACCTGATCGTTGCCGCGGAGGGGAGCGTCGCGGCGGAAGTTGCTGTTGGAGCGGGGAGCGTCACGGCGGAAGACGCCTCTGCGGCGGCGTACGGCGACGCAGCGGCGGCGCTGCCGCCAAATACTCACGTCTGACCTGCTGGCTGCCGCCGCACGTCCCAAGTGGCGCCTCTGATGTAGCCTGCCGCGCAACGCTGTGGATCCAGGGCCTGAGGCATGTACTTAGTATGAGCGCTGCTGCGCCCGCACCCACGTGTGATGTAGGTACCTACAGTATCAGCGGATACCGCAGGCATCTAGATCAACACGCTGTAAATCTTGAAGACAACCCTGCTGCGGTTTCAGATGTGGGCTTCTATTGCGTCTGCAGAGTTTGCCTGCTGATGCCAGCTGTAAACTAGCCTTGCCGTCCCGTGTTGTTTGCATTTTCGCTGCGATTTTGCAGCCGCTGGCTTACTTCATGGCAGGCATGCATGAACATCGGACACAGACAGCATAACACTAGCTAGCGTGTTCACTTGATGGTCAACAGCGTCTTCTGAGACCTCATTCAGATCTTGCACGACCTTCGTGTGCGCCGTGATCATCAACCATCATCATCAGCAGCAGCAGCTGCCGGCGCTGTTTGCACCGCACCTGCTTGTTCACAATGGTCCACTGCCATGCGCGTCACTGCCGTGCACAAGCGCGCACCAAGAAAGCGAATGCACTGCAGCTGCCAGCGTTTGAAGGTCGTGGATGCAAATTATGCTAAGCCGTACACACGATCTTGTGTTCAAACAGCCCCACGGGAGGCCGGGTCTCCAATGTGCTCCTAGGGTTAACGCCCTATGCAGCAACTAGGTCTGCACTGTGCCCTAAGAGCTTGGACTCCGGTGCAGCAGCAATCAGCTGTACCGTACTCCGTCTCGTAGGCAGAACTTGCATCGACATCGCCATGTCTTCACTCATGCACACGCAGTGCGAATGACTACACCGTAGTACATGAAGTACCCAAGTGATGACACAAAAAAAATGGGATGCCAACCGTCTGAAGCAGAGTCATTTGTAAGTTGACGATGTGCAGCTGCCGACTACATACCATATGGCAGTGCAGGGAGCAATGGGGGCATTACAGGGCGCAGCAGGGCATGTCGTAGTACTCAAGCCACAAGGACGAGATGCAGAGACTGATGTCACGTCAACAAGGGGGGCATGCTGCCAGCCATGCCATTGCGCAATTGTTGAAAGCTGTAGGTGTTGGAGGCGCGGCTCATTGCGCAGCGCTGAGCGCTAGGGGCCCTAGAGCAGCCTGCAAAATGGCACATTGACTGTATGGCACATGACAATGGCAGCTGAGCCGTGTCACATATCTATCCTCTGGTACATGAGGACGTATAGACTCGTGGCCAATTGCTGCAGCAGGGGCGACCACGGTTATTGGTGGAAGGCACTTGCGGCTAACCATCCCTTGTCACCTAGAGCTCTACGATCTTTTGATTCGTTTTCATTACAGTATAGTGGGGGGCGGAGGGGGGGCAAAATATGAGCGTTGCCTACGCCATCGTCCGCAGCGTGGCTGCGCAGTTAGGCTGGGAAGGCCGTTGCAAATGAAACCCGATCAAAACCGTAAATGCGCACACAAAATGCTATGTATTTGCACTGAAGTCCACCGTGCTCTTGGCCACTGCAACCGCATAAGAACTTGTGGGCAACGAAGCAGCTGCCGTGCTGTGCTCTTGGGCGCGGCGCAGCAGCAAGGAGGAGTGGTGACACTTCAAGTCGTGGCAGTGCTCATATGGCGCTGGTCAGCTCTCCGCTGCTGAGCTGCTGAGCAATGTGATGCCGAGCAATCTGAAGCACTTGACGCCTGGCGTGGAGCCCCAGAGTCTTACGCAGGTGATCGACGGCGCCGCGCTGGTCAATGTGACATTGGCTGAGCATCATCCATGAAACTGGGCCGGCTGCTCGCGCGCCACGCCTGCAATGCGGAAGTTGAAGAATGTGGTGAGCTCGCTGTGCGTGTCGGTCCTGAGAGAACGGGAACAATTTTCTGGCAATTGACCCTTTAAGTTCTGTATTGCACTGTGCGCGGGTGACCTGCGCATTGAGGCATGCACTTACTGCGCGTTGCGCTCAGCCGCTTGTGCTCATGCAGGCTAGGTGTTTTGTGCTTGCGTTCCACCAGTGGACTGATGCAAGCTGTGTTGCTTTGGACGCGTCCATTGACTACGCATTTATTGTACCATAATAGAGTACTTCAAAGTTAAGAGAGAGAGAGGAAAGTGGGTGACGTTTCTCAACCTACTTGAAGTGATTTTTTCAACCGACAAACTTGGAAATCAAGGTTTTTTTTTGCCTTCGCACTAGGACACTTGTGCAGACCACACTTAATGATGATAACTGCCATTGATTCAGAGGCAACAATGACACCCGGTGAGGTCACAGCTCCTGTGGCATTTGTGCCACCATCAGGCACACAGGCAGTGGCAAAATGTCAGCTGTGATGGCAGCGCACACTGGATAAGGTGGCCAGCAGCATGCATTGAGGAGACTGCCAACATGCAACACCGTGCATCAAATGCCACCACGGACTCAATGCATATCACATGCAAGTTCAGCATATAGGAAAGCAGATAAACGAAAGTAACACACACAGAACT
Organism: Tribonema minus; assembly: GCA_017506865.1. NCBI lineage: Eukaryota > Xanthophyceae > Tribonematales > Tribonemataceae > Tribonema > Tribonema minus. The sequence goes on along the minus strand of JAFCMP010000536.1, from coordinate 744,350 downwards.
CAGCGGAGTCTCAATCATCAATTTTTGTACACATCCTGTCGTGCCACCGAGCGAAACACACATGTAGCACATTGTGTGCCAAGATGGAAAACCCAAACATCACTGCTGCAGCAAGCTGCGTAAAGGCGAGCGGGCAGCTGCGGGGCTGCTCTGCTACAAGCCTTGCTGAAAGTCTGCACAATATCTTGCCTCAAAATCAAGTCAAGTGTCCGCACCAATGTCCAAACACTGCTTCTAACCACTGCCGCTGCTTTTTCTGTTGTATGCCGCTGTTGCTGCTGCTGCTGTGCTGCTGCTGTTGGCTGCTGTATCACTCACAAAACACACACATCAGGTAAGCCTGTGTGCTGCTGCAAGCTAAAACTCACGAAGCAAACGGTGTGCGAAGCAGTGCTGCTGCTGACCACTGCTGCTGAAGCTGCTGAACTGCTGTCTATCTAGATCTTGGAGCGGGCCTTCACCTTGGGGTTCCACGCCACTATATCTGTGTGCTCCGTGTAAAGCCCCTCCCCCTTGAACACCATCAGAAACAGAATGAAGGGCGCCAGCAGCAGCTCGCCCTCCTCGCTCACACGGTAGCTAGAAGCGCCCGTCCCCCTAGCGCGGTTCAGCCGCACGCCCAGCGGCAGGTCGTGCAGCGCCGCGTGCACCGCTGTCTCCACCAGCTCCACGTTGACACGGTTGGTGCTGCTGTAGAGCTTGACCCACTTGACCATGCCACGAGCCTCCTTGACTGTGATGTCGGCGCCGGAGCCGGCATGCACCAGCAGCTGCTCGTAGCCGCCGCGCCGGGTCATTGACTTGTAGGGCTCAGGGAAGGTGCACTTGGGGTCGGTTGGACTGTCGGGGTCGCTGGGGAAGTTGAGGTCGGGGCCGTCATAGCGGCCGATCCCGGGGTAGCCTGAAGTAGTGCCCTCCAGCATGCCCTGGACAAGGCGGTGCTGCAGGATGCGGTCGACCTCGACTTGCACTTGACTCTGGTTGAGGTCGGGGTCCAGGGAGATGCCGGCTGCACGCAGGTCGTTGTTGAGCTTGATGGACGCCTGCAGGCGCCGCTCTGCTGACCTTGCGTTGATCTTGGCATTGTCCTCACGCAGCTTGCCACTCAGCTTGCGGGCAAGGTTGTTGACAGGACCGTTGATGGGGCCGTAGATGGGGTTGCAGATGGGGTTGTGCTGGGCGTTCTTGGCGTCTGCGTACAGCTTGCAAGCGTCGCATTTGCCCTTCAAGTTGGGGGCTGAAGTTGGCGCCAGCAAGGTAAGGTAGTCCTTGCCGCTGAGGCCCTCCTTGGCCCACCCCGCAGCGTTCTTGCTGGCTGTCCGCAGCACGTTGACGCACTTGCTGAGCGGGAGCAGAGCATCCTTGGAGTGCTTGCTAGCGGTCGCATAGCAGGTGACTCTAGAGTTGACCCACAGTTGATCCACCTACTGCTGGGTCTCCAGGGAAGCAGCGGCATAGAGGCTGCCGCCGCCGAGCCCAGTAAGGTGATCACCTGCATCAGCTGCCACTACAGAGTCTGCCGCCTTGCGCTTGTTGCCAGCAGTCATGATCGAGACCTCCACAGAAACAAACGCCTGAAACCCTAGGTGGCTAGGTCTTGATAAGTGGCAGGTGGCTGGGGCTGCCTTTGTAGTGCTCAGCCGACAGGTTACTTTTACCTCCGGGTGTTAAAAACTCCTGCCGCACATAAATGCCAGAGCGCAGGCCAACTCAAAAGGTTTAGGCCTGGGGTAGTGTACTATTGCAAGCATGGCGCTCTGCAGGCGACCGCCCGTAGCTGGTTCTGGATTGCCACTAGAAGCCGGTGCACAGAACATAGCAGGATATGCTGCAGCTGCTGCGGCAACGGTCTGGGCTGCCTTTGCTTGGCAACGCTCAAGTTCTGAGCTGTGACAGCGGGGCACCAGGGTCGCAAGAGCGGAACAGACAAGCTGGCGAGGCAGCAGCGATCTGTTTGCATTCGAGTTGATGTGAGTGCAGGCATCTGTTGCCGTTGGCTGTTGACGTCGACGCTGCGGCCCTGCCTGTGTAGAGGGCAGTGGACTTGGCTGCGGGACAGAAACTGGACGCGGGAGTGCATCACGTACAAGACTGCAAGTCTGTCTGCGGCTGCTAGTCATGATGCTGTACATGGAAGGTGCTCTGCCGTTGGCCTTTTGCAATATTATATTTGGCATCCATGGTGGCATCATTGCCACTTGCGGTGTCAAGCTCTTAGCGAGTGAGGCATAGGGAGCAGGCACAAACACTGGCAGAAATCAGAAACAGCAGGGTTCATCAAGCCAAAGACAGAAATAACTAATTGCAAGTGTTTTTACCTCCCAAGGCCTGTCTGACCTAGCTCCCTTGCCAGGTGAACAGTGCTTCTACTATCTCTTCTCTGCTACCACCAGCCAAGGCGCAAGCCAGTATTGATTGCAAGGCTGCAGGTGGACTGCTTAAGATTACAAAACAGCATGCATCCACAGAATCCTTTTGGTGCCCAGCAGCAATCACAAAATCTCCTCATGCTCCGCTATAGAACTCTTGGTGCCTTTCTTGCCAGCTTTCGTCTTGTATCCTCGGTGCTGCAAAAACAGGGACGGTGCACATACAGAAGAACAATCTTGAGAATGAACACAAACACAAGTCTAAGCAAATCACCACATTGTGAGTCCGTGGTGGCATTTGATGCACGGTGTTGCATGTTGGCAGTCTCCTCAATGCATGCTGTTGGCCACCTTATCCAGTGTGCGCTGCCATCACAGCTGACATTTTGACACTGCCTGTGTGCCTGATGGTGGCACAAATGCCACAGGAGCTGTGACCTCACTGGGTGTTATTGTTGCCTCTGAATCAATGGCAGTTATCATCATTAAGTGTGGTCTGCACAAGTGTCCTAGTGCGAAGGCAAAAAAAAACCTTGATTTCCAAGTTTGTCGGTTGAAAAAATGACGTCAAGTAGGTTGAGAAACGTCACCCACTTTCCTCTCTCTTTATAATAAAAAATACTCTGCCAGCACCCTCAACAAGACATGCGGAGAGGATCACAGCTTTCAAATCATTCACGAGCCCTCTGCTGTCATGAAGTAGCAGTGATCAGTTGTCATCAATTGCAAATTAAACACCTCAGGAATATGACATGTCACTTGTTGCGCAATTGATGATGCCGCTCACGGTCAATCAGCCAGCAGCAGCAGGACAGCAGCAGCAGGACAACATTGCATTGAGCTCATGAGTTGACGCGTCACGTGTTGCGCTATTAATTATGCCCGCTTGTCAGCTGCGTGCATTCGCCGACAGGCGTGGCCACTTGTGCGAACGTACATCACACGCGGGAATGCAACACATGCATCTAACAACACCTTCAGAGAAACACACGTAATCACTGAGCATGACTGCAGACTACAACTTCACCTCTGTGACAACATGCAGTGCATGTCAGTCAGGAAGCGCACTTCCTCATGACCATACGCACCAGATGTTTCTCACAGATGGTCAGGCAAGCTGCATTGCATTCATGTAGCGGCATTGTTTCTTGATATGTATATTGACATCTGCAGATGAGATTTGGACGGTGTTGCTCAGCACTTGCATACTCCTTTGCAGTGTGGCACCGTCAGATCCTGGCGCCTGGGCTGCGCATACGGCGAAAGTACGCATGCATAGTACGCATACGACGATAGTAACGCATGTTGCAACGATGAGAAGTTGCCCAGGGACGTGCTGTGCAGTCACCTGGCAAATTTGAAAGCTGAGTCATAGCTTATTCAGCCGCCGAACAGAGCCCGCTCGGTGTTTTGCTCCTGGCCAAGTTCACTTCAAGACACGGAAACGTGAGTGAAACGTGATGTGACTCTCGGTCATGATGATGTGATGCCTCAGCTGTGTTGCATGTGTTGACCTGTTGTATACGTCATGCCTTCCCACACGACACCCTTCCTTGATCACACTTTCCTTGTGCCCCCGCTCGGCCGTGTGCTTGATTGAAAGTGAAAGTGAAAAATATTGGGCATCGTGTCAAAGCAAGCTCTGCCGTGATGACCAACGAAGCCGGCAACTAGGCGTGTGAATATTCGATGCGTTGGAGTGTGTGTGCATCGTCTGCAGTAATAGGTTGTGTTGTTCACCTGAATTCCCAGCGCAGTCAACACGCTTCCCGGCCAAGTGTACTTCATGCTGTCTGGATCTGTCACTCGATAGATGGCGTGCGGTGTCGTTGATGTAGGCGCGCGACGTGACCACTGTCAAAGTGTCCCTCGATAGCTCTGCAAAGCAGGTGCTTGCGCCGTCCGCCACACACCTCCCATCACCCAGCACGTTCCCCCTCAAGCCCCAGGTAGCCTCGGTCGTGCCCAAGTCTTAGATCGCAGCTGGTGCTGTGTCATGCGCGCCACGCTCGCGACGCAGCCGTGTACTGCTCTGCTTGCTGTCTCCGTTGCAAACCGATGTGATGATCGACTACTTCAAACACTGACCGGTGACTTAGATCGAGTCGGAATTTTCGTAACGTTCGTGTGTGTTTTTCGTCTGGCTCTGGCTCTCTGTTCTTGCGACGAGCAGCTTCGTTGTTGCCGCAGCAACACCAGAGCTGTCATTCATATACAGCAGAGATCGCAGCGAGAGCAACAAAGCTCGACGTCGTGAACCCGCCATGGGTTTTCCGGACATCGTTGGCTGGGTCATCTCAGTGTTCCAATCCGCCAACAAGCAGCCGCCGTCGTCTGCTCCTGCAGAGAAGCAGCAGGGCGGCGCGCCGCATGCGGCACCAACCGGCGCTGCAAGCGTGACCGCGCTGCAGGCAGAGCGCGCGGTCATTGCTGCAGCCGAGCAGAAGCAGAACGACAACAAGGCAACTATTTTCGAGTCGACTTCATCAAGCCCTTCGAGGCCTGCTGCAGTGCAGAAGCAGAACGACAACAAGGCAACTATTTTCGAGTCGACTTCATCAAGCCCTTCGAGGCCTGCTGCAGTGCAGAAGCAGAACGACAACAAGGCAACTATTTTCGAGTCGACTTCATCAAGCCCTTCGAGGCCTGCTGCAGTGCAACTTCGTCCTGCCACCTCAGAGGTGAAGGACCTGGTGGCGACGAGCAGCGCACCTGCCCAGGCAATCCTCTCACCAATTGGGACTAGCCTGCGAGCAGGTGCCACCATTGGGACTCTGTTGCAGCCTGAGCATCATCCGCCAGCGCTGCGCAGACTTTTAGTTGGCACTGCGTCCACGGAAGAGGTGAGCGAGTACACATTGCATGCATTCTTGCGTATGTAAACTGAGCTGACTGATTGTGCACACACCTGAGTGTTGATGCACGCTATGCTGAGTCGTGCACGCCCTGTGCAGCAAGTTCGAATGGAACTTCAACTTCAAGTTCCAGTGACCTGAATCCTATACATTTTTTACCTACATGGCTATATAGTTTGCAATTACATTTGTGATGGCAGCCAGTGCAAAATCAAGAATAGCACCGTAAGAGCATGTGCCAATGCGCAGCGCGTCGCGCACTATTGCTTTCCATCCAGACGCGTGCCATAACCTTAATGTCTGTGCTCCAATTCTCACAGTGCACGAGTGTCAGCGCTCCATCAGCCAGCATCGATGATGGCGCAGAAGAGGCCGTGGTGTGTCCCCTCTTCACGGGCGCAGCAGTCGCGTTGGGAGGTGAGTGACCCAGCATCAAAACCGTTGCTGTGCACCGACGTGCCTTCGTGCACACTTAAGTAGTAGGTACACTGAGCTCTGCGTACAAGCGTGTCACATGATGCTCTGCAGGCATTCATCAATTGGCAACAATCACACAGGATAGTTTAAGTCAGCGCGGGAGCTGACCTGACAAACAATTGTTCAGTATATTCATGCACGTGCGCTCTGTTCTGTAATGTGCCTTTGGCTCTGGGGCACTGCATGCATACACTGGTGTGCAGACGAGCATTGCTGTCACAACGCACATGCCTTGCGCCATGTTGACTGTACTTGGTCCGTTATGTCACAAGCAAAGGCAGGTGACACTCACAATGATGACACGGCAGCAAATATCAAGAACTTGCTCGACGCTTGCCAGCGTTCATGAGTGAAAATCTCAACTGTTCTCGCCACCTCCCCCGTTGCGTGCTGCAGGCGCCCTCGACGCGACGGGCCAGGCCACCGCGCACATCATCGACGACATCGGCAAGACGTGCTCCGAACTACTTCAAGTCGGCGAGCACTGCGGCAGGGCGTGCGGCGACGCCGTTGCCAACATCAACAAGTGCGCCACTGGTTTTTCAAGATGGTGTTGCCAGATGGTGGAATGACGCACAAGAGGAGAGGCGACGCCGCCACGCCGCCTGGCAGGAGGACCAAGAGTGCCAGCAGCGGGCCAGGGAGTACCACAAGCGGTGCATCGCGCGCAATGCCGAGATTGACCGCGCGATGGCCGCCGAGAGCGCCGCCGACGCAAAGGCGCAGCGAGAACAGAAGGCCCTGGAAAAGCAGGTGAAACGCAGCTGGCTGGTATTGTGCAAGTGTTATTTTACTGCCCACTCTGATTGAAAGTTTGCCCGTGCTGCTTCAGAAATGCTGACGTTTCAATGAGCTGTTTGTGCCTAATCTGCTCACACCAAGCACATGAAACCCAAATCACTGGGGATGTGGGGCGAGGGCATAATTAGGGGTAGCAGTACTACGCTGACGCATCTTGCTTTTACACGTACTTGCTTGTGACTCTGGTTGACGCTCCACCGCTCTGCATATAAGCCTACTTCACCTTTGCACTGCGCATGGGCACCAGTAGCAGCAATGCAAACGCACTTATATACATGCTTCGCCTCCCCTCACTTCCCCGCCCTACCAGACCAGATGGTCGCCCCCCCCACCCTGAGCTCATGACCAACTCCACAACGCCCGATGCAATGCGCTGCTGCCGCTCTGTCCTCAGCTGCGGCGTGACAGCGCCAAAGACGTGACGAAGAGCTCCACGGCTACGTCATCCCCGCCGCGCCTCACGGCTCAGCAGCGTGCAGCGCGTTCTCGTGGGCCGTTGGCGATGTCGGCGCCAACATCGACCTGTCGCGGCCGGGGCTCAGCTCGCTGCGCGAGTTCCAGCCCAAAGCGGTGAGCGCTGATGGCAAGCAGGTTGAGCGCTGCTGCCATTGTCTTCAATGTGTGACGTGCCATAGTTGTCGCGGCAGGGGCTCAGCTCGCTGCGCGAGTTCCAGCCCAAAGCGTTCAGCGCTGCTGGCATGCAGGTTGAGCGCTGAGGCTGCCATCAAGTTCAACGTGTCACGTGCATGGAAGTGAAGTCTACATACTTGAAGTTGACGCTGACTCTCTGGACGAGCAGGCTTCTGCTGAACGCATGCACGAGCAGTACAGTGCGCCACGAATCACCGGAGCTGTTTGTGGGCCTCTGGTGCTTGCCTAATGGTGAACGGCGGTGTATTTGTTGAAGGCGACCCAAATTCAACAGCATCTGAGTCTCAAGCGCCAGCAACCGCGGCGGTTAGCGTGCGGCGCCTGTCATGGGATAGGGTCAGCTTTTGAGTTCAACCGTTGCAGTCAGGACTAGGGTTACACGTGTGGGTACTTTGCCCCTACAGTAGTGCATGAGCGCACGCTAGTGCATGGATCGATCGCACTGTGCCCATCAGCACTCACTTTCAAGCGGTACCGGTAGTACTTGTGGACGCGTACACTTGGTGCTTAATCATTACAGCTGTCCCCTGACAACCTGGTCCTTTGCACCGGCGCTGACCTCTAGCGCCATGCCCCCCTGTGTCACCACGCAGCCTGAGGCAAATGCCACAGAGTCCAATGCGGCAGCGCACGGGGGACCTCGGTTCGTGGCAGCGTCGCCGTATCGCCGCGCGTCGCCACCGCAACTTCCTACCATTGCGGAGGAGGGTGGGCCCCGCCTATCGCGCACATCTGCGTATTGGCTACTCATGGGCGACCGCGATGTCGACCTGACGCTGCCGGGTCTCAGCTCGCTGCTGGAGCTGCGGTCCGTGGCGTACGAGGCGGAGGGCAACTTCAACGAAGGGGCGTGACTGCGGTGAGCGCTGCTGCCATGGCACTTGAACTCTGTCATGTCCATGGCCAGTGCTGCGGCGCAGGCATCTTTAAGGCGTCTTGCAGTTCCATGAGGTTGCCTTTACTTCGCAAGACGTGCCATAGCAGGACCTTACAGTGATGCGCTGTTGCGCGGTTTGCTCTCTGCCCTCGTTGTGCGGTACGTGGGTGCGCAGTACCATAGTGATGACTGCATAGATGCTCAACACATCACACAAATACTGCGAACACACGTGCGCATTGTGATGACTTCATGACCGCAGAACTTGAAGCATTCCAATCCCAGCTGCCCTGTGGTAGCATCAAGTGCTTCAACATGTCTATTCTTCTTCAAGACTGAACTCTTCTTGTCATCATGCGGCGTGCCCACCTTGCAGGCGGAGGTTATCAAGCCCATTGTGCCCGCCACCATCCAGCCCCCCCCCTAAGCAAGTGTTTTACTATTTTACCCAAGACCGGCGGCCCAGCACAGCATGGTTTCAAGTGCAAGTTGAAGTTAAAGGCAGATGGCGCTCATTGTGCCCATTGTGCCCCCCAGCATCACCAGCCCCCCGAGCAAGAATCTTTACTCAAGACCGGCGACTCGACGCAGCGTGGTATGAAGTTGCTGGCATGGTTGCCATGGCAATCGCACGACAGTCGCCTGCATCTTATATAGGTGCCGCCCTATCCCCCCCTCCCCCCCTCTCAACCCTAGGGGTGATGCAAGGCAGTACCCTGCCGCCGTGCAGGGCGCGCTCATTATAGCGGAGGCCAAGCGCGTGTGAGCATGCTGTTGTGGTTGCCCACTGCGAATGCGCTTCTAAGACATGCCCACGCCTCCCCCTTCGGTGTCTTAGCCGTTAACAATGTGTTTGGCCTCCCTCGACCTTTCTTTCGCCGTTTGACACATGTACCCGCGGAGAGCCCAGATGGTTTCCGCTGATTGCAACGTGAGAGGTCTCCATAGTGTACAGCCGCAAGGCGTCGGTTTCAGCACGTGGCGGCGCATAGCAGTGTGACATCAAGATGTTGACCAAAGGCATTTGTTGTTTCAAGACGGTTGCTACCATGCACTGTTGTGTACATTATGATGACACGGTTTGGTTGTTTTTTCATGTATTTGATCACAACCGTGAGCCTCCATGTGCGCTGTTTCCCGCTCCGCTGATTGGCCTACTCTGCCTGAGTATCGCTGTGCCTGAAGCTGCTGCAAGGTGGATTGTATAATGCAAGTTGTTGCATTGTTGAAGAATCCAGGATGTTGTTGCTGTGCATCTTACCACCTGCAACGACCTTCATGATGGCAGGAGCGGGCGTCGTGGCCTGAATTGACCCGCCTACCTGTACAGTGCTGCGCAGAGGCTTTTCTGGTGCCTGCGAAGGCAGGGAATGCGGGGCGTCACACGCGCAGGCCACCGTCAAAACTTCAACTTTGAAGTTGCTGGCCACAAAGCAACGCTCAGCACGTGCGCGCTAGTGCGGTCAATAGCCCGGCGGACGCCCCGCAGGCGCCGGCACCACCTTCATTGACGCAATCACCACACTGCATTGATGTTATCACGACACTGCAGCTCCGCGGCCGCCGATGCAGCGAGGGTGTGTAAAGCGTTTCAAACGCGGGGTGCCACTTGCGCTGCCTAACCACCGACAAAACATCAGCTTTAAAGTTGCTGGCCACAAGCCAAGCGCGTTGCGTGCGCGCAGACATGTATCAAAACCCGGCGGCCACACCGGAGGCAGCACGGCCCCTTCAACACCGCACCGTAGCCCTGCCGCCGCCGCTGCGGAGAGTGTGCGGAAAACATGCCTGGTGGGCGCTGTGGTGGTGCTGTTATCATCGCTGGTGCCGGTGGCGGCGGCGCCGCCGGCGCGCATGCAGAAGGCGCGCACCACGCGCGCCAGTCTGCGGCAATGCTCAGCATAGAGATTCTGAAAGCGACAGCCGCATGAAATGCATACGACAGCGCTCAGCACATAAGCAGTGCTCAGCGCTCAATGCAGCGCAGCCACCGAGCAGCAGCGCTCATCACTCACAGCAGCGCTCATGTAGAAGTGCAGCAGCGGCGCTTAGTCCCTTCCCAACAGCATGCAGCACTGCGCCAGCGCAAGCGGCTTCCACTGGCAATACGCAGCAGATGCTCACTGGCGTATGATAGCACCAGCAGCGCTCGCTGCTGCTCCATGCAGATGCATCGCAGCGCTCTCTCGCTGTCTATCAATAACATCTCGACGGCGTGCAGCACACGTGTCAGCGCTCGGCGTCGCACGCTGTGCCTGCTGGCACCGCTCAGACGAACATGATTGCCCATTGAGAAATGGCAGTTACAACACCGTCGACACCGGTTCAACAAGCTGCCTGCTCATTGGACAGCTGAGCATTGCTGTCGCCTGTGCCAGGACCTCAGCCTGCACTGCTGGGTACCATGTGATGCTGCGCACTTCTGATTCAGCCCGTACGTTGGCCACTTGAGCTGAGCTACCTACCGCACTGCCTCTGACGCCAGCATCTGCTCCATCTGCCAGGCACTGTGACTCAGGCCGCCATGTGCACGTGTCGTCACCAAATAAAGGCCGCCATGCGGAAGACCACGCGTGCGCCGTTGCCGTACTGCGTACAAGTGTCCTGTTATGCTGGCACCGCTTCCAGCCGCTCGTGTTCAGCCTGTAATGCCGCCACTGTGCGCTGTCGCCGTGTGGGACAGTTCGGTGAGCCACTGCTTCCTGTTCCACCGGTTGTGGCGCTGACTGCGAGCTGCGTAGCATTTGCCACAACTGACAAGCGCCAGCACACGCGCTTGATCGCCTCTTGACCTGGTCATGCTGCAGCACCCGCACTGCGTCTCGTTCCAGACACTGCATCTGCAGCGCAGTGCGACTCTGCTGCCACGCGCCACTGATCACACAACATTGCCCACACGACACTCAAATGAAGCGTCGCTCGCTGCGGCATCAGCGCCGCCCGTGCGCACGTCGCGCGCTGAGCGTCTGCCACCACTATTGAGTGCCCGCAGCCATGATATATTCGCTACCTGCAGTGGTAGCTGCCCAAGCAGCGTTTCTGCCAGTGATCGTAGCAGCACCATTTAGGAACCCCTGTGTGGCAGTCGGCGCACCAGCTTCCATGCACCAGCGCGTTACAGTAGAGCAAACACTCCATTCTGGCGGCTGACTGATAGCGACGTGTCTCTGCATGATGTTCACCGCTGCTGTAGCCTATCGCTGGCCGATGGCAGGTGAACGCACTGCTGCGCAGTCACTGACGGTCCCTGCCCGCTGGCTCATGATGCCTGCGACGACGGCAGGGCAGCACAACAAGCGTCATACAGGTGCAACAGCTTTGGAGTGCATTCACAGATGCTGGATTTTGAGCGCTGTCAAAGCAATGAGCGTGCAAGTCGCGCACCCCGACGGGTCTCTGTATGACCGCGTTGCTCTCCCCAATGGGATCTGCAGTGACACCGCACTGCTGCATTCTGCCCAGCGCAGGCATGCGCACATGACTTGTATGGTTTGTCGTCCAGACGCTTCAGTCTCTGGTCAAAACGCACCTGTAAGCATTGCTCTCCTTGAGATGGCTGTCTTTCCACAAAAACATGACCGCCGGGCTCAAGCTGACATGACGCAACTTTGAAAAGCACCAGACACATGCTGCTGGCGCGACACATACACAAAATAGGTTTTTTGTTGGAGCTGCACCAGATCAGGAAACGAAAAACTGTTGGGATAATTGTGAGGTTCGCGCTCTTTGAGCTGCGGCCGATCAGGAATTGCAAGATCCTTTGGGCACACACGGGCTGGCAGCACGCGAAAACAAATCCAGACATCACTGCAGCATGGCAACATGCACGTCCTGGCTAAGTGCACACACACATGTGTGGTTCATGATATATTGCATTGTTTCACCTGAGGCCAGCGACGTGAGAGCGGTGCATTGCGGTAGGCATTCAGAGATATCGATTCCTTCAGTACTCGCATTACGGACGCGACCGCCGGAGGCCGTGCTCACAATTGCTGACAAAGTATCGATATGCGCGGGGTAGGAATCAGACAAACTGCTGCCGGGACCATCACAACGCGCGCGACCTCACGGGTGGCTCAAACTTATGATCATGTCTAGATCTAGATCTACTGTTAGAGAACTTGGGGACAAACTTGTTAGAAGCCAGCCAAGCCGAGAACCTCGAGAAGTTTCCCGTTCCTCGGAAGTTTGCCAAGTTGAAGTTAATGAATGTCTCCGTGAAGAGTGGCCAACCCCCGCGGCCAGATGAAGAGGGGGGCAGTGGAGCACGCTGAGCAGCAGCAGCATCATCACGACCAGCAGCAGCATAGTCAGAGTCCTAGCTTAGAGGCCGTCCACGAGCAGACTGCAAAGCTGAGCCTTCTGCCCTTGGCGGCCTGGTCCTTGAACAGAACTTTGGACAACTGCATCAGCCAAGTCAAGCCCTCCGTCAGGCTCACCGTCGGCATCTACGTCCTTTCATTTTTTTACTACCTGAGAGAGCTGCTGGACCCTGCCGGTGTCACTGTGAAGAAGCGGTCCATCGCGGAGCTTCGCATCAACTTCAGCCCAGTCACAACCACATGGAACGACCGCCATGGGCTCCTGTCCCTGTCACGCTCGCTCAAGCGCCTGCGCATCGAGGTCACTTCGATTGAGAACTTCAGGCTCGCTCGCCTCGTGCAGCTGGAGCAGGTGCCCGACCAGCTGCAGGAGCTGCACATATGCGTTTGCAGGCTGCAGGCGGCTGACTTTTTCCGCTGCTGGCATCGAAGCACCTGCGCCGGCTTTGCCTGCGCGGCACACTGGACGGCGCGGGCGCCGACGCGAAGTTTGAGCTGCCACCGGTGCCCGCCAGCCTGGAGCAGGTGGACATAACTTGCATCCAGGGAGAACAGCTCAGGGATACGGAGGTGGTGGACCTGAGCTCGCTGGAGCACGCTGCGGGCCTACGGCAGCTGAACGTGCACTTATTCAGTCCCCATATTCAGCTAAGGCACGGCATATTGCCCGAGGGGCTGGTAGAGCTCTCTGTGGCAGCTGGCCCCGATTACATCCTGGCGCAGCTGCCGACGACGCTTCGGAAGCTGGTTCTGGCCGGGCACCACCAGCCCCTGCCGCAGTTGCCAGAGGCATTGGAGGAGCTGGAGTGGGCACCGCGCAGCCGGGGTGTCCGCACACTACCAAGGCCAGCACCAGCACTGCCATCGGCGCTGAAAAAAGCCCACCTTACCGGCCCGTTTACTGCGCCGCTGGAGGAGCTTCCGCCGCTGCTGGTGGAGCTGCACCTGGACACGTACACCCACCGTCTGCCGTCACTCCTAAGCACGCTGCACGTGCTGCGCTGCGTGAACTGCGGCGACCTCTACAGTATGTCGCTGCCTGTAGGTGCGACGGCAGAGTAGGTGCGTAGCGTGTCCCTCGGCCAGGCCGTGCTAGGGCGGGCAGTGCTAGGGCGGGCAGTCCATGACGCTCTGAGAGCCAGCGGGCTGGCACTGTGGCAGGTTGTATGCAGGCACAGGCTGTGTAGCAGCATCTGCGACAATATGGCCTGTTGACTGTTGGGTTAGGGAGAGGAGATGAGCGTTGTTTGCTCTGTGTCAGGGCTTTGTAGTTGTGTACTGGTGCGTCAGTGAGGTGCGGCATGATTCGCTGCAGGCTGCCCGGTATCTTGTTGCAAGACCAGCGTTCACAAAGGTGCCAGTACTCAGTCACTTGATTCCATTTGTGCACGGGTATCAATACATTACACGGAGCTCGTATCATGCACAACTGGAGTCTCGTGTGGTGTGCTGTCTGCGCTGCTAGCACTTGCATGTTGCCTCATAAGCACGGCACCAGCGGTGCTCTGTACTGGCATTTTCATTCGCTTAATGTGGAACTTATTGCTGCAGCAGATGTGTTGGAGGCAAGGTGAGTTCGCGTGCATGCTAGGGCAGGCACAGGGCATCAAATTCACACACACAGTGGCTCACAGTAACGTGACATGAGCACATTTCCCCCCCCAAATTACAATCACCTTCACACAACGCTGGCAGTCAGGCGGGCCTTTTCGCACATGCTCACCCCCTCTGTCTTAGGCCATGTCGATGTTCTACAAAGGCGCCTGTGGTTGAGAGGGCAGCTGGCAGCGCCGCTGGTCGTTCTCAAATTTGTGGTGATGTTCGTAGCACAAATTTTACAGGGTTAGCACACAAATTTAGAAAGCCTTGCCGACCTACACTTTGCAGACATCATGCCATGAGCTCTGGCATAGTCTACGGCATGGAGAGATTGCGCACAGGGCTTGTCCTACAAGGCCACCTGACAAGTGGCATCAGAAATTGGAGTGTGTTGGTGTGCTTGCAGTTTCTCGACTTGGGCGCTGCTCCTAGTGCAAACCTCGCAAAAGCATTTCAACCATCCAAAGGCACCACTTCTCGGGCATCATGACTTTTCAGTGATAACCAGAGACAATACAAGACCATGCGCGCGTGTCGCCATGGTGTGTGCAGGTGTTTTGAGCACTGGCACCACTTCTTGCCCCTCGTGTTCAGCCTGCGCTGCCGCTGCCGTGCGCCGTCACCGTGTGACACAATCCGGTGAGCCAGTGCTTTCGCTTCCAGCGGTGGTGGCGCTGATTGTAAGTTGCGGAGCATACGCCAGAGCTGTCGCGCGCAAGCACGCAATCTTGCTAGCCTCTTGACCCGACCATCCTGCAGCACCCGCCCTGTGCCCTGTTCCAGACGCTGAGTCTGCAGCCCCCCTGCCATGCACCACTGACCGCCCTGCCATGCGCCACTGCCCACACAACTTGGGCGGAGCGTCACTCGCTGCAGCATCAGCGCTGTCCATGCGCACGCCATGCGCTGCGCGTCTGCCACCACTGTTGAGTGCCAGCAGCCATGTAGCCTGCTATAGCAACCGTGCAGGTACCAAGACGTGCCACATGCTGAGCCTCTGCTAATCACTCACGTATACCTACGCCACGTAGCAGCCACCGGAGCTGTTTTTTCTGCGGTGACAGCACTGCCCGGGAACCACTTGTGCTTGGGAGTCGGCACTCGAGCTTCAACGTACGACACAGTTACTATAGTTGAGAGAGAAATCCGCAAGCATTGTGGCGGCTCACAGAAAGCAATTTTCCTCTGTATTTTTTTAAAAATTAGCTGTCGCACCCGCTCGCTGGCCGATGTCAGCGAAAACGTTGCCGTGAGGCCCCAGCTGCGGCAGCTCAAGGAGGCAAGATATGCACGGAGGCAAGATAAAAACACACACTTGACTGTGGTGCAGAACGCGTTGATAAGCCACATGATGATCGGCATCAGACCTCATGAGTCTGAAGAATCGCAAGCGCACACAGCACATCAAGGCGCCATGTTTTTCGAGCTTCTCGCTTCTGCACGTGACACGCCTAAATTTGAAGTTCCCTCGGAGGTTGCCAAACGCACTTTTTGCTCTGTGCTTAGATGTGGTGGCGCCATGCGGCAGCATTGGCTGCCGCACTGTTGTCAACGACGTTCTTATCAGGCGCGCTTGCATTTGCATCGCCAGGAACACTCGCTAAAGCCCACTTTGCCTCCCCGAAGCCTTCCATCAGAGGATTCGCACTCCAGCGGTGTAGGATGGCAGTGCATACAGAGGCAAGCAGGAGCAATGGCTCTGATGCATCTGGAAAGCTTTTTATCTTTGGAGTGGGGTATACTGGCCTGGCTATTGCTGTCTCGGCCATGAATCGGGGCTACACTGTCAGTGGCACCTGCACCAGCGACAGCAAGCTGCAGGCGCTGCAGAATGGCTACGGCATCTCAACCTTCCTCTTCGACGGGACGGAACCGCTCAGCATCGAGGGAGTCGCAGCCATCACCAGCTGCACACACGTGCTGTCCACCATCCCGCCGGGAGCAGACGGAACGGAACCCGTCCTGCTCCACCACGCGAGGCACCTGCAGCGATCCACCCGCCTGCAGTGGCTGGGGTACCTCTCCAGCACAGGCGTGTACGGCGATGCGGGAGGGGACTGGGTGACAGAGCACACGCCGCCGAGCCCGACCACCCTCAAGGCGCGCGCGCGCCTGACCGCTGAGCGCGCCTGGCAAGACTCGGACTCCCGAGTCCCCGCGCGCGTGTTCCGACTCGCTGGCATCTACGGCCCGGGCCGCAGCGCGCTGGACACACTCGTGGCGAAGGACGGGGACATGGCCGCCTGCGCAGGCGCGCGCGACGCCGTCACCCCCGTCTCGCGCATCCACGTCGCCGACATTGCGCAGGCCGTCGTCGAGGCCTCCATGAGCGCTGCCGCGGCGCCCGTTGCCAAAGGCGTCAACGCCAGCGGCGCCGCGCGCGCCGCCGGCGCCGCCGCCACCGGCGCGGCTGCCGCCGCCAACTTCGCCGCCACCGCTGCCTTCAACGCCGCTGCCGCGGCCGGCGGCGCCATCGGCGGGGGTGCCCGCGCCGCCGCTGCCGGCGCCGCCGCCGCTGCTGCCGGCGCCGCCGCCACCGGCGCTGCGGCGACCCTCGATGCTGCCGTTGCAGCTGCATCTGTCAGCGCCGCCGTCGCTTCACTGGATGAATCCGCCGCTGCTGCCGATGACGCTGCTGCCGGCGACGCGGCAGCAGCAGCAGCGGCAGCGGCGGCGGCGCCGCCGCTGCTCGTCAACCTCGCGGACGCGCGGCCGGCGTCGCGCCACGAAGTCTTCGCGCACGCGGCACGGCTCCTGGGCTGCGCGGCGGTGCCGGCGGCGGCGGACGCGGCGTACGTGAGCGCGCGCGGCGGCGGCAGCAAGCGCGTGGACGGCACGCTGCTGCGGCGCATGCTACAGGCGCGCGGTCTGCAGCTCGTCTACCCGGACTACGAGAGCGGGCTGGCGGCGG
Source organism: Tribonema minus (assembly GCA_017506865.1). Taxonomy (NCBI): domain Eukaryota; class Xanthophyceae; order Tribonematales; family Tribonemataceae; genus Tribonema; species Tribonema minus. The sequence continues at coordinate 727,488 of JAFCMP010000536.1, read as the reverse complement.
TCGCGGAGGAGCGCGCATTCCGCATCAGCAACCTGCAGTCCTGAGCCGCGGGCGGCGAGCGCTGCGCGTGGCGGCGGCGGCGGCGGAGGTGCTGCCGGCCGCGGCGGCGCGTGCGCTCGCGTCGCGCTCGCAGCTCGTCGCAAGCGCGTGCCGAGGTGTGGAAGTTGCAGCGCAGGCCGGCACCCGTGGTTGGATGTCGATGCATTGCATCTTGATGCGTGTACGACTGGACCAGTGCGTCTCTGTAGCTGTACTCGCGTTCAAGCAGCGTCGTACAGGTCTGTACTCGCGTGGTACTGACGGTGTACAGGTACAGAGATGCGTTGCATCGATCACGCCCGGCGCACACAGGCGCAAGCCTCACCGCCGGTGCCGATTGCGCGCGCGTGCGGCTCCAATGGGCAGTTGCGGCTGCAGAAATGGCGTTTCTTGCACGTCATTCCAGTGTGACCTCTGCGTCACCAGCGGCGACAGCAGCGGCAGCAGCGGCGACAGCAGCGGCGGCAGCGGCGGTGGTAGCGGCGGCGGCAGCGGCAGCGGCAGCTGCGAAAGCTAGGGCACACGCATGCTGTATCACAATCCTCGCCAAATACGCAGTCGCATGCTGCACTGGCTCGAGCTGCGCAACCAGCACACCGATCAGCCATTGGACCAGCGGCATTGCACGCGCTGCACATCTGCTGTTTGCAGTTAAGATTCGAGCTTTGCAACGTTGTTTTTAGCAACGTATGTGAGCGTGCATTTGCACCATACGCATTCGCTGCGCAATGTATGCTGCCACCGCGCGCGTTGCCGCGCCTTCTATCAAGGCATGCTGATGTTGCAGTGCTGATGCATGACATCTGGGTTGGTTCAACACAACACTGAATGTGTATAGTATTTGTGCATAATGTATATATTTCGCTGTCAGAGGGGGTGGCTTTCGTTTATGTGTCACCATGGCATCACGTCTCCGCGTTTCGTGCTCTGTCTGTTTGCACTTGCCACCTATCGCTCTGTAAGAACGTGTGCATGTGTGCAACTGCCCAACGTCTGGTGTGGCTGCATGAGACAGGGGCGCACATGCGCTAGTGTGTATCCCCGTGTTAAATAAATTAATAACCGTGTATGCATGCTCAGCGGGTGATGCCCTCCACCACAATGCGCGTGACACATTGCACTCTCCGCGACCCCCCCCTCCCCGGAGCCGCAAGACACGGACAGCCGAACCCGGTGCAGCAGCGTGTATGTATGCTACGCGGGTGATGTGTAATGTGCATATGCATTACATCCTGCTCTTCGCGATCCCCGCTCTGCTGTGGACATGAACAGCTGGAAAAAGGACCTGGTGCAATGGCCTCACTGCATGTGTTGTGGGACAAGTGCGGGCCATCGCAACGAACACAAAGCTACTGTGCATGGCCGCGCGGTCTACGCGGTACACACACAATACAAGCACAGTATAAGCATGTACTCATGCACAGAGGCCGGCGCATGCACGCAGCAGGACAGGCGCAGCTGGACAAAGTGCCCTGGACCTCAGCAATGACAGTCAAAATCATCGACGCCAAACAGAGCACTGAAGGCAGCTGCAAACCAGCAAGCGGCTCGGGGCGCAGGCGACTTTGTGCAATTGTGAATTGCTGTGCTGTGCACCACGCAGCCTTTGCTGAGCGATGCCCCTCCAACCTTGGGATCAAGACTACTGGTAGCGTCAGCAGCACAGGGCGCTGCGAGAGCGCATGGCGGCGATTGCGGAGGGCAGTGCTGCTGCCGCTTCTGCTGCACCTCGGTCGCCCGCCCCGCACAAGCGTCTGCTGCTGTCACAGCACGCGTTTCTGGGGCCTGTGCTGACTGCTCTGCTACGGCAACATCCTCCCTCCCGCACGTACGCACATGACCCCCTGCCTCGTCGTCACCCCTTCTGCCTCTCACTCTCTCGCTCTCTCTCTCTCTCTGGCTCTTGTGCGCCCTTCAGAGGGGCACGCAGCTGCGTCACACTACTGCGGGCTGCAGACGCGCCTACTCCCGCTCACCCTACACCCTAAGCCCAACCGCCCCCGTCGGCGCTGCACGCCAGTGCTCAGAAGCCTGACAGAAGGGTTCGCGCTTGCGCTGCCCACCACAGCGCTCAGCAATCTTCCCCTTTTTCAGCCCCCTGTGTCAGCGCTCAGGTGCACACACCCCTCTCCAGCGCAGTGCGCGGGGTCGCAGGAGAGGAGGCGCGCTTCCGCGTGCGCTGCTGCGTAGCGCCGCCTTCCGCTCGCCGAGTACCTCCGCTGTGGCAGGGGCAGTGGAGCGCTGCTGCAGGCATCGACGCACACTTACTTGCACGCTGCGCGTCATTGTCACCTAAGAAGCGTCTTCACCTTGGCTGAGGGGGCGGTAGCATGCGCCTTCATCGCTGCCGCCCGCCGTGCCAGCATGTTGAGCACTGATCGCATGTGCGTCACCCGTCGGGCGCCGCATGCAGCTGCACGTCGTACGAAGCTGGCGCGCTCGCGCTGCCGCCGCGCCGCGCCGCAGCAGACGTCGCCGCCGCAGCCCTCGCTGCCGCCGCTGCTGTCGTGACTGCGCCGCGGCCGCCGCCAATGTGCCGCTTGTTGAACGAGCCACGTTGTTTTCCGGAGGCCGCCAGCATTTTCTGATGAACAAGGCTGTATGGGCTGCCAGTCGCGGTGCTCCCGACCGCGGCATGCCAGGTCGGCACGCATGCCGCATCCGTGGTCCTGATGGAGGTCTCGAGAGTGTTGAGAATGAAGACGCGCACGGTGGATGCGTCTGGAGGCAGCTGGCCGCGCCTGTAGAGGGGCGGGGCGTCGCTTGGGTGATCTGTGCCGTTGTACACCCTGCCGCATCGAAGCAGGGGCTGCAGCTGGCACACGTAATTGGTGGGTTTGTACTCTACCCAGTCCTCCGGTGACGACTGCGCTTGCTCATGCTGCGGCTCTGCACCTGTGGCAGCTGCTGCAGGGATTGCTGGCTGAGAGGCGCCCGTTGTGTCGCTGTCTTGGCTGCGGCCTCTTGCGTGTGCGGACAGCTCGGGGTGGGCTTTACGGAATGCACGCAGTCGCTGCAGCCTCGCCTCCTCCAGCCTCTCCTCCTCTTCCTGCTCGGCTGTCGCAACTGCTGGGTCCGCCACCAGATGCTGTTGCTGCTGCGACATGTCCGCAGCTGATCCACTGCCTTGCTTATTAGGCAAAGAGGGCGCCCACTTGCATGTCGCCTTCTTGTGATGGTGGTATCGAGAAATGGGTCAACGGCATGCCACCCAAGTTCCAATGGCAAGTTCAAAACCGTTTTCTCAAGCTAAAAAAAAAAGCACCAAACCTCGGCTTTCTCTGGCGAGCAGGCTATTATCTGAGGCTGAGGTGAGGGTGGAGCAGCAGGAGCAGCCATGAACAAGGCCGCAGCCATGCAGCTGGCGGCCATGGGCCAGGCTGCCCTGGGCACCGCAGCACAGGGCATCGCCGGCGCTGCAGCGAGCACAGCGGCCTATCTGGGAGCAGGAGGGGCGGATGCTCCCAGGGGAGGGCTGCAGAAATTCATACAAGAGGTGAGCTGTCGTTATGCTGGTGCCATGTACAGTGTTCAATCCAACGCACATGGTCCCAGAAGCTAGTGCGACACGCAGTGTAAGGCCGGCTTCGATCACCCAGGCACGTGGGCACAATGAGCTGGCTGTGCCTGGACAGTCAGACATCATAGGGTGTACCATTTGCATGTGTGTTTGTGCGTGATGACAACGGTGGCCATGATCGCAAAGATACATGGTGTGCACCTGACAGTTTCGTGTCTAGGGGCTCTCTGGCACTACCTGGGTGTCCCTGCTGCCAGCCTTAAGGTGCACAGAGCTTCAAAGGGTTCATGAAGTCGGAACGTCTCCCTGAACCATTGCGACCGTGCATTGGCTGGCATACGACTTTCATCGACAGCATGATACTGGCAGCGATCCAACAGGACACCAAGCATAAAATCACCCCCTGCAAGCCCTTCAGGTAGTGCGCTTGCCAGTCGCTGTCGCCATTGGCCGACGGCGCATTCGCATGGTCTGTACTCTTCCATCTGCTGATGAACGACATGTCATCTAGAAGCCCAGACACATTTCAGCGGGCGCTGCACTCACAAAAGAGGCCTGGTCGCCTGACAGACACACGAGATCCGCCGAAGCCACCGTACGCACACTTCTTTCAATGGAAGTGTGGGCGGCGCCAGTGCGCATAAGGTTGACACGATGCCCCTGACGCGCTCGGATGGGCGTGCAGGTCAGGCGCTCCGCTCTTGTAGTAAAGTCCACCGGCGCTGCGTCAGAATGTGCGACGCAGTGCCACCGACCGGCATGGCATACATACATACATAGCAGGGATCTCACTCCGCGGCGACGCTGCAATGGACCCGTAAAAACAAAGAAGAGCCGGCAGTTGGCAGCTAGATCCAACGCTAAGTAGTCATATGCTCAGGCGCACTGCAAGAGTTGAGTCGAAGAGGTGTTCAGATACGGACAAGGCAGGCAATAACCTCGTCGCTGTGCGAAGCCATGCGGGCGCGGCTGCTGCAACAGCGCGCCGCGCCCTGCGTCAGCGTGGAGGCGGACCGAACTCTCCTAAGCTGCTGCCGGCTTCGTCCCGCCGCTGTGCTGTGCGCGCGCTGCACCGCCATCTGTCCGCCGCCGCAGCACGACGCGCGCCACAAGTCAGCGTTGTGATTTGAATGAGGCCAGGTGTACTGCTCCCATGGCTCGCGCCGTTGATGCGTTGTGTTCTGGGACACCGCGCCAGCTGCCTTCAACTTCAACAAGCGCGCACTGCGCTGCGGCGCATCGGCCGCTGTGGTAGATAGCGATTGCGCAAGCCGCACAGCACGCAAGAGCTAGGATGCCGAGTGTACAAGTTCATGCAATCAGCGACGTGTTATGCGCCCCATCTGGGAGGCAGCGATTGGAGGTGGCCCTTTGAAAAGCTGCTCAGCGGTGTTTGTGCTTCATCTCTCTAGAGCTTGCGCAACCCAGCATACATACATACATGTATGCTCACCGCTCAGTGTCAAAGCGTGCAGGAGTGGATACGCTGTAGCATACACATTGTACCTATAGGGTGTCCGCCCTTTGAGCGAAGTAGGTAAGTGGAGTACTTGGAACGCTCCGCGCGCTGGCAACAACTTCAACTTCAAGTGCCCAGCGTGCCACTTACCAGCGATTGTGCGTTCGAGGTGGGGGAGCAGGCAGGCAGGCATATGTGAACGGAGCATGTTTATTCACGTAGAAGTATACACATGTGTGTTTGTGACTTTATGTATGCTCGTCGTGTCCTCTAACATTGCAGCCAGGGACACCGTGCCGATTCGCGTACATCAGCTCTGAATCAGTTCATGGGTCAGTTCATGCATCATGTCATGGCGCAGGGCGGTGACGGTTCCATGATTCTCGTAGGATGTGTAGTGGCGCTGCGCCAGCAGGCACACGCAGCGCAGGGGGTGACCTGAGGAATAGTGTTTCATTTAGCGCTGGGACCAGTGCTAAGTAGGGTTCGTGTCAGCGCGCATCTGTGCCACCCTCTCTAGCGTGATCGCATCATCATCATGAACACGCTTTGACAGAAGTAGACAGAGTTGTAGCATGTAGACAGAGCTTCAGCCCCGCATGAAAGCCTGTGCCCTTTGCGACGCATGAGCAATCTTCAACGGAGCATCATCGCGTCTCAGCCCACCCAGAACCCCGCGCTCAGCATTGATAAATGAGCTAACCCTAACCTTACTCAACCTTGACCCTAAATGTATAACCAGGTGCCCTCCATCTGATTCTGCAGCAAACCGCGTGAAGCTCAATGTGCTTCACGTTCTGTGCCGTAGTAAACGCCTCTAACTTTAACCTGAGCCTTGATCTCCCTCAACCCTGACCCTTCTCCCTGTGCTCCAGCTGCGAGACTAGGTACATGAGCAAGGATGCGGAGCAGGCACGTGGAGTAGGAGTTTGCAACCCTCAGCCAGCCTAAATACTCGGCCAGCCCAAACCTCAACCTGATCTATCCCCAACCCTAACCCTACCATGTGTCAGATCCGCGACTGCACGAGCAAGGAGGCGGAGCAGGCGCGCGTCAACAAGGAGCTTGCCATGACTTCAACTTCAACCTCTGTGTGTGGCATCGCAGGCGGGCGTGGACAAAGTGCAATTTCAGTGTTCATGTGTTGGAAGTAAATGCACTTGCAACCTGCCACTTACCCTGCAATTCCGTGCCAGATTCGGGGTTGCACGAGCAAGGACGCGGAGCAGGCCATAACTGCAACTTCAACCTCAAAGCTCTACGTGTGACGCCGTTGTCAAACACTTTCGACTTTTGCCTCAAGGTTAACCGTAACCTGCATCAGATCGGCCACCGTCATTGAAAAACTCTTGCCTTGCCGCATGCAATAATCTGCATCAGATCCGTGACTGCACCAGCAAGGAAACGGAGCAGGCGCGCGTGGACAAAAAGCTCGCCATAACGTCAACTTTAACCTCAAACCTCTGTGTGATTCACACCATTGAAAACCCTTCTGCAACACCGTTAACTGCACGTCCGCACCAGATCCGGGATTGCACCAGCAAGGAGGCGGAGCAAGCGCGCGTCGACAAGGAGCTTGCCAACGTGCGCGCCAAGTTCTCCAGCACGGGCGGGCTGACGTCGTACCGCAAGAAGAAGTACGTGTGGAAGCTCGTCTACATCTACATGCTCGGCTACGAGGTGGAGTTTGGGCACATGGAGATGATCTCCCTCATCAGCTCGCCCAAGCACAGCGAGAAGGCCGTGGGGTACATTGCCGTGTCGCTGCTGCTGCGGAGCGGTGAGTCGCATCATGTTGAAGTTTGAGTCAAGTTGCAGTTTGATGCCTGTCAGCAAGGGTGGCCTTGCTCATCAGCTCGCCCAAGCACAGCGAGAAGGCCGTCGGGTACATTGCCGTGTCGCTGCTGCTGCGGAGCGGTGAGTTGCATCAAGCTGAAATTCAATCATCAAGTTGAAGTTGTCTGGAGGAAGTGGCCTCAATTCTGATGGTTTGTCAGCTCGCCCAAGCACAACAAGAAGGCCGTAGGGTACATTGCCGTGTCGCTGCTGCTGGAGCGGTGGCTTGTTGTCAAGTTGACGTTGCCTCTGCGCTGTCATTTCTGTCGAGTTTAGAAAGTCACTCCGGTTGTGGTAATAGCAGCGACCCCAACGAACGCTGTCACCAGCATGTGTTTTCCCTCTAGCATGAGCCTTGCATATGATGACTCGTAATGTCAATGACTTTCTGACAACTTCAACACCAATGTTCGTCCCCTCTCCACAATGATGCCAGTCACACTCCAACCCCACGCAGTGCAGTTTCTTGGTCCGACTGCGCTAGCAGCACACACATCACAACCGCTGCGTCGAATCGGCCAATCCTTTTTCTGCCAAATTGATAATAACCCCCCCCCCTCCCTTCCCCTCTCCGCGCCAGGCGACGAGATGATGACCCTGGTCATCAACTCCATGCGCAACGACCTCCAATCGCACTCCAACCCCGCGCAGACGCTCGCGCTGGCGACCATCGCCAACCTCGGCGGCGCCGACCTGCGAGAGGGCCTCGCAGCGGACGTGCAGAAGCTGCTGCTGCGCGGCGACGGCGACCCGTGCGTGCGCAAGAAGGCCGCGCTGTGCCTGCTGCGCTTCTTCCGCGAGAACCCCGCCAACCCGACGCTGGTGAGCCGTCCATCGCGCTGCGCGAATTCAATGCTTTTGTCAGCGTACCGTTTACTTCAAATCATGTTTGTAACGTGCTGGACCGTGTGGTGAGTCGGCCCGTGCGTGCGCAAGAAGGCCGCGCTGTGCCTGCTGCGCTTCGTCCGCGAGAACCCCGCCAACCCGACGCTGGTGGGCCGCGAGCTGCGTGTAGTTGTTGTCGTAGCGTCGTGTGATGGGTCGGACACCCTACCTACACACCCGACCTTACATACCCTGCCCTACATGCCCAACCCTACATGCCTACTTACCCCCTGTATTGGCATGCAGGTGTACAGCGAGTGGGCTAGCACCATGTCCACACTGCTAATAGACAAGCACCGTGGCGTCGTCGCTACGTCTGCATACCCCTCTATGCCTACATGCCCCCCCCGCTCATGATACCCCCTGTACTGGTCTGCGCAGGAGCACTGCGCGCGGGCCAGCAGCACGTCCGCGCTGGTTGAGCATCACCACGTTTTCCCCTGCTATGCGTACATACGCCATCGGTACCTATGCCTACATACCCTCCGCTCATGCTACATACCCCATGTCTTGGTGCGCGCGCAGGTGCACAGCGAGTGGGCCAGCAGCATGTCCGCGCTGCTGGAAGACAAACACGTGACGAGCTGCATACCCCTCATATGCCTATATACCCCCCCCTCATGCTACATACCCCCTATTCATTGGTGCGCGCGCAGGTGCACAGCGAGTGGGCCAGCAGCATGTCCGCGCTGCTCGAAGACAAGCACCTGGGCGTCGTTACGAGCTGCATGGCGCTGCTCGTGGGCTTCGCGGCGGCGGCGCCCGCCGAGTACGAGGCGCTGGTGCCGTATGTTGTGCTGCTGCTGACGCGCCTCACCGTGCACAAGACGTGCCAGCGCTGCTACCTCTACTACGACACCCCCGCGCCCTGGCTGCAGGTAACGTCCTCTTCAAAGTACTCCATCTATCGCTAGAAAGTTATGTTGGTTGCTGTGTGTCTGGTGCCGTACGCGGTGCTCCTGCTGACGCGCCTCTCTGTGCCCAAGACGTGCCAGCGCTGCTACCTCTACTATGACACCCCTGCACCGTGGCTGCAGGTGGGTGCCTCAATTCTGCAAAGTACTTTAAGTGTCACTCGTTGATAGTGAGCAAATACGGGGTGAAAGAGGGGTGTGGGTGGGGAGGGGGGGGGGGGGGGGGATGATTAGGTTTGTTGTGCTGGTCTCTGTGTCCTATAACGTACGCAGTGCTGCTGCTGGCGCATCTCACCGTGCACAAGATTCACTGCTAGATGCTGTATGTATGCTGTCACGCTGTTGTCATCACTACGACACGCCCGCCCGCGCAGGCATCGCTAGGCCACTGACTGTATGACCTTGAGCGCGCCAAAGCGTGAAGCTGTCTCAGTGCTCCGATGTCCATGCAGTCGCTGCCCGTGTACTACATGCCCCCCCCCCCCCCCCCCCCGCCCCTGACACACACACTCGGGACCCCCCTACTCTCTTCCCCCCCCCGCTGCTCCAGGTGAAGCTCCTGCGGTTCCTGCAGCTGTACCCGCCCCCCGCAGATGCAGGGCAGCGCGCCAAGCTGGGCGAGGCGCTGACCAAGATCCTGACGCGCACGGAGGTGTCGGAGAGCGTCAACAAGAGCAACGCCGACCACTCGATACTGTTCGAGGCGATCAACCTCATCATCCACCAGGTGAGCGCTGCTGCGCCGGCTTGATGTGAGCGCTGCTGCTTGAGTGAAAACGACGCGCGCACCCACTAGATACTGTTTCAGGTGATCAACCTCGTCAACCACAAGGCGAACACTGCCGCCGCTGCTGGGTTGAGCGCTGCTGCATGGACCTTACCCTAACCCAAAGTCGCCACTGGGTTGAGCGCTGTTGCGCCACGAACTGAGATGAGCGCTGCTGCATGAGCGCAACCTCATCATCCACCAGTTGAGCGCTGCTGTCGGCGTTGCGTTGAGCGCTGCTGCCCTGACTCGAGATGAGCGCTGCTACGCCAAGCTGCAATGTGCGCTGCTGGTCCAACTGAAGATGGGCACTGTGCGTCGACTGAAGATAGGCGCTTCTGCTGCACCGCTGTCGCAGTGTTCCCCAAACTGCTGTCGTCCGAGGGGGATGGGTGTGTGTCACGGTAGGGCCACGGCCTTCCCCCTCTTGCCCTTCATCGACGTGCCCTTCTCTGACCTATTTTTGAAAGGCTTTGCTCTGTCTGTGCAGCTTTGCAAAGCTGCCCTCTTTAATCTTGACCCTACCCCTTATTCTGATTCTGCACAGGGAGAAGCCAGTGACGCTGCCCTCAGGATCCAGGCCATGACCCTCCTCGGGCGGTTCATCGCCGTCAAGGAACCTAACATCAGGTACACTCTATACTGATAGCATATAGTGATACTGTATGTACCCTACCATTGATGTACCGTACACCAGGCAAGATGTAGCCTTTTTGGAGCTGGTTCGAAGTGCGTGGAGGATCATCACGCCTCAATCCGTGTGCGACAGTCGTGTACTGAGAATGCGTCGCACACATACCTTCATGCCCACAAGTACAGGGGCCTTGAAGGCATGCCGACCCTCGAGTTTCGCTTCTCTGGTTGCTCTGCACTGATTTTCAGGAAAATCAAAGGATCAAGCACCAGTTGAGGCATTTTTGGCTGCGAGTGGGTCTGATCGCTGTCATGCTGCGAATGCGTTACAGGTACCTGGGCCTGGAGACCATGTCTCGGCTTGCGCGCCTCGAGGGCAACGAGTCCATCAAGCGTCACAAGGCGACCGTGATGGCGTCGCTCATAGATGAAGAATTTGAGTCATCTGAAGCCCAAAAGCAAACAAAAAACTTTTTCTGACCCTTTGGCCGCCACCAACACTTCAAATGCTGCCGTGCTGTAAACGCGCCGCAGGTACCTGGGTCTGGAAACTATGTCGCGGCTTGCGCGGCTTGAGGGCAACGAGTCTATCAAGCGCCACAAGGCCACCGTAATGGTGTCGCTGAAAGACGCAGACATCTCCATGCGGCGTCGCGCGCTCGACCTCCTCTTTGTCATCTCCGACCGCGACAACGCCGTCGAGATTGTGGAGGAGCTCATGGCGTACCTCGCGCTGAGCGATGCCGCGATCCGCGAGGAGATGGTGTTGAAGATTGCCATCCTCGCCGAGAAGTTCACCAACGACCTGCGGTGGTGAGTGGCCTTTGCTTTCAAAATATCTGGTCAGAGCACCATTGTTGCCCAGTTCATTAATTACGTTTTCAGTTGCAATCATGGCGTACCTCGTGCTGAGCGATGCTGCCATCCGTGTGACGATGGTGTTGAAGATCGCCATCCTCGCCGAGAAGTTCACCAACGACCTGCGGTGGTGAGTGTTCTTCGCAGATAGCTGCTCTGCGTACAGCTGCTGCGACAATGCTCTGCGTACCGCTGCTGGAAAAAAACTCACCAATCATATGATGCAGACAGCTCACGGCATGCCACCCGCGCCCCCCCACCAGTTGAGGAAAGTAGGCTCAAACCTGTAGATGAAATCCGTTGCGGTCGATCATGCGCGGCGCTGTTCTGCAAAATACGCTACAAATGCGTTTTGCAAACCTGTTGTGACAGTGTCAATCACGTGCGCCCCCCACCCCCCCGTCCCCGCCCTCCTATCTTGTCTTAGGTACGCCGACACACCACACTTGAGAAACAACGCCACAATACATCATGTGAACCTTATTTGAAAGTGCTAACGACGTGCGCCCCCCCTCCCCCCCCAGGTACGTCGACACGGTGCTGCAGATGATCTCCATCGCGGGCGACCACGTCGGCGCGGAGGTGTGGCACCCGCATCTTTATAAATACTAGAAAGACCAGATTTGACGAATGCCACAACACATTATATGAACCTCATGTGACACGGCTGACGCAAGCCCCCCCCCCCCCCCCCCCCCCCTGCCTCTTCCCCCCCCCCCAGGTATGTCGACACAGTGCTGCAGATGATCTCCATCGCGGGCGACCACGTCGGCGCGGAGGTGTGGCACCGCATTGTGCAGATCGTCACCAACAACAAGGACCTGCAGGCGTACGCCGCGGAGCGCCTCTTTGGTGCACTGCGCGCCAAGCGCGTGCACCAGACTGCTGTCAATGTCGGCGGCTACATTCTGGGGGAATTTGGGTTCTTCATCGCTGAGCAGGTGCGTTTTGTACATTTCCTAGCATTAGGGTTAGGGTTGGGCTTACCCTCTTTGGTGCGCTGCGCGCCAAGCGCGTACACCAGACCGCCGTCAACGTCGGCGGCTACATCCTGGGCGAATTCCTGTTCTTCATCGCCGAGCAGGTGCGTTCTGTACGTGCCCTCACGCTAGGGTTGAGGGGGTAGAAGCTGTGTACTGCCCTCATGGGGAGTGCTGCGCGCAAAGCACATACACCAGACCTGTCAACGTGGCGGTTACATTCCGGGCGAATTCGGGTTCTTCAGCACCGCGCACGTGCGTCTTACACTTTGAAGTACGTGCCCTAACGTTGGGGTGCAGGGGGTAGAAGTTCAAGTCATTCGAAGCGCTGCGCGCCAAGCACGTACACCAGACCGCCGTCAATGTTGCCGGCTACATCCTGGGCGAGTTGGGTTCTTCATCGCCGAGCTGCAGCGTCGCATGCGCGTCGCGGCACTGAAGATAGCGTTAAGATTGGCACCAGGGTTAGGCCCCGGGTCGCGCCGCTTCGGCAGGACGGAGCCATGAGGCAAGGGGGTCGGTGACATCGCACGGGGTTAGGGTTAGGGTTAGCGTCAGCGCTCAGCGCAAGCATCAGCGCTCGCCCGCTGTCGACGTCAGCAATGCACGTGCTGGCACGAGCTTGGCGCTTCGTCGATGAGCTGGTGTGCCCGCCCTAGCATTCGGGTTGCGGTTGGGGAGTAGGGTGAAATTGTGCAGAGCACTGAGCAGCTGCTTACCCTAACCCTAACCCTAAGGTGATAGCTACGAGCAGCACGCTGTCAACACGGCTGCAGTAGCTCTCTTCTGCTCCTGTGCTGAACCCGTAACCCACGCCTCACTCCTCGCGCCGCATGTGACCCATGGTGATGCTCAGCCCAGCTGGTTGTGCTGATCCTGTGACCCAGTCTCTCGGCTCCGCCGTGATCTTGGCACGCGCTGCGACGTGCTGTCAGGAGCGGAATGGTGATGCTCATCTCGTACACGGCCCCTGATGTACTGAAGCTCCAACCTGACTCAAATTTCGCCTCACCGTCACGACAGGAGGGCATGGGTGGTGATGCTCAGTTCGCGGCGCTGCACCAGCACTTTGCGGACGCGTCGCCGGGCACGCGCGCGCTGCTGCTGAGCACGTACGCGAAGCTCGCCAACCTGTACCCGGAGTGCCGCGCGCTAGTGACGCCCGTGTTTGAGAAGTACGCCGCAAGCAACAACCTCGAGCTGCAGCAGCGCTCATGCGAGTACATGGCGCTGCCCAAGGTCGGCCTTGAGGTGAGCACAGCAGTACACAATGAGTACACCATGAGTACATTGTCACAACTGCCCGACATAGAGTACATGAGGAGTACACTGTACTACCTGGAGTACCGCGCGCTGGAGACGCCCGTGTTTGAGAAGTACGCCGCGAGCAACAACCTGGAGCTGCAGCAGCGCTCGTGCGAGTACATGGCGCTGCCCAAAGTCGGTCTCGAGGTGAGTGACTGCTGCTGCTGCTGGCAGTAGTACACAATGATTACTTTCAGAGTACACTGTCCTTGAAGCAGCACTACAGTACACAATGAGTACACTAAACTGTGCAGGCGTACACTGTCAGCAACAAGCTGCAGCTGCTCGTGTGAGCATGTACATGGCGTTGCCAAGGACGGCCTTAAGGCGAAGGAGCGCTGCTGCCGCGCAATAGCAGCACACGCTGGAAACACTGACCCTTCTCCAACCCTTCTTCGACTCCAGCCGGCACTCTTTTTCCATTCATTGTGCATAACTTCATGACATTGGGTCTATCTCCTTGTTCCCGTTCTCAGCCCACTCTTGCCACTAGAACCGCGAGAGCAGCCCCAAGGCACGGTTTTGCAAACGCTAACAATACTTACCCCTAGACGTATCCCAAGTTGATAACTCCAACTTCAACTTCAACCGCAACTGCAAACGCAGATGATGCTGAGGTCTTGAAAGAGATGCTGCCGTTCCCCGAATTTTATGAGACGAGGCAAAGCTCCGCAATTGTTAACAACTTAAGAGACCCTGACCCCAATTTGAGGCTTGCCCTAGTCGGTTTCCCTGGCGCAAACCCTAGCAGCAGCGTGGATGCTGGCGCACGCTGCACTCCACAGCAGGCGACAGCGAGACGTGATCTAGTCGCCTTAGATACAGTCGTGCTAGCCTACCGAGCGCTTCGCCCCGGCGTGGGCGCTAGCGGCCAAGAAACCATGTTTCGTGTTGGGACCTCTCGGTGCGAACAACAGCGTTGATGCACACCACTCCTGCTAGACGCGGTGCGCTGCGTCGCTACCGCTACAGTTGAGGCACTATACATTCATGCTAGCTGCAGCCTGACCCAGCGTCGCCGCCGTGCCTTACAGCGCGCGCCATGATCACTTTGTCAAGAAAACTAAAAAAGTTGCGCACGCTGAAAACTTATCAACTCCACTGTAACACCATGGTTTGCGGCGCTGATGGGCTTGATGGATAGCCCCTGCTACCCTTGATAGAAGTATGTATGGGTTTGGCCTAACGCCATCGCCATCTTGGTGCTAGCTTAGGAAGAACTGATTTTTGATTTCTGTTTTTAACCCGTTCGTGAGGTGGTGAGCTTTTTGGGTCGAACGGATGCATAGTTTTGTAGCCCTGTGTGCATACAAGAGTTCCCCTTAAGAAACCTTTAGCTAACTCCTCAGCTGTGATGAGTTGATTCCTTTGGCGTGAACAGTGTCAAATATTAAAAAAGAATGCGCGCGCGCTCGCGAACCGAAGAAAAAAACGCCGGAATTAGGGTTAGGGTCTCTTCATATACCTTACTTGTACACGTACTCCCAGTGGCAACTCTGACGCCAGCCTGGACTGTAACTGCAAACGCTTTCAGGTAATGGAGGAGGTCTTGAAGGAGATGCCGCCCTTCCCTGAGAACCGCGAGAGCGGTCCCGAGGCACGGCTTCGCGAGCGGCTGGAGAAGGCAGAGCAGGGGGCTCTGGGGGGTGACCAGAAGCCTTCTGCCAATGGGGGGCCGGAGGGGGAGGAGGAGGAAGCTGCAGCCCCCGGTGAGCTGCGGGGCTTGTGTCGTTGTTTTTGTACCTTGTTCAGAGTAGACATGGTGCTGCCGTAGCAATTGTTGTCAGTGGCTGCAGCTACTGTAGAGACCTGTGATTTGGCAGTGCGCAGGTCTTGATTTGTCGCGTCAGTCCGTTGTGGAAGGAGAGCGGGGG
Source organism: Tribonema minus (assembly GCA_017506865.1). Classification (NCBI taxonomy): domain Eukaryota; class Xanthophyceae; order Tribonematales; family Tribonemataceae; genus Tribonema; species Tribonema minus. The sequence goes on along the minus strand of JAFCMP010000536.1, from coordinate 712,419 downwards.
GAAGGGGGGGGGGTGCTGAAAGGGCGGCGACAAGTGGTCGCAGCGCTGCCACACCACTCGCTTACCCTGGCCCTCAACCCTACCGCCAAGCCTCCTCGTGTCTTTCAACACGACAGTGCTCATGTTGCGCTTTTTCGCTGCACCCATCCGCCTCACCGAGGCCCCTGCAGTCCCTGCAAATGACCGGCAAGGACATCCTTGATGCCGGTGGCGCCATTGATATTGCCCAGCCATGTCGCCACTTGAAATCTTTTGACGCCGCTGAGCACTGAGCACACCGACCTCATCTGGACTCGTTAAAACATCGCAAACCTGCAAACGTGTGCGTCACTGACTTAAAGGCTCTCTTTTTGACTCACACATACCTACTTACTCTACAGACATGAAGCCTGATCCTGCAGCCCCCCCCCCCCCCCCCCCTTCTCCACAGCCCCCCCCACCCCCCCGCCCGTGGTCAACGACCTCCTCGACGTCGGCGGCGACGACGACAACTTCAACTTCAACCAGCCGCCGCCGGCCCCCACTTCCCCCTCCGCCGCCCCCTCTTCCCCGCTGCGGCAGCAGCAGCAGCAGCAGCAGGTCATGCCCGGCGTTCCAATGGGGCTGGCCACCGCCGTGCAGCAAATTGTGATTCCGCCGTCGGTGGCGGGGTTCGGGGATGCGGTCGGCATTCCGCCAGAGCTTGGGCCGCAGGTGAGGCCAGGTCGCTTGGGCAGGCACGTATGCTGAGCAACGCGGATACGAGTGCATGTGTATTGTAGACTTGACCTATCTTGTCTTGACCTGAGGTCAATGCTATTGAACTTTGCAGTACCTGTCGCAATGCTCGTATATACATACATACATGCATGACGCGCGGTCGGCATCCCGCCGGAGCTTGCGCCGCGGGTGAGGCAGCAGTTCCTTGCTTGCTTGGGTAGGCATGTATGCTGAGCAACACAGGTGCCTATTGACGTGTGTGCGTATGTGTCGTAGATGTGAACGTAATCCAAAGTGTCTTGACCTGTGGGCAAAACTTTTGGGCTTCAGAAACAAGTAAACATCCGCCGGAGCTTGCGCCGCAGGTGAGCCAGCTGCTGCTTGAGGAAGGCATGTATGCTGAGCAAATGGGGTACCTGCTGACATGTGTGCATGTGTATGCGTCGTGATTAAGTGACCTTTGTTGTCTTCACCTATGGCCAATACTATTGCACTTCAAGTGTATCATTTCAGGTGGGGGCATTTGTTGCTTGGGTACCCATTGTTGCAATGGAGAGGGCTGCTTGCTAGCCTGCTGCTCCACACCGACAGAGGTCGATGTCAAGGTGACCAATGCAACAGAAGACGGGCGCCGTGCTCACCGTCGTGTTTAAACAAATACATTATGCTTCAAAGCAGAAGCATATGCCATGCATGCACAGGATGAAACGTCATCATCACCTCCCCCCCCCCCCTCCCCCCATTGCAGCTCCTGGGCTGGTTCCGCAACCTGACCGTGCAGCAGCAGGGCGTCCTCTTCGAGACCCCCGCGCTGCGCGTAGGCGTCGTCCACGAGTACCGCGCCAGCCAGGGACGCGTCCTGGTGTACTACTACAACCTCGCGGCGGAGGCCATGGAGAACTTTACCGCGGAAGTTGTGGAGCCGCCGCACATGCGCATGCAGGTGGGTGACTCTCCGTGCGTTTTGTAGACGCGCCGTTTTCAGCAGCGCCTGCTGTTCGGGCCGTCCCCCGAGCACCTGATGACCGACCGGCCTTGAGCACCTGATGGCCGGCCTCGTGCCGCAAAGTTGAAGTAGTGGACTTGAAGTAGTGGACTCTTCTTTTTGCACAGCCGCCGCTGTCCTGGCCGCCTGATGGTGTAGTGCGGCGCTGCAGTTCATCGCGCCGGCGCTTACCCCCCCTCCCCCCTCCCCCCCCCCCCATCGAAGCTTGCTCACCCCCCCCCCCCCTCCCCTCCCCCTGCTTCTATCGCCCTGCAGGTTCAGGCCGTCCCGCCTACGCTGGACGCGGGCGGGCAGACAAAGCAGCAGGTGCGGTCACCATTTTGATTTGATTTTAGGGGTTGGGTTAGGGTTAGGGTTGAGGCTACCATTTGCAGCCTGGGTGCCGCCATTTCACCTGTGTGTATGTGTGAGGATCCAGTCGCCGAGCTGAAAATTGCATTACAGTTTGCAGCCCGGTTTGCAGTCCAGGCGCATTTCCTTTTTCAGTGTTCAAAACAAGGCCAGGTCAAGTCCCGAACTGACAGCCAGCAGAATTGAGAGAGTTCGCTGTCAGCCCTGGTGTTGTTGCTGGCATGCAGAGGAACACACGGGTGGCGGTGAGCAGAATTAGGGGTTGACTTAGCACCGAGCGCTCTATGGTCAAAATGCGGCAGCATAGGGGTTAAGACAAGGGTCAAGATTCGGGTTTAGGGTGAGAGGGGTGGGTGGGGGGGATGAAGTGTCTTGTGGGCAGCACATATACCCCCGGCCGCTCGCCCTAGCTGAACACTCGACAAACGGCAGTGAACCTTAACTTGTACAGGACGCGCAGGCGCATGCAGCACAAGAGTTTAAGTCCCAAGTCAGTGCTCAAGCCATGTGCGGAGCTGCGCATTGCCTAAAGAGGGCACCACCACGCTCACCCTCACCCTAACCCTAAAGTCGTGGTCGACGGCTTTGTGCCCAGCGGTTTGCCCTTCACGCAGTTGCTTGCGGTATGATGAAAACGCAGCTTGAGGTTGGTGCCCCTTCATTCTGGCCTGACAAGCGGCATGACCAAAGTTCGACTTATGTCGGGCGCTGCACCTGGCGAGAAGCACGAACAGCGGGCATATAGGCCCCCCTCCCCCCCCTTACCCCCTCACCCGCGCGGCTTTCAAACACCAAAGCTTCTGAGCTGAAGTTGAGGTGTGCGCCTCCACCTGTTTCCGCTGCTGCAGATCAGTGCTTCGTAACTTCAAGCTTGAAATTTGCACTGATCTTTCACCCTACTGCAGGTCGTGTGCGAGGCCATGCAGCCCTCCACGGACGCGCTGGATGCTGCGCATAACTTCAAACTTGAACTCTGCGCCCCCTTATCCTCTCCACTGCAGGTCATGTGCGAGGCCATGCAGCCCTTCACCGACGCGCTGGAGCTGCGCATCGAGTTTGACAGGGGGGGGCGCCGCCACGTGTACCCCCTGCGCCTGCCGGTCGTCGCCACGAGCTTTATGGAGCCAGCGCCGCTCTCCCCAGAGGACTTTGCGCAGCGGTGGCAGGTGAATACTTAAACCAAGTAGTAGAGTGTTTTGTGACTCTGACAAAAACACGGACTTGAGCGTACCAAGAAGAATCTGCGCCTGCCGATCGTCGCCACGAGCTTCATGGAACCCGCGCCACTGTCCCCTGAGGCTTTGCGCAGCGGTGGCAGGTAAGGTAACAGCAAACAATGGGCATTGCTGAGAGGAGAAGCATCTTGCATGCATAGTGCGGCGCCTGAGCGATGACATGAGCTTCATGGAGCCCCCACCGCTCTCCCCCGAGGACTTTGCGTAGCTGTGGCAGATGAATACTTTTTAGCTACCATTGAATTGTCATGTCACTAGCGCAGCCGAATTGCGAGGCCAGGGGTGAAAAGTTGATGGGTAGTGTAGCCGCTGCTGCTGAGCGTTGATGCAAGCTTCATAGAGCCCCCGCGCCGCTCACCCCCCAGGCCTTTGCGCAGCGGTGGCAGGAAAGATTTGAGTAAACGAGTCACATGATGCAGTCCATTGAGGCAACTGATCAGGGTTCCCTGGCGAAGTAGAGGCAAGGTGTAGGGGTATGGCACAGGAAGGCATCATACCCCTGCGCCTGTGCACTTTTGCAGCGACCTTCATGAAGACTGCGTTTTTTGTCACCCCTCCGGAGTGGTCTGCCGCTGACTGTGGCGCTTCGTCACCTACGCGTCTGCTTCAAGTTTAACTCAAACTTCAACACTTGCTGAGTTCGCTCCGTGAACGGGTCATTGGCGCACTGCACTTTCATCTCCGCAGCGCCCCGTGGTGTGACACAATGCGGCTCGTCGCACACACAGGTTCATCATGAAGTTCACCGTAAACTTCACCTATGTGTGCGCCTGTTTCATTGCGTACTCAACGCCAACTTGAACTGTTGCCGTCGGTGCGCGCGCAGATGCTGGCGGGCGAGAACCGCGAGCAGCAGGAGGTGCTCGTCGCCACGCAGCCCGTCACGCCGCAGTACATGGCAGCGCTGCGCGAGAAGATCACCGCCGGCATGAAGGTACGTACATTTACATGCCCACATAGATACATACCCTCTTTTACAACTTAAACGCATACCCCAATCACGCCGCAGTACATGGCGGCGCTGCGCGAGAAGATCACCGCCGGCATGAAGGTACGCACCTGACATGCTCACATGTGTACATACCCTCTTCTGCCACTTTCAAGGATGTGTAGCCCAATCACGCCGCAGTGCATGGCGGCGCTGGGTGAGAGGATCACCGCCGGCATGAAGGTATGCTCATGCCCACGTACCTACATACCCTCTTTTGCAACGCTACCTACCTGCCCACAAATGATGGTGCGTGCATGCCCACGTTCCGCGAACAGCGCACACCGCGGCAGGGCGACAGCTGTCTTTTGGTACCCACCTACGTAGCTGCCCTCGTGCAGGTGCTTAGTATGCCCTAACCCTAAACCTAACTGACAGCACACGCCGTGGCACGCCAGCATGGCGACACAGCTGTCGGCAGCGCGTCTTCCGGGTCGTCCCTAACCCTAACCCTAAACCCTAACCCTAACCCTACGCCTTCTTCAGCGAGTGTGGTGGGAAACGGTCTAGGGTTAGAGTCAGGTCTGTGTAGCGACTGCTTAGGGTTAGGGTTAGGGTCAGGGTTAGGGTTAGGGTTAGACATGCGTGGCGTACACAACAGGCGCCTCTGTGCGCAAAGAAAATAACCTGAGCCTTGCCATGTCCATCCTTCTGGAAACATCAAGCACCAGAGCGAGCATAACTAATCCACTGGAACAGCGGAGCGCCGTCCTGTAACCCTAACCCTTATCCTGCATCTTTGTCTTTTTGTGCTGTGCAATGCCTCCTACTTGTCAGGACCTTAAGGTGGTATTGCAGCGCCCTTTATGCGCCATACACGGCAAGTTGTTCAGCTCCCTGTCCTCCTGTCTAGCTTGCTTTTGATGAGTCTTTATATGACGCTTGAATCCCTTCTTCCACCTCTGCAGGTATGGTGACGCTTTGGGCGCAAGGAGCATTCTTGTAAAGCGCAAGCAACTCAAAGCAACGTCCGAGCAGCATAAAACTTCAACATGACAGAAAGCTACAAGAGAAACCTTCAACATGAAGTTCACATTCGAGTCCTGCCGTTCTTCCCTCTCATGAGCAGATGGGAGCATGCTTGTACAGTGCAAGAAATTGAAAGCACGTCCGAATGACATCAAACTTCAACATGAAGTTCTCATCCCGCCACGCCACTCTTCTCTCTCTTGTGCAGATGGGCGTGACTGCAGCGGCGGCCAGCGACTTTGTCATCACCGCCGCGGGCACGTTCAAGACAGGCAGCGCTGCGCCGAACGGCACCAAGATCTCAGTTGGAACTATGCTCATGGTGGAGGGGAACCCGCAGGTGCGCACCCAGAACTTTAAAAGTTCAACTGCTATTGTAGATAAACAAGCGTACATGCCTTAATTACAAGAGAGGCAAGTGCTTCTGGAGGACGCATGTAGGGTTAACGTAAGAGTGAGGATTAGGGTCACCCCCATGGTGGAGGGGAATCCGCACGTGCGCACCCAGAACGTTTGTTGTAGATGATGAAGAGTGCCTGCCCTTGTTGTTGAGAGGCAAGTGCTTCTGGAGTATGCGTCCTTATGGTTAGAGTCGAGGCTCGGCACGGCGTTGACGAACCACAGACGTCGCCGTTCGCGGTGGCACAGGGAGCGCCGTGCAAACACTTAGGGTGAAGGTTAGGTTAACCCTAACCCTACATCGAGTTCTAGCGCGCACCGTCCCTGCCGAGTTCAACACGTATACGACAATACTTTTCCACCGAGCACATATGCCTGATTATGCAACGCTGCGTTGAACTGTGCGCTGCGTAGTTGAACGTTGCGTCAATCAGTGACAAGACATCCACTTGGCCCTCGGCGGGCTCAAATTGATCACGGACAGTTTTCTCATCATCTGGCTTGCTCGCCCTCATTAGAGTTTCAATGCCGACACACGAGGGCAGGCCTCAAGAATGCTTGTGTCTCAAGCACTGGCAAAGATGGGGCTCGTCACAGTATTTAGGTCAGGGCTAGACAAGGGTAAGGGTAAAATAGCAATGCTGCTGTGCCAGTGATTGCCTGTCGTGAAAGGGCCCTTGCAATGGCATGGTCCCGTATTGCGGAAGGCTTCTCATATGATAATGCGCGCAATACTGTTCTGTAACCATGTTGACGGTTGATTGTATTTATTCCCTGCTGGGAGCTTGCAGTTCTAGGCCACGCAAGCTCCTGTGAGCGTGCACTTGCGCGTGTTCACTGCCACTTGAATAAGGGGGTTCAAGTGTGCGCCCCTTGCCTCGCAGCATGCATCAACTGACCCGGGCCGGCAGTGACACAACCCCAGCATGGATGTTTTTTAGTTGAAGATGTTGCTTAGAAGCGATCGTCAGTTCGCGCTGAGACACTTTTAAGGTGTTCACAAGATACATGTAGATTCTGGTAGCAGCGGGACATCCACCAAAAAAGTACAACATACGACATGTAGATTCGTTACAGCTAGATGCCAATCATCTGGGCTTTTTCGCGCCCTGAGCGAGAATTAATAAAAAGTACAACAGTTCTCTTGTGCAATGCACGGACAAACTATATTGACCACCGAAGGCGCTTTTTCAATTGGTTCGAATCAAGTGGCATGACCAGTGATGCAGACCGCTGCGCATGCTCAGTGCTCAGCAAAGCAGCCTCAGGCCATCAAAGACTGCCTCCACTCACACATGCTTTTTCTCCACCTGCTGCTCCTGTGTGCTCGCTTGCACTCGCGCGCGCGCAGGCGAATGCGGTGCGCATCACTGCGCGTGCGGTGCATGGCAAGGTGGCTCAAGCGGTCAAGAACGTTGTGCGCTTGCACATCTAAGCCCCCCCCCCACACCCTCTTCCCTCTCCCACCATCCCCACTCTGGCCCCAACTAAGTGAGTCGGACCTGAAGTGGTTGCCACGGGGACTCATGGGGGGGCCCGGCTTTTGCCTTAGCAAGTGGGCAAGCGGGGGGTGTCGGGGAAATGTCAAGGGAGGTTGAGAGACTTGAAGTAGCGCATGGGGCCGTTCTGGCCGTAGCACTGCTTGAAGTTGGCTGCGCACGGCTGCTGCGGGGCGAGTGACAAACTTGAACGCAGAGAGGTATTCATTTGTTGACGTGCCGTTCTCGCGTGTTGGTGTGCACTAGGTGCGGTGGTGGACTGTTGTGGTTTTTTCTGCGGGGCGTGTGTGGCGCGGCGCGAGTGCCGAATGACATTTTGTTCAAGCCTGGATGGTCTCTTTGTATGCCTCAACTTCAACCATTGGACTCTGTTGCTGTGATTGTGGTGCATGTCTGCCAAGTGACAGTTGCAGGCTTGAGGAGGTTACCATGCTTTCCATGAGCGTAGTGCATGTGGGTCAGAATCAGGACTCGACACTGCTGTCATAAATGCATAGAAGTACACTCAACGGTCATACGACATGTAGATTCCTTACAGCTAGATGCCAATCATCTGGGCTTCTTCGCGCCCTGAGCGAGAATTAATAAAAAGTACACTCAACGTTGCGATTTAGGATTGCAGTAGGGATGCACTAGCGCGTGCAATTTTACATCCATCGCAACTTGCAATGGATGCCTGCACTCGCGAGGTGTCAGAAAGTCTGATTCTGCCTTGGGCGTGGACCATTCTCAAGACACCTCTCCCATCATGAGGGATGAGTTTGTGAGGGGGGCCCCACTGCGGCAGGTCACACTGGCCAAGCTGCCCCGGTATGCAAGCCACAGCGCCTTTGACACGAGCCAGCGGCCCGAGTCCAGCACACGTCTCATCGATCTCGGCGGTGAGGCGGGCAGCACGTGCACGTGCACGTGCTCGCTGTGTGGCACATGCCGTGAACTGCAAGTTGAACATCGGAGCGCGGCGCCTCACACACGTGCAATAACTGCGTCAAATTGCCTGCCACGTGACCCCACCATCGCGCTGCTGTTGGTGTTGAGGCAGTTGCCAATGGTTGTGCAGGTGAGGCGCCTTCCCGTGTCAAGGGCTGCAGTAGGGTTAGACCGTTCTGAACCTTCTCGTGTTTTTTTTAATCTGCAGTGAGTTCTCTTCTAGGGTTGCAGTAGGGCTAGGACCGTTCCAGTAACCTTCCTTCATTTTTTAATCCTGCAGCCTCAGTTCTGTCGACATCGGCAGCTACATACACGGAGATATCTGCAGATCAGCTGCAGGGACAGAGTTCTTCAGACCCGCTGAGCTTCAGCCGCTCCGTGTCAGGTCGCTGTTCACCATCACTCACTCCCTTCCTCCCTGCTTCGGCACATCAACAGTCCTCTGCAGAGACAGAAGCACACTCAACGCAACATGAGCACCATGGAGCTGAAGGTCAAGTACAACGACTCCATCAAGCGCTTTGCCTGGCTCGGTAGCACCATCTTCGTCAACCTTGAGCGCGAGATCCAGTCCAGGTTCAATGACCTCAAGACTTCAGAGGATAGCTTGCGCATCACCTACGTCGATGACGAGGGAGACGAGATCCTCATCGAGAATGACGGGGACTTTGCGACTGCCTACAACCACACCAGGCGCGCCTGGTCTGCTGCGGCCTCTAGCGGCTCGCCTCCGCTGCTGACGCTGCGTGTCCAGCGCACGGCCTCGTCGCACCGGAGCAATGCAGCTGCAGGAACCGCCAGCTCCACCGCTAGCGACACTCCGGCTGCCTCCAGCACCTCCACGGAGCAGGGGGCCAACCCTCCCCCCAGGCTCTCCGACTTCTTCGCCGGCCTAGCCAGCGCGGCTTCCTCCGCAGCCGCTGCCTCGGGTGCCTCCACCGCCTCCTCGACCCCTGCTGCGGTCGACCCCGTCGCCGCGGCGCAGGCCTTCATGGCCACTGCGCTGCCTGCCGCCATCTCCTCCATACACGCCGCCAGCGGCAGCGCCGCGCGTGGCTCCGGCGGCAGCTTCCATGACCTGGTCCGCAACGTCATGCGCAACGCTGCGACCGCGGCTGCCGCCGCTGCCGACACTGCTGCCGCCGCTGCGCCCGAGCCTGCTGCCGAGACTGGCGCAGCGGCTGGCGAGGAGCAGGCAGCTGCTGCGGCGGCGGCGACGCAGAACGCTGATGCGGCGGTGCACCGCGGCGTGCAGTGCGACGTGTGCGGCGTGTGCCCCATCACCGGCCCGCGCTACAAGGTGAGGTTTGTGGTTCTTGAACTTGGCGCATGCGGCCTACTGCGCGCAAGTGCATGTGTACATGTGTCATGAGTGCATGCGCGCGATGCCCTCTAGTATGATGTGTTGTGCATGATGGATGGTGTCCACTCTTCAACAGAGGAGGCTCGTAGAACTTGTTCTGTGCATGACTTTTTAAGATGTGCATTCTCGAGCTGTTATGTCATGTGTGATGCGTTCCCGATGAAAGCGATAGCAGTAACAGTAGCTGTTGCGGCGCCTTGTGCGCATTCATGCTGCGTGCGCTTTTGTGTCAACTCTACCCGTAACCCTACCCCTCACGCTACCCTTCAACGCACCCCGCCTCATTTTTCCAAGGCAATTCCTCAACCCCCCCGCTAGACGCATACACGACAGCATCAAAGTAACCATGCCTCTCTCACCATCGCCCCCCCCCCTCCTCCCCCCCCGCGCACTTCCCCCTTTTACCCCCCCCCCCCCCCCTCCCCCTTCCAGTCCTCCGTGCACGCCGACTACGACCTGTGCGCCGCCTGCGAGGCCGGCGGCGCCGCCGCCGAGTTCAGCCCCTACCTCAAGATACCTACCCCCGCCCAGGCCCCAGCAGTGCTCGTCTGCGTCCTCCGCGACGGCACGCACGCCGGTGTGCTGCCGTTTCTCAGCGGCTGCCCCGGCATGCGCGGCATGAACTTCAACAACATGAACTTTGGCGGCGGCGGCGGCGAGTGCGGCATGGGCGGCGGCGGCGGCGGGGCTAGGTGAGCGTCGCGGCGGCAGTACTTGCGGTTATCAAGCGCGTTTGAGGGGTGAGAAACGGTGCGCTGTGGAGTGCTCGGCTTGCTGTGTCTAGTCCATGTCATTTGATTATATTTGTCCAGTGTCTGTGTCGAAGGCGGCCTTGATTCAATTTAGAGTATGCCATGAGTGCTTGCTTGATGTAGGAGCACTACCCCTGATGGTGGCGGCGGTGGCACCGCTGTGTACGCGCCACCGTATCAGCAGCAGAGCCTTGCTGCAATTGCAGCATCATCATGCATGCATGCACGCAGCGCGAGAATGAATCTGCTGCTTCGTTGATTGCTCGCCGCATGGCGCGACAATCACACTTCACTCGTGATGCCATCAGTGCATGCAGCTGTAGAGCACGTCCCGTGCACACATACACGCCCCTACCATGATGCGAACACCGCAGCTGACTCTGCGCCTACCTCTCTCCGTGCCCCGCAGGTGCCGCAGGTGGCGCCGCCGCCGTCAGGAGGCCGCTGCCGCCGCGGCCGCTGCTGCTGCTGGCGGCGATGCTCCCGCCGCCGCCGCCCCCGCAGACGGCGACGCTGGCGCCGAGAAAGAGATCCCGGAGGCCTCCAGCGAGTACGAGCAGCAGCTGCAGAATGCCATCCACGCCAGCTTCACCAGCGACGCCTTCGCCGACGCCTCCGCTGCTGCTGCCGCCGCCCCCGTGGCCGCGCCGCCCGCCGCTGCTGCCGCCGCAGGGGCTGCGCCCGAGGCCGCCGCCCCCGCCGCCGCTGCTGCTGATCTGAGCCCGCCCACGGCATCCATCTTCGACTCGGCCACTCCGCTGCTGATCGCTCTGGACGCCGCCGCCGCCACCTTTGGCACCGCCACGCCCGCCTCTGCTGCCGCCGCCGCCGCTGCCGCCGACGGCAGCAGCGACGCCGACGAGTACGACATCGTCGGCCCCCCCTCCCCCGCCGCCGCCGCGCCCAGCGCTGCTGCCGCCGCCGCCGAGCCGAGCGCTGCTGTCGCCACCGCTGCTGTGGAGCCGGTGGCGGCGCGCGCCAGCATGGTGCCCGATTTTGACGGTGCCGAGGAGACCAAGGAGGACGGCGACGTTGACGTGGTTGCGGATGCTCAGCAGCAGGCCGCTGCTGCTGCTGCTACCGCCCCTGTGAGCTTTGCCGCTACGGCGGCGAGCGCTGAGGAGTGGGCTGCGGCCCTGCCGCGCCCGGAGCCCGTCACGCCCCCCGTGCAGGTGCGTCTCTTTCTTGTGCGCTCAAGTAATTTGTGTACACTGTGAATGATCTGCTGTTAGTCATGTGTGTATGTTTGAGTATATCGCGACTGTATCATCGCGGTGCAGGGTGATACAGACGCACATACACACAGTGTGTGTATGTGTGTGTGTGCGATGCAGAACAGTAGTCTTTGTGCAGGCGCTTGTTGCCAGTAATTGAGCATCCCCCCCCCCGGCGGCACCTCTCTTGGCGTCAGTAGTAGGGCGATAAGAGCTGTCGTTCCCTCTATCTTCCACCACAGCTTCTGTAGATGACTGTTAAATCATGTAACCTCAAATCAGCAAGCAATCTCTTACAGTCAGCTCACCCCCCCCCCCCCCCCCCCGGCTTCCTCCTTCCCCCCCTCCCCCCAGTCCCGCGCCACCGCCCCCCCCCAGACTCAGACCCCGACTCCCGACGTCAGCGAGGAGTCCGAGAAGCGCCGCCGCGCCAAGCGCTGGCAGGCGGAGCTCGTGCGTCTCGCCGAGATGGGCTTTGTCGACTTTGCGCGCAACCTCGCGCTGCTCGAGAAGCACGTCGGCGCGCCCGGCGCCGGCGGCATGACGGCAGTGCTCAACGACCTGCTCTCCGACTAGGCGGCGGTGCGTCTCGTCGCCGCAGCAGCAGCAGCAGCGCTCGGCATCCTGCTGTGCGACTGAGGATGGGCATTGCGCTGCCGCCGCTGCTGCTGCTGCTGCCGGTCGCCGCGCCACGCAGCGGTCGTCGGCGGCGGCGGCGGCGGCGACGGCAGCGTGCAGCGGCGGCGGCACTGTCGTCTGCGCATAACGGCTGCACAGCTGTGCAGTTGATTCCGCTCAGCGCATGGCAGCTTTTGCAGTAGCTTTAGCTGCTGAGCGCTGCTGTGGCCTTAGGGGGTGCATCCAGCGTTCCTACGTTTTGCGGCGGCGTTTTACCCTGCCGCTGCAGCATACGCATGCGCAGGGGGGAGGGGCAATGCCAAGTCGTGATGCTTGTGCCGCTCCCTGCGCAATGTAAGTAGGGTGCTTCTCGATTTATGCACGCACGCTTGGGCCCTCCATAAGGGCTGCCGGCGGTTACAGATTGTACAGGAGGCAGCGGCAGCGCGCACGCGCTGTCTACCATTGTGTTTTTGGCATAGCAGGTGGTTTGATGGGGGCGGCAGGTTGTTTTGGGGGCCTGTCGGTGCTTTTGTATGCAAGTGTATCGAGGCCTGATCGATGGGAGGGGTTACTGTAGGGGGGGCGAGCGGGGGGCTCGCTCGCAGTGATTGCTGAGTGCTACTGTGGGCTGGTATGGTGAGCGCTGCCATGCGCTGACACTGACACTAAATGACACTGCATTTTGTACACTGTTAAATGCCCTTAGCCTCCGATATTCTCCGCTTGTGTGTGGCTGCTTGCGTGCGCTTGAGCATCACCATGCTTTGCAGCGCGTTGAACAATGATGGTCTTTGGGAGCCTTAGCCTTCTCATGTATGGTGGGTCTCCGTTACATTGGGAAGCTGTCAATCTGCGGCTGCGCCGCGCAAGTTCACGTTGCTCCACAGAGCGACCGGTGTGGAGTATCTGTTTGTAATCATCTGCTTCCCAGACCCTGCTGTTGATGACAGTTGCTGCTGTCCTGGCAAAAAACACTTCGAGGCAAGGCTCAATTATTGTTTATACCGCCCTGGAATGGCATTCCCCAAGTTCAGCGCCAAACACAAACAAATAGCTGCACTCAGCAACAAAGAGGAAATGGTGCAGTCACATTATTGTAGCGTCAATCATTATGGCAGCATATTTACATACCCTACTGCTCTAGGTAGCATCACCGCCCCCACGCCGCCCACAGCACTATACCCGGAGTATCATACGCCGCGGCGGCGATACCTACCATACCCCCCGCCCCCTCGTCCACAGGCACGTCCTTCCGAAAAGCGACTCCCGTGAGCAGGTGATCTCTGACTTCCTCGCTGTAGAGCAGGTCCACCTGACTGCTCGCTTTGGCGGGGGAGCGGTCGTCTGGCAGGCTCCACACGTTGAGATACGCATCCTGGGAGTTGGACGAGGATGTAGGGGGGGGAGGGGGGGCTGGTGAGCAGTGTTGATCACAAGGAGTGCAATCATTGACGGGCACTAAAAAACGCGGAGCGAGAATGCTGAGCTGTGTTGCGGCGCTGGTGTCCACGCTCTTGCGGCGCGCTGCGGACTGTGCTGCTGCGTAGGAACAAACTTCATAACTGCATTGGACACCCGGCCTCCGGTGGGGCCTTTGTGAATACAAGTCCACAAGTACTGAAAACACATGGTGACAGTTGCTTTTGCGGGGGGAGAGGCACCATACGTTGAGCGCTGACAGCTGATGCGGTAGACACAACACGCATCTCAGTGCTCAGGTCAGCATCAAAAGGGGGGGGGGTCTCTGGCAGGCTCCACACGTTGGTGTACGCATGGCGACGCATTTGGCTGATGGGCAACGTGTCATTGTACGACACGAGATAGACACCAATCTTTTACTGAGCGTGGTTGCTTAAGGCATTCGAGTGTTGAGTCCGCGTCGTGCCCGCAGCGAGGATCATTCAACAGCATGCATCATAAAGGAGTACAGTACGTTAGCTGAATGTAGTGCGATGTCAACTGTGACAATTGCATCGTGCAGCGTAGACATGTGTGGGAACAGGCCCCATTCGTGGGAGCTGCACTGTTGACATCTAGGGGTACATGCCATGAAAAAAAGGAAGCCCTTGCACCCAAAGTAGTATTCGCGTCCAAGCGACACAGCGGTAAGGTTTGAGCCATGGTATCAACAACTCGAATGGCGCCTATGTCCCCCTGCTGGAGTCCATGATTGACCCCCTTTGGCAAGGCTTTTGCACGTGTTTGCGCTCAAAAATTGCTGTAGCAAGGCTTTTGCACGTGTTTGCGCTCAAGAATTGCTGTAGTCTGAAGTATAGGTACATGGGTCAAGTCATGTTACCAGCATAGCTCTTGTCCATCGAAGGAAAACTCCCGAGGGGCCGGGCGCGCCGCAGCACTTTTAGCCCTAACTTTAATCTAACCCTCAACACTCAGGGCCAAGTGGACGCTGCAGCTTGAGCTCTCACCTCGCCAACAGCTCGGATAGCGAGCATGTACGACTGGCGCCCTCTGGCTGGTCTTTTGCATGCGTTTGTGCTCAAACACTGCTTTACCCTAGGTCAACTGCTCAACTTATGTTGCCAGCAAAGTTCTTGTCCATAGTAGGAGAATTCTTGAGGGGCCGCGCCCTTATGCCCGCACTCAACCCTAACCCATTCCTGACTTTAAACATTAAGGGACATTGGAGACTGCAGCTTGAGCTCTCACCTCGCCAACTGTCGCCAGCAATGGCTGCTCAGCAGGAGAGGCCACGGAATTTGCAACGCAGCACCGCAGAGCGCAGCAAATAGTGATGGCACAATGTCAGCAGTGCTTAGCATAGGAGTGACAAATAAGTGCTCATCACAATTGCTTAAGACCGCTCTTTGACACAACACATGCTTATCATCCCCCCTTTGACAGGATACATGCATACCCCGCAGGCAGCACTAGTGGCAGCAGGAAGTCAGCAGCGCTCGACATGGGACTGATCATCAGTGCTCCACACAGCTGCTTCTGGGCTTTCATGTGTACAGAATAGTATATACATGCATGCTCAGTTTGCACGAGTCTGGGATGTCCACTCTCGAGTCGTGAGTCTCAATGGCACAGCACATTGAGTTGCTGCTGCCAGAGCTGGCAGAGCGCTGCTACGCATGCGCGGAGGGGTGGATGCTGGGCTTGTGTAGCAGCAATGCCAGAGGTATGGCATACAGTCGGACAGTATACATAGGGTTAGGGTTAGGGTTCGGTTAGGGTTAGGCAGCATACGCTTCGGCCGCTGTGTGTGCCAGGCAGCTGACATTACATGCAATGCATGATAGAGAGCTCAAGTCGCATGGATGGATTCTAGTGCCTTGATCAATCGCAGTGCCTTTCTCAGCAACAAAGTGTCATACACGCACAGTGCACACTACTAACTGGCAGGATACGAGAGATGATATGCACGTGCGCCGCCCTCTCACATATAGCGCTCTTAAATATACCCTTTGTCAACAAGTACCCTCGCATACATGCAATACCCTGTGTACATACACGCATGCTCTTCACCAATGCAAAACCTACAACTACGCGGACGTAGGAACACGGGTATGTAGGTTTGGTACCTGAGTTGGATGCAGGTCGATGGCGTTGATAATGCGTGCATGCGCCGCTATCTCAAACGCCAGCTCCCCTGCTGCCACCCTGAGGCAAACGTCAAAACATTGCGAAGGGGGGGGGGGGCGATCATGGGGTCAGCAAAGCTGGGCACACCGTAGTCAGGGTTAGTATTAGCGGTAAGGGTAAGTTTGAGGGCTCCCCTGCTACCGCCCTGGTGCAAACGTTCTGGGGCAATCACAGAGTGAGTGACCTGTGTGTGTAGCACTGGCAAATCACATGGCTCAGTTGCAGCAAGCAGCACATGCACCAGCAGATCGCCTTCGTGCGTGGCCTAGGGACTGCGTTGAGCGGTGCTATTGCTGAGCGCTGCCACCAGTAGCTCCGCTGATTGCGCTCGCCAGCCCCTTTACGCATACATACCCTTTACGCATACATACCCATGCACAGTTGCAGGCGTGAGCAGGTAAATGGATGAATAAATGCATGAAGGCTTGCGCGCACGGTGCCGCTGCTGAGCGCTGCCATCAGCAGCTCTGCTAACTGCTGTCACCAGCTGCTGTACAGGTCTACTCGCTGTCACCAGCCACTTCACACGTTAATGTATACCTACGTTGCAGCTGTGAGTCGGTGAGTGGCCCCACCGCAGGTGTGCACTGTGCCATTGCTGAGCGCTGCCACCAGCAACACTTGCCTATTTCGACCTGTGTAGGCAGTTGTTGAAGTTCTATGGCTGTGCAACCATGGCCCCACCCATCAAATTGGGCTACCTCCACTGGGCCCACATACCTGAAGGCGCGCACGGTGCCGTTGCTGAGCGCTACCACCATAACAGCAACATTCATAGCCAACGGCTCGCCTACTTTACCTGCGGAAATGTTTCACGCGTGCGCAAACACGTCGGCCAACCTGAAGGCGCGAATGGTGCGGTTGCTGAGCGCTGCCACCGACGTCAACTTGGCCATTTGTTGAAGTTGTAGGTGTGGGTGAGCATGCCGCCACCCATTAATTATGAAACCACCCATTAATTAGGAAACGAATCAGAAGATAGATATTGATAGTAGAGCTCATTACACTGGGCCTACATACCTAAAGGCGCGAATGGTGCCGTTGCTGAGCGCTGCCACGAGCAGCCCGTCGCGCGCCGCCAGGGACGTCACCATGCAGCCGTCGCACGAGAATTCACACATCTGAGGTCAGAGCATGCGCGCAGAGGAGCACGAGAGCCAGCGACGTGTGGCAATGAGCTGAATGAATCAACCCGCTGTGGCAGGTGCAGCGCCAAAGTCCAGGGATCCACAGCAGCGGGAGGGCCGGCAACGTACAGCAGCAACGAGAGGAGCTCAACATAACATGGAAGCGCTGCGATGGGAAGCATACATGATGCGGCCGCGCGTGTCGGCGCTCGCCGCGATACATCACAAACGTCAAGTTGCTTGACAACTTCAGCCAGCTGTCGCGCCTGCAACTGACCTTGACATACACGTCCTCTTCGCCCCATGTGATGATGCGGCCGCCGACGTGGGCGGGCGCAATCGAAAACTTATAGTCCAAGTACTGCGTGACGATTGCTATCTGGAACTGACCCTGGCATAGGTGTCCGCTACGCGCCACGTGATGATGCGGCCGCCCATGTCAACACTCGCTGCGCGATGCATCAACAAACTTCAAGTTGAAGTACTGCATAACAGCTCTCATCTACAACTGACCTTGGCATAAGCGTCCTGTACGCGCCACGTGATGATGTGGCCGCCCATGTCGGCGCTCGACGCGCGATGGATCACAAACTTCAAGTTGAAGTATGCAAGTAAACTTCAAGTTGAAGTATGCTAGACAGTTACCTTTCTGGCATACGCGTCCTCTACGCGCCACGCGATGATGCGGCCGCGCACATCGGCGCTGGCCGCAATCACAAACTTCAAGTTGAACTACTGCTTGGCAGTTGTTGTCTGCAACTGACCTTGGCGTACGCGTCCGCTACGCGCCACGCGATGATGCGGCCGCCCATATCGGCACTCGCTGCGATGGTGCGTGACGCCGCCGTCGCGGTGACGGGCCGCGTGTGCCCCCGCAGGCTGCGGCTCAGCTCCACCTGCAACAGCGATCAGATCAGGGTTAGGGTGAGGGTTAGGATTAGTGTTCAAGTTAGGGTTAGCAACCTACAGCAGCGATCAGGTCAGTAATAAACCCCATCTGTCAGCAGAGGATGTTGTGGCGTGCATGCGGGGTACTGCCGTCCGCAGCACTGCTGACGTACGAGCCAACGGAATATGATGTAGCTCCAGTTGCTTTGTGCGTGCCGACTGCACGCACGCGACTGAATACCGCGCCTCTCGTGAGGCCTTCATGAACAAGTGTTTCCACTGCGCAAGTGTGTCAGGCACTTCTTCAACTAGTCCCACAAAAGCAGCAATCACAACTTCAGCAGCTACTCGCCTTTTCCATGCCGCCGCCGCCGCGCGCGCTGACCGCAAACACAAACACGTCGCCGTCGCTGCAGCCCACCAGCACGTGGCAGCCGCGCTCAACGGCGCTGATGCCGCGGCAGCTCACGGCGGGGCCACCCTCTGCCACGACACTGCTTGGCAGCAGAACAGCAGCAGCAGCAGCAGCAGTGCTCAGCTGATGTGGTGACGCTGCTCGATGGCGCTGATGCCGCGGCAGCTCACGGCAGGGCCGCCCTGTGCCATGACACTGCAGCGCACAACAGCTTATGTGGCAACACTGCTCAACGGGGGCAGGCACTGATGCTGCAGCGATGTCACATTGGCGCTGACTTCCGTTTCTTGCGATGCGAGGCGTTGAGAAGCAGCAGCAGCAGCAGCAGCAGCGTTCAGCAAGCGGCGGTTGCAATCAACGGCGGCACTGACGTGTGGCACAATGCTGCCCTGCCCGACGGCGCTGCGAGATGGCAGCGACCAGCAGCACTGCTCCGCTCGGTGCTGCACAGCAACGCTCGACCACGGGATTGCCAAGGCAGGTCACGAAAGTGCCAGACGGCAAGATGCGACAAGGCGATATGGCTCAGCCCTGACCCCACTATTGACCTTGATTCTAGCCCTAACCTCATTTTACCCTCACCCTAACCTAACTCTAATCCGCAGCTGCGTTCTGGCTGCGTTCACTGTAGGGGCTCATTTCGGACCCACCCCTGAAGCGCCACATGGCGTACATGAGTGAGAGCGCCGATCGAGCAGCAGCAGTGCTCATCTTGGTGTTGCGCAGCGATGCTCAACGGCGCTGGTGTGGCGAGGGTTACCCTTGAGTCTACCTCTACCTCTAACCGTAACTGTAACCCCAGCCCTCACGGCGAGCCCGCCTTTGTAGTGTCATAAACCGCAGGACAGTAACCAGTCAGCGTGGCTTGGTTGACAACAAGCCCTGAGACCTGGCGTCTGATCAGCCGCAGCCCTGGAAGTGTTAGGATTATGATTGCTTTAGTCAACAGTCACAGGGCCAGGAATTGCGCATTGTTCTCTCTCGTTCCGCGTCATCTCTCGAGGTCATCTGTTGTTCTGTGGCGTGAAAGCACGTGCACATTTGCAGAAGTGAACACCATGAAAATGCCTTGCCTGAGGGGAAGGGCCCCTCTTCTCCAGACCAATTTCTCACTGTGGTGTGCTATCGGCTAACTCCCACCAACAGTGCTCAGCAGTTGCTTCTTACTGGCGGCAGCAAGTGGCAGCGCCCAACACAGTTGCCTTACAGGCAGGTGTTGCGCACAGTGGGGATACAGATTTCCATGAGGAGCGCTTTTGCGGATCGTGATGCACACCGGCTTGAGCACTGCTGTCACACGCTGCGCTCAGCATATACATACATGCCCCAATGACGCACCTTCTCAGGGAGAAGAAGTACAGAAGGCGTGTCCCATTTGCAGACCTGGAAACAGCAAGACAAGAACCGCGAACAAGGCAAGAACCGCGTATGAGATGTGTGTGTGTGTGTGCGCCACGAAAGTGCAGCGTACAGAGGGTCTGCAAGGTGTCTGTGGCTCCGGCAACACGGTCGAACTACAGTAGCAGTGACCTGCACCTTCCACCGTTGCAGCAGCTGCTGTGCGTCATAGTTTGGATTCATATGGCGCATGTACTCAGCACGCCCTGCAGCCGCATGCGCACTTCGCCCCCGAGGGTTTGACAACAGTGCGCACGCCGCTCGCATGCCCTGCACAAGTTCAACGACTTTGCGTGCAGACTTCAAGAGGTGACAATCTGCATAAGCAATCGCATCCTGCGTACAATGGGCAGCACCTTGACAATTACACTCAGCGTGCGACACCAGAGGAGGTACACGCCACGCGCAGTGTACATGCTGCATACACCTTGGCCGTACCCACCCATCAGTACAGCTTGCTACTGGTTCAAGTGCGGAGGTCAAGAGGTACACACATGGCGTATCATTTGCGCGTTACCAAGGATATGGCAGAGTCTACGGTGGGGCAGATGGACGATGACTGAAGAGGGGGGGGGGGATGCCATTTGGGGATGTCGTTAAGAAGTGGTCGTCAATGCGCCACATTCAAGGTGTTCACTTAATACATGTAGATCGGTAGCAAGACGGACACCCACCATCTGGGCTCTTTTTCACACCCTCGGCGAGAATAATCAGAATGTACACTCTTATGAATCCACACCTTTTTTCTACACACCATGGACAATACCTACCTACGCCCTGGCTTACCACATCTGCACGCCAGTGCTCAGCGCCACTACCAGCAGCTCCTGCGCATCCGCCACCACGAAGCGGGCCTGAAGGGCGCGACCATTCTCGCCTCCACGGCCCAGCGCGCGCGGCGCCGCGCCGCCGCACCCCAGCGTTATCACCTCGTCCTTATGTATGTACGCCTGCGTAATGCACAACAATGGCAGCATGTAGGAGCACGAAGGGGAGGGGTGGATGCCTAGGCAGAAAACTGATTACAGCAATGGTAGCAGGTATGCCGAAATCATTGCGGTGACTGACGCTGTGGAGTTTTGATGTTAGCCAGCGTTATCACCTCGTCCTTGTGTATGTACGCCTGTGCGGTGTGAAGGACGCAGTGGCGGCACACCAGCAGAGCACGAATTGGAGGGGTCGGTGCTTAGGCAGATAGCTGTGTAGCGGGACGACAGTACATGTACTTCGAAGTATATGAAGGGAGTGGTAATATATAGGGTTTTTACGCGTGCCGGCGTCAGCGCACATCAGTTTGCATTCATGTACGCGTGCGCAGCAGCAGCAGGTAGGTATGGTCAATGGTGGAGCATGATACCCACTTGTGGCGGCGCACAGCATTCACGCGTTTGTTTTGCGAGGGAGGTGTGATGTGTGCACAGAAGCAACGCTGCTAAATGTGCCTTCCTTGCATGCTGCAGCTGTATTCGGCAGGAGTTGAAGTGGCACCCTGTGCGTGGCGGCTAAGGTGTATCGCCTGGCCCTGCACATTGTGGGCTGTGATGTTGAAGATGGATAAAAAGGGTAGGTGTGACTTGCATGTGGTCTGGCGAGGGCCCATACGTGGGGGCTGTGCACGGCCCGTAGCCGGTCTTGTTGCGGTGGCGTGTGCCATGAAATTCAGTGCCGTCATGTCAGCCGATGAGTTGTACTTTTGTTACTTGAGAAGCATGCAGATAGCATGTAGCATGGGTGTGTAGATATACCACACATGCACTGATCCCGGTGCCCTGTTGTTGAAGTGCACGCCAGCACAAACTTCCTCAAAAGCTTGGGTATGCACAGCAGCTGCAACATTACGTGCGACCCTTTCGTCAACAACGCCCGCCTACAACGTTCAGAAATGCCAAAGCACAGGCATCAGTAGCAATCGCAGCACTAGTTGGTCGCCTCTGCACGTTAGATTTTAGATCGCAGACTGGTTACCTGTCCCGCTTCGCCGCATGTAAGATTATTGCACAGCAAGCTGGGAGGGCCGTGAATGCCAGTCTCCAGCGGGCCCTGCTCCCTCACCCATGCCATTGCCTCTCCTCAGATCAGCCTCGCCCGTTTCGGCAGTTCAAAGAAGTTCAAATTTTAGTTGATGGTGAAGTTGAATGGTGAAGTTTCTTGAGAGGAAGGGAGGTGGTGCCGGCGCTGGAGCGATGGCTTCTGGCGGGAGTACCCACAGGCCCACCAGGGACTTGTACGAATGCCTGGAGGTGGCGCGGACAGCCACTGATAGCGGTACGCTCATCGCACAAGCTATCGATTGGTTGTTTCGAGGGTGCGAGAGCCATAGAGCATGCATGTACTGATGCAGATGGCAGCAACTGCCCAGAAAATCAAAAATTATTTCCGGCCGCTCAGAACGTCATATTTCATTCCCACCTCCCTTACTGCAGCAACTGCTCAGATTATCAAAAATCATTCCTAGCTCCCATGCTTAGAAATCAAGCAACATTCTCAGCTCCCTTAATGTGCTTCGAGCTGCAGCAGTCCGCACCTCGTTTGCTTTGTAAACCAAAGCACCTCGCGCCTTAAATTCTTTTCTATCCCGGCTGGAGCATAGCATGCTCGAGGGTGTACCGCGCCCGATCTGTCGTCGTGAGATGCCCTGAAGCAGCAGCGGTACTGGTGTGGCTTCATCATGACCCTGCACCCGTGCACTGTTTCAATTGCAGAGCTGAAGAAGGCGTACAGGAAGGCAGCTCTGCGATGGCACCCCGACAAGAATGCCAACAGCGAAGAGGTGGGGAAATCTTTCTGGTGACGCTCACGCTAGTTCCGCGTCAGTTCAGCAATTCAATGAGGTTGACATATGCCATTGCTTTACGCGAAGCAGCTTGTGTCTGTCCAGACTACAGTGCTTGCAATAAACTGATCATGAGCAGGGGCTGCGTGCCATGTTGGTTTTTGGGGCTGCCACTGTGGTGGTGGCATTGCTCAACGATGCTTGGACTGGTGCGGCGCGTGCAATCGCTGAAAGGAGGACTGGTAGTACAATCTAGTCTTCCGCTTGTGTGTGTTGTGCGTGTGTGTGTGTGTGTGTGTGTGTGTGTGTGTGTGTGTTTGTGTGTGTGTGTGTGTGTGTGTGTGTGTGTGTGTGTGTGTGTTCTATCACAGCCACTTACGTTTGCTGCTACGGCTGCCGCTGCTACTGCTGCCCATTGTGCACCAGGCGACGATCATGTTCCAGGAGATACAGCACGCATACGCGGTGCTTTCAGACCCCAATGAGCGCAAGTGGTACGACGACCACAAGGATGAGATACTGAGGGGGGCGGACAGCGATGAGGACCATGACAAAAAGGTCAGTATCGCTCAGCAAATCACGGCTTATAGAAGGGGAACGTATCGCTCAGCACATAATAGTGCACAGAAGTAAGGGCATTATTATGGAGGGGGGCGGAAAGCAACGAGGACCATGACAAAAGGGTATCGCTCAGCACATAATAGTCTACAGAAAGGCCTTATTAAGGAAGGTGCCGCCCAGCACAATGGTGTACAGAAGAGCCTTATTAAGGAAGGCGCTGCTCAGCACATAATAGTGTGCTTGAGGGCCTTCCTACTGACGAGGACCACGACAAGAAGGTATCGCTCACCGCAAAAATAGCGACTGAAGGCCCTGATTAGTTGTAGTGCTCTGTGATGCTCAGCCCATAATCGTATACTTGAGGGCCTTGCCGATTACTGACGAGGACCATGACACGAGGACCATGACAAGAACGTATCGCTCAGTGCAAAATTGCGACTGAAGACCCTTTTTAGTCTTAGTGCTCTGTGATGCTCAGCACAAAGTAATGTACTTGAAGGCCTTAATGTTGGTGTTGTTGTTCAAAACATAGTGGTGCATGTAGGACCTCATTACTGTGTCGTTTAGCACATACTAGTGTACATGGGGGGGCCCTGGTACTGAAGGCGCCGCTCATCATGTAGTAGTGCACAGAAGCGGCTTCTCAGCTCGTAGTAGTGCATACAAGGGCTTAGGGTTAGAACGCGTCAAGTGTACGTGCTTACCTGCGTGCCGCCGTGTGTGCCAGGTCAACAGCTTGCCGTACTTACTTTTTGTCAAACTCCGCCCTATATACCTTTATGCGTGCTGCTGACCCCCCCATGCTCACCTGTAAACATACATGCCTACCTGCCTGCTGCTGCCCCAGCCCAACATCTTCCCGTACTTCTCCAGCTCTGCGTACTCTGGCTACGGCGACGACGAGAACGGCTTCTGCGCCGTGTATGCCGCCGCGTTTGAAGCCATCTTCAGGCAAGCGCACACACGAGTGTAGTTGGATATGCCAGACTATCCTGTTGTGTTTGAAGCCATGTTTAGGCCAGCATTGGGTAGACTTTGGGTGTAAAATGTGGCTGGCTTCATTCTGATTGTTGTACAGGTATGAAAAGACACCCATATTCATTGTGTATTATCAGCTCTAGGTTGCTTTTGAAAGCCGGTGTCTTTTTCGCGTGCTCTGAACTTCATGTACAGGCTGAGGCCGCACAACAGCCCACACCGCTTGAATTGCTAAGTGTCAAGTGCTCAACCTCATGGGCAGTGTAATCTGCACCCCCCCCCCCCCTCAGCAGTACCACCAACCCCCCCAAGCTAGCTCGCGCTGTACTGCCATCATGAAGGGCCCACATAGCGTCGGAGTGCAGAGAGCATTAGGGTTAGGGTTAGGGTTAGGGTTAGGTTAGCTGCGCGCCCGTTGGTCCCAGCGGTTTTGCCGCAGCATGCATCAGCGCCCACCTCCGGTCCCCCTTTTCCCCCCTGGTAGTGGGTGTATAGAGGGGGAGTCTCAGGGGACAACTGCTGCAGTAGCACACAGGCACCGGGGCACCCTAGAATGCTTGGAAATACCAACCTACCTTGTGTTGTGGCACCACTTCGGCGTGTGCAGTGTCCATCGTTGAATCAAAGTACACGGCAGCAGCTTGTCATTGTCGGTGGATCAACTGACACGTGCCCCCCCCCCCCCCACCTCCCCCCACAAAACAGCGCTGAGGCGGACGAATACTCGGATCGCGAAACGCCACCCGGCTTTGGCACCAGCACATCCGACTACCGCGAAGTTGCGGCGTTCTACAACTTCTGGTCCCACTTCTCCACACGCCTCAGTTTTGCATGGAAGGTATGTATTGTATGCAGTGTGATGCAATGTTTATTTAGGTGTTGCTTGCATCAAACTACCGCAATGTGGCTCTAAGACCCCCCCCTCCCTCCGTTGCCACTTGTCCGCCAAGAGCATGCATCATATCGGAAGGACATTAGGGTATGGTGAGGCATTCATTGCACTTGCGTCGTGTTGGGGGCTGCCAGCCTGGTATCCAGGGCAAGCCAAAAAAAAAAAAATCTCTGCGGTTCTTGTTGCATATAAACAACATCGTGATGTATGACATCAACTTGATAAAGCCCTTCAAGCATGAGGATTGATACCACACCAGGCGCAAGCTCGGTCCGCCTGTATGTAGCCTGATACTTGAAGTGTCGTCAGTGTCAACACTTTGGCAGCAGTTGCAGCGCTGCATATCAACATTTTTGCGCTCTCTGCTGCAATGCGTCACGAGCTGCGTCATGACACATGCAACTTCAACACCTCACCTCAACTTGGTGACGCTCCCGGCAGGCGCGTGCGGCAGCGGCAGCGCTCAGGTTTCGTCACCTCTTCCCGGCGTCGCTGCGACAGGGGGCGTTCGAAGCGTCTGTGTGCAACCAATTTTTTGCATTGCAGGGACAAAAACAACTCCGTCGCTTCTCTAACTCTCTCCCTGCTTTGCTGTGACAGGACAAGCACCACCCCAACGACGCCACCGGCAGGCGCGTGCGGCGGCTGATTAGAGGAGAAAAACTTCAACTACACATAGCCCCACACTTCACGTTGACAAGTGTCCAAGCACATACATGAACTGCACATGCAATAATTCCAAAAACGCCCCCGATAGAACAACTTCGTGTTGGCTTTTGCTCATGAGCTCACCTTTGCGCTCCCTCCTGCTTCGCTGTGTCAGGACGAGCACAACCCCAATGACGCCCCCGACAGGCGCGTGCGGCGCCTGATAGAGAAGGAGAACCTCAAGACGCGCACCACTGCGCGGCGCGAGTACAGTGCCGAGGTCAAGAACCTGGTCACATATGTGCGGAGAAGGGACAGGTACGTCATTAGTTTATAGTTGAAGATGAAGTTGAACTTTGACACCGGCAGCGCGGCGCGAGTACAGCGCCGAGGTTAAGAACCTCGTATGTGCGGAGATGGGACAGATACGACGCCTGCGATGTCATATTTGAAGTTGAAATGTATGAAGTTGAGGTTAATATGTCTGGAAGTGAAGTTGGACACTGTACTGGTCCCAGTTGTTGCGCTAGTACAGCGCTGAGGTCAAGAACCTGGTCACGTATGTGCGGCGGAGGGACAGGTGCGTCGCCTTAGAGATTCATGCTTGAAGATGAAGTTGAGGTTAGACTTTGACACCGCGGCGCGGCGTGAGTACATACAGCGCCGAGGTCAAAAGCCTGGTCACGTTCGGGCGGAGAGGGGATAGGTACATTGAGCGCTGCGGCGTTGAATTCATAGTTGAAGGTGAAGTTACACTTGGACTCGGGCGAAGGGACACAGGTACGTTGCCTGAGACGCCATAGGTGAAGATGAAGTTGAAGTTGGAATTGCTAGAAGGTGAAGTTGGACACTAATTCTTGGTCCCAGCTGGTTGCGTTTGTACAGCGCCGAGGTCAAGAGCCTGGTCACGTATGTGCAGAGAAGGGACAGGTGCGTCGCCATGGATGTCATGGTCGCGATTTTCCCGCATGTCCCAAACCTCAACTTGTGTTCATCCCAAACCTCAACTGGTGGTGAACGTGTCAGCTTGGGCGAGGCAGACGCGCGCGTAATCCCAATCCCTATGTCTAATCCTCCCAAGTTTTCTGTTGCAAGTTTGGTGTGCGTCCAGCATCACGTGCGCGAATTCTCTGAGGCCAGTTTAAATGTGATTTCAACCCCATTTGCTGTAAGATTCATGTGTGGCAGTGAGTCTATCAAATACATACATACCTTCCATGCCTGCAGACCGCTTTCTGTGTTGTTCGCACGGTGCAGGAGCAGGAGCACTGCTTGGTCTTATGTAGAGGTATCATGAACACGCTTTTGTGAGCCTTACCCCCCCCGCCCCCCCCCCCCCAAATCAGGCGCGTGGTAGTAGTATGTAGGCTTGGTCAACGCTTCTGTGTACTCACATACCCCCCCCAACACACACACACATGTCAGGCGCGTGGTGCAGGAGCAGCAGCGGTATGTAGGCATCATCAACGCCTATGTGTACTGACATACCCCCCCCCATGTCTCAGGCGCGTGGTGCAGGAGCAGCAGCGGCAGGCCAGAGCCAAGGAGGAGGCGCAGGCGGAGGCCAAGCGGAAGGCGGCTGAGAGGGTGAGTGACGCTCCCCGTGGCAGTTGTAACTGCCACAAGTGTAACTGCCGAGCAATACGTACAGTCATGGCCATCCTGCAGTCACCTTGTCCGGTCGTGATGTGTGACATGTTTTCATGTACTTCAACTACTTGAAGTTTTAGGCGACGCGGGCCAGGAAACAGACAAACAGACAACACCATTTCCACTGACACTCTCAGTCATACACTTTTACCCTGTGGAAGGCCGCTGAGAGGGTGAGTGACGCTCCCACAGCTGGTGTAACTGCCACAAACTGTAACTGCCGAGCCGCTCGTACAGTCATGGCTGAGCCAAGGAGGAGGCGCAGGCGGAGGCCAAGTGGAAGGCGGCTGCGAGAATAGGTGACGCTCCCCACGCCAGTTGTAGTTGCCAACAGTAATAACCGCCGAGCCGCTTGTAACAGTCATGGCCGTCCTGCAGTCACTTTTGATCCGTGTGCAATACGTGACGTGTTTTCAGGTACTTCAACTACCCAAAGGTTCTGGGACAAGGGGGTGTTTATTGTTT
This sequence comes from Tribonema minus, assembly GCA_017506865.1. Taxonomy (NCBI): domain Eukaryota; class Xanthophyceae; order Tribonematales; family Tribonemataceae; genus Tribonema; species Tribonema minus. The sequence continues at coordinate 684,992 of JAFCMP010000536.1, read as the reverse complement.
TAGATGCTTTCAAAAGACTAAATCCTACGAGCCTTTTTCATCTCATTTTTACTCGCACCATTGCTAGGAGTAGTCTAGAAGAATGAGCCCAGTGCGTGCGGGAACAAATCCAGAGAACTGTGGAGTATCCCCAAGTGCTCATCAACCGTGATCCGAGAGCGCCTCACTGAAATGATACCGCCGCCGCTGCTTCACATGAAAATGCGCCGCAGGCCGAGCAGACACGGCTCCGCAAGGAGGAATGGGCTGCGGAACGCGCCAGGGAAGAGGCGCTCCTCGAGGAACAGTACGAGAACGGTTCTGAGAATGGTGCCGCCCCCCCCGTGCGATTGGCAGATATGGACAGTGACGAAGGGGGAGGGGGGAGGCGCAGGAAAAAGGGGGGCGGCGCCGGGGCGGGGGTCGTGTACCGTTGCGCGCTGTGCAAGAAGGTGCGCTGTGGCAAGAGGTGGAGAGTCACAGGTGCCCGTACATGAAGTATTGAGCACGTGTGTTGTTGAAGTTTTCGATCGAGCCTCTTGCTCACAATTATGAAGCTCGCGAAGGTCCATGCAAAAAGGTGCGCGGCGCGCGCTGTTTAGTAAGAGGTGGAGAGTCACAGGTGCAATTGGTGAGCACGAGCAATATTGAAGTTCTTACGAATGCCTCTTTCGTCACAATGTGAACCTTGTGGAGATTTGCAAGGCTAGGGGCCCTCATGCGGCACGCGCTCTACCCCCTCTTGCCAGTGCTCAGGCGCGTTTCGCGTCACGCGCGTGAAGTGCTGTTGTTTACTTGAGCGGTTCGGAGCGCAGGAGCAGCGTCGGAACCCTAACCCTAACTGCAGGCAAACCTGCGGGGCGTCCAGCGATGCCGTGGACGTTTCTCGACTGTTACACTGGCGGCTGTTACATTTTTGGGCAAGGCCGTTCCATGTGGGGGCATTGCAGTTACATGGACGCAGTTCTGTGTCGCTGTGCACTTTGCAGGAGCTCCCTCCCTGGCCGGTTGTAAAACTGCATGCGCTGCTGCACACGCCTGCGTAGGGTTAGGGTCGGGGTAAGGTGTAGGCTTTGAGTTCGGCACCGCATCATGCTTGATGCGCGCACTGAGCTTGTCATATGCGCCAGCAGCACGCGGCTTTCACCGGGTTGATGAGTGATCAACACACATCAAGTCCTATTTCAAGTACTACTTCAAGTGATACTTCAACCTCAGGCAGTGCGTGAGAAAAGTCGAATAGCGGCCATCGCGAGCGGCGAACCCCCTCAGGCCCCACCCCTGTCTTCTCCTCTCCCCCCCCTTCCCCCTCTTGCGCGTGATGACATCAATAACTTCACTACGTACCTGACTCTGCGCCCGACAGGGCTTCAAGTCCGAGAAGCACATGAGCAATCACGAGCCTCCCCCCCCCCCCGCCCCACACGTATGATGACAATCAGCAACCTCACCATGTGACTCTCATTATCTGCAGGACGTTCAAGTCCGAGAAGCAGATGAGCAATCACGACCCCCCCCCCCCCCTGCACACATGGTGCCAATCAGCAACCTCACCCTGTGACTCTTCATCCTCTACAGGACTTCAGTCCGAGAAGCAGATGGGCAATTACGAGCCCCCCCCCCCCCCCCCCCCGCACTCACACACACACACACACGCATGATGACAATCAGCAACTTCATGATGTGACTCTCCTTCCCCTACAGGACTTCAAGTCTGAGAAGCAGATGGGCAATCACGAGGCGAGCAAGGCGCACAAAAAGAGGCTGGAGCAGCTAGATGTGGAGCTTTTGCGAGAGGCGTTGGCGGAGGCTCAAGACAGCGATTCAGATGGCAATGAGCCGTCAACCCAGCGGTCAGACGGCGGCGGCGAGGTAAGTCGAACTTGTCTTTGTGGCTCGAGACAGTGCTTATAGGTGTCACTCCGGTGGCCGTGTGAGCAGTTCACCAACCAATTGGAGGGCATCGCAGATGGGGAGTTCAAGTTGAGGTTGAAGCTAAGGACAAACTAATGCAGTCAACGATCAGCCAATCAGTCGGAGGCGTCGCAGATACAAGTTCAACTTGGTCTTGCGGCTGGTGTCACTTTGGCTCGGTAGGATTTCCAGAAATAGGGAGCGGACAACCGGTGGATGGGAATGTAGGCTACCATGCTGCAGCACGGTCCAAGTGTGATATAGCCCCACGTAGGTGGCTAGCATTTTCAACGTCACCTCTGACAGGCATTAGCGCATCAAGTAGCATTCCGCGAAATGCAGCTGGATCACCCCAATCGGCTGACGTCAGTCCTGGCACACGCGCTGCAAGCTCATGCATATCACTGCATATATATTGCTTTGTGGTGCGGCACTGCAGGATGCGACCGGCGACGGCGCACCCGACATCACCGCAGGTGGCCTAGAGCGCGACGTTGCGTCGATGACCGTGGAGGAGCTGGAGGCCGCGCTGCTGGATGTAACTGACGTAACTGAAAATGGCGTAACTGACGATGGCGTAACTGGCGTGGACCGCGACGTGGCGTCGATGACTGTTGCGGAGTTGGAGGCGGCGCTGCTGGCTGAAGAGGTGAGGCGACACTCACATTTATACCGTCATGTCGCTATTTAAGCCGGCCGGTCACCTAATTAAAACAGGCATTTGTATACGTCGGACAAGCAAATCGAATCAAGCCTTTGTATCCCCAGGCTTATATTAGGTTGACCTCTATAAGCCACCCTCAAAGGCCACACACAACAAGCCCACACGTGGCTGTTTGGCGCGGTACAGAAAAACGGCGTTTTAGTTCAAGTTGTTGTTGAGTTTTACATGTTTTTCGACGGCTGCTGCGTACGAAGCTGAAACAGGCTCAGAAGTGGGCTGCAGACGTTCAGAGGTGGGCTGCGGAGCGCAGCGTTGCATCACGGATATCTTCAAGAGGCCATCCTGAGCCTCTCGTGCAGGCAGCAACAGCAGCTTCACTTCAACGTGCAAGCAGCTACACGCACCAACTTGTGCAGCTATACGCACACCAAATGGGGGGTCGGCTTATATTGCATCCAGCGAATATATTACCCAGGCTTAAATAGTTTTGGGGCCAAATATCACTTTGATTAGGTGTCCGGCCGGCTTAAATAGCGACATGACGGTATATATATGTACAAGTACAAACAGCGTCCCAAGCTCGTTAACGCCGAAAGGCGTGGCAGCGAATGCGGCTGGTTTGGTGGGTGGGCTGGGCTGCAGGGCTTGCAGGAGCTAGCACCAGCGGCCCTCAGGTGATGCCAGCGTGCGTAGCCCCTTCGAGAGAACTTCAAACGTGTGGTGGTGTCTCGGAAGCCCTGGCTGGCGTGCGGAGGAGGGACAGGCAGCGGCTTGGCGTGCTTGGAGAGCAAGCGGAGTCGGCTGCACGCCACGGCACCAACCACAAGTTACTCGCAGCGGTAAATGGCAATATCTTGTCAGGCTTGCAGCCTGCGGTGAGCCGTGACCTCGCTCATCAAGGAGGCGATGCTTTACTTAGTTATATAGCCTTTCTCTCTAGCGTCAGCGCCTGGCGCCCAGTGACTCCCTCTGCTTATCTCTATGATATCGGGGTTCACGTAGATGGCCACAATCTCCAGTTCAGGGCCCATCATGGTGACCTTGGCCTGCATGAAAACTTTGAGATGGAGTCTGCGTGGAGCTGGGTGGCCCTTAGAAGGGTCTGTCTGTGGGGGGAGAGTCTTGCAGCTTTGTTTGGTATCCCTGCTAGTGTGTGGGGGACAGTCGCTTGCGGATGCTTTGTTGGGGGTGATATGGGAGGCCCGGTGAACCACCGTCCCGCTCATCAAGGATGCGATGCTTTGCTTAGTTATATAGCCTTTCTTTCTAGCGTCAGCGCCTGGCGCCCAGTGACGCCCTCTGCTTATCTTCATGATATCGGGGTTCACGTAGATAGCCACAATCTCCAGTTCAGGGCCCATTATAGTGACCTTGGCCTGCATGAAAACTTTGAGATGGAGTCTGCGTGGAGCTGGGTGGCCCTAAGACGGGTCTGTCTGTGGGGGGAGAGTCTTGTAGCTTTGTTTGGTATCCCTGCTAGTATGTGGGGGACAGTCGCTTGCGGGTGCTTTGTTGGGGGTGATGTGGGGGGCGGGGTGTGGCGTGCAAGCTTTCCATGCTACATCCAAGAGTGAGAACAAGGCGACACACCTACAACATGGCATTTCCACAGCCACAAGTGGAATATAATAAAAGTACATGCATTCAGTCTAACCGTACATGCCCATGTACATGCGTGCATAAAAGCAACAGCAGTATACGCAAGTGCTTCAGAGAAGTCCTTGATTTATGCATGCACGCGCACAAGCATTGATGTGGTGTGACTAGTGTGCAAGTACGTGCGTAACAGAAGGAACGCAGGGCACGTGCTCAACTGACTGGGCTACGCATGTGGAGCGCGCCGCGGCGGCCGATGACGGTCGAACGGCTCTGATCGCTGTGACAGCACCCACATACCTACCCCCATGTACTCAAACAAGGATGCAAGGATGTTACACTTTCTACTGCCATTGTGTAACGGCAACAGCATGTGACATCCTCATTTCGTCTGCTGTACATACTCGGAAGTTGCAGGGGTGGAGGGTCGTGTATGTACATGTGTATGGGATGCGGCAGCGCTCGCTGACCATTGTGCGCATTGCGGACAAAGCTGGGGTTGGGTTTGTCTTCAGCATCACGCTCAGGGCTACGAATCATCGTGTTTCAATAGTCAGTCACCAGCGCCGCCGCTTACTGCGCGCAACGGGTCGCAGGTACTCTACTACGCCCAGCTGTCGTGCGTTGCATGCACTCCCAATCTGACGCCTCTGACATGACAAACACGACGGTGTCATAGCGGTCATCGCGCTGTGTCGGCGCTTAGCGTAGATCCGGCGCTCGGCAATCTACGCTGAGCCCTGGTGCATGGTTGAATTGTCGAAGCGGCAGCAGGTAGCACACGGCGCGATCACCTTGCTATGGGGAGTGTCTGTCACGATCGCTGCGGTCGGTATCACCGCAGCACTGTGCTTGGTAGGTGTTGCAGTTTGATGTTGCAGTTTGATCCTCTTCGCTTGTGCATTGCTGCATCGCCGTGCTCTTACGCAAGGGCGAGACCCCATGAAGTGGAAGCACGCATTTCTGGCGTGACTTTAGCTATTTAACCCAATCGCTCTTTCCTTGCGCTCTTCTCTCAAGCAGCTCCTGGAAGCAGCAGATAAGCCACCGGCACCGCCATCACAACATGCTACACCATCACCACCACCACAACAGCAGCAACATGAGCACAGTTCCAGTGACAGCTCTGACGAGAGCTCGGAGCCGCTGCCGCTGCCGCTACCCAAGGCAGGGCGGCGCAAGCAGCAGCAGCAGCAGCAGCGGCGGCAGCAGCGTGCATCAAGCAGCAGCAGCGGCAGCAGCGGCGACTCAGACAGCAGCGGCAGCAGCAGCTCCGACGATGACTTTGAGAGCGCGTACATTGCGCGCGCGCTCAATCACGGCGGCCATCGCGGGCACCGGCAGCAGCAGCGCGCGCCGCGCAAAGCTCCAGCAGCGGCGCAGGAGCGCGAAGGCAGTGATAGTGACAGCGACGCTCTGGAGCAAGTCAGCGCGCGCGTGAGCGCTGCTGCTGCAGCAGGTGATGACAACGCTCAACATGATAGCAGCGCCGAGAGTGAGGAGCAAGGCGCGGGCGCTGAAACCGCAGAAACCGCTGAAACCGCTGAAACCGTTTTCCGGTCAGCCATGGCAGCGGCCGGCAGTGCGATGCACGTAGCAGCTGAGAAGGGGGGGAAGAAGGGGCGGCGGAGAAAGGGGGGTGACAAGCCCCCACCCGCAGCGGCAGCGGCAGCGCCGAAGGGGGGCAAAGGAGGGGGGGAGAATGCGTGTCAGGTGTGCGGCCAGGCATTTGGCAGCCGTACAAAGCTGTTTGCACACATCAAGTCGTCGGGGCACGCGGCTTTGAAACGATGACGTTTTTGAAGTGCTTCGCAGTCACACAGTGGCGTCGCTGCCGTGCTCTACACACTGCTTGTTTGGTGTGAGTTTGTGGCGTTATACCTCAGCTTGTTTTTAGGAATAGGTTAATGTTGCAGTTCAGCTTCACCTTCAACAAGACTTGACACTAGCAAAGAGTGCAGGGGCATGCCAGGCAGCAGAGGCAGCAAAGACAGAGCACACTCTCAAGTATCGAGAAAGCAGGTCCATTGCTGTGCGTAATCAGAACTGAGAATCTTCCAGCTCAGTCATAACGAGGCTGACCTTGGCATAGCAACTACAATTATACTCGCGATCAGCAACCCCTTGAAAACTCTGCGCCCCCCCCCCCCCCCCCCCCCACAGGCAAAAAGCATAGCAGCTAATGCTGATTTGACAGACTGACTCGCAAAGCAGCCAATCTGTAACGCCGCGAAGAACCAACACTGACGTGCATCGGAGGTCACGAGTGGCGCTGCATCTAGGATCCTGGATCAGGGATCAGAGTAATGATGAGTTACCACAGTGTTTGTGCCACTGCTGCTGCTGCTGCGCTGCTGCAGGACGGCCTGTCTGCAATCGGCATAGGCGTGTCGACGTGTAAACAGACGCATGGCCGCCAGCACATTTGAGCAGCATCTGCGTATGCCTACAATATGGTCAATACTGGCATTTGTGAATCCCATTGCGATGGCGGCTGCGTCAGCGCGCAGAGGAAGCGCGCCAGGCTCATAACCTGACGCAGTCATAGCGTGACGCAGTCATTGCTGTAGCAAGCTGCTTAGCAGAGGCGGGCACTGCAGCCAAGGTGCTGAGCCAGGCACACATGGAGAACACATCCCAGTCGCAGGGTGATGCTAGAGTGATACTGGTCTGCGAAAACACACGAGCAGGTGATACTGCAACATGAAACTGCCGTCTCTGACCCGTGAGAGATGTGCAAGTGCGAGACGCTAATGCAAGTTGAACTGCACACCTAGCTGAAGGCGAGACGCTAGTGCAAGTTGAACTGCACACATGAGAGGTGAGCGCGAGAAGCTAGACTAATGCAAGTTGAACTGCACACATAGAGAGCTGATATTCCCATCAACAACAGATACAACTTGCACTCCAACAGCTGTGGTCACTCATGGCCATCTATAAGCGCTCATTGACAAGGTCTTTCATTGTAGCAGGTGCTCATGAGTCACCGACCATACCGCTGTTCGCATATATCAGGCGCTCATCCATGAGAAGAAGACCAACACTGTGATCTCATGCCAGGTTTGTAGAGCGACCTTCCAGTTGTCATTGTCACAACGCCTGTAGGTGGTAGAGGCTTCTACAGCTGTCTCACCTCAGAGTTCGACATCGTATATGCCCGGAAAAAGCGGCACCGGTGGGGAACCCGTGCAGGCGAATATGCGAACGGCACTTGCAGTCAGGAAGCGCGTCGGCTGGCCCGTGGAGACGCTTGCCCTTGTGACCATGCCCACAAAATTGCCGATGGCGTCGACCACGGGCGCGCCAGCAAAACCTTCATCGGTGAGTGCGGTGGTGAGGTGGTAGTTGCCTGTGGCGCCGCATGCCACGCCAGTCCGCAGGCGGAGCACCCCTTCCTGATCCCGAGCAACCACGGGAGCCATCACGCTGCTAAGGGACATGCCCGCTACCGGAAAGAATCGAGGAAGAAACGGGAGCTTCTCTTGGAGCTGGAACACCGCTAGATCGAACTGGTTATGGAAGGGGGGCTTGGGCGCCTTCACCAGCATCAGATCCAAAACCGACACATCTGGCTTGTTTTTGGGCTTGAAGACTGCCTTGAAGCCCATCGCATCAATCGTGAAACTAGCTACCGTCACGATGTAGACTGTATCGGCGACCCGGATCGCGACCCCATTGACGCAGCCTTTAGGTTGCTGCTGCTCGTCGTAGGCGACGACTTGGGGAACCAATCTGCATCCGGTCGAGCATCTCAACTTGCCACTTTTCGTCAAACTGGTTCACCCCTCAGCCGGGAGGCAGCATGACGACCGACATGCCCGCTCTCTCTCTCTCTCTCTCCACAACTTCCGAATAAACTCCTCCAACTTCAACTTACTTAACTTCCACTTCAAAACTTTTGGACTTGAAGTGCAGGTGCTGCACACCAAAACGGTGATGTACCAACAGCGAGAGGCACCGCTTAACTATACGGTGCCCTGTGATGTGCCCCATCATCTCCTTCCACGTGCGTGGCGAACAGCTGATCGCGTACATGGAAGGACGCATAGTCATCGCCACCAACAAGGCGGGGGCTTCGTATTTTGTGAATGAATACTTCGTGGAAGCAGAGGACACAGGCCACGTGATTACAGTGGCCCACTATCACGACTTTCAGGACATCGTCTGCAAGCAGACGATGTCAGCAGACATCAGCAGACGACATCAGCAGACAACATCGTCTGCAAGCAGACATCAGCAGACGACATCAGCAGACAACATCGTCTGCAAGCAGACGATGTCAGCAGACATCAGCAGCCGACATCAGCAGACATATTGGGCCACTGTAATCACCTGGCCCGTGTTTTCTGCTTTCACGAAACACCCATTCACAAAGTACGAAGCCCCCGCCTTGTTGGTGGCGATGACTTGGACTATGCGTCCTCCACGTGCGCGATCAGCTGTTCGCCACGCACGTTCGCGCCACGCACGTGGAAGGAGATGAATAGGGCACATCATAGGGCACCGTATAGTTGAGCGGCATCCTAGCCCGGCACGAAGTAGAAAGCGTGCGCCCGGCGCGCGCTCGCTTGCGCTCGCTTGTGGACCATGACGCCCGCCGACACACAATTTATGCTGATACAAAACGTCAGTAGTGCATGCCGAAGTTGCAGGTGACGCCATTGCATTCATTACACACGAGCAGGCAAAGAGAGCCACAACGTAACCTGCTTTGTGAAATGTTCGTGTATCCATCGAATCTAAGAGCCATGGGTTTCCGTATGTAGGAACCATAGGTGTCCTACATTCCACTCCCCTACATTCACTTCCGTCAAAGTGCGAACCACGGTCTGCAGGCGGTCAGGTCTGAATACCTGCAAGCGGACTTAAGCCGGCAGGCTCCGACGGGCTACGGTCCTGGCGGTGCAGGGCACTACCTTCTTTTCCGCCCCCCAATCCCGCCATGGAACCCACACAAACACACCACGCACACATCGTGGCGCGCAAACCGGAACTCTCCGACGGCATTGCTTACGACCACGGCTACGTAATAGAAGCCCCAAGCAGTATCTGCACTACCGGAGCATACGCGCATGAGGGGTGGTCTGGCGCTCCCGTGTGCTCCGGAGTGACGGCATGCTGATTGGCATCGTCATATGCGGCGCCGGCAATGTGGAGCAGCGGGATCATTACCTGCCTACATCGGACGTGAACGCCTTTTTACGGCAGTACACACAGCTACCGGCTCTGCCAGACGCCTGACTGCAGGGTGAGAACACAATCAGCTTCTAGTAATAGTCACACCAGAAGGTGTCAGCCAGGCGTTCGTCGACGCAGCGGAGGCGACGCGATTGCGAGGGAGGCGACGCGATTGCGGGGCGAGGCCCCATACAAGAGCCTCGTCGAAGGCACTGTTTTCCGCGAGTGTTGAGAGCACACCACATTCATGAACAATGCATGAACAATGCCTCGCGTTGAGTACAGCCTGCCACGCCTACGCCTTGAATGGCGCTACACTGCGATTTCGCGCATCAATCAACTGTGCAAGGGGTCTTAGGAAGACCCCTCTTCAAGTGCCACTGGCCAGGGCAATGCCCTTGAGAGCTTTAGGGTACACTCCTCGGGGCACTGACATCCTGCTGGCACACTCCGTCACCACAGCCTCCATCAAATTCCGCATACCGTATACCAGAACGTACCAACAATCACCTAAAGCAGCGGCAAGCAATGCACATGGCGTGCAGGTGCAAACGGTTTAAGACTTTGCATGTGTGAAAACCAATATGCACATCAAGTTGATGACTAAAACTGAGGAGGTGGGGTGTCACATGTACATTGTCTAACATCACACACACATGCAAGCTTTACTTAAATACTAGTCACCATACAACAATCCACAACACAAAATTCATGCTGGCATAAAACGTCAATAGAGCATGCCGAAGCTGCAGGTGACACCATGGCATTCATTGCACACGAGCGGGCAAAGAGAGCCATATGACATCTGCTTTGCGAAATGTTCATAAATGTATTCATCGAATCATATGTGCCTTTTGAAACACATCTTTACCACACACACGAAGCATATATGCCCCCAGTACACATCACTTCTGGTTAGTTCCACAGGCACCTCTGGCATCTATGCCAGGCGTCCTAGCCAACTTGTTGAATGGTGTATTGATAGCATTGCAACCGCCTTGATCATGCCCCTTTAAGGTGGCAGCCATTGCGGCCCATTGCTGTGTCATGGAAAGCGCAACGGCTGTTCTGTGCCCTCCCTTCAAGCATCAGGCGCCGCGCAGCCTGGGCAAGTTTCCGGGGGGCGGCTACAGGTGTAGACTGAGAGATTATGGGCATCTGCATGGCCTGCTGCTGGGGGTAAGGCATACCAAATGAGTACTGCTGAGGGCAGTCCATCTGCGCATGGCGTTGCTGGGCGTAAGGCACCTGCATGCACTGCTGGGCGACCTCTGCATCATGAAGTTCTGGCTCGAGTCTGGGAAGAACTTTGATGCTCTGTTACAATAGCATGCAGATGAGGGGCGCAGCGCTTGCTGACATACTCAAGCATGGGTTGTTCGGAAATGACCACGGACTGGTCATCTAGGCGAAAGAGGACACAGGGTGCCAGGGCAGGTGCAGTTGCACAAGAAGTGCAAATGGTAAACATCTTCAAGCAACAAGTCACAAGGCCAGTCAGATGCAACACCAAAGAGATGCCAAGAAGAAACTCATGTTCGTGAAGCACTTGTATTCTCATCCTGGTGTGAATATGTCTGGCGCCTTACTGCCGCGGCTGTGTGCTCCAGGCAGGCCCATGCCACAGTTAAGCATGCCGCCGTGTCCACTGCAAAGCATACTCGTGCCCCTGTGTCCCCCCTCCCCATACACATGCAGATCCAGATCCACATCATTACAACAACGTCTGCACATACGCACTCGATAGTGAGCAACAGGCGTTTCTTGCAACCTGCTCGCAAACCGCAGCTGACTATCTTATTTGTGTTGAAATTAACCTAAGCCTGACTCTAGGCACGAGCACAAACCGGCTCAGTGACGATACATGCACCTAAAACGCAAGCAGTTACTTGAGCATTCCCAAAATCCATCGAAACAGCCAGCCGATTGCCCCGCCCCCCCAGCACAAACCGGCTCAGTGACGATACATGCACCTAAAACGCAAGCAGTAACTTGAGCATTCCCAAAATCCAACGAAACAGCCAGCCAGTTGCCCCGCCCCCCCCCCTCTCTACCCCTAGAAAAACCCCACCCCAACCCTAATCCTACTCTCAACAGAGCTCACATCACAGCGAGCATGCCCCTTGCTTACCTTGCCTCACCTGCTGCCCATGGGCCCTGTACAGACAGCCAAGCAGCCAGATATGTGCTGTTTAGGGCTCTCAGAGCATCTGCAGTGCCACAAAAATGATCAGAGCTGCCGGCGATGCCGTTGAACTAGTGTCATGCTCCACGAGGTGACTTCACCTGATGTAGGTGACCATATCATCACACTAAAGCATGTTCTTTGAGGTTATGATCTTGCTTATGCAAGTACATGCTGCTTTGTACAAAGCGTGGATCCGCATGCGGCGTGGCGCACAACAGCGGCTGTACAGTTTTTCCCTGCACACGGGCAGATGCGTAGCTCACATACTTGGTGAGTTTGTGGAAGCGACTGAAGGCAGCCATTCAGTGAACTGCACATGCGCAAACAACGCTATCGCATGGCATACCACCCGACTTCAGCACCCCTTTTTGTGCTATGTACTACCCCTACGTACCCCCCCCCCCCCCCCTCCCCCCTCCGCCGTCCCCCTGAGCCCGCCGCCACTGCGTGCACATCACTGTCTTTCCATGATACTGATCGAAGCGCGCGTGAGAGACCACGATATGACCATGATCACCAACAGAGTTGAAGAATGCGACTTCATCACGCTAGCTTCAAGTATACCCCCAAAAGCACCAGCATACATACCTTAGAGCAGACCCATACCCCTCCGGGCCCCCGCCGCCCGCCGCGCGCGCTTCGCACAACGCCAGCAGGCCCCCGCCGCTCCGCCGCGGCCGTGCGCGGCAGCAGCGATGCCGCCCGCTCCTTGCCTGCTCCACGGGGCCTCATGTTGCATCCATATTCATGAACTGTCAGGCACCTGAGCACTGTCACATAGGTGAGCGTTGTGGCACTGGAGGTGCGTGGGCACTGCGACATAGCTGAGCGTTGTGCCACAGAGCTGAGCATTGTTCACTGGCAGGTACCTGAGCACTGTCACATGGCTGAGCGTTGTGTCACAGAGCTGAGCGTTGTGCCACTGGCAGGTACCTGAGCGCTGTCAGATGGCTGAGCGCTGTGTCACTGGTGAAGAGATGCTGAGCACTGCGGCCGTAGCTGAGCGCCGTGGCAGGTGTCTGAGTGCTGCCTCGTAACGGCGGGCACCTGAGCGCTGCCACATTTGCTGAGCGTTGTGCCACTGGTATCTGAGCGCTGTCACACAAAGGCGGCAGCGCCCACCCGGGGGAACGACTGTGTCACAATGCCCGCTTGCACGCCGCTTGCGGCCAGGCGGCAGCGCCCATCGCGCAGAATGGCGGTGGCGCAATGCCATCGTTCGCGCCACGCTTGTGGCTGCGGCGCAGTGTAGGCGACGCATCGGCAGTGCTCAGATGCGAGCGCTGCAGTCCCCTGCTGACGGCCGCGCGTACGCGGTGCCACAGCAGAAGGGGACGGTCACGGGCACAGTCACGGGCACGGATTCTGAGTGTTACATGAGTGTCAAGGCGAGCTGCCAGCATCAGGTGTGAGCGCCGCAGCCCCTGAGGGTTAGGGTAAGACGTCCGAGTAAGCGTGAGTGTTAGGTCCGCTCGTGCACCTGCTGCTGCGTAGGATTAGGGTTAGGGTGGCGGCGGTCATCGGTGCTGGTCCTGAGGTGCTGTGCACTCCTCTTAGGGCTAGGTTTAGGGTTGGTTCTGAGCTGCTGCTTGGGGTCAGCATTGGGGTTAGGGTTAGCTGCTGATGCGCTCCTCTTTGGTCTGCGGCGTACAAAACTCTGAGCCATACGCCGGCTTGCGCGCCGGGTTGCAGCCACAGCGCAATGCAAATGGCACGCCGGGTGCTTACAGTAGGAATGCATACTGTGCGCTGACGCTCCGTCCCTTCCCCATGTGCACACACGCGTGCGGCGGCTGCTGCTGCTGCTCCTGCTGCTGTGCCGTTTGTGCGGGACTGACTCACATGCTGCTGTGTGCGCCATACACGCGCAATGCATCGCCGCGTGCAGTGGTCGCAGCGCGCGCGCACGGGGGACGACATTGAGCGCGTAGCTGCGACCATGTACAACATGTGAGCGGGCTGCTGCTACATACTGAAGTGCCGTATTAACGCACGCAGATAGCTATACACCCACCCTCTCAAAATATCGCCAAGAACGCTGCGCGCCGCAAACGCAACGCGGGACGACATCGACCGCGTAGCTGCGACGACCAGCTACTTGCTGTCGCTGCATACCGTATGCATGCGTATATTGCTACATACCCGCCGTCCAGTTTTTGCCAAGAACGCTGCGCACCGCGAAGGCAATGTTCCAGGTCGCTGACCATGGGGGGCTCGTGCGGTGGTGGCTTTGGCGCGTATGTAGCGCGCTTCTTGTTTAGATGTTACATGCAACTTGAGCACTGCTGCATTTTTTGGCAGATCCTTCTTGAGCGGCGCAAATTGCCATCACCGCACCATAACTAAGGCATGGTCGTCTGGCACGTGATTGGTGCAGGTTGTGGACCAAGGGTTAGGGTTAGGGTCAGGGTCAACAGCTTTGTCAGGGTTAACAGCTTGGTACACTGGCATGCCATGACGTACGTAAGAACAGCACACACAAAACGTTTCTAAAGTGATTTGTGATCTGGCACCGGATCCGTTGCGGTGTCCGGTCGCCTCCATGGTTTATGCATTACCAACGAGGTCTTGAGGACGCATGGATCTTGGTTTAAGCAGGGCGTGTGAATGCTGCACAGTGCCTCAGCTCTACGCCTCACCATCGCCATGGCGTTTAACCCCAATCCTGACCCTCGCCTTCTGTCACCACGCTTGTACTCACGCCCAGCAACACACACACGGGTACGTAGGTAAGTATGCAACGCTATGTAGGTAAGTATGCAACGCGGCGGCACAAGGAAGATGTTGCAATGGCGCAGTTCCGCTGCCACGTGCGGCCGCGCGCAAGTTGGTGCCAGCGCGACATGCATACCGTATGCAGCGCTCGCGAGCGCCGTTGACGCAGCGCTGCCTGTGCGCCGCCGCCGCCGCCGTTGCCGCCGCCGCTGCCGCCGCTGCCGCTGCCGCCGCCGCGCTGCCGCTGCCGCCACTGCCGCCCTCGGCGCCATCACCTCCGCTGCTGCCGCCGTCGCCGCCGCTGCCGCCGCCATCGATGCCGCTGCTGCCGCCGCCGCTGACGGTATCGCTGCCGCCGCTGCCGCCGCCGCCGCCGCTGTTGCCGCCGCCGCCGCTGCTGCCGCCGCCGCCGCGCTGCCGCCACCGCGCTGCCGCCGCCGCCGCTGCCGCCATCGCCGCTGTTACCGCCGCCGCCGCCGCCGCCGCCGCCGGTGCTGCTGCTATCGCCGCTGCCACCATCGCCGTTGCCGCCGCCTCAGCGTAATTTGGCCTCTGATCTGACCTGGAATTGTTTGACGGTGCAGACGATGTATGAGAATGGCTTGTATGGTGCCAGTGGGCGAGATAAGAGCATGTGTGCAACGGGAAGGTGAAGTGGTTTCTTGCGTGCTCTCGACGCCTTCGTGTGATGCTGAAGCTCATGTGGAAAATGGTGAGAGTGCAAGAGAGAGCTCGTGATGATGTGGCGCCGCAACTTGCAGGCAGGAGTGAAAAAAGCTTAAAGCTTCACTTGAAGTATGCTGTTGCTGTAGCACCAAGCAACAGTGTGTGAACGTCACCTTTACCATGCCTGTGGCAAAAATTGTGTTGGAAGGAAATGTGTTTGTTTGCCTCTCCTTCATGCAGACCTACATACAGCTACACACCGAGCAAGGCACCGTGCTGCTGAAATAAAATTGAAGAGCGCACCGACCGACCACTGAGAAACACCTGATGAAAGCAGGAATCAGGAGTGCACACAGCTGCATTCTGCTGTGCCGACATGCCTTGCTGAGGACACAACATTGAGCCGCTTTTGTGCTTTCATCTGCCCCTTGCCAGGCGTGCCAGAGGTCCCACTGAGCGAGGTTGTGAATCAACTTGTGATTGCGAGTTGATCTGTGGGAGCTGGGCAGCCAGCTGCGACATACCTCAGTAAACTGTAAATCGGCAGCAGCGCAAGCGAGCAAAACTCATTGCTGCTTGATGCTTTCGCCGCTGCTGTTGCATGCGCCATGCCACACATGACGCACCCCAGTCAAAACTGGTTGCACGTTTTGCCCTGGTGTGTTGAAGTACGCGAAAAAAGAGCCGTCCCGGCTTGCACGCATCATGTCCATCAAACTCTCCTGCTGTCTCTTGCGCGTTGTATGAACGCATTGTGATGCTTCGAGCAAGCCGTGAGCGATACACACACGACGGCCTGCGAAACTGAGGCTTTTACTCCTGTGCTCGCGGCAGCCTGATGCTACAACTCGTCAAGCCTGCGCCAGCCGCAGGCAGCGAACTGCGCGTCGACATCTTTGCGACAGCGACCGCAGCTTTATCTGGCGCGGCACACGACGGAGTTTCGCCATGATGCTCAAGGGGCGTGGATCTTGGCTGCCTGGGGTTTACCTCGAGCGCCCGCGGCTGCGGCTGACGGATTGCTCCTGGCGCACCTTGAGTGCCCCGCCCCGCCTCGATGGGTGCTGCTGCCTTGCGTGTCAGCAAGTGGAATTTGACGGATACCACCTTAAGATCGGTTCCGCCAGTTGTTGAGTTTGCCTTGGCGCATCACGCTCCTTTCCTCGTGCCCTTTGCTCCTCCCGCCAGCATCACGCCTCAAGGTCCGTGTCCTTCCGTTTGTCAGCCAGTCGAGAGGTGCGAGATGATGCTGAGCTTGGCTGCAGAAATCAGTGGCATAAGTATTGGTCGATGAGACCGTGCTAGACGAGCAGCCTGAAAGCACGCTCACTCTCCCACACACACGTGACAGAGTTCCCGAGTTACAGAGCTAATACAGCAAAAGCCAAGCAACAGCCGTCGCCGAGAGCAGCATCATGCTGGGCTGTGTCGTCCGCCTCGTAGCGGGCGCACTGCGCCCCGTCGTGCACGTCGCCAGCTGCATGGCGCCCAAGGCAATCACTGGCCCGGTCCAGCAGCTGGCGGGTCACGCAGCGCAGCATCCCCTGGTCCAGACCGCAGTCCGCGAGGTACAGGCGAGGCTGCACCCTGCAAGTGACATCGTGACTGACCCACAGACGCAGCAGGAGGAGGAGAAGCACCAAGCGACGTCCCTGCAGCAAAGCCTTCAGCAGGAGTTCGAGCCGGAGGTCGCCGAGTCGCAGCCGCTGGGCGATGCCGACAACGAGCAACTCCAAGTCCCTACCCCTGACCAGTCGCCAGCAGCAGTAAAAGTTATCAAGATAAACAGCATCAGCCTGGAAAAACTTTGTGAAGGCGCGGCACAGCAGCCTGAGACGCAAGACCTCAGGCTGCCAGAGGAGGGGGTCCAAGAGGCACAGGTGCTGAACTCAGTCTGCCGACTTGAAGTTGAACCTGAAAGTTATAACTATAGATAGTACCGTATGGCATACGCATCACAAGGGCGTAGGATATATCTATAGTATGCGCCAGAACACTTGCCTTTTCAAGGGCGCAAGTAGACATTTTTAACACGCGAAGAGAGGCTTGAGAGTTCTCACACTGTGGCACAAGCAAGATTGGCCCGGTGTCAAGGACTCGCTGTTGAACTTCGAAACTTGAACACCAGACTGAGTAGGACAACACTCCCTTGTTGTTCATGTTCCGCTGTACGAAAGCGCCACTACACCGCTTGTGCACATCGTAAGATGCAGCAGGGATGGTGTGAAGGCATCAGATTCACTGCCCATGTGTATTGAAAATGAGCACTCTCTGCACGTTCGGTAATCTGCGCCTCGGCCGCTGTTGCTGTATCCGACAGACTAATCAATGAATACCAGTGGTAAGTGCACGACTTCAGCTCTAAGTCAAGCTCATCTGGCGCCATTATGCCTATGACCAACTTGAACGCAGTGCGCACAACTTCACTTGGAGCACTGCTAGGGTTGCAAAAAAACGTATTTGGCCACACAAATACGGCGTATTTGGGGCGTATTTGGCAACCAGGAATACGTCGTGAGCAAACTTCAACATGATAGTATGCTGCATGAAGGGCGTATTTGTGGGGCATGCGGTGAGTCTGCTCAATTCCGAGCATACAGTCTGCCACAAAAGGGGCACGTGAACTCCAAAATAAACTTCAAAATACGCCTTTTTGCAACCCTAAGCACTGATCATCACGCCCCCACTGCCGCATTCGGTGACGCTCCACCCTTGCTGCAGGTCTCGATGCATGCAGCGGCGACACGTGCAGTGGCCGACGCGATCGCTCGCAACCAGGGACTGGAAGTTGAACTTGAAGATGCCACAGGCGAGCCTTATGATAACACCCTTGACCTTCAACTTCAACTTGAAGCAGCATCAGCCCTCTGCCCCCGCACGCGCGAGCGCATCCCCCTGCGCAGCTGGCTCAGCGCGCTCCTGAAGCGCGCCGGTCACGCGGGCGACGAGAACTTCAAGTTGAAGTACACGCAGATGATCCGCGCGTGGCCGCAGCCGAGCAGCTACGTCACGCGCGAGTTCCTCGAACTCAAGGCCGTAGAAACAACGGTGACGCTCCTCGCGCTCGTGCCCGGCGACGACGTCTTCGAGCGGCACGCCGAGAACCGCACGGCCATCGCGACCCAGAAGACGGTGGCGCTGATTGACAACGACGAAAAGAAGCGCGACGACGAAGAGAAGCGCAAGGCGGAAGCCGCGGGAGAGAGGCGCAGACGCTGCCGTCCGATGACGGCACGCGCGCGGCGGTAGAAGCCGCTGCCGCAGAGGTTCCCGCGCCGGCGCCGTTCGTCCCCGCTCCCGTCATTGATCTCGACGCGTATTTCGCGAAGCGAGACCACGCAGCGCGCGAGGGCATCACCGTGGTGAGTCTGCACTTGAACTTTGCTTTGTTGAAGTTGTGAGGCAGGCGCGGTTTGCCGTGCTTGCGAAGCTACTAGTAAGCTCAGAGCTGCCGCTGCTAGATGCGCAGGTAAACACATTAGATTCAAGAAAACGATTCAAAAGATTGTAGAGCTCTAGATGACAAGGAGTGGTTAGCCGCAAGTGCCTTCCAACAATAACCGTGGTCGGCGCTGCACTCAAGTTGGCACAGTCTGTGCAAAGCGCAATGCCAGAGCTGGTGCGGATCGCTGTCAGCGCCAAGGCAAGTCTGCGCTTGAACTTTGCCGTCTTCAAGTTTGCTCAGCAAAAGTGTCTGCCGATCATCATGCCATGCGCGTCTGGCCGCTTTTCTACGGGCACCTGTGGCAATTTGTGCATGATGTTGTGGTGACTACCTTCTGTGCCAAAGTTGTGTAGGAAAGGCGGTATCGGTACTGTGTCACTACCCGCATGCGTAGGGTTAGGGTTAGGTTAGGCCCCTAACCCTAACCTAACCGTCACCCTAACCCTGGCTTGCAGGATCAGCGTAGGCTGCACATCACCTGCAGCTTATGATGACAGATCAGTGATATGCACTTGGTAACGCATACAAAGTAATATTCCCGGTCATTGCTTTGAAGAAGATGGCCGCCTGCACTCGTGCCAAGCCCGAACCCTAACCCTAACCCCTCACCCTCACCCTCACTCTGACCCTAAGCCTGACCCTAACCCTAAACCTATCCCGTTGTATTGCGTAAGCCTGCGTTGCGAACTACACGAGCGCTTGCGGCAATCACCTGCGTGCTTCGCACCGGCGTACTGCTGCAGCACCCACACAAGCCCCCCCCCTCATCCCCCCCCCCCCCCCCCCCCCCGTTTCCCCCTGTCCCCCTGCAGCTGGAGGCAGAAGCGGAATCACGCCTCGCCGCGCACCTGCACGGCATGGGCTTCCCGGCGCGCTGGTGCACGCGCGCGCTCGCCGCGACGCGCGCCGCAAGAGGTGGCGCTCCACCCAACACAGCAGCGCTCAACAATCGTCACTTCGAGGCAGCGCTCGACTGGCTGCTCGCCAACAGCGCACGCCTCAGTGTTGAGGACGTTTTCCGTCCGGCGGCGGCGGCGGCGGCGGCGGAGGCGCGGCGACGGCGGCTGCGCGCGTGGCTGCGCGCGCGGCTGCAGCGCGCGCTTGAAGTTGAAGCTGCGCGGCCTCAAGAAGTTGAAGTCGCGCAGCCGCAAGACCTGGAGCCTGCGGCACGTGCGCAGGAGAACAGTGCTCAGGTGAGTTACGCGCTGGAACTTCTACAGTGTGCACGAACATCTTGAAGTTGTCGTTGCGCACCGCTCAGCGTTGCTGGTTAGAGGCGCCATTTCAGGATGTTAGAGGCTGGCTGCGAGCTACACAGAATGTGAAATAAATGCATGTTTGTGTTGGGAACACTTGCCGCTTTGGATGGCAGAGGCAGAGCACCAGCACCTCAGCCCACTTCAGTGGAACGCTTGGGTAGAACAATGACGTGATACAGCTTCTTGAGTGTCTGTAAGTGAGCATGCTTCTGCGCGCCATGTACTGGCAGTCCTCAGAGGGAACGGTGAGGCAGCAAGTAGGTTGAGATGTGATGCTGCCTCATGCAGGAGAAGAGGCACGCAGCGTTAAGGTTAGAGTTAGGGTTAGATGAGTAAATTGAGATGCGTTGCTGCCGGCATGGTCACTGTGGCGGCCGCTCACATTGGCTCACTGCAACATTCCAAAGGTAAACTTTCATCAGTTTCTCAACGACACACAGTTCCCTGAAACTGCAACAGTCTACCACTCGCATGTCAAAGAGTCGTAACTCGCGACGTTGTCACGCTGCCCCTCATGACTGACGTGCAGGGGGGTTCTGACGAGCTGAGCACTGAGGACGCGCCTGGCCACAGCGCGTGTGAAGGCTCTGCAGATGCTCTCAAGGGTGAGTCTTGAACTTCATTGAGTCTTGGAGTTTGTGGCAAGGAAAACATCTTCACTCAAGCCTGACATATGTATGTATATTATCTGCAACTGAGCGCGTAGCACATTCCAGCTGCCTGCATCACCGCTCAGCGCAGCAGTCAGCGTCTCTGTGTTTCTTCGCCGCCTTTCTTGAAAACTCACCCTTCTCATCAGATCACGTTGCAGAAAGCTATACGGCAGCGGCGCGCACTGAGTGCCTGCCCCCAGGCATTAGGTCCTCACACATTTGCTCGTGACAACAAGAGCTTTCTGTGCATTTGCTGCGCGGGGGCAGGCGTCATCGCAGCCCATGACCCCCTGCAACGAAACCACCGCACGTATGAGAGTTTTAGGGTTAGGGTTAGGGTTAGGGTTAGGGAGCACGCACATGCGCGCATGGCCCTCAGGAACAACACTATACATACATAATACTCGCAGACCCTGCGAGGAGAACGTGTCTATCACCACACACATACACAAGCACATGCCCCCCTCGCCCCCCCCCCATCGCTCAAGTGTAATGTGTCTATTGCTGCAAACCTACACAACTACCCCCCCCCCCCCCCCCATTGCTCGAGTCTAACGCATCTACAGTCACATACCCACACAGGCATATGCCCCCCCTCCCCCTCCCGTCGTTAAACCGCACCGACAGGCAGCGCCTTTGGCGGCGCGTGCGCGAACTTCAAAAAACATCGTCAGCGATCAGCAGCAGCTGACACATACGCGCATGGCCCTCAGGAACAGCACTACATATATATACTTCTCGCAGACTCTGCGAGCTTGAAGCGTCTATTGCCACGTGCTTACACAGCCCCCCCCCATCGCTCAAACTGTCCCCACAGGCATTCTCGACTTCTGCGGCAACGTCTTCAGCGGCGCGTGCGCGAACTTCACCAAGTTCGTCAGCGATCAGCAGCAGCTGCAGCGGCTCGCGCGCCTCGAAGCGCGGGCGCGCAGCATCGCGCGTCACGCCGGGGGCTGGGATCGAGAGCGCCAGCTTAACGCTGTGCATCGCGACATCGCCGCTTGCAAGAAGGCACCCGGGATGCCGCTGGGGCGTGGTGGTGCGGCGGATGGCGTGCAGGTGAGACAGTGCTCAGCTGATGACTACGGTAGGTATGAGAGGGTGGCGTAGGGTATGTAGGTAAGGGGCTAGAAACGGGAGTGTTGGTTGAGCACTGCGCATTGCGACATCGCCGCCTTTCAGGAGGCACTGCGAGCGCCTTCAAGGTGTGACACCGTGGTTAATCGCATGCAGATGAGGCGGACACTTAACTGAAAGTCTTTTTGTTTGCGATGTGGCAGAAGATAGGTATAAAAAGATGGCGCGAGGTATCTAGGCAGGGGCTGAAGTTTGGACTGCTGACTGAGCACTGCGCAACGTGACGCCTCAACCGACTCAGCTACGACAAGATGGTAGTGTCAAGCGTGTGCAGCTTCCCACACGCATGGTGCTGCCGCGAACACTCAATGCGCTGAGCTATCAGACGCTGTGTGTTGCTGCGTCAGCGCGCATCGTGGCAGCTTGCAGCTAGTTGACTAGGCACCATTGCGGGGGAGACTCTCGGAGAGGCTGGTGGGCGACTGATCTTAGGGTTAGGGTTAGGGTTAGGGTTAGGTCGCACGCTTGCCGTGCACTGATGGACTCTTGCGCATGACGGCTGCACGAGAGGCAGCTATTCACTGCCTACATGCCGCACGATTGCTGCACAGACTGCTGCATACACGCGTGTTTGAACTGGTTCACACTCACCGCTGTATCCCGCACTTGCTCACTAAACAATATGCTCACGTGGCGTTGCACATGATTACAACTCCAAGGCCATGTAAGACACTTTGACCTCCCTCATGCGCTTGTGTCGAGAGGTAGCATGCCCCAAAGGAAGCCGGCCATTTGCCACGTGCATGCCGCCATGGTACGCCTCACAAGTTATTATTGACCTGCGCCAATCTCCCAGACAGGCCACGTTTCACTTCAAGTTGGCGCTCACGCCTCCAGTGTGCCCCCCCACGCACACACGCGCTGCAGTGCACATCCAATTTGAAGGCGCAACGCACCTGCGCCTGCGCGAATATCAGCGCGCTATGTTTCACAGTATGCCTACCTCCCCGCCTTCATGTGCCCGCTCTGCAGGTTGAGAACGACGCCCGCGACCGCGTCGGTGATGAGCTACTGGCGGGCCCCGCGCTGAGCCGTGTGGTAAGCCCCAACCCTACTTATTTGCATTGCGCCGTGTTCTTAAAAGCCTAGCACTAATGGTTGCCCTGACGCGACGGCAGTAGCATTTTGTTGCGAGCGTAGAGTCGGTGACCAAACAGCGCGTGTCGTTCAGGCCGGAAAGCTCGGCTCTAGCTACAGCCTGTTTCACAACAGCAGTACATTTAGCGGGGTCATTTGAGCGGTTTGTGCTGACCAGATATGCTGCCTGCCTGCCTGTAGGCGATCAAGTGCATCGGTGCTCAGTGCGTGGCATGTCACTACCAGAAGCGGGACAGATGCGAATGCGCGGCGCTCTATATCTTCAATGTGGTCCACCAAGTAGTGAAGCTGGCAGAAAGCATGAAAGAGCCACGCCATGTTCAAGCAAATACATACTTCAACCTTGAAGTCGGCGTGCATGTGTAGGTGACATGCCGTCCAGCGTGCTAACTACTTCAGCCTTGAAGTGGAAGCGAGTGACATGGCGCACAGAGCATTTGCACAGTCTTGCGGCCCATCACAAACTGCCACAAATACGGCAACAGTTATGACCCCTGTGGCACACTCCAAATTTACATGTCTGCCTCAATGACCATTGGCAAAGACGTGTCACAATCATCGGTAAAGACGCGTCACGAAATGCTGCAGCTGCGTCACCCCCTGAACACCCCCCTTGTCCCCCCCTTCCCCCTCTGCTCCCCCCCCTCCCCGCAGCCGCCCTCCATCGCTGACACAACGGGCCCATCAGCGTCGGCAGCGCTGCAGCAGCGCTCAAGGGCATCAAGGCAGGCGGCGCCAGCGCAGGGGCGACCCGCGCGAAGCCGGTCGCCGGAGACCACCGACCGCGACTGAGCGCTGCTGCCTGCCCCACCCTCCCCCCACCCCTCTCCGCTACAGCACCGCTAGGGGAGAGGGGAGGGGATTCGTGTTGTAATTTAGAGAGGGGGGAATCCGCGGAGTCATGGCCGCCACCTACGTGTGAACGCTGCGGCGAGTTCTTAAGGGCCGCTGCCCCTGCCGGTGCCCCACAGCTGAGGCTGAATATCCAGGGGATGGGCTTCTGTTAGCAGCGCCAGCCGCCCCCCCCCGCCTCTGTCTGAGCCATGCGTGTACCGCCAGGGGGGTGTAGGTGCCAGCCTCTTGCGTATAACGCCGCTGGCCCTTCCCCCCATACTGGCCAGCACCAGATTTGCTGTGCCCAGCCTACTGGGAGTTCGTATGACAAAGCGGGCACAACTCTGAGCGACTTGGCCCCTATGTCTGCTCCCAGTAGCTGACTTAGAAATAACCTGGGCTGTGTGAGATTGTGAGTCTTGCTGCACCAGATGCAGGGGCCATCTGCGCACGCCCCCCCCTTGTGGCTGAGCGTTGCTGCAATCCCCTGCCCGCTTCCAACTTCCCGTGACATTCGAGCTGTGTAAGGCGTTATTACGGAATGCGGCCGCGGACCGCCCAGCGGCCGCCTGCCATGTTTAGCGATTGGCGTCATGTTGCAGAAGTTGTTGGTTTTCAGTAGTAGTTTTCCTCAATGCGTATCGTCCTGAGCGTTTGGACACTGTGGCGAGTATCGAGTGTATGTGTGGAGTAGTGTTCCTGAGGCCTGGGCTTGTGCGGCTACTTCCTCGTAACTGCCTTGCCGTAAATACTACCTTTGCGCCTGTGAGTTGGAGTGTAAATTTGTCTGCTAGTGTGCTGCAACCTGCTTTTTGTTGAGACTACATACTCATACATATACACGCCAACTAGGGTGCGAAATTGCCTGTGAGTGTATGCCTGCTGTGGGTTGCAAGGGCTGTGGGTATTTGTACTTCTTATTCATTCTCACTTGGGGCGCGCAAAAAGCCCAGACGGTGGATGTCCAGCTTGCTACCAGAATCTACATGCATCTTGTGTGCACATTGATAGTGCCTCGATGCGCATTGACGATCACTTCTAAACGACGGTGCCAAGTGTGTGTGTAATTCATGGCATCCTCACATGCAGGTAATGAGACAGCAATTCAACAGTGCCGCCCGGCATACATGGCAGAAGTGACTACTTGGCCGCCGACTGAGCATTTGCTCTGCGTCATACGACTACTTCAGGGTGCTAGCGACTGCCAAAGCAAAGGCGGACGCCCACATGCACCATGTTGCGCGATATTGTAAACTGAAGTCCTGATCGCATGTGCAGTCTCGTTTGCTCATGTTTTTTGTTGGGGGGGGGGGGGGATGCCTCTTGCATGGCACATTGCACAAGCCGCACCAGGACCACAGAACACCTGTATGCGTGGCAGCAATGCTGCATGTACCGCTTTGAAGGGTCTGTGCTGGCAAGATGCGTACTCTGGGGCTGAGTGTTCCGCCAAACCATAGCAAATTCAAGTACCCAATTCCAGTGCAACCTGAATCTTGACTCAGTTCAACAGCGCACACCGTCTTGACCAATGAAGTGAATGCTGCTGCGGAGAGAGAGAGATTGCGTACTGGCGCAAGCAGGCAACAGAGCAATGCACATGCATGCGCGCAAAGAGGGGAGTCACACACGGTGTTGCCTGCAATCTCTTGTCACCGCAGCTCTTTCACCGCATGCTCTTGGCAGAATTCTGGAAAATCAGCATGACACACAACGTGCAATGGGTGCAGCTCTTCTGAATCATTGAAAGAGCGCGACACCGGCAACCAGTCCGAACAGCACAAGCAGAAGACAAGCACAGTATCCGCACCAGAATGTAAAACGCAGTTGCTCATTACCCGTTGTCAAGTTAGAAAGTACCGTGGCACTTGGCTTGTCCTTACACAGGGCCACCACCACATCTCACTGGTGTTGCCTTCTCACCGCTGCTGTAGCCCTTGCTGCGCGCGCACCACTGCATACTGCCCGTGAGTGCGCCCTCCCAAGTCTCTGCCATAGCCGAGAGATAAGCAGTGCTCAAGCTCTACTGTATCCCTTTTTCCCCCGTTTCCCCTCGGTAAATGCTACAGCTATGATCATGGTCTACCGGCACTGCGCATGCTGCTTTCGCCCTTCTAAACTCTACATGAGCCACCACGGCGCTAGGGCACCAGAGGGGCACTCCGCAAGCCCCAAGTGCAACCCCCTTTCCTCGTTGTTGAACCCTGATCTTCAAGTTGACGCTCCCGCGCCGCTGGAGCCAGATGCCACCACGGCAACCTCAGGTGTCCTCCGAAATTGACGTAGTTTGCGGTAGCTCCTTTAATGAACGACGGCAGTTGCGAACGGCGAGCGCTGCCTTGAAGTGCAAAGGCCGCCCATCTTCAACTTGAAGTTGAACTCGCCGGAGCAGGCCCCTATACCAGGCAGTACGGCACGCTGTTGCTGTACCTGATATCGCTGGAGGGGCACGCGCCGTTGCCGCTCCTGAGCATGACGCACACGGGAGTGGTGCCGTTGCTGTACGCGATGCTGTCGGGAGGACACAGCGCCGTCTTCTTGGGGGTCAGCACGCACACGGGGGTGCCGCCCTGGGTGTAGTAGATGTTGGATTGGGGGCTGCGGGGGAGGGAAAGCACGCGGGATTGTTGTTAGCAGTGGCAGTGAAGTTCAACTTTGAAGGGGGGGTCTAGACTGCCTCGTGGCGACGCGTGGCATATATGTATACAGGCTGCACCTCACAAAGTTTGAGTGATCACTTCATCGACTTTGTGATAACAATGCAGTGGGGTATTTGTCTACCGGTCCTTCGCAGCGGCGGGGGGACCAAGAAGTTTGCACAGCCCACAGGGCACCCGCTAGTGGTCGGTGTAGGCGGTCACTTCAATGACTTCAAGGGCGATGGTTACGCTGGCTGTAGAATTGTTGTGCAGTCGTCTTGACAGTGTCTTCACGTTTCCTTTGGTTCTTGCTCCAGTCAATGTAGCAGGCATGTCGCGGCGACAGTGACACTATTACTTACCCGGGACCCCTGAATCCACACGTCTGTCCGGCCTCAGTCTTCAACACCAGATAAATGATAAATCTCGTGTTGAAATCTGATTTATAAACCTTGTGTTGAAATCTGATACATCTTGTGTTGAAATTTGAGGACGGACAGACGTGTTGATTCGAATGATTCATGTGGTTGTTGAGATTTGCTGATGCGCGCTGAACATACAGTCAAGCCCACCTCATAAGGAGAGCGCCTGTGTGCGCCAGAGGGCAATGTTATGATGCAATGCCTGCGCGCACTTTTTCGGCCTCGACAACAAGGCTCTGTTGAACTTAGAGTTGGGGTCAGAGGGGGGCAAATTCTGAACTTCAAAATTTTGCCGATCAGTGAGCAACCAAACAGAGAGCAGGGTTGTTCTGTGCAGATGCATGCCCTGTTCCTCTGAAGTGTGAAGTTAATCCTTGAAGTTTGTTCGAACTTTGGTTCGCGCGTGGTTGCACCTGCGAGAAATGCGGCTGACCCGCTGTCCAGGTCCCAGCAAGCGCTGCGGGTGTTGGCGTGGCAGGACGATGGCATGCGGGCTGTCCGCACAAACGAGCTAGCCAGAGGGGCAGCTGTCCTGGACATTTTTGTGGTCAACATCGACATCCAGAGCAACACCACCGGGCACACGTTCGTGCACGCCCCATCCATGGAGGCGGCAAGCACCGCCACAAACAGACTGTTTGAGTCGATGACTGGTGTCACATGCCTCGCCGTCGTCATTTCTGACGCGACCGGTCCAGACACCTGGATCCGGTCTCTGGAGATCCGTCGTGTTGGTTTCGGCTTCGAGGGAGTGCTGTTCAGGTGCCATTGAAGAGCATGGTGCCTCAAGATTACAAGATTGCCATGATCAAGAGAAAACTCTCCAACGACCCTTACCAGATCTTCTTGGTCGAGTTCGACGTGGAGGTGTACTGAAGGCAGATGGCCTTGCCTGCGAGAAGATGATGCGCCGAACAAGGGTACTTGATCGTGAAACAGTGCTTTGCTTGTGTTCGACGAAGATTTCAGTGAGGCTCACCAACGCATCTCACGTTACCGTCTCGGCTTTCAGGCTCAGCCGGGCCTAGCATAACAGCGCACGCATCACATGCAAGCGCCGCCAGCCATTCTGTAGTCCCGCAGTCCGTGTGCACAAGTGGTGCGAGTTATGACAAAGGGCAAACATGAAGTTCTCAAGGTGTATGCTGCGGGCTCTCGAGGGCGTAAGGCACGGCCACGGCTGTCTTACCTGATGAATCATACACCACCTGCGATGCACTGCAAGGATCGACACACACTTGCTGCCCGCCAGCTTGATACACCTTTGTGGTGCACGTGCCATGCACGCCCACCAGCGTCACTGCCAAGGCGAGCAGCGCGACACGGAAGCTCATCATGATCTGCGTTGCGCTCTTGCACTCTTGCCTGCCTCGTAAGAATGAATGCGAGGGGAGCGGGTTGGAATGGGGGGAGGGGGGGGAGCAGAATTTTTCAATTTTGGCGAAGAGAAACTTGAACTTGATATGAGGAAGGTTTGAGGTTGTCAAGCTGTGGACGAATGGACAAATTGGATGGCACTGAGTACAGATCACACTCAATATCTCATGCTGCTTTGAAAAACCTGCTTGGTGTCAGACCTCTCAAATCATCTGCTGCGCTGGGTCATACGCGTGGCGTTGCCATTTCCTGTACGATGTATGGCTCTGTCTGTCTGCCTCAGCATACAACAAATATCCTACCTGAGATCGCGAAGGCTATGCTCGAGGTTGGCAAGTGCGATGATTGAGGTGAAGTACTGGAAAAACTTCAACTTCTGACATGCCATATGTTTTTCCCGCAGAGGCACAAGGAGACAACGGCGCGATGTGCTTGCGCATATGCCCGGCAACACGACTTCAAACGCCACGCCACAATCCGCACGAGCATAGCTCTCAAGGAGGCGGAGGCAAATGCACGCGGTCGATAGCGGCGCACACGCGGCGGAGACTGCGACATTGAGGAGGCGCACACGCTGCCGTCGCCACTTCACCGCCTTCATGGGCGCATTTGCCAACTTCGAAAAGTGAATTCCAAAGGCAGAGCTCAGAGCAGGCTCCGCTTGGCCGTCGCGTGCTGCATCACGCTGGCTCTTACCTTGCGCTCTTCGAAGACGTCATTGCCGGGGCACGGGCGCGACCAGCATAACTGTCGTCTCCTGGGCTTCAGCTTGAGAGATCCAAGCGCAGGTAGCTGTGTCGCTGGCGCCACGCGCAGACCTTCTACCTATATCGACGGCGCTCCTGCGGCACCGACGTACTTCAAGATCATCTTCATCAGCTCTTGAACATGGTAGCCCAAGTGTTGGCATTGATCAACCAGCAGAGTTCATGTTCATCTTACCTGCATGAGGAGATGTTGAAGGTGCAAACAGGCACTGTGCTGCCGGCAGCAGCAAGGCAAGCGCCAAGTCGCGATAGAGTCCAAGCATCATTGGAATGTGACAAAGCAGCAGATGCCATAGGTGCAGCACAGCATGTGCGGGATCATGGGGATGTCCATTTTTAATCATGAACTCGCGCAACGGATGGCCATTTATTAGGCATTTCCAGTCCTGCGCCAAAGCGCGAAACCCAGCTGACGCAGCCGCGAACCTGCAACATACGCTGCCTGCGGGGATCAAAACATGACCGCACACAACTTCAACAACTTGAAGCTGAATCCGTCGTGTTCGTAGAGCCCATACGGAGCACTCTGCAGCTGCACGTCCTGCCATAGAAGCTGTTGCTTTCCGTGCTGATCACCGAGTGCAGCGGCCGATGATTGGTTGCAGCAGTCAGAGGATGTTGAGGAGCAGTGCTGACCAGAGCAGGTGGCCTCTCTGACGGAAACTCTTTTAAGACAATAACCCTAGGCGCAGCGCCGAGGCAACAGCGTTCAGCTTGGGACAACGACAGCACCAGAGTTTCTGATGGGCAGCTACGGGGTGCTCAAACAAAGAGTGGCACCAGAAGTGGTGCGCGCGAACTGGTTGAGGAAGACTCGGAGTCAGACTCTGGACTTAAGGGCGACGTGGAGTCAGACTCTGACCTCAAAGCGGCAGCAGCCGTGACCGTCGCGCGCAGCGCGTGGCGCCGCCACTGCAAATGGCAGCGCTCGCTACTGCCGAAGGCTCCGCTGTCGTGGGCACAGCGTGCTCGTGACGCCCGATTGGCGACTGGTCCAAAGGCTGCAGTGGCAGTGCTCAACAGCACTCAGAGGACGCCTTCGCCGGGGCTGTTCATGTTGTTATTCCTTTGACTGTCAAGGCGGAGCGAAGGGTAAGGGTTGAGGTTAGTGGCAGGCGATGTGGTCAGCCGAGTGCAATGGAAACGAAGGAGATCAGCGCTGGCATATGCTTAGCCTGTTGCGACGTGTTGCGTAGGTGATACGGGACTAACATGTGCAAAGACTTTGCAGTCACCAGTTGCAGGTCCCAACAAATGCTGTAAGCAGTGAGAGTTTGTCAACATCACATTGGTCTGCATGTTTCTCTCAGCTTCAGCATCAGAGTGGGCAAGCAGGCTGAACATGATCATGCATGCTTCGACGTATATGCCATCATTAACTTATGTTTGACTTTGTGCAGGTGCACATTTGCACTTCTTCGAGCCATCAGCACGAACAAATTACACGCATCGATTTTGAAGCACACATCAAGATGCGTATTGCGACAAATGCGAGAACTTACGGACATGCGAATCAGAGCGTGGTGCTGCAGTGCAGGCTGGTAGGTATTCATCAAGGCAGAGTAGGAGTTGTTTGAGACACGAGTTTAGCAATAAGGCAGCAATGCGTGCTGAGAACTGAGGCAGCAGCAGCAACGTACGTGGGGCACCTGGCCGCCTCTCTGTTGTTCGCGTTCTTCAAAACACGACTTTAGACAAGCGCTGAGGCAGCAGCAATGCATATAGAGCACTGAGGCAGGCGCGGCAACATACCCTCTTGTTGGCGTTGCCTGCGGCACTAATTTAGATGAGTGCTGAAGCAGCAGCTTGTTAGCACTGATGCAGCAGCAGCAGCAATGTACATGGCGCACCTACCTGCCTCCCTCTTGTTAGCATTGTTTCATACTTCGAGGTTGAGTACTTGACACAGGCAGCAGCGCATACTGAGCACTGAGGCAACAGAATCCCTCCAGTCGGCCTTGAGACATTAATTAGATGAGCGCTGAGGCAATGCCTGGTGAGCACTGAGGCAGCAGCAGCAGCAGCAGCAGCAGCAGCAGCAATAACGTACGTGGCGCGCCTGGCGGCCTCCCTGTTGGCGTTGTTCTCGTCCGTGCCGTCGGCGCTGTCGTTGCCGCGTAGAGGCGCAGTCTGCACCACGTGGCCGCCCGTGACTGCAGCAGCACCGCAAAGGCGAGTCACAAATTTGAGTCGTCAATAGAGTCGCAAAATGACTCAGAGTAGGGTGAGAGTCGTTGCCGCGCAGGGGCGCAGTCTGCACCACATGGCCGCCCGTGACTGCAGCAGCATCGCACGACAGAGTCACAAATCAGGGTCAGAAGAGTGCGTGGGCGAATGCACACCAATGACATCAGCGCCGGAGATCACCGACTTCAACCTATCCTGCATCGGACGCACGTTATCACCATATGAACAAAGCCAGCTTACTCAGATCATGAGTCAGATGCAACTTCATGTACAAACCTCAACATATCCATGTGGCGACAACAAGAACCAATGCTCAGCTCACCCAAATGCTGCAGCAGGGGCAGGACCCTTGTCACCGCGGCCAGCGTCAGCCCACCATGCTTTGACAGGTCAATGCCAACGCCCCCCCTCTGAGAGCACTCAAACAGCTTCAACTTCAACTACTTCTGCCTCGCAAAACAATGGCAATCACCAGTTTGAGCAAAGGCGAGCTCACCCAGATGCTGCAGCACAGGAGGCACCCCCGTCACCGCAGCCAGCGTCAGCCCGCCGTGCTTCGACAGGTCCATGCCTACGTCTTCAATGTCCGTGGTCACGCTTACTTCATCAAACTTCAAGATAAACTTCGAGTGCATGAAAGCTCAGCTCACCCAGGTGCAGCAGCACTGGAGGCACCCCCGTCACTGCGGCCAGCGTGTGCCCGCTGTGCTTGGACAGGTCCATGCCAATGTCCCCCCCTCAGAGCATTCTAACAATTTCAACTTCAACTACTTATGCCTTGCGTACGATGGCAATCGCCAATTTGAGCAAAGGCGGGCTTACCCAGATGCTGCAGCACTGGCGGCACCCCCGTCACGGCTGCCAGCGTCAGCCCGCCGTGCTTAGAAAGGTCCATGCCTACGTCTTCAATGTCCGTGGTGAGGCGCAGGCCCACGGTGACTTTTGCCACAAAGAAGGTGGCAGCGACCAGCGTACCGACCCAGCACACGATCACCACCAGGAAGGCCAGCTGCGCGCCGAGCTGCAAAGGAGGGGGGGGGGGGGATGTGACGGTGGAAACTTCAAGTTCAACTTCAACAACTTGTTGAGCGCGCGAGCGCGAGAGGAGAGACGCTAAGTGAACCGATAACATCAGTACAGCCAGGAATGCTAGCTTCGGCGCACGACGTTGTTGCATTGACATCTTCAACTGTCAAGCACGGGAGCGTAGCAGTGCACTTCATGCGAATGAGGTCAAGTTCAACACGAGTCCTAGCTGCAACATGAGGCGTTGAAAGTTCAACTTGTCAAACACGCGAGCGTGCGAGACGACAGTCTGTATGAGCTCAGGACCACATCACTGCACTACCAGCTGCAGCACAGAAGCGGAAGTAATAGTTGAACCTGTGAACTTGACTGTTGGACATGAGGGAGCACGCAAGCAAGTGAAGTTGCGGTGAAGGGCGACCGAGGTGAAGTTCAAACAAGGATCGTCCACACGAGCATGCAAGCGGAGAGAAGATGACGGCGTCAGATGCTGCTGGTCACTAACATGAGGGCACGAAATACAAGAAGCCTTGCTGGATGCCGTCCACTGTGATACCGAAGGGCAGGCGAGCGACTCACGAGTCCTTTGAGAATGAATAAGGTCACGAGTCGTGAGCACGGAGCGCTCACCCTGATGCGCCGGCAAAAGAGGGCTGCGCCAGTGTGGTGATGCTCAGAGATCCGAAATCAAACCTCAAGGACGGTGAGTGCCAATGGGGCTCACAGAACGACAAGAACTGAAGAGGGCATACTTCCAGAACGGTGATGCACCTTGTCGTCGCTGCGTCGTCCATGAAAATGCACGAGTACTCAAAGCTATACTTCAAGTGCGACGCACCTGGTGTTGGCCCAAGGTCAGGATTCAGGTAGTGTTAAGACCAGGTAGGATTTGACGCACTGCTTTGTAGAAGCACGATGACGCGCCCGAATGCAGCTGTAGTTCGAGCACATTAATTTGCGTCTGCGAAGTCAACTTCAAGCGCGGCGACGCACCTGCTCGCCGCTGCAGCCGCAGTAAGCCCCGCAGCATGCCTCATCACGACATGCAACACTGCAGTTTTATGAGTGCAGTGGTGCAGCCGATCGCTTCTGCACTTGCGACGTGAATCTAAAAACTTCAAGCTCGACAACACACCTTTGCGAGCCCCGCAGCACGTTTGATCCCGGCCGCTGAGCACGCCTTGGGCCCCCCGCCTGCTTCCTGATTTATGATACACAAAGGGAATATGCCCTACTTCAAGCGCCGTGACAAACTTCAAGCGCGGTGACGCACCCTGGTCGCCGCTGCACCCGTAGAACGCCCCGCAGCACGTCTGTTCGCGTCCGCCGAGCACGTCGAAGCCCCCCACCCCCCCCCCCCTTGGCAGGGGCACGAAGGCTTGAACTTGACATACTTGAAGCGCAGTAGCGCACCTGATCGCCGCTGCAGCCATAGAAAGCCCCGCAGCACGTCTGTTCGCGCCCTCCGATCACGCCGTAGGCCCCCTGGTACAGCTCGCCGGTGGCAAACAGGCCCGGCGCTATGAGCCCCCATGCACCCGCGCACAGATGCACCGGCGATGCGTTTACAACGTCGTCGACTTGAATCTTCACCAGCAGGCGCGCGCTGCGGAAAACACGGAGCCGGAGCAACACAGATAAGCGTGTGTGCTGCGGACGAGTACTGGTTTGGAGAGTGACAGAACCGGCGCGGGAGCTTCGTCCTCAGGGCAAACGGGAGCCCTGACGATGAGGCCTGTGATCCGGCATTGGAGCAAATTGTCCGCTTCCCACTTCGCCGGCAGGCGCGCGATGCGGAGCGCGCTGAAAAGGAAAGCACGAGGCATGGACAACTGGTTGTGGGGTCGGGGTTCGCAACCACGTTGAGCGCTAAATGAAAACAAATCAAAAGATCGTAGAGCTCTAGGTGACAAGGGATGGTTAGCCGCAAGTGCCTGCCACCAGTAACCATGGTCGCCGCTGCTGCAGCAGTTGGCCACGAGTCAAACAGTACCACCGTATCCACCAGTCAAAAAGACTTCTGTGTGCAAGCTTTTAGCGCTCGAGGCATGGGTGTTCAGTATTGAAAAGGTCTCACGTGTTCGGTAGGCCAGCTCCAGCCGGCAGCCAACACAGAGGTTCAGCAGCTAAATATGTGTTACGAGAGTCACTGGAGGCGAATGCGCGGCGGCCGCACACATGCGCGCGTAGGGTTAGGGTTAGGGTTAACCCTAACTGGTTAGGGTCAGGTTAACCCTAACCCTAACCCTAACCATTCTCAGCCCTCACCCACACACCGGTTCACACAAGCACCTCAGGGGCTCATCCACAGCCCAGGGGGCTGCAACGCGGCCGGCGACGACGCTCGCGCCATCTTAACCTAACCCTAAACCTAACCCTAACACTAACCCAAACCCTAAGCTCCAGTGCCGCCATGACCGCTTGGCGCAGACCGCGCACAAAGCGCAAGGGACAGCAGTCGCGCTGGCCTTTCTGAGCGCACTTATTGAAGTTGACGCACACGAAACTGCAACAATCACACACTCATACCGCGCAGAGTGCATACACACCCGAAGAAGTAGCACAGCGCCGCAATGAAGCCGATGACAAACGCGCCCTCCGGCTCCACCACCGCTGCGCCCGCGGCTATCGCCACCAGCCCGCTGAGGATGCCGTTGTTGGCCGCCTCCATCGACAGCACCGTGTCGAGCAGCTGCGACAGGATCACGCACGTAAGGCAGCTGCGCGCGCGCACGGGGGGGGGGGAGGGGGGGGAGCGGAGAAAGCGGATTAACGTCATCAGGTCACATGCACACATGACGAATGATGACGATTATGACGTGAACTGTCGAGGAGCTGCGACAGGATCACATATGTAAGGCAGCTGCGCAAGGGGGCGCGTGGGGGGGAGGGGGAGGGGACAGCGGAGAAAGCGTCCTCGGCTCACATGAACACGTCACCAGCTTGGCAAGTGAGGGCGATGACGATGTTGATGTCGCCGAGTAAACCCTAGCCCTGACCGTAACCCTGAGTAACTGCACACCGTGCTGAGCAGCTGCCACACTTATCTTAACCGCGAGACTCGGACAACCGTTACGAGAGCAGCGCTTCTGGCTTTGACCCGAATCCGAAACAAAATCATGAGTACTTGAGTACATGAGTATCCGAGTACCTTCCGCTTGGTCACTTGTAGACGACGCCATGCCTGCTGCTGAGCATCATCATCCCCCGCAACACATGGCGGCGGCCCTATGGAGAAAGCCCGAAACAGCTTCTGCTCTGGTGCCCGCGTTGACTTCAGCCCGGAGCTATGAATGCACATGGACGGACCTAGTGCCCGCTAAAGCGGACGCGGTGACTTTAACGCACATGGACCTAGTGCCGCCTGAATGGCCGCAATGACACCAACGAAGAGCTATGTATGCGCATGGACAAACCTGGTGCCCGCAGCAATGGCGACATTGACCATGGCCGCACCGCAGCAATCCTGCTACAAACCACTTTGTGGCGTTAAGTAAGACTGCGGCCAGGAGCAATGTATGCGCA
Organism: Tribonema minus; assembly: GCA_017506865.1. Taxonomy (NCBI): domain Eukaryota; class Xanthophyceae; order Tribonematales; family Tribonemataceae; genus Tribonema; species Tribonema minus. Next base: position 649,723 of record JAFCMP010000536.1, on the reverse strand, counting down.
TGGACAGACCTGATGCTTGCTGCCATGGCGACGTTGACAATGGCACGCGCCGCAGCCAAAACTGCCATTTTACCGCGCCTTTGAGTCACCAACGTTAGTACATTCAAACCCCTACATGACATTAAGTAAGAATGCGTCCAAGACCTATGCATGCGCATCAACAATTAAGAGACCTGGTGCCCGCAGCAATGGCGGCATTGACCATGGTGCGCACCGCGATCAGCGAGTCCCCCCCCGAAGGTGTAGCCAATGCCTATGGACCCCACCATGCCAGACCACCCGAACCCAATCCTGCCACACGATGTCAGTAAACTACTTGTTTTAAACGACCCTATTGTAGCAAGTAAAGTAAGTAAGACTGCCGACAGTAACACTAAACAGACCTGGTGCCCGCTGCAATGGCGGCGTTGACCATGGCGCGCGCTGCGACTAGAGAGTCCCCCCCCGATGTGTAGCCAAAGCCGATTGAGCCCACCATGCCGAACCACCCAAACCACAGGATGAGCGTGCCGAGCGTCTGGTAGACCCAGCTCGCCTGCAGCAACAACAACCGATGGAAATGTCAGAACAGTTGTTTGTTTTCATGTGTTCATCTCTTGCTTTACTTACCAAACCACCCAAACCACAGGATGAGAGTGCCAAGCGTCTGGTACACCCAACTGGCCTGCAGCAATAAGGACAGATGGATATGCCAGAACAGCTGTTTGCTTTCATGTGTTTGTGCTCTTCCTTTACTTGAAGCGACATATACTGCCCCCCCACCCCGTGTGACGATGAGCAGCATTCCGGTACGTACTTCTATACATGATGTGAATCATGATGAGAGTGCCAAGCGCCTGGTACACCCAGCTGGCCTGCGGTGATAATGTGATAGACTCAGCTGACCTGAAATGAGGACAAATGATAACCTGACCTGAAATGAGGACAAATGCTCACACGGCAATTAGCCACGTATTTAACACTACTAGTGGCAGTATCGCTGGCCTGCAGCAACAATAACCGATGACCATGTGGTGGTTGGCAACGCTGATGGAGCGTGACGCTCCACATGCGAACGCAATGCCGCCTGACCACTACTGATATCACGAGTGCAGATGTATAGTCTATACATACCTAGTTGCTTACAAGTAGATATATATGGTGGCACTGTGTGGCTAATGACTGCAGCAGCGGCGACCACGGTTATTGGTGGAAGGCACTTGCAGCTAACCATCCCTTGTCACCTAGAGCCCAACAATCTTTTTGATTCGTTTTTCATGTACTTCGAAGTATATGTGTATCTTTGAAGAAGTGACACGTTTTTGGCACCTTGGGCATCTCTCGCGTGATACCCTCAAAGAACACGCCGCTTGATCACTACTGATATCACAAGAGCAGGAGCCCTGCCGCCCTGACGGAGCGTGACGCTCCACATCCAAACGCGACAACGACTCATCACCACTGATATCACGAGTGCAGCTATTGATGTGATGAAAACATATTTTTTTCTTCGAAGGAACTGACACGTGTCATCGCACCTTGGGCATCACCTGCCGCAGTGATGGCGCGCGACGCTGCACAACTGATTACCACTGAATTTAACGAGAGCGCTCATATATTGTATAACGAGAGCGGGACGACAGCGATCATCCTGTGGCTGACATCACGAGAGTGCATAGTTCGAGGTATATAATTACAACGAACTGGCACGTGTTGTTCGCACCTTGGGCATCTCGCGCGCGATGCCCTCGATGAAGCGGCCGTGCCGGCTGCCGAGCATCGCCGCGCCGACGAGCGCTGCCATCCCCGCAGACACGTGCACGACGCCCTGTTGCGCGCAGATGTCGACAGCGGCGTGCAGAAAGCATCGCAGACATCGCACCATCAAGGCCAGAGCGCAGAGAATACGACAGCAGCTGCAAAGGCGGTCAGTTACTGTCAGTTATGTCAGTAGCTGTTAATCGCCGCGCCGACGAGCGCTGCCATCCCCGCAGACACGTGCACGACGCCCTAAGGTTAGGGTTGGGGGGGGGGCACGCTTCAGCACGTATCGCACCATTAAGGCCGGCGCGCAGAGAATACAGCAGCGCCTGCAAAAGGTGGTCAAGTTACTAGCGATATCACTATCAATTACTGCTGTTTGTAGTTACTGCTCTTGCGCTGCGATCGCCACGCCGACGAGCGCTGCCATCCCCGCAGAAACGTGCACGACGCCCTGTCGCATGCATAGCGTTGGGGCTAGGGTTAGGGAACATGCGCAGACCGCGCCGCAGACGTGGCGATCTAAGGCCTGGGTGCAGAGACAGGGCAATTTCAGGCCAGCACGCAGAGGAACCGGCAGCAGCTGCAAAGGCAGTCAGTTACTGTCAGTTACTGCTGCTTGAGCGCTGCCATCATCGCGGACGTGCACCACGCCCTAAGGTTAGGGTTAGGGGTAGGGTCAGGCGGCACGAAACAAGGCATCACAGACATGGCAATGTAAGGTCGGCGCGCAGAGAATCCAGCGGAGCCGGTCAGTTACTACCTCGAAGCATCAGTTTCACTATCAGTTAGTGCTGCTCGCAGTACAAATTTTGCGCTGCCATCCCCGACACGTGCACGACGCCTTAAGGTTAAGGTTAGGGGGGAGCATGCAGCAAGCAAGCGGCGTCAATGCGGCGCGCAGAGGGAGCGGCAGCAGCTGCAAAGGCCGTCAGGTACTGCTTCTGTTCACTTGGTAGGGCACTTTGATCAAACAATGAGCGTGCTGCGCCTGCCGCTGAGCGCTGCTGCAGCGACGAGCGCTGACGCATGCTTGGCAGCCTGCCGTACGGGGGTGCCAGACAGCTTCCAAAGAGCCAGCAGCGCCAAGGCTCCCAGCCTCAGCTTGCACGGGCGGTAACAGACGGCTCTCCGGTGCGCAGCGCAAATGAGTGTAACCTGTGTGAGAGCTTGCGGACACGAAAGCCTAACCCTGACCCTAACCCTAGCCCTCATTCCAACCCAGAGGGCAGTGCGCAGGATGCGCCGAGCAAACAAGGAGGCGGTTACAGCTGCTGCTCTTGAATGCGCGCAGCTGTTGAGGCCAGCCTGTACCGCCGCTGTGCAGGTCGTCCGATGAAACTTGACGCCGCTGCTTCTGCACACAGACGCTTCACACAACTACAACCAATGAAACTCAACATGTTCTGCAAACGGACGCTTCAGGCGGTGACGTGCCGCTGCGCTAGAGTACGTGTTCGCCACAGCCCATTCAATGGCGTTAGCGTTGTCACCCTCGCAGTTTTGTTGTGCTGATATGCCCTGTGCGACGTGACGGTACCGCTCCAGCAAGAGGTACAACGACAACCAAACGGGATTGCTGCGCCTCATCTGCAAAAAAAGGGTGTCACTTGAAGTACACCTTGAGGTACAGTGCGAAATGATATACTGCTCCAGCACGAAGTACAACGACAACCAAAACCAAGTTGCTACAACTCGCCAGCTTAGGCGTCACTTGAATGCAGTGTGAAACACGGCGGCAAAACCACCTCTCTCTGACCCTGACCCTAACACTAAACCTCGCTGAGAACATCCACAAAAAAGGTTTCATCTGGAGCACGACGTTGGTAGAGGTGTAAGTTCAATTTGAAGTACAGGAGGTGACGCACCGATCCGGCGTGGTCGATGACGCCGCAGTTTGACAGCAGGTCGTCCGAGGCGCTCAGGTACGGGCTGCGGCAGTAACGCGGAGAATAAACGCGATAGGGCAGTAGTGAGCGGCGCGCTGAGGGCTGGCAGACAGCCATAGATTGTGGCAGTTGGGGACGCAACAGTGCAGTCAAGTGCATGGGAACACCACCAAGTAATGTACATTCTCACACATGCATGCCGACAGCTGCCACAACACCACAAATCATGTGCATTGACATTCATACATGCACATAGATGCCATGCGCTTTCGTAGTATTTTTTACAGACAACCGCGTGTGTTTTTTCTAGGTTCACTACAGTGCAAGAGGACCGCAGAATAATTTCTAGTCCATCCTCGGCATGTGGAACCATCACTGCCCACCAAATTGTGCGCAGACACAGCGCAGAGAAGCGAACTTCACCACGCCAACGCCTGAGCATTGAGGACAACACTACTTCACCCAACCCTGACTCTGAAGCTACATAATCCTTCCACCAATGGGTGACTATGATAACTTTAAGTTGATTTCACCGCGCCAATATGCACCGGGCCAGCTTTGCTTCACCTCACCCTAAACCCTGCCCTTCCACCAAGATAGACAACAACTTCAACACACCTGGCCCAGCCATCTCGCTCAGCTTCGCTACAGACATCAATCAAACGCTTCCACCATGGGTTATGGTGACAAATTGTCAACTTCAACTTCAACTCACCTCGCCCAACCGTCCATGCTCCATGCCCAGTAGACCACCACGGGGTAGATAAAGCCCAGGAACACCTGAAGACCGACAGAGCACAAGTGCAACACTATTATGTTCACTGGACGGCACACACATGCACAATGCGCTAGGGGGGGAGGCGGTCGTACAGGCGAGGTGATGGGCCAGTCAGAGTCAGGGTCAGAGTCGACTGCCGCTGTTGCGAGAAAGGGGCTGCTCGGGCCCTAGGGTCAGGGTTAGCATACCATGCCTACCATTCACAGGTGACATCCTACTCGCCAATGTGCCAGAATTCAATCGGGGCAACCTGGTGGGTCAGCAGAGTGGCTCTGCGTTCGTGAGCCGTGCGCTGCAGCATCTACGCCGTTGAACGTCCTTGCACAGTACACACAGCTGACACCCATTACACAGGGACAACGCGCTACATACATACACACACATACAGCGTGCGTACGCTCTCACTGCGGAATACATGGCGTAAGCAGCCCACATGATGCGCTCTGCAACGGCGCCGCTCGTGATGGTCGCCTCGAGTATGCTCACAGTACACGCACTGTACACTGAACTGGCACACCCGGTACCATCATGATGGACAACTCGCTACACGCGCGCACTTTGCGAGACACACAGCGGTGCGCACTCACCGCAGCATACATGGCGTACGCTGGACACGTGATGCGCTCCGCGACGGCGCTGCTGATCAGGTCACATCCAATACACAGTACAAGCACATTACACTGAGCCTGAGCAAGTTCACAGACGTACCTCAGAGTGTACTTTAACCGTTTAGCTTGAATTTGCCCCAAGAAGCAGCGCACTGACCGTGGAGTACATGGCATACGCAGGCCATGTGATGCGCTCCGCGACGGCACCGCTCGTGATGAACACCTCTAGTACACTTACAGTACATGCCCAGTACACTGAACTTGCACGCAGTTCACAGGGACAACGCACCAAATGCTCGCTTCCCGCGAGACAGAGCGTGCGCACTCACTCACCGCGGAATACATGGCGTACGCGGGCCACGTGATGCGCTCCGTGGCGGCGCCGCTCGTGAAGGTCACCTCGAGTACATTCACAGTACAAACACAGTACACAAAGCCTAAGCAAGTTCAAAGTGGTACATGGGAGAATACTTCAACCATTTGGCTAATAAAAAAATTGCCCCAAGAGGCGGCGCACTCACCGCAGAATACATGGCGTACGCGGGCCACGTGATGCGCTCCGCGACGGCGCCGCTGGTGATGGTCACCGTGGTTCCCGCGAACGCCCACTGCAGCAGCCACCACGCCCACCGTATCGCCAGCAGGGAGGAGGGGTCGTCGCCCCTGAACTCAGAGCCCGCTGTGCGATGGCAACGGGATGTAGTGGAGTTCCATCGCTCAGCACAAGTTGAAGTTGTAGGGGAAGTTGCAGTGCTCAGCGCAAGATGAGGTCGCGAAAGCGCCCACCAATCACATCATCATGCTTGCTGACAGCGTATAGCTCAGTACATGTTGAGGCTGAGCATCGCTGCGCACCCAAGCCTGTTCGTGCACGTGTTGTGTGCTGCTCTCTCTTTTAGGCAATATGCCCGCTCTCGCCGCAAGTCCTGCGTCTGCTCCCTTGGTCATCCACCTCTGGCAATGTGAGCAGCTGTACGCTCTCAGGACGCTCTTGTTCGATCGTGAGGAAGCACGGCAGCGCTCAATTGTGTAGTGAGTGCACTGCTAATCAACATTCTTCAAAGTGTTTCATTTTCGTAACGATTCTCGCGCCATGATCTCATGAGCCTGTCACAACGTGCGCTGCGGCAATGCTTTCGTGTGGCGGGAAAGGCTGGTGGAGAGTCGCCGCATATCACTGCCAAATGCATAGGCGTAGCAGCCTGCAGCGGCGATATCTCACTGCTTGTAGCAGTAACCTTGTGTATGCATCAGTTATTATCACTACTGTATTGTGCACTGGCAAGGCACTTTTGAGTATTGTGCATCTGGTAAAAAGTCGCCGCAGACCACAGTGAGTGAAGTGTACAGGCAAGGCCACCTATAGCGACGATGCACATTGCAAAACTGCATCGCTCTGACTCTTGCAAGGACAATTGAACGTGAGCGGGTCCTGGTATGGAGCCAGCCGTTAGACCTAGAAGCAGCTCATGTTGGCACTCATGCGCAGAAGTGCTATGATCTTCAACACCATGCTGAACTGGCATGGTTTGTGGATTGCTGGTCGCTGCCACTCACAGAGCGCAAAAAACAGCCATCACTGCCGATGAACGGTGTCAACATGAAAAGTTGGCATAACTTAAAGTTGGAGCATTCCAGTATGGTTTGTGGCAACCACAGAGCGCCAAATCGTTGCTGCTGATGGACGATACTAACACGTTCAAGTGTTCATGATTCAACTCAATTCTCAAATAATATTCCAGGATGAATCGTGGTTTGCTGATCACTGCCACTCACAGAGTGCCCAGGCGTCGCTGCCGATGAACAACACTAATGTTTACAGGTGTTGATGGTTTAACTCAATTCTCAATTAATGTTATACAAACCATTGATAAGTGTTCATGATTCAACTAAATTCAAAAACAATGTTTCGCAATGGGTGGTAGATTGCTGATCACTGCCACTCACAGAGCAAACCCGTTGCTGCCGATGGACGGTAACAACACAGAGCTGAAGCAACACAAGTTGGCATTCAGCATAATTTGTGGTTGGCTCATTGCTGCCACTCACAGAGCTCGAAGCCGTCGTTGCTGATTAACGATACAAACGTGTGAGTTGAAGTTAGTTTGCAGTTTGCTGATCACTGCCACTCACATAATGCAAACCCGTCGCTGCCGATGAACGGGTTGGAGCTGCTGTCCGAGTCCCCAAACGCAAATCCAAACCCAATGAGCCACCACACCATGCTCGCCAGCGCCGAGTCAAACACGTTGGTGATGAGCGTGTTCTGCGCGCGATACAGTTACACGGGGAGCAGGTAGGTAGGTATCATCAGAGGTTGAGCGCTGAGCATCGCTGAAGGTGTACCGGAGGTCGAGCAGCGCTGCGCCGTGCATCTGGGCGCCTTTGTCCGTCTCGCCAGGTCTTCGTGACGCAGGGCCGCTGCAGTCTGGCGTGTGCGTCAAGACAAGAGGGCGGAGCGCGTTTGCCTAATCATTCCTGAATTCTGTAGCAGGGAAGGCGTGCACAAGCTCCATGGGGGCATACGCGCTGTGGGCTGTACGACGTGGCGCGTGATAGGGTCTCCGCCCCTCAAGCGGAAGCGAATAAAGTACTGTGAACTAGTATCACAGGTTGAGCGCTGCGCGCCACCAAATGCAAAACAGTGGGGGGTGCGCGCGTGATCTGCAAGGTGCGCAGAGGTGTCCATGAGGTGTAAGTGGCGTAGAGTCCATGGGCTGCTGTTGTTTGTCGCATGTTGAAGTTCTGTTGTCTGATTTGTGTTGAAGTTTATGGCCAGCGGGGCGTCACCAACTTCAAGGCCATTGGCGGCTGCGCTCGGCGCACGCAATATCAACCAGCGTCAAGCGAAGCTGTCAGATGAGACTTTGGGGACACACTGTGACCTACGGCATCCGCTATAGCTGACACTGCATGCTCATATATACTCACACACAAGTAGCTGTGGTTTAGTGGCAGTGCCCTTCAATCAACCTCTCCACCAGTATAAGGCACAGCACTCGACTATTTTTCTTGAAGTTCCAACTTCACATCTGTGCAGAGAACTTCAATGAGCCTCTCCGCCAATGTGAAACGGGGCTCGTGCACATCCGGCTCTCCATTGTGCAATGACACTTGAATCACGTGACTTAATGCTCACCTCTGCCACAGCAGGCCAGATTTCATCGTAGTGCAATGCTGTCCATATATTTTGATGCATACACACGTGCACATTCCATTGCATATGATGATATACGCGTACATGTCTGCACCAGCACTTCTGCATGACGGTGGCGTAATGAACACACACCTTTCACCCCACTTCAACTTTGAGGCTCTCGACTGGCCACGCAATTTCTTTGCATGATGCAACACCTACTGGCACGCGGTGCCAGTCTCATGTACGCTGCTTAGCGGACAAAGTGTACAAATCCTCATACACGGATAGTTCACGTGCCACTTAAGCCTGTGTGACTTGAAGTGGGTGTTGAACATCGCGTTGGCAAAGCAGAAGTGTCTTGCTGCCAAAGCAGCGTCGTGGCCACAAGTGCCAGCTGCAGCAGCATTGATCACATCCGACCTTGTGGGACAGTGGTTTCCTGTGACTCCAGTGCCGAGTTTGAGGCAGCGATCAGAGCCTGGAGATTATACGCGACGAACGGCTTCGGAGACCCCATGTCTGCGCCAACGTGCGACAAGATTGCTGTCACCAGCTGATCAAAAGAATCATACAGCGCACCATCTCCAGACGACACCGAACCTTCCGCTCACAGTGTCAGCGCCTCCTGCTCTCCTTGGCGATGTTCAACTCTGATGCATGAACCACTTGTGAGAACATGCAGGCGATTATTGAGATGAAGCTGTCACGAAAGAGGCCTCACCTTGGTGTTTTTCAGCTGCACGCAGCCCACGTGCACCATGGCATACCCCGTTTGCATGAAGAAGGTGAGCACAGCGCCCGCCAGCAGCACCAGAGCTCTGATCGTCAAACTGTTGGCGACGACGGCTGCAGCCAGCGCATCCACGTCCACCTGCAAGTCCGCCATCGATCCACTCCCGCCTCGTGCTGCTGCTTACGCAACTATGTCAGCCTCTGGCGCGATCTCTCAACGCGGACTGTGTGTTCGGCACCGCGTCAACTGTGAAAAAATCTCCGGCTCTGGACTATTGAACAACACACGCACACGAGTCTGCCGTTAAGCCGGCTGCTATCGCCCCTCCCCCATGTCAGTCTCCGCTATCCAACCACGCAGTCCCGGACGGAAGCGCCTCGTCGCAAGCGATACAGTAGGTAATCTGTCTGTGCACCTGGTGAGTTTTCCAGGAAGTTGCCGGACTGCAGACCAAGCTCCAGACAACAGATCAGCAGAGAGCCTGCTGCACCAGCATCAGTGCAGCAACCAGTATGTGGCTGCTGGGAAGCCCAAGGTTAGCGCTGGTGCTGCTGTTTTGCTGCACCGGAGCAGTGCAGAGCCGGAGGACGCCTCCCAACAGCAGCGATGCGGCGGCAGGCGGCGGGCGAAAAACCTCGCACAAACACCATGGGCACCTACGGCACGAGCAGCACCGGCGCGCTGGAGCGGACGCCACCAAAGCAAGCGATCACCTTGTAACAAAGCTGCCTGGCCTGCAGGACGGGGCGTTGACCGCCAAGCAGTACGCAGGATACATCCCTGTCAATGGCGGCAAGCTGTTCTACTGGCTGTTTGAGAGTGCTAACAAACCAGCTCTGGATCCGCTGGTCATCTGGCTGAACGGCGGGCCAGGCTGCAGCTCCATGGACGGGTTGTTCTTGGAGAATGGGCCTCTGCAGCTGACGGGGCCTAAGAAAAAGGACTTGACAGGCAATATGTACAGGTGAGGGCTGCTGCATCTCGTATACCACCTGTCGACTGCAATTGCCATAGATTATGGCCCTGGTTCTGTATAAGTGTGACAACAAGAGCGGTGACACCATACTGGTGTGTTTGCCTGCTGAGTGCATACGGGTGAGCACATGGCATTTGTGTTGCGCTGCAGCATGGCTGAACTTCACTGGACGAGCAATACTGAATACCTTGTCTGGCCAATGTTAATGCATATGCTGCTCATTAGGATGGACACTTGCAGTGAGGATTCATATCTCACATGCTGTAGTCGTGATGAGCAGTCAGATGTGCTGGGTTCCGGTTGTGGGTATGTAGGGTTAGATTGATGAATCAGGTGCAGCAGCGACCAGCGTTGGGGAGCGAGAGTGAGCCACGATATATAATGTTCCTTACCAAAATGCTCATCATCCCTCATTAAGCGCGCCAATGTACTTTCTCAACTAGACTATCACTATTAGTAGCTACTAATGCTCACTTCAACTTGGTTGCTGGCCCATGCACCTCGCTGCAGCAGTCACCAAGCGGCCGTATGGCCGTGAACTGAGCAGCAAGCACCAGTTTCAACGACAGCTTCGTGTGATGTTTGCGGCAGCGGCAGATTGATCTGAACTTCAACATTCACCTCGCCAGTCAACACCGTGTGTACGTAGCCATCACAGTTCAAGGCGCACAGGCCTTAGTACATGGTGCCACAGCTAGATAGCGCTATCACAATGCAAGGTGAACATACATCATGCAAAGCTGCCACAGCTGGACAGTGGTCGTTTCGCACTCTTGAGGCAACGCTCAACCAGTACTGCGCGAACGCACACCACGCTGAGCGCTGCCGCGCGTGCAGCTGTTGCGCTCCCCGGCGTCGCCGCTCCTCGCCTACTGAGCCGCAACTGCCGTAACTGCTGCGCGCTTGACGCGCACGCGTCATATTCCTCGCGGCGCAGCTGGCACAACGTCGCGACCGTGCTCTACGTGGACCAGCCCGTCGGCACGGGGCTGTGCGTCACCTTAGCAGCCACTTGCGCTCATTGAGCACTTTGCGGCATGTTCCTTTTTACTACTCAAAAGCCACGTTACCAACAGCCACATTAGCATGGTCCTCTTCTCTAATGGCGCAACTGGCACAGCGCCGCGAACGTGCTCTACAGCCCGTCGGCACTGGGCTGAGCATCACCGCGGACAACACGTACACCTGAGCACTCTGAGACATGTGCATGCTGCTACACATAACAGTCCTTACACAGCCGGCAGTCCCTGACGCGCGCCCGCTGCTCTCGCAACGCAGCTGGCACAACGTCGCCAACGTGCTCTACGTTCACCAGCCCGTCGGCTCGGGACTGAGCATCACCGCAGACGACACGTACGCTCACTGAGCACTAACACGTGTGCATATCGCTTTGTAACAGTCACATGACTAGCAGCGCCACACACGGTCTTCTTCTCCAATGACGCAGCTGGCACAACGTCGCGAACGTGCTCTACGTGGACCAGCCCGTCGGCACGGGGCTGAGCATCACCGCGGACGACACGTACGCCGACAGCGAGGCGCAGGTCGACGCCAACTTCTACGCCTTCCTGCAGGGGTTCATGGCGCTGCACCCGTCGCTCGCGTCGCGCGCGCTGTACTTCACCGGAGAGTCACACGCCGGCCACTACATACCCTCCATGATCGTGTACATCCTCGACGCGAACGCGCGTGTCACCGCGGCGGCAACAGCAGATGGCGGCGGCGCGGCAGCAGCAGCGGGCGGCAGCAGCGCGGTGGTGCTCAACGTCAAGGGCGCGGCGATCGGCAACGGGTGGACGGCGCCGCGGTACCAGTACGACGTGAGCGAGTACGCGTTTGGCGCGGGGCTCGTGGCGGAGGGGCAGCTGCGCGCGCTGCAGGCGCGCGCCGCGGCGTGCCGCGCCAACATCGACAAGAAGAACTACCGCAGGTGAGGGGTGACATGCCAGAAGTTGAGGTGGGCTGGCGCAGGCGCGCGCCGCGGCGTGCCGCGCCAACAGCGACGAGAAGCGCTACTAAATGTGAGGGAGAGGAGGTGCCGCGGCAAAGTAGTACCTGAGATGTGCTTCAAGCTGCCGCGCGCGGTGACGCGCCGCGCCAACATCGACAAGGAGAGCAACCGCAGGTTGGGGGGGAGGATGAGGGGGGGGGGGGGGGGCAGGGCATTACCTGGCAACCTGGCCTCAGCCCTGGGCGCTTGTCGAAGCCAGACCTTGCAGTTCAAGTGCGGTGCGAAAGTTGGAGTACCATCTGAGAAGGTCATGGCGTTTCAGTCGCGAAGCTTGCACACCCGGCCACGGCGCACGCGTCGCAACCGTTGCCAGGGTTGCTCTGTCGTCCATTATTCAACATTGTTGATACCGGAACCCGCAACCTGAGCTTTCCTGTGGGTTGAGGGCTACGACAAGGTCACCCCGTCCCAATGCTCACCCCAATCGCCGCCGCCTATGCATGCTGGCGCTGAATGCGCCCTCCTCCCCACGCGCCTCAGCAACGTTGTGTTACGAGCTTAACGGCACCGTCGCGGAGGCCAGCGCCCTACAACGCGAACCGCTTTGGCTGCGAATAGGGTCAGCAGCACCGCGGGGTTTAAGTTACCGTTTTACGTGCCACCCCCCAGCAACGTGTGCTACGAGCTGCTCGACGCGGTCGTTGAGGCCAGCTGCAGGGGCAGCGCGCGTGCATCTACAACGTGCGCCGCTTCGACTCCGACCAGGGTTAGGAGTAGGGTTAGGGTTAGGAAAGCGGAACCTCAAGCTCACTCAGCTCACTCCCCCCGATCACTGCCCCCTCTGCACACGCCTCAGCAACGTGTGCTACGAGTTACTTGACGCGGTCGTCGAGGCCAGCATGCCGCAGGGGCAGCGCGCGTGTTCCTAGGACGTGCGGCGCTTTGACTCCGACCAGGGTTAGGAGTAGGGTTAGGGTTAGGAAACCGGAGATCTCAAGCTCACCCTGCGCACTCCCCCGTCAAATCCTCTCTCCCCGCCCATGTTTGCCACAGCAACGTGTGCTACGAGCTGCTGGACGCGGTCGTCGAGGCCAGCGGACCGCAGGGGAAGCGCGCGTGCATCTACGACGTGCGGCGCTTCGGCTACGACTTCCCGCCGGGGCGCGACGCCGTGCAGGACTACCTCAACCGCGCCGACGTGCGCGCCGCGCTGCACGTCGCGGACGACCCCGCGCAGTTCAAGGAGTGCACGGACCCGCCTTTCTACCACCTCGCGCAGGTATGTGTACGTATGTATGGGTATTTGGGCGTGGTTTGTGGGCAGATAGGTACGTGTGTGCGCGGCGCTGCACGTCGCGGACGGCCCCGCGCCTTCCAGGAGAGTGCACAGACCCGCCCTTCTGTCACCTGGCGCAGGTACGTATTTGCAATTGATTGGCGAATTGATTGGGTTATGGGTATGTGGGTAGGTATCTGCGTGCACGTCGCCGACAGCCCCGCGCAGTTCCAGGAGTGCACGGACCCGCCCTTTCATCACCTCGCTCAGGTTCGGGTTTCCAGTAGTTTGTGGGCATGTACGCAGTTGCGCGCACGCCGCGGACGACGCGGACCCGCCGTTCTATCACCTCACGACGTAGTAATCTGGAACAGTGCATGGGTAGGTAGGTACGTGCGCGCAACGCTGCACGTCGCGGACGGCCCCGCGCGGTTCCAAGAGTTCACCGACCAACCGTACGATACCGCATTGCGCAGGTACGTATAGGCGCAGGGTTCGTACAGGTTTTACGGTAGGCCCAAGTGGTGCATGGGCATGTAGGTAGCTGTGAGCACGTTGCGGATGACCCCCCGCGCAGCGTTCAGGAGTGCACCGACTCGCCGCACTGTACCGCCTTGTGCAGGCTTGAACTTGCCAGTATTGTCTGCGACGCGCAGTGCAGCGTGAACCTATTCCCATGCACCAGATACACTGGCCTGCGCTTTGTGCAAGGTACACCGTGCGCCAATGTGTCCGCCTCCGTTCTCAGGCTGGTGTTTCCTGCATCACTTTGAATTATGGCCTGGTGCAAGGTATCTTTGCACCCGCACCACTGCCTCTGCGCATGGCGCCCGCGACTCCGCCTGCGTCCAGTGCAATGGCCATGTTCAGACAAACCCCCCCCCCCTCCCCTCGCACCCTCAGCGTACCGGCCTCGGCGTCATGCCGGATTTTTGTCTGCATTCTCAAAGGGACGGCAAGGGCCCGCTCATCAATTTCAATATACCAACTTCAACTGTAGCTTTCACATTTAACCCCAACTTGAAGTGCGCTGTATCCGCACTTGATGGCCTCGGAGTCATGCCGCAAGTCGCCTCCATCCTCGAAGCGGGGCCAGCGCCTGGCTGTGTCACGCTTCAAAAGCAACTTCAAGTTCTCATTTGGCATCTGCCTCCACGTCAACTTCTATAAATAAACTTAACTTCAACTGTACCCCCTCCACGTTTCTCAGTGGGATGGCCTCATGCCGCAAGTCGCTTCCATCCTCGAAGCGGGCTAGACTAGCGCCTGGCTTTTTTCAAACATGAACTTCAACTACAACTTCAACTCATGTGTACTGTAGTCAAACACCGCGTCATACACACTGGCTCACCTCGATGGTCACGTCACATTCAAAACACGTATGCACCCGCAGTGGGACGGCCTCGGCGTCATGCCGCAAGTCGCCTCCATCCTCGAAGCGGGCCAGCGCCTCCTCTTCTTCAACGGTCAGCACGACCTCATCTGCAACCACGTCGGCAACGAGCGCTGGCTCTCCGAGCTCAGCTGGTCCGGCGCGCAGGCGTACCGCGAGTCAGATCGCGGCGCTTGGGTGGTCGAGTCAGGGGACATCGAAGGACCTGCAGGGTACTATAAGGTGGGTGAACTAAGTACTTCCAAAGCACCACATTTGTGGATCATTTTGAGGTGGAGAGGATCGGCTGTGTGGCTCAGCGTTAGTTCAGCGCGGACTGTTAGAGCTGAGCAGGCATACGGTGTGTTAGCTCGGGGGGCGTGTGTGGTCGAGTCGGGCGACATTGAGGGGCCTGCAGGGTACTACAAGGTGGGTGAAATAAGTACCACATGTATGGATCATTTCAAGTCGCTGTGTGGTTCACCGTCAGGGTGAGATCGAGAATGCTGGTGGCTGTCAGAGCGTAGCAGGCGTACCGCGAGTCAGCGCAGGGGGGGCGTTGGAGGTTGAGGCGGGGGACATCGTGGGGCCAGCGGGTTACTACCAGGTGAGTTCAGCATTAGGGCAATCGTTGAATACACTGACTGTCAGATTCAGCGTGCGTAGTACCAGTCAACGCGGGGGGCGTGGGTGGTTGAGTCGGGGACATTGAGGGGCCGGCGGGTACTACAAGGCGGGTAAATCCGGTCAGTCTTACGGATGATTTCCAGTCATGGATGATTTCCAATCGCAGTGTGGTTCAGCATCAGCGCAACGGCGTACGACAATGTGGGTGAACTGCCACATGTATGGATCATGTTGAGTCCGGAGAGGAGCGGCTGTGTGGTTCAGCGATAGGGCAGCGCTGACGGCCAGAGCTCAGCATCCGTACCGCGAGTCAGCTCGCAGTGCGTGGGCGGTGGAGTAGGGGGCTATACTAAGGTCAGGGTTAGGGTTAGGCCTAACCCTAACCCTAACCCTCACCAGATGATAGAACACGCTGGAGTCACATGAGTCAGGGGGCCGCATGGTACTACAAGGTGGGTAAACCCGGCAAGATTCATGGAATGACTTCCGAGTGAGACGCCTGGATCTGGACGAAACTGCCTTGCAGCGCTCTGAAATCCTCTGCCATACAAGTTGCTCAGGCTAGTGTATGCTACTTTCACATTGAAGGCAATTCCCCGGCTCCACTGTAACTTCAACTTGAAGTTCAACCCTCATGCAGCGGTTATCCGTTCTGCATGTGTGCTTGCAAGTTTTGCATGCAATCCTGGGTTCGCTGCTCTTCGCGCATGCGTGCGCAACTGGCGTGCAACCCTACCCCAAGCCCTAACCCACACCTCTAGCCCCCATGCTCACCCTCCCTGCTTACATCCACTCACGATCGCCCGCCTCTCTGGTCTCTGCGCGCCTGCTTGTGTCTGCGAGAAGTCCGCTAACAACGGCCTGGCGTACCTGCTGGTGCGCGGCGCGGGGCACATGGTGCCGATGGACGTGCCAAAAGCAGCGCTCGACATGCTCACGCGCTTCCTCAACGAGAAGAGCTTTGTGGACTACGCACAGGTAAGTTGACGTTGATGCACACATATAAACCTACATACCCTCATGGTTGACTGCAGTCAAGCACCACAGCAGTCAAACACACAGCAGAGAGTTCAGCAGGGAGTTCAGACATGCGCAGGCAGTCAAGCTTCACAGCCCTTGCACAGCAGGCAGTTCAGCACAGAGTAACATACACAGGCACCCCTTAATTGCGTCTTGCCCCCGTGGCAGCCCTTGCCCCCACAGCCCAACTCTCCCTTCACGACCCCCGTTAATTGCGTCTCGCCCTGAAAAACCAACTCTTCCTCCACAAACCCCGTAAATTGCATCTCGCTCTGCGCCGCAGGACCTGAAAACCGCCGTCGGACCGTGGCTAGGCCTCGCTGGTGACGCGCCAGAGTGCCCCAGCAACCCCCACACAGCGCAACTGTCCCTTCACAAGCCCCGTTCATTGCGTCTCGTCCCCTGTTGCAGGACCTGAAAACCGTCGTCGGCCCGTGGCTAGGCCTCGCCGGTGACGCGCCAGAGTGCCCCCAGCAGCCCCCCCCCCAGCCCGCCCTCCCCTCCGACCCCCCCTCCCCCCCCATCCCCCCCCCCACCATCGACGGCACCCCGCAAGTAAACTTGCATGCCGCGCGCATTGCGTTCACGGCTGGTGAGGGGGAGGGGGCGGATACGGTGGCCAAGTTTGTGGTGATGAGCAGCCCGGGGGGGCTGTCGGCGGAGGGGGGCGCGAGCCCCCTTGTCGTGAAGGGGCTGACGCCGGGGGAGACGTACACTTTCAGGTGAGAAAGGGGGAGGGGGGGTGAGAGGGGGAAGGTTATGTTAAAGAGTAGGGCCTGCAGGGCTTGTGCTAGGGTTTTTTGAAGTTTGCGGTGTGTGTGTGTGTGTGTGAGTGTGTGTGTGTGTGTGTGTGTGTTTGCATGGCGATCGTGGTTTGTGGTACATGTTCAGGTGATAAGGGGGGGGGGGGGGGGGGCAGAAGATGGGCGCGGGGGGGCAGAAGATGGGCGCGAAACCCTGAATTTCACTTTAACGCTCGTGAATGCAGAGATTGGGGGCGTGTGCGCGCGCACCTGAAGGTGAGCCAGTGCTCGGGCCACTGATGACGTCCCATTTGAAGTTTCATGCAGTGCGACGCGAAGAGCCAGAAGTGCCATGTTGGACCAACAACAGCACCGCGCCACCAGGACTCATGCAATACCCAATCTGTTAGTGATCTGTGCATGTGTGAGCAGGCTGAACGCAGCATTGCTCAGCAAACCCTACCTGAGGCACCAGCAGTCATACAGACACTGGCCTTTATTCTATGATTGGTTCTGCCATCATCCTCAAGTAGAATGGTACGTAATATGTGTTTGATGCGTTGGCCATTTAGATCACCGGCGCAACAGCGGTGGCTGCCGATGCCAGGGTACTTCCCTGCCTGCGCCGTCAAGGAGCTTCAGAGCTGTCATCTCTGGAGGGCCCAAGCACAGTTCGCAGCAACCATCGTCGTATACTTTGGCAGTGCTCTGCACGCGCTGCCTGTGCCTGCGCGCGCGTAGCGACCTCTGATGCGTTAGGACTAGGGCTAGGTGTATCAGTAGGGTCAGGGGTAGTGCTGAGCAGTGCTCTCTCTTTGTGGCTCTCATGCAGTGCTCTACGTCCTCTCGCGCGCACTCCCCCCCCCCCGGCCTTCCTCCCGCCTCTCCCCCTCTGGCCCCCAAGCGCGTGCACTCACCCCCCCCCCCCCTCCCCCCCATCTGCCCCCCGCCTCAGCGTAACCGCCGTAACCGCTGACGGCCGGTCCTCCGCGCCGTCGCCCGGCTCCAAGGCGGTGACCCCGGGGTGCTCGGTTGACTTTGCGACCGCCGTCTGCAGTGACCACGGAGCCTGCGTGCCGGCGGGGACGCCCGACGCACCGGCGGCAGCGTGCCTGTGCCGGTCGGGGTGGGGTGGGGACTACTGCAACGCGGTGAGCACTGGTGTAGGCATGAACGCGGTTGCACAGCACCGCTCAGCTCGTGCCACTGTCTGCATTATAGCGGCCCTGCCTCCCTTGCATGAAGTCCTTAGGATCAGCGTTTGGGGTAGGGTTAGGATTGGTACATGTTAGGGTCAGGGTCGGGATTGCTGCTGTGTGCGCAGACCAATTCCTTGCAGCAACGTAATGGGCTGGGGTTAGGGTCAGGGTGTGTGTTATCTCAATCGATCACTTTGCGTCAGGGCCACAAGATTCATGTTCTTTTAAAACGTCTTGGAGTGGTACATAACCTTTGTACGGGTAGCTCATGCGCACGCACTCCATCAGCAGATTGAATTGCTGGCAGACCCTTACCGGCAGCAAGGGTTTGAAGTAGGGTTGATGGGATGCTTCACTACTCATCCCCAAACGCCACATCCACTGCAAATACGGTTGCGCAGCACAGCTCAGCCGCCTAACACTAACCCTAATCCGTGTCCGCATCTGTTCGCTTCGCATATACCTCGACCCTGGCTCTCTCGGTCCGCGGCGGCTGCGCACTGGCACTGTCCGTCCGCGCTTAGGTTTATGTTTAGGTTAGGGTTAGGGTTAGGCTCAGAAACCTTTGCAGCAGCGTCTGCCGTGGGTGTTGACGCGATGCGTGCCACGCCGCCGCTCGCCCGCCAGACCCTAACTCTAGGTCAGCGTTATGAGCGCTGCTGCGGCAACCACACCACACCAATACTCTTTGCTCGCTTACTCAGACCAGCCCCTGCCGTGCACAATTCCCAGGAGGCGCCGCCATCCGATGGTAACGCGACAGTGCTCCCAGCAGGGGGCGCGAAACCCCCTGCATGCGGGGAAGGGGGGGGAGGGGAGGGCGCAGCGGAGGCGGCGATAGCGGAAATGGGGCCGGATGCACTGCCTGTTAAGGGCTGCCCGAAGGGACACGTGTGCGACTTTGACTGGGAGTTTGACTTGTCGGCGCAGGCGTTCCCCGCGGCGCTGGTCGCTTCAGGTGCGTTTTTGATGGCATGCAGAGTGTGGTGATCAGCAGATTACATGTGTATAGAGGTACGAAAATTGAATTGTATGAAGTGCGAGTGTACATGCATGCTTTGAGATATACACGCTTGTGTGTGTTGCTCGGTGCTGGTCGCGTCAAGTGCGCGCGTGTGGCACCGATTGCGGTGATCAGCAGAGCAATTAAGTATACGTTGTACTTGTAGTATATGAAGGCACATAGGTGCACATGCATACGCTGTGCTCTGTGCCAGTCAGCTGTGGTGGTCGTGTACCTACGTGTCTTCTCTGCAAACCTCAACTTCAACTTCAACAGTGAGAGGCGGCAACTGTCGGTCGCCACACAACTTGTTTACTCTGAGTGACTCATAAAAAAAAAGAAGCTCTTGTCCCGTCTCGCTGACACGCATGATGAAACGCGCCGCCTGAACTCTACTGCAACAGCGAGTCAGTGCAGCTGCGTTTTACAGTGTCGCGCCACGCTGCATGCCCTGCCTGCCATAAACTTCCGACAGTGAAGCGACTCACTGACTTGCACATACCGAGCAACTCCATGACACGCATTCATTCATGAAGAATTCAAAGCCTGCCATCATCTGTAAGGGCAGCTGGTCCTATTAAGTGCCTCGCACTCACACATTGTTTAATGCCCCCTGCCTGCCGTCAACCGCTGACACTCAAGTGACGCACTGACATGCTCTGCTATGAAGCAACTCACTGACGCGCTTAACGAAACGTGCCGCCTACCACAACAGCTTCAACAGCGAGCCACGCAACTGCTCCTTCCGATTGCCCCAAACACACACTTTGTTCAATGCCCCCTGCCTGCTGTCAACTTCAACAGTAAGCCAGGGCGGCGGAGGGGGGGTGCCAACCCCCGAGAGGGCCGCCTTCGAGGCGCTGCTGGTGGGAGATGTGGGACAGGCGCTGTCGCTGCCAACGAGCGCCATGTCGCTGGCGTCAGTCGCACAAGCCGGAGGCGATGGCGCGCTGCAATTACGGTGAGCGCAGCTGAGTGTTTGCAGCACCGTAGTGCTGTTTTTGTGATTGAGCGCTGTCGCTGCCGACGAGCGCCATGTCGCTGGCGTCTGTCGCTCAAGCCGGCGGCGACGGCGCGCTGCAATTACGGTGAGCAACCACTTGCACTGCTTGAATTTAGGGGTTGGGTTAGCGGCGGCATAGTGCTGTTGTTGTGATTGAGCGCTGCGCTGTCGCTGCCGACGAGTGCCATGTCGCTGGCGTCTGTCGCTCAAGCCGGCGGCGATGGCGCGCTGCAATAATGGTGAGCACCCAATCACACTGTTTGAGGTTAGGGTTAGGGTTAGCGGCGGCGTAGTGCTGTTGTTGTGATTGAGCGCTGCGCTGTCGCTGTTGACAAGCGCCATGTCGCTGGCGTCAATTACACAAGCCGGCGGCGCCGGCGTGCTGCGATTATGGTGAATGCTGCTGAGGCTTTTGCGGCACCATGGTGCTGTTGTTGAGATTGAGCGCTGTCGCTGCCGACGAGCGCCATGTCGCTGGCGTCGGTGGCGCAAGCCGGCGGCGACGGCGCGCTGCAATTACGGTGAGCGCTACTTGGGGTTAGGGTGAGGGTGTTAGGGTTTGGGTCAGCGGCACCATATAGTGGTACAAGCGATGCCATGCCGTGCGACTTGTTGTGGCTCAAGCCGGCGGCGATGGTGCGCTGCAATTACGGCGAGCAACCAAATACATTGGTTAGGGTTAGGGTTAGCTTAGCGGCAACGCAGCCTGCTACAAGCGGTGCCACGTCGTGCAAATTGTTGTGATTGAGCGCTGCCGCGTCGCCGCCGACGTGCGCCGTGGCGCTGTCGTTGCAATCGCGGTGAGCACAGCGCTGAGGGCATTAAGCTGCCGCTGAGCGCCGCCGCGCTGAGGGTATTTCACAGCACGGTAAGGCCACCTACCTACCCTGCACCTGAGCTGTGTCACGCGGTGCGGAACGCCGAGAGAGAGCGCTGCCAGTGGTGAGCGCTATTAATGGTGAGCGCTGCCTGATTTGCTACCTGAGCCTCGTGCCACGGCCTCCTGTGAGTGAGCAAGGGGCCCACGGCTGGGGCTTGCACGTGCTGCCTTTGGACTGCGCAGGACGGGCAGCATAGACACAGCAAGCCTCGCGCCGGTGACAATGCACCGCCTCTCGCCAGCGGAAGCTCACCTCGCTCCTTCTTCCCTCACCATTAACTTCAACTTTCAAAC
This sequence comes from Tribonema minus, assembly GCA_017506865.1. NCBI lineage: Eukaryota > Xanthophyceae > Tribonematales > Tribonemataceae > Tribonema > Tribonema minus. The sequence continues at coordinate 628,492 of JAFCMP010000536.1, read as the reverse complement.
TCATGCGGCCCTGAGCCTTGCGCCGTCCTCAGAGGGTGAGCAGAAGGTCAAACTTGCACTTCCACTTCTGATCATGTTTTCCCTCGCCCGCAACTTCAACTTCAACTACAGACTGCGGCTCTCAGCGGTCACGCAGGACATGGTGAAGGAGGTGCCGCCGCAGTGGAACCTGCCCGAATCGGCGCTGCACACGGGGTGAGTGGCTCGGATGAAACATGATTCAAAACGCACACCCTCCATGATGACGTGCGTAGCTCATCGGCTTTCACATGACTGAACAATAATCATTTCCGTGGCAGAGCGTGGCGAACATGTCTTCTTTCGTTTAGGGCGCAAAACAGCCTAGATGGTACACGTCCAGCTTACTTAGAACGTGCAGATGTGCTCAGCGTCACGGCCTGCTCGATAGAAAGGCGCGCCTTGTGGTACCTCTGATGATCGCATGCACACAACCAGGAGTTGCTTCAATATTGTCGTCTAGAGCCAGGATTTTCTGGTATTTGTTCTCCTCACTCTTGGTCGTTCATGTTCATGCCAGCGGTGCACAGTCATCCAGTGCTTGGAGCTCTGCGCTGTTCTGCCATCGTCATGCTGTCCCATCATCTGAGGCCTGCCCTAACCTTAAGCCTGTCTCAGCCCCCCCCCCCGCCCCCGTGCCATGGCCAAATTCTTGCTTCTACGCGCTGGTGTCCGCATCACCGCACGTCGCACAGTCATCTGAGGCCTGACCCCCTAGGGCCCTCCCCTCCTCCCCCTCTCCCGACCTTGCCTCCGCCACGTTGCAAAGGGCATGTAGGTTATCATCGCCAAAGCAATTTGCTCATGTCTCACATTACGTTACTTCACCTGCCCCCCCCCCCCCTCCCCTCCCGCCCCCGCAGCGTCTTCACGCGCTTCATCGACTTTGGCGCGCCAACAGCGCTCACCCTGGTCTCCGACCTGGGCGCGGGGGAGTTTAGCGCACCCCCCGTGCAGGGGGACGGCCCTGCTGAGCCGCTGACACAAAACAGGGGGTCTTCCTCCACCATCATCTTTGCGCTGGGAGCGCTGGCTTTGTTTGCGTGCGGGGCGGGGGCGGGGTGGATGCTCAGCGGGGTGCGGCGGCGCGCGGGGGCGGGGCGGGGGGGCAAGAGCTACGAGCTCGCGGCTGCCGCGGACAGTGAGGTGGGGTTTTGAGGTGAGTGTCTTGCTGAAAAGAGTCACTGGCAGCTGCTTGTGACTCGCGTGCTCGAGGCGTCGCAGACAGTGAAGTGGAGTGTTGAGGTCTTGTGGGTAACTTGTGGGGAGAAGGTCCGCTGCTTGTGACCGCGCGCTCGAGGGTCAATTGATTTGTGTGCTTTCTGTCATGCGGAAAGTGAAAAGGTGGCATTTTGAGGTGAGTTTTTGCGAGTCAATCGTGTACTCGCCGTGTGCGTGACTCAACGACTCGTGCACTCGCTGTGGCGCAGACAGCGAGGTGGGGTCTTGAGGTAGGTACCTTGCAAAAAAAGCCAGCTGCTTGTAGCCCGGTGGTGACGCAACAACTTACTCACTGCCGCGCAGGCAGTGAGGTGGGTTTTTTGAGGCGGGTGCCTGCGACTCACTCGTATGCTGGCCGCGTGGGTGACTCAATGACTCATGCACTCACTGCGGCGTGGACAGTCGGGTGAACAGGTTGAATGTGGGTACATAGCTACTGCCTGTTGAACAGTGTCAGGTGCTTGTGACGCGCGTGCTCAAGTTTGAACTGATCTCTGTACTTCCTGTGCTGGGAACAGTGAAAGAGTGGGGTTTGAAGGCGGGTGTCTGCTACTTGCGGTGGTGTTGTTCAAGTTGCACCCGATTTGTGTACTCACTTGTGCAGCGGAACCGTTGAGGGGGGCGTCTGCAGCTTGCGACTCGTATGCTCGACGTGTGTCGCGATCGGTGTGCTTATTGGTGGGGAGGCGCAGGTGCTCCCGAGAGCGACTCCAGCGAAACACACGATGAATGCTGATTGATGTGCGAGGGGGCTTCAAAAGAAGCGGGGGATATACTCACAGCAGCAATATCCAGTCTGAAACAATCATGGTGCGCTGTGCTCATTTTCTACCAAACTTATCGAGAGCTCTGTCACAGCGCCCTAATACCATACCTCTCAGCATGAGAGTCTCGTCATGTGCGCCTCACAAATGCCGGTCATGTGCGCATATGTTGACTGTGCTGTGCCGTTGCCGTGCTTGCACTGCAGGACGCCCGCGCGCCGCGGCGCCGCCACCGCTTTGGCGAGTGACTCGGCGAGGCCCTTTGCGCCGACCTGAGCGCTGCTGCGTCCACACCCGCACGCGGCTGCTGTTAAGCGAGCGTTGCTGCCCACGTGAGCGCTGCTATCCACCTGAGCGCTGCTGCTGTCCACCCCTGAGCACCGCTGCCTTCTGAGCGCTGCTGTCCACCACCTGAGTGCTGAGCGCTGCTGCGCACCGGAGCGCTGCTGCCCGCGTGAGCGCTGCTGCTGAGCTGAGCGCTGCTGTCAACCTGGGCGCTGCTGCTGTTGAGCTGAGCGCTACTGTCAACAGCGCTGCTCACCGGAGCGCTGCTGCCCACTGAGCACTGCTGTCCACCTGAGCGTTGCTGTCGACTGGTGTCGACGGCGCTGCAGCTGTTGGACCAAGTGAGCGTTGCTGCCCATGAGCGCTGCGGCCCGCTTGAGCACTGCTGCCATGTGAATGCAGCTGTCCAATGGTGTTAACGACGGTGAGGCGCTGCTGCCTACCGGAGCGTTGCTGCCCACCTGAGCAGCGCTGCTGTTCGCCAGTCAATTTGAGCGCTGTTGTCACCTTCAGAGGCGCGGCGAAGGCAGCACAACACACTTCCTCCCGTAACTCCCTCCCGTAGTATGGTATTCGCCCTCCCCCGTGTGTGATGGGGATTGTGCACGCACGCAATCAATGATGATTGCAGGTGCCGCTCCCAGGCAGTCGATGTTGTCCCTGTGCCCGTGACTTTCGTTTCCCAGTGAATAAAGAGACGGAGTTGCATAGTATGTGCAAGTGTGGAGGCAGTGCTGGGAAGTGTTTTTTGCGATCTTCTCTTGATGACTTGTGGTAATTGTCCGGTGCACTGCTGGCACATTGCATCTGCAGGGTCTACTGCAGCGCGCATGGCAGCATGGTAAGCTCTGCTTGCACTGAAGTATGTGGTGAAGTCACGACCACCGGCATGTACTCGTGGACACATGTCAATAAAGGCCCTCAAGAGAGCAGGGTGCTTCCTACAGTTCTGTAGTCTGAATGTGCCCTCCAATGGGCCTCCATCGAATTCGATTTGACACTTGGAGGGCCTCAAGAAAACTTCATCATCTAAAAAGCACACAAAGGCATTTGAAGTATGCAGATCCTTCCTGGTCACGTGCAGCTCGTTGCCACAAGCCAACCGGTAGCCCCCCCCCCCTGTACCATGAGTTGTAAGTCTCGGTGGGAGTCAGAGTCGAGTGTTCGGATCGCTACCGGACGGTCCCAGAAGTGTGTGCGCGAGGGTTCAACAGGGGCGGAACGCTTGTCCGAGCGCGCTGTCTTGGAGCTCGCTGATATTTAGCGCCTTGACCGCCACTGTAACTTTGAGCACTGCACGCTGAACTCGCGCTCTGCCCCTGTTGCACAGTGCGAAGAAGCGGCGCTGTTGCGTCTGCTCCCGTGCATGTTCATTCATGCCTCGTGAGTCACTACAGGTATGTATGCGCAAGTAGGTATGTATGCTTGCGCACACAGCGGCGAGCAGGGAGATCTGGGGGAACTAGACACTTCTATGTCACAATCTATAGACACTGTGCAGACACCACCGTCATCGTGTGTGTTAAAATGTGGTTCACAGTATTAATAACTTTCTTAGATGAGCCTACCGCCGGGGGGGCAGTGGAAAAGGGCATGCGGCAGGCATCTGCAGCGTCGCTAGGTATGGAGGTAGGGGTTAGGGTCAGAGGTAGGGGACCGAGGTTGCCACTGCTGACGTGAAGAAGCGCGCGCAATGCAGGCACTCGTGTAGTGATTCGAAGCGGCTGGTTCAACAGCCCGCTCGCGCTTCAAATCCAGGACGTCCAGCGCGTCTTCAAGGAGGCCGATAGGGTAATTGAACTCGGGCAGCCCTACCATCAGTGTCCGCAGTCTTGATGGCATCAGCACATCAGCCAATGGGATGCTGACAAAAGAGGTGCGCCAAAAGCCCTTGGTCACCGAAGGGGGGGCATCCTGATCCGGTTCTTCTACGACTTTGTACATGGCTCGAGCGGGATCGGCGACAGGTGCGCGAACGGATGGCAGCTGTGCTCATGGGGAGGGATGCGACGATGTGAATATCACAGCGACCAGCTGCGATCTCGCGGGTACAACGATTGGCCGCTCTACGGGACAGTGATCCAGGTGGAGCGTCTGCACGATGAGAGCGACGCGCGCGATGCGTGGGCACAGAGTGCAGCACGACCGTCGAGGCGCCTGCGAAGTGGCGTCGAGACTTTCCAAGCTGTCAATGTGGAACAGATCCAACTGGTCACGGCCTGTTAAAACTGTGCATGAGGGCGGGATGCTCTCGTCCATCATGTGTGTATCCACTCTGGGCGGCCAGCGGTGAAGACGTAAAGGAGCCAGGCAGCGCGCTCCCACGATGTCACCCGTTGCATCATGAGGGAGTCTTGCGTCAAATCTGCTGGCATTCAGCACTGCTGGTGGCCAGTGCAGGTTCATCCAGTCGATCATCACTGAAACACGCTGCCACCATGGTGTTGCTGGCAGCAGTTTGTGGAAAGTGTGGATGCAAGCATGCTTCGCTGGGAATCGCGCCAGATTCTGAGCCACTGCCTTGTCCGCGCAAAACATGCCCATGCCTCTCCAAGGAGGCATTGACTCACCGATGCCTGCATTTTGGTCAAGTAACCTGCTGAGACCAGATTTGGGGCACACCTCCATCGCCGCAAGCACCAGTTTCTTGTCGTTCATCGAACTAGGTTGGGCTGCTTGAGCGTCGTTTTGCCGTTGCCGTTAGTGTTAGCTTGCTTTGTTCTGCTTGCTTTGGTGGTGCCGTTCATTCGTTGTTGCTGCATTCACACCGAATGACCAGGGGCGAGGAGATCGAAGGTCCCAACGCATCATGCATCACACACAGTGTGGCACATGGGGGTGGCGGTGTGGATGGCGTAGCCTTCCTCACCCTGGTCGGACGTGTAGGCTCCTTCGAAGCGATCGCCGCTCGCGAGGTAGCTTTACATTTTTTTGAGGCCTTCACTGGCGCCAGCCACTGTTTGAAGTTTAACTTCATGCAGTGACCATCACAGACACACGGTCAGTTCAACGTCTAGAGTGCAGCAGTCCCCGCAAGCACTGAGGAAATCTAATAGCTACCTCGGTTCTGAGTAAGAACCACGCCGCGGTGTCTGGATGGCCATCATTGAAGCCTGAACTGTCAGGAAAGAGAAGTGCGCACGTAATATGGCTCCGCGTAGGCGGCGCGCTCTCCTTGCTGCTACGACATGCTGCGCCGCATGCGCTATGCACCAGCAGCAGTCGCCTCTTCTGCGTCATGGGCGTCTGGGGGGGTCTTCGAACGCAGCAGCACGTCATGTGAGCCAAGTCACTGCGGGAGACGACACGCCGCAGGTAAGGCTTGCGAGACACGTCATTAACTCAATTTGCTGTTGGTCGTCAGTGGATGCCTTCAAACGAACTTACTAAGGCGTTCGCATCGTCGAAAGTGCACAATCTTCAATCACACCTTCCTCAACATCAGTAGCATCCTGGTTTTTAGGGTTCCAGCCTCGTCAACAGAGCATCGCCCGTTTGTACACTGCCACACACACAAAGCCGCAGTGCACTAGTGGCCAGCACCTGTCGGTGATGCATGACTTTCTGACAGGCAGATTTGCACAGGCACAGACGCTACAATATGGCAATGTGTTGGCCGACACTAGCAACAAAGGCCGGCCACTTTGTTGTCGTCCATCATTGCCGTCTGGTCACACCCCTAGTGCATGCGGTGTTGGTCAGCCGGTGCTCACTGCATTTGGAACACTTTCTGTTGTGCACTTGCAATCCAGAGTCGAAGTAGGTCATTTGCTCCGCATCACATGAACCTCTCCACCTATCCACACGAAACCGTTTGCTTGTTGCGCGAACCTCAGTGCACATCGTGCATTTGGCGCGGCTCAGACTTCAAGTTCAAGTTGAAGATGTGCATCTGCTCAGTAAAGAGCGCGAATGAACATCCATGCCCCAGCAACCATGTTTCTCACTGTCAGCCACACCACATTAGTGGCATCCCACACTTTACTCGCTGCCCGCTTGCGATCACGCCGCAGGTGGAGGTAGTGCTCTCCGACTGGCTGATCGACGACGACCCCCAGAAGCAGCCCGCCATGCTGAGCGCTGCTACCGCTCAGAACAGCCCCTTCTGGAGCAGCAAAACAGATCAAAATAGCCCCTATTGGAGCAGCCGCAGCTACCTCGGGAGGCTGTCGCTGCGGGAGGGGGGTGTTGATGCTAGGGGGGCGGGGGCATATGACCTCAGCAGCGCTCCGTTTCGGTTCCAGCGGCTCATCAGCGCCATGTGGCGCGAGCTCAGGAAGGGGGGCGCGCTGGAGTACCTGGGGAGCGAGGGGCAGGTCAGTGTCGTGTGTGATATGTGTCGCCCAGCACTTAACTTCAGCTTCAACTTCAACTTTGCTGACGTACCAGCATTTTGTCAAGCTCTGATCGCGGGAGCATCATAAGAAAACGGAGACTCTGTCTGGAAACGCAACACATAGATGTCACTGCCTGGCTTCGAGTGTGTTTAGCTGCAGCCACCATTGCAGCTCTGTGTTTTAGTTTCAGTGGCGCACGAGTGGGATGGGGCAGCTCAGAAGAAGTTGGAGAACTGGAATGGAACAGTGTGGCTGGTTAAGGCAGTAGGCACATCATTGACTCAGTGCGTAGCTTGAAGCGCCGCGTGGCGCACAAAGTTGAAGTTGTGCAGTCGCCGACGCGGCACAATTCACAGTGTGCACCATGTGTGTGTGTGCGCGCGTTCGCGCAGCGCTTGTGCTGAGCAATGTGCTCGTGGAGTGTTCACTTGCATTCATTTCAGCATGCATGAACGACACATATTTCGCACATGCGCAGGCGCGGGTGAAGCGCGCGATGATAGTGCTGGCGGCGATGGCGGCGCTGCGCGAGCACCCACGGCGGGACGGCGTGCTGAGCCCCAAGAAGATCTTCGCAGAGATGGACTTTGATTCTAATGGCGAGGTGAGTTTTGCACGCTGCAAATGAAGTTGACCCCAACTTCAAACCCTATAACCATTGGGCGCTGAGCCTTAAGAAGATCTTTGCAGATATGGACTTTGACTCCAATGGCGACGTGAGTCGTCACCCTCATCCTAGCTGAGCGCGGTAGTGTAACATGTGATTCTGTGCACGCCAGCAGCGATGAGACAGACAGCCTTCGGAACAGTCACTGCTGTACTCTCTTGTATGTAGCAGGTTTTCGTTGTACCCTATAACAGCGTGGCCATGTCCAGTGTGCGTGCGCTGCCAATGCTGGCGGCGGCTGAGCCCCCCCATGGAAGCTACCAGCCCATCGGACCTTACCCCAGCTGATCTACCCGCCGCTGTGACCTTGCCTGAAATGATAGGCTCACTCAACTTCAATCCATACTCACTGCTTCACGAACCAAGCCTCGTAATACCGCTCTTGCAGGTGACGTTCGAGGAGTTTGTGCGGTGGTACGAGGGCAGCGCGCGCCGCGGCGCCGCAGCAGCAGCGCTCAGCCCCGCGCGCCTCCGCGGCCGCGACACCGGCAGCAGCGGCGGCGGCGCGCGCCGCAGACGCGCCGGCAGCAGCAGCGGCGGCGGCGCAGGCGGCGCGCGGCGCGGCAGCCGATGGCGCAGCACCGCCGCCGCCGCCGGCGCGAGCAGCAGCGGCGATGACAGCGGCGGCGGCGGCGGCGGCAGCGGCGGCGGCAGCGGCGTGTTCCAGGGCGCAGACCAGCTGTGGCGGCAGGTGCAGGACCTGGAGCCGGCGCCCGTCGCAGCGGGGAACAGGAACGATCCTGCAGGTTCGGACCGGTCTGCGGGCGCGGGGGCGGAGGCGTGGTGGGGGCGGGGCCCCGACGCCGGTGCCCGTGCGAGTGGCAGCGCTGGTGGCAGTGGTCAGCTGGTGCAGGGCAGCAGCGCTCAGGAGGGGTTCGCGGCGCGGGAGAAGGAGCGGCTGCGCGCGCGGTGGCTGTCGGGGGGGGGCGAGGGCGAGGGGGAGGGGGAGGAGGAGGGGGGGGGGAGGGGGGCGGGCGGAGGGGTGACCGACGGCCTGCAGCACAGTCTAGAGGTGGTCAAGGTGGGTGGCAGTGTTACAATACCTACGGTATCTCTGTGGCGTTGGCACTTCTGCGAGCTAGCTGTAAACCTAGGCAGAAGTGACGCACCTCGTGCGACGGCGCGAACGACCTCGTGCGCGAGTTGACATTGAGTAGTCGGAGACCCGGTGGCTGGTACTCCAGGAAAAGTCCTGTTGTAAAAAGTCCTGTTGAAAAGAAGCGTATATGGGGCCAAGCAGTTTCGGGCTGCGTAGTGCTCAGGGTGGTGGTCACCAGATTCTTTTCTCTCGTCTACGTATGGTTCACGCATGTGGCACGCCATTGCGCCGCGTTGCATTTGCCAATGGTTTTGGTGTGTGTTTGTGGCGCTGAGCTGCGCGCGCAGGAGAGGAGTCTGAACAGTACACCGATGAGCTGCTTTATTCTTGAAGCATTTGGCGGCACTGTGCGCGGCATGTGTGTACAAGGTGGCCCAGTGACGAATCATGAAATTCATCCAAAAGTTGAAGGGACTCACCTCTTCAGACCTCAAGGACGTCAACAGTTATGGCAGTTACATTTGTGCTTGCGCCATTTGCGCCCCCCCCCCCTGCAGATATTGGTGGGAATGGAAGCGGACGCCGACACCATCGTGGCGGCGCTCGCCTGCAGCAGCGCTCAGCGACCGCAAATGGCGCAAGATAGGGGCTTAATAGGGGGGCCAATCGGCCCGTACAATCTAGAAGTTATTGAGGAGCAGTTTGGGCCCGTCGTGAGGGGGATCGTGGAGGACAGGGTGCTGCTGGATTCGCTGGCAGAACCCACCAGGTGACTGCTTATTGCGTGCGTGTCCATAAGCTTGACGTGTATTCGCTGCGCGCTGTTCCTGTCGCGCTTATGAAGTGCATCAGCCAAGGGCAGGGAGAGTCACCATCGTCACTACGTATAGCAGTTCACAACGGTGTTCTCATGTTGAAGTACGTATCCACAATTCTGGTGTGTATTTGCTGCGCACCGTCCCTGTGGCGCTTGTGACATGCATCAGCTAAGGGCAGGGAGAGTCACCATTTGCCCCCCAGGGGTATAGCAGTAAGTGCCGTTCAACGCAAATGACAACCACAACGGCACTCACGTCGGGGAAGCGTCTGCACTCACACTACACTGGCGTTGCGTTTAGTCATGTACAAGTGCGACCGTAGTGCAATGCCGTTTGTGGCTACGCAAGGTTGTGAATAAATCCACAATGTTCCCCACATGTGCCTGTGGCATACGCTGATGCATGTGTATACTTATGGTATGCAGGGGCGTAGTGCCTGCACTCAACGCGCTCTTGCAGCTTTGCAGTGACTCTCCCTGCATCACACATAGGACGCGACGGCAGCAGCAACTGCTTGCAGCAACTCGCCTCGCAATACCAGCGCCGCCGCGGCAGCATGCAGCAGAGATGCCAGCCCGCTCTTGCTCGTTAAGTCTGTCACTGAATGTGCTAACCCTAGCATATATGCCGTCACCCCTCAGCTACACCCATAGCGATACGATAGGCGCGCGTTTCAGTCTCCAAGCACGTCTGCGGCTAAGCATCAACGCAAGCAGATGCTGCCACTTGCCTGCCTTGCGGGCCACTGTCAGCAGCAGAGCCTGACATCTTGTCACCATTCTCGTCGCTGTCGCTGCTGCTGCTGCTGCTACTGCTGCTGCTGCTGCTGCTGCTGCTGCTGCCGCCGCCACCGCCGCTGCCGCCATCACCGCTGCTGCCACCGCTGCTGCCGCCGCCGCTGCTCATGCCGCCGCCGCTGCTGCTGCTGCCGCTGCTGCTGCTGCTGCCACACAGCTCAGCGAGTCAGATGGTGATACAGCGCTCAACTGGCGTGCGGCCCATACTGGACCTGGATGACCACAACAGCCGACTGTTGCGCGAATATCTGGTTCACAGGTGTGTTCGCCGACCAAACATTAACATTATTGGAGGTCATATATATATACACCCGACTGCAACAGTCGGCTGCTGCATGAGTATACCTGGTGCACAGGTTTGTGCACCGACCAAACATTATTAGAGTTGTTATAAATATATGTACACCTGACCACAACAGTCGACTAATGCGGGAATATCTCGCTCACAGTGTGTGCGCCGTCCGCACAGTATTCGGGCTGTTCAATATACACGCTTTTCCCACTTTTCCTCATTTGACTGCTTTTGAGCGCAGTAAGGAATATGGCTTCATGCTCCCACCAGCACTTGATTAGCAGAAAGGGTCATAAAGAAGGGGTCTTCTCTTGGTGACACCGAGGTGACCAGGGTGACCACAACAGCCGACTGTTGCGGGAGTTTCTGGTGCACAGGTTGGCTGACTCGCCCGGGCTATTGTTAGGATTGTTCTATACCCCAGTTGTTTACCACGTCACGGCCCTCCTTTGCCACAGTTGGCTGCTCTTGAGCGACCTCCAAAAGAATTAGGGTAAGGGTTAGGGCTTCACTCAACGCAAGTATTGCATCAGCAAGTGGGCTGTACAGAACGGGTCTCTGCCTTGGTAAAGCGTACATAGCGTTGCGCAGCGCGCGACAACACATTGCACATGCTGCCGATGAGTGTTTGTGCGCTTGTAGGGTGTGCAAAGGGGCAAACCCTACAAGGCACTTCGCGTGCGTTGTGTACAAGAGGACCGCGCGAACTGCCGCACACATCGTGGGTTGGCATTATTCACATCATGTGAATAATGCCACATGGCTGACGCGGCCTCAGCGTAATGTGTGAAGTTTTCCACATACTCCACATACTTGAAGTACTTTACACTCTTGAAGTACCTTGTAGTCTAGTCTTGGTGCATGTGTACTCAAGCACCTGAACACAGCACACGCGCTGTGCAGCATGCATTTGCAAATCACTCACACATTTACACGCTGCACGCCGTGCAGATCGCGGGATGTGAGGGCCGTCGTCGTGCACATGGCTCAGCTGCTGCAGCGCCTCCGCGGCATGGGCGACGTAACCGACGTAACCGCCTTCAACGGCAGGGGCGGCGGGGTCATGCCCGCGCACTTGCGCCATCACCTGGCACTGGAGGCGTTGCAGTTATACGTGCCAGTTTCAAATGCGCTGGGACTCGGCTCGGCGTTCCGCGAGCTGGAGGAGCTGGGGTACAAGGTGAGTCATGAGTCATTGAGTAGAGTCCTCGGTGCGCAGCGGCCAATGTGTTGAGGTATACATGGGCGATACGTCTTCCTGTAGATTGTTGCGGCGTACGGGTTGAAGTTGAAGTGGTGTTATTTGCGTGTGGTGCAACGGCCGTGCCATGCGTCGGGTAAACAAAGCACCATCCCTGTATCCCAAACTGGTGCCTCTGAGGCGCAGATAAGGCAGTCAGTCACCTATTGCTTGCTGCAGCACCAACCCTAGCCCTAAAGCAAACCGTAACCCTAATTATAGCCCTAACCCTCAGCAAGCCGCTCCGCCTGCCTCAGCTGGCATAAGCTAGACAGTTGCTGTTGAGGTGCCTTGCAAATTTGATTGATGCTTGCACGGTTGTCCATCCGTGGTCGCTGAGGGCGTGTAGCTCACCACCGTGCCAGAGATGGACGACCATGGGGCCCAAGCAGACACAGGATTCGCGCCTAGTGCATGTGTTGCTGGAAGAAGTGATCACTGAGAAAACCAGGCAGCAAACATGCAGAGGCCACGTCAGTGCCCGACAGGACTCAACCTCAACATGAGCTGAGCTGTGCGCTGTCTATTCTCATTGTCATCACTCATTACTCATTGTTCAGCACGCGTGCGACAGGCGCTGTTCCCCAAGAAAGTGAACTGAGCTGTGCGCTGTCTATGCTCATAGTCAACCCGCATTGTCAACAGGCATTGGGGAACCCTAACCCCTACCCTAACTTTGACCTGCGGCAGGCGCTGTTCCCCAAGACCTATGCGCGTGTCTCGCAGTGGCACGTGGATGTGTGGCAGCGCGGCCACATCCTCCTAAACAGGTACTTCAATCTTGAAGTGCCCTGTTCAAACAGCGTCACTGTCAGTGTGTTACTTGCGCATATCCAGTGAGCATCAAGTAGCCAGGCAGTGACTGCACAGCTGCTCCCACACCTCAGCGCCCGAAACATATACCCTGCAACATTCGTGTGCCCGATGTCCAAGTGTGTTTCTCAGAAAGTTACAAGCCCCGCTCTGACTGGATGCAGCACCCTTGTGCGTACCACCAGCAGAGCGACCGGTGCCGTGCAGCAAGCGACTGGCCTCGTTCGCGCACAATTATACACGCAGTTTACATGCATCCAAACGTACTTCAAAGTGCAACTGCTTCAAAGTGTATCCAGCCTCGTGCGCGCACAATTGCATTACGCTTGTTTACATACTTCAAAGTGCGTCTGCCTCAAAGTATTACATAAAGCATGTATCACAGCGCAATTACTTCAAAGTTCATGTATTCAATCTTCAAAGCATATATAGTAATTATCATGACCTCACCCCTGCCATCGTCCACTGCCGCAGCGCCAAAGTGCAGCTGCTGGTGGCGCTGGAGCCCCCCCCCCTTTGCGCGGTGTATCAAAGTGCAACTACAGTACTTCAGAGCATCTGAATTAAAGCACGTATCATAGCGACTAGCACAACCTTATCCCTGCCGTTGCCCCCTGCTGCAGCGCCAAAATACAGCTGCTGGTGGCGCTGGAGGCGCACCCCCCACTGCACGGTCGCGTGCGGCACTTTGAGCTGCAGGGCCGCACCAAAGGGCTCGTCAGCACGTTCCGCAAGGTGTTCCGCCAGAACAAGAACCTCGAGGTACACTTGACGCATTCTTGGCGCTTTGAACTTCAACTGCGCCCCTGTTTGTCGTGTCTGGCGCTTTGAACTTCAACTGTACATCTGGTTGTTGAAGTTGGCGCACGCAGCGCGCGCGCGCACGGCGTCGCCTGCTGCCAGCGTGTGCTTTGGCCATGATCTGCTGCTGCTGCCGTCGCTGCTGCTGCTGCTGCTGCTGCCAACGTTTCTCGCACGACTGTAACCATCCCCTCTAATTATGAGTCATTGGCTGCATCATTGCTCTGCAGCAGCCACCAGCCCAGGCCCTGGCGCTTACTTGCTGCTGCCTCCTGCTGCTGCCGCCGCTGCTGCCATCACGCAGGACGTGCACGACATGATTGGCCTCCGCATCATCGTCCACCCCGCGCAACGCCGCGTAGAACTTGCCGCCGCCGCCGCCGCAGTCACCGCGTGCGCCGAGGATGGCGCTGCACAGCAGCAGCACCGCTCAACAACAGAGGCGCAGCAGCGCTCCCCCCCAGAGGCGCAGCAGCAGCGCGCGATAGAGGCGCAGCAGCAGCGCTCGATGCCACCGCGGCAGCGCTCCGAGCGCGCACGCGGCGCCAAGCGGAAACGCGCTGCCGCCGCCGCCGCCGCTGCGGCGGCGGCGCGCGGCGCGGCCCCCCTTGCGGCAGCGCCAAAAGGGGGGGCTCTGGCGCTGCGCGCGCCGCCGCCGGATGTGGAGGATAGACTGTACACGCTGCACTCGTATCCGCCGCCGCTGCGCGACGCGGACAGCGCGCTGCTGCACGAGGTGAGCATCGCTCAGGTAGCGTGTGGGTAGGTATGTAACATTACGCCCCATTCCTAGCCCTAACCCTTAGCCCATGCCGCCCGCTGCGTGATGCGAGCAGTGCCCACCGTAGGTAGGTATGATGATCTATTCACTACTGCCTTGTACTTCAAGTTAAAAGTGCTGAGAGGATTGGCAGCCATCAGCCCATGCTGCTTTTAGTGCAAACACGTGTTCTACTGGCCCGCTACTCTCGCCCCCTATGTTGCCGCTGCTGGCACCTGGCACCCACCTTCAGCTCTTTCAAAGTTTGATCTGTCAGCTCTTGAGCCTGTGAACCCAGTACAATGTCACAGAAAGAGCCCCTTCTCATGCTGCCCCTCGCGCTGCTGCCGTCGCCACGACAGGTGTATGCCGTGGTCTTATCGCTGTGGCCGCAGGCAGGGCGCTACAAGAATTACGTCGACTTTCCCAAGGCCAATGGGTACCGCAGCATACACACGACCGTGCGGCTGCCGACAGACATGCTCATGGAAATACAGGTCAGCAGGAACCAAAGACAACTGGCAGGTGCAGATGCGCTGCTATGAGATGGCCATTGATAGCGGACGTTAGCGAGCACGTGCGTGTGCGGATGTGTACTTTTCATCAATTCTCGCTCAGGGCGCGAAAAAGCCCAGATGATTCTAACTTGATGCTGCTGTACGGAATCTGCATGTCGTGTGACTTCTGAAAGTATCTCAACGACAACCACTCAAACGCCGCCGCCGCCAAATGGCATCTCGGGATGTGTACCTCTCAAGGTACGTTTGGCGATGATGATCAATCAATCAGAAGTGATCGTCAACGCGCATCGAGGCACTCTCACGTTTTTACGAGATGCATGCAGATTCCGGCAGCGAGCTTGACATCCACCATCTGGGCGCTTTTGCGCCCTTGGCAAGAAACAACAAAAAAGCACTTCGAAGCGAAGAGCAATTCTGGTAGCTTCAAATATTCGTCATCTTCAGTGCCCCCCCCCCCCACCACCCCCCCCCACCCCCTTAACCCCCCATGCTGCCCCTCTTCTTTCCACAGGTGCGCACCAAGGCCATGCACCGCGAGGCGGAGAGCGGCGCGGCGAGCCACTCCCTTTACAAAGGGGGGCTCGCGTCGCCCGACGCGGCGCGCGCGTTCACCTCCAAGATGGCGCTGCCCCCTAACAAAGCCCCCCCGCAGCAGCAAGCGGCGCACGCGCGCGCCCCCCCTGAGGAGAGCGCCGCAGTGCCGGTGGCCGCTGCCAACCGCCATGCAACTGCTGTCAGCGCGGACGGCGCCGGTGCGCCGAGCGCTGCTGAGGAGGCGTCAGAGGTTGAAGTTGAAGTTGAAGGAGGGCACGTCGCCGCTGCGGCGGCGGCACGGGGCGGCGAGCGCGGGGCGGAGTCGTCCGCTGCGGTGGTGCCGCATTCGGTGGTGCACGTAGAGACCGCCGCCGACGGCACCGCTGTTGAAGTGCTGGCGCCAAACGACGCGCTTGGGTGCTAAGCAGTGTTGGGGCGGCAGCAGGGCCCGCTGATATGTTGCGCAAACACTGTGCACTCCCGAGGGGATCAAAATAGCAACCCTGTGTACTTTTTATTAATTCTCGCTCAGGGCGCGAAAAAGCCCAGATGATTGGCATCTAGCTGTAAGGAATCTACATGTCGTATGACAGTCTTAAAGTGTCACAACGACAACCACTCAAACGCCGCCGCCGCCACTGTGTACTTTTCATTTTAAAATTCTCGCTCAGGGCGCGAAAAAGCCCAGATGATTGGCATCTAGCTGTACGGAATCTACATGTCGTATGACAGTCTGAAAGTGTCGCAACCACTGCCACCCAAACGCCGCCCTGTGTACATGTAGGCTGAGGGTCAGACGCGATGGTTGCTTGCGGCTGCAGCATGCTCATACTGCCGCCAATACATGTGCTGTACACCTAAGCGCGCACCAAGGTGCAACTGCTTCCAGAATCAGACTTTGCGGCACTGCAGGTGACACCCACGTTTGATGTACACAGTTACCATCGCCATGCTGGTTGCTCACGTATGTAGTTGATGTGTGGCGCCAGTAGCCACGAACAACAACATCAGCTTCATGAATTGCATGAATTGCAAAAGTTTTTTTTTCATCCTTGGATATATCGTATCTAAGGACATCGAAAAGCAGATGCGGGTGAACACACACTGCCACTGCATATCGCCAACTGGTGACTTGTCGTGTGCCCCATGCTGACAGAGCTGGAGCTGCCGATAAGCATGCTTGCCAAGTCCGTCAACGCCACCGATGGATGAGCTGTCCGTCCTCCGCTGCAGCAGCAGGCGCGCGCAGGATTAAAAATGGCCCGTCCGTACACGGGATTATCATGATGCAGTATCTGGGATATGAAATCTGCGTGATCACGATGGGACGTGTGTCGCAACAGCGGCCTTCACACGCATGTGTTGGATAGAATTCTGCTGGCTTGCCTCGCGCTACTACTAAGTTACGTGTTGGCCGTGCCGGTTGCTTGCTTTCTCCTCGCTCCTCCAGGCCCTCAAAAAATGTCGTTTCGTTTCAGATCAGTGTCGTGTTTAGCATTTTTCGGGCTTCACTACGGCTTCACTAGCGAGCACGACGCGCTACGCTTCATGATGACGCAGTCATACTCGCCAGCTCGCACATTGCGGATTGCACTTGATTGTGTCGGCCTGACCGGCAGCTGCTCACCTTTCAAGCGAAACCATCGGCAAGAGCTCGATCCATTCGATGTCACATAAAAAGGTTCTGCGTGAGTGAGACGCCTAGTAGTTAGTCAGCCAGCTCGCAAGCACACCAGCAAGCTTGATGCACCAGGGAGAGTACACGCAGATAGATGATGGGCGTGTGAGGCAGTAGGCCTCGGATACCTCGCGGGCGTCGGAGGTCTGAGCTGAGCTGAACTGCAATCTCAGGGTCAGGCCAGGAGGAGTCGCACGAGCGGCAAACACATGCACGCGCTGCCATCGCCGGTGGCTGTGGAGGCGCGCCATGAGAGTGACAGCGACTGCACGCCCAGCTGTCACGTGCACCGCCTCGAAGGCCGCTCACCTTCCACAACATCAACTTCGGCACCTACGCCCACCAACACCAACGCCATGGCAGCGGCACACACTGTCCTCGGCAGCCCCACTGACACAAGATACTGCCCCCTGTCTCACTACGATGACAAGCTGCTCAAAGCGGGGCACTGGCGCCGGCGTGGCAGAGGGTGGGAGGCCGACCCAACCTGTGCCAACTGCTCGCTCGATACCCACTACGCGCTGGGAAGGCGGCTGGGGAAGGGGGCTTTCTCCCAGGTGTACGAGTGCACCTGCCGCGATACCGGCCGCAAGTTCGCCGTCAAGATGGTAGACACACGGCGGCTCAGGACGGCAGACATTGTATCCCTCAGGCGAGAGGTAGCTCTGACCTCCTGTATTGAACACCCGGGAGTCTGCGCCGTCTTCGACCTCTTCCACGACGCCAGCGGCTGCACAGCGCTGGTGCAGGAGCTGGCCAGCGCAGGCGATCTGTTCGACAGGATACAGAAGAGGACATGTTTCATGGAGGCGCCCGCGGCGGCGGTGATGGCGAGGTTGCTCGAGACGGTCGCCCACGTTCACACCGCGGGCATCGTTCACAGGTATGTAGGGTTGTCCAACGGCGTATGATGTTTTCTTGATATGGTGTATGATATGCATGTATGGTGTACTTTACTGGTATGCTGTAATGGACTAGGCGTATCTCAAGTCTGCATGTCATGATCCTGTGAAAAGCAGGCAACCTTTAACATGCATGTTGAATCCGTTCACATGTCGTGCGCCATTGCACAACCCTATTCACGCAGGGACATCAAGGACAATGCGCACTGGGTCGTAACCAAACAGTGCATGGTATGCTCAGGTCGCGTGAGAAGAACCCTGAAGATCTTGAGTAATTTTTGCAAATTGTCTCATAATCTGCCCTATCATTTGCCCCTGCAGGGACATCAAGCCCGAGAACATCCTCTGCGTGAGCGACTCCGACGACACCGACCTCAAGCTCACGGACTTTGGCTTTGCGAAGCGCGTCGCCGACCTCACCACGTGCGACGAAGCCTGCGGAACCCCCCAATACGTCGCCCCCGAGATCATCCTCGGCCAGCCCTACGGCACGCAGGTCGACGTCTGGTCGCTAGGCGTCGTCGCGTACGCGCTGCTCGGCGGCTACGCGCCCTTCCACGCCGCGAGCGTGCAGACGCTCTTCCGCTCCATCGTGCGCGCCGACTACTGCTTCCACGCCAAGTTCTGGGCGCACGTCAGCGTCGAGGCCAAGCACTTCATCCGCTGCATGCTGCAGCCCGACCCCGCGCAGCGCTGGACCGCCGCGGCGCTGCTGCACCACCCCTGGATCGCCGTGCATGCCGCCGCCCCCGCAGCGCTGCTGCCGCCGCCGCCGCCGTTGCTCGCGTGCCCGGCGGCCGTGGCGGCGGCGGAGGCGAAGGAGGAGGCGGCGGCAGCGGCGGCGGTGGCGGCAGCGGCGGAGCGCTGCCGCGGCCGGTCGCGCGCCGCGTCGCAAATGCACTGGCTGCAGAAGGTTCTCTTCGGCCACCTGCGGCTGCGGCGCCGTGACCCCCCCAGCATTCGCTAGGCGCGCTCCCCCCCCCTCCCCCCCCCCCCCTCCCCGCGCCGCTGTTGTCGAGCGGCGCGGGGGGTGACCACCGCACGGGGCGGGGGGGCATCCTTTACCATGTTTAGCCAGCGCGAGCGGCAGCAGCAGCAACGCCTGCGCCTTGGCAAGCGGAAGGCGGGGACGGGGGCGGCGGCGGCGGCAGACACAGGGGGTTTTGTGTGGGGGCTTTCCCCCGACCCTCTGAGCCCCGCGCCCCCTCCTCCCCAAGCGACCACCGCCGCCACTGCATCGAGCTCGGCACCCATCACTGTATGTTTAACGTAGGCCTACTTTTTGACCCCCTGTGTGTTTGCGGGACCCCTCTCCCCCCCCCCCCCCCCCGCAACGGCGATCCATCAATTACCCGCTCGCCCCCCCTCCCCCCTCCCCCCCCTCTCTCCCCCCACCCCGATGGGCTTGTATGTATACGAGCGACAACTCCTGCCTCACGGCGACGTGAACGCAGCGCGCGCGGTGCCTGCAATGTGCCAACCTGGCGCGTACTTGCTGCGGCGACACCGCATAGAAATGTAACACGCGTGTGACGGTGGTGTGTGTGCGCGCGCGCGCATGATTCTTGTGTGACGCGCCTTTAGCTGACACGGTAGGCTCGCTAGAGGAGCATACCTACCTGCCTCCCCATTCTGGCGCCCCCCGCTTCTGCGCGGGGGGCGCTCTCTCCGTAGAGACGCAGGGGGGACACTTGTCGTTGTACGCGTGTCCCTCTTTACATATTGCAAACTCTTCTGTTTGTTGAATGCACCAGGCATGCGTGGCCCGTCTACACTTGACATTGGCCGCGGCGTGTCACTTTCTGCTGCTTGTTGTGTGCCCGCATGCCTGTGCGTGTGTGGGTGTGGGTGTGCGAGTGTCTTGCGGTGTTGGTTGCATTGCCACGCTGCGCTTGACTTTTCAATATGTGGCGTTGTCATGTCAACAAGGCAGCGTTTCATGCAGCCATATAGCGTAGTTCAAGTACATGCACATTGCAATTAGAACCACAAAGTGACCAGTCTGACGAACACAGTGTGCCAGGACTTTTTTGAACTCTGTGTGCCAGAGCTGATGCCTATCACTCATCACAAGGAACTTGGTAACGATTTGGTGTGATGCATGCAGCCACACCTAGAGGCACACCTACATACAGGCACATGTACCAGAAGCTTGAAAAAATTCTTCAGTGTTACCGACCGACGTTCAAACGGTACGCGTGCGACATACGATACACACGGCTCCTGCAGCCCAAATGTCCCTCGTGTGCGTGTGGTGCCGCGCCGCATGTTGCAGACCATCTTGCTTCAAGGTGCTCACAAAGATCGCGTGCCAGTGATGCACCGCGGGCAGTTAGCTTTCGCGGCCTTTTTTACATTTGTACTTTTTATTAATTCTCGCTCAGGGCGCGAAAAAGCCCAGATGATTGGCATCTAGCTGTAAGGAATCTACATGTCGTATGACATTCTGAAAGTGTCGCAACGACAACCACTCAAACGCCGCCGCCGCCAAATGGCATCTCGGGGTCCTCCCCTACGTCCTCCTCCATGTGCGCCCCCCCCCTGGATTCTGCCATGTGTGTCATGACACGGCCAGAGTACGCCATGTGGAGCGCTGCCGACAGTGCCGAGCGTAAGCGCGCCAGGGCGATGCCCTTGAGAGCTTTAGGGCGCGCTCCTCCGGGCACTGACATCCTGCTGGCATACTCCGTCGCCACAGCCTCCAGCAGCTTCCGCCCCTGCTCCCCGATGCTGCCAAATGACCCTATTGCCAATGTGGCAAGTTTGTAGCAATTCTGATCATAATGACCAGAATAGTGGGTAGTCTTGGCGGCCTCTTGGTCGCGGCAGCATCGCTCGGGGTCTGCTGCAGTCTTCGCCGCCCGCGACGCCACCTGTGCCTCGAAGCAGGTAACGTCCACCATGAGCGGTAGGTGGCGTGTCGGGTCGTCGTAGCCGGTCACCGGGAAGGCGTCGGCAGGCAGCACGATGTCCATCCTGCGACTCCCCGGCGGCCCGGCGGACCCCAGAAACGGCGTGTAGTCCTCGTCCACCAGTCCCGTTTTGAGGTATTGCCGCAGGAGGCGCTGCGTGGCCCTCTTGACGCTATTGTGGACAATGGTGTCGTGCGCCTTGACGCGTGGCGCTTGACACAGCCGTGCATGCAGGGTGCCGCCCGGCGACTTCCCGCACAGCTTGCAGCCTGCCGTCTGCTCCTCTACTCCGATGGCGCGTTTGACGGCCAGCTGCCAGGATAGGCCATCGAACGAAGCCGTTGTGGAGTACATGGGCTCGTTGAGGAATGCCATGCCGATCGAGTGCATGTGGCGCTGCGACCGGAATCGAGCAAGTGCTTGCGTGCGTTGCGTGCCCTGCGGCAGCTGTTGCAGGTCCGCCTCCACCTTATCTGCAAGCTCGGTAGCGACGGCATCTGCAAGCGCACTCTGATTGGGGCGCTTCAGGCTACACTGCAACTGCAGAGCACTGGCGTCAAGTACGCAAGCAGCATCCGCACCAGTGCCACCACCTGCTGTCGGCCGCAGCGGCGGCTGCTGCGTAGGTGGTTGCTGCTGCAGTGGCGTTAGCGCTGGTGGCAGTATATGTTCCAGCTTGTCACCTGTTGCTGCACGTAGAGATGTGGCAGCTGTGGCGATCGTCCGCATGAGGGGCAGGCGCGCCACCTCTGCTGCTGCTGCGCCTTGTAGCATTGCTGGTGTGGAACGCGCAGCGCCTGCATTGACGGCTGCCGCTGCTGCGTGCGCTGGTGCTGCAGCTGTGCCGCCTGCCGTTGCTGCTGCTGCCAGTGGTGTTGCTGCTGCCGCAGGTGTTGGTGCAGCACCTGCCGCATTGGCCGCTGCCACCGCCATTGCCGCTGTCGCAGCCGGCACGGTTGCGGCGCCGCCTGCCGACGCTGCTCCTGTTGCAGGTGCTGCAGCAGCCCTTAGGCTAGTAGGGCCTGTAGCAGCTGTATTGCCTATGCCCGCAGCCGCTGCTGTTGATGCTGCAGTTAGTGATGCCGCCGAGGCCACTTGAGGTGCAACATGTGCTGCCGCTGCTGCAGCAGCCTCTGATGCTGGAGCAGCTGCTGCTGCCGCCGCTGCTGCTGCCGCCGGAGTAGTTGCGCCGTGCGCCGCCGCTGCTGCTGCTGCCGCTGGTGCCGCCTGTGCTGCCGCCGCGGCCCCTGATCCAGCGGCAGCTGCGTCGTGTGTTGCCGGAATGGCTGCGCCATAAGCGCGGCCAGCCGCTGATGCAGTTGCCGCTGCCGGAGCGGTCGCGCCTCCACTGGCAACTGCCGCTGCCGCTTCAACAGTTGCCGCTGCTGATGCTGCTGGTGCTGGTGCTGCTGCCGCTGCTGCCGGTGCCGCTTGTGTTGCCGCATCCTCAGCAGCGTTGTCTGCAGCCGCTTGAGGAGCCGCCTGCTGCAGCACTCCCGCCCATCCAGAGAGTGCTGGTTGCAGCGCTTGCAACGTGCCCGCCACATACGCAGCATCAGTGATGTCGCAGGCGCTGGTAATGCCAAGGCCGCCATGCCGTGTTGGGAGTCGCGCTTGCTGTAAGGCTGGGCCGTGCGCTGCCAGATGGAAGTGGGCCCCACTTTGCTCAAACTGGCGCCAGGTCTGGCCTGGTGGCTGCAGGCCCATTGAGTGCTCAAGCACCCACTGCGTGACCCGATCCCACTCCTTGGCGGCTGGCGCTGTCTGCGTAGTGGGAATGGTGCGCAGGCAGTACGTCATGCGAGGCACCACGCAGTAGCGCAGTAACCTGAACATAGCCCTCGGAGATGTCAGGCGCGCGCATCGCTCTGCAAATCGAGCCCCTGCCCCGCCTGCACCCGCTTCCCTGCGCAGCCATGCGTCCACAAAGCTGCTGTGGCCCACCGGCACCCCCAGCAACACAGCTCCACGGTTCTGATTTTCATCCGTATCCCCCACTAGCTGAACGCCCAGCTGCTGCAGCAGTTGCCGCTCGTGGTCTGTCACCACATGCCCCCTGCCAGGCAGCGCGCGTGACTTGGTGAGGTTTAGCTCCAGCCCCACCTCCGCAAAGTGTTGTTTGAGCTGCGCCACCGCCTGTATGTCATCCTGAGTCAGCGTGCAAGCGCCTGTTCGGACGTTGGCATCGTCCATGTAGGCGCCCATCCGCCTCCGCGTGCGCTGCGCAGCCGCCGCCTCATTGAACCGTTTCAAGCACTGAGCAATGGCGCCGCAGAAGAGCATCGGTGCCGCGGGGTCCCCCTGCTTAAACCCGCGCTGAGACATGATGATGCGCGTGGAGCCGTCAACGTGCTGGAACAGCAGGCGTGGCCGAGTGCGAACGTATGTGCCGATGAAGTAGTCGAGGAAGTCCGGCAGCTGTGCTGCTACCCATTCCGCTGCCGCCAGGACGAACACCATGTTGAAGGCATTCTTGAGGTCCAGCATGAACTGCCAGTGACCGAGCTCATACGCGAGTTTGCCGGCCATGGCCGCTTTCTCCGCTCCTGCTGAGACGGCTACCCCATACTGCCCGTCTGGCTCAAGGAGCTCCGCCAGGAAGTCTTTGCGGTCTGCCACGTACACCGAAGTGCATAGTCGCTGCAGCACCTCGCCGCAAACGATGGGCCGCTGCTTAGCTGTACCATCTTCCTGTTGTTCTGCAAGTGGCGTCAGGCGCCCCGCGCCATGCAACTGCCAGAAGGCATCCGGCAGCCGCGCAGCCTCCCGCATAACGGTCTGAAGCCACCGTGTGAGGACAGCAGCAAACTCATGCCGTCCCCAGCTTGTGCGTAGCGCATCCTGCAGGTGGCTGTAGCGCAGCCCCGATGGGCCTGCTCCACTGTAAGGGCTTGCTCGCTGGATGAGCTTGGCAACCGTCTCTGGCTCAATTCCCTCCCCCTGTAACAGGCTGAGTTCTGCTGGCATGTCGGCTGCTTTCGCCACAAGCTGATCAACCATGCCGGATAGCTCATGGAGTTGTTCCCCTGGCGCAGCGGGGGGGTGTTTGGACTGCATGGCGGCCAAGCAGTCATCATCAGGTATCGCCACCGTTTTGGGCTGAAGGGAACGCGCTGCCTGCTGTAGCCCCCCCCGTGTGCCCATGCACTGTAGGACGTAGGCGTTGATCGCTGCCTCCGTTTGCTGGCGCGCGCGCCAGCGCCGGTGCGCACGCGCGTGTGCGAGGAGCGCTGGCACCAACCGGTCAAGCTCACCGCGTGCCAACATTCTGATTCTGTCGGAGCGAGTGATGCCAGGTGCGCCATCGGTGGAGGTGATGAGTGATGGCATGAGGTGGTGTAGAATCGTGGATCTTTGCAGTCGCTGCACCCGCCCTGCAGAATCTGGCTCCCGCGCCGCATTGACGAACATCGTCATTGTGTGTGCCAACAGATGTGTTGCTGCGTTCTCCAGTGCAGCTCCCACATAGCGACGATTGCGTGGTCTAGCAAGGCTTCTAGTTGTCGCGAACTGCAGCTTGCACAGCTCATCGAGGCTGATGCTGTCAAGCACTGCTGCGACTGCGGGGGTTGAGATGGTCCACGTGAAAAGCCCACCTGCCCCACCTGCTGCGCCTGCAGGGCCTGGCGCTGCCGCTGCTGTCGCCGCACCTGCCGCTCTGGGGCCCCCTCCGCCGCCGCCGCGGCCGCCACGACCACAGCCTCGTCCGCCGCTGTCGCTGCTGCGACCGCTGCCACGGCCACCGCGGCCGTTTTGAGTTCGCGCGCCACTGCCGCTGTTGCTAGCACCGCCGCTGCGGCTGCTGGCATCACTGCTGCGGCCGTTGCCAGCGCCGCTGTCCTTAGTACCGGCTGCACTGCCGCCGCCGGCACCGCTGCTGCTGCCGCCTCCGGTTCTGCTGCCGCTAGTCGCTCTGCTACTGCTGATGTCTGCATCATTGCTGCCGCTGCGAACGCGTCCTCCATTGCCACGTCCGCGCCCTCCACTGCGACCCCGACCCCCTCGTGTAGCACTGCTGCCCCCGCGTTCCGGCCTCTTTGAGCTGCCGGAGGAGCTGCTGCCACCAGCCTGAGCAGCAGGTGCCTGCTGCGCGTGCGCTGGTCCCTTTGCGTAGGGGTTGCCGATGGGTGTGCACGCCGGTTGCTGCTGTGGCAGCGACGTGGTAGCTGTTGCCGTCGATGCATCAGGTGCTAGCGGTGCTGCTGATGCTGTTGTTGACAATGTTGCCGCCACTGCAGCGGGTGAAGTGATAGGCCTGCATTTGCGGCAGTGCTTGCCCGCGCTGGCATCGCTGCTGTCCACTCTGAATGTCTTGTTGGCATGAAACAGGTTTTTGCACAAGGCACACTCGGTGTAGATGGTTTGCAAGTGCGACGTGCTGAGGTCGGAGCGCTCCAGGAACGTTGTTGCTGTCCCACTGTGGTGTTTGCGCTGGTGCTTCGCCGCGATGTGGGCGTTTAACCTCTGCTGTAACGAGAGCAGCGACATGCCCTTCTTCACCACGAGGTCGCATAAGTTGCACTTGTACTCCGGGTCCGCACTGCCTCCACCTCCAGCTTCGTCGTCTAGCATCAGACGTTGCTGTTCCAGACTGTTATGACCTGTTCTAGAGCGCTTGACTGCACTTTGCCCGCCCGTGTGCTCCCCTTCGCCTGTTTGATCGGAAATTGACCAACCGTCATTCTGTACCCTCTTGCGTTTGTGCGCTGCGCGTCCGTCTCCAGTTGCTCTGCTGCTGCCACTCGTGCCATCGTCCTGTTGACAAGCGCCATTGCCATCTGCAGCACTGGTGCTAATATCCTGCGCTTGTGCGCACGCTAGATCGGATTCCTTGCATTTCTGCGCTGATTCAGAGTTGGCAATACGGGCCTCCCGCCGCCGCCATGATATTCTTTTCATGATCTCTGCTACGCCATGGTGCTACATGCTACAGCTACATACCTATCCGCATCTCGTGCAGGCTGTGTACATGTATGTACTTTTTATTACATTTGTACTTGCTCACACGCGCCAACACACGATGACGCCAGGCTCAATGTTTCTATGCGCTGCTGGCTTTGTCATTGAATGCATGCGTGTACATCGATTGTCCCGCACTGCCAGCTAGCAGATGAGGTATGGTGTCAGCTGAACATCATGTGCTTTTCTCCACAAAGTCGCTGCCTCTGCCAGGCCATTACAGCATGCCACTGTACTGCATGTATTCTTTCGAGCAGGACACATGCACCACAGCAAAGAGCCCCTCATGATTATGTGTCCATTCATGCTGAGCAACCTCAGTGTAATGAGAGTAGAACTACATGTCAGTTCGTGCATGCTAAGCACAGCAAGCCTCCAGTTTCAAGTTTCACTCACCACCAACATTCAGGCATACAAAGCCCACAGCCTTGCACACACTATACACACGTGTGGCTACTCTGTCACAGCTCTACTAGGTGATTGTACGGTGCACGCCGCCGCCGTGGCTTCGCCCTGCAAGACCCTGTGCCTTGGCACTGCCGCCTGATATGTGCCATGATGTGGTGCTTGCCATGAAGCATTGCTTGCCATGATGCGTTGCTTGCTGCGTGGCATGCCTTATGGCTTACGCCTGAATGATAACGCCAGCGTCGCAGCGGTGAGTCAAAGTCCGAGTCTTTAGCGATGTTAATGGCAACTGTTGCCGCCACGCCCCTCCGCCACCTCCCGGGTGTGCTTGTTTCGCATTTAATGCTTGTTGTTGTTGGCGGACTGCTTCGCGCATCTGCACAGACCAGCGGGTTAAAAGAGAGGTTGAGCCAGATTAGGGTTAGGGTTAACATGCATCTGTCAGTGACTCTGATGCAGGATGACCGATCGCGATCTGCCGTGCTGAACAACTGGGTGAATATATGCATGAACCGCGTGTAGCCATGCCTGGTTGCGATACTGCCAGACGGGAGGGCCATCTGCTGAGCCTCTTGGCAGCGCTGGAAATGCACAAAAACAAGCGGCGTGTCACACTCGAAACAGCAGCCCCTGCGCCCCGCGCATTGAGCGCACGCATGGTTGTATTGGAATGCCTGTGATTGCGCACTTCAAGAGCTGCTTCGCCACCAGCGGTCGATACATTGTCAACCTCAAGTGCGGGATGGTGGCCTTAAGCGCAGCAGCGCGAGTGCTCATGCCTACATACCATGCGTTTTTGCACGTGTGGCCACCTGTAAAATCTATGCGTGCGATGATACAGTACACCTGGGATGGATGAGGCATGGAGTGACTCGCCCAGGAAAATGACTCTGCCGCCAATCAGACCCTGAGTCAGACTCTGTCACACTCAGGTTGTCTGACCTCTTTCCTCACAGATATGAGCGAGTCACTCCCTACCCCATCAGTCTCACACACTTACCTCACCAGCGTTGTCAATATGAAAGGTATCTCAAACAACCATGCAAGATCCATTGCAGTGGTCCTACGCGCCTAGGCTTTGTAAAATGGCAGGCATGCCAATGCCATTGAAACATGGGCTGATGTGAAGGTCGCCCGCACGAGTCCTTGTAAGCAAAGGTACAAGGGTTACCCTAGCCCTAACTCTAACAATATTGACTGCCAGCGCCTGCCCCTGAGGCGAAGACTCACCACACACTGGCGCTCACACCGCTGAACCTCAGGGCTCCAGCAGCATGCTTACTGCTGCCCCCCTCCCCGGCCCCGCCTCCTCTCATGCCGCGCCGCCCGCTTGACGCCCCGCCTGAGCTGTCCTAACTGCATTGGCCGCTTCCTGAGCCATGCCACCCGCAGCAGCCACAGGTTAAGTCGTGCCATCTGTAACTGCCGCTGCGCCTTCCGATTGCGCCCTTGCCTCCGCCTCTGCAGCGGCCTCTGTCTGAGCAGTGCCACCTCCAGCGACTTCCTCCGCAGCCGTGCCATGTACAGGCACCTGGGCCTCAAACGCGTCATTCGCAGCAGCAGCCGCCGCTGCCTGATTCGGTCTGGCACCCGCATCAATTGCCCCGCTACCCTCTTGCATCGCTCCGCGTGCACCCCTGCCGTCGGCTTCCGACACACCAGCGATCGCGTGCATGTCACCCCCGCCCCCCACCTCCCGAGCATCCGAGAGCGCACCCCCCGCCCCTGTACAGTCGCCTTCCGCTGCGGCGGCACTGTCATGCTCTTCCGCCCTCCTCGCCGCTCCCTCCGTCTCCCCGCGCATACTTGCATACTCCAGCGGCCCTGCGGCGCGCCGACTCCCGCCTTCGATCGTTACAGCCGCCACCTCCGCAGCCGCGACCGCCCCCCCCTCCTGCGCGCCACCACCCAGCTCTGCCACACACACCCCCATTTGCGCAGGCAGGGGGGCTGCCGTCCCCTCCTCCCCCCCGCCCCGCCCCCCCCCTGCCTCCCCCGCCGTCGCCCCCTCCCCCCCAACGGATGCAGTCCAGCCCCCGTTCTCCTCCGCCGCCGCCGCCGCCGCTGCCGCCGTCGCCGCCTCCGCTGCCGCCGCGGCGCCCTCTGCCGCCAGCTCTGAGACCCACGAGGGGACGGCGCACGCGTCGCCGCACGCCGCGGCAACCGCCGCCGCGAGCTGCGCACACAGTTCGCCTTCCGCGCCCAGCTCCTGCGCGCTGCTGCTGCTGCTGCTGCTGGCGGCGGCGCGCGGCGGCGGCGGCGACAGCGGCGGCGGCGGCGCGGCGGCGAACAGCGCGAGCAGCGCGCGCGCGTCGGCGAGCGCGAGGTCGCGGCACTGCCGCTGCGGAAAGGGCAGGGGGAGTGGGGGGTTTCACCGGGCTCAGAGACGTCTTGATGAGATGTGAGGGGTTTGTCGTGTTCGGCCATCATGACTGCGTACATCCTTGCGCAGCTGCTTCTTGAGCAGTACATGGTGGTTCCGTGTCACAGCCACTGACACTTGCTGAGCACTGCTTCTCACATGGCCTGGCCATCACGTCAGTGTCATGGCGCACTTCAGAAAGAGAACAGACCTGAAGGGGGGTGGTCGCCCCCATGACCCCCGTCGCGAAGCACGTGCTCAGCCCCTTGTTGAGCACTGCGTTCATGCCCGACAGCACCTGCTGCGCCTGGCGCCGGCTGGCCGTGTGCCCTGGAAAACCGCGGCAGTTGAAGTTGAAGTTGAAGTGCGTCAAGAAATTAGCTCTTGTAATTGTCACAAAGGGTAAAGTTTGGACTGCTGCTGAGTGATGCTATTGTAGCTGCGCCTGGCGCCTGCGCTGGCGTACCGCGGCAGTTCAAGTTGAAGTTGAGGTGTGGCAAGGAGCTAGTTCTAATATTATCGCACAGTGCGATGTTTGGACCGGTGCTGAGCAGTGCTCTTGCACCAGCGCCTGGCGACTGTCGGAAGCACGCGCTGGCAGCTGAAGAGAATTGCATTACACCAGAGTAGGACGCACAACGTACAGTATGGATGCACCTGTAGTTGAAGTTTGACACAGATGCGGACACGCACAGATTCTTCGTTGCAGTAGTCCCCATGCAGCGCACGCACTGGGGGGCATGACCTACCCTCTTTGCGCCAGGCTAACCCTAACCCTAACCCTGACACTAACACTAATTGACATGACGTCACAGCGGTGTCTGCAGCACACGCGCTGGGGGGCGCAACCTATACCTGTACCTACCTGGAGCCAGCTGCTGCTGCTAGCATCCAAACTGCACATGAATGCAAGGATGAGAAGATCGCGCATTCGTGTTGCTAATCAGTGTGGGTGTGAAAGAGGTGTATACCTATACCTACCTAGAGCCACGATACCCTCGCGGACTGCGTCCATGGCGCCGGCGCGGTGGATCACGTAGTCCGCGTACGCCTGCGGCGCACAGGCATACACATTCACATTCATGAATGAATGGTTGGTCAGTGGTCATCAGCAGCGCCGCGCCCCGGCGCCTGGCCGGGCGACACAAGCTCCAGCTACAAGGAGCATGTCGCGAAGCGCGCAAGCAGCGGAGGCGGTGCAACAGGCTAGACTGGACATCCGCCGCCGGCGCAAAGCATCACAAAGTGGTGTGCGAAGGAACTCAACAGCCCGGACTGGACACCCCGCCTCCACTGCAATACAATGAGCCACTCGGCAGCTCATGGAGGTCAGCGCAGCCTGCGACTACAGTCGGGGTCAGAGCTACGTAAAGCCAACGTGGTTGGTGACATTGGTGTGGACATTGGCAAGGTTCACAAGCTTCGCTCGAGGTGCGCATTGGCACATGCTGAGCGCTGCTGATGCATGCGCACCGCGCGTTCCATCAATACTGGCACCAAGGCAGCCAGTCAGTTTGTCGGTGATGGAGGCACACGCGGCACGTCAGTGTGGCCGAGGTATGGGCGCTTCCAATGACGCTAAGGAATGCTAATGGCACTGAGCACTGCCGATAATGCTAAGTCAGCACTGCCGATGGTGCCGAGCGCTGCTGATGGCTCTTTTCGCTGCCAATAATGGTGAGCACTGCCAATGATGTTGTGCGCGCTGCCAATAGTGCTGAGCGCTGTCCACGGCACTGAGCACTGCCGATTGCGCTGAGCTGGCGCGGAGCACTGCCGATGGCGCCGAGCGCTGCCAATGGCACCGAGTGCTGCTGATGGTGCTGAGTGTCGCTGATCGCGCTGAGCACTGCTGATGATGGCGCTGAAGGCGTGCGCCCTGACGTGCGGCATGCAGCAGCCAGTGCACTCTACAGCGCAACACCGCATTTAGGGGATCCGCTCACCTTGAGCCAAGACGTCTGTGCGCCGCCAATGGCGCTCACGTGCGCCGCCAACCCCTGCCCCACTGCCTCCTTCGCCCCCAGCAGCCGCAGAAACTCCGCCGCGCAGTGCCGCGCCCCCAGCGATGCGCCAGCGCCGCTGCTGCCGCCGCTGCTGCCGCCGCTGCTGCTGCTGCCGCCGCCTGCACTGTGTGCAGTGCAGCTAAGGCCACCGCCGCCGGCGCTAGCTGCGCTGCTTGCGCTGTCAGCACCGTCAAGTGCAGAAGTGTGCATGCTGCTGTCATCGCCATGGCTGCCCGAAGCGCTGCCGCCTTCGCTGCTGCCGTCGACAGCGGCGCCGTCGCTGATGCTGTCGGCGCTGCTGCTGCTGCTTTCGGTGACGGTGCCACCGCCTTCCCTGGCAGCACCGTGTCCGCTGCTGCTATCGCCGCTGCCGACGCTGGCAGTTTCCGGGACGACAGGAGCCGCAGAGGCACTCGAGCTTGTGGCAGGTACGCTTGTGGTGGCGGTTACATGTGTAACTGCATCTGCATCGCTCAGCAGTCGGTGCAGCACGTGCAGCCCCTTGGCGCAGGTGCGCCAGTCGCGCTCAAACACCTTCTTCAGCAGCTTGGACGCGAGCACGGTGTGCGGCGCCTGCAGCAACGATAATGCGCAAGTGTACAAGAGGAGGGTGGGCATGAGAGCTGGACTTGTCGCACTAGCTAATCGGTGCAAGCGCAAGTTGAGCTCAAAAGCCCCTGCAGCAGCAGCATGAACGCAAAAACGGTCTGCGCTGCCAGCGCCACGGGCGACGTAGATGTACGTGCGGGTGTGTCAACACGACAAGAGGCGCTCTGTGCCTGGCGAGCCCGCTTTCACGCTTCAGCAGCCTGGAAGCGAGCACACACACATGCTTCGAGCTTTTTGAATGGCGTGTAAGCACTGCGGAGGCAACGGTACGGCAGCGCTTCCAGAGTCCAGAATGGTATCGACACTGAAGCATGTGGTATGGGTTCTTCAATGCTGGAAGTGATCTGTACAAGACTGCAGCCAGTAAAATGGGCTTCCCAAAAGCACATGGTGTTCTGCAAGACTCTCTCAGAGCTCTGATCTGCTCAAACGTGGTGGGCAGCATTTGGCCTCATGCGACCACTGTTGCGCCTGCACTCTGTGCCTCAGTGCAAGGGCACGATGCATGTGCTGCCTGCCACCTTCAGAAGAGCATCGACCGGCGCTAAAGCTGCTGTTCTTCGCACACTCACCGCACCATTGAAGGTTTTTGGGTCCCCCAGCTTCCTGGCAGTCACCAGCACCCGCTGCAGCAGCGCCTCGTCGACAGGATAGGTGTCAGGCCGCGTGACCCTAACCAAGCACCCCTCCAGTGACGAGCTCAGCACGGCTTTCAGCTCTCTCCTGGGGTGCAGAACTCTGGACATGTACATCAAGGCCGATTCCCCTGCAGACTCGAGTCGTGCCTTAGCATGTGCAGCGGACAGCGGTCCGCCACCCCGCAAGCGCACAACGTCATGCTGTTGGATCTGCTGGCATGTGGTCATGTGCCAGCCGCGAGAACAAGTCCCCGAAGCTCGCTGCAGGAGACATAGACAAGCTAAGAGCAGGAGCCGGCGCATGAATCGCCGATCCACTGCAAGTGAGTGCTGCATGAGAGGTGAGGCTTCTCAATGAAGTTCTCATGAAGCCTCTACTTCAAGCACTTGAAGTGCGTGTGCGCATGTTTTGTGCAGTGAGACGCATACCAGCGGCAGCAGCAGCACGTTCGACCCCCCCGCCAGTGCTGCCATGCCACGAGGACGGTATTGCACAGCGGGGTGCGCGCTTCTCGCCACCCTGGCGCCCGCAAGTGCACTCATTACCTCAGGTACATGTTTGAGCTTAAGGCGCCCGGCGGCGCCCCTCACCATGGCTGTGTCGCGGCGAGAGGTGTTCCAGGGACTAGGTACGAGTCTGGTGACTCTGATAGCTGGCACTGCACAGGCGAACGCGGCCCCTCGCCCCGGCAACGATGCGGCAGGTACGGCTGGCTGACGCGAGTGCGCGACAACGTTTTGGGTGTCAGTGCATGAGCTGATGCAATGTCCACGGAGCATACTGCTGGCCTCGTCAGCAAGTTATAAGTGCGGCACGTATTGCAAGCGCAATCATGGTCAAAGGGATAACACTGAGTCTTGCAAGCGCAAACACCGCCCTGAATGGAACTCCGATTCCATCTTCAACCACGCATTTCTTCCTGCAAGTCGCTTAGAACGCGACTGCAACCGGAAAACCGTCTTTGATTGCGTCATGAGATCGATCGTGCACCTGGTGTGTGGCAGCGCGCTTGGATGCAGCATCAAGTGCGAATGCACGATCGCGCACAGCGTGTGTACGAGCATAATGCCTTCGCAGGCGATGACATGAGGTAAACTTGTTGCTTTTGCGCAAAGCCATCATGTCCTGTCAGCGTATGGAGTTCACGGCTTACACACAACGCGTCCAGCTTACGGTTCACTGCACACGGTTCACTGCATGGTACAGAACAACTGGCCAGTGCGTCCCATTCAGATCGGTACATAGTCAGTACAGTATCAACACGCGGTCACAATGCATGAGCAATCTCACCGCTGGCTGGCTCTCCGCAGGACGGAGACACCTGCGCCTAAAGAGATCATAATGCAAAAGATGCCCGCCGACGCTGACAGGGCCAGTTTCGATTTTGCATGAGGGGTCACTCCGGTAGGTTGCGCACGTTCTACAGAGATTGTGCACACGTGGTTATGAAAGGCCGTCTCAATCATGAAAAACTGTTGCGCAACCTCTCTACCATCCGCTCACCTTCCAACGCGCCTGCTGCTGACAAGTTCAACATCATGCTCAAGCGCGGCACTGAATCGCTGTGCCGCACTCCCGCAGCGATGAAGCACCGCTTCGGGGAGAATCTCAAGTTCAAACTTGATGTTGACGATAGGGAGCACTGGCTCGCTGTGCCGCATTCCTGCAGCGATGAAGCACCGCTTTGGGGAGAAGCTCAAGTTCAAACTTGATGTCGAAGATAGGGGAGCACTGACTTGCTGTTCCGCACTCCCGCAGCGATGAAGAACCGCTTCGGGGAGAAGCTCAGGCGCACTGCCAAGCTGCTGGACGAACTTCAGCAGGACATATTCGCGGAGGACTGGGAGCTGATAGCTACCTACCCCAATGCGTTCCGGAGCTTCGTCCCTGTATTCACCAAGTACACGGATGCGGCCTTTCCCGGCGATGATGTGAGTGCCACGATCTAGGGTTAGGGTTTGGGCTAGGGTTTGGGTTAAGGTTAGTACATTGGGGTGCCTGTCGCGCTTGGCAGCATGGCACAGTGCGTGCGGAGGTGCTGCTGCAAACTTCAACTGCAACACAGAACCTACCGGTAGTGAGGGAGGTTCAATTTGGGGGCTCAAATCTGCTGTAGCGACGCAGTGCATCGGTTTTGTGTTGCAATTGAAATTGAAGTTGCGCGGATATTCTTGTTGACCTGGGGGCACAATGTCAAATGCTACCATCAGCGACGCTGAATCGATATGACAAGGAGCGCAGCTTTGTTTCGTTATCGTGTTGTTGCAGGCGCAGTACCCCCCCCACCTTGAATGTTTACTGAGTCGTGTGTGTGGGGGGGGGGGGGCGGGGGGAGGGGTCAACTGCATCTGCATCTGCAGGCAGCATTTCAGCATGAGGGTTGGCGCTAAGGCTGGGCACGTCGTTGTGCCACAGTTGAACTTCTGCAGTTCGCACGTTTCTGGACGCATTGCGTCCCACGGTGACGCTCCGAGTGACAGTGCTCTGTGCGCCATCACAGCGTCATCATACGCCACGTTCGGATGCTGCTCCTGTACATACATACATACCCACATGATCTTAATGTCACGCGCGCTGTCACACTGAGTGCTGGTCAACGAGCACTGAGTCACTTTGTGACAATACTGGCAAACTTGACGGTGATCACGTACATGAGCACTGTCTGCCCACATCATTAAAGCGATATTCTGATGAAATGGAACATCTGGTAGCGAGCTTCACGTTGAGCATCTGCGCTTTCTTGCGCCCAAACCAGCACGACGCAGTTGTGCGTCTATCCGCAGAAATGCAAACTTCAAGTGTGATTTGGCACATCTTCAACTTTGTTTATGCGCACCCGCCCTGACGCTGCCGCGCATCCTTTCGTCTGAGCCAACGCGATGATTGGTGACAGAGAACATGATGCACGACTTCAAGTTTGATGTTGCGCATCCGCCTGACGCCGCCGTCCGCGCGCGACGCGCGCAGCGCATGTGACAGCGCACAGGCAACTCGATGTTGATCACCCACATAGCGCATCTTACGCCCAGAAACAAAGCGATGATTCTGACACAAGTGGACATGATGCGCAACTTCGACTTTGCTGACGTGCAGCCCGTGGCCAAGAACTCGCGCGTGGCGCTGCGGTACGAGGTGGGGCGGCTGTTTGGCGCCGTGGAGCGGTTGAGGCGTGCTGCAGACGCAAAGTGAGCTGCTTTAAAAGTAGGAAACCCCTGATATTCAATGGTTCCAAGCAGGCGCCCAAGTCGAATTTAGGCTGTCCTGAAAATAGGTGGTAAACAGGTGCTCGTGGGGCGGTTGAGGCATGCTGCAGATGCAAAGTGAGCGCCCATCCAGTTACCTCACTCACCGTAACCGTCATCCTAAAGCTACGCCCAGTTGGCTGCTTCTAAACACATGCCAGACGAGCACTGATCGTGTATCTGAGGTGGTGAACAGACGCCATGGAGCGGTTGAGGCGTGCTGCAGACGCAAAATGAGCGCTCAAATACACACTCACCGTGGTGCTATTGTACATCTAACGGAGCAGTACATGGTATTGTAACTCTCCTTTGAGCAGTTTGAAAAAGAGAAGCTGGTGAACAGGCGCCGTGGAGCGCTTGAGGCGCGCTGCAGACGCGAAGGAAGCGCTCAACGCAATCACACTGGTGCTTTTGTAAATCTAATTTGAGCCGTTCTGGAAAAGAGAAGGTAGTGAACTGGCGCCGTGCAGCGGTCGAGGCGTGCTGCACATGCAAAGTGAGCGCTCAAGCGGCAGCGCCAGGCGTGACAACGGTCGCGAGACACGGCCTTTATCTACGTGGGGCCATAAAACATCAATCAATGCTTGTTTGTGGCCATGCGCCAGGGAACTGGCAGCGACCGCTGCCGCATCGCTCATGAGTGGCGCCGCTCTGCTGCGGAGCGCTGCTGCTGAGGGGTGCATTGAGGCGGAGCGCAGGCAGACTGCAGCGGGGGAGGGGGACGTGCGTGGGATGCCGATGTGGAGCTTCAACTTGAGCACAAAGTTGAAGCTGCTGCCGCCGCCGCGGTGCGCGCGCAGAGCGCGGCGCGTCAGCAAGCACTGCCGCTCGGCGCGTCGCAGCCGAAAGCAACTTGTTGCAAGAGTTCAATGTTGGCTTTAACTTGGAGTGGAACTTTGAACCTGCAGTTGAAGTTCACCACAGAGGCCTGCCGCGCTCGGCACGTCACAGCCGAACCACCACGTTTGAAGTTTGTGTCCAACTTGAAGTTGAGAGGAGCGCACACAAGGAGGACGGCCTGCTGCACGAGGGCAGCTGTGGGGGGGCAGCCTCGAGGGCGCCGCGCGGGAGTTTGTAGCGACGGTGGCAGAAGCGTCGTATAGCACGAGCTGCTGCAGCGTAGACGGCACCATTGCGACAGGCGAGATAGGCGGCAGCCGCAGCGAGTGCACTGGTGCGCGGAGGACATGTACCACATTTATTCAATACCTACCTGCCCTGCTCTGTCTCCGAGAGCCTGCAATGGCCCTCGTGCGCTGGAGCTCAGGAGCCGGTTTTCGACAAGCTCATGTGATGCATTGCGATTTGCACTGCCATGGTCAGGAACACACAGGAGGCAGAGGGTGCGTTCGCCGCGATGAGCGTGGTCTGGACCGCTACTTCAACTTCCTACTTGAAGTCACCTTGTTGAAAGCTAACGTTATTCCGACACTTACCTCACAATGTGTTAGCTAACGTAATTCCGACGTTTACCTCACAATGTGTGCGTTTATGCACTGCGCCCTACAACCCCTGAGATCAGGAACACGCAGGAGGTAGAGGGCGCGTTCGCCGCCGTGAGCGTGGCGCTGGATCGCTACCTCAACTTGTAACTTCAAGTCACAGCGCGTTCGCCGCCATGAGCGTGGCGCTGACCGCTACTTCAACTTTTCACGTCAAGCGCCTTACCTGACGCACTCCAAGAACACCTCATGATGCAGGGGTTAACGAACTCCGCGTTGTCCCCCCTGAGATCAGGAACACGCAGGAGGCAGAGGGCGCGTCCGCTGCGATGAGCGTGGCGCCGGACCTCTACTTCAATTACTTACTTCAAGTCGTGGTCCAGCGCTACTTTCGACCTGTTACTTCAAGTCGACTCCTGTAGAACAAGCAGCCTAATATATATTGCCTTGCACGCCCACCGTCAGGAACACGTAGGAGGCAGAGGGCGCGTTCGCCGCGATGAGCGTGGCGCTGGACCGCTACCTCAACTTGTAACTTCAAGTCACAACTCACCTGCGCACTTTGCCATGCACCCCGTTTTTTTCAGGAACACGCAGGAGGCTGAGGGCGCGTTCGCCGCAATGAGCGTGGCGCTGGACCGCTACCTCAAGGCCGGCGACCTGTACGACGCCTACGACCCCGTCACCAGCACGGAAAAGTACTTCAAGGGGACGGACGACTCCACGCTGGTCTTCGTGCCGCCGGCGCGTGACCCCCCTAAGGTCGGTGTGCAGCGGCATCATACTGTTTTGCGCTGCTGCGCTGCTTTTGAGCGCTGCTTCGCTTGACAACTATAACTGTTTGTGCTGCCGGCGCACGACCCTTTCAAGGTTGCTGCAGCATACCACGCTGAGCACTGCTGCGCTGCTGATGAGCGCGCTATGCTGTACACACATATTCACTGTTGGTGCCGCCGACGCGCGACCCTCCCAAGGTCAGTGTGCAGCAGCATCATACCGTTGAGCGCTGCTGCGCTGCTGTTGAGCGCTGCTTCAGTGCTGTCGAGCACTGCTACACCGAAACTGTACTGTTTGTGCCACCGGCGCGCGACCTCCTAGATCGGTCCGTGCAGCAGCACGCCGTGCTGAGCACTGCTGCGCTGCGGTCGAGCGCTGCTACGCCTTACAAATGTTGTTTATGCGAAAATGCTGGTGGCGAGCGACGCCACCCAATGATGTACTTGAGCCAAGGCTTCTTCTTCCAACACCGCGCACACTTGAAGTTCTGCTTGCGCTGTGTTGACCACCACATCGCTGGTGCTCTGCATGCGCCAGATCAGCAACATCGTCACGATAGCGGGCGGCCCCGCCCACACCATCAATGTTGTCAACTGTTGTCAACCGCTCGCATACTTGAAGTTTTGCTGACACACTTCAAACTCGCGCGCTCCGCATTGCGGCAGATTCGCGACAGCATCATGCTGGTGGCGGGCCCCGACAAGCGCCGCACGGGGCGCATGATCACCAACAATGCGTACACTTCAAAGGACTATTGAACTTCGTTCTGCCTTCTCACTTGAAGTTCTGGTTGCGCTGCTGACTTCTACCCTATCACTCACTGCGTCGCGACATATCATCGACAGCATCATGCTGGTGGCGGGCCTGCGCCACTCTGATGATGCACCCAAGTACTTGGGAAGTGGCTGTTTTTTCGAACGAGTGTTTTTCCAGATAGTTCTTTCAACCGCTCGCATACTTGAAGTCCCGCTGACCCACATCAACTCACCGCCCCCTATCGCGACAGATTCGCGACAGCATCATGCTGGTGGCGGGCCCCGACAAGGGCCGCACGGGGCGCATGATCGGCGAGGAGGTCGCCGTCTCGCGCGTCGGCGCCGCCTCCGGAAGCAAGAAGGCCATTATTAAGCTCAACACGACGCTCGGCGGCATCCGCGAGATCAAGGTCGTGCCCTACGAGATGGTCGCCAAGACGTTGCAGCAGGGTTAGACGTGCTTCGCGCCTGGGGCCCTGTGGTTCCCTTCAGCAAGCTGCTATCTCAGGGCCTATCGCCCCCCCCCCCTCCCCTTTCCCCGCCAGCTCTGTTCCACTGGCGCGGGAAACCAGCTCTGTGATTCTGGTTTGGGAACGGTGCAGCTCGCTTGCCATGTACGCCTGCTGTAATCCTAGCCACGCGTTCCGTTACGGCAAACGGAGTGAAACCTGGCTCGGCTGGACCCATGGGCGCCAGCTGTGCAAGGGTGTCACCTGTTGTTGAAGTTGAAAGAGCTGTTTACATAACTGGCAGGTGCGCACGAGAGGGGGGAGGGGGGGGCTGGGTGATCGGAAGGGGGGGGGCGCGCGATGAAAGTGGTACTTGTGCAAGCGGCATCTGCGCGCACAACGATTGCGTTCCATTTTGTTGATTGACTGTGCGACAAATTTACGCTCTCACTGTGGTGCTTCCCCGCCATCATGGTGTGCTTCGTCGTCATTTTCTACCTATGTATTTTCATGCTGCAACGCTGAGCAATACCATGCCAGTTGCTGGTGCTTCCCAACATATTCCAGCCTTGCACAAGCCGCTAGTTGCAGTGCAGCAAGCGCCAGCGGGTGTGTATTCGTGTTTTAGATGATGCATGCTGCAGACGCACCCTTTTCTACCAAAATATAATGCGCCAGTAGCACACCAGTAAACTTCAACAGTAAACTTCAACAACGCGGTGACCCCGAAAGAGCGCCGTTGCGTGCTTGGGGAGAGACGAGCTCGAGAGCGAGGGTCGCACGAGGAGCTGAGGAGCTATGAGGAGAAGCCAATCGGACGGGCTGTACAAGCAGTACGAGCAGGTACGCTCAGAAGCGTGTGCCAGTATCGACTTTTTCGCTTCACCTGCAACGGAGTCGAAAAGCTGCTGACGAGCTGGTGGACAATGTGGACAGTATGCCTTGCAAGATGATGAGCCGTCAGCAGTCAGTGAACAGCAGCTGCCGTAGGATCCTCAAGCATGTGGTGTGCTCACCTAGAGAGTAGCCTTCATAGCGCTGCATCCGATTTTTCGCTACTATGGAGCAGCAGCTTTCACTACGAATGTAGCTACATTGCGCAAGATCGCTGGGGCCTAGAGATGCAAAAACAGGTACTGCCGCTTGAGGTTGTTGCAACGCACGAAGGTCTACATATATAAAGTTATTTAAAGTTATTGGGTTGCACAATGTGCAGGGTCGTCAACCATGACCATACTTGAAGTCCTTGTGTTGGGGGATTGTCACCGTGAGGGTTGAGTTTTGATGTACCGAAAAGCATGCTCTAAACTCTCTTGCCGATGGTTGCATGCAAATGCTGACAGTCAAACTGCTTTGAGAAGCATTCGTGCCAAGTGTCAGGAGACATGTGCCAGAATTCCATACACGCCATCATGATTCTGCGCACCAACAGTGCAAATCCAGCTGCCGAGCAATCATGAAATGCCTGTGTTGCAGTCACTAATGCGCCGAAGCCATCCTGAGCATCATCGCACCATATCTGTCAAGCGTAGAGTTGCGGTCAGTGGTGGGTGCTGTGCACCACGAACGTTATCACGGGCGCAATATGTAACTGTCACGAGCAGCACCATCCGCAGCGCGGCGAAAGGTGACACTGCCAAGGAAAAACGTTGCCGTGTGGCTTTTGATTTGTATTGCCCCCTGGGACTCATGTGGTGCCTCCAAACAGTGCCGGCCGTTGCGTGCGTGCAGATATGACTGTCATGGGGCGCTAGTTGCGCATATGTAACTGTTATGAAACGTAGCCGTACAGGCAGCGCCAAACGGCACCAACCCTCGTGTCCATCATCATCAGTCATTGGTGCCTGCGCTTGAGGTGTCTCTGCCCAACTCTACTTGCCTGCAGTGTTCTGTGGGTGGCATTTTAAGGGGCTTTTGTATGATAAGGGGTTTTTGTGTGCTACGGCGTCAGGAGCCAGGCAGCTGGCAGCAGCGGCGCGTCGTGGCACTGCAGTTGAAGTAGCTGACAATTAGTACGCACGTCATGAGTTGAAGTTTGGCAATACCTATCAGCCAGCTAGCATGTAACTGAAGCATGGCGTGCGGACGCGCCAGTGCAAGTCATTGACAGCAACTTCA
This sequence comes from Tribonema minus, assembly GCA_017506865.1. Classification (NCBI taxonomy): domain Eukaryota; class Xanthophyceae; order Tribonematales; family Tribonemataceae; genus Tribonema; species Tribonema minus. Next base: position 588,327 of record JAFCMP010000536.1, on the reverse strand, counting down.
ACACACCCCAAACACACACACACACACACAACATGCGCACACCATGTATGGATTACCATGCACCTAGCACTTGCGGTGATCCATGTTGAAGAATGTACACGCAGCATTGAAGTTTGTGGTGACGCATCTTGCAGGACGAAGCGGTACTGCGCGCAGCACTGCAGGTGCGCATGTACGCGCTGCACGCTTGCTGGAGGCCTCTATGTCTGTCTCACAAAATTCATCACCAGAAGTGGCTTACAGTCACTTCAAGCACGCACACGCCATTTTGACATGAAGTTCATCCAGCGTTGAAGTTTGCGGTGACGCAACGCGCAGGACGAAGCGTCGCGGTGCTGGAGGCGCGCGTGCACGCGCTGGAGGCGGCGGTTACGGCGGCAGTTACTAACCCTAACCCTAACCCTAACTATTGCGGTGACGCAACGCGCAGGACGAAGCGGCGCTATGTGCGGCGCTGGAGGCGCGCGTGTAGACTACGCGCTGGAGGCGGCGGTTACGGCGGCAGTTACTACCCCTAAACCTAACTCTAACTTTGCGGTGACGCAATGCGCAGGACGAAGCGGCGCTGCGCGCGGCGCTGGAGGCACGCGTGCACGCGCTGGAGGCGGCGGTTACGGCGGCAGTTACGCACGCGTGCTTCGAGCACGCGCTCGCCGTGCTGCGCGAGGGGCGGCACTGCGGCAGCAGCAGCGTCAGCGACGCTCAGTTAGAGGTGAGCGACGGCGTGCTGGACAGCAGGGTAGGTACTTGTAGGTATGACATGTTGAGAACGTGCATAACAGCGGAGTTCAGGCGTGGAGCGCTGCAGGCGTGCATGCGCTGGAGGCGGCGGATACGGTGGCAGTTACGCATGCGCGCTTCGAGCACGCGATCGCCGTGCTGCGCGACGGGCGGCACTGCGGCAGCAGCAGCGTCAGCGATGCTCAGTCAGAGGTGAGCGATGGCGCACTGGACGGTTGTATATGTTGTTGTGGCCCAGCAAAGGGTTAGGGTTGGGGATAGGTTAGGATTAGGGTTAGATTTACTCTAACCTTAAGGGCAGGATGAAAGTCCTTCCACATTGGTGCGGCGTGCTGAGGCGTAGCAGCGGCTTGTCGCCCCTTGAAGTACATGTGTCATTTGTTGAAGCTCACAGCACGTGGCATCGCTCTACACTTGCCGCGGTCTGCAGGAGCTGGCGGCAGCGGTACGGCAGCGGCGCGCAGAAGAAGAGGCTGCAGCCACTGCCATGCGCGATCTGGAAACGCACGTCGCTGCCGCCACAGAGGAATTGGCGCGGGTGCAAGCGCTGCACAGGCATGAGGTGATGCAATACTGAAGTGACATGCCTCAGTTAAGTGACGTGCCGCTGTGGGGCCTGGCGCGGAGGCAGCGCAGCACAGGCACAAGGTGACAGGATTTTCAGCCTTTGTGCCCCTGTTGAAGCTGTCGCGCCTCTGGATGATGGCCACCCGCGTGAATTATCGCGGAGAGCGCCGGCGATCTTCAAAGAGAGAAGCAGCTCGCGCTATGTACAGCAGGCGCTTGTGGGATGAAGTAGTCGCTTGACGCGCGTCGTCCGCTGACCAGTGCCACACAGGTGTGAAGTGAAGCGGCGCACTCTGCCGATCGTCATGGCGCCAATCGGCGCGCGCGCTTCCTGGCACTCTTGTCAGTTTCAACTGCTGCTGCTGCTGCTGCTGCTGCTGCTGCTGCTGCTGCTGCTGCTGCTGCTGCCTGCCGCATTCATTAGTGGGTCTCCCTCCCCACTCCCCCCCATCCCCCCCCGCTGCCAGACGCCAAACTATGCCGATCACACCGGGTGCAGATGCACATGAGTACAGCACAAGTACAGCACCGGTACACCCGTGGATACCCCTGTAGTGGCATGAACGCTGCTACGCCTCTACATCCACGGTCAGGCCATGAATGAATGCATGAACGAATCCGCTGCTTGCGCGGTCAGATTGTGGACAACTGGATGAATGAACCGTGTATGAATACATGAATGAACTCTGTTTGCGTTGTCAGATCGCGGAGCTGGAGGCTGAGTTTGCGAGCTTTTTGGATGAGAATGGCTTGGACGATCGCAGCGAGGCCTTTGCTCCGGGGGGCCCACATGTACAGGTGACAGTTGAAGTCTAGTACCGGTGACAGTTGAAGTATGAAAAAGGTTCTTATTTGAGGTCAGCATATTGCAGGCGGTTACCCAGCGCCACCTCGTCCAATGACACGATGGCGCTGCACCTGCAGGGTACACTTTTGTTGGACTTTAAATGTCCCCAACCTCAATGGTTTTCCTCAACTCATGACAACAGCGGCTGCCAAAACCCTCTCGTGCTGACAAAGTTAGGTTTAGGGCTGAGTTTAGGATGAGGGTTAGGGTGAGTGCGCCCAAGCGCAGCTTACCCCCGGTGTCAAAACTCAGCACAACTGCATTGTGTTCAGGCAGCCTGTGAGAGCAACTGACGCCTGTTGCAGACAAGCGATGATCCGATGTCCAGTTTTGCTTTTCTTTTGTGTGGTTTGATCTGGATATTGCGCCTCTTTTGCAGAAGCGCGCTAGGTGCAACCTAGGTCTAACCCTAACAGGCCTGAAACCCACAAGCTCTTCAGCAGTCGCGCCGCCACACACCTTACAGTTAGGGTGAGGGTTACGGCTAGCCAGCAACGGCCAAATCTTCCAGGGCGGTCAATTTGGTCGAGAGTTTCATGCAAACATACAACTCCAGCGTGATAATCCAGTGTCTTGTTTCGTCAATGCAAGCGAAACATCTGACTAACACTGGTATAGAGGGTGCGCGGACCATACACCAGAGGTATGGTGTCCTATTTGAACAGATGTGCATGGATCTTACTCAGCTTCACATGTCGGTTTGCTTATTGCGTCGGATGTAGGTGGTGTTGAGCACTGATGCTCAGCTTCATTGCCTGTCCGATTTTGTGCTGTAGGTGGCGCAGCTGACAGGAGAGCTGGTGACAGCTAAGCTGGAGGTGCTGCGGTGGCAAAAGGTATGCAGCATTTCCTCTTACCATTAGGGTTAAGGTTGGGGTCAGGGTGATTGTGCAAAGTGTGTACTCGTGTTTGTGCAATCTTTAGTGGTGGCAATGCTAAGCTGAAGCCAATGTGTGTAAGTTCAAGTCACAAAGGCCACCGTGTGCATCTTTACAGCCGGTTCACTTCAAACCAAGCACCCGCACACACATCTTGCCTACTAAGCGCACCCAGCAGCAGTCACTCATACTTCAAGTCAACCTCACCTCAACTTCAAGAACGCTCAGAACATTCTCATCTTGTCTTCACTCGACAGGCTGCTGCCAGGGCCCAGGCTGGCTCAGGCGCCTCGGTCACCTCCACCGCCACCGCCGCCGCTTCCACCGCCACCGCCACACCCCGCAGCGCGCGTGCGCCGCCGTCGCCGCGTCTCCCCGACCGATCCCCCGGGCGCAATGTGAGTGTGCGGTCAATGCAAGCAAGTTTGCATGTATACTCAGGCTCACAGGGTAGAGGTAGTGAAGGCTGGAGGGCATGTGCATGGCTGGTGGGGAGTGTCGCTCTGTGTGCTTCAACGTCAACTGCAGTCTCCCTGTAATTCAGCATCAACCGGGTGTAGGCGTGTTTGGCGCATTGGATTTCACGAGAGTGCAGCGCTTGGGTCCACGCCTGCCCCACGCATCGCGATAGCAGAGCATTGTAGTTGAATCCTGGCTTGCAGTTGGACTTGAAGAGGTCAGTGACAGGCCACTGTCTAATGCTGTTGCTTGCATTCTTCGCCATGCTGCGCGCAATTGCGTGCGCCGCTATCACCGTGTGCTTTTGGCTGATCTCAGCGCCACAACGGCGCCAACAGTATCTACTTCTTGAAGTTGGGGCGTGTGACTCTCCACAGCTGCGCGCCTGTGCAGGCGAGTACCGCTGGCACCTATTGTTCCGTATATTCTTTCTCCCTGTCTGCACAATATGTACATCCTGCTGTGGTCGCGTCTCCGTAGCCGCAGTTACACATTGCACCGGCGGACGCCGTCACTCTTGAATTCACGCACTCATGAATGATTTCATCCACGCGTTCATGCGTCCGCTGTGCAGGACCAGTCGCTGCGCGAACAACCAGCCTCCCACGCCAACTCCGCCAGACCATCCCCCGCAAACTCCCCAAAACTCTCCCCCACCCGCACGGGCGCCAAACCATCCCCCTCCCCCCCGCCCCGCGCCACCCCCCTCCCAACCCCCGGCACTCAAACCCCGGGCGGGGTCAGGGCTTCCCCTTCCCCGCCCCCCGCAAACCCCCTACTGCCCCCTGGCGCTCAGCGTGTGGGGGACAGGACATCCCCTTCCCCGCCCCCTGCCAACCCCCTTTTATCACCCAGTGCTCAGCAGACGGGGGGGCGCGTTTCGCCGTGCCCTTATCCCGGCAGCGCGGCGCTGCTGTCGCCGAGTGCTAAGGGGGCGGGGGGGGTGAGGGGATCACCGTCCCCGCCCCCTGCAAACCCCCTGCTTTCGCCGAGCGGGAGAGTTGCAGGTGAGGTTGGTGTGATGTTTGACTCTGAAGTTGATGTCTTACCCCCTGGCTCGCCGAGTGGGAGAGTCGCAGGTGAGGTGGAAGTGATGTTCAAGCTGAAGATGGTGCCCATCCAGTGTTTAAGGCTAGAGCGATGCTGCAGCTCTGTGTGCGTTCGTAGATGCCTGCGTTTGCATGTCGCATTCTGGCTCAATGCTGCCGCAAATGCCTCGGTGAGGACTCGTTGCATTGCCGCCCATGTCACTGTGATCACATCTGACCCTACCCTTTGATTAACCCTGACTCTTGATCTAACCCCGAGCTGACGCGCGCAAATCCACGCGTTGAATCTGTGGTCGCACCAATTGCATTCGTCCTCGTGCATGCGCACTAAAGCTACAACGCGCTAATTGCCTTGGGGTTGTCGTGCATGCAAGTGTCAGTTGCAATGGCCGCGTGATGCGCAGCATTAGCATCGGCAGCGTGCGAGAGCTCCAAAGCGCAAGTACGCCGTTGGCGCCCGATACGTCACGGCTCACAAATGTGTAAGTCACAATGAGTGAGTTGCGAACTTCCGCTCATGCGGTGCATGAAGTATGGGCGCCTCGCGAATATCGTCATCACACACGCCGCGGGTCATGTGCATGTTGCTGTGTGGTGTCTTCTCAAGGCCTGTTTTTCGTTATTCACACGTCGTATGCACGCTGCCTCAAGGTGTCTTTGTGCCCATTGCCTTGAAGTATTCCTTGTTCACGCCCCCCCCCCCGCCCCCTCCCTTGCCCCTTGCAACAGGAGATCGCCCCCTGTCACCCAGGCCGAGCCCCCCCCGGCTGCCCCCAAGAGAAGGATCACCCTCCCCCCAGCCAAGGCCCCTATCACCCCAGCTCGACCCCTATCCGCCCCAGCATAGCGTCAGAGCGCTGTCGCCAGCACAGGAAAACCAGAACGGGGACATTGGCAGGGGGTTGCTCGTGCCAGCAGACGCTGTCAACGTTGTTAATAACCTTGTTCCGGTATCCACAAGCCAGCAACCGACGCAGGGTACCACCAGGGGGCGGCAGCGGCAGCGCTCAGCAGATATGGCATGCCTACCTACCCCTCCGCACGCGGCATCGGTGGCAGATGCTCAGCAGGGGGGTGCGCGCCGCGGATGCAGCAGCAGCGACGGCAACAATGGCGGCGCTTGTTCCGCAGCAGTAGCACCCGAAGCCGCATCGCCAGCAGCACCACTGGCAGCAGCAGCAGCAGCAGCGGCAGCGGCGCCGCAGCGCGCGGCGGCGTGCGAACCGGTAGACTGCAAAACTGGTACCGCGTCATCGTGGCAGCGCTCTGAAGATGCATCCAGCAACGCGATCGGTGACGCAGCGCGCCTGCCCGCCTCTCCGCACGCGGAAGCACTGCTGCCAGTTGGCGGGGCCGCTGCAGCGCCGATGCGTCAGCGATCAGCCGACGCGTCGGACGACGCAGCAGCGGCGTCAACGGCGCCGCGCTCTGCGGGATCGCCGTCGGCGCCCGCCGCTGCGATAGCGACGGCACTGGTGCCATCGGGAGCGGCGGCCAAATTGAGCATTGTGACGGTGTCAGTTGCTCAGCTAGATTCCACAGCCACATCGCATGAAGCGGCGGCGGCGGCAGTTCAACATGCACAGTTCACAAACGCCACCAACGACGCGGGGGTCTCGGTGGCGCAGTCCGGGCCTGCAGCAGCAGCAGCAGCAGCAGCAGCATCATGCAGTGCTGCAGCTCCGTCAGAATGCCTGGCGGCATCTGCAGAGCCGCCCAGTACCGCGACAGCGCCAGCGGCGGCACCGGCCTCGGCGACAGTTTTAAACGGCGTAATGGTATCAGCAGCGCAAAAAGACCTGGGGGCATCGCCTGGAGATGCGACGGCGGCAGCGCCGCGCGCAGCACAGTCGGCGGCCGCGTCCGCTGCTAACCCTAGTAGCAGCATCGGTAGCCCTAGGGGGGGGGGCGGTAGGGCTGGGTCATTGCAGCGGCAGGGGGCGGATCGACACACCTTCATGTCTCCGCCGCATGTTGCTCAGCGGGGCAGGGTTCAGGTATGTAGGTACGGCCACTTACTGTATGGATATGTATTGTGATAGCATGCCGTAGGTAGACCTTTCTGTGGCCGCGCTGTGTTTGTGTATGGATGTGTGCCCAGCTAAGTAGGTATGTTCACTATCGCATGGGCAGGTGTCGTGGTACTTCGTGAAGTAGCACGTTGCGGGTAGATGAATTTGCAACTGCATACGTGTATAGATGTTTACACCGTCAATAGTGGGGTGCAATGTGGAAGGGCTGCACTGTGTGGGATGCGCAACGGGTTTGCATCGGTGACGTTCTGCGCCGTGGGCAGCTGTCTGCGTTTAATGGTACGCACGAAGACAAGAGCTCAGCAGCAATTGCGCAGTTTGAGGCTTTGGTGACATCTGCAGCACGCAGCGTCTCACATACGTAGGCAGTGTAGGTGCATTCAGCATGATTGACATGCTGAGCATTGCTGCATCTCATCACAACACAGGCAGCAGTACATGGCAAAGCCTTCGTGAGATCATAGTAAGAGTCTGCGGCTCTTGCAGACTGGGGCATGTAGGCGTGGATCAACATGACGATCGCTGCTGCATGCCATTACAGCTGAGGGGTGCACTCCCCCCCACCCCCGCCCCCCCTTCCCCCCCCTGCATATATGTACACACCTGTCACATGGTGTGGGAGCTGAGCCGTGCGCCCCTTCGCCCCCTACTTGCTTGGAGCACCGATACTTTACCACAAACACATGCATGCTCCGCTCTCTCGCATTCAATGCAGGTGATGGCCATCTCGCGCCGCGCATCGATCATGCATGTGTGCGTGCGAGGGCCGCGACAGTATTTACATCCTGTCACGTGGCGCGTGCCGTGCACGCCCTCGTCCCCGATGCTGCTTCACCTTCACATGCTATGTGCATTTTGTCGGTGCGTGACGGCAGGTGGTGGCCATCTCGCGGCGCGCGTCGGTCATGCGCGCGCGCGAGAGCCGTCGCAGCGCTCGGCAGCGCGGCAGCGGCGACAGCGCTCAGCAACACAGCGGTGACAGCGCGCAGCTTCGTGGCATCAGCGTGCAGCAGAACAGCGGCAGCAACGCCGGCGGAGTCGATGTTCAGCAACTTGGCAATAGCGGCGGCAGCGATGATGTTGAGCGGCACAGCAGCGCTCAGCAACGGAGCAGCCGCGGTGCGCGGCGGAGGAGCGCGGCGGCGGCGGCGGGCGTTGATGGCCGATGCGGCGCGTTCGGCATGCCGCAACGCAGGTCGCTGAATGAGGTGCGTCACTGCTTGCAGTATGGAGTTGCCGCTAAGCTCACGCCCTGGGCAGATGGTGCTTGAGTGCAAAGCGCTGGCGCTGAGTATGCGTTGCTTTCAAGTAGTGTCTATAGAGATGGCCGAAGTGTTATATCAGTAGCACTGAAATTAAGAATGGAGGCGTTGGCGACTGGCACTGATGGTCGCTTTGACGCGTTCAGCGTACCACGACGCTGAATGAGGCGAGTCACTGCGTGTGAAGTTCAAGTTGAAGCGAGAGCCGCATGTGGATGGCGCGGATGTGTGTAGCGCTCTGGCGCAGAGCACGTGTCATGTCTAGTGTACAGTGATGGCCAGAATCATCTTGTATTGCGGTGTTGAAACGGACGCATAGTCCATTGTTAGTTAGGCAACCGCTACATGGAGATGTAGGCTGAATGGGGTGTCCTGTCTGGGCCCTTACCGTTACTATTGTAAGCGCAAGTATGCTGGTAGATGAAGGGTTTGAATCAGGTTTGATGTAAGCGTTCGTGTTGGAGTGAACGTGCCGGAGAGTCTGCATGCCATGTATGTACGTCCGCACACGCATGTTGTGTGTGTTCCGGCTGGTTGCGCGTGCAGGAGAAGAAGCAGGCAAACTTCTTCAGGAAGCCTGTGGCTGATGATTGTGTACCACTATGTATGTATATAGCGCCATGCTATCGTAGCAGCACTACGCACGCAGCTTGGTGTGCGTAAACCGTGCAACCGCTAGTGTATCACCCGCGGCATGCCTGATACCGCTGTACCTGCGCATTTGGGCTACTCCCGTGCTCACAGGAAAAAGAGGCGAGCTTCTTCAGCAAGCTGCGGCTGATGGTTCTGAAGGCAGCGGAGGCACACACACACACAGAGGGCACCGCCTCGCGGTTCCCACGACGAAAGTCAAAGCCAAAAGGTAATTATTAGCGTCTCCCCCCCCCCCCCCCCCTCCCCCGCGTTGGACTTGTCAATTTTCGTGTGAGCTGGTTGCACTGTGAAGGCGCATCATGAGTTCACATGGCATGGACCCAACAGTGCAGGCAGACAGTGGCATGAAACCCCTCACTCTCCCATACACCTTGAGACTCCTGACTTGAGAGTGGATGCAAATGGCACCATCCTGCCAAAATATCGGAGTACCGTGGAGCGAAGACATACATGTATATACACGTGTATGTCGCATGTATGCTGATACTTCAAACTCTACCTTGATGCTCGTTGCAGACCTCTATGAGCCAGCGCGCATCAGACGGCGCTCCCGCCGCAGGGACGCGCCCAGGGGGGCAACTGTAAAGGTGCGACGTGCCTAAAGCATCTTCAACATGTCGAGCACTGCTACAATACTGCATCATTGCATCAGGGTACTACAGTAGCGGATTCGTACGTCAGATAGCAGGTTCGTACAAGAGAAACATGCAACTGACAGAATGAGACCCTGGCAGCAACCCTGCGGCATGTCAATTCAGTACGATGTGCTTCTACTGTCTTCAGCATGGTGGAGCGCTGCCACTCAAATATTGCATCACGGCACTACTGGTAGCATTGACGGGTCAACAACGTCATTTTTGTGACCTGCGATCATGACGTTTGGTGACGCACAGCTATATTGCGACGGTGGATGCGCTGCTGCGTTGCAGCGCTCCGCAGTGCTCGTGTTGAGCGCTGCTGTGCTGCGACGTGTGGAGCGCTGCTGCATTGCAGCATTGCACCTGGCCATTAGCACTTCGCGACCTGCATGCGCTTCGAATGGCACCGGCGCAGCACGCAGGCGGCATTTCCTCATTCACCTTCAAACAACAGCCGCACTGATGGAGGTGCTGCCGTATGCTGCAATGCTGCCATGCAGCGTTGACGCAGTGCCTCGCTATGCGTCATAGTCTAGTCACTTGTACAACGGCGCGGATTACCCATCCGCAGATGCCACTGCCTTGTTCCTTCAGCTTCAGAGCGCCACGACTGAGAAGTGCAACAAGCGGAACTCCTGTCCATCTCTGAACTCATACTAGTTAGGTCTAGTCATTTTAAGATTAGCGTCAGTGTTGTTTGTTGATATGTTTCATCACCAATCACAGCCAGCCTACATGCTCAGACAGTGCTGTCAATAACTGCTCCACCGCTGCCTGTGCCTTCATTCTTGTCTTAATTTTATCCTCAGCTTCAGAGCGCCGCGGTGCACACGCAGCGGCGATCGCGATCCCCCGCAAACCGACCGCGATCGCGCGTCATCACCCCCGGCCGAAGGCACGCGGAAGACGGCATCCTGTCAGACCCCTGAGGCACGCACGCGCGCTTCCGGTTAGAGTCTGGGTCAGAGTCTGGATTAGGGGTGAAATACACTGCCCCCGAGTGCGCTGATGCGCTGGCTGCACGCTAGGTGTTGTGGGTGGAACGCGAATCGGGGTATGTGCGTATTTGTGCCCGTACGGGTACTGATGCGTGCGTGCTGTGTCATGCACCGACAACACCTGGGCGCACATCAGGGTGAGGGTTTTAGGGGGTCTAGGGTTGAAGTTTGAACTTGAAGTCGTGGTGTGTCCTCAGCAGAAGCCTCAACAGAGGCTGTGCCCTGGTCCATGTCATGCTCTTGATGTGGGGGACTGGCAATGGCATGCTGGCAGATCCCTGGGCGCACGGCGTGTATGTCTCTGTTGAAGTTTGTGTTGATGTGGCAGGCACAGTCGGTGTCTGACGGTGAGGATAGGCGATCCCAAGGAATTGTTGCGCTTTTCAGACGTCCTGCGCGCGTTGTGCGACCGCGCCTCCGGAAAGGAGCAAACATGCAACGCCGGTTTCTGGCTTCCAGATGAGGTTTATCAGGCTCAATGTGTTGCACGTCAGGTTTTGGCAAAGACAATGTGTGCATGTTGCAATGGTCACTGCTGTCAATGAAGGTTCTGCCATCGTCCGCAATTCAGACTGCGCAGGGCTGTTTCTGACGTTCTGCTTGCACGTGACCGTTGACGTTTGCTTAAACAATTCACCGCATGTACTTCTATGATGCAGAAGGTGCATCAGTCAAAGTTGAAACGCACTTGCTTGGTTGTTGAAGGATGTGCTCTGAAGCTTGCCTGGTAGTGTTCATCAGACCAGCAGCTTTGCTTCAGCTGTAGGCTTTGGAAGCCACCAACCATGATTGTTCTACATAAAGACTTTGCGCCTGTACTTGTGAATATGGACATGCACAACACCTTCACAGCAGCTGGCTGGCTGGCGCATGAATGCAGCCATGCTTGCCGACATATGCGCAGAGCTGCTTGCATGTGATCACCTCTCTTTGCAGCACATCAAAATCATCACAAGCAACTTGTAGAGTCGTCTGCCAAAGGTGGCACCAAGCATTTGAAAAGAGGGTCAGCGCGTGTGGCCTGATGGCATGTTGAAATGCACCCAGCGCGTTCAACAACAATCAACAGACGCCAGGCCTTGTGGTGACGCTTGTATGTGTACGACTTTGTGAGTGCATGGGGGGCGGGCATATACATGCTGGCAGGCCATACTGTACTGGGCGGGGGGGGGGGTGCGACGTTTGATGTCAGGCAATCACGTCTCCATGAAATTCCAGATGGCATGTGCGTAAACTGACCAGGTTTTGCTGGTCGAAGGGGGAGGGGCGGGGGGGGGGGGGGGGGGGCACATGCATGGCAGAGTGTGCATACCTACATAGTACCCATGGCAGCACAACTGATGGTAGCATAACATGCACTTGACACAAGCAGCAGAGCATACGCGCAGTGCAGAGCAGGGAACAACAAAAGCGCAACAGCTGGACGTATGTTGGAACGCAATAGTAGATTACGAACACCAGCGCCGTCTCGTGCAAGCACACATGAGCGCTGACACACAGCGACTTGTGTACTTGCCGCATGAAGCAGTGCTGCTCAGGGGCACCGTGGACATCTCACAGACTACATGCGGCGCCTTGCCACAACACACATAAACCGTGCTCAATACGGAGAAACAACCGTCAGCCAGCCGGCACCATTTACGAAACCAAACCAACTACATTCCAAAGCGGGCAGCGCGGACGCAGGGGATGCCTGAATACGGCCTCGCAACAAATCATTCAATCAATGAGCGTACGCTGATGGACGAACGCGAACGCGAACGCGAATCGCGGCAGTCCGGTCACGACGATCATGCGCCAGCGACAGACGTGGCTACGGTCAGACGGGGGCGCAAAAGCCTGGGCACCTATAATGACTGCTATAGGGGGGGCGGGAAGGGGGAACGCTGGGAAGCAGTGCCCGGTATCGCTGCAAGCGCGCTCGTGCACGCGCTCTGCCCGACGGCATCGCGCAGGCGCGGCAGCAGGTGACAGCGCTCAACCTGCCTGGAAACGCGCGCGCTGTCGTGCTATGGCGCACCTGCCTGCACCGGTCCCACCGAACTGGGTCCAGAGCAGGGACGAAGACTTATACGACGGCGCGTTGACGCGTGGCGGATGCTCAGCTGCGCCACCGGGTAGGTATGTATGCTGACCCGTGGGTGCGGAGAGTGTGCGGACGCTCAGTTGCTGACAGTGGACTCGGGAGAGCGCGAGCGCACGCAAACGTCCGAGCCGGGGGACTTGCTGCGGCTCCGGGGCTGCCTCTCGTTGGCAATTGAAGTTGGCGACAGGAGGAGCAGGTCGAGGTCCTGTACAAGCGGGCAGGGGGGGGGGGGGGGGGGGGGGACGGGGGGGCGGGGGGGTCAGTTTGTAGGTGAATGGATGCTGGTTGCGCATTGGCTACAGTTGCTTGCCTGTATCAGAACAGTCAACGATGGGGATGGGGGCTAGTACGTAGAAATGGCTGCATTGCCAATCGTGTTTATTGGAAAGCGCCTCAAGGACTCCGGGATGGCGCCACGTGCTGATGAATCGCTCATGCATCTCGACACAGGTGCGGCCACCTTCTCCTTTCAAACACACACAACTAGCCTGAGGCAGTACCTTACACTACAAGCAGCGCTGGCTCATGCACAACGCACACGTCCGCACTTCACTTGAACAGCAGCGAGGCGCCCTCTCTCACCTCAGCGCGAGGGGGCCTGCAGACCGGCACGCGCGGCGCCACCTGGCGTCGCACGCGCTGTTGGGCGAGCGCTGCCTTGTGCTCAACCTCAACAGCCTTGTGCTTCTTGTCGTGATTCGGGTCGAAAAGCGCACCGACGGCGTTAAACGCGTCGCCGGTCGCCTTGAAGGCATCCCCGCACCCCTTGAAGACCCCTGCCTTGGTTGAAACGAGGGTGGGGGGGGAGGGTACGTCAACGGGGGGCATGTTGATGTGCGGTGGGGGTGGGCAGGGTATGTCACGTCAGTAGGTTGAGCACTGACACTGATGCTCTGCGATCGTGAGTACTGCTCCATAGTTGAACCAACTGCCTTGTAAGATACAAGTGCAGCACACCACTACATCAGTGCATTCTACTCTGGCGCACTGAATCAACCCCCCGCCCCCCGCCCCCCCCCCTCCCCCCATTCTACCCTCTCCCCCCCCCCCATTCTACTTCGAAACGGGGGTCTTCGAGGGGTGTGGCGACGCCTTCAAAGCCACCGGTGATGCGTTCAACGCCGTCAGCGCCCTGTTTGATCCGAATCACCAGAAGAAGCACAAAGCTCTTGAAGTTGAGCAGAAGGCAGCAGCGCTCGCCCAAGAGCGTGTGCGACGCCAGGTGGCACGCGCAGCGCGCGCGTGCCGCGGCGCGCGCATGCCACCTGGCGTCACACACGCTCTCCGGTGAGCGCAGCCTTCTGCTCGACTTGAGGAGCCTTCTGCTTCTTCTTGCGATGCGGGTCGAAAGGGGCGCTGACGGCGTTGAACGCGTCACTGGTAGCTTTAAAGGCGTCGCCGCACCCCTTAAAGACCCCTGCTTCGAAGTAGAAAGGGGGGGGGGGGGGGGGGGGTATGCTGGGGGGGGGGGGGGAGAGGTGGGGCAGGGGCAGGCAGGATATGTCACGTTGGTGAGCTGAGCACTGACACTGTCCGACAATGGTGAGCACTGCTTGACTGTTGGCATACTTCCGAAGTATCAGATACTCTGTCAAGATACAGCAGCAGCACAACACTACCTCTTGGCATTCTACTTTGACAACATGCGGCGTCTGCAAATGCTCTAGTGGAGAAGTGCAGGTGTGCGGACATCAATAAAGCTTGCGCGTGCTGCATCAGCGCTACCTACATATCTCAAGGGGGGCATGTCAGGAAACAGAGACATACCCTGCAGCATGGGTTATCATACATACCTCTCAGGAAGTCCTCGAAGGCGTCTTCGCACATGCCACAGCCAGGCATTGCCGCATCGTCGTCGTCATCGGCGTACAGGTGCTGTGAACGACGCAGAGAGAAAAGGAGCGCGCAAGAGGTGAGCATGGTAACTGTATGCATCAGATGAGCCATGTCGCATTTCAGAGATGTCGCATTTCAGCACAGGTTCATCAGCCCTGACTTCATACCAGAATGTCGGCAACCTAGCAGTTTGTACTTGCAAACAGGAGGCTGACACACATGATTCTGCGAAACATCCCGGGGAATCCAGCTGTGGTACTCAAAACTTGAAGTGAAACTTGAAGTGGAGCAGCATACAAATTCATTGCAGTCAGCTGCACTGTTGTATCGTAGGCCGCACAGCCCACCGCAGCTTGGCTACTCCGCTCTGTTGCACGACGGTCCTGATTACGATGATGCATGCAGTGCTCAGCGCTTACCATGCGGCGCTGCTCGGCGGCGGCAGCGGCGGCGGCGTCTTCGTCAGCAGCGACGGAGAACGTGAAGGCGGTGGCGGCAGCGGCGGCGCTGCTGTTGCCGTCGGCAACGGCTGCGGCGACCGCAGCGGCGGCGTCGGCGGCGGCGGCAGCGGCAGTGGCGTCCTCGTCAGCGGCGACGGAGGAAGTAAAGGCGGCGGCGGCGGCGGCGGCAGCGGCGGTGGCGGCGGCGGCGGCGGCGCTGTCGGAGTCTGCGAAGGCTGCGTCGAACGCAGTAGTGGCGTCGGTGGCGGCGGCAGCAGAGGTGGCATCCTCATCATCAGCGATGGAGGAAGTAAAGGCGGCGGTGGCGGCGCTGTCGGTGCTGTCGTCGTCGGCGGCGGCGGCAGCGGAGGCGGCATCCTCATCAGTGGCGACGGAGGACGTAAAGGCGGCGGTGGCGGCGGCGATGTCCTCGTGGCACAGGGGACGGTCCTGGGCACGCTCGGCCGGCATGTCGACTTGAAGTGTGGACGGCACCTTGGCTGGGGTGCTGCCGATGGCGGGGGACATCGCGCCGTCGTCGCTGGCCGCAACCGTGACGCTTGACGCCTCGAGGTCGTCTTGAGAGAGGCGGCGGTCCTTGACAACCTCGCTCTCCGTGCTGAAAATCGGCAGCAGCTTCGCATTGTTGACGACGCTGTCAGCTGCTGCTGCTCCAGCTTCAACATCAAGCGTCGTTGCGGCGGCCTCCACGTCCGAGTTGTGTGCTTGGCGCAGGTAGTACAGGCTGTCGTGCACTATCTCGCTTGACGTCTCAAACGTAGCGTGCTGCTGCTGTGCCTGCTGCACCTGCTGCTGCTCAAACACCTCTGTGCCTTCGCTGCTGTGGCACAAAGCGGCCAGTACCTCTGTTGTCAAAAGGCGAGAGGGGGCAAGCTCGACAGGCGGCACCTGAGGCTCCTGGGTCTCGGTGAGCAGCAGTGCTTGCTGCTGTCGCTGCTGCTGGGCCGTGTCTTGCTGCTGGTGGTGGTGCTGCTGCTTCTGCTGCTGCTGCTGCTCGTCGCCGTCCTGCAGCAGCAGAGCAGGATCCTGCAGAGGCGCAGTCTCGGAGACGAGAGACTCAACCTGGAGCTGCCGGTCTTGAGCTTGGCTGTCCTCGTGCTCAGGAGTTGTGGGGGCCGCGGCGATGGTGGCCTGCTGTTGCTGCTGTGGCCCTGGGATGAGCCAGGCCATCTGCTGCACAATGGCGTGTGTGGCGTTGCGGGCGTGGTGCTCTATCTGCGCTTTCGCGCTCTGCGTAGCGCCCACTGCTGCACCTACCACCACGCCGGCGGTAAGGTTGTACACGGTGCCCGCGATGAAGCGGACCCCGCGGATGGCGGATATAGTCGCCGTTGCTGTTGTGTGCTGCTGTCCTGCTGCTCTCTGCTGCTGCGGTTGCTGCTCTGTCTCGTGGGTAGTGAGTGTGTGTGAGGTCGAGAGCCTGGGCTGCAATGCAGCCCAAGCCGTCCGGCAAGCATCTCTTCGCAGATACGGCAGAACGGTTATTTTCACCGGCTTTCCGGTGGGGGATACGCTGCTGAGCAACGATGCATCCAGCCTAAGGCGTCAAATCTAGATCCAGCACACCACGCACGAGCTCGGAGAGACTGGCGGCAACGACATGTCTCGCGGGGTCGCGATGATGGTCACGGGGCAAGGAAAGCAGGAGAGAGGGGGAGGTGGTGCGTTCGCGTTCTGTGTGTGCGTGCTAGACTGTGTGTTCTGACATGACATGACATGACCACGGCGAGGCAGGATTTTGATAGGCGGGGCGCAGCGGCGTGCGATGCCAGGCACCCGGCCGGCGAAGCTGTCGCCAGCAGCTAAGTTCTAGGTGAGGCGGTCAAGCAGTGTGGAGGTGTCTCCAAATGTAGTGATACGTAAGCATGCTCCGATGCTACTGCTGGCATGCGAGCAGAGGATGTGCTTGCCGTGTGCCAAAGGTGGAGCGCGGGAGCAACGGGTGTGAACGAAAACCGTGCTGATCGCATGTGCATGACTTTCCCTGCGCTTCAATGTTCACACTCGTTCGATCAAAGACATGGACGATGCTGCACATAATGAAAGCGATCAACAACAGTGGATTTGATGGGATGACCCCCGTTCCCGGCCAAGCATCAACTTCAAGTGCTACTTCCGTGCAAGAGAGACATCTATGCTGGGGAGGCCTCGAGGGAGCCATAGGTGAGGCACAGTGGCATGAATCGATTTCAACAACGGTCTGGTGAGGTTTTCACTCTTTCTGCCTCTCATAGTCCTCGGTAAACTTTGCTACATACGCCTTCTCCAGCATTGTATGCAGGCTTGGGATGGCAAACAGCCGGCACCAAGCCTTCGATGATGATTATGCTGCTGGAATGGAACAATGATCTGTGGCAGATGGCATTTCAGACTGCCATGCAGTGATGCATCTCCAGTCCCCTATGCAGATCCCTTGTGTATGCTCAGTCAATCAGTCACAGCAGCCTTTATGACATGCACAGGAAGAAGAAACTAGTGTCAGGGAAAGGAAATCAGTGTCAAGTCATGTTGTGAGCGCCACACATGCTATTCCCATTGGCCTTGTCGCGTATATGCACCGCGCTGTCCTTTATCGTACATTAATCTCCTACCAACAGAGGCTGTGCGCAAAGTGCATCCTATGCTGCAGGCAGCTTCAACCCCCTGTTCCTCTCTGCGTGTGTGCCACGCTGCAGTGCGGTACGCAACTGAGCAGAGGGGGTCTTAGATTGCTGATAGGTCATGGCAGTGATCAGAGCGCACTCGAGCGAGACAGTGATAGCGCGCGCACGCCACTGCAGGCTGACACCGCGCGCTCGCTGCTGCAGGCAAAGCGAGCAAATGCGAGTGGTGTTTCAACTTTTAAGAGTGTGGCAATACAGTCTTCTTGCCGTGAAGTGTGGTGTGCATATCCCAGTTGTCCGCTCACGAGAGATGCGCGAAAGTCCTTGCGGGGATCCCACACTAATCGTGCTGCACAGGTATCTGACAGCGGCTGCAGTTCATGACGCAGGCGGCAGTGCACAACACGATGACACACACAGGCAGCAGTGCTCTGATGATCGATGGCATTCCTCACAGATCACGCTCGCAACTCACTTGACTTGGTCTTTCGATTGCTGAACTGCCATGTCTCACCAGGCCAGCAATGCGACGATGCAAGGGTATGCATACGCAGCAACAAAGTGGGGCGCGGGACAATCGTGGCAGCGCTCAACAATGAACATGCTGCTGAGCAATGATGGCGCTGTTGCTGAGCGGTGACGCTGTGGAGCAATGGCACTGTGGAGCAATGGCGCTATGGATACGCATGGGCGTACTTCGTGCTGCTGGAGTACCAGGTAGGCGATCAAGTGCAGTTTTGAACGCTTAAAACATAGTCATGAGGTCCAATCACGGGGACGTTGCACGGCCAGCAGCAGTGAAAGTGGCCTCGAGAGCTTTCACACCTCTCATAAGGCTGTTCAAGTCAAGCGGCATAATGGCAGACCTAACGCGATGGGAAAGCAGCACTGCGTCTTCCTCACCGTCACCAGGTGTTGCTGCACTGTCCGGCATGACTTGACAGAGTGGGGAACTTTCTGCGGTCAGGAAGCTGCATATTCACCATGAAAAAAACATGCTCATGTTACGTTCATAGTCTGTCAGGACTGTCATTATTTACATGTAGTCCTGTCCTGCGAGAGGGGCTTGTATGTATAGCGCTAGAACACGTAGCCTCAGGGCATACTGACATACCTCAATGAAGTTGAGCACTGCCAAGATGTGCGGCTATGCACTCGTGAACCCTTGCGTCTCATGCCTCAGCACGGTGTACAGCATATCCATTCATGAACACGCTCGCCATCAAATAAGTGTGCGCGCCTTGATCCCACCACCTCAACTGCAGTGGTGGGACATCGGACACCGTGAAGTATGGCAGTCCCACCATCTGCACGCGCTGCTTGGTAGCTTCATGTACACTGAAAGAATGTGGTTGGTATCTGAGCACTGCGTGTCAGTAAGTCTTTTGGGCGCACATCACTTTTGAACGATGGCATGCTGGAGGCACTGCTGAGCGATGCTGAATGGGCTGTCGAGCGATGCAGAGTTGGCAGGTGAGAGAGGCTGGAGCTGCTGCTTGATGATGTTGCATCCCCCTTGCTGAGCAATGCGGGATGTGTAGCTCAGGAGCAATGCTGGCGGCGCCGCTGAGCGATTGATCACAACCGTATCCTTTTCAAGTACATGTGTGCAGCGGAACGGTGCTGGGGTACTGCTGAGCAATGCTGGAGGCAGCCCTGAGTCATGCCGCTGCACAGGAGATGGGCGTTGCGACATGCTGCTGGCAGTCTCAAGTGACATATGACATGCACGAGGTCTAGTCACAACACTGACTGGTCAAAAGTGGACCTCTGTACTCTGGCCTGACTCTCAGACGCAATGGCTCACAGCCATTCCCTCCTCTTCGTTACACTCGCGAATGGGCACAGCATAGGCCATTCGCGGCAGCCCAAGACAAATAACAACGCCAGCAATAAAGAGTCCGAGTATACCATTCCCACCATGTTCACTTCAGTATCCTCTGCGAGATGGTACTGCTGTTCTCGCAGCCTAGCGTGCGTCAACTGCAAACACATCCAAAGAGAGCGGTCGCAGGGCTTGTGCCCAAGCAGCTTCCCGTATCGTAGCATCAACAGTCTAGAGCATCTCCTTCAGCTTGCCACCCGGAGGGCATGGGGTGGGTGGGGGGGGGGGGAGCTCCGGCTGACCAGGGGGGCAATCATTGAGCCGGACCAACATGGACAATCTGCCGTCAGTTGCGACGTGAGCAATGATTTGATGCAAGTACGTAATCTGCCTGTTGTTGAGGCATCTTGAGAAATGGCGTGTAGTGGGCTGATGCCTGAGCATGGAAGCTGCTGCTGTGGCGCCTCGGTGTTGCAGCCGTCGATTCAGTATGAGGCGTAGTGGACTGTCAACATGACTCAGCAACTACAACATGCATGTGTGCTGTTGCAAGTGGAGTTATGTGCTGGTCACCACTTGAACTAACCTACAGTAGTGAAGATCCTGGCTTCACTGCAAACTACACTCAGCCACAAATGTAGTGTAAAGTCTCTGTTTCTTGTCTCTGTACTCTGGCATGCAGCATGTCTTCGCTGCCTGGCATGGTGCAGCGACGGCTGCTGCACTTTCGTACCACACCGCTGGGCAGTGCCCAGGCAGCAGCGCGCAGCACCGTTGCCCCATGAAACCCTCCCAATCAATTCTGCGCAGCATCCATTTCACCAGCTGGCTACAAGTCTGGGCATTGCGCGCGTCCTAGTCTGTTGCATATGTAGATACCATGTGAATTTGACCCTACACATTTGTGTCTCACGCCGTGTTTGCTGCGTCGTTTCCCATTTTATCACGCCACTGCAGGCGATGCAGAGCAAGCATGAAGTGGCAGCCTCAGCGCTCAACGCATGGCGATCCTGCTTGGAGAACCTGCTGAGCGATGATGCTGATCGCGTTGTGGAGCGCTGCTGGATATGAGCAATGCGGGTAGCGCTGCTAAGCAACGCTGGAAGCGCTGCTGAGCAATGCTGGAAGCGCTGCTGAGAAATGCTGAAAGCGCTGCTGAGCAATGCTGGAGGCGCTGCTGAGCAATGCTGGAGGCACTGCTGTGAGCAATGCTGGAGGTGCAGCTAAGCAGTGCTGGAGCTGCTGCCGAGCGCGATGCTGAGTGATGCTGGTCGCAAAGCGGAGCGCTGCTGGAGGAGGTGGAGCTGAGCAGTGCCGTGGTGCTGAGCGATGCTGGAGGTGCAGCTGAGCAATGCTGTAATTACTGAGCAATGCTGGTCGCGTTGTGGATCGCTGCTGGGTCTGCACCTAAGCAATGCTGGCAGCGCTGCTGAGCGATGCTGGAGCTACAGCCGAGCGTTGCTGGATGGCTGCTGAGCGATGATGGACGTGCTGCTGAGCACGGTATCTGTATATGCTGTATAGATGCTGATGAGCAGAACTGGGAGCGCTGCATAGTCAGTGGCCAACATGATGTGGTGTTCAACTGTGATGGTGGCGTTTATTTGCACAGCTCCATCACACCTTTTGGGTCGCGCACAAAGGGGGTTCTGCAAGTCATATTGTTGCTGCACAGCAGCACTACTGCATGACTGCACAGCTCAGCATGATACAGTACGCATTGCAGCCACATGAAGAATGACACAATTCAATCAATGCAAGATGGTTGTGTTAAGTGCTTCATGCGTCTGGTGCTCATGTGCGACAATGCTCCACCAGGAATTTTGTGTCGTACATGTCGCCGAAGGTGATGTGAGTGGTAGCCCGCATAGCAGGCATCTCCAGATCATGTCAGGCCGGGCAGAACGCTGCTGATTTGGCCTTCATTCTGTACACAGCCAGCTTCATGGTGCCTGCCTGAGTTTGCACTCCAACTTGCAGTTGGCTTGTGACTTCCCTGACTTCCCCCATGCCGTCATCAATTGCACGGTATTGCAATCCTGATTGAGATGCTGCTGTGCATTGTTCAAATGCCAGGAGTGCAATAGCAGCGCGAAGTCTGCCGCGCGAGTGCCAAACAGCAGCATGACCTTCTCCTGGCTTTCACATGTGCAGATGTATATGTGCTTGAGCATGCATGGGGCGTGGTGAACCCCCAAAACAGCACTTGTGGGCAAAGAGGAATGTGACATTGCAGACACTAGAGGACTGCTGCATGGCCAAACTATACAGTCCTTGATGCATGCCCTGTACTTGCATCGGCGACAGCATGCTAAACTCAATGCTACACCAGCAATGCAATGAGCGACGGTACGTTTCTGGGCAATGTTGACGTAAGCAGGAGAAGCCAACAGCAGCAGCGCGGCGCACACACTATGTCGCCAAAGTCAGGAATGTACTCTATTGGGAAGGCGGCAGGGATGCGGCAGCGTGCATACAGCTTCACCATTGCCCAGTCGCCGTACTGCTGTGCCATGCGTAGCCCCAGCATCCTTGGTTACATACCAGATGTGCACGAGAACGGAGCCAGGAAAATGGCATCTGTACCGTTCCATTCCAGCAAATGCTAACATGGGCATGCAACTAGTTGATTACTGCAGTGTCCATGGAGAGGGGACTGTGTACAAAAGGTGCGCGCGCAGCACGGAGGTGCGGCGAAGGGGGGGGGGGGGGGGGGTCATTTACTGGGAGAACGGAGGAGAGACACGGGCGCCGCCGCTGCTGCAAGCGCAGTGGCATTTCCCTGCTTCACAAGTTGCCTGTCGATGGCTCATGTGCCTGCTGTTGCTGCTTAGCAATGACCGCACGTGGTCGCTCGGCGCTGCACGATGCTCCCTGCGGTAACGGCTGCGGCAACCTTGGAGGGCTTCGTGGCTGCGCGTTCATACCTACCTGCATGCACCATCAGCGCTCGACAGCAGCAGCAGCAGCAGCAGCGCTAACAATCGCAGGTGGTGCGGGTGGCGTCATGCCTGCCTGCCCAGGCAGGTTGCGTGCATCGCTGGGCGGCTGCGCCACGCACATCAGTGCTCGGCAGAGTGCGCTTGCTCACGCCCACGTGCCACCGTGTCACCAGTGCAGCAGTGGTTGCTGCTGATGCTGAGCGCAGCTCATGCAGCTTCGTGCCAGCATCCCTGGTGTGTGTCCATTGTTGGCGAGCGCACCATTGCTTGACCAGTGCTGCCAGGGTCATGCGCAGAAGCGCTGCACATTCATTCCCTGTCTCAGGCTCGGCGCACCCGGCGCCGGCGTGCATCGCTGCTTATGCCTCAGGGGTGCACGAAGCGTGTGGCCTGTCAGTGAGTCAATCACTGAATGACTCAATGACTCAGACTCCCTGCGCTCCACGCCGCGCGCCATGACGCCCCCCCTCGTTGTCTGCCCGCTAGAAGCGGTGGCCGACAGGCGGGGGGGTGCGCTGATGCGTCCCCATTCAGGGGGGTTTCCGTCCCCGTGTAGGGGGGGGCACCCTCGAGCCCCCCTGCCTCCTCATCGCCCCCCCTGGCGTACCTGTTCACACGAACGCATGGCCATGCGCGTTAATGGATCTGGTGGTGTAAACACTCAGGCAGTAAAACAGCGATAGTTCCTTGCAGGGCGCTGCATGGCACTGCTCGGAGCAAGTGTCAGATTTACAATGGCTTGAGTGGGTGACAACACATTGCTCATGCACCACCACACCCGTCACAGACATGCAAAGCAGTGCTTGCCTGGCGCTGCCGTTGGCGGGCGGCGGGGGCACCACCTCGTGCGTCATGTGTATATATACACACAATATTGGCAAATTTGAGTATCAATTCGTACTTGAGACAAGCAGCATCGGTGCCCCAAATAGCCTTCCACGGAAGCGTGTGTGAATGCAAATGGGCAAGCTGGCACAGATACGTTGCGGTGCTTGCCTGAAGCTGCCGTTGGCGGGCGTCGCGGGCGCCGCCTCGTGCGTCATGTGTATATACATACGACATCGACAAAATGTATTTCTGAAGTATGCCAAGTCGTAACTTGACATGAGCAGCATCTGAACCCCAAATGACCTTCTATTAAAGCGCGCATGATTGCAGGGGGGGGCTCCCCACTAACTATTGCACTGCTTGCCTGGAGCTGCCGTTAGCGGGCGGCAGCGGCGCAGCCTCGTGCGTCATGGTCGCCAGGACCGTGCTCCACTTGCGGTACGTGTGTATATACATGCGATGTCAGAGAATTGCATGCCGCTTTGTACTTGATATAAGCAGCGCCGGTGCCCCACATCAACTGAAGCGCGTCGTTGTTGCACATGGGCGGGCTGGCACAGATACGCGTCGCGGTGCTTGCCTGGAGCTGCCGTTGACAGGCGGCAGCGGCGCCGCCTCGTGCGTCATTGTCGCCAAAAATGTGCTCCACTTGCGGTACGTGTACAGGAAGTAGACCATGGCCGAGGCGACGGCGACGACGGTGACCAGCGTCGACGACGCGACGTAGTTCTGGTGCGCAAAGAACTGGATCCAGCCCACCTGAGTCATGAGTCGCGAGTCATGGGTATGATTGGGCATGATTGTCAGTCACGCTGGGCCAACAATGCGACGTAGTCCTGGTGCGCAAAGAACTGGATCCAGCCGACCTGACTCACAAGTCATGAGTGATCATTCATGCGTCAAGAAGGCTGGAGTCGACGATGCCACGTAGTTCTGGTCGCAATGAACTGGGTCCAGCCGACCCGAAGTCATCAGCCACGAGTCATGAGTCGGGCTTATGAGTTGTGCAAACGAGTAGAGTGAAGTGAGGGGAGGGGGATGGAAGTGAGCAACAGATGGTGTGGCAGTGCTCAGGACGGGCCTCGGCCAAACTGCTCTGTACTTTGGTGGGCAATGAAGTGGGTCCAGCTGGCTAGGGTTAGGGTTAGGGTTAGCCAGGTGGCCTCAGGCGCACACAACGGGTGACGTGGAGCTATAGGTTGAAGCGCACAGTACTGGGTCCAGCTCACCTGCCCCTACCCTAACCCTAATTGCAGGCGGGGTGGCAGAGGAGAGTCTGGGCGGCAGTAACATTCCTCGACTCAATCGCCAGTAATCCGTGCAAGATGAAGGAGGCTAACCCTAGCCATAACCCTAAATCTAACCCCAGCCCTCACCCGTGCATCAGGGCAGATTCTTGGGATTCCCTAGTACTGCGCTGATTCACACAGCTCTGCCGAGTATCATCGGTGCACACAGTAGCGCGGATACCTGAACACGCATTTTTCATACAGTTACATACCGTCACTACGTAAGTCTAGCGACACCATCACACATATGGCTGCCACGGGATCATGATTGAAACGTGCGTACTAACCCTAGACTGATCGTAACCCTGACCCGCACTCATTATGAAACACATATCAAGAACTGATCAAATTTGATTGCCATATATCCCCTGGAGCACCTCGATTGACACAAAAAAGAAAGCGTTGTTTGCACATGGTCATGGCAAGGGCCTGTGCCGCCGCTGAGGTGCTTGCAGCGCACAGGGCATGCGCCGCTCGAAGCGACGTTCAGATCGGGGACTAGCGTTCGCCCCTGGCAACGTGTGACTGCGGTGGCAATCTCCACATGTCCAGCCCCATTAAACTTGCCAGCCCATGAATGCATGAATGAATTGCATTGAACGAACGCATGAACAAATGTACGAATGAAGACCCCCAGCGCCTGGCCCTTCATGAAGGTTGATCAGCCTCGTTCTCTGCAACCTACTTTTGCTGCATACATATATGTACTATACGTGCAAGCTATGTTGTTCTTTGTGCGCAGTCTCGCCTGCCCAATCCCAATCTGAACCCTAACACCTAACCCTAACGCTAACCACAGCATACATGAACATACATACCTACCTGCATGGTTTCGTGCGCGGTCTCACCTGCCCAAGCACCATAAGGAAGAGCGCAATGCCTGTGCCGCATAGGGGGAATCAGGGGGCAAGGGGGCGAAGCACGTGCGCAGAGGTCAGCTCAAGCGCATTATGAGCACCATGTAGCCCTAAACCTATATGCTGACTGCAAGTTGCACCTGCTTGCTGTTGAGCAAGCCCTGCAGCCACCCCTGTGTGCTGAGCACGTTGGCTCAATCGTCTTCGACGCAGGTTTGTATTATCCCAGCTGAGTCCTGACGTCCTGCAGCCACATCCGTAAGTAGTGGCTCTGCAGCTCTGACATTTAAGCGATTCTACCATCATAGCGTGCTCGGCTTGCCGAGGCAACGTCCTATCCCTAATTCTACCATGTGAGCGCTTTGAGACGTTAGTACGCAGGTGCGTGGCGTGCTCAGCGTTGGAGTGATGAAGTGCATTAGAATGCTGCGCTTTTCACAGCCCTTCAAGGTGCAAGTTGAAGCAGAGGGAGGCAGTTTTGAGACGCAGTTCAAAACGTAGTTCGTGACTGGCAAGAGAGGGGCGGTACCTTTCTGGCAACCATAATCCTTACCCTAATTGAAACCACAAACCCTTGCGCACGGCTCACATACATGCCAGCGTCACCACGTCCATGATGGCACATGGGCACAACAATGTACTTGCAGCTGCACAATGCGCCACTTCTCTCAGCGTTGATTGTACCAGGAAAGGGTACCTGTACTTGTAGATCGTGGGCGGGAAGGTCAGGCAATTGTAGCCTCAACTACAAGACTCGCAGGTCACGCCTCGGACACTCCTCCTCACTGATGTTGAAGCAGCGCACTGAAGTCTACCACAGCACTCAGGTCATGCTATCACTGCAGTCTCTTCATGGCAGCATCTGACTTCCAGGACACTCCAAGCAGTGCAGGGCGCCAGCTCTCCTCAAACCACTGGCCCCACCCGAAAACTGCAAGCAGCGTCAACTTCAAGACTCACGGACCATGACTCAGCAACTCTGACTCACTGATGTTGAAGCAGCGGAACGACAGCCGCCAGTCCGCCTCGCAGTGCGTCGACCAGAACGTGCCAAAGTCCGGGCACGCGGCGTTCACCGCGACCTTCGGGTCGTACTTGATGACGGCGACCAGCACCAGCGTCGAGCTGAGCATCGCTATCAGCGGTACCCCCACCGCGGCGGCGGTTACGGTGCCGAAGGAGACCAGCAGCCAGCCATTCACGCCGTCCGGTATCTGCATCTGGCACATGGCGACGAGAGCGAAGCCCGCCAGCAGCGCGCTCAGCTGAGCAATCTGTTGAAGTTGGCGGCAGCGAGCGGGGGGGTAGGGGTTGAAGTTAGCTGGAACGTGAAGCGCAGCCGCCGGCGAGCGGCGGTGCGCAGCAGGTGAAGGACAAGCTAGCAAGAGCGCAGTGCTCTTTGCTGCCGGTTGCCTGTGACTTGGGACTGCCGCCTTAGGAGAGGCTGATGCAGCGTGCAGGGAGCGTGCATGACCTGTCTGCACGCCAGTCGGTGCGCCTACAGCGAGCGTCCAGATACATGGGTCGTGAGCGCGCGCACACGAGCGTGACAATGGGTATTGCTGGACTGGCCTCAGCCCGTCTTGACAACATGCGATAAATGCAGGTTTTGGTTAAATGTCCCAGCTGCATTCACGCATGTCATGTGATTGCACAGGCATCAAGATGGCTCGCAACATTTCAGTCACGATGGAATTGCTGACTCAAGGGCATCACACGCTAGCCTTCTGGTGTCAATGTGTCGTGGCGTTGAAGTCGCGTACTTCGCAGTACATGCGTCCTCTTCTGAACTGCAGTTGAACTTTGGTGAACACCCCCCAGCGACCACCAGAGACCAGCTTCAACAGCAGTCTGTCGCATCAGCGATGGCAGTTACGGGGCAGTGATGATGCATTCAGTCGCACATCCAACTAGTCCCTGAGATAGCGCACACACAATGCATTGAGGAAACCAGAAGATACAATGCGCTTGAAACTTGGTGTTAGTGGGGTGCCACCTCATACTCCCCACATGGCCAAAACTGACACTAATACACTCAATGAATCACTGTACCATACGCATACACTACACAGTCATGCGGTTGGACGAGCGCCATCAGACTTTCTGTGCGCCCAACGCAGGCTTCAACAAGGCGCACTTCAACAAGGGGCGCGTCACAACCCTCTTGAAGTACCTGTTCCAGCTGCTTGGCCTTCTCCTCCATGGCGTGCCACTGCTCATCCACCCACCGGCACCACAGATCGTGCTTGCGCCACTCCATCTCTAGCCGCCTGTACTCCAGGTCTTCCTCGCGGCACTTCATGCCCCACGCCATGTCCGCAACCTGAATGTGCAGGTGAGGCAGTGGCAGGTGTGAGCGCTGCCTTTCAAAAGAGGTATTAGATAGTTAGTAGTAATTGAACTTCACTGACTTCAACTTCAGGTCCTCCTCGCGACACTTCATCCCCCACGCCATGTCCGCCACCTGAGTGTGCGGGTGAGGCAGTGGCAGGTATGAGCGCTGCTGCCTTGACGTGTTGTTGTGATGATTTGAAGAGCATTCGCTAGTTTGCAGTCATTGACTTTGTCAACTTCAACTCCAGGTCCTCCTCGCGGCACTTCATGCCGAACGCCATGTCCGCGACCTGAGCGTGCGGGTGAGGCAGCGGCAGTTGTGAGCGCTGCTGCCTTATTGTGTTGTTTGCTGATGCAATGCAATCATCAACTTCAACTCCAGGTCCTCCTCGCGGCAGTTCATGCCCCACGCCATGTCCGCGACCTAAGTGCACAGGCAAAGCAGTGGCAGATGTGAGTGGTGATACTGCCTCAAACTGCTGTGCCGTTACATTTAGTCAACTTCAACTCTAGGTTCTCCTCTCAGCAAATGCATGCGTGTCGCGGCAGGTGCGAGTGCTGTTGCAGATGACAACTTCAACTGTTGCTGCGGCAGAAGGTGGCGCCAGTGGCGCTTCGCAGCGGAGAAGCATGGTGTCAACACATGCACTTTCCTGCAGTCGGCAGCGCAGTCTGTTGCTGTCAATGAAGAGGGTGGAAGCAGTGCTCATAAGCAGCAATGCGTGCTCACACGCACGGCCAACATTGGATCCCTGCCATGACATTGGGGCAGATTGCTCCATTGGGGTGTGAGCCTTGCGAAGTTGTTGGTGGATTCGCAAACCTCACGACTGCACCATAAGCTTTACAGCCAGCGTGAACTTGCACGCGATACCCTCGGAACAGGTGCAAATGTGGCTGGCTCACTTGTAGGTGCACACCTACGTAATGAAGCACAATTCATTGATGTTGACACCATAAGCACCAACTGAGGCTGGGCGCATGTGTCGCGCTGAGAAAGATGTTGTTTAAAAAAGAAACCAGGTGTTTCAGGCACAAGGCACGCCGCTTCAAGGAAGGATGAGCGAATGCTGAAAGTACTGATTGGGGATGGTGGCAGCCATCCCATCTGAAGAGGAATGAGGCGCCGCCAATGTGAACACAAGCGGCAATGTTGCACATCTTCAGCCTTAGGACGACAACGTCGTCGACAAAATATCACGGTGGCCTGGTGACACAAGAGCCCATAGTACCATCACTGAAGCAGCAGGTTGGTGACTGTGTAACATAGCGTTTGCAGGTCCTTGCACGCAATGGCACTGCAGGAGTTGAACAAGAATTTAGCTGTCACCACTTGTGCATAGATGAGATGTAGGTGTTGTTGGTGTGTGCGTTAACAAGAAAAGTCTGAATGTTTGGGTCGCCATGGTTGATTCAGCTTCAAAGCTTGGCGTTGAAGACGGTGTCACCATTCTAAAGCGTCCGTTGGTAACACCACAAAAACATAGAAATCCTGGTGTGGCACGTGACAATTAGTGTGCTTCAACTCACATTCATGCCGCCCTGGCTGAGGGCCCCAAGCACGTGCATCGTGCCCTTCCTCCTGTGCTCCAATTGTTCGCAGTCCGCGCGATTGCAACAGGCCCGCTGTCAACGAATGTCCCAAGCGAACGCCAACAGGTCAAAATCTTCAAGTTTCGAACTTCAAGAGCGAACTTCCGCACCAACTTCCTGTTGAGGCGTGCGTCGCTTTCTGTGGAGCAGAGAGCCAGTCACCACACCCTCGTCGGCTGGTACGATGTGAAAGCTGCCGAGGCGCGCCTGCTGGTGCAACATGCACCTGGATACCAGCAGCAGCACCGTCAGCACCATCAGCGCTGGCCACACACGGAAAGGTGAGGATGGCAACCTGCATCATTGCTTTTTCGATGTATTCATGTGCCTGAGAGAGGAGAGAGGGATGAAGATCTGATGTACTTGGTCCGTGTTATTGATAACGCGCCCCGCCATCGCGCAAGCGACCAGGGAGTGACGTATGAAGCGATCGTATATGATAACTGACCTCCCTCCTCTCTAGTAGGCCTGCACCCTGATGTGATCTGGCTTGCCACCAGCAGCCGATGCCTATGAAGATACTCCAGATTATCCTGAGGGTCTTAGAAGGGCTCAAGAAGCTCTGGTGCCGATCATGATCTTATGAGGCTATCGTGCAGGGTGTGCATGCTGTTCCTCGGCCGTCCTCTCGCGTTGTTGTCTGCAGTCGTTTGACTGACACCCATTCTCCTCTCTGTCTCCGTGTCTCTCGCAGATTGAGTAGTGGACAACTCTGGTTCAAGCCTCAGCTGAACAACAGGGACGGCGTCTAGCATGCTGCAGCACCACACACGCCCTCCCAATCTCCACCACACGAGGTGCTACTGTTCGAAGCCCCAGGCTGCGCTCTGACTTCTTGACCCGAAGACCAAGATTGCGCCCTGATCTGATGATGCTCAGGTCGCCCTGATGATGCTCAGTTCGCCGAACAGAGTTTTCTGAAATGCCCTTTGAGGCAGCTGAAGATGGAATCCCCTGATGCACGTCCAGGAACGCAGACCGATGCTGCATGTCACAGCTCCTCATGCATGCGCGGCGCAGCGGCCTTGGCACTTGACATGCGCAACGATTGCACAGCTGCTGCGCCGCTTGCGCCGCTGAGCAACAGCTGTGGGCATGGTGGGAACGCTGCAAGCTTTGTTGCATTGTCACCACCGACGACTGCTTCTGGTTTCGGTGTCGGTTATTTTTCGCCTGAGCCTACATGGTCAGATTGCATAGCATCTTTCAGACCTTTTTGATTCAAACGCGAGGCAAATCGGTTTGGTTGATATTTGCTTGCTTCACAAATGTGTCTGTGGCGGCCCATGCCCGTTTAATGCTTAGTCAACAAGGTTCTTGTTGAGGTTGGTTGCACGCGTGTGTCGCACTTTCAGGTGCGCCTCATGACGGCAACCTCTACGTACTTCAAGTATATATGTGTGGCACATCTCTTTAAACCCGGTTTTGTACTGATGCTGATGACTTCAACAGGTATGGTGCAACTGTCACCAAAACACTGGAGCAGATTGATGATAACGCAGAGCAGAGATATATGTACAGCCAAACACGCAGTCAAGCATCACATTTCCTACTTTGGCGGAAGTTGCGTCACATGTCAGCAAATTTGCCTCATCACCAGCAGCAAAATTGACAAGGCTGATTCCCTGCGTGTCGTTGCGTGCGTGCAAGCTCCTTGAAAGCCCGCTCCACTCTCATGGTCAGCAAGCTCCTCATTGTAGTCAATTGTAATTTTTGCTGTCCGGCCGCAAAAGTGTTGGTGTTTGGAATGGCATGCGTGCATCAGCGCATGAAGCGCGAATTGAAAAGAAAAGTGTTGCTGGCAGCACTGTCAACTAGATGGCGATGTCTGGCGAGCAACGTGTATTGGCCTGAAGGAACGTGTGCAAATTAGTGCTCCCCACATGGCTGACGACTGAGCGCTGACTTGCCCGGAGTTGAGCCCCACCAATTGCGCCAGTTGCCCCCAACTTTCCGGGCAGTGGACGCAATAGCACAAACAGCAGTGCGACTGTGATGGAGGGGCACACACACTGCAGAAGGTGATTGCCAGACCCAAAAAAACGCAACAAAACAACTACCTGCAACATAAGCAAACGCACTGCCACTTGAACTGTTGTCCTGATGGAAGCCAGAAGCCCTTACAGTGCGCAAGCCATTGCTTGTCGGCGTTCCATAATTTGCGATGTGAATGTTAGGCAACCCGGCCTCCCTTGGGCCTTTATAAATACAAGTCCATACGTACAACACATGCTCTCTGATGCCATCACCGCTTGAAGTTGAGGTGCGGAGGCCTTGAAGTTGAAGGGGAACGAAGAGAAAACTATTTGAGGGCAGGCGTAGCACGCCGTGGCAAGGGGTTCCGCCTCTGTGGCAATCTTTCCGTGCTGCCAGTGCAGCGAGCAAAGCGACCACAGCGACAGCAAACCGACATCACCAGAGAGCAAGATAGCAAAAGATCGAGATCCAGCAACATGAACTGGATGACCAGCGGCAAGAAACGCATCACCAGGACGCAGAAAGCAAGAGAGCAGCGCTCGCAGCACTTCAGCAGCAGCAGCAGCCAGCGCGCCAAGTTGCTGGGCCGCGGCAGCGATGCCAGCGCAAGCAGACCCATCAAGAAGCCACCCACGCTTCACGGATCCGCCGATGTGATGCGACTGAAGTGTCGCTGGGCCTTCAGCTCGCCTGGCAAGTCCCCTGGCCAGGCTGCGCCTGGAGCTGCGCCGTCTGCTGCCAGCTACAAGCAGTCATTTAACGATGGCGGCATCAACCAGCAACGGGCGCCCTCTCCGTTCTCGGGCCCCCTATTGCCGCCACGCATGAGCGAGGATCAGGCTGCACCATTGCTGCTGTTCAACAATGGTGACCAGATGCTTGTAGAACAGGACAATCCTGCCACAGCAGTGGGGAGTTGGGACCAGCACACAGGGGGCTTCGCACACACTTCGCCTAGAGTCATGCAAGAGCACCAAGGTGTGCACGTTGGGTCAGAACCAGACAAAATGGAGCACATGGGCCTCGTCGGCGGCAATGACAGCTACGGGGATGGGTGCGATGGCAACGGTGCGGCGGATGCAGACATCAACGTGCCTCCGGAGATCCAGCAAGTCGTGCAAGGGCTCAGCACCCCTGAGGTGCTGGAGTACCTGTACCGCATGCAGGCCATGGCGTTGGAGAGCGGCAACACGAGGATGCCGGTCGAGGTGAGTCTAGACGACAAAGGCGCCTTGCATACAAATGCGGTGGAGGTGTTTCTTGTGCTCGTTCTTGTTGCCCATTGTGCGTTGATTGGAGTTGACAGGGCTTCGGCTATTGCATACCTTGTGTGCTTAGAACAAGGCACGAAGTTGTTGAAGTGCATTCATTATGCAAAGAGAAAAGTAAGATTGGTCAGCCCCATTGGTGCCAAGCGTGAATTAACACTTGCAATGACAGTGGACAAGTACAAAGTGGCTGGGCACGGCACATGTAACTGACTCTGCTACACACGCGCACGTACGACACACATGCGCACTGACACTTTCTGGCTTCTCATCGCCAGTTGGCAAGTTGCTCATCATCGTCCCTGTTGTGATGGCATGCGCGTCTGTGTTCATGCAGATCTCGCGAGTCATCCGAGCGTACGAGGCCAAACGGCGCGCAGAGAGCCAAGCGACCCCCGCCCCCGAAACCGCCGACGCCACGACTGCCCATCTCGACACACGCGACACGCAAGCCGCCTACCCCATGCCGGGCGCCGACAGCAACGGCTCCGCAGCCGGCAGCAGCGGCGGCGCGTCCGGCGTCGATGACTGGGCCAACGGCACTGGCAGCGACGCGCACACGCAGCACGAGCAGCAGCAGCCTGACCCATGGCAGGGCGAGCTCGCCATACTCAACGAGGCCGCGGGCTGGGGGCTGTTTGGGGGAGCCGTCCAGGTGCTGCCGCGCGCGCCATCGCCGCCGCCGCCGCCGCCGCCGCCGCCGCTGCACGCCGCCGTGGCAAGGGCGGAGGCTGCGCGAGCCGCGGCGGCAGCGCTGCTCGCGGCGCCGATGCTGCCGCAGCGCCCGCAGCTGCAGAGCGCTCCAGCGCGCGCCGCGGCGGCGGAGGCGGACGTCAGCAGCAGCGCTGCCGCCGACGCTGCGGACCTTGACTGCGGAGGCGGCGGCGGCGGCGGCGGTGCAGGTGATGTGGACATGGCGGAGGCGGATGCTCTGGAGGTGGCGTCGAGCTTCGTGGACAGCGACGACGACGACGGCGACGGCGGCGGCAGCGACGGCGAGGGCGGGTTCGACGCGTTCGGCGCGTGGAGCGCGGCGCTCGGCCGCAGCAGCAGAAACAACAGCCGCACCGTCGCCCGCAGGAGCGGCAGCCGCACGAGGGCGAGCCGCGCCAGCAGTGGCACCGCAAGCCGCACTGCGAGTCGCACTCATGCTGTCATGGAGGGCGTGGAGCATGGCGGCAGCGGCGATGCTGCAGCAGCTGAGCGGGTGTCAGCGGCGGTGGCGGCGGCAGCGCAGGGGGAGGTGGCAGCAGCAGTGGAGGCAGCGGTCCCGGGCGCGATGGCCGCAGCTGCGGCGGCAGCAGACGGCGGCCAACTTCAAGCCGGACGCCGCCTGACAAGCGGTGCACGCGAGCCTGTGCTGGGTACCCCGCCCACTGCCGCTGCCGCTGCGGTCTCGCCAGCAGCGGAGGGCGGGGTGGCAGCAGCGCATCAGCACGCGGTGCTTGCGTCGCCTGCATCGGCGGCACCTGGCGCCGCGGCAGTCCCCACAGCACCGCTGCGCAGGGCACAGGAGTCAAGCGAAGATCGCGTCGCTGCCGCCGCTACGCGCGCGTCTGCAGCTGGCGGCGGCAATGGCGACGCCATGGACGCGACCCCGGGCACACGGCCGAAGAGCGGCGGCGCGGCGGCGATGATCTCTCCAGGGGTCATGAACATCCCGCCGCCCACGAGCCCGCGCAGCGGCGGCAGCAGGGCCAGCTTCATCGTCGGGGGGCAGCGCTCCACGGGCCGCCGCATCGAGTTCGGCGCGTGCGGCGCGGACGATGCTGCTGCTGCCGCCGCAGAGCGCCTTGGCGCAGCCGCCGCGCGCGTGGCGCAGACAGCAGGGCAGACCAGCAGCGCGGCAGCGACGCCACGTGCTAGTCCGGCGCGCGCCGCCGGTGCGGTGGAGGCGGCGGCGGCGGCGGCGGCAGCGAGGGGCATCAAGCGTTCCGGTGCGGAGGCTGGCGGCGGTGCGCTGGCCTCTAATATAAAACCTGCCGGCGCCGCTGCTGCTGGCAAGGGCGATAGGGCGCTGCACAGCAGCAGCGCCGGCATCAGCTCCCTCATGTGTCCAAGCACACCAGGCGCTGCGGAGAACTCAACAGCGGAGGACGCGGCGGCGGCGGCACTCACCGGGAGCGCTGCTGTAGAGGCTGATGGCAGCGTGACAACGCCAAACCAGGGCCGCAGACTGAAAGGCCCTGCAGCGTCAGAGGCGCGGGCGAGAGTCAAGCGCCTGGCAGCGGAGCGCGCGGCAGCGGCAGCGGCGGCGGCAGCAGCGGAGCAGCGCGCCGCCGCTGCTGCTGCAGAGGCAGCAGCCGCGGCCGCTGTGGCGGCAGCCAAGGAGGCAGCGGCGGCGGAGGCCGCAGCAGCGGCGGCGGCTGCAGACGAGGCTGATGCAGAGGAGGCAGCAGCAGCGGAGGACACGGCAGCAGCGGAGGAGGCAGCAGCAGCAGAAGACGCGGCGGCAGCAGAGGAAGCGCGTGCTGCTGCTGCGCATGCACCAGCCGAGCAGCACGCATCAGCAGCGGCTGTTGCTGCACGTGAGCATGCTGCCGCCGCCGCCGCCGCTGCCCCCAGTAACGCAACAGCCAATCAGCGGCAGCACTTGCTGGCTGACGCCCCTGCGACGGCAGAGTTCAACCAGTCACCGCAACGGTCGCAGACGGGAAGCAGCACGGTGGCGGCAGACGCGCTTCAGCTGCGGACGGAGCGCGCGGCGGCGGCGGCAGCGGCGGCGGCGGCGGACAAGGCGGCGGCAGCAGCGGCGGCAGCGGCAGCGCCGCAATGGTACATGGTGCACGAGGGCAGGGTGCTGGCGGCAGCGTGCGGGCGGCTGCACGGCTGCGCGCACTTCGACAAGTACTGCGAGTGCTGCGGGGAGGACGTGGGCTACGATGACGCGTCGGACGCCGCGAGCGTGGCGGCGTGGCAGCGCACAGTCAGCGCGTGCCTGCTCGCAGCCAGCAGCTGAGCCGTGAGTGCAGCGCTGATTTGCTGATGTCGGCGCTGCCGCTGCGTGCGGGCCAGCAGGTACTGCGCTAGCGCTGCCGCCGCCGCCGCCGCGGCAGATGCTGCTGCTGCTGCCGCTGCTGCTGCTGCTGCTGATGCAGCCGGAGGAATTGCGGTGCTACCACTGCTGGGCATGGTTGCTGGGAATGCTACTGCTGGAGCCCCGGATATGAGTCAGTCTGCAGGGTTGCATTGCACTCAAGGCCACTTTCTTGCCACACGCCACATAGAGTCTGATGACCAGGGAGGCGGTGGCGGCGCTGGCAGAAGAGTTGTGTCCCGCGATAGCAGAGTGTGCTTCACACAATTGTGCCTGTGTCATTGTTGAGCACTGCTGCCGCGGTTGCAGCGCTCATCAGCACTCATCGCAGCCCGTGGCGACGGCGCCATCGCAACAAGGGTGGGCCATGATATTTGGTTGGAGCTACTTTGCAGAGAGTGAACAGGGGAGGTCAATCAAGCACTCGCAAGAGAGTAGGCTGCAGCAATGGGATGTGGAAAACGCGACAGAGAATCGGCAAGTGTTGCTACTCAGCCATGCCGACACAAGCAGTATGGACACAAATCTGGTTTGAAAAACATGTGGGGAAGGCCAGGCAGCAGCGCTCAACAGTGCAAGGCTGACCTCACTTGACGCACATCACGCATATTTGAAAAATGAGAGATTTTGGTGATTGCCTGAAGCGTCACGTGGCACCTGGACGCAAAATGGTATTGCTGTCACTACGGGATGGTGCACATGTTGCATGCTACGTACAGCATTGCCTGTGCTGCTTCGCCTGCCTGACACATTGTTTGCTGAGCACTGCTGCTCGTACTGCGTCCACATGCACCTGCTACTGTTACACCATCACGTTAGGTATGGTTGCCCCAGGGTGTCAGTTTCATTGCAAGCAGTTGTTGGTGCTGTACACACACGTTTGCGTGAACAGCAATGCCATTAAAACTGCACTCCCTCACAACACTTTGATGGGATCGACCTGCATTTTGAACTGAACATCGGGTGGACACAAGCACGTGATGTTGACATCTAGAATATTGAACGCTGATGCACACAAAACACAGTTGGCGTGTGCCGGCACAACCTCGAGAGTATGAAGGCTTGCTCACAGCAAACTGTCACTGTCAATGGCGCATACCATACATGCCCCCCCCCCGCGAGCAACACCTGGGATGTGTTGTTTTCGTGCCGGTTCCACCACACTCATGTATCATTGTAAAGCGCGCACGTCAACACCGGCGTCAGCTGCCATGTGCAGCACAAAGACAGCTGCAGAAGCTCACAGCCATTCCCGTAAACGATACAAGCGTGCATTGAAACACCACCACTGTAAAGGCTGCGGGAACGATGCTACCGCATCGCGCTGTGACCCAAATCTTGACCGTTGCGTCGCCTTGGAGCCCCGCTTGCTGTGCAGCCCGCTGCTTTTGCAAGGCAGCTTCGGGCGCCTGAAAAAAGGCCTCTGCCCACCTTGATGCTGCAGAACGTGCCCCGTTCCGTGGAACAGTCCTCGGCCTGCTCCTGAGCGCTGCTGCTCTGCACTGAGCAACGTCCCATTCTCTGCAGCAACGCTGCTGCTGCCGCTGCTGCTGCTGCTAGCGCTGCCCGGCTGCAGCAGCTGCTGCCGGGTTACGCGCCTTCGCAGCGCGCGCAGCAGCAGCGAAAACAAATGGAAGCGCGCCTGCTCTGAGGAGCCCACCGCTTGCCGAGTGCCGCTTGCCGCTGCTGCGCCATGACGATATGCACAAGCGCGCGCCCCCGCCGCCGCTAAAAGAACCCGCCCGGCATCTGCGCGTGCGCCGCCGCTGGCTGCTGCTGCGCCGCCGCCGCGCCCTGCCCCCCCCCCGCCATGATCCCCTGCTGCGGCCACAGGATCGCCTGCTGCTGCGGCAGTGGCGGCGACGGCGTGCCGAATGCGTTGAACGCACCCATGGCTGAGTGCTGCTGCTGCAGACCCATA
Source organism: Tribonema minus (assembly GCA_017506865.1). Lineage (NCBI taxonomy): Eukaryota > Xanthophyceae > Tribonematales > Tribonemataceae > Tribonema > Tribonema minus. The sequence continues at coordinate 551,344 of JAFCMP010000536.1, read as the reverse complement.
CCTGGCATCCCCATGCCACCGCTGCCGCCGCCGCCGCTGCTCATTGAGCTGCCGTTGCTGAGCATGTGCTGCTGCTGCATGTGCATCGCGGCCTGCGGCACGCCGCCGAACGCATGCTGCTGCTGCTGCTGCGGCAGCGGCTGCTGCATGAACGGGAACTGCTGCTGCTGCTGCTGCTGCGGCATGCCGCCGCTGCCGTACGCCATTGCGTTCACTGGCGCGCCCGCCATGCCCATGTGCGGCGGCGACACCTGGCGCTGCGGCATCGCGCCAGGTGGCGCCATGCCATTCGCCATGCCGCCCCCCATCATCATGCCCCCCGCCTGCGGCCACCCCTGCTGATTAAACATGTTGAGAATGGAGTTCGCCTTCTGCGCCTGCGCCTGTGCCCTTTCCGCCTCGCTCTGCCCCACAGTCCCCCCCCCTGCCCCCCCGTCAGCCCCCCAAACCCCCCCTGACCAGGGCTGCCGCCATTCGCGCCCGACAAACCCCCCGCCCCCCCTGCCGCCGCTGCCGGCGCCGCCGATTGAAACTCCCCAAACAGCTTGTTTGCCGCGTCGGTGGATGGCGGCGCCGCGACCGCTGCCGCCTGGAACTCCCCGAAGCTCGAGTCGATGGGCGGCGGCGGCGGCGACGCCGGCAGCGACCGCGGCAGCGCCTGCGGCGGCGTCGAGAGCGCCGCCGCTGCCGCCGCCGGCTCCGCGTCAAAGCTCAGCAGGTCCACCACCGCGCGCGCGGCGGCGGGCTTGGCGATCGCGACCGCCTTCGCCGCGCTGCGCGCCGCCTTTGCCGCCGGCGGCTGCGGCGACGCGCTCGTGTCGGACGACGGCTTCTGCCGCCTGCTGCTGCCGCCGCCGCTGCTGCTGCGCGACCCCGCCTTGTCGGCGTCAGCGGCGGCGGCGGCGGCGGGGGTGGCGGAGGCTGGCGAGGGGTCCGTGCCCGGGGGGGGTCCGCGCGCGATGTAGCGCTTGTGCTCGTACTTGCTGCGGATCCACTTGTCAAGCTCGCGCACACTGGAGCTTTCCGTCGGGACGGGGGTGCCCGGGGGGACGTTCGCCTCGTAGTACGCCTGCGCGTCACGCGTCACGCGGCGCAGGCGGGGCAGGGCTCAGCGGCGTAATGCGGAAACGAATCAAAGGATCGTAGCGCTCTAGGTGGCAGGGTGTGCTTAGCCGCAAATGCCTTCCACCATTAACCGTGGACGTGCGTAGCAGGGCAGCAGCGGCTGCGAGACGACTGTAACAGTCTTTGTGAGGTTGGCCAGGAGGTGAGGATTGGCGCGGCTCGAAGCGCGGCTGCACATGATGTAGAGTGGAGCGCTGCTGTCAGCCATGCAGCCTGACTTTAGTGATAGTGGAGCAGCGGTGGGGGGTGGGGTAGCAGTGAGAGGGAGAGAACACACGAGTGTCTGTGAGCATTGCCTGGGAGGGGGCTTCGCATGGGGGGGGCTTCGCATGGGGGACCAGGGTACCCAACGCTCCCGTGTGGCAGAGTGTCACACCCTCTGCTGGCTGTAGAGTGCAGCAGTGCGTGTAGTTCACACCTAAAACTGTCCAAGTGGCAGGCAGCTCTGCGTAAGGTTATTGCGCGCATGATGGGGGGTCACCTCCAGCGGATGATCAAGTGCAAGCGGTGCGTGTGCACCGCTTGAAGTACATGTCGGCAGTGTATCATGAGATTATACTCACAGTGCCTAGGTTGTCAGCGGCAAGCGGCTACTGATTTGTGTATGCGGAAAGTAGCAGAGATAGGCACATTCAAAGTTGATACATCAGGCACGGACAAAAGGCGCACGTCCTTGTGAAAGCCAAAGTGCGCAAAATTCACATTATGGCCTGAACATTACTGGGCTACTTTACTTGCACGTCTGATACACTACTGGCACTCGCCGAAATGAATTGTTGAAGTTGACTCGAGTAACCTGTAAGTACACTCATTGTGCTGCGCATCAGCTATGCGCGCAAGGGCGGTTGACTCATCCACAGCAAGTACAACAGTACTATTGAAGTTGCGTCAGTGCTTGACGTGTGTGCGCCGCTTGTTGCGCACAGCATGCACTATACAACAAACTTGTGCACCGCCATCATGGCCAACTTGCGGTGTGCGCAAGCTGGCAGTGAGAATCTCAGGAAAAAGCACCGTTCTTACTGGCTGCACTTCTGTGTTTGTGTCAGTGCTCGCAATGAAACCTCCGCCGTAGATTTTGATTTGCATGCCGCGCCAAAGAACTCCAGCGGCCAATGCTGGATGTAAGCTAACCTATCACTGCCATGACGACATGACAGCATGTATGAGCTAGCTATGTACAAGCTAGCGATGTGCACTTTGCCATCGTAATTGCCAGGCTTTTATGCAAATGGCTCGCCCTCTGCTGTTGCTGCCGCAGCTGCAGTTTGCTGCCGAAGCTGCCTGATAGTATGCGCACTGTGCACGGACATGGTTGGAGTTTGCTATAATGTGCAGCGACAGGGTCCTGCTGATGTGACAGCGCTCAACAGGCCAGCACTGCATGATGAGCTGCTGGAAGAATAAATGTTGACCAATTTGAGGCAGGAGAAGTTTCACCCCCTCTGAAGCAGGATGCCGTCACTCAAAAACACCACTGGTCGCGCTGCATCGTCATTTGACTTGCAACTGAAGTGCTTTTCTTCCTTCACGTGTAACGGAATTGTGTACAGTACTTCGCAGACCGAAAAGCTGTGACAGTGCTTGCTTCCCCTTTCAATGGCAGTATCGAAGCAGACTGAACTGAAAGTCAGATGTGTCACACAGAAAAGTTTTTTTCTTCAGTGTTTCTCAATTTCAACAAGCAACCCCTGCCGACAACGACTGCGCACACATACACACAAATACACGTGCTTTCTGGAGCAAAAATTAACAAAGCATGTCGCCCTTACCTTAGCCCTTGCGTTGCCAATGCGCTCCATCTTGTCCACCTGCTCTGTCTTCCATGTGTCAAGGTTGACGGACCTCACAAAGCTGATGTGCACCCCGAGGTTGCGGTGTATGCCGGAGCACCCCAGGCATATAAACAGGCCCAGATTAACGCTCGCCCAGCGCGGCTCCCTGCACCCGCAGTCCGCGCAGAACCTGTTGTCCTCCCGCTTCACGAGAGCTTCCAAGCGCTTCTTGTCCTGAGGGGACGTCATGGTGAGTTGCCAGTTGCGCTTCCTGTGTTCCACTCAATCCCGCTCGCCAAGCTGACGCTGTGTAGTGCTGCTAGGCCAGACAAGCAGGATGGCCCTCTCCTGTATGCTGCTCTGGCTGTCGCGATGTAGAGCCAGCGCAGAGGGACTGAAAAAAGTTATCAGCGTTTCCCAATCTGCGGATGTACTCACTCGAGAGCTGGACTCGTGTGATCGAGTGGGTCATAGGCAGCAGCGCTCAGTGTGACTGGCTGCACCGATGGGTGATCACGCGAGTCAAGCAAACAAGCAATGATGCGCATCGTTTATGACAAAGCATGCATGACACACAGAAACACCGCCGATGCACCAACACACACAAAAGTGTCACCACCAAGACACAAGACCAATCATCTCTACATATTGCCATTCTTGTGTCCCAGGCAACTCCTCTATATCAGCGCGTTGCTCTAGTGCCACCTCTCCAAAATTGTGCAGTGAGAGCGAACCCGGCAGGCAAATGCGCTGCGCGGTCACCGCCCTCACGCGAGCAAAATCACCCCTCAAAACCCAAAAATCCACACACGGCGCTCGATCTGCGCTGGTTGCGCCTGGGAACAGGCACCACCTCTGCCCCCCCCCCCCCTGCCCGCCCCCCCTCCCGCACACTTTCACCCTGAGTACTAAGCGCATGCACAATGGACCAGGAGTCCAGGACGATTTCAGCAGCACGTCAAGCTGACATCTCCCGCTGGCCTGCAACTGCGCAGAGAGTCCTCCCACACTGAGCCCCCCTTGTCCTACAGTGAGCGCGCGCCGGCGCAGACTGTCAGCTCTGAGCACTGACACTCAGCACTGCGCTGAACCCTGGCGCGCACCAATCAAATCGCTGCCGCGCACTGCACCCTGGCAGCCTGCCTCCTGCAAGCATTTGCCGTTGACAGGTCTAGCCGAACGTCTGCTTGTACTCCTTGAGAAGTGCGCCGGCGATGACTAGGTGCTGTATCTCGGACGTGCCCTCGTAGATCTCGGTGATGCGCGCATCGCGGTAGTGACGCTCCGCGGGCATCTCCGATACATACCCCATGCCGCCCAGCACCTGAGGCATGACACACGAGTGCAGATTGCTGGTGAGTCGAGAGCAAAAACCGCGCAGTGCTACATTTGCGCCCTGAGCGACAATTAATAGAAAGAGTGCCTCTGAGGTACTGATACGATGGGCAAATTAGGGCACCTGAGGGATGACACAAATTTCATGAGTCAAGTTTCAACAGCCAACGTATATTGAGGTACTGATGTGTACTGTAGCCGCCGCCGTTGAGCACTGCTCCCACGCCCAGCTGCTGCAAGCAGGCAGCATTTAAAAAAGGACAGGGATTGGCAAAATGACGCCTTGGCATGACTAGCAAAGTTGACATTGAACATCCTCGGCACCTGAAGGGGCTTCTGCATGAGTTGCTGGCGCATGCATGCTGCGCAGCAGGTGAAGACGCTCCACAACAACTGACCAACTGATGCAAAATCCGCCATGCCAACCTGCTCGTGCGTGGGCACCAGACCATGCAAACGTGATGAAACGCATGAGCCAAATGTGCTGTATTTGTACATACGCATCAAGTTTAGCAGCAAATCATAGCCGCCCCGCCTGTGTGGCCTGGTGCGTGCAGAACTTGGCTGCCTCGCTCCGCCCTACACGCAACTCTAACTTCAACCTGAAGTGCACCTTAGTGCACCTTAGCGCCATCACCGTAAGCCTAGCGCACGCAGCAGGTGGTGGGCCTCACTGACCGTGCGCTGCGCTGCGCGCCCTGCATAAGTTCAATCCACAACATCTAGGGTCAACTTCAAGTTAAATTCACCTTTTGCGCGCAGGAGGTGGCGATCTCACTCGCCACGAGCTTCGCCCGCGCGCAACCTCACATCACCTTCAACTTCAATTCAACTTCAACCTCACATACCCGATTCTAAGTTCACCTGAATCGCCAGATGCACGCAGCAGGTGGCGGCCTCGCTCGCCACGAGCTGCGCCTGCGCAGCCTCCAGTCAACTTCAACTTCAACGGCTGAGCGGCATCGCGTCAACTTCACTTTCACATCTGTAAAGTTGAAGTTCACCTGAATGGCCTGGTGCGCGCAGAACGTGGCGGCCTCGCTCGCCACGAGCTTCGCCTGCGCGGCCTCGCGCGTGTAGCTGCGCCCCGCGTCCTTGGTGGCGGCAGCGCGCCACGTCAGCAGGCGCGCGGCGTCGACGCGGTTCGCCATGTCGCTGAGCTTGTGCTGTATCGCGTACAGGGAGGAGATGGGCGTGCCGAAGGCCTTGCGCTCCGTGGCGTACTTGACCGCGCAGTCCAGGCTGCAGCGGAAACGACAGTTACAGATGCAGAAACGGTTGGTGTCGGTGAGTGCGGAAGGGCATGGCAGTTGCAGGTGCAGAAATGGCAAGCGGGTACAAAACGAGATGCTTGCCACGTCGGCCTTGCGCTCCGTCGCGTACTTGACCGCGCAGTCCAGGCTGGCGGCGGGGGCAGCGCCGTTAGCAGTTACAGTTGCAGACACGGTTTGTCAGCGAGTACGGAAGGAGATGGCGGTTGCAGAGGCAGAAATGGTTGTCAGTGGGTGCGAAAGGACATGGCAGTTGCAGATACAGGGATGGCGAGCGAGTACGCAATGAAGTGCTTGCCACGTCGTTGGCGCGTCTGCGCACACGCCAACCATGCAGATCAATTGCGCAGTCCAGGCGGGCAGCGGCAGCGCGGAACGCCCGTAAAGAAAAAAAAACGGTCATCGTGAGCGTGTGACAAGCAACTGTGTGGCAAGATCTCCGTGTCACGTCTGTGCACGCACACAACGAACGCAGCAACAGATATGTAACAGTTACAGCAACGGCTTTCAATAAGCATGTGCTTCAAGGACGCGCGGAAAGAGTAGTACAACATGGCATTTCCACAGCCACAAGTGGAATATAATAAAAGTACATAGATAGGTAGGGTTAGGTTCTAGGTCAATTCTATGTCATACGTTTGTCATAGACGTATACAGCCCGGAGAAGCCAATACGTAGGCAATATACGGTCGCCACTAACTTCAACACAAACTTCACGTTTAACTTCATGTTGAACTTCTTTTTATGCGCTCGCGTGCGTGAGGGGTGCTGTGTGCTGTTGCCGAGCATGGTGTCGTTTGTCGAGCACGACGTCGCACTTCATGTCGTATATAATTGCTCAGTGCTGTCATTTGTACCACCATCTGTGCTCTGTATCCCGGCTGCGCCTGCCCTTGCGGGCGGGCTGCTGCAAGCACCGTCCGTATATTCGTCCTGGCGGGACTCATACGTGTGCTCATATGGTATATACGGTCATACGGCGTAGGCTGTGTATGTCAACCCTGTATCCTGAGCTTGAATACTTCAACTGTACTCAAGGTGCATACATACCTGGCCTGCGCAATGCCCAGCGCCTGCGCCGCAACGCCAATGCGTCCAGTATCCAGCGTGCCCATGGCAATCTTGAAACCCGCCCCCTTGGCGCCAAGCAGGCTGCTCGCTGGCAGGCGGCAATCTTCGAATATGAGGTTGGAGGTGGAGGACGCCCTGATGCCGAGCTTGTCCTCCTTCTTGCCGAGGCTGAACCCGTCAATGCTGTGCGTTTTTGCGGCAGAATGTAGTGAAAGAGATGCGGGCGTAAGCACCGGAAAGTGCGAGCCAAATCGGAGGTGCACGCAAACAGTGCAATGGTTGAAGTGCGTAGAACCAATGGTTGTGTTGGAGCTGAGGAAGTTTTTGAAAACAATGACAGTGTTGCATCACCCATGACGGCACACAAGCAAGCATGGGGCACTCGAAAGCCACCACTGCTGCCCCTTTTTGCTGCAGTATTGTGCTGGTGAGACTATACAAGCTCGAAGCCACTTTGCACGACCACACGCGCCGCGCGCGACGACACAACTCGAAGTGGCAGTTGTAACTGTCGGGAAGCGGGGATACGTCAGCGCTCAAGTGCTCGGCAGAGCGCAAGTGACGCAGTTGAAAGCCCGGTGTGCTGCAGCACGGAGCTCAAGAGTGCAATGACAAGCCCTAACCCTACCTCTGCCCCTTACCCATGCAAATGCACGTCGCTGCCACTCCGGTAACTGGTACTGAGCCTCGCGTTTGATCACACCATCACCACGAGAGGCTTCCAAGCCTAATCCTACCCTTTCATCGTCCACACGACACTCGCCTGCTTGGGCTTGCCTAACTCTGACCCTGACATTACGCCCTGCCCTAGCAATACATTTGCTGATCCCCACAAGCGCGTGCGCGTAGAGCTCACCTAACCCTAACCCTAGCTCTAACCCTAACCCTAGCCCTTACCCTAACCCTAAGAGCTACCTGACCCTAGCCCTAACCCTAAGCCCTGCCCTAATAATACATGCTGACCCCGCCGACCTCGCGAAACTCTTTTAAGGCGCACAGAAAGCACACCGTCCAGTCGTCGCCCCACACCGAGACTCACTCACCCGCAAGGCACGATGCATGCGCTGATATCCTTGCGCTTGGGCGCCTCGTCCGTCGCGGCAAGAACGCCACGGCCGCATGACGCGATTCACTCACCCGAGGGCACAAGTTTATTGCGCTGATACCCTTGGACCCAAGTGAACACCACAGTCACACGATGCGGTTGACTCACCTGTAGGCCACGATGAAGGGACTGATCCCCTTCGACCAAGCACACACCACGGCCGCCTGAAGCGATTCACTCACCCATACGGCACGATGAAGGCGCTGATGCCCTTGTGCTTGAGCGCCTTGTCGGTGGTGGCAAACACCACGGCCGCGTCGGCCTCGTGCGCGTTGGTGATCCACGCCTTGGTCCCGTTGAGCACCCAGCCGCCGTCGCCGTCGGGCGTCGCGGTCGTGCTGGCGGCGCCTGCGTCAGAACCATTGCCCGGCTCACTGCGACGCAGCGACAGGGTTGAGGGGAGGGTAAGGGCGGGCTTAGGGTTACGTTAAAGGTGGGAGTAGAATCAGGTTTGTGCTGGCGGCGCCGGCATCGGAGCCATTGCCTGGCTCACTGCAATGCGCCCACAGGGGTGCGGTCAGGGGTCAATGTTACACTTGAAGTTAGGGTTGGAGTGACGTTCAAGCTGAGAAACACCTCATATATAGGTAGGCCAGGCAAGATTCACGGTAGCATCAGGCTTAGGTTTGTGCTGGTGGCGACGGCGTCATAGCCATTGCCCGGCTCGCTGCGGCATACCAAAAGGGTCATGAGCAGAGTTTGATGTGCTGTTAGTATTGGGATTGTAATTGAATCGAACATGGCGGTCACTTGTCATGATGTATAAACTCTTGAGGATGTATGATATCTGTTGATGCATCCTTCGGCTCCGTGGAACTCACTTCACAAGCCACGCATCAATCAGCCAAGCAATCGCTCGCTGAGTGACACTGTTCGCGTGAAGCACATCTGCAGGTGTTGACAATCGGCCTCTTCTTGTCCCGGTGACAGGACAACTTCCCAATTCCGGCAAGCCTCGAACACTTGGAATCTCTGCGCGCATCCAGCAACGCGCTGGCGAGTAAGAGGGGGTTCATCCCCCCCAACAGCCCCCCCCCCCTGCCACCGGGGAGACAGCGGTCGACCGTGAAGCTGGCTGGCTGCGTCATCTACGAGACGCTCAAGCCACAGCTGGCTGCCTTTGTGGCCAATTGCTGTCTGCATTAGCGCAGAGGCATGACCTTGGCTACAAAGACGCATGGACGGAGCTGTTCTTGGGGTTAGGGTTAGGGTTAGGCAGATCTGGACCGCCTCCACCTCATCGAGCTGCCGGTGCCTGCCGTCGCGACACCCTGCGGTGGCAGGCGCTGGTTCTCGTTCGAATGGGTCATGGACCTCATCTGCTTCCTGCTGCCCCGGCTGAAGGCCTTCGAACAGGTGCGACGCCGCATGCGCATCGCCATAGGCACCAGTGTTCTTAGTGACGTAGGTACGGAAGAGTACGTACGTACTAGGTAAAGGGGAGTACGAGGATTTTCAGAGTATTACCTTATTACTGGCTAGCCCTAGCATGCGGGTTAGCTAGGGTGAGCCAACCCTAGCCCTAACCTTAACTATGGCGATGCACATGCGGCGTTGCACCTGTTTGAACGCCTCAACCGGGGCAGCAGGAAGCAGATGAGGTCCATGACCCATTCGAACGAGAACCAGCGCCCGCCACCGCAGGGTGTCGCGACTGCAGGCACCGGCAGCTCGATGAGGTGGAGGCGGTCCAGATCTGCGTCCACGATTGACGCGTCCTTGCAGCCAAGGTCATGCCTCTGCGCTAATGCAGACAGGACAGGACATTGGCCACAACGGCAGCCAGCTGTGGCTTGAGAGTTCCGTAGATGCAGCATCCAGCCAGCTTCACTGTGGACCGCTCTCCCCCCTGTGGCAGGAGGGGGGCGCTGTTGGGGGGGATGAGCCCCCCCTTTGTCTGTCGCTACCGCAGGCCCCTGACCAAATCGGCACGTTGTACCTCCAATTACTGTTGGTTTTAGGCAAGGCAAGGCCCAGCTGGCCTGGGTGCAAAGCGCCCGAGCTCTGGTCGCTGGCAAATATCGCAAATAGGTAACTCCACTTCTGGTCTGCCATTCCATGCTCTCTCTACACGGGTCACCATCAGCAACTCCTAATCCAATGGACACCCCATGTAGTCCAATCCTACTTCAAGTAAAGTGAGGCCTACAAACCCTAGGAGTGCCCTTACCTGATTGGAAAGCTGCCAAGCTGCTGCCCGCTGGCAAACAGCGCAAGCCACTCTGCCTTTTGATCCGCATTGCATGCTCAGTGTTCCGCAGGTCACCGTTTCACAATCCTGTCACTAATGCAAGCCCCAATCAATGCACAATGGTCCAATCCTACGTCATGCAAGGAAAAGCCTAAACCTGACCCCCCCTTACCTGAACGCAAAGCACCCAAGCTTCTGACCACTGGCAAATGGCGCGAGCCACTCCTCCTTCCAATCCAGCATTGCATGCTCAGCGTTACCACGAGTCACGTATAAATGGTGCCATTGAACAATCCTGTCTGTGAGGCCAGGCCGAATCGACACCCCATTGCCTAAGCCCTATGTCATGCGAGAAAGAGCCTAGTCCAGCCCTTAACCCCCCTTACCTGAGCGCGAAGCACCCCAGCTTCTGACCACTAGCAGGCGCGAGCCTTTCCTCCTTCCGATTCGGCATTGCATGCTCAGCGCTTCCACGGGTCACCATTCCGCAATCCTGTCGCTAATGCTAGCCCCAATCGCACCCCATAGTCCAAACCCTACATCATGCAAGTCTGACCCTTGAACCCCCGTACCTGAGCGCGAAGCACCCCAGCTTCTGACCACTGGCAAAGGGTGCGAGCCACTCCTCCTTCTGCTCCGGCGTCCCGTGCTTCTCCACAGGGGCGCAGTAAAGAGAGTTGTTGACCGACATGATGATGCCCGTGCTGGCGCACCCCCTGCTGATCTCCTCCACCGCTATCGCGTACGCCTGTGTGCATGCAGGGGAGAACAGAGTCAACGCAGGGTTTGAAATTGCTGAGAATTGAAATCAAAGAGCACTACACCCGAGCACAGGTATGATGCTTTGCGTCTTTTGTATGTTTGAGCGTTTCAGCTTGCAGTCTTGGTTTGTGAGTTATTGACAGACATGGTGATGCTTGCGCACCCCCTGCTGATCTCTTCCACCGCTATCGCGTACTCCTATGCAGAGGAGAACGGAGTCAAACGAGGGTCACCTGCCGCTGGAGTTGAAGTTGAAGTGCAAGCACAACACCAAGCACAGTCACGTCTCTAAACAAAAAAGTTTGTGATCTCATTTGGTGGGTTATTGATCGGCATGATAATGTGTGCCCTAACGCATCCCCTGCTCATTTCCTCCACCACATCTGGACAGGCACGACAGAGTTTGAAAACACCAAGCACAGTCACGTCTCTAAACAAAAAAGGTTGTGATCTCATTTGGTGGGTTATTGATCGGCATGATAATGTGTGCCCTAACGCATCCCCTGCTCATTTCCTCCACCACATCTGGACAGGCACGACAGAGTTTGAATTGAGGGTGTGCCATCATTGTTGAAGTGAAGTTAACGTAAATGTGGCGGGCTAACTGAGTAAAATCTTCACATATCTCTGCATTTCTCTTCATGTGCTTTATGTCCCAAATCATTCAGTCCATGTTTGTGACTTTGTTTTCTCATTCAGTCGAGACTTGCTGTTGCAGATGAGAATCCATGCTGTGGCCGGTTCTTGCACTGCTGTGGCCTTGCTGCCATCATGCGCATAACAGGTGGCATCCACAATCAAAGCCAGGAAATGACTATACAATGGATTTTTTGTAATGAAGTCTATCACAGTGCGCTGCAGAGGCTCCATACGTCTACACACAGGCGACTGCAGTAGTCTGAAAGGGGAGATGATGGTGTGCAGAGTTAGGGTTAGGGTTAGGGTTAGCGCACCCCCTGCTGATCTCGTTCGCCGCCGCTCCATGCATGAACGCATGAGTATGATCGGGAACAAGTGCGTCTTGCACTACGACCACGAGGTAGACCTATACTAGTAGCTGTATCAGTACTGTCAAGTGTCATTAATAGTTCTAGTAAAGCTACCACAAACATACAGGATTAAAGTGCATTGCAGCTTGTAAACATATGCAGCCACATAGTAACCATGAATACATGAGGAAGTGGACAGCACACCATTTTACACCATTATGCATGCCTGTGGCAGAAAATGAGACGCATGCACTTTGCAGAATGAACACAAGACATATGCTTCTCCTCAATTCTTTCTCACTTTGGGCGCCAAATGCACAGGTATGTAATGGTCGCGCTTGTGACCAAGTCTATGTATGTTTTGTGACAAACTGTCTCAAATGACTATCACTGCAGATGACGGTGCCAAAAACATGTGATTCTCAGGCCAAGTGACCGCGCCCGTGGCGGCGTACAACCTCTCACTCACTGGTGCATGAACTGCTTTGCAAATGCACAGGGGTGGGTGACTTAAAAACTTGAATGACCTGATAGGCATGCATTGTGTATGCAAAGCACGACCATCCATAAATCGACACGCGGTCCTGCAGTCATAATGTCATGAAAAGACTCCTACTTTAATGAGCTCCTTGCCAAGCGCACAGCAGTAACAGCCGTTGCAACTCTGACGAGGCATTTACTTCATAACACGAATTCATGAATTTTGTTACTCACAACGTAGTCCATGCCCGTGCCCCCGTACTCCTCCTCCACGGTAACGCCCATGAGCCCCTGCTCCCCCAACTGCTTCACGGCGGCAGCAGGGAATGTGTGCTCCCGATCCCACTTGCCAGCATTCGGCGCCAGCTGCGCATGACACGAAAATAAGTGTTGTGAAGGAGAAAGTGAAGGTTTGGCGGATTCTACTTGAAAAGTGTGGTTGGGAACTGTGAACCGAATAGTAGGAGAAGAGGCAGCCGAGTGCTTGCCTCATTGATGTTGTTTTCACAAAATTAAAATACAAAGCTGTGGCAGCTGATGGCTTTGTCGACCACCACAACCACATCAACTGGTGAGCCCATCAACAACGGCCTGTTCACAACTTCACATCGCAAGCGGTGTTGCACGTGTGTTGCAAGCGTGGTTTGATGCATTAACGTCGAGAAACCTGTGAATTCACGAGGCTGGATGTGACAATTCAAAAGCGCCACACCAAGTAAGTGAACAGCAGCAGTGGGTGTCGATTGTGTAAAGAGACGTTGTCTCATTTTGCAGCCGCTGCTATGCACCTTCAGGGATGAAAAGATTTGGCGATTTGCACAAACCTGTTTGATGGCGTCGCGTAATGAGCACATCAGCGTAGGCAATCGTCACGTACTTCCATACAAAGTGTGGTGCATTTGTCTGCTTAGAAAATGCGCGGGAGATGCACACAGTGCAGCTGACTTCACAAATATATTCAACCGCCAAGCAGCACCTGCATTACAACTCGTAATGGTGAGGATGTAATGGCCGCGCGGCGAGGAAAGTCTAAGCTTACAGGGCTGATCAAGTTCCTGGCGATTACCTCATTGTCTGCCAGCTGCCTGCACATGTTGCGCAGCATTTGATGCTCCTCTGGCAGAGATTCGTACGTCAGGAATGTGCGCCTGGTGGTGGATGAACAGAGGAAACAGATCAGCAGCAAAACCCGTTAATGATGGTTTGTCGGCGATTGATCATTCGCAGCAGACATTGTCAAGATCCAGGGCATGCATCAATTGAAGGACCTGAGTAAGTTGCAATCTACAGCAGCATCTGTGAGTCAGCGGAGACGGCCATGGCGGTCTCACGCTGAGAGAAACTCATGGCCACCCGGAGAATCAATTATCATGCAGGCAATCAAATGGGTGCAGCAGGCTGCATGATGCGCTTTCAAGATTCCTGAAACGCTCGAGTGCCGCTTCATGACATCGTCAGCGGTGGATATGCAATGGCAACTGTATGCAAAGCGTCAAGCATATCCTTCCGGCTCAAAAGTCTGCGTCGTTGAAGTTGTGGTTATTCGCTTGCCTGCTCTGTGCCACATGCCTCCTGGCGCCGCCTGCAGCATTCCTGAGCGTCCTGGCCAGCATGGCAGCCCGCGGCAGTGGGATAGGTGCGTGTGTGTGGTGTGTGCAACTGTGCACGTGAACACAAGCTTCAAGTTGCACTTGAGATGGACTCATCACAGGGGGGGGGGCGAGAGTCTTTGCACAGTTTGAGATCGGGACTCGTTCATCAGCGGCGCGCTCGAGTCTTTGTTGTCCCCCTCACGTCGGCGACGCCACCCTGACGCGCAACCTGTATATATCCAAGGATATATCCTTGTTCACAGTAACATTTGAAAACCAGAAAGTGCGAGACAGCGATGCACAGTGCGCGCCTGATCAGATGTCATGTGCAGGCGCATGTCAGAACCAGATCACGTGGACTGGCAGTACCACCACTGGAGGAAGAGACTTAATTGCACGCAGACTGTCAACTAAAAGTGTCGCGCACGGAGGGCACGGACACACATGTCGACAATGGTCACCCACGCTCAGCACGTCAGCAGTCTCGCACTGCTCATTGCACCTGCATTCTAGGACTTCCCCCCCTCCCCCCCCCCCCGCTGTCCAGCGCAGTGCAAGTGCCTGTAGATGATGCATGCAGCGTGGCAAGACATGAGACTCCGACGGGTTTGGACATGAGAGTAACATGTCGAGGAGATCGCTGCATGTGCGCACTGGCTGGAGGCACCATGGCATTGCATCGTGGCACATGAAGCCATGCGACCCCACACTATGAGCACCGCTGAAGAACATCTTGTGCTGGTAAGAGAGTCGACCAAGCGCGGCCTGTGCCCCGCGCGCATTGCCTGTGCTGCTGACTGTGTCTGGTTGGATCACGGCCGCTGCCGTCATCTCTGCTCTGACTTCTTTCCCCGGCCTGCACCTGCTATACAGATATCCATGGTGAAGACCCTCCCCATTGCAGTACTGTAGACATGAGAGCTGTGTACACGGCAGGCATCATTACTGCACTGAACGCTACTGCTTGTGGAACTACGTCATTGTACTCATCACCGAGCACCTGTTGCTCGCATGCTTGCAGCTGCCCTGTACCCTTGAATGGAGGTCAGGATGGGACGCCCCCCGGGGCTGCGTACGTGCAAGCGGACTGCTGCCGAGCGCACACCACGAATGAGCAGCAGTGCTGCTGCTGCTGCTGGTGGAGCTATGCTGCTGCTGCTGCTGCTGCTGCTGCTGCTGCTGCTGCTGCTGCTGTGCCGGTGCTGCGCTGCTGCTGCTTCTGCTGCTACGTGGCTGCTCCTGCCGCCGCTGCTGCTGAAGTCGATAGCAAGCATCAATCCATCCAGCTGGCGCTGCAACCTTGCAATGCATGAGGCTGCAACCTCGCATGCGCTCGCACGACGCAGAGCCACCACTTTCAGTTGAGCTGCTGATACGCCGTGTGCAGCTGCGTGACGAGCGCTGACATGGCGGCTTTTGACTGCGGCGGGGCCTGCTTGCACCATTGCTGCGCCGTCGCCAGTATCTGCGTTTCAGCAGGTGGGAATTGTGTGCACTTAGTGCATCGCCACGACAGAGAACGGCACATCTGCATCCAGCGATAGCAAAAAAAGTGCAGCAATACAGACCTGGCAGGCTGGAGGCACCTTGCAATACATCAGTCTCGGTGATCATACTCTGCCCTGTTGATGTGCTCATTGGTACTACTACCTCAAACGCAGCATGCGTGTACGCATACGAGGCATAGAGCATACGTAGAGGCAGCATACGGGTCCCCGCCAATGCGTGCTTCTGAGAGAGAGGCGTCGCACCCGCCGCACCTTATGCTTGCCATACTGCACTGCAAAAAGAAGCCCTAAAGTGTGAGTCCCAACAGCACTCATCATGGCCTGCCTTGGCAGTGCTCACCTGCGTCTTCTTCAACTGCAAGCGTGACGCCTTGACCTTGGCCAACACCGCGCATTGCAGCGATGACACCACTGCCCTGGTACGCCAACAAGACTTGCAATATGCTAAGCCACCCTGGCTATGTATGCCGCTCTCAGCAACTTCAGTGTGAAGCCTCGATCTGTTGCGGATGTCTGCGCTGTATACTCATCGCTGCTGCTCCAGCCCAAGATTCGTCTGCCACCTGATCCTGCCTGACAAACGTATGGCAATATGTATGCCTCACCTGCGTCTTCTTCAACTTCAAGTGTGACGCCTTCACCTCCGCCAGCACGTCCGCGGCGCTGGTGGCAGCGGATGAGCAGCGCTGCAGCTGCTCGAGAATCGCGTAGTGCAACGTAGCCTTGCGGATGTTGTCGTTGTACGCTGCGGAAGCAGCCTTCCCCGTGGGCGTGTTCATGTTCCTTTCATATCTGCACCTCAGCGCGAAAGCAGCATTTGAGATCAGGACAGGGCAATGCAGTGGCACGTTACTGGTCTTGTGAGCTGAGGCGGAGGGAACGATTCCCAC
The DNA here is from genome assembly GCA_017506865.1 of Tribonema minus. Classification (NCBI taxonomy): domain Eukaryota; class Xanthophyceae; order Tribonematales; family Tribonemataceae; genus Tribonema; species Tribonema minus. Next base: position 535,250 of record JAFCMP010000536.1, on the reverse strand, counting down.
CTCAGCCGCAGAAATTGAGGATTTGTTGCGGTTGTCAGCCTGGCAAGACACTCGAGAGAGTGAGTTGCGCCATGTGCAAGCAGCTCTGAATGGTATATACGTAAACCTAGGCAGTCGCCAGCTGATGAGGGATGACCCCCGAATTTACCGCACTTGCAGACGCCTGCTGTGGTGCCACTGAATCTCAGCGGTGGCGAAGCACATCGCAGGATGCACTCGGGCAAATACTCTACTTGCGCTCCCGGGTAGTGCAATTTGAAGTCTGGGTGCTGTTGAGTGGCAAGCACAGGGTGAGGATTAGGGCTAGCGCTAACCCTACTAGGTTGAGCGACAATTTCAGCCCTAGGGCTAACCCTAACTCATTTGCCCTAATCCTAACCCAAAGCGCCGCCTGCCACTACCTCTGGTGCATCAAAATCCGATCCATCCAAGATGGTGATCCGCTCGCATCATGGCGCAAGCATCATAGCACAGAGCGCTGCCATACTTGAAAGAACAGAGATGCAGTAGTTTGCACCTTCTGTCCTGGTACATGTGTATGTGCACACACTGCCTCACGAGCCCAATCGAGGTTCTTTGCAAGTGTCAGCCCCCTATTGCTCTCCTGATCTGTGAACCTTCCAGAGCATTGGGAATTACGCAAGAGCATGATAGCGCGGAGTTTTGCAATGACATACACCAACATGCAATTATGCATCAATTGTTGCCTAATGCATGCAGACAAGTGGAGCAGCGCCAGCCGCTTGTTCGAAGCCTGCACTTGAGAATCCCGAGCACTGCCGCCAGAGACCTGAGACGCCTCCTGCGCCCGTTGAGACGCATTTCTCGGTAGCATCGTCGCTACTGCAAAACTGATGCTTGACCCTCGTGAACATCAGAGATCGCGCACTGTAAGTTGTTGGCCCAAATTGCTCACCCTGGTTCATTGAAGTAGGGATCCGGCACCAATATAAGCGACTGGATGGACACCAGGACTTGAAGAAGGGTGGACCTCTGTGGGTCCCACTTGGGACCGCTCCACGTGCCTAATAGGGCAGTTGTAGCAGCGAGAAGCTCATGAGCAGATGCAGTGATCCTATTGAGGTGGTAACTTGGGCAGGGCGCCGCCTGCATACAGCCGCAACTAGAGCTTACCCAGCAAACTCAGGCACGTCTTACGGTAGCGAGGGGAAATGCACCAATGTGCCGTTCGCGCACGAGCAGCAGCTCAAGATGGCAACTATTGCATGCATTTCAAGTGCATGTATGTGCCACACAACCGCATGCACATATGACACATACACACGTACGCATGCACGTCCATGAGTGGTGTGTAGTGTTGTTGCTGGCCTTGCAAATGAAAGTGTAGCAGTTACAAGCAACCTGCAACCTTCACTTGCCGTGGACGCTTCTGCACATGATGAAATCAAAGAGCTTGCTTCGGCAACCATGCGCATCTGTCAAGTGCACCGGCCTGTGGACTGCACCGCACTAGTCTACAGAGTTTCATGCCGCTCAATCATGGCATGTCTTACTGCAACTGTGAATGCTCTCATACAATGCAAGCAAATTGTGCGTGCTGCGCCGTGCATCAAAGTGAGGTTTTTTCAAAGCATAACATATGGCCTGTGTGGCCAGCAGATGGATGCAGAGCGTGCAACCTCTCCAAGGCATAACTGCCGTGCAAGAAACTTCAAGACCTCGCAGAGAAACCTCAACAGCCGCAGGCCCAAATGCAAGCGGTGACTCACCCAGCAGGCTCAGGCAGACCTGCATCGCACAGTGAGAGAAGGCAGAAAATGCATTCAGGATGACTTGCTTGAAAGATGTACACACAGGAAACATGCATTGACAGCATCAATGAAGGTCAAGCAGCAGCTTCCGTGCTTGCTCGAGCGTGGCGTCTGGTGGGTGAGTAGTTGTCGGACAAGCCACAATGGCTTGCTCACAGTTCAAAGTGCAAGTGCAGAATGCACCAAGAGCGACTATAGTGGAAGTCCACAACCTGATTCATCAGCTTTGCAGCATCTGGTGAGTATGGTGACCAGCACGTCTGCACACTACAAAACGAAATGAACAGCATCCTCTCTTCCTACAAGGGGCAATCATCAAAGCCAAGCAGCACCCCTCAGTGCAAACTTGTCGTCTAGTGAAGCCACCACCCTGAGGGCACAGTGTCATTGAGTTTGGGTGAGGTCGCAATGTAGCCCTACGTGAGGTAGTCTGGGCATATCTGCTGCATTTAACATGATGTTGAGGCACCAGAGTTGAAGTTTGGTTTCAATGGTCGTGCAGACGCTGCGCCCTCCCTGCCTTCCGGCGAGTGCAAGTACGTCACAAGGTTGTCCTGGACCAGCAGCCGCAGGGTATAGGCAAGCACGTCGGGCCGCCCAAGCTTGGCGAGGTGGTCTGGCAATATCTGCGCAACGTCCTCCGAGGACCCGCACGCCACGACTCCCCAATGCAAGGCGAGACTTGGTGGTCAGCTGGGAGGCTTTATACTCCCACATCACAAGGGTGAGATCGCTATTCGACAGACCGTGAGTGTTGAATGGCTGGGCCAGTCTCTGCAGCTGGGGCTGCTGCAGTGCGGCACGCAGCGCCTTGCTGAACACACGATGCCCGTCGGCTGTCGTGTGAGCGCCGCCGCATGTCAGGTAGGGTGAGCCCCTCTTCAGGAAGTCCCACCTCGACTCTTAAGCCAGCCGGGCAGTCGCTCCGAGCGGCGGATGCAGCAGCTTCAGCTCCTCTTCAATCGTCCGAAAAAGTGCAAGTTTGTCGTGCTGATCATCACTGTTCATGAGGCACCCGCCACTATGCTATGGCACCAACTAAGGATGTACTACAGTACTCACTACACTACGATTACGGCAACTACTACTACAGCTCCACACTGGCTTTCAACTTCAAGCATGGGGAGAAGTTCGGATGGCACTTCACGCTTCGTTGGCCCAAGGTGGTGGCGGAGCACTGGCGCAGCATGCTCTGTATTTCTGCACTGTAGGGCCAGCTCAGTAACACCAGCTGATTGGGCTAGTGTGGTGGACACAAACGTTTTTCCTGCCTGAAAAATGCAGTTTTGACGATAAATTGACGCGCGACGGTGCACATAGCAAGCAGAGGATGCGCCTGGCTTGCGTAGGGTCACTCACTTTTCCACATGCATATAAGTTTGGGTTATATCGAACTTTGCCGTGCCCGGTGGTGATGAGCTGGACTTGCGGCGGCACGTTCGGGTACTGCGCCGGCAGGAAAATGTCAAACTCAAACAGGCCGTCCTGCGGGAAACATGCGGCACGCGAGCAACGGCGGTGCTGATAAACGGCTGAAAGACTATTGTCAACAATGGAGTGCGCAGGGGCATAGGTATGGCAACAGCGGTATCAGGTACCGGCTTGTCGAAATCAGGCCCAGGGGGCCCCCGGGCGGCGCGGTTTCTTATACCTGGCGTAAAGTGGGGAGGGGTGGACATGGAATAATGGTGCGAGTGAAGAAGGTGGACGCATCTGACACGTCCAGCACGAACATTCTGTCCTTCGCACTGTCGCTCTTTTGGGCGGTTGATAGTTCAAGTCTACCACCGACTTTTCAAGGGTCACTTGTAGTTCCATGCCCCGGGCTCTTGTAGATATCGCTGCTTGGTGCTGCTCACCATCAGCGTTCCTGAGATTCCATCTGATCTGCTAGTAGCTGCATGCGTCAAGCTAACGCTTGACGCAGCGCGGAAAATGGGGGGCGAACGTACTGAGTGTGCGGCCAAGAAAGGTGACCTGTCATGTGAGTGCCGCCGCATGTCAGGTAGGTAGGGTGAGCCTCTCTTCAGGAACTCCCACCTTGACTATTAAGCCCGCCGGGCAGTCGCTCCGAGTGGCGGATCCAGCAGCTTCAGTTCATCTTCAATCGTCCGGAAAAGTGCAAGTTTGTCGTGCTGATCATCACTGTTCATGAGGCACGCGCCACTATGCTAGGCACCAACCAACGATGTACTACAGTACTCATTACACTGCGATAACGGCAACTACTACTACAGCTCCACACTGGTTGCCAACTTCGAGCATGGAGAGAACTTCGGTGGCACTTCACACGCTTCGTGATGTGGCGTTGACAGAAACTAATGATGAAACGTCCGTCAAGCGGCCTTTGGCATGTTCAAACTTGACCAGGTCATCCTTGCACGCAGGGGACGAGCGCCGTGAAAAAGGACGGGTCAGAGGCAGCTGCCCGACCGCCGTTCATGACAGCGACCAAGCCCCCCCCATCCTGTGAAGACAGAGTTGCAGAGTACTGGCGGCAGGAGGGGACGGGTGACAATAGCGAGCAGCCGACGAACCACCGTCATTGCAGCGGTTCATCGTTTTGAACGATGCGAGGCAGGGCAATGGCAGTCGATGAGGCGTTAGACATCAATGCGCGGCTCGAAGCAGGACTGGAATGTTAAAAGGGGGGGGGGGTAGGGGGGGGGGGGGGGGGGGTACGATGATCAGGCAGCGGCGGACCGACTAGGGTGTGTAGAGCAACAGGGGAGCATGCACGTTCATGAGTTCGTCAACAGAGATTGACAGCCGATGGTCGCGTGCCATTGACAGGTCTCTTAACGGCAGCGCAGGTGCAGCTGATATGAGTACGTCAGCTCGACGGCCACTACTACAGGCATTGCGGCATGCACCCGATAGCGCATTTTCCTCCTTCCATTCTCCTCGCTTGCTATGGAGGCCGTCGGCAGGGCATGACATCGCGCATACTGCCAGCAACAACTCAGTTGCGCCACCAGTTCATCAGAACTCTACGGGGCAGTAGCTGTCGCCAACAACCAGCACACGGTCCCCGCAAATATGATTGAGCCAACGTTGCATACCTGATAGGGTGTGTCCTTCGGGCCTGTGATGACTGCCCGCATGAGGTTGCTCTTGCCCTCGTCGACCACGAGAAAAATGCTCGAGTCCCAGTAGACCGGCAGCGACCCCTGCATGGTCGCTGCGCGGGCACAGAACAGAAGACGGCAGGTGTTAAAAAACTTCAAGTTGAGGTTTTGGTTGAAGATGTGAAGGTGACGCACCCGCTTGCAGCTCAATCAGGGAAGATGCGTCCGGCGACGCTGCAGAAACAAAGGCAACAGGTGGAAGCCCGCACAGTTGTTGCGCAAGCACACGGGTGGGTCACACTTCAAGTTAAAGTTTAGGCAGGCAACGGAGGTGGAGACTGCCGGGGGGCAGACGGCGCACGCGCTGCAGCTGGGTTGAGCGCTGCTGATGAGATTCGAGCATTGCCACACAAAGGGCAGCCTCTGCACTGACGCCTGCACCATGCCCGGTTGGTTCCTGGGTCAGGCAAAGGCGATGAATCAGGCAGATGAGATGAGCTGCATAGTAAAGTGGCAGCTGGCTGGTGAGGCGTGTATGAAGAAATGCCACAGAACAATACGGCGGCTGCGGCAGCCTCTGCACCATTGCCTGCATGACTGTGTGCCCACAAAACTGTTCTAACTCTTACCCCCAACCTAGCCCTGGTGTGCTGGCATGTGCGCCAAAGTGTCGACTTGCTGCAACTTTGAGGATACTGCTGGGGGAGTGTCACACGTTGCAGTTCATAGCGCAACACACAAACTAGAATAGCACGGCGAAGTACCTGCCGCGTATTCCCCCCCTGCTTCCCTCGCCCTGAGTCTGGTGCCCCGTTCGATACATTATGTTGAAACCATTCACCGACGCTTGCACCGCAAAGTGGAGTGGTGTGCTTCTAGTTTGGTACACGACCCAGTTTTCGCCATTGCATTTCAGAGGCAGGCGACGCTCTATTATCAGTGGTGCAAATCCCTCCATTGCCTCCTACGCAGCTGCGTGCAACACTCAGTAACTCAGCTGCAGTCTGCAGTGGACATGCAGTTTTCTTTTTCAAGAGAGACTCGCCAATTTGACGCTGCAGCTAGAACACTATCAGATGCCGACAGCCGCTGCATGCACAGGTAATATGGCCATTGGTGACCACAGTACGTGTGGGTACACTTCCGGCACAGAGAACTAGAATCCAATCAGTATGGCACCGCTTCATGCATAAACCATACTTCACTTCAAGCGCAGCATGTGACTCACCAATCTCGTGCATGACGCGAACCAACCCGCGGCCGTTCTCGCCTTTTGCGCATGACAGCAGCGCGTGTCCCCCCTGCGCCACCCCCGCCATCTGCAACCGCAACTTCCCCAGCGTTTTCACATACGCCTTCTCCGCCTCCGACTCCGCTGACGCGCTGCTGCCGCCGCCGCTGCTGCCGCCGCCCCCGCCGCCGCTGCCGTTGCTCGGCCTGCCACGCTGCTGCTTGCTGCCACCACCGCCGCCGCTGCCGCCGCTGCTGTCCTTGATGTTGTGTGTAGAGGCCTTGCGCTTGTGGGCGGTGCTGTTGCTGCTGGCGGCGGTGGTGGAAGGCGGCGCGAGCGTGATTATGAGTCAGTGCTCTGCTGGACTGGCACGTCACACGTCAAGTGCAACGGGCTCGAGTTCGTTCAACTGCCTTCTTCTAGGAACAAACTGTAGGCACAAACGGTGACTGGGCTGGCGCTTCCTTCCATGCGCAATGCCGCACCCATCATGAGATGTTATGCGATCCGGCATTAGCAGACTGCGCACTGTTGAGGTTGAGCTGAAGCGCGCACTCATGCCATTCCTGTCTGTGTGGCAGGAGAGCAGCGATTGGCACTGTGCGCTGCACTCTCGGTGTGCTGCAACCCAGTGAAATCATCTCCACGCTGGATATCGCTCACGCAAGGTCACTAGCTCCTTGGAACCCAGCACCCACCTTTCACCTGCCCCAGCTGCCAACAGGCCATCATCATGCTTTGTATGTATGCAGTGAAAGCGCCAACTGCAGCATCAGCACCATCATCATCATCGTCGTCATATCAGCAGCAGCAGCGGCAGCGGCAGCGCTCACCTCAGCTGCGGCGCCGCCGCCGCCGCCGCCGCCGGCGGCGGCGCGCGCACGCGGATCGCCGCCAGGTTCGCCGTCACCTGCGCCGACACGTCGCGCAGGTCGTTCGCAAACACTGCCGCCATCACGTATGCATCATCGTCCGCGCTGCCGCCGCGCGCGACCGCCAGAAAGAACTCCGCCTGCTCGTCCAGCGCCGCGAGGAGCGCTGCCACGGAGGACCCCCGCGGCGACTGGTTGGCGGTTTCACTTTCGTTGTCATCAGCGTCGTCGTCATGGTCGTTATTGTCGGCGTCAATCAGGGGGGCAAGGAATTCGTCCGCTGAGAGGCGTTGGATGAGGGCCAGCAGGGGGCGGAAGAGGGGCTGGCGCGAGGACAGGTCCAGCAGCGAGTCGCTGCGGAGGTGGCTGCGCAGGAGTGCCATGAGGCTCGACTGCGAGACCTGCGGGGGGGGACGGGGGGGGGGGGGGGGCGCTGCAGTTATGTGTCTGAAGATGAATGAGAATGGTGTGACAGCAGCGAGATGTGGCCGCGTTGGAGGGCAATGAGGCTCGACTGCGAGACCTGTGGGCGCGCGCATGGGGGAGGGGGGGGTGGGACAGGTATGTATATGATGTGATGAGGTATGAGCGAAGCTGAGCGATGCGTTCCCACCTGGGGTACATTGCGAAGGGGCTCGCTGTGCCCCACGCCGTCCGTGGTGCGATACAACCAGCAGCACACTTTGCGGCCCTACTGATGCAGGTGGCCACGCGCGCGTGGCGCGAGGCGGGGTGCTCTACATAACCCTACCCTAATCTAATCTAACCCTGACCCAACCCTAACCCTGCAGCATGGTGGTACATATGGTTTACTTCAAGTAGATGTACCCTACTACTTCAATTCTAATCATGGTAGTGTGCACTGCAGCAACCAGCGCCGACATGTGCGGCGGCAGCGGCGGCCCCGGCTCCATGATGCCCCCAAGCATGATGATACATACGGTATACATACACGTACACGTCTTCAAGTAGCAGCCAACGGGATACGTAGCGCAGCAATGGGCGCTGACATGTGCGGCAGCAGCGGCATCTCCATGATGCCCTTGAGCACGATGATACATTACAAACTATCTGCAAGTACTTCAGCTAGCAAGCAAAAGTAACGTACCACAGCAACCAGCGCTGCCACGTGCGGCGGCAGCGGCACCCCCAGCTCTGGCAGACACTCCACGACACCCCTCAGCATGGTGATACATGCCGTATACATGCACGCACACGTACTTTCAGGTAGCAATCAACGAGATACGTACCGCAGCAACCAGCGCCGACATATGCAGTGGCAGCGGCATCCCTGGCTCCGGCAGACACTCCACCACCCCCCTGAGCATCTCGCCTGTGGCTGCGTCCTCCTCCGCGCGCGCTGCCTCCGCGGCGCGCTGCTGCGCGCCGCCGTCGTCGCCGTGGCCGTAGCCGCCGCTGCGCACGCACAGGGAGTGCAACCAATAGCGCGTTGTAGTTCAGCAGATCAAAGCGCATTGCAGGATGACACCGAGTCTTGATGCAAATCAAATCGAAATGTGCCACACAAAAAGGATTTGAATTATGCATTGTCTGTAATGTGCTTGTTGATGGTCCCAAGCAGCCACTATTCATTAAGAAGAAGCGTGAAATAAGACAACATACGGTAAATATTGAATGTAAGACTCACCCATAGCCAGTGCCGCGGGCCCACCCACCCCCCCTGGGGGCTTTCGGGGACGCCCTCCTGCGTCCCCACCTGCCGCCGCCGCCGCCGCCCCTCGACGTGCGCGCCTTGCCTGCCGCGCGCCCCTTCCCCTTGCCAGATGTTGAAGTTGGCGCAAGGGCGGGCTGCGCAGGCGCCGGCGCCACGGCGTCCAGCAGCAGCAGCAGCAGCGCCAGCTTGCGCCCCGCGCACGCGCAGCCGCTGCCGCCGCCGCCGCCGCCTCTGCCGCCGCACGCCGCGCACGCCGCCGCGCCGCACTTGCTGCACGCGGCGTCGAGCCGGCGCCGCAGCGCCAGCACATCCGCCGCCGCCCTGTCCTGCCCCGCCTCCTTCGCGGTGGCCGCCGCCGTCGCCGCCGCCGTCGCCGCCGTCGCCGCCGCCGCTGCCGCTTGCGCCGGGCTCAGGTGCATGTACGGTGCCGGCGGCGCTGGCGGCAGCGCTGGCGGCGATATCGCCATCGGCGCCGCTGCTGCAGGCGGCGCCGCTGCCACTGCTGCAGGCGGCGCCGCTGCCGCTGCTGCTGCAGCGGTTCCGGCTGCCCGCCCCTTGATGAACCTGGCAGCGAAGCCGGAACGAGGTGGCGCCGGCGCTTGTGCTGGCGCTGCCGCGGCTGCTGCGTTCCCTGTCGCTGCCGCTGCCGCTGCTGTGCCCCCGCCGCTGGGCCCAGCTGCTGAATCCCCGCCGCCGCTGGGCGCGGCAGCGCCGGCGACGAGGCCGCCGCCGCCGCCGCCGCAGCGCGCGCAGCGCGGCGGCAGCGCCTCGACGCGGCCGCGGAACGCGCGCAGCGCCTCCGCCTGCACCGCTGCGACGCGCTCCGGCGGCAGCAGCTGCGCGAGGTCGCGCGCGCCCAGCGGCGCCGCGCAGCCGGCGCGCGCGCACGCCGCCGCCGCCGCTGCGGCGCCGGCGCACGCGTCGCAGAGCCTGTGGCCGCACGCGTCGAGGATGCGGCACGACGCGGCGGCGGTCGCGGCGCCGCACGCGCTGCAGGCGATGGGCGCGGGCGGCGGCGGCGGCGGCGCGGGGCCGTCGGCGCTGGCGAAGCAGCGCTCGACGGCGCGCTGGACATCGCCGTTCGCCTCCAGCAGCGCCGCCAGCGCGACGGACGCGTCGAAGCCCATGTTGACCAGCTGCGCCAGGGCCTCGTCGGAGTCCGGCGCGGCGGCAGCGGCGGCGGCAGCGGCGGCGGGTGGGTTTTCGGCCTCCAGGTCGACTGCGTTTGCGCTGTCGTCGCCGGTAGGAGCGGTGGCGGCGGTCTCTTCGTCGCTGTCCGCGCAAAGATCCACCACGCCTGCGATGGTGCAACCGGGTCACGAGCGTGAGGAACGTGCACAAAAAGGCTGCTGTAAAGTGGTTTGTTGGTTTGTCAGTTTGAGGGATGGTTAGTCATGGACAGACATGCCATGCGGGAGGCGAAAAAAAAAGATGCGATGGGAACGCGTTGATCGTGGGTTGATGTAAGTGAGCGAACGAAGGTCGTGACTTGCACCTAACGCCAGAGGTGCAGATCCCAGCTGGTATAATCTCAAGACAGCGCAGTACACATCTAACCAGACAGGTGGGCACTATGCAGCAGCACTATGCAGCAAACTTTGAATGAGCATCAACAACAACGAGACACATCAAACATGTCGCAGCGAATAAACACCCATGGCCCACGTGCGCAGCTCCCCGACCTTCGCCAGCCTCCTGTGGCTGAGCTTCGTGCTCCTGCTGCTGCCTAGGGGCCCTTCTGCTGCTGGCTCGGGCAGTCCTTGCGCCCGCCGAGGCAGCAGGTGTGTTGAGGTTTGACAGCACCTCAAGCACTTCGGACATGTTGACGCTTTGCCACTCAGACTCTACGCCTCAAGGATACGCAGGCACGTCGCGTTCTGATCCCTCGAAAACTTTTTGGCCAGCGCAAAAGGAAAACCCCTTGCTGGATGGCTCGCCGCAAGAGGTTGCCCATTTTTTCAAAGTCACAGCAAAACTTCAAGACGATCCTCTCGCGCCCCTTGAAGTTGAGCTTGTGTGACACAGGATGTTCTCACACACTGCAACAGAAAGCGCAGATTGCCTCGTCGCCACAAACGTCAGTGCTGCTGCTGCGAGCGATACACGGAAGCACGCAATTGCGCAATTGCACGGTACCGCCCAACGACAAACCACTTTGAGCGACCGACGCAATGGTGAACACACGGAGTAGCGGGCGCCCCTACAACGTCGTCATATACGGTGCCAGTGGCTTCACTGGTAGGTTGATCACCGAGTACTTCAGCAAGCACTATGGCAGCGCCTCTAGCGAACCCCTGCGTTGGGCGGTGGCAGCAAGGTCAGAATCCAAGCTCCAAGCCACCAAGAAAGAGCTCGGTGTTACTGATGTTCCACATATCGTTGCGGATAGCGCAGACTTGCCATCTTTGAGGGCCATGGTGGAGCAAACGGAGGTAATCATTACAGTCGTGGGGCCCTACCTACAATATGGAGAAAGGCTCGTGGAGGCCTGCGCTAACGCGGGGACCCACTACCTGGATTTGACTGGAGAGTCCTTCTTCATTAAGCAGGTACGCAAAGCACCACGGTTCATTGCGCCATGAAGGTACAGTCGCCTCACCTGTTGCAAAAGTGTTGCAAAGTTATTGCTCAGTGGATGTTCTGGTGTCGTGCTTGAAGTCCATGCATGCGTGCAACACTGGAAGGTGTTTGGGCTGCACCCAGACGCTGCACAGGTCTCCAGACTTTCCGATGAAAGCTGCGCAGCGACAAGGATCCCTTCTATCCACACTCAAATTTCATGTCGCATGCCAATGCAGTTTTGCGCCACTGCAGTGGCACAGCGCTGGTTATTTTCTGTGAGCCTCCCCGAAACCGCATCCACACCGCAACCAGCCTGACCCTCCCTCCCGCCCGCAACGCCCCGCCGCAGATGATCGAGAGGCACCACGACGCGGCCGTCAAGAGCGGCGCCAGAATTATCCACAGCTGCGGCATGGAGTCCATCCCCGCGGACATGGGCACCTACATGGTCGCGCGTGAACTCAAGCGCGCGCACGACACGCGCACCGACAGCGTCACGCTGTACCTCGGCAAGCAGCGCGGCGGCGCCGTCAGCGGCGGCACTGTCGCTTCGTTGGTCGGCGTTGCGGAGCTGGTGTGGAAGGGGGGGCGCAAGGCTAGGGCGGAGCTGAACGACCCGTACTTTCTGGTGCCGGAGGGCATCAAGAGGCCGTCCAAGGGGTATTCAAGGTGTGCAGAGTGGTGATCATTGGCTGCTATTGGATGTGCAGCATGCATTTCCTTGTGGACCACATGCCCTGCCTGTAGTTTCATCTGGTGAATACATGCGCTGCTGCTGGTATGGACCTAGCATCTCTGTTGGGTTAGAATCAGGGATTGGGTTACGGATAGAAGTAGAACTAGCGGTAGGATGAGGGCTGATCAGTCCTGTGCGTGGATATCGCGTTGCAGTCAATAGCAACAGTTGCGGCAGGGGGCGTGCTATTGTAGCAGCTGCCGGCAGCCCGCGACGCACACAGTGCGGCGGCACACGTGATGGTTCACCTATCTGTCATGATTATAGAGTGCAGTACCACGCTGTGTTTTCATAACAATCGTGGCTGCTCCAAGCCCAAGAATGCTCGCGATGAATCTATGGCTTGCTTTTCTTTCAGCTTTGCAACATACGTTAACATTTTTCCGCTGCCTTTTGTCTTTGCTTCGCTGCCGCAGCACCGGATTCGGCTATGACTCCTATCTGCATGGATGGGTGGCACCTGCGCCTATTGCACCCCATGATTCAAAGGTGAGAATGTGATCAACAGCTGACTTCATATTTTGTAGTCTGATTGACATTCTGAAGTACTTCGAAGTATGTACTTTCTGTGATGAAAACACGTCTGATGAGCTTTTCTCGCACGCCACATGTAAGTCAAACATGAGGTGCACCTGTTAAAGCCCGCAATGCAAGGGTCAGACAGCCATCAATGGTTTGCAAGAACTACTGTAGTAGATCAGATACTATATGTAAATGGTTATTACAGTTGCACTTGGGATAATGGAAGATGACTGGTGATCTGTTTTGTTCGCCAACAGCATCACAGCTGCCATTCCGAGGTTTCATCTTCTCTGTCGCTTGTGATCAGATCATGGCCGTAACACACGATTGGCATTGGTCATGCGGTTAAAGTTTGGATGACGGTTAGAGTAAAGAATAAAAAAAAAGGTTAAATGTAAACGGACCCTTAATTTTAACCCGTCTGTCGCACAAGAATCTGCGTGCAAGTGGTCCTTGCAACATGAGCTGGGCCTTCGTCAGAAGAGTTTCGCCACCTTGCCCACCTTGTCACCTAAACCCTAAGGGTAGGTTTATGGGCGGTGCGCGCCACAATCTGCGGCTGCATGCACGACCGTGGCGCAGAGTACTCTGTCACCAGACGAGCCACTTCTGTCCACCCTGGCACGTGAGGTGCATATCGCCCGCCCAATTACCAACCGCCATGCCCACATGATGCTTACGAGCACCATACATGGTGTCGGTAAGACCCGCTTCGATTTGCCACGCGCAGTGTGGTTGCGTGTCTGGATGCATACCCACTGTCAACGTGCTGTCTCCGCACACCGCAGATCGTACAACGCAGTAACGCTCTGCTGGGCGAAGAATACGGCCCCACAAGCACGTTCCGCTTCCACGCCGCGACCCCCTTCCCCGGCATTGTCCTGGGCTTCTTCAAGGCCGCAGTAGTGACTCTCCTATACGCCTTTGCCAAGGCGGCAGTGTGGCTGCCGCCAACGCGCTGGCTGCTGCAGCGCTTCGTGCTGCCCAAGTCAGGGGATGGGCCCCTCCCGGAGGTCCGCAGCAAGGGGTTTTTCTACGTGAGTGAGCGTGATGTGGCGTCACTTGGCGTCTCACATGTTCAAGCATTTGTGGCAGAGCACGCGTGTGAGAGTGTTCTGAACACGCGTGTGCTGCGCGGGAAACCAGAAACCAGTTGCTGTATGGCATTGTATGTTGTTCTGCAGTCGTGTGTGATGTTTGAGGGGTCAAGGTGAGGGTTAGGGCTGGGTTGGGTGCGGGGCGTCTGCATCTGCTGCGAAGGCCCTGGTGAGTCCTGCCACAAACACACTACATACTGCACCTCTCTCTCGCATCCACATATGATACGCTTAACCTGATGCGAACCTCTGGCTGTAGAACCCCCGCGCTGAATCTCTCGCCCCCATCCTCTTCTCAGGTCAACCTGATTGGCAGGGGCGCAAACAGCGCCGTCGTCAAAGCCAACAGCGTGCCTTTAACTAACAAAAACAATCAAAAACCTGTGGTTGCAGAAATCTAATGCGCTAAACCACTGAACCACTCTCTCTGCCACCCCTCTGTTTCAGGTCAACCTGATTGGCAGGGGCGCGAACGGCGCCGCCGTGGAGGCGACCATCGGCAGCGAGCACGGCGACGGCGGCTACACGGAGACCGCCAAGATGATCTCGGAGTGCGCAGTGACGCTCGTGCGCAACGCTCAGCAGCTGAGCAGCGCAGGCGGCATACATACCCCAGCCAGCGCCCTCGGCGCGCCGCTGCTCAAACGGCTGCGCGCCAAGGGCATGGTGCTGGAGGTGGGCGCGCCTGGCAGTGGCAAGCGCCTCGAGTGAAGCGGCAGTAGGGTCTAAGCAGCGAGGTGTGGCGCTGCATAGCTACCTTGAGGCGACGGGGTGGGGGGAGGGGGGGGTACTAAGTAGTAGCTTGGCTGTACTGCATTAGCTTTGATGGCATACAAAAGGAGGCAGTGGTGCAAAAGCCTGGGCGGTTCTGTAGTGCGGCGGCATGTGGCTGAGTTTTGAGCAGAGGGGGAACTTGGCAGTTGCGGCGGTTACGCGCAGCCACCTCTCTCGGCTGATTGCGATGGCAACGCTCAGGGTACAGAGCACCTGTGCAAACTTCAAGTAGCGGAGAGTACAGCCGTGGTGTGAAGACGCTGTATGTCTGACAGCGCGGGTGATTGGCGCAGAGGCCATCGGCACCTTAAACTCTGTGTATAATGCCAGTGTATAGCCTGTGTTCACAGCCATGTGTACATGCATGTAGGCGTAGCAGTTGGGGGCACGAAGATGGCATTTTGATCGCGCATGTGCCTAGGGCCAGAGTGCCTGCGACGGCTACCAACAAGTAGTACACAACAGACTGCGGGTTGCTTTGTGCACATGAGACGTGCTACATCAGCGTATACATAAAACACAATTCAGAATTGTTAACTATCAAGGGACAGTTTGTGTGGCGGAACAAAGCTAAGCAGCACAGGTTTGGGTCAAGCCTTGGTGAACACTAGTGACCAATCTAGAAGAGCATTTCCATCATGTTCCCAATTCTCTCCTTGGTTGATGACATGTGATCTTGAGTGTGTGTGTGCTTGTTTGTTGTGTCATCCATATTGATGACTGGGGCAGTTGGGGGGGGGCCCTTGCGTCTGGGCTCGCTCGCCTTGCGTGCCTGCGCGTCACAGCCGCTCGCGCCGTTAACTTGCCGCTGCGCCTCCGCATGAGCTCACCGGTCGTGGAGAGCGTGGCCTGGGGAAGGGGGTGGGCGCGGCAGCTGGCTGTTTTTTATTTAGGCTGTTTTTTTTTGTCCAAGAACGTGCACGCGGTGACTTGCTTGATTTTGGTTTCTGCCGAAGCTGCTGCTGCGGAGCCTAGGTGCAGAGGTAACACACAAATATGGACTGATTTTCCCAAGGTGTCCTTACTCGCTCTCGCTCAGCTTCATGAGTGGCGTGCAGAAAGTCAAGACCACGCAAGGCTCTCGCCGGAGACCATCAAGTTGGCCAACATCGCTCAGTGGCATCAGACTTCAAGCCCGTGGTTTAGTTCCGATTCAAGGTTCCTTGCCGTGATCAGCGCCGTGCGGCAATCCAGCGCAGATAATATCACAAGAATTATCTACTCTCCTACTATTGCCAACTGGCAATACGTTGTCCCATCGCCTTGAGATGATAATGACCAATCTGGCAGCGGCCCACAATCAAGTGCTGGGGCTGCCGTGGGATTCTGAGGAGGCATATCGCCATGTTGGCGTACATAAGAGAGTAGAGAATACTTGTGATGTGACCTGCGCTGGATCGCCGCACATTCATAGCAAGGAGGGTTCTCTTACTTAGATCATGTGAGATCAGAACTTCACCTGGGCCTGAAGTCAGCTTAATCGTGCAAATTCTCGACCCTGCCGCTATCCACCTCGCCCTGGGCCTGCACCAGGCACCTGCGGAACAAGGCGCCACGCGTGTGGAGTCCACTGCGCGTTTCTGTCTGTGGCTCAGTGAAACCGCAGCTAAAGCTGGCACGCCCATGGCGCATGGCGATACTTATGAGGTCATGGGCTGGTCTCCGCTGTCGCTGAGCCAGTTCTGCAACGTCCTGTATGCTCGCTGGTTGGTGTCCGG
This sequence comes from Tribonema minus, assembly GCA_017506865.1. Classification (NCBI taxonomy): domain Eukaryota; class Xanthophyceae; order Tribonematales; family Tribonemataceae; genus Tribonema; species Tribonema minus. The sequence goes on along the minus strand of JAFCMP010000536.1, from coordinate 519,223 downwards.
GTTGGCCGCACAGGTGACCTGCACTCTGATTGGGGGCAGCACACTGACACTCTTTGGAATCATCTTTCATTCTTCGGTGGTTGACGCTCATAAGCTTCAAAGCAATCTTGATGAAGTCTTTTTACGCACACATGATAAGGTCATACTGCACAGAGCCGCATTTCCTTGTGCATTCGCCATGCCAGCTGTACATGATCATATATACGCACGACGCTGAGCATCGTTTAAGTTGCAGGTGGCGGAATCCAGCGTGAGCCGGCAGGTGGCGTTGCTACTGTTGATGGAAGGGACGGGCCGCTGGGGAGCATGAATGGTCACTGTGCCCAAGGTGTTTGGCTTGTGAGGCTGGCCAGCCATGCTGGCTGCCGAACGTATGAACGCAGCGGATGCACGACTGTAAGTGCGTCGCAGCCCATGGATAGAAATGCATGAGCTGGCGCCATTGCAATAAAAGGTCGCTGCTGGCTTCACATGGGACGGCCTACGATACCGTATGCAAACCATATACATGCGGCACCCCTCTGATGTGGAAGGTCTTTTGGATGCTTGCTAACAATGGATGCGACATTGCGCCGACGGGAAGCTGCAAGTAGGTACCCGAAACATCAGGCCAGTGTTGAGCATACGTTTCGCTGTCCCTTTTCCAAGTCTCACATCTCTAGATGCGCACGTACAGACTGTGAAAGCTATCATGCACACCAAATCACTCAACTGACTGTGACTCTTGGCCTATCACACAGGTCAGCGGCAGGGCTGGTGGTATTTTGATGCACGTATGCGGTAATTCTTCTTATCATAATGTGTCAAGTAGGCATGCTCTGCATTGGCGATGGCACGCTCATGTCGTGATTCATCAAGTAAGTGCGCACTGCACAGGCACTGGCCACTTTATCAGTCAGCAGCCGCACTGCTCACCTCTTGGATGCCCTCATTTTGGCTGCCGTCTTTCCACATCTCAGGGTGCAAGTGGCTTCGCCGCCCACGTACACATGGAAGTCGACAACATGAACAAAAAACAGGTGAGCGTCGCTAGACGCCACTCATCGAGGCCTGTGTTCTTTCACGTGGCATGTTGGTGCTACATGCGTATTGCACAATCTCGTTGGGGCTGCACAGGCATGCGATGTAGATATCTGTGTGGCGTTGCATACAAAATGGATGATGCCGCTGCCTAGACAGCTGCTTGTGTGCCGTCTCATTGACTGGATGTGAGATACTTGCTGATGATAGTGGCCAACCGCCGACCGCTGCTGATTGCCATCATTTTCATAACAGCAAGCAAACCTGCACTGTGAAGCGAGAGAAGGGTGTATGGGTTGCGGTCACATGCATTACTGCACATGCGTTTAATGTGCGTCTTGTGCATCAGACAGCATTCATTGCGCCATGCCTGGGATCAGTAGCCAATGCTGCTTTGACTCTCTGTGGCGGACAGGTGTGATGCATGTGCACTTGTCACACAATACAGTGCGCTTTGTCATCATGAGTGGTTACATATCATTGCTTCGCTTTGCTGCACTGCTCTCATCTGATTTGCAGATCAGCAGTTCATGTGATCTTGTTGCATATGAGATGCCGGCGCCTTGGGAGAGCTGGCAGACCAGGAGTAGCGGGGGATTGTCCACTGTGGCAGTTGCACAGGCGTTGTAGCTGCACAAAGATATGACAAGCACGCGTGGCGTAGGCGATTGGGGGAGCTGCACATGACAGAGCACTGGAGGTCAAGCCATGCAGCTTCATGCGCCGAACAAATCACAAGTTCTCTGCGCATGCACGCATGGGTGTCGCAACTCAGACACAGCTGGAGGTCAAGCCGTGCAGCATCATGAGCCGAACAAATCACAAGTTATCTGTGCCTGCACGCATGGGTGTCGCAACTCAGACACAGCTTTCATCGAGTCTTGCATCAGGTGCGGAGTGCACATTATGATGTTGCGTGTCCTGGTTCAGCCTCCATGTGGCATCTGCGGGCAAGACAAAATCGTTTATATGCCAGTGGCAGCATCCTTGTCACTTGTGCCTCAGCATTGCCTCTTGTGCCAGCACTTTGCTTTTACGCTTGCGATATCAACTGTTTCAAAACAATGTATAGTGCGAAATTTGCAACAGCTTGCACAAGTTTCTAATTGCTCTGCAAGTTTTGTGTGCGCAACGCAGCCATGAAGGCCATCCCATCATCCCTGTGGGTGCTTTAAAACCTGCAGGTCATCAGCTACTGCAGAGTAGCTGGATTCCAGACAGTTCAGAGATTGCATTGGTTTTTACACCACCCGGTGACTCGCCCGCTCTTGAAGTTCGACTGACTTTGTTTACACACCGAGTTGGGCCGCGGCGCAGGCCTGGAGGTAACCATACGCATCAGGAACCAGCGATTTTCCTGCATCCAAAGTTGCTGCATGATGCTGCAGAGCAGCCTGGGGCTAGAGGTAATGCACCGATCGTGAGATTACATGTTCGATTCGAACGCGCCTTCTCCGGCGCTGTGGCTGTGCTGGGTTTGTCTGTGCACTCTAGGTACATTCGTCACCAACTGGCGATTTGGTCACCCGACGTTCCACAAGAGCAGCGCTTCGCTAAGGGCCATCTTCGACTTTGTGAAGCGCCTGACTCGTCGCCGACGGCAGCTGCCGCAGGAACAACTGCAGTCTGCCTCTCACCAATCACCTCCCCTGGCATCGAAGAAGGCGACGATGCTCTGTCAGCTGCCCGCTACACTCCTGGTAGAGGTTCTCTCGTACCTGAGTCCATATCACGTGACCGTCCTGGAGCAAGCGTCCAGCCACACGAGGGACGTGGCGAGGCTAGAGGGGCACTGGCGGGAGAGGTTCATAAGGCTCTTTGGGCACCCGCACAGCTCCGCTGACGTGCCGCTTCACGCAGCTCCGCACAGAGGCTCCGCTGCGCACTGCCGCTGGCTGGGCACCTGGCGACTCTCCTTCTACCGAGAACTGCGCGAACGGCCGCATACGCTCATGAGCGAGGCGAGAGCGGCTGGCCTGCAGTACCTGCTGATACACGGCAGCGTGTATGATGTGGGACCGTTCTTGGACCTGCACCCGGGGGGCGTGGGGATCCTGCTGGAGCAGGTGGAGAAGGGGGGCGACGCCACCCGCCAGGTACGCTCCCTCACGCGCGTTTTGCCCAATTGCAATGAGCGACTTGAAGTGCTTGTCATTGAGACACTTTCAGGTTGTCAAATGACATGTTACGCGTAAATGCCGTACCACAAGCTCTGATATCAATCGCTTAGGGCTTGTTCGTGTCCCGAGCGAGGATGAACAAGAAGTACATGCAGAGATTGAGTGGGTTCGATCACACATGCACACATGATCATGCAGCTATTGAGGGCTCTTGGGGATTCTGAGCGCTGTGAAACATGTGGTGCCATGGGCCCCCCAGCCATCGCTGCTCTACTCTCGATTCGTACAAGCGATGTGCTTGTGTATGCCATGACCGCCAACACACATTTGCGGTCACAACATTCATCTCAAAATGGTGTCCTATCACAGAATACAAGTAGTGCAGCAGACCTTGTAGCCGACCAGGGTCTTGCCCTCAGGACACGATACCGCAACGCACTGCATCTCTGGGGAATGAAGCAGGCGTTTTGTCTAACAGAAGCAGCAGGACATACAAGTTCACTATCCTAGCCCAAGTGCAGCCTGTGACTGTTGTGCCATGCTAGTCGCTGTGCTGGCGGCTCAACCGCCATCGTCGCTCGACTTGTTGTGCTGCACCCCCCTTTTCCTCTGCCCACCCTCTGCAGTTTGAGTTATATATGCACTCCGATGCGGCCCGACGCATGATGCGCGACTTCTGCGTCTGGGACGCGGCCGCGGCGGCTGGAGCGCACGGCACGCTGCGCACGCTGCTGCTGAGCAGCTGACGCGCGGAGCGCACAGCAGCGGCGGCAGCGCCCTGAAAGCCGAAGGGCACAAAGCAGCAATGGCAGCAAGGAGCACGCACTGCAGCACAGCACACGAAGGAGGAGGCAGTGGCGCATGTTTAAAGGGGTCGGCGTTCGCCTTCTCGGACGCTGCGTGTGCGCAGCGCACCCCACGCGGGCCACAGTTACATTGGCAGTTGCTGCTGAAGAGCAAGCTCTTGAGCTTCTTTGCGCAGCCCAGGACACACCCACGTGCATGCGTGGAGCGTCACCTGTTGAGGGATGGCGCTGCGCTGCGGTCGTAAGGGGGCAGCTTTTTCACGTGTCGCCACCTGCGCTCTTGTGCCATGAGTGCACTGCGCGCATCGTCGTCAGGACGGCCCTAAGCAGTGCTGCTGAGCAGTGCTGCTGAGCAGTGCAGTGCTTGAGCGCTGCCACCATAACGGAGCGCTTGCTTTGCTTGTTGCCATGGCTGGGGCATCGTAGCTTCGAGGCACAGCATACGTGCGTAGGGCATGCACTCGATGCGCACATGCGGCGTTTACGTGTCGGTTCTGTGTTGGCCGGTGGCACAGGGCCATGCGCCATTCATTCAGGCCTGACAGATGGCTCGTGTACACGAGCCTTTTCAGTGTGAGCAATACCTGAAACGCGTGCAAACGTGATGCCGAGCGCTGCTACAGGCAATGAGTCATGACGGATGACTTGCGCGCACCTTGTGCGGTGGCATTGACAGAGCTACTTCTTAGTGCAGCAGGCACTGACAGCGCACTGCTGCTGCTACCCTGACGAAGATCAGCAGTGCGGTTTGCATTCACGGTCATGCAGATGTGCTAGAGCAGCATGCAGTACTGACCCCATGCGTTCCTTTGCAACGAGCTAGCCATTCATGTCAGTGGCAGGTGCTATGCGCCAGCTGCCGTCACTGCAAAGCATTGCAGAGAGCGTCTTGCCAGTGGTCGGCCAGCGATCGATAATATTGATGACATGCACGTATGTATACATCGGGCCACTGTCCGCATCCCCTTCCTTTTTAAGGGGCATAACAGCGCGCACACACATGTTCGCGTCTTGTACATCATTGGGGTTACAGTCGGCTTTTGCATTAATGGCAGCTGAAGACAAAAGACAAAGTGGACATTTTCAGTGCCATGATCATATTTTCTTGTGTATCGTGTTTTCTTTGACATGTTGTGACTGCAACTTCATGTTTTCGTTGTGTCTTGCACGTTCGCTCTGCTGTGTTGCCCTGATGCGTTCTGCATTGTCTGCTACCAACTGTACAAACAGCCCTCTGATCAGCGCTGCCGTTTTTCTTCAAGCGTTGCACATGGGGCACCTCAGCCTCATGTCACTTTTGATGCATCACTGCATGCAGCCGTTGTCATACATAGCATTTGCAAGCCGTATGTAGGAAGCAACTGCCATCAACTGAGCTGTGGCACGGTGTAACAGAGCGCAGTGATATGAAACCAGAGCTTCAATGCGTCCAGTGTTGAACTTCCAAATGCGCGCTTGCGCAAACATGCAGAACGCCATGGGACAAACGATATTGCAAATGTGGCATGTAGTACAAAAATGTAGTGGCCTAGAAATGGCGTCTATGTATGCATTGAAGTGACGCGGTGCTGCTGCACGTGACAGCGCTCCACAAAAGCAGTGAGCATTTAGCGTGATCAACGAGCAAAACTGAGCCCTGAGCCTAGGGCAACCTTGACTGCCATCAGAGGCCCTCTGAAAATGATGCAGTGATAGTGGCAGTACCACAACAGTAAAACGCACATCACTGGCAAGGGAATCTGGGGGGGGGGGGGGGAGGCATGGGAGGGGGAAGGGGAGAGGGGGGTTAGTACCCTTGAAAACACCCTACGAGCCTCGATTACTTCGCTCCACTGCGCGTCTAAAACAATGTTGCGGTCATGGTTGTGACATACCCCTGCAAGGTGCTGTGTACACTCAGCCTCAAATCTCCCCAGTCAACGCGGTGTGCTGCCATTGTGCTGAAGCACGCACGCTTCGGCTGGTTCTGCTGTGGCAGCACTCAGTCGTCACGCAAGTACACAGGAATGAAGTTAAGTGGGCACAACGGGAGGCTCCACTTCACAGGCACCCGTTGTGGGTTAGAGCCTGAGGCCTCCTAACCCTAACCCTCATTGACGGCATATGCTCCCCTGCCCTGGCTTCTGTGCCAATGGTTGGCGCAGATAGCAGTCATCTGGCGACAGTGCCTCCGCACCTCACATGTGGCTGCATCCATGAGCGTCATGAAGCAGTGCTCCAAACCGTGCGTGCATGGCAAACGCCAATGCTTCCTCCCCCTGCTGCTGCTGCTGCGGCGGCGGCGGCTGCTGTCTGCACATTGTGCCTGGCACCTGGTACCGCCTGCCGCACTGTGCCTGCCGTGCCGTGCCGCCTGCATCTGCGTGGCGCCCTTGCAAGCCGAACCTGCGCCTCCGCACGCGCACAGTTTTTCTGCCGCTGCTGCTGCCGCTGCTGCCGCCGATTGAGCTGCCGTACACACCGTGTACCCCGACACCGCATCCAATGAGGCGCCGTAGCGCTTCCCCAGGACAAAATGACGATGGCGCGGCTGCGCGAAAGGCGCTCAGCGAGCGGCGTTGAGCACTGCCCACCCCCTGCAGCAGCTGCGCCGCCGCTGCGCAATTTTCCGCCGGGGGGTTGAGTCTGCTGACGCCAGCACAGCTGCACACCCTGCTGCTGCGCCGCTGCTGCCCGCAGCGCGCCTCCACAGCAAGCCAGCTGAGGTCCAAGTCTGCCGCCGCAGTCGCGCTGCCGCGCACCGCCTCCGTCGCTGTTGTCACGTCGTTCAGCAAGCGTGCAGCGGCAGCAGCCTGCAGGCGAACAAGGCCACGTCCGTCGCTCCGCAGGGGCCCACCGTGGGCCCGCCTCCGCCGCTGCCGACGCATCACATCGCTCAGCAATTCGCGACAGCAGCAGCGCTCAGGCGAACGAGGCGACGTCCGTGGGCGCCGCGTCCTCCGCGCCCGCCGCCGCCACCGCCGTCACATCACATCGCTCAGCAATTCGCGACAGCAGCAGCGCTTAGGCGAACGAGGCAGCGTCCGTCGGCGCTGCGTCCTCCGCGCCCGCCTCGCCGCCGCCGACACATCACATCGCTCAGCAAGCATGACGGCAGCAGCGCTCACTCAGGCGAACGAGGCGACGTCCGTGGGCGCCGCGCCCTCCGCGCCCGCCGCCGCCACCGCCGTCACGCCGCCGTGCGGCGAGAGCCCCACGAGCACCGGCAGCGCACGCGCCGCGGGGTAGGTATCTAGACCATCCACCTCGTCCTCCTCAATGACCTGCAGGCAGGGGGGGGTGCGAGGACTGGGGGTTAAGACTACGGAATGCGGCGACTGTCAGGACTGGACTGGGGGCACATACACGCCCGAGTGCGCAAGGGGGGGGGTTGGTTAGGGTTAGGGTTGGCAGCGTACGCGTACTCTGTGCTCGCAAATGCGCTCAAGACTGGAAGAGCCTGTAGGGCCAGGGTTAGAGTTAGGGTGTTTGAGCTGCGAATACGCAGCGGTCCGTCCATGGCCAGGGGCGGTGGAGGGTTGTTGACCTTGATGATACCCGAAACCCGAACTCAACCCTAACCCCAAGAGGAATGCATCAGAAATCACTCATGCAGCGCCTGCGCCAGTGTGCACACCAGCAGGTTTCAAAAACATGGAAGGTGAACGTCCATTTGAATTCGTCGCAGTCAAAATCGAGCCACTGTCAATTTAGTGGACGCACTTCGCCACCGCCATCATCTGCCATGCAACAGATGTCTATGGTGCTACGCAAATGGAATGAAACTATTAGCAGTTAGTGATGCCCTGCGCCCTACGTCATGCGCACTTTGCATGCACACAACACCGCGGCCATCACACACACTTATTTTCAGTGCGTGCGCGGTAGCGTATTGCATTGGCATGCTAATTCAAAGTTACACACTACACGCTCGAGACCGCGTCCACTACTCTGCAGGTTTGCACATGGCCGATCGCCGCCAAGGCGCGCGTGAGCGCACTTCAACAGCGCACCAAACTTCAACACGGTCGCCGCCACGCCCCGCTCGCTCACCTCCGACGTGTAGCAGCCGTCTGCGCTGACCATGTGAAACGACGTCGCGTCCACCACCCCCGCAACCCCCAAAACCCCCCCGTCAGGCACGGGCATCATCGGCGCAGGCGTCAGAGGCCCCGCCTCGATATCGCCGCCCGCGCCGCCGCCACCGCCGCCGCCGCCGCCGCCGCTGCCGCCTGTCGCGCTCTTCTTGGCGGTCACCAGCCGCAGCCGCGGCGGCTTCCACTTGCGGCGCTGGCCGCCGCCGCCATGAGGGGGCGACGGCAGCGGCGACGCGAGGGCCGCCTCGCGCGCCGCCAGCGCCACCGCGGAGGGCTGCTGCGTGTTGGAGAGGCGCCGGATGGGCGTCGCGTACAGGGTGGCGATCTCCTGGAAGGAACGGCGCCGGCCGGGGATGCGGGACGCGGGGGGCTCGCCGTGGCGCGCGGGCGGCGGCAGCTCGAAGCACGTGCAGTACATGCACAGCACGACGACGCTGACGAGGATGGCGAGGAGGACGATCAGTCCCGCCCCGACGTCCATTGTACTGTTGTGCTAGAGTAGCTGTGAGCGTCACTCACAGTCTGCACAGGAGGGAAAAGTGACGCAGGACACGAACAAGCTGAGGGTCGTTGTAATGAGGCGCAGTTGCGCAGCGGATGTATGCCGCAGGATGTGGGTAAACTAGCAAGTAGTTCAGTCCAACGTGTTTGCGGTGTAGGCGCGTTGTCCGACCAACGACCCACAGCAAAGGTGTGTGTGTGTTTACCACAGCAAAGGTGTGTGTGTGTTTTGACGATGTGCTGCCGACGACTGGCAGGTGAGCCCAGCGAAAGTGCGAGAATGCCTCAAATATGCTGGGTGAAGCCACAAGTGTATTTGCTGCACGAGCCCTGCAAATGCCCACACACAGCCACAGCGGCTTCTCAGAAAGTCGGAAGGCCCTCTGCCATCTCCGCTTCACATGTAATCGCGCACCAGCAAGTCATAGCGCGCGATCCGGCATTACTGACCTGAATAAACTGCGTTCTGCCGCTTGTCCTTTCTTTTCCTCACGTGTCCGCTCCTGCTGCGCTCGTCCCGAGAGAACTCGGCTGACTGAGCACCCAGCACCCACGTCACAAACGGAACCTGGCTCAATGTCAGGTACGTTATATGTAATCCGCTTTACGAGGATCAGTCCGCCTGTATCTGCTTGACATTGCTGCGCACATGGTTCTACGGCGCATCAGCGATGGAACACCCTTTTGATTCAACCTGAAAAGGGGACACGCCACTGCCACTTCAAGTACTTGCACTTTTCGCGAACCGTGCACATAAGTCATGAGCGGGCGGTTGGCGGCGCTGAAGAAGAAGGGGCTGCGCAAGGCCGCTGGCAAGAAAGGCAAAAATGCCAAGCCAAAACAGGTCTCGTGGGACTATGACAACTCTGAGGATGAAACAAGTGGACCCAGAGAGGCGCCCAGAAGCTCAGATGCTTCTGGTGGCGCCGCAAAGCGCGGCGTGAAAAGGAAGCTGGCAGTCGCAGAGAAACCTGCTCGGGCTGCCACTGAGGCGTTGGCAGACGATGCCGGCGAGTACAGTGCAGACGCTTCGGGCGGCGAGGATATGTCGCAGCACAGCGACGATGTTCCAGGCGATGCCGAATCACAAAGCAGTGACTCTGATACTGGATCAGCATCGAAACATCACAGACCAGCATCGGGCGACGGGGCTGGGGGTATGGGAGACGTAATGGCGAGAATTTTAGGGCAGCAGATTGCCGGGTCATCCGCACCCGTGCTAGCCAAGCGCAAGACGAAAGCCATGAAAGAGATGGCGGAAGAGGCCGAAAGAAAAGCTACGCTCGTAGCAAAGCGTGCGGAACGGCGAGCGGCGCGCGCGCAGCAGCTGGTGGTCCCTGACGTAACGTCGCAGGACAGGGAGCGGCAGCTGAAGAAGATAGCCACGCGCGGAGGTAAGCTGCTCTCATTATGACAAAACTGTAGACTTCGCTGGAGCACATCACAGATATAATTCATGCCGGGTGTATGTGTGCTCAGGTGCGGTAATCGATGAATGTGCTGCACATCTGTGGTGATATTAGCTATTGCTCTATTGATAATAACTGCTGCATAATTCGGAATTATTAATTCCGTTTCCCCCGGACTGGGCGTTCAAAGCGTATTTGCATGGTGTCCGCACGCCAGATAGTACAGTGGACCCAAAGTTTCTGCAGCATTCAAAACCATGCCACTGATGGCATTTGAGTGCCTCTCGCCTCAACTCTACAGCGATGAAGCACCTCGCTGATACGCCCTAAGGCAGCAGAATGTCGATCCGCTGGAGCGGTTGATGGGGTGTGTGCGCTGTTGAACTTGGCAGCAGTGCTCAGGAGTGCTGCGTGATGGGCGCTGACTGGCAGCGGGTGGTGCGCTCTCATGAAAAGAGCGTCTGGGGCAGTGCCGCCATCTGCTGTCCACACACGACAACGGCATCGCTTGCCTGTACAGCTTGAATCAATCTGCACAGCGCTGCTGTCATACATACTAGTACATTCCATTACAAAACTTGCAGCATGTGTGATGCACGAGCGCAACGGTTGCGGGCTTGCTAGCGCAAAGCGCCCGCCCTCTGTAGCAGAGTTGTAGCATTAGGGCTAGGATCAGAATTACAGAATTACAGTTAGTCCAATGGCGTCCCAACAATTATCACATCGTCTTCATGTGAGTGCACAATGGGGCCGTAGCAGCAGGCAGCAGGCTTTGGCGGTGAAGTATTTCACGAACTTTGCTTGCAGTTGAAGTTTGGGTTGCGGTTAGTCTGTGCCTGTGCATCAGCGCCATTGCCGCCCTTGAGAGTGTGTTGCTAGGCTTAGGATTATAGCCTGCCTTTTAACTGTGACACTTAGCAGTGGAAGCGTCCCCACTGGTGTCGCACTCTGCGAGCAGCAGCAGCACCAGTAGCAATGCTCTGCTTGCCCTACCCGTTGTAGCCATGCGAAGCCGTACAGACGGTGCTTCTGAATGGATCTCATCCCGCTCACTATAACAACTTAGTGCACCCTGGACAGTCGTCTGAATTCATTGGGCATGCGATGCCCCAGCCTCTCTGCATTTGTAATGGAAGGTGGGGGCAGTCTGCAACTCCACGGCCCCCATCCCCGCTACGCATGTCACTCGACGGCTACATGGGCAGCTGCAGTCGTCGCGCTTCTCAACGCCAAGTTGCAACACCAGCGGCACCATGCGCCGCAGCCATGCAGCCATGCGCCGCAGCAGGCGCCGATCGCAATGATGCCCACACCAGCACATTGCATTACACCTTGACCTACAACCGCACAAAGTACAGACGCACGCAGTGGCCTCTCTGAACGCCCATCCGCTGCTTCCCATGCCCGCGTCTGTGTCCACCCAACCGCAACGCTCGCGCCTGCTTGTATGTTATGGCACGCATGAATACCCTTCTGCTGCTTGCTGTGCCCGCGTTTGCGTCCAGCCAATTGCAACGCGCGCGCGCCCTTGTGACCAACACTATAAAAAAAAAACAGCGGCGACCACGGTTTCTGGTGGAAGGCATTTGCGGCTGACCACGCCTTGTCACCTAGAGCTCTGCGATCTTCTGATTCGTCCCCATGATGAATATCTCGTCTGCTGCGCGGCGCAGTCGTGGCGCTCTTCAACGCCATCAGCCAGCAGCAGCAGCGCCTGCGCGCCGCGGAGGGCGACGACGCCGCCGCCGCCGCCGCCGCCGCCTCCAAAAAGCCCGGAAAGCGCGGCAGGAAGGACGGCGCCGCCGCCGCTGTCAAGACCATGAGCAAGGCGGCGTTCGCAGGGATGATGAAGGGGGACGACGCAAACCCCCGGGGGGGGGGCGCGGGGGGGGTGAAGGGGGGGGCTGCGGGGGAGGGCTGGTCGGTGCTGCAGGACGACTATATGATGGGCTCCAAGGTGCTGAAGGACTGGGATCAGGAGAGCGATTCCGATGGCGCGGGCGGCGTGGAGCCGGAGTTGAGACCACTGGGGGAGGACAGCGGCGGCGAGGAATAGTCCACGCGGGGCTACAAGTAGGGTTTAATAGTGGGCAGGGTTTGCGATGGCGATGCGGGGGGGGGGAGGCGGGCCGCGTAGATGCGGCGACCGGTTTCGCCGCAAGCTGCGGTTACAATGAATCTGCGCGCTGTGTCGCACGGTGCGCTGCAGCCGTGTCATGCCACGAGTGCTGTCAACAGGTATTTTCCAGCATGTTCATCACATTGCGCGCGCGCGCATGTATGTTGTGTGTGTGTGTGTGTGTGTGTGTGTGTGTGTGTGTGTATGCGTTGGAGCGACCCTTGTGGCACAGTTCATGTGCAGAGGTGGTGCGCGCGCCTCGTCCATGTGTTGCGGGTCGGCGGTGGGAGCACTTTGTGAGATAACCTGATGCCAACGATCATATGGCCTTGTGTCAGCGCTCAGATGAACCCCGGTGTCAGCGCTTAGCTGGTCTCAGGTCCGCTCAGATGGCCTAGTGTCAGCGCACAGAGGACATACCTGGTGTCAGCGCTCAGGTGGTCTCATGTCAGCGCTCAGATGGCCTGGTGTCAGCGCTCAGAGCCTCAGATGGCCTAGTGTCAGCGCTCAGCGACCCTGGTGTCAGCACTCAGATCACGCGACGTCAGCGCCTATATTTGACGATGTTTCACCTTTGCGGGCGGACAAATCGTATTTCCAATCTCAATGTTTAGCACACAAGGTTGATGAGACTGTGGTGAAGGGCGAGACGCTCTGCGCAGATGCTGTGCTTACAGTTGTGTGGTCAAGCTGAGCGTTGTGTACTGCGCCGCATAATCATCAAACTGCTCTCGTAACAGTATGAGTATCAGCCTGTTAGCACCTGAACAAGAGCAGAATTTCATTCAGCTTCAATCAGTTCACAACACTGAGGTAGGCGAAGTGCACAGTAATTGATGGGTGAACCGTCCTATCATTGTGCAAGCGACGCAGAACGTCAAAAGAATGATGGGGTGCAGGCGGAGTATGTTGGGTATGCATCTGCCTGCAAGGTATAGACCTACCCAATACACACCTCAGCGAGCACCGTCATGCAATTTCACTGTGGCAGATGTGCTGCCTTGAGCACGAACACGCCTACTGTACTACTGTACTTTTTATTAATTCTCGCTCAGGGCGCGAAAAAGCCCAGATGATGGTCTAACTTGATGCTGCTGTACGGAATCTGCATGTCGTGTGACTTCTGAAAGTGTCTCAACGACAACCACTCAAACGCCGCCGCCGCCAAATGGCATCTCGGGATCCTCCCCTACGTCCTCCTCCATGTGCCCCCCCCCCACTGTACTTTGACAGCAGTTACTACCAATTTACTCAAATGCGCAGCAGCAGCAGTCAGTTTGTGCACAGATTAGATTAGGCAGACGGTCGGGGAGTAGTAAGACGTGCATCTCTGAGTAAAGACAATGCGGTCCATTTGATATTGAACTTCGTCATGGAGCACTTGGAGCCGGCTCAAACGCCAGCCACAAATGTGCAGCCCGCTGTGCACAGCTAACAATGTCGGTGCAGCTGGATGTAAACAACTTGTCGGAAAACATCACAAGCCAAAGAACACCCATTCTGCACATTCGGTCCCTACCTCAGATCCCGCTACGAAGGCCCCCCCGTGTCGGTGACAACCAGGATAAGTAAACCTTGCCCTGTAAGGTAGGGCACTCGAGTATTGCTCTTCAACTCTGTCGTTAATTTTACAAAGCAGCAGCAAGTCGCGCTCCGCATTCCGCAGCAGCTGTCATGATGGCTGAGACACTACCACTGCCTCTGGCGCGTCGCTGTCATTGTTGCCGTGTGAGCATGAGCCGCTGCTGCCGCGTCGCCGCCGCTGCTGCTGCTGCTGCTGCCGCTGCCGCCATCACTCTGGCGGCCCAACCCGCTGCCACCAGCACAGCTGCGCCGCTGTCGCCGGCCAACACACGTGGCGGCAGCAGCAGCAGCAGAACCCCAGCAGCGCTCTGTTGCAGCGCTCCGCCGCTGCGCATGTCGAGCGCTGCTGCAGTCTCCGTGCGTGCGCGCGCGCCGCTAGGACACGGCGCAGCTGCCGCGCGCATTTGGCGGGGCTGCTGAGCGCTGCCGACGGTGGACATTGGCGCCCTCTGACTGCGTCGTCAATATGGCATCGTTGTCGGCTGCTGCCGCCAGCTGGCCGACCGCGTCGCTGAGCGCGCCGCCGCTGCACAAGGGGGGGGGAGGGGGACGCTTGAGGTACAAAGCAGCGGGCGTGGTTGCCGCATGGTGGGGGGGCACGAGGCGCGCATGAAGTGAGAAAGCGCAAGATCTTGTGTGGCCAACACAGCGCATGCTTGAGCAGCGCGAGACGCAGGCGGTAATGTGTGATGGACACTGTGCCACTGGGCAGCGGGTGCGATTGATTGCTGAACAGTGCGGCTGCACGCAGCATGCAAACGTCAACGTGCAAGAACACAGGGGATGGCGTGTCACCAACACATGCGGTTCGCGCCTATTGCTCTGCACGCAGTCAGTGCATGCATGTGGACTGCATGAGCAGGTTACGTCCGCCACCTGCAGCTTGCAAGGCCCTTCCGCCACTTGGTAAAATGTGCGCACACTCGCTGCTGTTCCATGGCCGGCGTGCACTGCGCGGCGCGGCGCCGCGGTGGCGGCAGCCACCATCGCCACATTTGCCTCATCTGCCCTGCAGTCTGTCAGTGTACACAACTCGCAATACAAGCTGGTGTGCACCGCGCCCACACACCAATCTTATACACCACAGGCGGCGGCGCACTTCAAAGGCGCCTCGACCGCTCTGCCGACATCTACGCACCTGCTGCTGTTGCGCAGCCAATGCGTGCTGAGCGGCGGCCCTGCGGCAGTGGCGGCGATGGCCATCATGGCCGCGTCCGCCTCCGCCGCGCGCTGGCTCCGCGCGTCAGCCTTCTGCCGCCGGCTGGCGCGCTCGGCCGCGTGCACGGAATGCCCCGTGACTCTGGGCAGGTGGTTCGATGCCGCCGGGTCCCTGCCTGTTGCTGCGCGGCCGGGCACGGTGGCGGCAGCAGCAAAGGCGCGGCAGGTGCTGAGCACTGAGCAAAATCGTGGCTGCACATGACCAGCAACCTGCCGCTGGTCCTGACCTCAACTCTATCCTCGACCTCATTTGTTGCTTCGGTGCTGCAGCAGCTGTGTGCTGGCGCAGTGCCGAGTGCCGCGCTTGGTGTGCTGCTGTATAGACGCGCATTGGACCCCCGCCCCCCCCTTCTCGATGGTGGCCGGCTGCCGACGCCTCGCGGAGCATCCTGCGTGCAACGACATGCAATTACAATGAAGTGCCGTGCCACACACCTACCCCTGACCGTAAACCTAACTCTAATCCTAACCCTGAGGAATGAGCACACAGCCCAGACTGGCGCTATCAGCCAGGCCAAGGTCGTGCCACAGGACCAGGGCTACAACTAGGCGCCACACAGGGCTAAGTGTGAGATTGGGTCGGGTTCGAGTTATGCGCTCACCGTGCCCATTGCGCTGAGACGCGCCGCTGTTGTCGCGGCTGCCGCGCTCCGCAGCCGCGGCGCTGTTGCTGCGGCTGCGCGCGCCAACGCTGCTGCCGGCGCGGCTGACGCCTCTAGGGTTAGGGCTTGCCGCCGCTGCGCGCGGCGAGCGGGGAGGGGAAAGGGGGCTGTTCTCGGCGGTCCGGTGCGCGCCGCTGCCGCCGCCGTCATCGTCCCCAGTTACGTCTAGCGCGCCGGTGCTGTGGCTCATGAGCTTGGGCAGCAGAACGTGCGGATCGACCTTCTGCTGGCGCATTGGCTGCAGCTGCGGCGGCGGCGGCTGCTGCTGCGGCGGCGGCTGCGCTGGCGCCGCGGCAGCGGCCGGTTCAGCGCGCAACACCGCGGTCTGTCCGCCCTGTGCAGGAGAGGTGCTAGTGCGGACGCCGCTGCTGCTCCTGCTGCCGGTGCTGCCGTCGGGGCCGATACTGGCGCTGCTGCTGCCGCCAGCGTCCCCGTCTGAGCAGTGCTTTGGTGGCAACGCCTGTTGCTGTAGCTGTTGCTGCTGCTGCCGCTGCTGCGGCTGCTGCGGCTGTAGAAGCGGCGGCGCTGGCTGCAGTGATGACTGCTGCCGCAGCAGCGGCGCCGGCTGCAGCGATGACTGCTGCCGCAGCAGCGGCGCCGGCTGCGGCGATGACTGCTGCCGCAGCAGCGGCACCGGTCTGAGTGCGGTGCTGCTGGTGTCCGGCACGCCCATGCGCCCCATTGACATCTGTCGCAGCGGCTGCGGCGGTGCCAGCTGCTGCGCCGGCTGCAGCGTTGGAGCGCTGCTGCGTTCCAGCGCGCTGAGCCGTGCAGGCAGAGGCTGCTGCTGCTGCTGCGCATTGCCGCGGCCAATGGCACTCAGGCGCCCTATCAGCACCTGGTAATGCTGCTGCTGCTGCTGTTGCTGCTGCTGCTGTTGCTGCTGCTGCTGCTGCTGTGCGATTGCTGCCACCTGCGGCGCCAGCTGCGTAACGTAAACGGAAATTGCTTCGCCGCCGGCTGCCGGCGCGCCGCCTGAAGTGCCACTGGAATCCTTTGTCGCGCTTGATTGGCACGATGCTGGAGCGTCCCCACCCCCGCCCAAGCCCTTGCTTCCCCTGGCACACTCAGGCACTCCCAATGGATTGTCAGCGATCAGCGCTGCTGCTGCTGCACCTGCTGCTGCTGCTGGCTGTGCACCTGGTCGCGTGACCGAAGTCGGCGACGCAGGCTGGCTTCCGCCAAGTGAAATGGGCTGCAGCAGCGGCGCCGCAGCCCGGCTCAGCTCGGACGCTGCGGAGCCTCCGCTGCCGCCTTCGGCGCTCGGGAGGCGGGCGATGACGCGCGGCCGCAGCGCCGCGGCAGCGCTCCGCACGCGCATGGAGGCGCGCGGCGAGGACAGGCCTGCGGCGGCACGAGCAGCATGCTGTTGAGGTTTGAGGCAGTACAAGTTGAAGTTGGAGGCACTGTGAGTTGAAGTTGGAGGCAGTGTGAGTTGGAATTGAAGGCAGTGTGAGGAGAAGTTGGAGGCAGCATCAGTTGAAGTTGAAGGCAGCGCGCGACGCTGGTGACCGCTTGTGCGCGATGGCGCCGCAGCTGAGCTCTTGCGAGCGTGACATACGGATGTTAGGGAGCGGCACCGCAGCAGCGCTGCGCATAGCGCATGGCGGCGCGCGACGGCGGCGGCGGCAAGGACGGTGTTCGGCATGATGTTCAGGTTCAAGGCAGTGGCGTGATGTCGCGGTCCAAAACAGAGCTGGACGCCAGCAAGAAGTTGCTCTCGCGTGCTGTAATTGAGACTTCAGAAGAGCGCAACACGGAGGTGTCTAGAAACTGCACACCCCCAGCCTACCCCCCTACCCCTGCTGGCCAGGTGCCAGGACGCGCTGATGGTCAGCCTGCAGCGGCAGCATGCGACACGACTGCCGTTCCCTTTGCAGCAGGCAACAGTGCTCAGCGCTGGCAAAAACGGCCACTACGCACGGCCAGCAGTCAACGGTCCTATGCGACAGATTACGTGCTGCAGGGGTTGCAAATTGTGAAAGGTGCGCAAAGGGCATATACCCCAAGTGCTTCATGTAGCAGCACACCGCGATGGCCTGCACTCTGAGAACACCTTGCTAAAAAGTTAAACACTCATCCTAGCCCTAACCCTAAACCTGCCCTCAATACCCCTAAACCCTGCTTGAGAGACCAGTGCCACATCTGCGGCATTGGAGCCATCGCTACTGCCGCAATCTTTTCTTCGAATCTTCCAGAGCACGTCAGGGCAAAGCTTCCAGCGTGAAACATTCAGGCTCAGGCTGACTTCCGCCAGGGTCCTTGTTGTCTGAAGATGCCGGAACGCAGAAATGATTCCCGTATGCTCTGGTTTTGCGATGGAATTAGCTTGACCATCACAGGCCTTCGCTGCGAGCTTCATGGGAGCAGCAGAGGCAAATGAGCCCAGACACAAGCCAATTTCAACTCCATTTCTGCATACCTACCTACCTGTGCAGCAACCCTACCCAGAAACTAGCCAAACTCAACTCATCTCTCATCTCTAAATACCCATTTATCTTCGCAGCAACCTCTACATTCAGCGCAGGTGTCTCTCTCACCTGGATCGGACTCTGACAGAGCGCTGCCGCCAGCGCGACCGCCGCAGCGCGGCGAAGCAGGTGGGCTCGCAGGGGGGGAACCCCCCAGGGGGGACGCGCGCGGCGACAGGGGGTTCTTGCGAAACGACTGAGCGGGGCTGCGGGGGGGTCTACTGTATGTCAGCATCCATGCGTGGCGCTGAAGCTCGGGAATGGAGAGTCTGGGTCGTGGGTCCTTGGACAGCATCTGCGCCAGCAGGTCTTGGACGACTGGGTCGGCCTGCGCGTGTGTGTGTGTGTGCGGCGGCAATGATTGGGCGACTTAGGGTTAGAAGAGCCAAGGGTCAAATTAGGGTTCGGGTACAATGTTGACAGCAGCCCGTGTGAGTGCAGTGGCGTTCATTGAGCGACTGGATGAAGAGAGCAAATTGTGTCTCAGCATTGTGGTAGTAGGAGCGAAGGCTGTTTCAAGGCAAGCGTTAGGGTTAGGGTGAGTGTTACAGCCTGCACGTTGCGTCCAGCGGCAAAGACGATTTACACGACTATGGTCAGGAGTCCCAAATTAGTAATGGCATCAGGGTATGTTTACAAGGTTAGGGCTATTGCATTTGCAGCAGCACAAATTCTGGAAGGTCATGTGTGTGTGAGCGCATGCACCATCCAACCCTAACTCTAACCCTAACTGTACATGGTCAATGAATACCAGCTTGCATGAGGGCGCCGCACTGGTATGACTCGTGGATGGTGCTGCCATAAGGTTAGGGTTGGGGTTAGGATTAGAATTAGGGTTAGGGTTAGCGGCGCTGTCGTGAAAGCTCTGTCGCTGCTGCTGCAGCTAAGCCCTGAATCCAGTGAAGCATTTACTTCGAAACCATTCACGTATTTGTAGATGTGTACTGTGATTGCACTTGTTAATCCACGTCTTAGTGCAGCTTACCTCTGCTTTGACCTCCAGCGGCTGCGTCTGGATAGCCTGCATCCAGCAAGCCCAAGTCACAATGCCCAAGATTAATGGTCAGGAAAAATCACCGCAGGCGTGTTACGTGTGTCATGCAGGCACCCGCAGGCGATCTGCTGATGTGGTATGTGCAATCGACAGCAGCAGCAGCACAGAGTATATTCAATGACGCTGTTGAAGCTCATGCTGTCAGTGTCTCAATGGTATTCAATGAGTGTTTACACTAGTGCATATGCTTTCTGCAGTCTACAGCTCACAAGGCTGCAAGTGCCACTACCTGAAGTGCATTGAGGCACAGGCAACATCACGTTGTGCGGCTCTGGTGCGCGCTTCAAATGATGACATGATTTGACACTTCAACTTGAAGTACATGTTTCAGGCGCTAGTCTGATCTAGTGCAGGCCTCGACCGCTGGCAGCATGAAAACCATGTTGCCACAACAAATGCTACCACACAATTGCAAGTAGTGCACTTTCTTAATTCCTGCTCAGGGCGCGAAAAAGCCCAGATGGGGGATGCCCAGCTCGCAACCAGAATCTATATGTGTCGTGGTGGACACCTCGAAAGTGTCTCAATGCGCATTGCAGATCACCTCTGAATGACATCGGCAAGCATTGTACTTCAATCACTGGCTGCTGCGTTGACGCAAGCTGTTCGATTGCATAGGCAACCCGGCCTCCCTTGGGCCTTTATAAATACAAGTCCATACGTACTTCAATCACGATCCAAAGCAAAGTCTTGCAGTACCTCAAATAGCTCGATGGGGCTTTCATGAACAAACGGCGGTGTTCCATAGAGAAAGCACCAGAGCGTGACCCCCGCTGCCCACAGGTCCGAGGCGTAGGCGTTGAACGGAGCGTTGCCACACATCTCCGGCGACCAGAATGACCACGTCCCTGCGCATCAGCGGCAAACACAGATGAGAAAGATAATGTTTCAATGTTGGCTTCTTGATGGTATGGTGTATGACTATTGTCACTTCAATCATTATACTTCAAGTATTATAGTCCTCAAGAAAGTAGAGTATGCGAATCAGGTCATGTACTTGGAAGCGTGGGCATTGAACAGAGCGTTGCCATACACTCCGGCGACCACAACGGCCAGGTCCCTGCGCTTTAGCGGCAAACACAACTGAGATTATTGCTTTGTACTTCAAAGTTGGCATCTCGGTGGTATATGATCATATTATAAATGACAGTCCTGTTTGAAAAAGTGCGTCTGTAAATCAGGTCATGTACTTTGAGGCTTAGGCGTTGAACGGAGCATTGCCACACATCTCTGGCAACCAGAACGACCAGGTCCCTGCACATTAACGGCACACGCAGATGATGACAAGGCTTTATATTTCAAAGTGTGCTTCTCAATGATACATGATCATACTGGGATAGTCCTTGAAAGGTAGCGTGTTTGGATTGTGTCATGTACTTCTACAGCACGTGCAGCGCGCACTCAACACAGACTGCAATTGAGGTGCGCCCACGAGCGCTTGTCACACATGCTCTGGAGTCTGCTGTCACAATATTACGTTGACCAGAACTATCAGGTCCCTGCTCAATAAAAACGACTCAAAAGATAGAGCTCTAGGCGACAAGGGATGGTTAGCCGCAAGTGCCTTCCACCAATGACCGTAGTCGCCGCTGCTGCAGCAATTGGCCACGAGTCAAACAGTACCACCGTGTCCACCAGTCGAAAAGACTTCTGTGTGCAAGCTTTTAGCGTTCGAGGCATGGGTGTTCAGTATTCAATGGCGTCAGACGCTGACGAGTATGATGCTGTCCAGTGCTGCTCCAGCAGGATATGCTGCATGCACCAAACGACGACTCAAAGGGGGTGCGCAAATCGGCACTCACTGGCGCGTCTGTTGCTAGGGTTGGGTCAAGGTTAGGGTTGCACACACATTTTCTGCCACAGACGTTTTGTTGAGATAATGATGTCACCACCACTGGAACGATTATAGCTCCGTGCACATTGGCGGTAGACACTGGTGAATGTTAGGTCGTCGCAAGATACTTCAGCACCAAACACGAACCTCAGCGGGTGTGGGGTCGTGAAGCGGCACCTACGCGAGCGCCCATGCACTCACAGTTCACACATTTCTTGCCGCGATATGTGTTCCGTGAAGTCTGCATGATCACTGTGTACGCTGCTAGTATGAGATAAGTTGACGATGTATTCGTGTGCGCACGCAAACGATTGCGCAGAGAGCGTGCTCGCAGGCATGACGAAACTGCATGCATGTGTTGATCTCAGAGCGGGTGACCTATCTGGATGCCTTCGTGGTCCAGACCGAACGCAAGATATTTCATCATGTATCGACAGCAAGTAAGCACCACTGAATGCGCCGTCACTTGCCTTCGTGCGAGCTGAGCTGTGCCATGGTGTCGGACCTGCTGCACGTGCTGAGATCGACCGGTCTGCGGAGCGCAAATCAGCAACATACACATTCAACATATTGAAGTAGCTTATACGCCTGTAATTGACGTGTGTGTAGATTCGGTTGCCACGTGCAGAATGCAGATGTCGGCGGTGAGCATGCAGCGGGGCGCGCATCTGGCTGTTGCGCGCGTGCGTTGCGTCTATATACTTGGCACATGATTGTACTTCAACCGCGTGTGACACGCAGTTGATGTTGCATTATGACCGGCATCCCTCAAAGTGTATACTTCCACTTGAAATGATGTTCCACTCGTGCATGTGTTTATATGCCCTGAAAACAAACCCTAGCCCTCATCTTGACCCCAACTTCAAAGAACTCTCCTGCCGCCTGCATGCACTTAAGATCTGGCTTCCAGAAGTAGGTCTCTGTGCAGATCATTAAGATGTTCTGCAAACCTGCCTTGCTAATTTGGTGTGGTCACCCGACAGTTGCGCTTTGCATTGAACCTCCACGCAATATACTTCGATGCAGCTTCGTGAGCTGTGACTTGAAGCTGCAATTCAGCAGAGGGTGGACGCATTGCGTGGCTTTCCACCGCCTGGAGCAATGCTTGCTGACAATCACAACCATGAGCATATACATAGGGCGTGTGCACTTGGTCGGTCAACACGTCTCTGCAGCACAAGGGGGGCAGCATACTGCACCTGCAGCTCACGAAGGAAGCGGTGAGGATTAGGCCAAGGTGAAAGCTAGGGTAACCAAAAAGACCTCGCATCACCCCACGACAATGAGATACTTGTAGTCATTGCATCAATGTGTGTGCACCTGTCTGTGTCGCTCTTGAAGCGGTACGCGGCGCCGAAGTCACCTAGCTTGGCGCGACCATCGCCGGCGACCAGCACATTCTGCATGCACACGAGATACATAAAAGTTGTCAAAAGAGGTCGTCATATCGCAAATTCTGAGGGGTTGTCATTAACTGAATTCTGAGGGTGTGTCATAACCAGAAAGCAGACCCCTAGCCATGAGCCACAGGCAATTCTGAACAGAGCGGTGTATATGCGGCGTGACGTCTTGGCAGTCCTCCCAGGCACGACCTCACACGTGGTATTTGATGTGCCATTTGCATCCCACACGTATTGTCTAACCCTAATCGTAACCCTAACTAACCCTCACTCTAATTTCAACCCTAATCCCAAGCAGTGGGAGTGCACGATCTCACACGTGGCATATGTGGAGCCAGCTGCATGCCTTACGAATTGTGGCCGCTGCCAGCGAATTCACATTGCCTATACTTTGACGGCACAAGGTGCAGAAAGGTTGTATGAAAGCCAATGGCATTCCTCTACAGATCAGTTTGCATATGATGCGACATTGCGACTCCAGGCTAACCCCAACCCTAACCCCAACCTTAACACTAACCCTACCGCTAAGCTAGTTCTAATGCCAACCGTAAACATCAGTCTCCGCACCACATGGAAGCCGTGCATGGATCCACTCACATCATCAACTTGGTGCGTAGGTGTCATTCGAACGCTGTGCGGCTTGCGACGAAACGCTGTGCGCACGCACGCATACCAACCCCAATTTTGACCCTATCGATACCAGGTCGCGCTAGCACGTAATATCCCAACTTTTCTACCAACATTCTCCTTGAGTCCATTCCTTTTCAGCGCATCAGAAAGTGCACATGCAATTTGCTGTCCTCGTGCGCAGTGCACTTCACATAAGCATAACGCTAGAGCAGGTGCAACTGCCGCACAGTCGCGCCATGTGATCTCTCAGCACAGTCCAGATTTCCTCTCTGCACTGTCAAGTGATGAAAGCTAGAGAGCTTTGCTCACTATGAGGCCGGTTGCAATGCAAGGCCAAATGTAGAGTCAAGAAGACCAATACAACAGAAGACGGACGCCAGTCATGTCACACGGTGCTGCTAGAAGTGATTGTTATGCGGTCTGCCCACCAGCAAGTGTATCTGCCGTAACGGCCATGAGCATGTAACTGCCATATGCTCCAACGCTCAACTACGCTTACAAGTCAGTACTGCCGTAGCCGTTCAGCGTGCAAACAGCTACGAGCACGTGAACGCCATACACCCCGACACCAACCAAAACAGTTATATACATGGACATGAGTGGTGGCCATGCGCTCGAAGCATATATAAGCGAAGCACTGCGCAGCGTGAAATCGCGCAAAGTGGAATGTAATCAAGTACATCGCGCAGCGCACCTCCGGCTTGATGTCCCTGTGTGCGATGCAGTTGCTGTGCAGGTACGCCATGTAACTGCCATATGCTCCAACACCAGCCTACACATCAATATGTATGTCAAGCACACACCGCGCAGCGCACCTCCGGCTTGATGTCCCTGTGCGCGATGCAGTTGCTGTGCAGGTACGCCAGCCCCGAGATCACGTCCGCGAACACCATGCCCGCCGTCGCCGCCCCCAGGGGGCCCCCCGTTTGGGGCGCCGCATACCTACCTACCAGCATGTTGAACTCCATTACGGGGCCCCCAGCAACGAACTCCATGATGACAAAGAGCTGCGCGGCCGCTGGGTCGTCGATAACTTCCAGCAGCTGCGCAGGCGCGGTGCGTAGAGGGAAGGAACAGTCTGAGGATTGAGGAATGCTCTGAGGGATGGTGTGGGGGCTGAGGAATGGTCTGAGGATCGAGGAACGGTCTGCACACGTGCCACCCAGTGCTGCCGTGAAAAGTTCTGAGGGTCAAGGAACGGTCTGCAGTCGTGCCACAAAGCCATTCATGCCGTAGGAACACGAGTAGTGTCGGACAGGAGCGCCACAGACGGGGCGCGCCAGCTCACCTGACTAACCCTAACCCTACTTAGCTCTACCCCCAACCCACCCCCCCACCTAAAAATCTCACTTGACCATGCGCGCCTCAGTGAGGGGCGAGGGACGGTCACCAATTGCTGTCGCACTACTGCTGAAGACATGAATGAAACTCACATCTCCTGGGGTCACAACACAAAGTTTGCAGGGTGAGCACTGTCACGCATTCAAGCCACATGCACTCTTGCAGAGCTGGGATGAAGCCTCACCCTTGAAACAGTGCTGTGGTCTTGATGAAATGATCATCTTGGTCTTGATCGCATGCATACATTGTCATTGCGCATGCGACAATACTTGACCTCGGTTGCAACGCGCACATTGCCCATTGCGACGGACGCGCAGCGAAGCACGTCGCGCAGCGCAGAGCGCCGCCCAGCACACCGTGCTCGAGCCTTGTCCCCTGCCACCCCCCTCTACATACCCCTACAGGGGCTAAAAGGGGGAAGGAGAGGGGCCCGCCCGGGACAAGCTCGAGCCAATGGCAGCTGAATGTACTCGCCTTTGTGATGTTTGGGTGGGAGACCTGCTTGAGGATGGCAATCTTTCGCTGCACGGCGTCACCTGACGAACCCTCACCCTACTTGGCTCTAGCCCCAACCCACCGCACCTCCTTGAAACGTGAGACTCCAAAAGATATGTAGCATGAGATAGCATGTGACATCGCGTCGGATGTGCGGTGGTCCTCACCTAACCTTAACCCTAACCCTAACCCTAGCTACAGCGCAGCGCAGAGCGCCGCCAAGCACACCGCGCCCGTGCCAGCGGCAGCTGATATGTACTCGCCTTTGTGACGTTGGGGTGGGAGACCTGCTTGAGGATGGCAATCTCGCGCTGCACGTTGTCCATGGCGTTGCTGCACTTGCTGAGCACCACCATGCCCGCCGCGATGGAGCGCCGCCCGCTCGCAAAGTCGCGCCGCCGCGACAGCAGCTGCCGGTCAAACAGCTTGATCGCCTGCAGGTGTTGGCACGCAACATTCATCAATCATGATGTGAATAAACAACGTACATGAGTTATGATGTGAGTTAATGGTTGCTGAGCACCACCATGCCCGCCGCGATGGAGCGCCGCCCGCTCGCCAAGTCGCGCCGGCGCGACAGCAGCTGCCGGTCGAACAGCTTGATCGCCTGCGGGCGGCGTTTATGATTTATGATGCGAACAACCATTCAATGACGATTGCTGAGCACTGCCGCAAGGATGGAGTGTCGCGCGCTCGCAAAGTCGCACCGCCGCGACAGCAGCTGCCAGTCAAACAGCTTGATCACCTGCAGGCATTGACAAGCAACGACCCTGCCTCTTGAGCCCCTGCTGGCCACAGGTCGCGCTGCTTCTTGAATGCGCTCCATAGTTCATGAATGCGTTTCACAATGTGTTTATTGTAATGTGAATAAACGCGACAGCAGCTGCCAGTCGCACAGCTTACGCAACCGCTCTGCCTCTTGAGCCCCTACCGCCATTATTCACGCCAGGCTTTGAATGCGCTCCATACCTCATGAGTGTGTTCCACAATGCGCTTATTATGATGTTTGAATTCACGAGCTGTAACGCTTGCTGAGCACTGCCCTGCAAGGCTAAGGATGGAGCGCCCCGGTTCACCGCCGCTCCAACAGCTGGAACGCCTAGAGTTAGGGTTTGGGTTTGCGTTCGGGCGTTGGTGCGCAAGTACTCATGTCTCAGGCTGGCGCTGGCAGCAGTCACGGTCCCTTGCACGCAAGTTGTAGCTGTAGGAATACCCAGTGGCTTTATCTCTCAAGCACTTGCTGCTCTGAAGTTGTGGCTCTTCATGTAGGTACAGATGTAGAGAAGCTACGGACTTGGTGTACATGTTGTGCACTGGCATGCCAAACATCAGCTGTATTGCCTATGCATGTCAGCGCGCAATCTGCTTATCTCTCAGGCAGTTTGCAACTGTAAACATTATCACTAAGGAAAAAGTTTCAATTCTCACAAGACGATCAGCACGCGTACGGCTGGGTTTGGGGTTAGCTGCTGCACTCGATGCCGACATCCAACTGGGCCGGCAGGCTTCAGCGTAAAGTAGGTACAGCACATGACAGTTTTGAACTCATGAGTACATGACAGCGGCACCATCTCCAGCTGATTGAGGTGTTTACACCAGTCTGAGCGCTGCTGCATGCTGACCATCAGCACTATACGTGTCATAATACGTGTGCGCCAAACTGAAAACTGCCACTGTTGAGCACTGAGGGCGCTCGCCTCCACTATGACTGCAGGTTCACCTCACCGCTCCACGTCCGTGGCGCCGCATGTTGAGCACTGACACTTCTGGGTGCCGAGCGCTGCCGCAACAGCTATAGCAGCAGCCCGATACTGATGCTACAAACGGAACTTCCCGATGCTCAGGAATCTGTCGCACTTGTCTCCGCTGTGATTGCAAGCTCACAATCTGACCGTGCTTACTGAGCTCCGCCTTTATGCGTAACAGCCAGTGTAGCCTTACGTAGCGACCGTCAAAGGTGATGGAGTCGTCGCCTTCTGAGAGCCCTGCACTAGCAGCCTGCACCTGCAAGCCCACCCGGGGGCTGCTTCACAAATACAAGGTCTTAAACACACTGAAATGTCGCCCTACGAAAGCCCTGCACGACTACAAGCCTGCAGTTGCAGGGTGGGCTCGTGCTCGTGATCTACTACATACTCATGCAACTCACGTAAAGGGGCTCCTCCTCGCCCCCCTCCCCCCTCTGGCACCCCCGCCTCCGGCACAGCTTGACCTCCGCCGTGGTGCCATGCCCAATGTCCTTGAGCACCTCGTAAGAGTTCACGCGCTGCAGCGCGCCTGCAGGCAGCGGCACGTCACCGTGACAGTACTGCCTTGAAGGTTACGGATCATGATCTGAAGCGGGGTGTAAAAATGCACACAAGTTTGTGTGATGCAGGGGTTTGTGTGTGTTGAGCGTGTGTGTAATGCACTCCCGTATGAGAACCACGATCTATACTTCCCATCACCTCAGCTCGACTGACGGTGGGCTGGTACACATGACTCTCGACTCGCGGCCTCCGTGTGCATGTACAAAATTAGTCGTAAATCGAAGCCTACTCATAAGAAAAATAGCTAACACATTCTTTGCAACGCCGATTCGATAGAGCCTATCGGTGAGACCTTGGAACAGTGCAGTATATCAAGTAGCAGATGTTGACTCCTTGCTTGTGGATATTGCCTCCCCTCACGCCAACAGCCTTACACAGACAAGAGGCTGGAAGCCACTGCCAGTACACGCTGCTGCATTATTGCAGCATGCATGTGAAGCGCTGGCGCTTAAATCAAGGCGCCAATTGGCGTTAATGAGTACAGTTGACGACGAGCCTCCCGCCTACTCTTCACGTTCTGTTTACCAAGCTGGGCACGCGTGGCAGCTGTAGCAGGCAAAACGTGTGCCGCTGAGCGCCATGCACACAAACTAGCTGCAAAAGCAGGAGGTCTACTCACCATCAGCATCCCTGCGAATGGTGACAGTATCTGTGACCCTCAAGCTTGGGCGCAGATCCTTGTGCACGCCCCTGAGTGACGCATGGATGTTGTTTGCGGCCTCATGCAGGTCCCTGCCACAAGTGCCCGAGATTGAGTCCAGGTTAGAGCGACTCCCTGGCAGCGCGCACAGAGGAGGTGGCATTTACACTAGCCCTCAGCTCATCGGCTCCGCCCTCCCGCCATCGCCGTCCTGTCCTGCTGCAGAGCTGGGCAGCCTCCTACACCAGCCTGCAGTGTCGAAGCTGAAGCAGAATGATTGACCTACGCCAGCCCCCGCTTTGTAGCAATCGTCAGCAAAAGCCTCTTGCTCGTCTAGCGTCTAGACTCCCTCTCTCTCGTCAGAGTAGAGCATCGTCTATGACACGCGGCGGTTACAGATCTGTAACTGTGATCTGAGAGAGAGCGTGAGTGACAGTAAGTGTACGTGTGCCTTGCTAGAGAGCTGAAGCCAAACGCTCTTTGCGGCCGAGCACGCCAGTTACTGCTTCGCGAGAAGGCTCAGGGGTTTGAGGGTGCTCAGACAGATATGGCAGCACAACACAAGCATGGCACGGAGCTGGTGAAAGCAATCAGTCCTGTTGCCGAGGATGATCTGCATTGGAGCAAAGTGCTGGCCTCGAGCAAAGAAAAATTGATAGGTCAGTTTGAACTCGCTACAACTGCGCCTACCAGCCTTACATTGTTCTGTAGGTTTGTGCTGCAGGTGGGTCGATGCCGTCGCGAGTGCCACAGTGTATCTATCCCTTGCAGCTGCACTTGGCTATGAAAGGATCTTACGTGGACAGGATCTCAACGACTGCACCCTGTAAGGCAGAGATGCCTAGCACTGCGATGTGCATGACACACCCATGAAATTTCTTTTTGAATGCATGTAGTACTCCGGCACTGTCGCAGTATGCCCGCTGGCAACGGGTTTGCCAACAACTTGAGCACTGTTGCAATTGTGCAGGCTTGCCTCCAACATCACCGTCCTTGTATTTGTGCCTGACCCAGTCATCGACATACACCAGGACTGGTGCGGACCATGCGAAACGCTGCAGCCTACCATGCACCGCATTGCCCTGGACACAACCGACTGCGCAAATCGGTGCGGCTTCTTCTCCGCATCCATGGTACGTATCATGCGTTGCTGTTGGTGGCAGTGTGCAAAGTTGAGGTTATGCTAGGCGTGAGTGCTTCTGCTGTGAGGCACGGGCTGGCAGCTGCGCCATGTGCTTGAGGTATTTCTGTCAGGCACGCTACACAAGACAGGGCATCCCTGTGTGACTCCGCCGTTCCCTTCACTATCGTGCTTTGGCGGATGCAGCGCCGCTTGTGCCAGCTGCCCCTACTCTGCTCGCGTAACAACACCGGTCAGCATTTTCTGCTGCGAGCATGTCATGGGTGAATATGGCAGCAATGCCGCCACGGTGCTGCACTTTGGCAGTGTCGCACAGTCACCTATCGTCGTCACTGTTTGATCATCAATGCTTGACAAACTGAAAGTCCATGTACCGGATTATTACCAGCCATGCGCTTTGCGGTTGCCATGTATCTGTTACAAATGTGCAGCATCCAATGGCTATGATACCAGCACCGTACCGCACTGCAGCAGCGCCGCCCGCTGCAGGCATCCTAGTTTTCACGTCAGCAACGAGAGAGCTGCTCTACTTTGATGCCAGCGATGAAGGAGCTGTTGCCCTGTGACACCTGTAATGCTGAAGCCAGCCCGCGGCGCTTGTCACGTTGCCCAGTCTTCTCTCTCATCCACAGCATCTACCGTTGCCACAGCCCGAGAAGTCACCAACACAGCGCTGCAACGCCACGCTGCGCCGAGTGGCGTCACGTGCCACTGCCCCTATGCAACACAGCAAAAACTGAAGAGCCAGCATCGCTGACGTACACTGTTCCTTACAGGGGAAGCTGAAGGCGCAGGTGGGGGAGCTGCTGTCCGCGGACGCGCGGGCGGCGCTGGAGAAGCGCGGCTGCATGCCCTTCTTTGCGCTCGTGAAGGGCGGCGCCGTCGTCGCCACCGTCAGCGGCGCGGACGCGCCCCTGCTGCTGAGCCTCGTCAAGGCGCACACGCCGCAGGCCGCGGGCGCGGGGGAGGGGGAGGAGTAGGGGGGGAGTAGGGTATGTATGTATCAGAAGGCAGGGGTGCGGCACAGCCTTGTCGAGGCACACATGCTGCGCGGGGTGGGCGGGGAGGGGGAGGGATATGGGGATAGGGTATGTATGTAAGGGGGGGGGCTTGCTGTCTGTGGCACTGCCGCAGCGCACCAGATTTCTTGTCAGCAAAGCCAGCGCGCATGGCGCCGGGGTGTGAAGGAATGCTCAGCGACACCTAGCCCCCCCGCGGTGTCGTTGGATGTTCTGCGTGTCCATGAAGTTTCGAGGCCGTGAGTTCTTCAAGCTTGTAGTGGTGCCTTGTGTGTTGTGCTGAGGTGGTGACCGCTCGGAGTGCATGATGCCACCGCATGGCGCCAGCAATTGATGAAGTGAGAGGTGGATGTGTCTCATCGCTTTCCATGAGGCTCAATAAGAGACTTAAGAACTATAGCGAGCGACCCAGGGCGCGCTGCGAGCCACGAGTGCTAATGGCAAAGGATTGCGGTGCGCGAAACCTTATGAATCAGGAACAAGACATGACATTATAATGTAAATTCTCTGGAATCAGTGGTGTCAATAAGTAGGGGGGGGAAGGTAGGGCTTTCCCACCAATTCCAATTTTTGTGCCTCGTGTTTCCTCGCGTTTCACAAGGTGCGACACAACAACAAGAATTGGTAGGAGGGCCACAACCTGGCGCATAGAAAAATCGAGCTCCGCAGGGCAGCATACCAGCTGAGTGACACTTAGTGAGGCCGCGTAAGGCACCGGAGCAACGTATAGTAAGTAGCCCAGCCTGCCGACGCTCACCGGCAGCTTCATGGCGCGAGCAAGCAGCAAAAGCAGCCAGCGTTTGAAGTTCTGCGCTTTTTTCTGAGGCCGAATCCTGTTATTGCTTGCGCCACGGTGCTTGCCAGCGCGCCGTGGATAGCAGCCGACAGTCCACGATACATAGCATCAATTCGTCTCATTGCGAGTGCAACGCGCGCTGTGTCGACATCGTTTCGTCGTGCTTTCTTGAGGTTGTCGCAACAGGCGCCCTCAACAACAAGCGTACAGCAGCTGCAACACACAGCGAGAGCATGCACGTTGCAGCTGGTGATGTTGACTGGCTATAATAGGATACATTTGACATGGTGTGCGCCAATCATATGTGCGTGTGTGGCAACGCGCGAGCAATTGCATCTTGCAGAAAGCATTCAGCCACACCAAAAATGC
Organism: Tribonema minus; assembly: GCA_017506865.1. Taxonomy (NCBI): domain Eukaryota; class Xanthophyceae; order Tribonematales; family Tribonemataceae; genus Tribonema; species Tribonema minus. The sequence continues at coordinate 488,209 of JAFCMP010000536.1, read as the reverse complement.
ATTTTCAGCCGCCGTACACCGCGCGAGCCGGTGGCATGAAGCAGACGATCTCGTGGGACACTATACGACAGTAGCAACCTGTACTGAGGCCACGGGCATGCGTGTGTGGTGTGTGCGCGCCGGTGGGGGGGTGGGGGGGGAGGACCCCCCACCGATTCCTGATGAGAGTAAAAAAAAAAAAAAAAAAAACCAAAGCAGATTGGGTCTAAATAAGCACATTAACGTTTGCACCAGGTTTTGTATCTTGGTTGCAGCACCGCAGCGGGCACAGCAGACTCTAGACCTTGCTGCTGGCGGAGCGCTTCTTGTTACGGAGACTACGTCCCCCCTTGGAGCTGGCGTGCAGCTGCTGTAAAGCGCGGAAACAGCTTTAGCAAGCTCCAGGCGAGGGCGATGGGTGCCTCGGCAAGCACTCTCATGCCTAAGCCTGCCTCTGCGGCGGCCGAGGGGGAAGCGGAAAAGCCACCTGCAGCAGCTGCATTCCACAAGAGGCGGAATACGGATGCCTTATCCCGCATTGACCCTGTCGCCAAGGGCTCTCCCGTCTTTCGACCAGAGGGGGAGGCTCTGAGGCCGGAGGATGTTGAGCTGATGAACGGATTGGTGAGCGCAATGACGATCTGCCAGATGCCAGCGTCACGTGCACTGATCGTCAGCTGCTTTCCACTGCTGCCATATCTTGGGCCGTCGTGGAGTCGCGCAACGATTTTTTTCCGCTGCTCAGGCTCGATTTTTGGTTGCGATCAATGTGCTAGGGCTCTTTCCGCAGGTGCCATTGCGCCCACACACACCAGTACACTCACTTTTCGCTCTCAGACTGGAATCGCTCTTAGACTCGAACGTCCTCGCTCAGCCGTAATAATCAAGCCTGCTTCATTCCAACCAATTGCAGCAGAGAGACTGCCTCCGGCCGAGCCCGCTGAATCGCGCCACCGTTAAGCAGGGAAACCCCTACATGCCTGGTACCAAAACTTTGCAGTTGCCTTCAGTGTCATTGGCCCCCAGCTATCGTCCACACCGAAACTGTTGAGCTGTCCCACTAGCCGGTGTCGTAACACATGCCCCCACTTCCTCCCTCGCTACTTCCCTGTTGCACAGAACTGCCACACCGCGGCGTATGTGGTGGTGGAGACGGGATCAGCGGCAGTGTGCTTTGTGAGTGAGGCGTTTGAGCGGAGGACAGGCGTGCCAGCATCCAGGGCCCAGGTGAGGTTGGGACAAGGTGAAGTTGCTGTACATGGGCTGAAGGACGGGGTCAGTCCTTTCTTGACAACAAGTCCCACAACGTGCGCCTTGATGTATCGGAATGAGCCCACACGAAGCGCCTGCGTGCTTGCAGGCGGCGACATCTGTAACTTAAGAGGGTCAGGGTGAGGTCTTCTGTGACGTGCAAGAGGTTGTGTGTTGAGTCGCCAGGCGCCTTTGTTGACATTAAACGCACTCTCACAAGCATGCTGCACCGCTGCCATCGCCTGATCCATCGCCTGATGGTCGTGTCCCGTGGCGCCGCATGCTACAAATGCTCTGGCCCAGGCAAGCTATGATCGTAGGGCGACGTCTCTTACAGCTCCAGTTGCAGTCAACAGAGCATCGAACCTGAGCATTGTAGCGAGCCAGTTTGGCGGAATTGGCTGTTGTGTGCCCTGTTAGCGTTCGCAGGCTGAGTCGCAACTTCGAGCGAGCGGGAGGACACTTGACCTGGCCGCCAAAAGGGCAACTAGCAGACGTTGTTAGAAAGGAGCTCAGGATCAGGGATAGGCTTAGGGTTAGCCGCACGTTTGTCTCGCAGTGTCACACCACATGTTTGCGCAGCTACAGTGTAAGTGACGTGTATTGATCAGTGTCCCTGATGCTGAGCCTTGTGGGCGTGCTCAAGCTGCGTTGCACCTAGGGTTAGGGTTAGCGTTAGCTGTAAGGTGGACACATGCGGGGGACACGGAACGCTGCCGCCAGCCAGCAGTGCAGCTTGGTTACAGCTATAAAGATGCGTACTTCAACACTGACGTGCCGCTGTGCCAGTCGCAACACCAAGTGCTCTCTCCCTTTGCAAGACACCTTAAAGATGCGTACTCCAACACTGACGTGCTGCCGTGCCAGTCGCAACACCGCGTGCTCTCCCTTCACAAAGACACTTCAAGCATACGTACTTCAACACTGACGTGCCGCAGGGCAAGTCGGCGCTGGCGCTGCTGCGGGAGCTGGTGCACCTGTCAAGCGCTGACGAGGATGCCATTACGGCCGCATTCCAGAGCACAGAGGACTCCCTCGTACCCGTGATCGGCAAGCCCGTGGGCCAGGATGAGGCGGTGAGTGTGGTATGTTTACGCTTTCTGGGTAGTATGCGCTGTATCTGAAGTTGTACCTCAACAGCTACGGAATCGCTCTGAATTGGTGTGCTCTGAGCGCGAGTGACCCCTGTCGTGCCTGCAGTATGTGCACCTTGGTGGGCGTGCACGCACAGTACTAGAGGTCGTGCCAGTAATAGTGAAGTACGACGGTGCAGCAGGGCGACAGGACTTTGTACTGGTCGCGATGGGCAATGCGCTCGGCCGGGATGAAGCGGCGAGCCTGCACATGCACCAGCGACTCTCACGCACGCAGCCCATATATTGCTGAGGCTGTTCATAAAATTCTACTGCTTAGTTGCCACTGCATTAACGTGCAATGCGGACGGCGTGGTGCGTGGGGCCGTGCTGCAGGCAGCCATCAGTGCTCAGTGCTGTGCCTCATGTGTATATATATAGAAGTGTACATCTTGAAGCTGGGTCTGCGTCATTTCCCCTGCAGCAGCGCTTGAGCACACACAACTACTGCATCTGCGCTCTGCGACCGCAACACGCAACAGCGCTCCAGGAATCGCTCAACAATGACAACGCACCCGTGCGTGGCCACGCTTGAAGTTGCGCATGCGCTCGCAATTGTGATTGTCGCCCTTGCCGCTGCCGTTGCTGCTGCCCTCAGCCGGAGATCTGCGTGCAGTGGTTCATCACTCAGCAGCGCCCAGTAGCCACTCAGATCAAATCAACACTCCTCTCACGCCTGTCACGTCGCTCAACACATTGCCGTCCCTGCCGCCGCTGTTGCCGCTGCCTTCAATCGGAGATCTGCGTGCAGTGGTTTTTCATGCGGCAGCGATCAGCAATAACATGGCAACACCGACGCACCTGTTGACATTTACACTTGATGCTGTGTCTGCGCTCACCATGTGATTGATTGATTCCCTTTGCCGCCGCCCCCGCTGTGCCGCCAGTCGGAGATCTGCGTGCAGTGGTTCATCACGCCCATGCGCGTCATCACCTCCGGCCCGAGCGCGCCGCGCTTCATGCTGTGCGCGCCGCAGCGCTCGCCGGACGCGCAGTCGTGCCGCGAGGAGCCCTCGCGCAGCCTCGCGTACCGCCTGCGCAACGCCAACAACTGCAAGAAGGTAGGCTTGAAGTTGTAGGGGTTGAGATTAGGGTTAGGGTTAGGGAGATTAGGATTAGGGTTAGAGTCAGGACACGTTTAGGGCTGAGAAGAGGAGCCCTCGCGCAGCCTCGGGTACCGCCTGCGCAACGCCAACAACTGCAAGAAGGTGGGCTTTGAAGTGACCAGGGTTAGGGTTAAGGTTACTGGAAGTAGGGTTAGGGTTAGGGTTAGGGCACGCGCAGTCGTGCCGCAGGGAGCCCTCGCGCAGCCTCGCGTACCGCCTGCGCAATGCCAACAACTGCAAGAAGGTGGGGTTGAAGTAGGGGTTGAAGTTAGGGTCAGAGTCAGGGTCAGGCTTAGGGCAAGGATCTAGAGCTAGGGCAAATTTTTTTCACAGTTACCTGTTCATTCATAGCACCTGCGCTGAACGACCGCTTGCGTGTTCTGCCGCAGATGGGCATGGGGTCACAGGACTGGATGCTGTTCACGCCGCACGAGGTGCTGTGCGACACATCGGCACGACTGTCGTCATTGCAAGCCAGAGTGCCCCTGCGTGTCTGTCGTTGTGCCGAAACCGCAACACTGGTTTGTTGCTTTTCCGCTGCGCAGTCACCAAACGGTTGCACGTGTTACTTGCGTCGCAGATGGGCACGGGGTCACAGGACTGGATGCTGTTCACGCCGTACAAGGTGCTGTGCGACACGGACAAGATGCTGGTGGACATGCTCCAGGAGCGCTGCGAGATGTTCTGCATCACGGACCCCGTCATGCACGACAACCCCATTGTCTTTGTCAGCGACGGCTTCATTGAGATGACGGGCTACAAGTGAGTGATTATGGCGTGTTCTATGTAGAGGGTTAGCATATGTATATTGCGTACATCTATACCGCATGTGAGTGTTATGCGTGATGGACCCTGCCCCGCACGCCAGCCCCATTGTGGTTGTCAGCAATGGGTTTTGTAGCAATGGAGGCTACCAGTGCGTGACTGTCTCGTGCATTGTATGCTCTGAAGCAAGAATTGTACCCAATGCAGATGGCCTGCATCACACACCCTGCCATGCATGACCGCACCATGCTCTGTGTCAGCGCCGGATTCATAGAGATGACAGGCTACAAGTGAGCGATTGTCATGTATGTATGAAAACGAATCAAAAGATCGTAGAGCTCTAGGTGACAAGGGATAATTAGCCGCAAATGCCTTCCACCAGTAACCGTGGTCGCCGCTGCAGCAGCAATTGGCCACGAGTCAAACAATACCACCGTATCCACCAGTCAAAATGACTTTTGTGTGCAAGCTTTTAGCGTATGTATGTTGGTCAGTGATGCGTTTATGGACATGACAGGCTACAAGCGAGTCGTCAATTTGTGATTCGCAAGTGACTTGCAGCGAGGCCGGCAAGTGATGGCTCTCTTTGAATTCAAAAATTTTCATTGCAGATCACAGACGTGGTGCGTGTACATGGCTGCATGTCAATACCATCAGCTGTTCACCGTGTCTATGTGCGCATGTGTATGTGTAAGCGTGAATCCACCCGTACCCATCACAGTTAGTTTTGTTGCTTCAACTCACCACGCATGCATAGGACTCCAATTTTGATAGAGTTTGACAATTATGACCTGGACTTGATTTCTGATGCTTGAAGTACTTGAACGTGCACCCGTGTGATGTTTGTTTACAGACGGCACGAGATCTACGTTCCTGATGCGTGACGTTGCACGCATGCCACATCTGCGTGCAGCCAGTACGAGATCAATTGATTTCTGATACTTCAAGTACTTGATGTTGCACCCGTGTGATCTTTTGTGCGCAGCCGGTATGAGATCAACGGCATCAACTGCTGCTTCCTCCTCGATACTAGCATTTCTAGACTCAATTTCTGATGCTTGACGTTGCGCCCCTGCCCTGTCTGCCTGCAGCCGCTATGAGATCAACGGCATCAACTGCCGCTTCCTGCAGGGTCACGACACGTCGCCCGAGGACGTGGCAGTGATCCGCAATGCCATCAACGAGCGCAAGCACGCGCGCGTGTGCCTGCTCAACTACCGCAAGGTCAGTGCCCTCTCATGGCGCTCATGTGTACTTGTACTTGATATACTATATTATAAATGTATGTCTTCCTGCAGGGAATGCACACGTACCTGTGCAGGCATGCCGTGCACTCACGTGTACCTTAAACATCTAAAACTTCAAGTTTATGTATGTCTTCCTGCAGGGAATATGAAAAACGAATTAAAAAGATCGTTGAGCTCTAGGTGACAAGGGGTGGTTAGCCGCAAGTGCCTTCCACCAATAACCGTGGTCGCCGCTGCTGCAGTCATTGGCCACGAGTCAAACAGTGCCACCATAATCACCAGTCAAAGAAAGACTTTTGTGTGCAAGCTTTTTAGCGTTCGAGGCATGGGTGTTCAGTATGGACAGGTCTCACGTGTTCGGTAGGCCAGCTCCAGCCGGCAGCCCAACACAGAGGTTCAGCAGCTTGCGACAGCGCTCTTGAATGCGTGTAGTGCAGAAGGTGATGAACGGGTTTTGAACCAATCCGTGCGGCGACACGGTGGCTCCATGTTGATTAGCACGAGCTATCCGTAGCGTTCTCCTATATGTGTACTTATAAGTGTATGTCTTGCTGCAGGGAATGCACACGTACCTGTGCAGGCATGCAGTGCGCTGGCCGGTCAAGACAGGGGGTCACGTGCAGGTCTCTGGTCTTTTGCGCTGACCTTGCAGCTCTTGCTGTTTACATAGATACCTCGTTGGATAGTCCTGGTTTTAGATAACCACCTCGATAACGCAGGTACCGCGTTAGGATGTCGCACAGTATGGCAACATGATTGCATCTGATGATGAGTCGTAGGGTTAGGGTAGAGGGACGAATCGTAAGTTACACAAGTGAGTGTTTCCAAAGTTGCGGCTGCTGCCGCCTAACCCCAACCCCAATCCGCTGGCGCCATCTTCTCCATCGGCCTGAGTCAGCACACCGTAGATTGAGTTACCAGCCGTACCTAGTCGGGGTTAAGAACAGTGCTCTGAAAGCTCACACAGCTGTTATCTCAGACAGCCGTACGGTATGCGCAGGACTTTGCGTCAACGCTGACCCCACCTTGACCCTAAGGCAAAGCACACTCAACAGGTCTGGAAGTGCCTGTTCACCATTGGCCTGAGTCAGCACACCGCAGATTGAGCTACCAGCCGTGTTTAGTCAAAGTCAATAAAAGTGCTCTTGCGGGCCCACAGACAGGTCACCTCACACAGCTGTACGCGAGCGGGTCTTAAGGCGCAGACGTGTACACGTTCGGGGATTTGGGGTTAACCCTAGCTAAACCTGACCCTAAGGCGAAGCACAATAAGGTCTGGGAGTGCATGTGCTGGTGCGTACGTATCTCTGTGAACTGCACTGTGCCTCGCATCCTGTCATATCATCTGATGCTTGGTTCGCAGGCCCGCTTGCTTTACTGAGCGTCAGGGCTAGGGCTAGGGTTAGGGTTTCCGTGGCTGCCATCATCACCGTGTTGCTCTGCTCATTAACGACGCCTGGTTTCGCGGCAGCATTTGCGGCCAGCACTCAACGCCAACACAGTGGCGCCGTGGAACTGTTTGAGGTCAGCTGCATCGCATCGCCTTATTCCGCTGAAAGCCTCTTTCTATATCTCGCACACCAGAGAGCATAATCAGCTGATGTGGGCGTCTCTGCTTCTTTTTGTGATGAACCCTAACCCTAACCCTACAGGATGGCACGACGTTCATCAACCAGTTCAACATCAGCCCGCTGCGAGACGCAAATGGCAGACTGGCGTACTTCATCGGCGTGCAGATGGAGGTGGAGGGTGAGTCACCAGTTGAAGCTCGATGTTGAAGTAATGTCAACAGCGAGGTTCGCGCCAGCGTCAACTGCCAGTGGCAGCTGCAAGTTACAGCTATGTGCATGTGCTTGCTGGCACCAACAACTCAACGTCACAGCTGCTCGTGGCATTTGTATGTGACAGACTGTGGGTGCGCTGAACTGCTGAACTTCACATCAATCATTGCCGAACTTCATGTAGCCAGTTGCAGCAACCGCAAGCGACAGGAACTAAAGAATTCGCGCTGGCACCGCATGCGTGCATCAAATCTGGGTTTTAGCGATCGCGGGTAGTGTCAGGGTCACCTAGCTTCTTGCAAGGACTGCGCGTTGGCGGCACTTTGCGCACCACGACTCTGGTGGGCGCATCTGAGGCGATCAGAGCAGGTCAGCGATGCCCTTTGCAGTGCTGTGTCCATCGCATGATATCATCACGTGCATCGTTGTCGGTTCAAGTGTGATGCGGCAGGTCAAGTCTGCAACCTCTAGAGGCCGGTCACCTGCAACCGAGAGTGGCTGCCCTTCGCAGTGCTGTTGCTTTCTTGCAATTCATCACGTGTGTGACCGGTGTACACTTTTGTTTTACATCAATATACGACTTTGGTGAGGTGACGACAATGAAGTTGATGTCTGATGCTGACTTGGTCCAGCAAGGACACAGCCCCACCTTGTCACAGTAGCACTACTATAATAGCAGCTTTCATCACGCCACACAAGCTCACTGCTCCCCCCTTCCCCCCACGTTTGCCCCCCCCCCCCCCTGCCCCTTTCCTTCCCCCTTAGATGCGGAGATTCTCCCCTTCCCCAACACGCGCCAATCCATGGCGGAAATGATGGTGGAGTGCGAGCGTGAAGACATGGCGCGCAGCTTTGAGCAGCTGGCCAACTAGTGAACCAGCGCTCAGACACTGTGTCAGCTGCTCAGCAAAGGGGTGCCACAAGTCGTAGACAGGCTCACACTCAGGCAGAGAGGGCAGTAGTGGTCTTACTGGTGTCTTCAACTGGGAGCCGTGAGACCGCTAACTTCAACAGCACGCTGCTATAACTGGCTCTCCCCCCCCCCCTTCCAAGCAAAGGTCAGAATCTGCGTGCACCCCACCACATTCTGGGGGCAGAGGGGGGGAGACGGGAGGAGCGCTAAAGAGGCTTTCGCAGGGGTACTGCTATGTTATTGGTGTAGTGGGTGATTGTCTGTAGAGCAGTGCGCGGGACACCCTAAGTCAATGCTTGAACGCGGCAGCTGTGCACTTTCTTGCTCAGGCATGCGTGCGCCTCGCGAGAGGAGGGGATTGGGGGGTTCGCAAGGGGGGCAAGGCGGGGGGTGAGTGTGGGATGCAGCGCAGCTTTGCACTCTCAGCGGCGTAGGGTGTAAAACGGCGCTGAGTCTCAGAGCGGCGCGCCACACATCTGGACTAAATAGAATACACATGATGCTCATTACACGAGGTGGTGCACTGATCTGATGAATGGTGCCGTTTTCCTACCGCGTGAGTTGACAGATTCTTTACATGAACGGTTCTTGTGTACGTTGAATGCGTGCACAGCTTGCTTTGTTTTGCGCTGCGGGTGTCGCAACACACACTTGTGTTGATAGACACACCGCTGCAATTTACCTGCAACCTTTGTGCATCCAGCCAGCATCATTTGCATTGGTGCGCAGACCCATGACAGCGAGGCCTGCACTCAAGACAAGCAAAACCATTTGTTTCTATTGAATTTCATCGCGCTTGTGCTGGAGTCCTCTGTAAGCATACATCCATGGGTGCTCCATGCAGCCTCCGCATTTGTACATGCAGCGGTGTGAGACCTCCCAGGTTTGTGGTCCATCAGTCAGTAGCAGAACAACGCATGTCGTCAGATGTACTACCATGCTTGCGCTCGAGTATTCGGATGGGAGTGTGTAGGCTTTGCTGCTGTTGACACTGGGTATGTGCGATTGGGTTGCTTGCATGTGCGTGACATGCGATCAGATGCAACAGCGTATGAGCCCCTTGGAGGTACATGTATGCATATATAACTGTCACACCTCACGCAAAGCTTGAAGAGTGTGAGTTTCTTGTTTAAAAAGAAATAGGCCAAGTAAAGAACTTCAACTTGAAGGACGGAGTTGAAGAACGGAAAGTTTTTTCGCCTTGCATCCAGGCTGAAAGTCGCAAGATGCTTCAGAGAGATGCCTGGCTCTCTGCTGGACAGATTGAGTCGGTCGGCGCAGGCTGCAAATCTCACACCCACACACGCTACTGAGAGTAGAAAGCCGCGCCGAGAAAGCAGCTGCGGGTTCACGGATCGCCGGCACCGCTTACACTCACACGTTCCTTTGTCAGACAGTGGGGCGGTGCTAGGCGTTGATAGACAGCACAAGCTCACGGGCAACAGCAGGCTGTCGACGGACTCACTACCCACGAGACAGAGCAGCCACCGCAGCAGCAGAGAACAGCGAGAGCAAGGAACAGCAACAGCGATCATGTTCGCCATCCACGGGGCCCGCTTCGTCGCAGGCACCGTCAAGCACCATACCGCCGAAGTGGTGGTGGGTGTAGCGGGGGGAGCTCCGCAGACAGCGAAAGCGCAGATAGAGCAACACACCCGCAATGCCACGCACGGCGTTATGCAGACTGTGACCCGGCTCCTCCCAGGACAGCAACAGCAGCAGCAGTTTGGAAGCTCACTTTGCTGAGGGCCTGTGGGGGCTGCGGCCTGCTGCTGCTGCTGCTGCGTCTGCCTGGGATGAGCCAGGTCACAGTCTGCACAACACCGTGCATGGCGTTGCGGGCGTGGTGCTCTATCTGCGCTTTCGCGGTCTGCGCAGTTCCCACTGCTGCGCCCACAACCACGCCGAGGATGTGATTGTACACGGTGCTTGCGATAAAGCGGCCCCGCGACTAGCGGACATGGTCGCTGTTGCTGTTGCTTGCTAATGACTCGCTGTTTCTCTGCTGCTGCGATTACTCCTCTGTCTGGGCAGCGCCACCGCTGCACCCAAAGCCATACCAATGGTGTGGTGTGGTGCGGTGCTCCGATGAAACGGGCCCTACAGATAGCGACCAGTGTGTCACTGTTGCTGATGCTTGCTACTTGTGCTGTCTGCGCAATGCCCACTGCACCTCCCGCAGCAGTACAGTGCCTTACTATTGCTGCTGCTTCAGGGCACAGCAGCATATGACAGCAGCAGTGGCAGCAGGACTAGGCCCACAATGAAACGTGTCAGCAACAAGCACCGGTTGCTCTTCGAAACCTCCATCGTCTTGGGCAGCGACATGGCCACCACATCTGCAACGATTGGCAGCACCGCTGGTGCGTTGTTGTTGCTCTTCTAACTAAGGTCGACACGCAGAGCCGCTCCCCAGGATCGCCTCCTGCGCCAGGACGACAAAAAAAAAAACCTGCAACAATGCCATATGCGTATGGGAGCGCTGCTGACTCACAAGGCGACACACAGCTTCGCTCTGGCAAGCCATTGCAGCGGCAGCCTCCATGATGGACGGTGGTTTTTGACGCTCGCAACGCTCGATGGCGCACACGCTCGGCGCATCCACATCACATGCGGATGCTGAGACGTCAGCGTCGTCCCGATGCAGGATGTCAGTGGGGGCGCTCATGCGGCGTGTCTTTTGCAGACAGCGCCTCGGCTGTGCTGCTGATCGCTGCGGATGTGGTGCCGATGTCATGTCGCTGGCCACGACGGTGGAGGTCCCAAGGTGTTGTAGGGAAAGGCAGCTGCAGGTTTGCCGCGCGTGCTCCTCATGCTGAAGCTGGGTGGCAGTACCTTGACGACGGCGCTGTCGGCTGACGTCTATGGGCGCCTTCAGCGTCAAGTGTCATTGCGGCGGTCTCTACTTGTGCTATGCACTGGGAGTATCTTCAAGTCGGGCAATTTTGGCACACATGCTAGACATGCTTGAAAGTGCTTCATGTGCTTCATTCATGTGCTTCATGTTCAAGGTCACTAACCTTCGTGGGGCCAGCACGGTGCAGCAGCGCTCAGCCCACCTACCCACCCACCCCCGCCAACGATCTAGTACCGGTTTTGAACTCAGGTGCTCTCAAGCAAAATCCATGCTGTGGATTGGATGTATGCTACAATGTGCTCCACGCTCAACACACGCCCTCCCCACATAGACCGGGGCAGCACTGCGTCAAAGTTCAGTTATATTTTAATAAACTGTCGCTGCCATCTTTTGACCTGCCATAAGCCTCTGTTTCACTTGGTGAATTGGCGTACCCCACCATTTCTCTCCCTTCAGACCGAACCTGCTCCTGTTCACCAGCAGCTGTAGCGATGGCAACGAGAGTCAGTCTGGGGGTCTATCATAGCCTCCACCATTCAGCAACCTTACAGTGTCAATGGCCGCATATGCCGCTAGCTAGCCTGTGTTTCTGTTGTGCAGCACGCAGCACAAATTTTGCCACGAGCAAGGTCTCTGACACAAATCATGGCGAAACAGACTACGCTCTAGGGGCAGCTTCACGACCAGAATAGCACGACCATTATCACAAACGCGATTGGCATGGTAGAGTCACATTGGCAGTGCATGCACCACAACACTGTAAGTCGCACCACATGACTTCCAGACAAAGCAGGAAAGAAATCAGGCAGACTGTTGGAAGTCTCATTTACCTAGGCATTGCTAGCCCCCCTCCCCCCCCCCCCCAATACACCAAGCGCAACTTCCCATGTGCCTATTCTCCATTCGCTGAAGGTTAGATGTGGACCCTGACGTACTGCAAAAAAGCAGTAGGACGCCGGAAAGCGACTTGCCTCCCCCCCAGTGCTCAACCTGAACACCACCTTGAAGAGGGGGGGGTTCGCAACGCACAGCACTGCATACAGCGGGGCCCCTTCGTTCGCATGTGACGTGCCACTTCAACCAGCGAATGCTCTGCGTAGCCCCCCCACCGCAACCCCCCCCACCCCGCCCCGAGCAGGCGCTCCTTGGTACCCCCTTGGCAGCCCCTCTCAGTCGTCATACTCTTCTGGCGCACTGTCGGGGGTGAAGTCATTGTCGTGATTATCTTCATCGTCACCGTCGTCCCGCCACCTGTCTTCGTCGATGTCGGGGCTGTTTTTCGCAAGCGGAAGGGACACGCGTCTTTGTGAGGGGCTGTGAGGATACACTGGTGGTACATCTGGAGTACGTCTGGAGTACACTGCGGGAAGTACATTGTTGAGCACATCCGTTTACGCGCACATGTGACATCGCTCGACTCTGACGCCAGTCCCTCCAATGACAGGATTTGATTACAGGATGCAGAACGCTGCGTACTCCAGTACCAGAGCGTACCGCACGTATGTTTGACAGGTGGCACGTCGCTGTTGAAGGCAGCGAAAGGCCCAACATATTCAACAGTCACTCTGTTCAACGGCTGCCTTCGATCCCAATCCTAACCCTAACCCTATTTATTAGCGCACCTGCAATTGCTGAAGTGGGGGTGCTCGCCCAATAAGGCGCGCGCCTGACCGCTGACACACATCAACGCTCAACAGAGCCATCATCCACTTTTGCAACAGACCCTAACCCTAGCCCTACTTGGCGCACCTGTACTGTCCGTGTAGGGCAGCTCGCCCACAAACTGCTGCGCGCATCTGACCGTTGACACCTTGCCTGCTCGCTGACATGCCCAAGTGCCCAACAATGCCAGCATCCACAAATGTGGCCGCTGCCTCCAGACCCAAACCCTAACCCTGCTTTGACGCACCTGTACTGGTTTGCGTAGGGCACCTCACCCACCAGCTGCTCCGTGCATCAGACCTGACATACACAACTGACCAACAAAGCCAGCATCCATTAATGCGGCGGCTGCCTTCAGACCCTCACTTGAACTTGACGCACCTGTACCGGCTCTCGTAGGGCACCTCGCCCACGACCTGCTCCGCGCATCAGATCGCTGGCACCTCGCCTGATCGCCGACATACATAACTGACCAACAACAAGGCAAACATAACACTAATGCGGCGGCTGTCTCCAGACCCTAATTCTAAGTGGGCGCATGTACTGGTTTGTGCGGGGCAGCTCACCCACGACTACTCCGCGCGTCGAAACTGACATACAAAGCTGACTAACAGAAGGCATACATACACTAATGCGGCGGCTGCCTTCAGACCCTAAACCCTAACCCTAACTTGGCGCACCTGTACCGGCTCTCGTAGGGCACCTTGCCCACGAACGGCTGCGCGCATCAGATCGCTGGCACCTTGCCTAATTGCTGACATTCAACAACAAGGCAAACAGACGCAAATGCTGCGGCTGCCTCCGGACCCTCGCCCTGACCCTCACCCTACTTGACATAACACTAATGCGGCGGCTGCCTCCAGACCCTTCCCCTAACCCTACTTGGCGCATCTGTACTGGTGCGAGTAGGGCAGCTCGCCCACAAACTCCTCCGTGCATCAGACCTGACACTCACGACCGACCAACAACAGGCAAACACACACCAATGCGGCGGCTGCCTCCAGGCCCTAACCCTGACCCCAACCCTACTGGAAACAACAGTGATGCGGCGAGCGCACCTGAACTTGCCCTGGTAGGGCACCTCGCCCACAAAGTGCTCCGCGCGCCTGGCCGCCGCCACGTCGACCATGTCGTCTAGCTGCGCGTCCGACAACCTGTGTTGCTCCGAGCGGTAGCGCAGGCTGTTGGCCTGCAGCTCCTCGCGCGCCGCGAGGCGCGTCTCCATGTCGCGCGTGTCGTTGAGGTGGCCTGCGTCATAAGTTGAAGTTTAAAATTAAAGTTGAGAGTTGAAGTGGTGACGGCGCGAGGAGCGAGCGAGGCGAGTGTCGGCGTGCCATGAGCGCAGGTGGGGGAGCGTGAGGATACGGGATGGATGGGCGATGCCATCTGCGGCCACTGTGCGGTTTCATGAGCTTACATAGGTTGAAAGCATGGAGTTCAGGTATGGAAAGTTTAGACATGGGTTGAATGGGCGATACCATCGGCGGCGGCTGCAATTTGGGCCGTGGTTCATCGTATGTTGCGCACGCATGTCATCAAGTTGAGTGGTCACTGTAAGCGTAGCATCTGCGCTGCTGAGCGCAAGGCAAGGGCTCAGCACGCTGATGTCACAGTTCAAGTTGAAGTTGAATTCGTGCACGCCCAGGTGAGAGTCCTGATCACTGCCAGGTGCGACTGCGTGCATGTGATGACATCACCGTGGTAATGTCACGGTAGATCACAAACTTCAGTGACTGACATGCATCTGCTGAAGTATGCCGTGTATGGCAAGACAAACAAAATCGCGGCAGGCCATGAGCCTTGCTGTCTACACAAAATTCCCGGAATAAAGCGGCTGTCTGCTTTGTTCACTGCGCTGACAGCCAGGCGCAAAACACGTGATTTGTTGCAGATGTTTCCAAGCTTGCCATGCTTCCTTAACCCTAGCCGTGGTACATACGGCAAGCCCACCCATCGGCGGCACGGCCAATTATTTCAAAATTCAAAAGGCGCGGCGTTTCACCAGAAACTTCAAAGGTGAAGTTGCTCACCGTCGGGCCAGCCCCTGGTCACTGCGAGCCGCGCCTGCGTGGACATCGTCTGCCGCTCCATGATGGCCGCCAGCACTGCGTCTTCGTCACCGAACGTATCATCGTCGCCAAATAGGAAAGCGTCACCGTCGTCGTCAGAGCGCGACGCCTTGCCGCTCAGCCCCGTGGTCTGCGTAAGGAGAGAGAGCGCGCGGGGGCACATGTGCCGTCGATGCGAGTGAGTCACTCGTGCGAGTGAGTTGGCTGGATGAGTGAGAAGTTTGTGTGTGCGAGTCATTCACGCAAGTGAGGTCATTTCGTGCGAGTGAAATCTTTCGTGCGCATGAGGTCATTCGTGCACGTGAGTCATTTGTGCGAGTGAGTCATTCGCGCGAGTGCGTCATTCCCGATGCGCGGGCCGCTCTTCGGATGTTGTATGCGCAGGAAGAGCTCGCTCGATTATGGCAAACTGGCATTCAATTCTTGTGTGTCAGGCGTAGTATGGGGTAGGGCTACGGTAACATTAACGCTAACCCTAGATCTTTTGATTCGTTTTCATTAACGCTAACCCTAACCCTGAGCATACATGTAGAAGACAGCGACTGCGACAGATGCACTGAGCCTCGTGCACTGTCACACTTAGGCCCTGACGCGGCCGTAGGGTGTAAGAGTTGCGAGCGTCGCAGCCACGAGCAGTGCGCGTGCAGGATCTTGCTATGCAAGTACGTTACCGTACATACCTACAGTAGCCAAGCCCGCGAAGTAGAGTGGCAGCGCTCAATCACACGCACCTCGTCGTCACTCTCCGATTAGTCAGCGCTGGCCTGCTGTAGCACCCGTTCTAGCGCCAGCCGTAGCCTTACACCCGGCCCTAACCCTCACCTCACACCCACATTGTAGCTTCCAAAGTGGCGCTACCCCAAATTCCACCCCTAACCCTGAACGTCAACAACCCAGAATTCACCTCTGCCCTGCCCTCAGACCCAGGTTGTCGCCGCTCCCCAAATAGCTCTTACCCTAACCCTTCTACAACCGTCAACCCTACATCTGCCCCCCAACCCAGGTCGTCGTCGCTCCCCAAGTACTTGGCGCTCACCCTAACCCTAATCCAAACCCCAACCCCCCCCCTCCCCCTGCCTCACCTCATCGCGCCCCTCAAAGTAGTAGTCGTCGCTGCCCTCCCCCTCGCTGTCCCCCTCCTCGTCCTCCTCGTCCTCCGCCTCGCGCCAAATCGTTTCGTCCATGCCCGTGTCCGCCGTGTAGCGCCAGAACTCGCTCCCCGGGACGCCGCTGGGCTCGCCCGCCACGTTGAGCCCTGCCGTGTGCGCGCCCTCCGCCGTCCACAGCGCGTCCGTGATGCCCTCGTCGATCTGCGGCACGCATCGTGACGCGCGAAGCGGGGTGCGTCAGCAGTTGCGGTTTGAGTGAATTGAGGTTTACGAGCTGCTAAGTGCGACCCCCTCGTTCGACCACAACAGTCTGTGATGCCCTCCTCGATCTGCGGCGTGGGCGTGAAGCGGGGTGCGTCAGCAATTGCGGTTTGAGTTAATTGAGGTTTGTGAGCTGCCGTGTGCGCGCCCTCGGCCGTCCACAGCGCCTCCGTAATGCTCTCCTCGATCTGCGGCGCGCACCGTGACACGCGAAGCAGGGTGCGTCAGCGGTTGCGGTTGGAGTGAATTGAGGTTTGCGGGCTGCCGAGTGCGCCCCCTCGCTAGATCACTGAGCATCCGAGATGCCCTCCTCAATCTGAGGCGCGCGCGAGCGCGGAGTGGGGTGCGTCAGCAGTACGGTTCGGATGCATGCAAGGTTTGTCACCGCGAGGCGGCGGGGAACGGAGGCTGGGGCCGGGTGACGCTGCAGCGTCAACGCAAGGGTGGGTGCGTCAGCGATTGCAGTTGAGTTATTGAGGTTTGCAAGGCAGGTGGGGAATGCAACAGTGACATCATCAATGCAGATGAGGTGCGTCAGCGGTTGCAGTTGGAACAAGTTGAGGTTTGCACGGCAGCGCGGGAGAGGCTAAGACTGGGTATGCTACAGTCGATGTGGAATGTGTCATGTGATGTGAAGTCCTTGGCAGTGCGGCTACGCCAGCACACTGCATGGATATGTGGCCAGCACCAGCTGCAGTCATTCACCCAGTACAGTACATACATGCTGACTGACCGACTAGGGATCTCCACAATAGTGTGAGAGGCGCAGATGAGGTCGCGGCAACGATCCGCATTGCTCAGGGAGGTGTTCCGCAAGCGGACGTTGCTTTGTGAGGTGGCAGAGCTTCAGCGCCAGCATTGTATCAGGAGACGGCAGCGGCACTCCTGATGCAGATGCACCACAGTCGGAGCTCGCGTGTACTCTCTGCTCCTGCACGTAGGCAGGACGCGGTCGTCACAGCGTATGATTCTGCATCAAGTTGCCGGTGCCGTCATCGCTATTTTGAATATTTTGAAACATTGGCGACGTACAAGTGCCACATACCTGCCGCTACCTTCGCACTTTTGCATACCTGCACATGCACGATACCTACATCCCCGCTCAGACTATGACACTCTGCTACCCTCTCAGGCATCATCCTACCTGTATACCTAACATACCTTCACATGTCAATACCCTACATACCCTATTGGGGGTGACAATACCTACATACCTTCTCGGGCATGCTCAGCCAGAAAAAGCGGGCTCTCCTCCTCCAGCGCCGCTATGAGGCGCCATACCTACATGCCCTCTCATGCATGATACCCTCCCTACATACCCTCTTGGGTGACAAAACCTGCATGGAAGCACATACCTTGGGCTTTTACGTACTTCGAAGTATGTATTCTGGGCTTTTTCGCGCCCTGCGTGAGAAGCGATAAAATGTACTTCTACATACCCTCTCGGGAGTGCTCAGCCAGAAGCGGCTCTCCTCCTCCAACGCCGCTATGAGGCGCTCGTTGCGCCGCGCGTCGCTCGCCGCGCGCTCCTCCTCGCGCCGCGCCACCGCCGCCCAGCCGGCAAGGTAGCGCTCGCGGGCCTTCTCCGCCTCCGCCTGCCGCGGCGTCGCACGCGCAGCACAACTTCAACTTCTGTTGTGAGTGATGGGTGCGGGATGTGTGGGGCTGGACGTCGAGTAGGAGCGGGGCGCAGCAACTTCATGTGGATGACGCCGCTCGTGGGCTGGACTTCAAGTGGGAGTAGCGCGCCGCAGCTGCTGTTGCGCGCGCCGGGTCGAACGGCGGCCACCCCTCGCTTGCATCGCGGAGGTCGTAAGGCGCGGCACGCTGGCCGCGTGTATAGCGCATTACTGCGCATGTCAGGGTATGTATGTATCCGGTGGCTATGTACTGTCACCGTTCCCGCTCGACGGTTCTGCAACTGCCATGATGCGTCACAAGCGGTGCCACAGCGCATACATGTGGCTTGCGCATGGCATGCATCTCGACACGTGTGCGCAGGGGTGGTGCGATTACCCCTCCCGCAGGGGGGGGTGGAAGGGACTGGGTACTGCTACGCCAGGCACAGCGCTCAATGAGCATTGATCAGCAGCACATGTTCAGGCCACACAAGGGCATTAGAGCTCGCTCAAATAACTCTGCATCGCCTGTGCGACGGGCACCAAAATCCAAGCATCATGATCATATGCCTTGATTCAAGCCCTTGAATCACCATTCACACTATGCACGCCCACCCACCCACCCACCCACCTCGTGCCTGGCCCTGTCTCAACGGTGCGCTCCAGCTTAATACACAGCGCCAAAATCCAAACCCCCATGCCACAACGCCTAGCATCCTTGCTCATGGTTTGCCCTCCCCATCATTACTCACATCGTGGTCACAGCCCACCCCCCACCCACCTCATGCCTGGCCCAGTTCTCGGCAGAACACTCCAGCTTGACAGCGCCACAATCCAAACCCGCAAGACTTAATGCCTTACATCCCTACTCATGGTCTGCCCCCCCACCCCCCCATAATAGTCACATCACGGTCAGAACCCACCCCCCACCCACCTCATGCCTGGCCCTGTTCTCGGCAGAGCGCTCGAGCTTGAGGGCGTAGCGCACCGCCTTCTCCTTCTGCAGCTGCACCATGGCCGCGCGGCGCGCCTGCTCCTCCGCTGCCAAGCGCTCGTCGCTCTGCTGCTTGTACTGCTTGCGCAGCTCCGTCACCTGCGGTCCGAGCGACGGCAGTCCGTGAACATCAAGTAGAAGTAGAAGCGTCGGCAGTCTGTGAACACTTGAGGGGGGGGGGCGTTGCATGCCCGCACTGCTAGTTCTGCTTTTTGCATCCTGTCACCTGCAGTTGATACGATAACAGTTGATGAAAACTCACTCTTTGGAGTGGAATTGCACATGCGCTCTGCTGCTCGTGACGACTGCGCGGTTCCTTCCTATACCAACAACCGTGTCAAGACACGGCTTAATCTGGCAAGTCACTCACGACTCTCATGGTATCACAAACGTAAAGACTGCTCACACCGCAGTGCAGGGGCAGGCCGCAACGACTGTCGCCACTGAGGTGCCTTGCAAGCTGCGCAGGTTACAACTACCAACGCCGCACTCACGCACACAAATACACACACACACACGCACCTGCTGGCGATACACCCGGCGGGCCTTCACATAATCGCTGTCAAGCTCGCAAAACGGCGCGCCAAACTTTCTCTTGTGCTTGCCGACCTGTGTGATCAGCAAATGAACCAGCAGGCCGTCGTCAGCATGCGCAACCAGCGAGAGAGATGAAGTGTGGTGTGCGTGTGGGCAGAGCCGACGTGAAACGCGGATGGATAGATCCAGTACCGGCATGAGGACCGAAGGCTTGCCGTGCCTGAAGTTGCCGCATGCGCAAGATACTGAAGGGCAGTTTGGAACACATCATCTTTGCAAATCATGATAGTACAAGTCGTGACAGTGCAAGGCGTACACAGACTGCTCCGATGGCAGCATGACAGCATCGCTGATGTGCTGCGGTATGCGTGGCAAAGCACAGACGCAGCAGCAATATGCCATGCAGACCTTCAATTCGAAAGAGCGACCAATCCTCGCATGTACAAAACATATTAAAATTTGCAGCACACCAGAGTTACGCACTTTTCCCTCAGCCTCCCGCTTTTGCCTCCTGGCTAGCCTCGCCTTCCATCGCAGCCGCAATCGCTCCTCTTTCGTTGTGCCAACCACGCTCGGTGGCGGCGGCAGGCCACCTGAGGCCGCCGAAGG
Organism: Tribonema minus; assembly: GCA_017506865.1. NCBI lineage: Eukaryota > Xanthophyceae > Tribonematales > Tribonemataceae > Tribonema > Tribonema minus. Next base: position 468,317 of record JAFCMP010000536.1, on the reverse strand, counting down.
TTCTGGCGCCGCGCTGCTGAGCTGCCGTGTGCAAGCTGGCAGAAATTGCTGCCGCTGCAAAAGCAAGCACCGTGACGACCTTAGTAATGAGCGTCCGTAGATCACCATAGACGCCGAAGCGAGCGACTTGCGGACCTCAGAATCCAATCAGCACTAACAGGCGAAGGAAATTGACACAGCCTGAGTGCGTGACTTCGTTGGCTGCAAACTTCACATGACCAAGCACCGAACGGAAGCCAAGCCACAAAGCTGCTCTGCCCGCAGAGATTGTCTTACCTGCTGGCTGCTGGCTGCTGCGGTTCGTCGCAGCGCGAGCCTCACCCCTGCAAACATGTTGCGAGCCAACTGGTGCGAGGTTTGCTTTTCGACTGAAGTTTGATCTTGAAGTAGGAGAAGTGTTGAAGTGCCGTCAAAATGAGAAATGTGTAAGAAACAAAGTGTCCACATGGGCATGGAGGTTGTGAGATGAAAGTAGAAGCCAACAAGGGTAAAAAGCTTCATACGCCACACAGTGATTGCCATTAGTCATGAAGAGCCAGCACAGCAGGGTCAACGCATACCCCCCCTCCCCCCCCCCCCCCGCTGGTGAGCAACATAGGATGCATGTAACCCACTCTGGCGGCGTAATGGCCTGCTGCAGCCAAGGCGGCGGCTGCTAAAACCCTCGAGGTCTTCGAAACCGGCATCATGTAGCATATGCGGCCACGTATAGCAAGAAACGAAAAGGCTGCTCTCAAAAGCACAGCCCAACGATTCTACCCCCCCCCCCCCCCCAAAACCGCCCCCCTGAATCTCCCGCTCCTCAAAGGGTGATAAAAAACCGACCCCCACAGGGTCATGGTGGCCTCTGCCCACACTACATACCGCTGGATGCAATGTGATGACAGGCACCACTGGTACCTACTCAAATAACCACATATACTAATCGCCCTCCCCGACCGGCGCAGGGTAAACCGCTGCTGGTCCCTCTGTAGGCCACTGAGTGCGGATGCTCAGGTGGGCTCAGCCCATATGAGGCACGCTGCATGAGCACGATGCCCAAGCGACGCGCCCCATATCTGACAACCGTACACACTGCCTGCTACATACCCACTAACCAGCCTGACACGACACAACTGACAGTCGTGCCTTGCGCATGGCCTCTCCCACCCACCCACCCCACTCTCCCTTAAACCCGCATGACGCACAGCGCACCGAATGCGATGACTGTGCTGCTCACGCCATCCTGCCCCCTCCGCGAAATCAGCGTCTGTTTCCCTGGGAAATCCCCATGGTCATGCGTGTGACGCATGCAGCAGCGCTCAACACCAATGTCGCACATCATCGGCGTAACCGCAGGACGCGGGGGGGTCGCAACATGTGCGCGTCCCCTCACTCCTGATCATCACCACCATCCCCTTCATCGTCCCCCTGCCCATCGTCCTCCTCCTCCCCGAGGTCCCCCAGAACTTCATCTTCGTCATCGGTGCTCTCGGGGTTGAGGTAAAGGCGCACGGGGTCCGGAAACACCTCGGTGCGGATGGCCTCGCACAGTTGGTGGTCATCCTCAGCAGGCGCTTCGCTCTCAAACACGGAGAACAGGGATGGCTGCTGCGGCATGTCGTCCACCCTGCGCGTGCAAATAAGGGGCAGTGCAGGGGGTGTCAGCGCTCCGGTGCATGGCGCCGACTGCTGAGCATCAGCGGTCGTTGACACAGACAATTGCGACAGCACTTCGAAAGGGGCAGCGCTGCATACATCGGCGATTATTGATCGCCTGGCACACGCAAAAAGGGGGCGTGACTGATTGCCACAGCAGTTTGAACTGGGCAGCGCTGCATTACCCCCTGGCACACGTATTGACAAGAGAGCGCAATTACGTATGGGCAGCGAGGCGAGCTTGAGCGTGTGGGTGCGCCGATCTGCAGTTGCCCCCCTGCCTCAGACTTTGGTTCGACGAACGTCTGAGTGGGAGTCTCTTGGAGGCCACCGTGGTAATAGACGCTGGGCAACTTTAGGCACACAGGTGAGGATAGCCGAAGCGTGGCGCATGATTGCTGTGTGCGGCACGACAAATCGCGAATGCACAAAACAAGGCCAACAAGTTTGTGTTTTTGTGCAATTGACTTCGCATGGCCTACTGGAGTGCGTGTTGCAAGGTGTTGAGATCTTGCGGAAGTGGATGCCACCAGAGACGTAGGCTTGGGAGAGTGTGGCACACGAAGTATGCATGGAAGACGCGAACGCCAGGCTGTGGCATCAGCATCTGTACAGGTGAGATACAACAGAATCACCAATAGATGGTTTGAGGGTGCACCGCTGGAAGACATCACACCTTTTTTGGAATCCACATGCGTGTACGTGGCAAATGGTTGGCAAACTGCGCACTCCAGTTGCGCCAAACACCAATAGAGATACACGTGTGGCGATGGTCACTGACATAAGCGGGCGCAGCTGACGCAACTGCAGCCACCGCCGCTGCTGCAGCAGCAGCGTGCTCAACGCACACGCACCTGAGGTTGGTGAGCAGACGCGGGATAATGGACTGTGCCTCAGGGGAGTCCTGCCAATCGAGCCCTGATGTTTCTGCCTCGACAACGCCGCTCGTCTGCACACTGTCACGTGTATATCAAAGGGGACAGGAAGCAGCCGCAGCCCTTGGTCATGACAGCGCAGAGCACTAGCAATCATATATGAATGTCTTGCATGATACTTCAAATAATTTGGTCATTCCGGTAAGCTTTCTGTAGCATACGCAGACCTTGCTGTGGAGCAATAGTTGCCTGAGGATGGCATGCAAATGCGCACCAACGATCTGTGCAGTTTCCTGATTTTACGTTGAGATATACTTCTAAACAGCTTTGGAGTAGGTTGCCAACTTGAACTTGAAGTTGAGGGGTACCAAAGTTGAGATATGCCACGCCGCCATCTACCTGACAACCCATATATATGCAGTGCGACAGCTGTGAGCCTCCTCGTGCCAAGTCATGATGGTAAATATCCATCAAGCTGAAGCAATAGATGGCTGCGCATGTGTATGGTGATCATCATCATTCATGCCTGCTTTCACTCTGCGCTCCGTTTGCACTACACATTCAGTTCAAAGTGCAGGTCTGGCTTCTTCTCCAGGCCAATCACCCTGTTAGACATGCATTGGGATGTTCAACCAACAGATAGGGCGTCCTCCAGTGGATAGTCTTAAGGAGGCGTGCACTCGGTGTCACATTTGACCCGGGGCTAGACTAAGTGTAAGAGCAGGATCTTCTGTCACACTGCAAGTGCTGAAGTTCAACCTGAATCTCGCGTCACACAAAGAACGGCAGTCCCACGCTAATGGCAGCTGCTGCTGACATTTTGCCAAAAGAGGCAGACCTCACCTTAACCCTGACTGTAACCATACCCCTGACCCTCCACCGAACCCTAACCTTGTCCCCAAGCAGGCGATCCTGCTGCATGCTATACAAAGTGAGTGAGCATGCTATTCCAGTGACTTGTGTGCTCAGCTGCTGCAGCACTCATACTGTGACGTTCGTTGGCTCCAGAAGTCTTAAAATCTCTCAAAGGGGCTGCGGGGTGAAGAGCAGGTTTCGGGGTCATTTTCTATTTCTATCTTCATGGTCAAGTAAGACGAATGCTTCCTACATCACAAACTTGAAGAAAACCACGGTAACAGAAGACGCAAATGATGGCCCAGTGGGACCTGAGGCGCGTCCCATGGTGTTGCCGTAGACAGAGCAACATTGGATGCATCGACGTTGCACATCCGCTTCAAGGCGCGCAGCAGCTCACAAATTGAACTTAGCCACCCTGTCCTTATGACAAAGGTACACTTCAAGTGAAGCATCAGGCGGCGTGTCACAGTTAAGTTGTTGAACATCCAACGCATGCACGCCTTGCTGCTCTACAACACCATGACTTCGTCGTGACAATTCTGGGCCCTGAGGCTTCAGATTGTCTGGCTTCAAGCACTCACATGCATCGCCTCCAAAGCTTTGTGCCCTTGAGAAATGGGTTTGGACTGAAGGTGAAAGACACAGTGTAAAGGTCTGCCACGTCCTCATTGCGGTCCGCCATTGTTGATGTGACCACATTCACCTGTCAGACGTAATTGAAGGGCATGCATGCTAGCGTAACTGCATGATCATCGCGCGCACGGCATGCCATTGGCATTGAAGGTCGTGATTCAAGTTGGCATTGGTGGTGTCACACGGTGCTGCAGCTAGCCTACTGATTCTGCGCTCACAGCTGTGACATTTGCTGTACCGCTTCTGGAACTGACTGAGCATCTGGTTCAGCGATTGAAGCACAAACAAGCGCATATCAAGAAGGTCAGCATGTCGTTGACACGATGTACAATTATTGTATTGTTTCAAGTCCGAGTCGGACATATAGTTATTTGAATTCTTCTCAATATCTGCGACCATTTAGCAAGTGTTCAAGTTGCTCATGTTGCTCAAAAGCCTGAGCATCCTAATTAAGTTGCATTAGGGCTGAAAGTTGATGCTTCTTAACTTCAAGTCACATTGTGCGCCTTCAGATTGGGACAGCGCTGTGGGTTTTAGCCTGCAACAAAGCTGATGATGTCAAATTACTTCAAAAAATGTGGTAACACAACTGCACCGCCGATAAACCAGTTACAACTACTGACAGTGTCCACGATCATATACTGGTATGGTGTCACCAAGTTGAACTCGCATTCATAATTATAGTACAATGTAGGAATGATGGGCATGATGCTAAATTAGTATTTAGTGCATAGCATTACATTTGCAAATTGGCCCATTGGGCAAGACTTAGTGCTAGTGCACTGGCAAGCAGTCCACCAAGTCGAAGGCAGCCTGATAGATTACTAAAACTTTAAGCTGCAGCAGCTTTTGTGGTTGCACGGTACCAGATGCCACGACTCTACCGTAACAGTTCACAAACAAATATCATTTCAAGAGTACAACAAAAAAGCACCATCACAAGCAAATGCCTAAAAGCAAACATGATGATAATAGTCTACATGGTAAATTTTCCAAGTCCTACTTCAAGTTGGCCGATCTCATAATTTAAAAAGTCACGCACAATCAAGTTGCCGATCTTATGATTTAAAAAGTCATGCACAAAGAGTATGTTCAACGAAAATTGCAGTGGCAGATGGCTGTTGCAGTACCTCTTTGAGATATTGCAGCAGTGGGCCGTCACAGTCTCCAATGTAGCGCCTGGTCACGGAGTGTGCCTGCAGCACAGTGGCCCTGCGGCACCAGCAGACGGCTTGCGGGCTGAGTCACAAATTACACGTAGTACGGCAACTTTAGTTGAACACTTCTGAGTGACTCTCAGGCGGCCTGAGAATCTGATGAGGCTGATGCTTGAAGGTTGCAGACGTGCTGATGCAAAGCAAGAGTTGTTTCAACTTGAATTTGTAACCCACGGTCTGCCGTCTAAATTCAGCTTTCAACTTCAAGTTCAAATATTATCAAAGCATTCAATATGGCGTCAAGCTTTGTGCTGCATCACAAAAGTGCAACAGCATATTTACAGTTCATTTGCAAAACCTCATGCAATTTGCCATCAGAACAGAGTTCAACTTTGAAAATTCTGCCGCGGCGGCCTTTGAGACCAACTTGAATCTGCCAGTGCCAGCAGGTCACCTGAGGTTGTTTAATGGCAGAACAATGATTTGATGTACGCCGTCAGTAAAAAATGCGCGTATGCCGTAATCATGACATCAGTACCACCAGATCCGCACTCGCTGTGGCTGCCACACGAAATCGAACGACTTCAAGTGTGCTCCCAGGTACCGAGTTGCGTTTAACTTAGTACAGTACACCTGGGCGCACACAAGCAGCTGCTGGTCGTCAGTCTGAGATTGATAGTTCTCGTGCCACTGGATCTGAATCAGATGCACTTGAGCACTGCAGCCCGGCTGAGTGCCAGGCGTAACAGTTCAACTTGTCAAGATACTAAATCTGAATCAGCTGCATAGGATTCAAAGTTTGTGAATCAGATTCTGACTCCGAGTCTGAGTCAGGCTGATGAATTCAGATCATCATGCCGGTTCAACGTGACAGCCTTGCACCAAGTTGAAGTACCTATCAAAATGACCGACCTGCAGTGCCACCGAAAACACATGGTGTTTCACAGATAATGCCATGATGCCATATAGTCCTAGTAGACTAGTCGTGTACAGCAATAATTACTGTAGCACTGGTCCGGGAATTTCACAGCATCACAGGTCCTGCAGTGGTACAGATTCTTCACTTTAAGTCTTTAAGTCTTCTTGAAGTCTGAGACTTGGCTGGAACAGGTCCAAATGCATCACAAAGCTTGAGTTTCGTTGAAGGAGAGTCTAGTGCTGATTCGACACGGCATTAAACGCACGACTTGTCAAAAAATATACCATGTCGCGCTCGACCAGTGTGTCCTTCAGGTCCAATTTGAAATTTGAACTGGGCCAGGTGCAGCCTGTACAGGCGCAGGACAACGTCGTCAGCTCACGGATTATTACTTACCAAAATCCTGGATCAGCCTCGACAATGGCCTGCTGTCTCTGAGTGTACAAAGGCTGCTTCCTCTTTTGGTAGGCCTCCGAGATCTGCATGATCTCTGCAGCCTCAGCATGCTGCAAATAAAACATGAGGATCCACAAAGCAGAATATGAACTCAGAGGCCCGCAGCAACGTGGCTCAGAGAGATGGCGCTCGCAAACCTGCGCATACTATCGTCGACAAAGAGAGCAAGGTGCAGTGGTGTAGTTCGGGTCGTCCCAGCATGAACTAGGTGTTGTTTTGATGAGGCTTTGGTGGAGCAGTCGAAGCGGTGTCTGTGATGAACGTCTCAACACACATGGGCAGCAAATGAAATGCCCTGGGCAAGCTGAGCGCTCACCTCGAGTTCTGTCAGGTCCTGCTGCACCGCTAGCACCGCCTGCAACTGCACGTCCGGCTCAGCATCCACTGCAGAATCTCCCTCCTGCAATTCGTGCGCAGGTCGTGTCTCTGCCTCCGAGTCTGCCTTGGATTTCTTGCAGGGTGGACCAGCTTCGTCCATAGTCGACGTGTACTATCCGCAACAGTGGCTCCCACTGTGTCGACCTTACCACCTCCACCCTGGCCACGCTCGCCACTCAAACGCGCCCCCGCAGCAGGCAGTGGCACACCTTTGTTGTTGACGTGCGAGAACTCTTCGATGAGGTCAGCCTGACCTCTCCATTTCCTCTCTCGTCTCCCTCGCAGAGTCCCCTATTGGACTGGCACCTCCATCTGCCGCTGTCCGCTGTGCTTTGCCTGCCGCTCAGCTGTGGGTTGCGAAATAAAAAAAGTTGAAAAAAAACTCAACTCTCAACCCTCAACTTTGGTGGGAGGTGAGCTTTGATTGTCGAGTACTCGTTCACGTATACCTTCTATCGTGTGGAAGCGTGCAGCTGTTCACCAGCGTATCTGACTGCGTGTGACTGGTTTTGGATCGCTCTTTGCCCGCCACAATCGGCGAGCGCGCGGGGGCACATTTCATGTTGAGATTCGATTTGAGCGCTGACGCTCCGCTTTGCCGTGCCAGCGAGCAGGCTAGTGGCCGCCTAGCACAGTGGCTCCGAACCTCGGAGCTTCTGAACCGCCCCGCGCAGCTCAATCTTTCAGCCCATCATGATTGGTCCGATACATACAGGTTGAAGTTTGCGGCGTGTCTGTCGTGCTGTCCGTGAAAAGCTTGCGATACACCTGTTGGTTGCCGCCATCATCAAAGCTTTACCCACGATCAAAGAGTCACACGGCGGCAAATCCTCGCACTACTACTACTCCTCATCTGCACGGCGGTGTTGTTTCGCTTTGGGCGCAGGTGAGTCAATGGTGCTCCTTCACACATCCGTACTCGTACCAATGTAAGTATAACTGTCTCCTGAAGGCAGTTGGAGGCTGGTGGCTCAGCTTTTGATCGATGACCTTGACAGTTGTCGGCGGGCGTCAACGTCAACGGCGGCGAGCGAGCGCAAGCGAGCGCGCGCCGTGCGCACGCCTTCTACTTCGTGCGCGGGGACTAAGGGATCGTGTTTAAAGTTCAAGTCTGTGTGTGCGCAAAAGTTGAACTTCGAAACCGAAACCACTCTTGAACCCAAGAAGCGAGCGAGCGCGTGTCGGCGACAGAGGAGGCGAGGCGCAGTGTCGGCGACAGGGGCAGCAGCAGTAACAGCAGCCGCAACGTGCAGCAGTAGCATTTCATCGGCCGTCGCATCAGAGCAGCAAGGTCGCAAGCGAAGAGGTGCAAAGAGTGGCGAGTCGTGTCCACTGCGATAGAGCAGCGTGAGCAACAGGGTTGCTGTGGACCGTGCTAGGCGGCCCGGCCTATGCGAGGAACAACAGCGCATCGTGAGCAACGGTCTGCTGTTGGACCGTGCTAGGCGGTCTAGGCGAGAAACACCAGAGCAACTTGAGCAACGTCTCGCTGCGCGTCGTGCTAGGCAGTCTGATGCTCGTGCGCAAGAGATACCGCAGCAACGTGAGCAGCGACTTGTTGCAGATGGTGCCATAGTGGCTTCTCGTAGAGTGAGCACTACTTTTTGGACAAACGCGCACAACTGACATGAATTCATCGGTGAATGTCTCACCCAAGGACGCATTCAGTCCTGGTGATTTATCACGTGCGGACCCTCAAATTGCGCATGTACAATTGCTACACGGGCAACCAGCTACAGGAGGATCACCGGATGGGCTGCCACTGCATGCAGATTCGCTCAAGAGTCCTCATGTTCTAGGGTTGGCAGAGGAGTTCTATAACCGTTTGTATTCCTACCAAGTCAAGTCTTGCCGTGTGTGTCATGGAGCTTGGCCACAGGAGACCTATGACGAGTGTCAGCAAGCTATGCACAGCAATGCTCATTTCGTTCAACCTGCAATTTTCATCTGTAGCGAATGCATAGGTCCGTACAAAGCCTACCGACTGCGCACATCGAGTGCTGTTATGCCACCAGTCTTCAGCGCTCAGAATCATATGGTCCTTGAAAATGTCCCCCTGAACTGTCCGAGCTCACATATTTGGAACAACTACTACATAGTATGCGTATGCTTACATTTGCCCATGTTAAATGCAGTGCAACAGATGGTTCAGTCTGTGCCCCACCATAATGCTTTTGCATACATGAATGTGTGCCTTGTGATGCTCTGCACTGTGCCGCCGTGGCCTGCTCACTGCAGCATCCTGTGCCATACGCTCTCAAATTGCCCGTATCCTTCACATCAAACCACAATGCTGCCATGCCTGTGCTTGACTGCGATGTCCTGGGTGTTGCATGCCTGGTGATTTGGCACTGGTGGTAGTACAAAACCTACATCAATTCCTGCTTCATTGACCGTAGGTTATGACCTACAGACCTACACACCCAACACCATCGCCGCATTCACCATAGCTTGCCCTACTTGGTTTAGGGTTTCATGGTATGACGCCCGACGTCGAAGATCATTCCCTTGTAACTGCCAAACTTTTGAATTGTCGCGATCCAATGGCTTCGTTGGGCTGACTCGGAGTGGCTTCAAGTTCCTGCTTCATCATCATGCATGTAGACATCGTACATCATATGTAGACACTCAATGCTCTTTTAAAAACAAAGTCTCAACTTTGAATTGTCTCGACTTAATGGCATTTGTGGGATCATGGCTGACTCGGAGTGGCTTCAAGCCACTTCAAGTTCCTGCTGCATCATCATAGACACCCAACGCTCTTGAACAAGCGCCGCCTCACTGGATGGGTCAGCCCTCCCCTCAAGGCGACGCAGCAATCATCGTTTGAGCCTGAGGTCCGACAGCGGGGGCAGCGTCAGCACTGCATGCATGGTCGCTGGCAGCGAGCCTCCGAGCGAGTCATGACTCGGAGCTGCAGCCTGTCAGTGAGGATCCGATCTGCGGGGGCCGGCACGGGGCAGCGGGCTGCTGGGAAATCTGTCACCGTGTGATATCATGGTGGTGCTGCCCCTCCCTGCAGGGCCGGCAGCATAATATATTTATTCATATTATCATCATGATGCTGCCCCCACGTACCCGCCGCCGACGGCGCTGCCCCCTTTGACACCATCGTCATGGCCACTGCAGTGAGCGCGCGGTGACGCTGCAGAGATCTGCAAAGCAGCGACGGCGCTGTTCGCAACCGTTGGTGACCGTTACGCTGTGTTCGTGCACTGCACTTTTAATTGTATACTCCATGATGGCGCCTCAGGCATGCTGCAGCGGCCCGGGGGCCACGGCGGCACTGCATACTACCAGTACTAGTAATCACGGCAGCAGCACTCGGTGTTGAGCAGCGCCACACGTGGTATGGCACTGCATGGTGGCAGGGTGGCGATGCAATAAGCGACGGCACCGCAGCGGCTGTTGGCTGAGCGCCGCCGCGCCATATGGTATGTATACTGCAATGCTGTTGGCTGAGCATCGTTGATGAACCGACCGCCACTGCGCAGCAGGTAGAATTCTGCTGAGCAGTGCAGTGCAATGCGCTTCATGGCAACACCGCCACCAGCAGCTGCCAGCGTACGACAACACTGCTTTGTAGAGGCACTGGGAGTGGCGCTGCACATGTCTGCAGAGGGGGAGATCTCAAGCAGCTGAGCACTCAGTCTGGGGCAGCAGCGAACAGCCGCTGTTCAGCAAATTGCTCAGCGGTGCAATACAGCTTGTGGCGGAGCACTGCTAGAGACACGGATGTGGTGGCATGCTGCAGCAGTGCTGCAGCTGAGCGATGCATGTCGTGGCGACAGCGTCGCGAAGCGGCGCGCGCTGCGCAGACTCTGCGGAAGCAGCTGCAGCCTGAGCTGGTGCGGAAAGAGCATGCGGAGGCCGGGCGTATCTCAATTGGCCACGTTTTGGACAGCTATGAAAGCTAGGACAATAGCATGTATGCGCAAGTAGCTAAATGTTCCTTTCACAGATCGCGGAGTGCCATCAGCTACTTTCTTCAAATACTATAGTAGTGCTGGCCTACCAGCCTGAGAAACATATGTAGCCCTTGCCCTACTTCAAGTTGTTGAAACTGGCTTGAATGGATCGCTGACCTTCCAACACGCTTATGATGCAATATAGACACTTTTGGTACTGTGTGAGAAGGCTCTTGTACAGAACCTGCAAAATATATTCACGGACTTAACGAGATGTGTTGTCTGGCATGATCACATCTGTCCAGCCGCGTGTGCGCATTGTAGACAGAAACCGTGAAGGCAGACATACAACACACACTGGTACGAAATCGAGCACGGTGGCACATACCACCACGTGAACCAGGACAAAAAATATTTATATTATTCTGAAGAAGACCACCACTCCGATATCACTGGGCTTGTGACCACTCACCATAGGTTGCCATTTCACAATTGCTTCTAAGAGCTATCACGGACTTCCGCCCCCACTGGCACACACGACCCTCATGTGCACATCTAAGAACCCCTTGCTGCTACAGCCCCACTGCAGTCACTGCAGCACACATCAAGCGTTGCACTTGGTTGCACCGCGGTGACTATGATTGGATGCATAACATTGGCATGCCGCTATAGCTATAGCTAGTCAGGGAGGCCCCCGGGCCATCGTGAGCTGCGGCTGGTTCGTCCTTCAAGTGGGGGCATGCCTCAGCATGTTGAAGTTGCTCATGATCACCAACAGCAAAGTATGCTTTCACTGGCAGCATAGTCATCTGCTGCATGGTCAAACTCAACACCGCAGTTGCTATTGTAACGCTGACCCCCCACTGGCCTACCACCAAGATGATCCAAGCAAGAATCATGCTCAAAACAGTCATAAAACGCCTGCTGCTTCATCGTATACCTGGGCTTTGAGTATATACCAAGGAGTTTGCATGCTTTGGTCGTGCAAGAATAGGATATTGGTCCACATCCAGCACCACACCTGCCAAGGCAGTCATTACCACTGTCGGCGCCAATTGGGCGCTCCCATTGGTAATTGACGCCCCTTCCCTCATATTCTGCAAGCCACACTCCACCTCCCTGGTATGGGCACATGCAACGCACCCCATCGTCAGCTTCTCTAGTACTGGTCTGTTGGGGACAAGAGGAGTCGTAAGATGCATAATGATATATGCCACATGTTCCAAGTGTTCTCGATGAAGGGTCGGTGGTAGGCACGTGCACGGGCTCTCCAGAAACCGGATCGATGTCTTCTTCCCAGTTCGTGGTAGAACCGCTTCTAGGAGGATCTTCAGTGGCCTGCGCATGCCTCAAGAGGTTGTCGCTCTGCATCAGAGCACATGGCACCCAGCACAATGTTCCAGGTAGATTGTCAGTACTGTGAAGTGCAGTAGAAGGAGGGCGTCTCTGACCATCACGCTATGCAGTTTTGTGCTTGTAATTTGCTGATGGACCTGCACTAGTAGCATACTTGGAGGTTATAACTATAGCTTGATTGTGAATTAGTTAGTGCACTAATGTTGGGGGAAGCCACGCAAAAAAAAACGTCCCCCTACTCCACCTTCACCCTCAGGTTGCTATTTATTGCACCGAAACCAAAACTGCAGCAATTTCAGCGTCATAGGCACGCCCAGCAGCTGGGCCAGGCACAGCTCAATCAAGTGCACATCACCACAAGCAGCGCATGGCATCATGCGCTGCAGTATACACGTACCTTTGACTTGCTGCTTGTGTTGGTGACGGTAATATCAACCTTGCGTGATGTAATGCGGTGTTCAGCCGGCGCGCGTAAGAGCCAGTCAGCCATCGCTGCAGCTATCATGGCTCGCGCATTGCCACTGTTGGCGGAAGCCAAGTTTTGCAGACGCCTGTGCTCCCTTTGGTGAATCCCATCCCGCATGTGCCTCAAGAGACGCTTGTCCTCTTTGCTTATGATAAGGCCGCCGGGCTTTGTTGTATGTATGACAAGGTGCCCGGATCTAAGGGAGTCCTTCACCACCTCAAAGCTGATTGTTCCGCTGGGCAGCTGGTATGACAGCAGGACGTGCTCGCTCTTTGAATCGAACACATTGCCGTCGTTGGACGTGACCACGTCAACATGCAGCCGCCCGCGACCATCCGCGCTCTCGACCACTAGCTGGCGTATGCTGTCCATAAGCAGTCGGGGCGCGCTTTCCATGGCATGCTCTGTCGGGTGAGCGGCATTGGCAACGGCAGGTGCAAGAAGGCGCACTCTGTTGTCAGATGACCACACTTGATGCATGTGAGACAATAAACAACCTGTCATGCAACATGACGAGCACCACATATCACTGGCGCCAACTCTTACCGGCGCCCTCCTGGACCACAGTCACCGACGTGACAAGGACTGATAGTAGAGCTACTCCCAGCATAATCTTCATCGTACGTCAAAATGAAACTTTGTCTGTGATGGACGGTGTGACCTTGCTGCACAGTGTTCCTGTTCGCGCTTGGCCAGCGACGGGAGTGATGCTGCGCTGCTGCAGCGGTGCGCTTGTTCTTGGGCTGTACTGATCTGACGGGGGCTCAACAATACGGTAGTTTCACCACTTGGCAGGCAGTTCCACTCAGTCGAGGATCTGATGTGCAGGACATTGCCCATCATGATCACCGAGCTGCCAGCATCGTCGTAAATGCGAACTGAGGATTGCAATCCAACATCCAACCTTAAAAGCTGATCGTACGCGCGGCCGAACAGAGCAACAGAACATGTGCAGGGCGGCGGTTACACCGAAGTGTGTGGGGTTAGGGTTAGGGTTAGGCTGCAGCGCGAGACGGTCCCACAGCGCGAGACGATCCCCAACAGCGCGCGATCAGCGAGGGTCAGCAACATCTGTCAGCGGGGCAGCGTCACCGTAACGGTGGTCGGCATTGCAGGAACAGTGAGGGCATGACTGCAGCGAGGTCAGCGAGGTCAGCGGCCGCCCAAGGCAGCGCGGTCACTGTCACCATATCAGGGTGGTGCTGCCCCTTAGGGCCGGCAGAACAATATTATGCAAATAACCATGATGATGCTGCCCCCATGCTACCCGCCGCCGCCGGCGGCGCTGCCTGCTGTTGACACCATGGCCACTGCAGTGAACGCGCAGTGACGCTGCAGAGATCTGCAAAGCACTGCAACGGCAGCGCTGCTCGCAACAGCGCGCGATCAGCGAGGGTCAGCAACATCTGTCAGCGGGGCAGCGTCACCGTAACGGTGGTCGGCATTGCAGGAACAGTGAGGGCATGACTGCAGCGAGGTCAGCGAGGTCAGCGGCCGCCCAAGGCAGCGCGGTCACTGTCACCATATCAGGGTGGTGCTGCCCCTTCGGGCCGGCAGAACAATATTATGCAAATAACCATGATGATGCTGCCCCCATGCTACCCGCCGCCGCCGGCGGCGCTGCCTGCTGTTGACACCATGGCCACTGCAGTGAGCGCGCGGTGACGCTGCAGAGATCTGCAAAGCACTGCAACGGCAGCGCTGCTCGCAACGCAGTGTCAACGACCCGTCTCTGAACATAGGCACTACACACAGATCACAATGTGTCCTCACATATTCACACATGTACCCAAATTATGAACCAGCTGCTGAGCGCACCGTAAAAGTGGAAAAAAACTGTGACCGGAGAGGGACTCGAACCCACAACCGCACGATTTGGAATCGTGCGCGCTGCCAATTGCGCCATCCAGCCGAGTAATCTGAAGTTGAAATTCTTCATGTGATTCACGGTCTCCGCCAAACTCTAACGCTGTCGTCTTGAGAACAGTCTGCAAGAGTCCCAGTGATCTGGCTGTGGGCGGGGGGTTATGACTTGATCACCCAGCGTCAACATACACATGTACTGTACGCCAACCCTCTAGCTGCCACTAATAGCACCCATGACTAACAAGATCTGATCCCCCCCAGTTGTGCTACCGTAATTGAAGTTGGTGCATTGCAGGTGAAGTTGTTCAGCTTCTAAAGCAGTGACTGTTGTTTTTGTGTTGTCTTCTTGATTGAAGACCCACTACTCCAGGGCATGTCTGTTGGGGGGGTATGGCCAGCAGCTTCAACCTACACTGCTGCAAGCTATAGTTACAACCATCTGGCAGTACCATGGTGGACGAATTTTGGTTCTGAAGTTTGCTTTGCTTGCTGTCCATCAGGTATCTGTATGTGATCTGGGTGATTATCGCGTGGTGACGTCAGTGACGAGCATGCTACCCCACTCCCATGCCAGCGGGGACCGAATGCTACTACCGTGGTCTGCCAGTGGGGCACGTGCAGCTGCTGGACTCTCCAACCGTGTGTTGACGAGAGCTCGTGGCAACCGTGACGGCGGCTCTGCAAGTTGACTCAGAGCCGCATGGTGGCTGCTGCTGCAGCAGCGGCCGCAGCGGCGCCGTTGTCCATGCATACACAGTGACTGCTCTTGCGGCGCGGCGGCATGCGCGCGTGACGGCATAGGCGCTTGGTCGAGAGGCGCAGCAGCTGAGCGCTTTGATCGCTGTCAGCGACTGACGGTCAACGGCGGCGGCGGCGGCGGCGGCGACAGCGGCGGCGGCGGCGGCGGCGGCAGCAAACCGTAGCAGCACCTGCGCTGCACGCTCAGCGCAAGCAGCAGCAGTGCACACTTGCTGGCAGCAGGCAGCCGGGCGCTCACGGCCGTCGTGTGACAAGAGCAGCAGCAGCAGCAGCAGCAGCAGCAGCAGCACTTGAGCTGCGCGGTCCGCGCTGATGGCAGCCGCGGCGTCACCGGCCTGAGAGCGCGCGTGCACCTGGCGGCAGCCGGCGCGCGCGGCACCTGCGCTGCTGTGCGTTGAGCACTGGCGGCGCCGCGGTGATGGATGCGGCGTCACGGTGCAGCAGCTGCTGTAGAGGGGTAACGCGCACGACAGCGGGGGGAGCCTCGCATGGCAGCGGCGGCACTTCAGCCGCCCTCAAGCTGCAGCGGCAGCAGCGGCGGCGCTTTCACTCGCGCACGACTGCAGCGGCGGCAACGCGCAGGTGTGCCATGTGATTCGTGTGTTTGTCGTATCGTGACTGCCCAGTGGGAGCTCAGGATACAATGCCATGGTGGTCTTCTAGATGCATGATGGCCTTAGTCTAGCGTTCGCCTGCCAGTATCAATAGACTGAGTGCGCATGCGGACTGTCGGACCTCGAGGTGACGTCGTGGCCGCGGATGCGCCCGCAGAAGTGAGTCTGCTGGCGAGCCTCAGGGCGCGCGCAGCAGCGGCCGCAATTCACGTGCTTCAGCAACTGCATCGTGACAGCAGCGGCAGCAGCGGCGGCGCCTCAGTCCATACATGGCGGCCCGGCGGCATCATGATGTAGTACCCTCTGATTCAATGGCAATGGCACTTGAGAGCCAACCGCGCTCTGAGCGCGCCAGCGGCGGCAGCAGCAGCGGCGGCAAATCCGCCGTGCATGCGCCCATGAGACGGCGGCGGACGCGGTGTGTGTGTGTGTAGCGACAAAATGATGGTGTAGCAGTAATGGCACTGGTGCTGCGCGCTCAGCACCGGCAGCAGCAGCAGCGGCAGCAGCAGCGGCAGCAGCAGCAACACGTGTATTTGGCGTGTACTGAGAGTGGCACCCGCAACAGCGGCGGCGATGGTGCTCGACAATGTGCTGGGCTGCCGCAGCGCGGGCACGCAGCGGCGACAGCGACAGCGGTAGCAGCGGCGCACGCGGCACCACGGGCGGCACCTGCGCTGTGCGCTGAGCACTGGCGGCGGTGATGCATACACTGGCAGCAGCACAAACACCGCGGCTGTAGAGGGGCGGCGCGCATGACCGTCAGCAAGGGAGCATGGCATGGCAGCGGCGTTACACTTCAGCTGCGCTTGCAGCGGCACTGCAGCCGCGGCGCTTTCACTCAGAGGCACGTGCACAACTGCAGCGGCGGCGGCGACGCGCATGGGGGCGGCGGCGGCGGCAGTTCAGCTGCCGCGCTTTCAGTGCCAGCAGCGCCGCTGCGGCGTTGCATTCGCGTAGACGCCGATG
This sequence comes from Tribonema minus, assembly GCA_017506865.1. NCBI lineage: Eukaryota > Xanthophyceae > Tribonematales > Tribonemataceae > Tribonema > Tribonema minus. Next base: position 451,465 of record JAFCMP010000536.1, on the reverse strand, counting down.
GCAAGGCGCACAACACTGGACTGGCATCGCGTGATGGCGCGACCAGCCAGACTGGGTGCATCATGCGGCAGCGGCAGTGCCAGCGGTGGCAGTGCTCAGCACACTGCCACAAGTCAACTTGAAGCTGACCAGCAGCATGCGAGGCGTCTGTGCGGGCCCCGGGTGACCGTGGAGAGGGACTCGAACCCACAACCGCACGATTTGGAATCGTGCGCGCTGCCAATTGCGCCATCCAGCCGAGTAATCTGAAGTTGAAGTTCTTCATGTGATTTACGGTCTCCCCCAAATTCTAACGCAGTCGTCTTGATTACAGTCTGCAAGAGTCCCAGTGATCTGGCTGTGGGCGGGGGATTATGACCTGATCACCCAGCGTCAACATACACATGTACTGTACGCCAACCCTCTAGCTGCCACTAATGGCACCATGAGTAACAAAATCTGACCCCCCCCCAGTTGTGCTACCGTAATTGAAGTTATCGCATTGCAGGTGAAGTTGTTCAGCTCCTAAAGCAGTTGTTGTTTTGTGTTGTCTTGATTGAAGACCCACTACTCCAGGGCATGTCTGTTGGGGGGTGAATAATAGGACCAGCAGCTTCAACCTACACTGCTGTATGCCAACCACCTGGCAGCACCATCATGGGGGACAAATTTTGGTTCTGAAGTTTGCTTTGCTTGCTGTCCATCAGGTATCTGTATGTGATCTGTGAGATTATGGTATGGTGCCGGCAGTGACAAGCATGCTACCCCACTCCTTTGCCTGCAGGGACCGACTACCAAGTGACACCGTGGTCGGCAGTCACCGAAGTGGGCATGTGCAGCTGCTTCCAGTGGACTAGGAGCTCCGTGTGTTGACGACGGATGTGGCCGCGGACGCACCTGCCAAACTGACTCTGCTGGCGAGCCTCTGGGTGCGCACGCGAGAGTCTGCGGCAGCGGCGGCACATCACATCAAGTTGCTTCAGCAATTGCATAGCGGCAGCAGCGGCACTGCAAGCAGCGGCGGCGCCTCGGTCCATACATGCGCTCATGCGGCGGGCCGGCGGCACGTACTGGTAGTACCCTCTGAGTCAATGGCGATGGCACTTGAGAGCCGGCTGCGCTCTGAGCACTGCCAGCGGCGGCAGCGGCAGCGGCGGCGGCGGCGGCGCGGCGGCATCCTGATGTTCTAGCAGCGCCTGCGCTGCACGCTCAGCATGAGCAGCAGCGGCGCACACTTGCTGGCAGCAGAGCAGGCACTGGCAGCGGCGCTCGCGGCAGCGGCGGCAGCGTTTGTCAATGAGGTGCACGGTCAGCGCTGATGGCAGCAAGTAATGGCATCACAAGCGCGCGCAAGCGGCGGCGACAGCGGCGGTGCACGCGGCAGGCAACTCGGATGCGGGCGGCACCTACGCTGTGCGCTGAGCACTGGCGGCGCCGTGGTGATGCATGCACTGGCAGCAGCGCGCGCACAGGGGCAGCGCGCGTGATGGCAGCGGGGGGGGGCACCTGCACTAAGCGCTCAGGCTCGTGTGTGCAGCCAACATGTAGTACCCTCGTGCTCCCTTGGCGGTGACATGTATGCTACATGGCAACATTTGTGCGATGCTTTATCATGTGGTAACTGTCCGCATACATGATGATTTTGTATCATGCACGCAGCCAGCTGTGCCATCAGCCTGACATTGACCTTGTGCGTGCTGTACAGTGACTGCCAGCAGAAACAAATAGGTGATGTTTACTTGTGTTCACCTGTCGGGGTAAACACTTGCGGCGTCGGGGCAATTACCCTGCCGGATGCAGCTGTCGTCCTGTGCGCCGTATGAGTTATGCAGTACTTCCCCACATCCTAGGGCATCAGCGGCGCTGTGACTAGTAACCCTGTGACATCAACGCATTGTGTTCCGATGTGCTCAGCGTGATAGGCGTGTGGCATCAAAACATGACTCTGGAGTGCCCGAATGGTGACATTGGTAGAGCCTGTCATACCACTGGTATGATGGCAGCATGTGCTTTTCCGCGGTTGTGTTGTCTTGTGTTTTTTCTGCAAAGACACCAGTCGTGTCCGCAATTTCATTTCCTGGCATATCCCAAACAATTCCAGACTGTGCCTGCAGGCTATCATGGCACATGTGATGACCTGCAGACCTGATAACCCAACATTCCACGAGAGAAAGGTAGCAGATGTAGAGAGCAGCGGGCGCTGGTCGTAACGCCAGCAAGGGAGCGCTGCAGTCACATGATTCGTCGCATGTCAAAAGTGTCTCAGGAAATAGCAGGCACAGCCTCCATCTTTGAACGGAGGTACTGTATGTTGCAAAAAGGGTTGCACACGACCAGAAGCATCGTGCCCATACAAATTGTCGCGCAAGCTTGTGGCGTTTGGGGATCGAGAGAGGGCTGTTGCGAACAATATCGCTTTTACAGACAGCTTCAGATCAGCCAGACGCTCAGCCACGCTTGCTCACTTGTAGGGATCCCACCGAGCATGTTCACGGTGAGCCGCGGTGAGCATGGCGATGGCTCTCCGTCGTCACGATAAACTTGAACTTCACACTTCAACTTGACACTTCACACTTCAAAGCTGAAGTTTCAGGTGACGTGAACGTTGGGACCCCAGCTGGGCAAGCCTGCAGGCATAATGGCGATAGATAAGAACACCGTGCTGCCGCCGCCTCAGGGCTGGGTGCGCATGACGGACCTGGTGGCCTCGGGCTCCTACGATATGGCCACAGCGGAGCGCAACGGTGTCCTGAATGCTCTGGCACAGCCCCTGAAGACAGGTAAGACTTCCACGTTACAGGCGGCGACACTACAATTTGCTCAAGTGCTTTTGCGATGCTTCGCCCAATTCGTGTTTGTCGGCGACTCAAAAACAAACTGGCGGGCACGTCACCCGCCGAGGCAAAGAAAGGGGAGCCTGCAGACTACAGTACCTTAGTCTATCAGTGATGATTAGAGGATGACCCACGTAAACTTCAAGCATCGTGGTTGTGCCACCCAGCTCAACGTGCACTTTGCAGCTGTCCCATAGCCAAAGAATGAGTAGGCAGAGTCGCCCACATCTCCCCTCCCCCCAACCTCCTGAGAGCCTCGTCCGCACTCATCTTGCCGTGCGCAGCGCCCTCGTACAAAGAGCCCCAGCGACTTTCATTCCTGCAAGACCTGGCTGGAGTTTTGGCGTTTCTCTTCTTCCCGGGCTGCCTCATCTGGGTGCCTTTCATCATCTGCGGTGGCGCCTACTTGGCTTTCCGCTCCGGCACTGCGGCAATCGCCACCTACGTTTTCGCCATGGCGGCAGTGACGCTGTGGCCCCACACGCGGTGGCCGGGCTTCATTGCCAGCTTCGTCACGCCGATCGTGTTTCGGTACTGCAGCCTTGTGTATGCGTGGGAGGCCCCCCTACCCAACAGGCATCACATACTGGTGTGCCCGCCTCATGGGGTGAGTGTTGTGGCAGCGCTCTGTGTGCTGCGTTTCTGCCTAGATAGATGGGATATAGAGCTTGTCGTTGACAGTGGCGCGTGTTCTAGGCACTTGACAGCAAGTCAGCTGTGATGGGACACGGCACCGCCACCACTCAAAGAGCGTTCCAAGTGACCGTCAGCTAATGGAAACGCTGTGCCATTTTGTCTTGATGCATTCAAGACACGAGCTTGCGTATGCAACGAACTGGGGTTTCTTGCAGCCATCCGAAAGTGCTCTGTGGCCTTTCACTGTACAGAGTGGCTACATGTTGAAAGCATGTTGTACATCTGTCATCGCTGCACCATGCACCAACGGACGACACGACAAGACATGCGTGTGCGCTGCACCTCAAGCTGCCCCCTCTCCCCCCGCCCCCTCACCCCCCAGGTGCTGCCCATCGCCAACCTCCTGCTGCTCCTGGGCTTCCGCGCCATATGGGGGTTCGATGTGGATGGGCTCACAGCTGATGCAGCGCTCAGGCTGCCGGTGATGAGGCAGATCATGAGCTGGGTGGGCTGCGGCAGCGCGACGGCGAGCGCGGCGAAGGTGCAGCTGGATAGGGGGCGGAGCATTGGGATCAGCCCCGGCGGCGTTGCGGAGATTTTTGATGTCAATGACCCCGATGGTAAGTAGGTAATCATTGCTATACAACTAGCACGGGGATGCGCGCACCCATGACTTGCTCCATGTTACCATTGTTTACAGCTGGCACGGATGTGCACGCACCCATGGCTTGATGTTGGTGACTCTGATGGTGAGACGCCTCCAGGGCTGCCATGGACATTGATGCAGGCATGACCTTGATGCATCAGGATCGTACGCATGTTGCATTCAGATCACCGACGATGAGGCATGTGGTGATTTGCGGCGCGTCAAGTGGTCTAACCCTAACCCTAACCCTAACCGACGAGCATGTGAATGGCGCCGCTGGATAGGGGTGAAGCAGTGGATACAATGGCGGCACATGAAATTTTCCCATCAAGTTGTGAATCGAAATACTGCACATACTGAAGTTCTCACACTGTTGAATGGCCCAGTGTACCAGCTCAACCTTAGTGCAGGTTTGTGACATTACGTGATGGCGCGGATGATCGTGAGCTGTCAGAGTGTGGTGATACAGCGACGACATAGTGACGGTGCCGCTGGACAGAGGCGAGAGCTCCGGGACCCCCCTGGCGCTGTTGACGCGATATCTCATGTCAACGCCCTTGACCTCAGATTGCACTCTTCCTGTAGACAGACCTGGGGGAACCTCCTCGCCACCACCGCACGTCCCCCCCTCACGACCACCGCACCAGATTACTTACCACGGTGTTACCCTGTTGTCTCTTGGTCGAATGGCGTCGATGTCTGTGTGCAGAGGTTATCTTCATGCGCGCGCGAAAAGGGTTCGTGCGCCTGGCGCTCCGCAGCGGCACACCACTGGTAAGCACCCATGTACCAAGCGCTCGTGTAACATGGTTACTGATGTACTTCTGCTTAAAGGGGGTGGAAAACCTACGAAGTATGCAGGATATGCGGTTCTGATGTCCGTGCAATGCGTGTGCCACAGCGCACCTGCACCTGCTGAAATAGCGTGCGCTAGATGAACACTCATGTATGTACCTGCTGGCGCAGTACGAGCGAGCCAGACACAATACAGCGGCAGTGAATTGAGATCAAGCACCATGCTCAGGCTTTTTGCTGTTGAACAAGCCGGTCACCAAGGCTGGTCATCAGGATCATTGGATGTCGTTGTTGACGGATCGTGAGATTGCTGTTCACTCATGCAGAAATATCATCCAGCAACTGCAGTTACCACTAGCTGGTCTCTGTCAGTCTTCCATTGCAGCGCTGGCCATGCGTTGAGAAGGGCTTCTGTCAAGCAGACGGCCACGGCCCCGTGCGATGGCATTGCTCCGCGGTCACAACTGGTCCGCGCTGCTGACTACATTTGCACAGCAGCCTGTGTTGCCATTGGTGCGCTTTACACAGCTGTTGATGCACCATGCTGTGCTGGTTTTTGTCACGTCATCGATGTGATGTACTGCGTACCCAAGTGCGCGATTAACGCCAGTGATGAGTGGGTCTATGCTAACTCATCAAGCAGTCTCCCTGAATTGCCAATGATTGCCAAGTATGACTTCCCATCACATGCCTTCGGGAGCATTCGGGCGTCGGCCGCCATCACTTTGTCAGTCATACCATTTAGTCGACTATTGAACGAGGATGATCGACCGCGCATGTTTGATCCAACATGCCATACAGTCGACTAGTGAACAAGGTCAATCAAACACGCACGATTGATCAAACACGCTGGAGAATTCCCCAAAGTGCACATTGGCTTGCGACACGTGTCGCTGGGTGCCTCCAAAACTGCCCTGACGATGCAAAACACGCAACCATTGCATCATCGCTGTCGCCTTTCCGCCATGGTCACCACATTAAACCCCTACGCCATGCGTGCCCTCTTCCTTACTGCCTCTTCCTTCTGCGCCCAGGTGCCCTGCTACTGCTTTGGCAACACGCAGCTGTTCCACTGCTGGTACGACAGCGGCAACCGCATGCGCGCCATCAGCCGCAGGCTGGGCTTCGGCGTGATGCCGATATGGGGCCGCTTCGGGCTGCCAGTCATCTACCGCCAGCCCCTCTTTGCCATCACCGGTACGCCCATTGAGGTTCCACTGGACCCTAACCCTAGTGCGGAGACTGTTGACAAGTTCCACGCGCTCTTTCTGGAGGAGCTGCAGGGGCTGTTTGACAGGCACAAGGGGGCGTACGGGTGGGGCGACAAGCAGCTGGTCATCCGTTGAGAGACAAAGTGAAGTACGCCTTCAAATTGGCAAGAGGGGGGGTGGGGGTATTGCCTGGCGCAGGCAGCGAATGGTGCCATCCGCCGTCTGCGTCAGCCGCTCAGCGCAATGCAGCAACGCTCAGTCGCGCCGTTCTTCGCCCCACACAATTCAGCGGAGGCGACGTGGCGTGCACAGCATAGCAACCCGAGGTGGGACGACAGCGCGCATCTTGTAACAAACGTGTTCACAGCGAAAAAGTCGCAAGGAGGACAGGCGCTCTCGGCTGGGTGCGCCGTGCACTTGCCAGCGCCGAGGGGTCATGGCCGCAAACAGGCGCCGAGCGTCCGTTCCGCGCAGCATCACACAGCACAGAACGGTGTCTAATTAGGGTTTGCGAGGATGGTGGTTAACCTAGCACCGAGCACCGGCGGCTGCGCCATGCAGCAGCGCAGCGCCCTGTGTCTCGCCAATTTTGGGTGTTGAGTGTTCATTCACGCGATGGTGGTGGTGAGCAATGCATCGCAGCCAGTGCGACTGCCAGCACTGCGTGGCAGGTGGCAGGCGGCGCAAGCGGTGCATGATTTTGAGTGTAGCCGATTACCATGTCACAGAGTGGTTCACAGCACAGAGCAATGTACGAGTTTGGGTGACTTGTTCAGTCTCGCTGGTACTTGGACTCCTGTTCAGCTGCCGCACTTGATTGCACTGATCTGGTTGCACTTTTGTTGTGAGCTACAAGCAAGAGCCCTTGCACGCTGGCAGCTTCATCATATGACATATGGTGTAATTCTGGCGTAATTCATGCCATTGAGCTGGGCTGTCCTTGGGGAGCATGGCCGCAGAGGCTTGTGCTGCTCGTGTCTGTGGTTGGTTGCGAACTCTCATCGGATCTTCTGCAGCTGCCTGCATGCGCCTGCACAAAGATTTCAGGATGGACAGACTGTATCGCGTGATGACTTTTGTTGTATGGTGTCAATAATCAGCGTGCATGGCCGCAGCCTTGATCACCAGCTTTGGACGCTGAGATAATATTATGCGTGTTGGCAAAAAGTATCGTCTTGGACGTGTACCTTTGAAGGCTCAAGAGCAGTGGTCGTGTGTTGTTAACGTGTACCACGTTGCATCGTCATGGTGGTGGTCATGCTGATGTGTCAATGAAGTCTGTGAGGTCTATGCGCCTCCTGTGCAATGTTTGCAAGCACACACAAACTCATGACGCCAATACAGCTGGCCCATGTCAATGGTGATTCATTATTGAAGAACGTATTACGTATGACCCCGCTGTAAGTCCCGTCAAGAACAGCACAAAACTTCAAGTGGAAACTTCAAGCGGCAACGGTCCGGACTTTGAGATCTTTGCAGTGGTGCAGCGCATAGAGCTCTGTTTTTGCACCTCGCCGAAGACAATGCATGCGTGCTGCATGCGAACTGCGCGTGTGGCGGGATCCAAGCTTTTGTTGGGTCACAGCAATGTGATCCTGCGACCTACATTCCACACCTCGCGGCGTGTGGCGTCTACGGTGACTGAGGCAGCAGCAGAGCCTCTGCATGCTGTGACGGAAAAGCTGGTCAAAGGAGTGCTAGATGGGGACAGGCTGCAGCTGGCGCGTGCTATCACTCTGGTGGAATCTCAGCTACATGAGGATCACCACCAGGCGGACATGTTGCTTGACAAGGTGAGTTGAGTGCTAAGGATACATATGTCATCGCTGGTAGCTTATACTTGATTTGGTCCAGAATTGTAATAGAGCTCTCCAGTCGCTAATGAAGATCAACAACTGTGCTACTGTTTAATCATGAGAAGGCGGCAATACCGGGCAGCCGTGCACAGCACTTCATCCGAGCAATGTAGCTGTTGATTTCTCAAGCAGATGCTGAGGATCCGGCAAATCTATAGAGCTACTGGGATCAACGTACTGCTACTGCTGCAGCAGGAGCAGCTGTGTGAGTGTACCATGTGCCTTGCAGGCAGTGCTACTGCTGTAGTGCACGACCGCCGCCTTGGTGACAAATGCTCCTTTGAAATACGTGCATGCAATGCATCACCTACACCATAAAGCTTGCGCTGCAGAGTCTTGCGTACAGCGCGACTTCGCGACCCACTGCATCTGTACTCGAAAACGGGCATTTGCGCGTGATACTGGACAAATAGTGCACAAGAATGGCACCATCATCAGTACTTGCCATAAGTCATGGTGACGTTACGCGCTGTATCATCGCCACCATTGGGCAGATTCCGCTTGAGCTCGCGCTGCTTGACAGCGCCATCTGTCATGCGTGGGATCAACTTCAACTTCAACATCAATACAGGTTTTGGCCCGGCGGCGAGCGGAGGCAGCGGTTGACTGCGTGAGGGTGGGCATAGCGGGGCCGCCGGGGGCTGGCAAGTCCACATTCATTGAGGTGAGCACCACTACATTGGAACAGCCAGCTGGATTTGAGGTAGAGGCACCGGGTTGCTTTGGATGAAGGTCCATGTTGCAAAGCGTCAGTCTATGATCATGTACCTTTCCTCCAACATACATGTATTTCTCAATAAGAAACATTTCGATTGGCAAATCTTGCGTCTGTGTGATCTCTTGAGCCACACATAAGAGCATCTTGGCGACGCGCTTGATTGTTGCACATATGCTTGAAACTCTCAACAGAAGCGTGCACTGCATGTCCTGCGGCACTCAAAGTCTTCAAGCGTTTAGATAAACGTGAAGTTTTCTTGACCAGGTGCACTTCATGCGGCACGGGTAATACGTCAACTTCAAGCGCTGACATGCACGTAAAGTGTTCTTGACCAGGTGTCAAGAGTAGCGTATCGCCGCTGGACCATAGTTACTCAACTTTTAGCGCAGATAAAAACGCAGTAGGGACCCTATGCACTCATGGTGGGGCCTGCTGCGTGTCTTGAAAACACTTTCACGCGCATGCTACACCACATGCAGCGTCTTGAAATTGGTCATGTGGACGCGCGCTGACCGCAACTTGACTCCGCATTCACGGCTGCACTTGCGTCTTTCTCGCCGCGTGGCAGAGAGCACTGCTGAGAGTGCTTATGCATGACGCCTCCTGCCAGTATGTCAGAACGAATCATGCTTCTTTGCCGCTGCGTACGCGCCGGGCGCTCAAGGCGGTTTTTGCCAGTAGATCAAAACGTAACATGCTTTTCTGCCGCTGCGCACGCGCCAGGCGCTGGAGCTCAGGCTCGTGCAGGGCGGCAAGCGCACGCGTACATTACAGTACAGTACTCATCCGCACCCTTCACACGCTTTTCCACCGCGTGTGCATACACGACACCGCTCACCCGCAGTATACTGCACAATACATACACAACTACCCGCGTCTCCGCCGCCCGCACGTCGCACACGCGCCAGGCGCTCGGCCTCCGGCTCGTGCAGGCCGGCAAGCGCATGCGCACTCTACAGCACCCATCAGCACACCACTTTCCTTACACACTTATCCGTTGTGCATATATGACACATGACACCGCTCAATGGCAGACCAATATACATACCTACCTACACGCGCCGCCCCCACGCACCGCACGCGCCAGGCGCTCGGCCTCAGGCTCGTGCAGGGCGGCAAGCGTGTGCTTACATTGGAGTACAGTACTCATCAGCAGATCACTCTCTTCACACCCCTCGCCGCCGCCGCGCGTGCATACATGACACCATCAGACCAATACATAACATATACATGCACACCTCCGCCGCCCCCGCGCACCGCACGCGCCAGGCCCTCGGCCTGCGGCTCGTGCAGGCCGGCAAGCGCGTGGCGGTCATTAACAGCACTCATCAGCACACCATATTCTTCACACGCCTCTCCGCCGCGTGTGCGTACACGACACCGCTCACCCGCAGTATACTAAACAATACCTACCTACATGCGTCTCCGCCGCTCGTGCGCGCGCACGCGCCAGGCCCTCGGCCTCCGGCTCGTGCAGGCCGGCAAGCGCGTGGCGGTCATCTCCGTCGACCCCTCGTCGCTGCGCAGCGGGGGGTCCATCCTGGGGGACAAGACGCGCATGCAGGAGCTCAGCAGGACGCCCAACGCGTTCGTACGCGCGTGCCCCAGCGGCGGCGTGCTCGGCGGCATCGCGGCGCACACGCACAGCGTCGTGCTGCTGTGCCAGGCGGCCAGATACGATGTGGTCATCGTGGAGACGGTCGGGCTCGGGCAGAGCGAGGTGGAGGTGGAGCAGACGGTGAGCAGCTAGGGTTAGGGTTACTAGGGTTGGCAACGGGGTTAGGGTTGCGTAACTAGGGTTGTGGTGTGATGATCGTGGAAACGGGAGCAGAGCGAGGTGGGGGTGAAGCAGACGGTGAGCGCTGGGGCTGGGGCTAGGGTTGGCGTTACTAGGGTTGGTGATGAGGGTTAGGGTTGCGCAACTAGGGTTGCGGACAAGGGACAGAGCGAGGTGGAGGTGGAGCAGACGGTGAGCGCTGGTGCTAGGGTCGGCATTGCTGGCGGATCTGCACAACACGAGGGCGCGCAGGGCGCCGTGTGCACATGGCACTCTCGCGTAAGCAGCAGGGGATTGCGGGTAGGGTCACGCGCCGTGCAGTGCGTCATGTGCACAAGGAAGTATGTATGGTGTGCGCAGGGTTGCGGCAAGAGACTTGTTGATGGGGTTAGGGTTGCAGTGTGATGATCGTTGACACGGGGCAGAGCAAGGTGGAAGCAGAGCAGACGGTGAGTACCGGGGCTATGATTGTTACTAGGGTTGGTAATGGGGTCCGGGGTGCACAACTAGGGTTGTATTGTGATGACCATGCATACGGGGCAGAGCGAGGTGGAGGTGGAGCTGACGGCGAGCCCTGGGGTTAGGGTTGCGACTAGGCTTCGGGTTGCGTGCGCAACCAGGGCTAGGGTGTGGGTTGTGATGGTGGGGAAAATGGCGCCGCAGAGTAGAGTTGGAGCAGACAGTGAGCGCTGGCGATGGGGTTACGGTTAGGGTTTGGTTGCAACCAGGCTTAGCTGTCACTGCTTTCAAATCCAGTCTACAGCGCTCGTTCAACCGCGCATTGCTCATGCAGCCGAACTCTTCATTCGACGCTGGCAATTCTGCCAGCAATCAACGGCGAATGTCTCGTTCTACTGAGCGCTGACACAGCACAGCACTTTGCTGAGCATCAGCACAGCTCACTGGCCTTCCGTTCAAGTTTTTGCAAAGTGCCTGCTGCTCTCTCTTTCTCTCTGTGTGTGTGCGCGTGCGCATGCATATGCGTGTGTGTTGCGCTCAACCATTCATAATACAATGCGCCTGCTGCTCGCACTGTGTGTGTGTGTGCGTGTGCGTGTGCGTGTGCGTGTGTGTGTGTGTGTGTATGTTTGTGTTTGTGTGTACTGACTCTCTTTGTATTGTGTGTGTGTGGTGTGTGTGTGCGTGCGTGTTCTGTGCGCAGGTGGACGTATTGACGCTGCTGCTGCCGCCGGCAAGCGGCGACGATCTGCAGGGCAGCAAGAAGGGCATCATCGAAGCCGCGGATCTGGTGGTGGTTAATAAGGCCGACGGGGAGCTGGAGGGGTACGTGGAACTTCAGCCAAATGTGCAATTTCAATCAACATTGAAGTTGCCTTTTCAATTTAACTTGAATGAATCATGCAACTTCAATTGAAGTAATGCTTGTTGCAGGTTTACAAGTGTGTGCCTGCCCTAACCCCAAGTTGCTGGATACGGGTCAGGATTGCTTGCAAGCCCCTTGCATAGCTCTCTTCTCAATGTGTGCTGTGTCACCGTAATTGTGTTGGGCACAAGCACCACAAGGCTCGCCGGCTGCGCGTGGACGACAGTATAACAGAGGAGGTGTCCTGAAGATGCTGTTCGCAAGCGCATATAGTATAGCATCAAGCCTGGATTCATTGTTCTGTTGTTCTGCTGGTGATGTCTCAGAGCCATTCTCATGATCGAGCAAGTGTACCCATGCATTATCTCATGACCTAATGTCTCCACGTTGCATCCACCTGGAACGTGGTGTGACTCCCTTCGGGTTAGGGTTAGGGTTAGGGTTAAATTTCATTTGCTCGACATTCGCCGCCATTCACAGGTGCAATGAAATGTTTCATGCTTTTGTTTTTGACCCGCCTGCTTTCCTTTCTTTGATGTTGCGCAGCCCCGCTCGCTTGACGGCTGGCGACTACTCTAACGCCATGCACTACAATCGGCCAAAGGTGCGTGAGTGCGATGCCTTCAGCATTTCAAACTATTGTTTGTGTTGTCAAGATTTGTGTGAAGTGTTGTCAGGGTCAAGTGTATTCTTGGCTGGCATTCGCTGTAGCCAAGCCCAGTCTATCATTTGTTTAGGGTAGGGTTAGGGTTAGGGTTAGGGTTAGGGTTAGGGTTAGGTGCTGGCAGGCTGCAAGCACGTTTGAAGTATGCGCTCAGTTAATTGCTCGAACTTCATGCTGCTGCACCTTGCTTTGTCTGAGCTCTCAAGTTTCGCAGTCCATGCACCCAAAGTCAAGCCACCGCATGTCAAAATATTGATTGCGTTTGGTTGAGCATACTTCGAAGTATGTTTTCTCGCACATGTTTGGAATTGAATGCGCATGGATGATACCCCAATAATTGAAGTACAACCTCAACTGTGCAGGGGCGGATGCTTCTCAGTAAAGTTTGTCATTTTGACTTCACGCAAGATGTCCATTCCTCTGAAAGGTTGGACTCCGCATTCGCTATCCTTAGTCGCTCTTCAATCATCGAACTTTTTTAAGTCCTGCAAAAGAGTTACAGCGCAACTGCAACTGTGCGTCATGTGTATGTGTGAAGCGCATGTTCCTGGTGTACAGGTCTTGCTACAACTATTGCAAACACTGAGGGTAGTCTGCACATAGTTGAAGTATGTATCAGCACCAGAGTGCTTCCTCCCACGGAAGTGTTTCGCTCAAAAGTAGCTTTGCATTTTTCCTCTTCTTGCTCAACGAGCCCTGTCCCCTCCGCTCCTTGCTTTGCAGCTACCTTTCTGGCACCCCCCTGTGCTGCTCTGCTCTGCAAGAAAGGGCCTTGGCATTGACAAGATGTGGGAACAGGTCAGTACCTACCTACCTACACATACATCATGATGCATGCATACATGTTCCCTCTAATGTACGCGTCAGGCTAACAACAGGGCTTGCAATCTTGTTCGTTCTACGCTGTTACTTTGCATTGCAGTATGAGGTCTCCGTCGCACTGAACCTGCTTGCGCTTGCAACTATTCTGGGTTAGCCTGCATCGCATGTGCCGCTGAGCTGCTCATGCTCTGTGGCATTCAGCTGCTAAATGAACCTTTGCGGCATTTGAGCTGCTTAGGGCTAGGGTTAGGGTTAGGGTTAGGGTTAGGGTAACCCTAACCCTACTGTGTGGCTGCGCCTGCGCTGTTGTCTCAAGCCTGAGCGACCACCACCTGCTTCACGTGCATTTCGCTGTGTAGTGTTCCGCTGCGACATCGTCTGCTGTGTCTTTGCTCGTCTGCAGAGGTTGGAGCTAGGGTTATGGTTAATGCCATGCGCCACGCAAACAATGCGGCTTTGCCAGCCGTTCAATCCCCTCTGCCGTGCGCTGTGCTCAGCTGTCATGCCTAAATCTAAGCCTAAACCTACCCTGTGAGCCCGGGCACATGTCTTTCATCAAAGTTCAACTGTTCCTGAATCAAAGTTCAACTGTTGTGTACCTGCCTTTGAGGCCGTGCTGCTGCCCCTGGACATTGCTTCTACAGCCACTGCGCTTGTGTTGTGTTGCCCTTGACCAGGTCAAGGCCTGTTCCAATAGAAACGGCCCTGCAATTTAAACCCCACATGTGCGCCACTCGCTCGTGGCCATTTCTCTTCCATGCACCCCCATGGCAGCGTCTGTGCCCCGTGCTCAGCGCTCAGCAAACTGCCATGCGTCGGCACCTTGGGTTCATTAATTCATGAATTGCGCTGGGTGTGCTGCCGCAGGTCGAAAAGTTCTGTGCGGCGCTGCGCGAGCACGGCATGTGTCGGCGCCTTTCATTCATGAACTCATGAATTTCATGAATTGTGCTGGGTGTGCTGCCACAGGTCGAGAAGTTCTGCGCGGCGCTGCGCGAGCACGGCATGTGTCGGCGCCTTTCATTTATGAATGCATGAATTTCATGTGAATTGCGCTGGGTACGCTGCCGCAGGTCGAGAAGTTCTGCACGGCGCTGCACGGGCACGGCATGTGTAGGCGCCTTTCATTCATGAATTCATGAAATTCTTCATGAATTTCATGTGAATCGCGCTGGGTGTGCTGCCGCAGGTCGAGAAGTTCTGCGCGGCGCTGCACGAGCACGGCGAATTCGACCGCCGGCGCCGCATCCAGGGGCGCTACTGGATGCTCAAGCAGCTCGAGCGGCAGCTCGCGGAGCGCGCCTTGGAGGACCCCGGCGTTCAGGTACGCTAGCCCTAACCCTAACCTTAACCCTAACCCTTCAGGGGCGCTACTGGATGCTCAAGCAGCTCGAGCGGCAGCTGGCGGAGCGCGCCTTGGAGGACTCCGGCGTTCAGGTACGCGGTGGCACGCTTCAGGTTCATGGCGGCCCCCCTGAATGGGGAACTAGCAAGGGCTCAGACTGGTCGACAGGATGCAACAGAGCAAGGTGCTGCAGAGAAGCAGAAGCTTGAGGGAGCGTGTGTGCGTTGTGGGGGTAATCAAACCATCCCCACGGGGAACACCTGGTGCGGGTTGATTTTAAAGTTGAGCGCACAGGCGAAAGTGCTGGCTACCTGGCTGGTGTTGCCGTGTCCACAAGAGCTTGGCCTTGTGTGGTCTAGCGGAATGCGAACGGCTACCACATGCTCGCGTCCCCCTCTTTCTGTGCGCCTTGCTGGTTCCTGTTTTTTTGCCCCAATTTTTCCCGAAGTTGCCGACAACTCTGAACTCGAAGGCACTTTTGATGGTCGCAAGCGATACGGCGCTGCTGGTAGGTATATAGCTTTAGGGTATGTAGCTGGCAGAGCGGAGGTGTAATGGCCGTGGGGTGCGGATGCGCTGTGCTTGGAGGCGTTGAGCCGTGATTGACCTGACGATGCACTGGGGGGCAATGTACAGGGGGGGCGGACTCATTCACTCACTCATTGACTCACTTATATTTACTCACTCACAGCAGCCTGAGAAGGTGAGCAGTAGCAGCCGCTAGCGGATCAATACACCAAAGGCAGCCTGGCGCCCGACTCACTGTCACACTCAAGATTCCTCGTGCACTCGATCTGCATCCGTACTCGTTCCATGGCTTTAGGGGGGAGGGGGGCAACACAAGCGCAACAGCGCTGGTGACGGTGCAACCCTGGCCAGAGCTCTATAATTGTGTAGGAGCAGTCACAGTGTAGTCTAAGTGCAGTGTGTTGTTACAAACCCACTCTCACATCTCAACCGCTCCCTGCGTCCAAGAGTTAGGGGAGGAGTAACCCTAACCCTAACCGAATCCGTCCAACCTTTACCGTCACTCATGGCGACCACAGGCCTCGGCGAGCAAGATGAAGCTCAAGTGATTTGCGCGCACCGATGTGAATCCCTCACTGAGTTGTTGGCATACAAAAGGGCGTGACGAAACAACAGCGCCTGATGCAAAACAGTCACAAGATAACGTTCGAAGGTGGTGCAGGAGCGGTCACAGATGAAATCGTAGTGCGTCTCGGCGGGGCCGGACCTACTCTCATGGAAACGAATCAAAAGACCGTAGAGCTCTAGGTGACAAGTGTGGTGAGCCGCGAGTGCCTTCCACCAATGACCGTGGTCGCCGCTGCTGCAGTCATTGGCCACGAGTCTCATGTTGTGACCACCCCCCCTGCATCCCTCAATCATGATGATCACAGGCCTTGGCGATCAAGCAGACTCGCCACATGCCTCACAAATACGCCCTTCGTTGAGGTTTGCTCACGACGTATTCCTGGTTGCCAAATACGCCTCAAATGCACGGTATTTGTGTGGTCAAATATGCAAATATGTTTTCGTACAACCCTCATCACAGGCCTTGGCGAGCAAGATGGAGGGCGATTTGGCCAAGGGCGTGCTCGGGCCGCGCATGGCAGCAGAACGCCTCGTCGACCGTTTCGTCCTGAGCATCCGCTCAAAAAAGGCATAATGCATTAGCGCTCCTCAAGTCTTCAAGTGATGCTCGAGCGGCGCGTCGACCGTCTCTTCCTGAGCATCCGCTCAAAAACGGCGTAGCGCGGCGGCGCTGCTCAAGTCCTCAGCCACGGCTAGGATTGGGGTTAGGGCTAGGGCTATCGGCACCCTGATGGGCTATCCTCTATGCCAGCCCTACTACTGCGCCTTCGCCTCACACGCATCGGCTGTTTTGCGGGTGGCTGGCTGGGTAATTTCACAGGCAGCATGCACACGAATGCGCTTGAAGTTGGTGCACGGGGCCCTCGGCTGTGTCTTGAACAGGCTGTGCGCCCCTGCCATGTACAGTATCACATACAGGGGTACAAGTGATACTTCCCCCCATGGGCACAGTTTTTAATAGTCATGGAACCGTTGTTGTTCGCTGATCATCTCTGTTTACTGTAAAGCGTGGCTGCCGCCGCTGCCTTGTCACCTTTTGGGACTGCTTTTCTTTTTCAAACACCTTGCAGAGCTTCAAGGTAATCATCAGCTCTGCAATAGTTTTGTCAGTGCCTCAATTATAGAAAGTATTCCAGTTATTGTTGCTTGAGGGGTGAACCCTTTTGATAGAGGATGGAGTGAAGTATTCTCTACTAATTCTCGCTTTGGGCGCGAACGGCCCAGATTGTGGATGTTGAGCTTGCTACCATCATCGACATGTACTTCACAAAGTATCTTGTGGTGACGTTTTAAAGGGCGTTTGACGCGCATTAAAATACTACACTGCTGGCATGCTTGCACAAGTCACGGCTTTTGTATGACCGCTCATACATGTTGCACTTGTGTTGCACAAATCCGCACATGCACTGCACAGAGTAGCTCGGACTTGTATGTTCGAGTGATGCTCACTATCGCTTCCACCTGTGTGTGTCAGCGTTGAGGGAGTTAATGCTGTGCATACATGCAAAAATATGGTCCTTGACACAGTTGTTCACATATCAGCACACTGCAATCGGTGAGGTGCAACGGTGACGTGGACATGAGAAGAGCAGTAGCACGGATGTACTCTGGGTGTATCGATAGCTCTCAGGGCACAAAAAAACTGTCAACAATAATATCAGCATACAGTTGTACTTCATCAGCAACTCCTATGATCATGATACAACGTTCGGTATTCACATCCATGTCGTATCATTTGTGTGAATGCACGTGTCGGCACTCTGCAAAGTATTGGACAATGTGTGCTGCCTTTTGCATACACAGCTGCTGCGCACATGCAGGAGAGGTGCAACGCGCGTGTGTGCAACATACTTCAAATGCAGGTAAAATGCAAGCAGACAGTGTGACATGCACCAAGAGGACGAGCGATATGCACGCTGAATCACGTGTGCTTGGAGCGTATGCACATGAGATACATGGGCAAGTGCAGGCAGAATAAAGAGACATTACGAAGTACATCAGAACACAACCCAGTGGTGATTACATTGACCAGCTCCCGGTGACAGCAGTCACACATACGCTGCTGCCTACGAAATACTGCGGTATCGCAGCGCTGGTGCCCACTCGGCGCGGTTCGGTGCGACCTTTTACCATAGGTGCATACGCACATGCCTTGACGCACTACATCCAGGGAGGATTGAAACCCATCTCTGGCCAATGACGATGTCAGCGACCTTGCCCTGAAGACTGAGGGAGGGCTGGGGGTGGCTTTCTTACTGGACAATCTGGGGGGGGGGGGGGGGGGGCGAGAGTCACACACGCGCGTTCAACTTCAAGGGGGCGGGGCTGCGCAAGGAGCGACTTCAACTTGCCCTACTGTGCGCGCCACTGTACACCATATTACAAAGTGGCCTGCTCGGGGCGCGCGGCAGTCGCGTCAACCGCTCGAGGTCACGTGAGTACTGTAGTTCAAACCGGTGTGTGTGGTCAGGACTGTCGTGGCCATACTCAGAAGCCTGAGGAAAGTGAAATTCACTGGTACTGGTACTGGTAGGTGAAGGCATCCACCCAGCGCGCGCACGCCAGGGCGGGCAACTCAGCAGCTCGTGCTGTGAAAGTGTATGTGACATCGAAACAAATTCTTCCGCCGGGGGGCGGGGGGCACTGCCATGGGCAAGCAAATCATCAGCTGTGCTGTGAAAAAGGTGACGCCGAAACGTCTGCAAGAGAGTGTTTGGGGGGGGGGGACGGGGGGCACGGGGGGGGGGGGTCTGCAAGAGAGTGGGGGGGGGGGGGGGGGCATGGGGGCGCGGGGGGGGGGGGGGGGAGGCTTTACACAGGCGAGCGATCACTGTGGAGCAGCGGACTCGCCCAGCGAGTCCTGATTGTGAGCTTCAGTTACGGCATGTATCGTCTCTACGGTCGTCGGCGTTTGCGCAACAGGCGGCGATGAACGCCTGCCACCAAGTGGCCCGGTGGCCCTGCAGTGGGCAGCTGTTACGGCAGCCGGCGGCCAGCAAAGGGGTTGCCGGCCCTAGCGCAGCCGCGCCCTTGACCGCCGCTGCCGCCGCCGGCAGCAGCGGCGCAGCCAGCGGGCGGCGCTGCTGCTGCCGTCGCGGCCATGCCCTGCAGCAGCCGCATGTGCTGGCGCTGCACCTGCAAGGCGCACGAGCGCTGACTCAACGGACTGCACGGGGGTACAGCAGACAGCGGCGGCGGCTGCTGCGCTGCTGCCGCGCGCGCGCAGAGCGTCAGGTACCTGCTTTTCGCCCACGCGGGCCACTCCGGCGGCGGCAGCAGCGGAGCGGCGCTGTGGCTGAGCGCTGCTGCTGCTGCTGCTGCCGCTGCTGCTGCTGCTGCTGCTGCTGGCGGCGGCTGAGGCATGCTGTAAAAGAGCGCTGCTGTTGCTGCCGCGGCTGGGGCGTCGTCGTCAGCGGACCCTGGCGAGAAGGCAGAGGCTGCCAGCCTATCCAGGGGTACGCCCTCGTAGGCGGCGGCGAATGGTGGCAGCGGCGTGACCTGATCCAGCGGCGGCGGCAGCAGCGCTGCAGCAGCAGATGGCTCCTTTACAAACAAATAGGCCCGCTGTGGCGCTGGCTCCTGTTCATCGGCGTGCTGCCATGGCTGCCACACTGCTGACGGCGCAGTTGATCCGCGCATGATGCCGACGCTGCGCACATCGCCTGTAACAGGCGCTGAAGCCTTAGGCGCCGCCGCTGGCGCAGCAGCGTTGAGAAAGCCTTCAACTGGCACACCGCCGGCCGTGGCGGCCGCTGCCGCCGCTGCCGTCGCGCAGCGATCGGCGCCGCTGTCGCCGCCGCAGAAGAACTCGTGGCGCCGCAGCTGCTGAGCGGTGGGGCGCGCGGCGGCGTCCCAGCGGAAGCACGCGCGCAGCAGCGCGCGGAGCGGCGGCGATGCGCGCGGCGGCAGCGGCGGCGGCGCGCCATCGCGCGCGCGCATGTGCCGCAGCAGCGCCGCCGGCGACTTGACGCCTGCGCCGCTCCACGGCGGCGCGCCGCTGACCATCTGCAGCAGCGCTCCGCCGAAGCCCCAGGTGTCGACGGCGAGGCCGTGCGCCTGGCGCTGCAGCATCTCTGGTGCGATAAAGCAGCGGCGGCGGCGACGGCGGCGATGGCGCTGTTGCATCAGCCATGATGAAGCCTCCGAGGGTTCTCGGCAAATTGAAAATTGAAGTAGAATCATGCTGACAATTAGACGCATCAAGGCGCTCTCAACTTGTGATTGACTATTGGTCAACCCATCGTGCCTAACGGTCACCTGCTCAACAGCGCTGTTGATGAGAGCTCGACGACTTTGGAAGTCAACGTCGCATATGCACCTGGTGCCATGAAGTACGGTGTTCCATGAACAGCGCCGGAGGCGGGGATGGCACAGGTCCTGGCCGTGAGTGAGACTGAGTGCGAGTCGAGGCTCGACGAGTCGGGGAGCAGGACGCTGGTGCCGAAGTCTGCGAGCTTGAGGACGGAGTGAGCATCGACCAGCATGTTGCTGGCCTTCAGGTCCCTGTGCGCGATCCGGCACTTGTGCAGGTACCTGTGGGGGGGGGGGGGGGGGGGGAAGGAGGGGCGCAGAGGATTCGTGAGGCGCTTACATTTCACAAAGCGCATTTGGCCATGGAATGCACTGTCATGTACTACATGTGATGAAGTGCAGAGGCCTGTGTGAGACTCCCTTCAACAGGCTGAAAGCAGGCGACAGACAACGCGTCACGTGACATCCTTGGCATCGCGGCGAAATACACGCCCATCTACTTGCCGAACAGCAGCCAGGCTCAAACTTCAACATGCCCTGCGCCGAAGCATGTCAACCTCATGATGACATGCGCATCAGTGCAAGTCTTACCCTCTAACTGCGCATGCCGCATGAAGTTCAAGTTCAACCTCTAGTTCACTCACTCGATGCCCGCCAGCGCCTGCCGCGCGTAGCACCGCGCCATGGCCTCCGGAAGCGCGCCGAAGCGCTGCAGCAGCGCCGCCACGCTGCCGCCGGGCACCAACTCCTGGAATATGCACATGTGAGCGTTGCGGATCTCTACGCTGAGGAAGCCGACGATGTTCGGGTGGTGCAGCTGGCGCATGAGCGCTGCCTCGTGGAACAACGCTCGCGCGGCGCCGCCGCCGCCGCCGCCGTCACGGTCCGAGCGCTGCCGCAGCAGCAGCGGCACCAGCTTCACGGCCGCGAGCTGGCCGTTGCGCTGGTCGAGGGCTATGTGGACGGAGCCGCCGAAGGAGCCGCGCGCGATGCACTCGCTGATCTTCCACCGGCCCGCAGATGCACCGGGCGTGAGACTCTCGCATGCGGCGCTGTGGAACATGAAGCTGCCATGGGAGGGTGCGGCACCAGCCGTTTTCTGACCGAAAGCAGATCTCGAGGCGCACGTAGGGTGAGGCGAGCTCAACGGCGCGGCGGCGGGCGAGGGTGGCACTGTCCCCAAACGTACTGCTGTCGGCTCTGGGCGGCGGCAGTCGGACTGGCACATCGCTCTTTCTGCGCAGCAGCTGGCTAGCAGTGGAGGTGATTCTACCGCAGTGCCTCCGCAGGCAGCGGCCGTAAAGTTGATTGCGCCTCAGTACGTTTGCCGCCGCGCAGCAACGCAGGCAGCAAAGCGCGCTTTCTGTTGACGCGCTGAAAATCAGCGTCCCCGGATCTTGGAACAGAGGCAAGCTGGAGCAGGCGAGGTGCGTCAAACGGCAGTCGGCAAGAGGGAAGCGCGGATGGTCAGCCAGCATCCAATTTACAGCGCAAGGCTGAGTAGCAGATGTCAAGGATGCCGGACACTACAAAAACTGCACAGTTGTGCCAGAGCACGTTGACCTTCGGTGTACAGGCAGACAGACAGGCCTAGAAGCGCAACGATACGATGCTTGCGGGTGCAACACGCAAGCGGCGCGCGGAGGCAGTAACACACGAGCGTACGGATGGAGTAACCTACAGCAACATCACTCACCCGGGAGGTCCGCGATGTGGTTCTGAACTGGTTCAGCAACAATCGTGGGAGGCCACCTTCGACAATTTTTGGAAGAGCTGCAGCTTGAGAAGAGTCTGCTGTCTGAGAGTCTGCAGACTATACCATGCGGGGTGAAAAGGCAGCGCCTTCAATCTCCATCAACAACAATGCAGACTATACCATGCGGGGCTGAAAGGCAGCGCCTTCAATCTTTTCATCAACGCAAAAGAAAGAGAGACATTGAAGCGGCGATGCATTTATTAGACAGAATGTCTTGCACAGATGGCCACAGCGACTTTTTCGCAACCCAATTGGATGTACGGCATGCAAGCGGTGTGCTTTCAGCTTGCGCGGCCAGAGAGTGGGTCTTCAGAGCGCCATCATCGACAGCAAACGTCTCCGCCCGTACAACCTTTTGGTGGCTCTTCAGAAGAGTGACGTTGCCCCTTGAAGCTTGAAGCGTCCAAAAAGAAACCCTAACCCTAAGCAACTTGTCACTTGAACTTGATCATTGCGTTCACTTGCTCTCCTTGTTGGCCAGTAGCCCTCTGTGGGCCGAAAGGCCCCCGTGCTTTGACATACATTTGCAGGCAGGACCCCCGGGCTCGGGAGCCAGGTCGCAGCAGCTCTCATCAATGGCGGGCGGCGCTGTGATCGCGCCTACGCTCTTTTTGGCAGGCCGCGATGCGGTGACGGCGTTTACCTATGCCCTTTTGGCGGGCGGCGCGGCGGTCACGGAGCGCGCTCCTTCGGCGGGCGGTGCTGCAGCTTGCGGCGCGCTCTTTTGGCACGTGGCGCTGCGTCGCGGGGGGGGCGTTTACGCTCTTTGGCGGGCCGTACCGCTCTGGCGGCGCGCACCTGCGCTCTTTGGCGGGTCGTATCGCGCGGGCGGGCGGTGCCTATGCTCACTTTGGCGGGCCGTGTCGTGCCAGTGGTCGCCAGCAGGCCAGCCCCTCGCAACCAGCAGTTCCATGACCATTTCACGCAGCCGGCAGCGGCGCGCTCACGCGCTGCCGCCCTTGCAGTGTACGCGCTGCCGCCCTTATTTGGCGGCGACGCGCACACGCATCGCTGCCCACATGCGGCGGCGCGCCTGTGCGTCGTTGCGCTTGCTCGCATTTTATCACACTTGTGCTCTTTTGGCGTTGGGCACGTTCTCACGCCTGTGCCCACATACATGCCTAGGAGCAGCAGTGCAGAGCTTGGTAGTGACAGCTAGCTGATGCGGGTGCTCTCTAAACAGCTCGCTGGTTTTCCGCAATTCGCCAACGCCGGGGGGGGGGGGGGGGGAAGGGGGGGGGGTAGCATGCACTTTATGCTCAGGGCTTGCTGAGCAGTGACAAGTGGGAGCCAACTGCCTTCAGCTTTTGAATAATAACTCGCTTTTGCATGGATGTGGTGGTGTGTGGTGCACTGCTGCTTGCTCCGTGTCTTTATGAAGCAAACTCACACCAGGGCGCACGCACAACCAGCTCCCTAACATCAAGGTCCCCCTGAACATAAAAAAAACTCTGGCATTGACATGGCTGCAGGGAATCGCAGGTACACTACACTATGCTGATTCAAATGGTAACCTGGCAGGCATTGTCGGCACAGCAGTACAGCAAGCTTGGCAGACAACGCAACGGACGGTGACAATTTCGCAAGTAAGCCTTCAGTGAGAGCTTTGAACAGTATGTACATGATAGAGCAGGTCCTCAGCAACCGCCATGTCATGAAATCTGACACCATATTGACCGCATCTATCGCTGCCCGCGCTGCACCGCCGCTATGTTTGTGATGTGTAAGAACATGTGGTGTGACACAAAAATGCAATTATCCGAGCACGGCAGCCCATGTCAGCAACCCTCCACAAGCCTTGTGCCCTCAGTAGGAACCACAGGCTTGTGCCTGCAGCGTCAGCGCAGCTCCTGACTTCCTCAGGTGACGTGTCGTCAACCCGCAGAGGGCTCCCACCAGGCAGGAGGCTCGCGGCAGGTGCGGCATGCACTGCGCGCTGCGGGTCTTACGGCGCGCTGCTGCTGTGCTGCTGCCAGCACAGAGCGCTGCTACGGCGGCAGTGGGCACGCAGCGCACTACGCGTTCAGTATGCCGCACGCGCCAAAGTGTATGGCGGTCAGAAGCCCGCGCCGCATCTCGTCTTCCGTCTTGTAGTCAGGGAGCTCGACGCTGAAGAAGCAGGTGTGGCTCACGGGCAGGGCGGCGTTGCCGCGGTTGCTCAGCTGCCAACAAGTGCAATGTACAAGAGAGGGCAGAATGGTAAGCATTGGCTGCATCAGCAAGCACGTGCAGCTCTGCACAGAAGGCCGGAGCGAACGCACTGCAGGAAAGCCGCGAGAGGCGAGCTGCTGGCTTCAAACATGAAGGGGCCGAAGGGGAATGTCTCACCATGCCTGGACAACCAAGCCACTGCGTAGTGCTTGAATCATGATGGAGCAGCCGTTTTGCTATCGATGTACCAGTGAAAAAGGTGTGCTACTTCATAACATCAAGCGTGCTGCTGCACTTTGCGTTGCAGTCGAGGCAGCTGTCAGAGTGCCCTATTGTAAACTCCTGCTGGCAATCACTCGCATGCTCCAGTAAGGTACAGCACACAAGGGCGATTAGTGATTGAATACATGCGCTTGGAACCCCTTCGTTTGCGAGCATGACAGTGCCGCAGTGTGTCTAGCAGCTCCTGTGACAGCTGATACGGCACATCACATGTAACTTGCGCAAGTTTAGTTCTTCAATGACAAGCAAGCAGACATGCACCTGTGCCAACGGTGAACACGAGTCCTGGTGAGTCATTCCAACAGTACCTTCATACTTACGCCTGTGCCACCAACATGCAACACGACTTCTGGCAAGGCATTCAAACACGCATGTACCTTCATGTTGGTGGTCCAGTGCGCGAGCGGGGGCAGGCGGCTGCGCCCCCACGCGAAGCGCACAAAACCGCTCTGCTCCTGCGGCGTGAGGCTGCCGAGAACGCGCCAGAAGAGCGCAACGGTCTCGCCATCCGCGTCAAACCCCTTGTACTCCGTGTGCGCGCGCCACAGATCGAGGTCGAAGGCGGGGTCACCCGCAACCGCCACCTCCAGCTGGTCCCAGGTGAACAGGCGCAGGGCTGACAGGGGGACAATGTCCCCCAGGCCGCGAGCCATCGCGGCGATCTGAGGTGGTGAGAGAGGTGTGCGCGGAACAGATGGGGGAAGAGCGCTGCTGTGACACGGTCGGTGGAGAGTGGGTGAATGCGCTGCGGCGGCATTATCGTGCTTCCCGTGTCAAGTGTGGCACTGTGGCGATCTGAGGCGGGAGGCGGGGGGAGGGGGCACGCCGGTACTAATGAAGAGGATTGCTGCAATATTGCATTAACACTCGTGTTGCGAAGGCTTCACGCAGAGTGATGAACCTTCTGCAGATGCATGCACTTTCCAATGCCCACATCATGCCTAAAAAAGTGCAGGTGACAGAGGAAAGCAGACGCGAGGCATGCGCTGTGAGAAATTCGAGCCAGCGCGCAAACGCAGTGTTTTGACAGCAGCTGCAGCCGCACCTGTTGCGCTTGCGCCACAAGCTATATAAGATCCTGCGCCATACGCTGAAGTACTGCAGGGACCAACTGCGAAACTTCAAGGTTGCATGCCTAGCTTTAACATAGTCCTATTTGCCAGTGGCACGTAGCAAGCTTGGCGTCAAACATCAGCGTTGTCCATGAGCGCCTCACCTGCTCGTCAAACTCGTGCAGGCGCCGCGACTCGACGAGGTCGCAGAACGCGTGGCGGTTACGGAATGTAACTGTCCGCTCGCGCCCGCCTGGTATCAACTCGCGTTCGACGCCTGCAGCAGCCGGCAAACACATCATACGATATGCAGGATCAAAGCGTGCAACAAATCATTATTGTGAGAGAAGCATCACAGCGCATTGCAGCTCTTGAAAAGTGGCGTTCCAGTTGTCAAAGCGTGAAGTTTTCGCACTGAGTACAGCCTGTGTGTCAATGATGTCACCCTCCTGTGCGATGCGCCTTGTATTGCTGTGCAAGTGATTGCGCTTATATGTGCAGCGAAACACTATCTGATGCTCGCCGCTGGTTGTGCACATACCAATGCTGCCAGCACTCATGCTCAGGTACATAGATTTTGATATCCAGGTTCGAGTTGAAGTTGACGCATCATCTCAGCCGGTGTACGTGAAGACGAGCTTGTCGCCGTACTGCGCGTCGAACACGGCTCAGGTACATGGGCTTCAACATTCTTCAAGTTTAAGTTTGAAGTTGACGCACCATCGCTGCCTGTGTACGTGAAAACAAGCTTGTCGACGTACTGCGCGTCGAACGCGGCTCAGGTATACAAGGCTTGCACATTCAAGTTTGAGATTGACGTTGACACACCATCGCTGCCTGCGTGAAAACGGTGACTCACCATCGCTGCCTGTGTACGTGAAGACGAGCTTGTCGCCGTACTGCGCGTCGAACGCGGCGTCGCTGTGGATGCCCTCGTGCTCGCACGTGCGGATGGCCTCCAGGAACTGGCACGTGATGTTGTCAATGGCGCGCAAGTCGTCCAGATTCGCATCTAGCCCTGCGGCAGCGTGCATAAGGGGGGTGAAACAGGTGAGAAGGATGGAGTTTCTAGAGGAGTGGGGGGCAGGAAGGCCTGTTGTTGGGCTCAAGGGCGAGTGTCAGTGCCAGGCTGGTAGGGGGGTCTGGACAGTCATTGTCTCTGTCGGCAAGCGAGTGAACAGAGCATTACGAGGCAAAGAGCCATAGAGCGAATAAAGTACTGCCAGTCACATGCCTGCACAAACATGCCTTAGCACAAGAGCGCTGCCGTTTGCACACGTCAACACCCACACCGCCTCCAGCAACGATGCAGTGCGCTTGCTGACGGCCAAGGCTGTTGCACACACCCGACTGCATATGTACTTCAAAGTATTTTTTTATTGATTCTCGCTCAGGGAACAGCCCAGATGAATGGTATCTAAGCTTGAAGTATGCATGTCATGTGTCGGTTTGAAAGTGCATGATGTACTACGTACTGCACGCACCGATGAGCCGCTTCCACACCAGCGATGGCAGCTCGAACGGCAGCGCCAGCCGCGTGCGCAGGCTGATGCCCATGAGGCGCCCCACGAACGCCAGCTGCTGCAGCGCCAGCGCACTGCTGCCGCCGCCGCCGCCGCCGCCGCTGCCGCCGCCGCCGCTGTGCTGCTGACACGCACTAGGCACGTATTTTTCGCCGTTGAGTCCCGTCGCGTGGCGCGCGTTAGGGCACGGCGCAAAGAGCGCGAAGCGCGGGGAGAAGAGGTCGTCGGTGACGCGCGTGACGGCGTCGCGGAAGACGCCGCCCGCGTCCACGCCGTCCTCGCCGACAAAGTTCACCTGGTGACGCGGCGCGCGCGTTGGGAGGTTCGCTGAGTGAAATGAAAAACACGAATCAAGAGATCGTAGAGCTGTATGAAAAACTGGGAACAGATTATTCATGAATTCACTTGAAACGACTTCACGCCGTGCGCGTCCACGCTGTCCTCGCCGACAAAGTTCACCTGGTGACGCGGCGCACGCGTTGAGAGTTTCGCTGAGTGAAGTATTGGGAACAGATTATTCATGAATTCGCTTGAAACGGCTTCACGCCGCCTGTGTCCACGCCGTCCTCGCCGACAAAGTTCACCTGGTGACGCAGCGCGCGCGTTGGGAGGTTCGCTGGATGAAAATGATGGAACAGATCGTTGATGAAATTTGAAATTTCACTTGAAACAGCTTTCACACGGTCCTCCCCAACAGAGTTCAGGTCGTGATGTGGCGCGCGCGAGTTCGCTGCATTCACTCCCAGTTCACTGAATGAACTCGCTGGATCGTTCACATTGTCCTCCCCAAAAAAGTTCACCTGGTGGCGCAGCGCGCGTGAGTTTGCTGAACTCACTCCGAGTTCACAGAGTGAACTCGCTGGAACACAGTTTTCATGAATTTGCTTGAGCAACTGAGCATTGCCCTCCTCGACAGGTTCAAGTGTGATGCGGCATGCGCGCGCGCATTTGAGAGCGCATGTGGCGTGAGGTATGTAGGTGCAATTACGCCTGCGCGTTTCATCATTTGCGGCACCTGCTGGCGGTTGGCGCACTTGGCCTCGGCCAAACGGAGCATCTATTCCCAGCTTCGCACCAGCAGCAGCTTCAGCACCCGAGCGTCACCGACAGAGCCTGACCCTAACCTCAGCACTAACCCTAACCCTAATCCTAACCTAATCCTAAATCTAACCCTCTGAAACTGAAGAGAGCAGCATCCGCCAATACCTCCCCACCCGGACAGCAGCGCGACCAGCCCCGCAAGAGCAAAGATAACCGTCATCATGGCGATGCCTACTACCCCTACAGCTGCAACCTCCGCCCTCACCCTAGCCCTAGCCAGCGCACCTGGAACCGCAAGGGCATATGACATAGCGTCATCGTCGCAATGGCCAACCCCTAGGCGCACCCACCCTTTAAACCTAGCCCTAGTCCAAGCCAGCGCACCTGGAACCGCAAAGGGCATGTGATCATCATGGCGATGCCTACATACCCCTACAGCCGCGACCTCCGCCCTAACCCTAGCCCTAGCTAGCGCACCTGGAACACTCGGTCGCCGTCCCACACAGTTCTCAGCAGCAGCGCGTCTCGGTGCGCGAGCTAACGGAACGTAATGATCCCGGCAAGGGCACACACGGCGTCATCATTACGATGCCTACACCTAGCCCTGACAAGCGCACCTGGAAGACGCGGTCGCCGTCCCACACGGTGCGCAGCAGCTGCGCGTCGCGGTGCGCCAGCTGGCGGAACGCCTGCGCAAACAGGCACTGGCTGGCGGCGATGTCCGTCTCGCCGCGCGCGAGGCTCGCGGCAGCGCGCAGGTTGTCCAGCGTCACGCCCAGGGTCTCGCCGCCGGCGCCGCGCGTCGCATGCATCGCCGCCTCCAGCACGCGCGACTTGACGTGCGGCAGGATGAGGTAGTTGGCCTGGCGGACCTGCGATGGGGGGGTGCGGGGGGGGGGAGCATGGCGCATGTGTTTTGAGTGTGGATGACGCGGTCAATGTTGACGTGCGGTGGGCGTGGGGAAAGGGGCGGAGGTGTATCTGTTTTGAACCAAGCACGTTATGTAAGCGTGCATCGCTGCCTCCAGCACGCGCGACTCGAACGTGCGGCAGGATGAGGTAGTTGGCCTGGCGGACCTGCGAGAGAGGGGGGGGGGGGGGGGGGGGGGGAGACCCACGCAGTCGATGTGAATGTGCGGGGGGGCTGGCGGGCCTGCGAGGGGGAGGGGGTGGTGGGGGTTTGTCGTGGGTATAAACCACACGGTGATCAAAAGAGGCGGTACGAATGATTGTATTGAGTGTAGACCACGCAGTTGAAGTGTTCGCTGCGAACACGGTCTTGGCCCGCAGCTGCGGGTGGCAGCAGGCACCGGGCGGCCTCAGTCAGCTGTCAAATATGTCCACTGGCGAATCCTGTTTTCAAATGTAGTGTGGTAGCACATACCGTGACACGTGCATGGGAGTCAAACACAGAAGTTTATGAGCACCGCATCCCAGCTTGCACTTGTCATTACTGGCGCCCTTTTCTCTCTGAGAACCTATGAGGTGGCTTGCAGAGCCGACAAGGTTGTCGCTGCCAAAGTTGCGAGCGGAATATCAGGAGCACGCATGTATGTATGGTGGCGGAATACGATGGTGGCATGCGCTGAAACTGGAACGGGCGCGGAAGTCTGCAGTGTACGGTGCAATTGGCAACCGCCATGCAAACAAGCGGAGGTGCGCATTGTCGCAGAAGCACTGCTGTTGCGCAGGAGTGGTGTACCTTCAGCTCTGCACGTGAGCAGCGACTGGTTTGAGCAAGCCTGGGGCACGTTGCAGTTGCGCTGTCCATTGCTCTGCACATGGAATTGCAAGGCACCGGCACCAAACTGCTCACCTGCGACGTAACACAATATCCATGCATGTCAACACCAATATGCACTGCACGCACCGCGCCTGATACCTGAGGTTACTGGGGTCGGCTTATCCCTACAAAAACAGTTCAGAAGATGCGCGTGTTTGTGAATAAATACACCACTGTAGGGCTGAGTCCGCAACGCGTTTGTACGGGGATATGTGTATTGGGGGGGGGGGGGGGGGGGGGAGTTGCGACCCCGTTTTTTTCTTGTGACCCCCTTGTTCGCGCTGCCCATCGCTTTGCGCACCTGGTACCCGAGGTTATCTGGGTCCTGTGAGCTCAGGTCCAGCACCGGCAGCAGGCAGGAGATGCGGTCGTTGAGGCGCAGCAGCAGCGCCGTGCGCAGGCACAGCGAAGCCAGGTGCACTCCGGCCAGCTGCGGTGGATGCAGGGCAGATGCAGCAGTGGCAGCGGACAGCTTGTTGTTGTGAGACAAAGAAGCAAGGCGGGTGTCGGTCACGGGTCAAAAAAGCGCATAGAGAAACTGAGCAATGATGTTGTCTTCCATCGTGCGCAGGCACGGCGATGCCAGGTGCACTTCAGCCAGCTGCGGCGGCGGACGCAGCGTGTGCGACGGACGGCGTTGCAGAGGTGTCAGTCATGAGTCAAAGAGGCGCATAGAGAAACTGAGCACTGATGTTGTCTTCCATCGTGCGCAAGCACAGCAACGCCAGGTGCCAGGTGCACTCCGGCCAGCTGCGGCGGATGCAGCATGTACAACGTACAGCAATTTGTTGAAAGAAAAGGTGTGAAGGAAAGGCGTGTCAGTCACGAGTCACGAAAGCTCGTAGAGAGACTGAATACCGGTGTTGTCTCCCCATCGTGCGCACGCACGGCGGCTCCCGCTGGCTGCGGCTGACACGGTGTTCCATCAGGGAGCGGTGCAGGTGTGTTAGCTACCACAAACGACGTGCTTGAAAAACCGTTTTAATACTGGGATACTGGACTTGTTGGACTTGATGCCCAACTATCCTCGGTCGGTCAGTGTGCGAACGACTTGTACTTCTAGTTGAGAAAGGCGCAAGGTGCACTCCGGCCTGCTGCGGCGGCAGATGCAGCATGTGCGCCGGACAGCGTTGCAGGGGTGCCAGTCATGAGTGAAAAAGTGCATACTTCGAAGTAGAAGAACTATACATGAATGCTCACTTGAAGCGCGAAAGACCCCCATGCCGAGCCGAGTATCGCAGGGCCTGTGCTTGCATGTGCCACATCGTGAAGCACAACAAATTTGAGGTTTGAAATTTCCGAACCCAGTCAACAGATTCCCATCATGCATGACCACGCAGCAGCGGCGGTGCAGAGTGCCGCTACCATTGCTGCCTGGCAGCTACAGGCAAGGTTAGGGGTTAGGGTTAGAATTGGGCGCACAAACAAGGACCCTACCCTAATATCGCCCCGCACACAGAGTGTCACTGATAACGCACAGGCATGCATCGCATGGGGCTACACCAGACTCCCGCTGACAAGCCTGATTTTTTTTTACAACTTCAACAGGTGACGTGCCTGTGCGTGCTTGAAGGCGGCGTCCTGCGGCGAGATGCGCGCGCACCAGGGGTTGAGCGCTGCTGCCGCTGCAAGCGCCGCCGCCACCGCCCCCTCCCCCTCCTTTGCCGCCGCCTTGCCCACCTGCGATGGGAGACAGGGCCATGATCGGCAGCACAGATACACCTTCAAAACACAGCACTTTGTATCACGTCCGTTTTATTTCGGTTTCTGTTTGTGCCGTTGTTCAAATAAATCATTGTTCGACGGCGTCACATGCAGCAAGCGCGTTCCTGTTTCTCGGCGCTGGTGTACGACGCTGCTCCACCAAGACAACGTGGGTGGTAACTGTGCACATGGTAGTAGCTGACCCGTAACTGTGAGCACACATTCATGTGGGAAACCTTTTCTGGCAAACCCTAGCTGACCGATACCCTGACGCTCACCACTTGTACAAGGCTGCGGTCCTGCGCTATCTTCCGTCACCAACCTCGGTCGCCAGTCACGGCAAGCCGTACAAGCCAGGGGACAAGCTCAAGGCCGTGCGCGCAGGAGGTACCCACGCAAACATGGCAAGGCGATGCTTTCGGCAAGCCCCACCTCCCCTTGACCCCGACGCAAATACTTGCATAGTATTTACGCATCAATATTTATTATTAATACACTACATACATACCTCCGCCAGGCACTCCACCAGGCTGCGGTCCAGCGCGGGCGTCCACAACGCCATCATGGCGCGCGCCACCTCCAGCGGCATGACCCCCGCCATACAGGCCACGCCCCCCGGCGTAACCCCCGCCCCCGCCAGGGCCAGCTGCAACCGCTGCGTGCGCGTCAAGCCGAGGCCGCGCACGGTGAAGCCGCAGCCCCAGGCGTCCGCGCAGTCGTTGTCGCCGGCGGCGGTCTCGATGTCGCTGCGCTTCGGGCTTTGGGGCGCTGCGCGCGATGCGTTTGGAAAGGAGGGGGTGGGTGGGGAGGGGGGGGTTAGTGAGGATCGACAGAGCGTTGCCACGCCGTGCCACGAGGCATCAGCTGTGCCTCAGCAGTGCTCGCTGCTGCCCGTGATGGGTGTAGTAAACTACGGTCGCGGGCGCAAACTTGCTTCCGCTGATGGCTCAAGGCACTATCGTACAGACAGAGAGTGACGCTTGCGCTCTACGTTGCCTGTACGGAGCGGCTCAGTGTCACGCACGTGGTGGAACTTCAGGGGAACGCGCACATGAATACTATGTAAATTATACTTTACACATACCAAGTGCATACATGAAAACGAATTACAACATCGTAGAGCGCTAGGTGACAAGGTGGGGTTAGCCGTCAAATTGAATGCCTTCCACCAATAACCGTGGTCGCCGCTGCTGCAGCAATGGGCCACGAGTCAAACAGTGCCGCCATACATACTGCGCGGCGGCGCACGCATGAACTCACCGCTGCCATCCGGCTCACCGCTGCTGCCGCCACTGACCGCCGCGACACTGGCATCAGCGCCGCTGCCGCCTTCATCGCCATCGCCACCGCCACCAGTGCCACTGCTACCAAGCACGTCATTGCTGCTAACGCACGCCAGACCGCTGGTGCAGCCGCTAGTGGCCACCCCGCTGCTGCCGCCGCCACTGCCGCCTGTGGCGTCGCCACTGCCGCCTGTGGCGTCGCCGTCGCCGCCGCCGCCGCCACTGCCGCCGCTGCTGCTGCTGCCACCGCTGTCAGCACTGACACCAGGCTCTGGAGCGCCCTCTGCAAGCATGGCTGCTGCTACGCTCTCAGTGTCGCTGTCCGACTCTCCGCCAATCACGACAGACGCGCCGTAGTCAACTGCGGAGGCGGCACGCAAAAACACAAGACTCCATGAGCTCTGTGTTTGGATTATGAGGTGGATCACGAGGTTCGTCAACACATCCAAAGGGGATCTATGCTCCCATGATCGGTGCTCCTGCGCCAGCACCTTAGCCCCAAGCCCACGAAGTGGGGAGCATGTTGACAGCGGCATCGCTGTCCGTTCGCGGCGAATCGCAAGCACTAGGACATCTCACACACCTAACCCTACCCCTAGCCCTAAGCAGCAGCACGCTTCAGCACGGTCCACGGGACTCTCGTGAGACAGTGCGTCGATAACGCACGCTAAGTACAGTGTAGCCACCGCAACAAACACAAGCGCAGCCTGCGAGTGGTCCCCCCGAGACGACCCTGACACTGAGCCCCAGCCCTTGGGACCCGCGGCTGCGCCGCCGCTGCTGCCGCCGCGAACCGCTTACTGCGTGCGCAGACAGGCGCCTCTGACTCGAGCCGCCGCCGTGCTGCGCCGCGGCCGATGCGACTCTCGCAAACCTCAGCATCATCAATATGAGCATCACGCGCCTCAGCTCTCACAACAACCTTCGCCCCGACACACAAGTCACCCTCACTTGTCAGCGAGCGCTCGCCCGGCGCCGCCGCCGCCGCCGCCGCCGCCCCGAAAGCCAGCATCGCAGCGGCGGCAGCGGCGGCAGTGCCGCCGCCCGCGCCCGACTGCGAGTGCGCTGACGCCTCCGAGTCGCGCAGCAGCAGCGCTCCGGCGTGGTCCATGCGGCGCCGCGGGTCGAGCTGCGGATTGGCCGCAGGCAGCTGGCTGAAGGAGAAGGTGCGAATGCGCAGAGGGTCGGCGGCAGTGGCGGCGGCGGCGGCGGGGTGCGCCGCGTCGCTGGTCTGGAGGGGGAAGGGGAAGCGCGCGTCTGAGCGCGGAGCACTGCTGCTGCTGCTGGCGGCGGTGACGCTCCTGCCGCTGCGACGGGGGCGCGGCACGGGGAGAGGGGAGGGGGTTGATGCTTCGAAGTAGTGCATTGAAAAACGGGAAGGCTCTTCAGAGGGTGCCGCCACTGATGGCATACCAATGCAGCATAATCATATGGGCATCACCTGTGTGGGTCGTGCTAATAGATGTTTCATCAGACCTGCCAGTGCTGTTGCCGAGGGCGCAGCTGCCGGGAGCAACGTTGCAGGGTGCATGATGGTGGCGCTGCTCAGCTGTCTGTACAACAGACATCAGCCCGTACAGGCTGATTGCGGCGCACAACATTATACATACCAGCCTATAGAAGCAGTACCACGCACGCAAGGTGAACATTGTAAACCGCAGACCTCTGACGCATGCGCGGCTTGCATTCGCTTCAGCTTGAAAAGATACTATAACCACAACAGCACTCAGCTCCCGTCGCAGCGCTTACCTGATCACGTTCACCACGAGCTGCTGCGGCGGCGTGACGTTTGTGGCAACAGCCCAGTCCGCCAGAGGCGTCGTCGCCACCGCCGGCTCTGGGCCAGGCTCGCCAGCATCGACCACCAACGTCTCTATGCACAGCAACGCGGACGCTGCTGCCGGCTGTGCCACAGCCCCAGCAGCCAGCCCCGTCGGCGGCGGCGTCAGCGGCAGCGCAGCGTGTGTCACACTTCCTGCAGCCGCTGCGGCCGCTTCCTCCGATGTCAGTGGCGCTGCCGCCGCAGCTGCCGCCGCTGCCGCTGCCGCAGGCCGCGGCGGCGCTGCCACCGCCACGGCAGGCGC
Source organism: Tribonema minus (assembly GCA_017506865.1). Lineage (NCBI taxonomy): Eukaryota > Xanthophyceae > Tribonematales > Tribonemataceae > Tribonema > Tribonema minus. Next base: position 416,853 of record JAFCMP010000536.1, on the reverse strand, counting down.
CGCCGCCGCTGTAGCCGCTGCTGGCGCAGTGCGCGCTGCCTGCCTAGGGGAGTGTGCTGCAGCGACCGCGGCGGCGCCGCCGCTGCTGCTGCCGCCGCTGCTGCCGTCGCCGCCGGGCTGCAGCCAGAAGCGCAGCGTGTCGCCGGGGATCTTTAGCGGCTCCGCAAAGTCGTCGCATGAGGACAAGCGCACTTCTGAGGGCTCGCTTGTCGGTGGCGCAGCGTCTGCTGGCGCCGCTGCCGCAGCGGCAGCGCTGCCGCTGGCGCCAGCGCCGGCGCTCTGGATCACCAGCTCGCAGCCTGCAACACAGATGGAGTTGAGGTTGCGTATAAGCGCAGGGAGGCTGTAAAAAGTGTGCAGCTCACGGCGCTTATGTTGTGGTACACATGTCAACATACAGGGCCCGTAAACAGGCCTGTTTATGTTGCTAAAAGGCAATGCTTCGGGATCCTGCATCATCAGCAGTAACCAGCAGCTTAAATGGCTCATCAGCAATCAAACTGCACCCGTCAAACTGCACCTCCAGCTGCAGTACCCCTAGCAAAGCATGCACGAGTACAGTACTTCCAAGTAGATGACGTTCGGGCGCCGGCTCCATGCCCCAGCCCTAACCTTGACCCTAACCCTAACTCAGCGCCCGTCAAACCCAACACCCAGCATACAGCCTGCACCCAGCGTACGGCCCCTGCCATTTGACTCTAAGTCGTGGTCTGATCTAACCATACCCCTATGCCCCTACTCCCACCTCAACCCTACCCCGACTCATGGCACTCTCCAACGGGCAGCGCGCTAACCCTAACCCTAATCCTAACCCCTCACCGGTACCCTCAACGCGTAACCGACCCCTAACCCCACCCTAGCCCTACGGCACTCACCATCTGTCCATCGGGAAGCGAGCTAACCCTAACCCTAACCCTAACCCTAACCCGAAACCTAACCCTTTCACTGACCCTCACCGGCATTCTCAATGCGGAACATACCCTTAACCCTACCCCTACCCTAGCCCTATGGCACTCACCATCTGGCAGGCAGCAGCGCTCATCGAACCGCACCTCCAGCCGCCGCGCGCCCGGCACGCACACCTCCACGGACGGCACCTGAGCGCTGCTGCCGCTGCTGCCGCCCTCGCGCCGCGGCAGCGGATGCACAGACTCGTGGCGCGTGCCCACCCACACCGGCCCCGCGGCTACCGCAAACAGCCCAAACCCCCACGCCCCTTCCTCCGCGCTAGCGCTAGGGTCAGAGCCCCCCTCTGCCGCCGCCGCCCCCCCCCCTCCCAGGTACTCATACCGCACGCTGTCGCCGGCGAAGGAGAAGGTCGTCTGCGCGGCGCCGCCGCACGCGCCGCTGAGGACGAGCGGCGCCGCCGCAGCGCCGCGCTGCATGCCGCGCAGCCGCAGCGTCGCGCCCGGCGGCAGCGCGCAGCGCGGGTCGAGCGCCACCGCGATGGACGTCGCGCCGGGCAGGCACACGGCGCCGCGCTGCGCGGCGCGGCCGATGGGGTGCGGCGACTCGACGGCGCGCGCCGCCTCGAACGCGTCCGCCCACGCCTCGCACAGCAGCGCGTCGAGGATGGCGCAGGCGTCGGCGGAGGCGTCGGCGGCGGCGGCAGCGGGCGCGGCAGCGGCGCGCTGCGGCGGCGCCGGCCAGCCCCACCGCAGCGCCGCCAGCGCCGCGCGCGTCTCCAGGAGGTGCGCGAGTACGCGCGGGGGCTCGCGCTGCGTGTCCGCTGCAGCAGTTGCTGGCGCTGCTGCTGGCGCTGCCGCAGGCGCTGCTGCTGCTGCCGCCGCTGCCGGCGCTGCCGCCGCCGCCGGAGGCACCTCGGCGCAGACCTCGTCCGCCTCGCCGCAGCGCATGCCGAAGCGCGGCAGCGCGACGCGCACGTGCGCCGTCTGCTGCGCCGCCCGCAGCGGCACGTGCGGCGGCAGCGGGAAGTTGCGCGGCAGGAGCGACGGCGGCAGCGCGCTGCGCGCCGGCGGCGCCGCCGCCGCTGCCGCGGCCGCCGTCGTCCACGCCGCCGCTGCCGCCTGCTGCACCGCCACCGCCAGCGCGAGGTCCGCCAGCTGCAGCAGCGGCTGCCCCGCTCGCGCAGCCAGCGCCGCCAGGGACGCCGCCGGCGCCGCTGCCGCCGCCGCCGCGCGCGCCGCCTCCACGTACCCCTCGCACACCGCCAGCGCCGCTGCCGTGACGCCGTCGAGGAGCGACAGGTCGGGGCCCGGCGGCGCGAAGCGCGCGGCGCGGCGCACGAGCGCCGCGATGAGCGGCAGCACGCGGCGCCTGCGCAGCGTGCCGCGCAGGCACAGGTAGCGCGCGAGGACGGCGAAGACGTCCGCGCTCAGCGCCAGCGGCTGCAGCCGCGCGTCGCGCAGCAGGAACGCGAGCAGCCACGTGGCCCACGAGATGCTGCCGCCGCCGCCGCCGCCGCTGCCGCCGCCGCCGCCGCCGCCGCCGTCCGCGGCGACCACGTCCGCCTCGCAGCACCACTCGTTTGTGATGGCGGCAGCGCTCACGCCCTTCAGGCGGTACCCTGTGCCCACCCCTAACCTCAACTTCACCCTCTCGGTGCCCTCGCCTGCGCCGCCGCCGCCGCCGCCCCCTCCTCCCCCTTCTGCGTCGCTTTCCCCGGTTCCAGCGCCGGCGCCGCCCATTCTGCGTGGAGAACGCTTCTTCCGCCGCGACCGCCGGCTGCTGCCGCCGCTGCGGCGCCGCTCTCTGCCTGTTGGCGTGAGCCAGCGGTGAGGCAGTATGTGTTGTGAAGTTTCTCGAGATAGTGCGTGGGCATGTAGACGCTGTCTACTAGACGTGCACTATAATGACACAAAGGCACGTAGACGAGTTTTCCGAGATGGTGCATGGGCATGTAGATACTGACTACTAGACATGCTCTAATAACACAAAGGCATAAAGACATGCACTAATAAAGCAGGGACACCGCTGTTTGATGCGATGTGCTCAGTGCGCATTGTTGGCGTTTTGATGTTCTGCACAGAGCGAAATGGGGTAAGAAACGCACTGGAAGACTCCGACAGTTGGCGTGGCGTGCGCACTGGTCAGTTTGCAAGGCAGATATGTATGCACAGCGGAAGCAGTTGCCCATGTGCGCTGCCAGCCCTTGCGTTCCGCTTGGTGGGGAGATGCTTCCATACTTCCAAAGTATGCAGATGCAGTTGGCATACAAACACAGCTACTGCCACTTTGAAAATGAGAAACATGAAAGCGCCAGGGCAAGGCAATGCCTACTGCATGACTGGCTGTGAGGAGCTACTCACGTCCAAGACATGGATCCTGTTGTCAGCGTAGTGATTGTCAAATTTAACCAACAGGAGCATTCGCTATGGCATACTGTATACATACCCCGTTGTAACTCACATGCAATGCATGCTGACGAGACGCTCGTGAGACATTCGTAAACATGAGGGCACATCAGGAAACTCCTGTCTGTGCGCTAGCCCATCATAAAGTTGTCAAAAGCCGGGCCCAAATTAACTGACGCAGCAACACAAGCACATAGCCACCACAGGCGAGCGGCCTACCGTCAGTAGATGGCTCGGTGGCAGTGGCGGCGGAGACGCCGCCGGAATCCTCCACGTCACCAGTTGAAGTCACGCACGTCGTCTCCCGGTGCCCCACGCGCGCGCCGGTCTGAGAAGCGAAGAACGTTCCAAGACCGTTCTGAACCGCCCACAGCGCCGGCGCCGCGGGCGCGCGCGACTCCCTCCAGATGCGGCGCAGTATGGGGCAGCGATCAACTGCCCAGTCTGCGACACACCTGAGGCATGCAATGAAGGGGGGGGGGGGGGGGGGGGGGGGGGGGGGGGTTGTGGATGTTGAAGATATGCAGAGAGACACCCGTAGCGGCACATTGCTGTAAGGGAGCGTTCGCGCACGTCTCTCACCGGTTCTGCCACAAAGGTGGGCGAATATTAACTGCCTACGAGTTGCTGGTCGATTTGCCACCATCGGGGCGGCGTCAAACATCAACTAGACTCATACGATATCCTAGTCATATCATATGTCAGCAGACTGTTGGCAGGTGTCAATGACACACAAGTCATATACACTGAAGCACTTGAAGGGGTGTGTGCAGCAGCGGCGTGCGCACGAATGATATCTCTAACCCTAGCCCTAACATGACCTAACCCTAACCCTAACCCTGACCAAGTGCTGCTCGCATGGGCTCACCTGATGGCACCCGCCATGTTGCCTTTGTTGGCCTTCTTGCGGCAGGCGAGATCACCCAGGGCCACCTGTAACAGTAACCGCAGTGCACAAAACAGCCACCACCGCGTGAATTTTGTGTGCGTAGGTGCCATTACGGATGTGAAACCTCTAGGTCAATACTTTGGCTTCACTAGCTGCATTTGAGTGCTTGTCAATGAGCCTCGCCCAGACTGACCCGGGAGATGAGATTACCTCTGGGTCCTATCACTGCACTCCAAACTAACAGCAGTCTGGACACAAACGAGAGCCAGCAATGCAGCCAGTAACTTGCAGAATGCAACTCTAAGCGAATGGCGGTCGAGTACACAAACAAGAACCACCAATGCACCCACTGTTTACGATTGAGAGTATGCCAGAACACTTGCAGAATGAAATACTAAGCGAATGGCGGTCCAGTACACAAGAAGAACCACCCAGTGCAGCCGCTAGCTACAGAGAGTGTATGCCAGGACAATCAAAGCATCAAACTAGTATTAGCGAATGGCGGTCAAGTACACAAACAAGAACCACCAGTGCAGTCACCATCTCCTGAGTGTATGCCACAACACTTGCAGAATGAAACTCTAAGCGAATGGCGGTTGAGTACACTAACACACACCACCAGGTGCAGCCACTATTTACAGCGAGTGTATGCCAGAAAAATTGCAGAGGCAAATGGCTGCTGAGTACGCACGTATACCCAAGAGTGCAGCCGCTACTTGAAGGAGAGTGTATGCCAGAACATTCCAGAACCTTCCGGGCCGCACCTGACCGCGCCGTGGCATCGGCCGCCACACCGTGTACCCCGTGTCCTTATCGTGGTAGATGAGCCGGAACTTGACGGGCTTCGACACGAGGGCCTCCAGGGGGTCCCCCTTCACGACAACCCCCCCAGGGGGGCGCGCGTCCCCCCTGCAGGCAATGTCGCCGATGCTGTAGTACCCCTCTGGCGGTTTCGGGCGCCAGATGGAGATGGTTGATGAAGTCGTTTCGTCGTCGTCCGAGGGGGGCTCGAGGGGGGTGCCCGTGGGGGCGCTGCTGAGTCGGCACACCAGCTCCATGTCGCGAACCACCTGGAAGGGGGTGGAGGGGGGGGGGGGGGGGGGGAGTGTCCAACAGCATTGTAAGGCATGGGGCAGTGGTAGTGGGGGGGGGGGGGGTCGCTGTTGAACAGCGTGCTACCGGCCATTGACAATGCACGAGTATGTTTTTGTACTTCGAAGTCTGCGCTCACTGCAGGAAGCTGATGCGACTACAGTATGTAGCCAGCTTCGTAAACTGTAAATGAAGCGGAGGGGTAGGGTTAGGGTTAGGCCCAGTGCAGCCTTTGCGTTCTCCACCAACAGATCACGCCTGCAGCTTGTCTGCCTCTCATGAGCAGAGGTCCAAGGAGTGCATGTACCAGAGCAGGAGCGGTTGGCTGAAGAAAGGGGGTCCAATTGGCGCAACTCTCGACAAAATGCGAAGACAGACGGCAAGGAGACTTCGACTTGAGCTTTGAGGGGAACACGGTGCAAGACAGGCTACTCAGTCCTCCCCGCCAATCTTAGCAACATGGGCCTGAAAAAGCTTCACGGGGGACTATCACAGATGTTCTGCTTTCTACAGAAAATGCCGGTCAAGTACCTGATACTGGATGCCAAACAGAGGCTCCACCACAAACCGGAAACCCCAGTTTGCCGGGTTCTCTCCCGCCGCAGTGCCGTAAACGCTGCTGCTGCCGCCGTCTCCGCCGCCGCACTCATCGCTGCCGCCGCCACTGGCATGCGCGCTCGCTGGCGCTGGCGCCGCGCCGCCGCCGCCCACAGCGGCAGCAGCGGCGCCGCTGTACCAGTCGGCGACGGGGCGCGCGCCGGCAAAGCGCGGATGCTCAGCGGGCGTCGCGTGCCGCAGCGCGTGCTGCCCGAAATTCGCCACCATGCGCGTCGCGCCCGGCACGGCAACGACGCACGGCCGCACCGCCGCGGGCCGCGCGCTGCCGCTGCCGCCGCCGCGGCGCTGCGCGCTGCCGCCGCTCTCCCCCCAGTCGCCGTTGATTGCGAAGCGCGCCGCGCCGGCATCCGCGTCGAAGAACGCCGTGATGACGTCGCCGGCCGCCCACGGCCGCGTCACGCGGCAGCGCTGCTCAGCTGTGCCTTCACCGCCGCCGCTGCCGCCGTCGCCGCCGCCGTCGCCGCCGCGGCCGCTGCCGCCGCAGCCGTTGCAGCAGCCGCTGCTCGTCAGCCACCACGAGCGGCACCTCGCGTTTGCGTCGGTCGCTCCCGTCGCGCCGCCGCCGCCGCCGTCTGGCACGTCTGCGCTGCCGTCGCGGTACCAGCCGATGGCGGCGTCACTGCCGAGCGCTGTTGCGTCGAACGGCGGCTCCAGCTTGACTTCAAAGAGCCAGCGGCCAGTGAAGATGGCGATGGCCACGGGCGCTAGCGGCGGCGGCGGCGGGGGCGTGGAGAGCCGCGCTGCCTCTATGGACGTCTCCCTGCGTGTAGGTATGTGTGTCCGTTCACAGAGACATGTCATGTGTCAGTTTTGGCGCAAGTTCAAGTTGAGATTTGTACACTTTGAAGTATTGTGTGCACACATGACCGCAAACACACGATGTGTACTTCGGTGTGTTTAAACTCAAGTATCGAAGTGCAAGGCTAATCACCCACGGGTGGGACCCACAGCAATCAAAACTTGCACCCATCAGAAAGTACAAAACGGGGTGTATCTCACAAAACTGTACACCAATGACTACGGGAGAGCGGCACATTCATTCATTCATTCATTCACGCCTTGGAGCGCATGCGCATTGACGTAGACTACGTCCTCCTGGTAACAGCGGTGAGAAGAGGCATTGGCCTTAACATGGTACATAAATCATCCCAACACACTCTGGTACCTGACTGTCACCTTTACATAACCCTAATCTGTTAAAAACATCACTCTGTGCGTTATTTATGTGTCTGCACGAGCAAACACAGTATCCAACACAGTGCCTTGAAGTTACACTTTAGTGGTGAGCCATTGACATGCTATCAGGCAGTGAGATGCAGCGTTCACTGCGTAAATGTTGAGCATTGACATGCTATCAGACAGTGAATTGCAGCCTCACTGCATTGAGCATTCACATGCTATCAAACAGTAACATGCACCGCTTACTGCATGGACCCCTAACGCACCTGCTCACATCCCCCTCGCTGAACAGGTTGCGCCCCCCCAGGGACAGATCCTCTTCGCACTCATCCAACACCGCCTCAAGAGGCTCCCCCTTGAGAACCACCCCCACACTCCCCCTCGAGTGCAGGGCAGCAGCCTGGCTATCGGGGGGGGTGGGCCCATTGTCCCCCCACGGGAGCATCCGGACGGGGGCGAGTCTCAGCGGGGGGCGATCTGACCCCGGAGGAGCGTCCACTCGGAAGTACAGCTCCTTGATGTTGTGGACGACAAAGGACCGGAACAGGGTGCAGGAAGCGGGCGGCGCGGCGGGCGCGCTGCCGCCGCCGCCACGTGACTTCAATGTTGAAGTTGAGGAAGTTGAAGTTGAGGACGGCACGACGCCTGCGACGGGGGCCGCCTGCAGCGGCGCTATCAGGCTGTCTGCGTCCTCCACCTGTGGGTATGGGTATGCATTGGCGGGGGCGGAGAGTTGGTAGGGGTACGCAGTGAGTATCGAGCTGAGCGATGTCTCTGCAGCAGCTGCGGCGAGCAGGTGCCTTGAAGCCACGCCACAAACACACGTACACTCGACCCCCTGACCCTGACTCCATGCAAACACAACACGAAACACACTCTCTCAGGCACAGCCACCACTGCACCCGAAAAGGTGACACACGCGCGCGCAAATACTTGCAAGTGGTCAGAGCGCCAATACCTACATGCTGTCTCCGCCACAGCGCTCAGCGACACGACCAGCCCCCACCTTAAAAAACTCGAGCCCCTTGGACCGCGCCTTGGCGATGCGGTCGTGGCTCCAGCCGCACATGATGCGCAGCGCGCCGCCGCCGCCGCCTCCGCTGCCGCCGCCGCCTCCGCCGCCGCCGCCGCCGCCGCCGCCGCCGCCGTCGCCGCTGCCGCCGGCGTGCATGGCAGCAGCACTCGTGTAGAAGCGCAGCTGCGCGCCGCGGCCGTCGCGCGTGGCGCTGCGCGCGTCCACTTTCACAAGGCACCCTATCGCGCCTGGTGGCAGCAGCGCTCGGCCGCCATACGCGAGGGGGGCAGGCAGGGGGTGCAGGGATTCGTGCTCGAAGACGGCAGGGGTGGCGGCGGCGGCGGCGGCGCCGGCGGGGCCGGAGAGGCAGGGGGCGGGGGGGGCGCACATGGCGCCGAAAGCGTCCAGCACCTGCAGCGATGGTTCATTGTGTGTCAGCACACAATTGTGAGTGCATATGAAGGGGATATTATTGTAAGTTCAAGTACATGTATAACATGGTATGCAAGGTGTTGGTGCAGGATAGGTTTGGTGGAGTTCGCATGACGCAGCGCCCTGGTTGGAATACGGGCATGTGCACGGCGCCTAGTGCGGTAGTGCTGGCCCCAACCCTAACCCTAACCCTAACCCTCGTCGCACCAGAAGCGCGCAGTGGCGCTGGCAGTTGCAGCGCACGCAGCAGGACCCTGTCTGCATTGATATGAATACGTACTGCTACTGTTGTCCATCAAATCACCCTGACCCCCCAACCCTCACTCTAGCCCTGCTTGCAGATTCAGTAAACTGTCATTTCAGTGCCCACTACAGTACGGTGCTTTGAGGCCTCTACACGAAAGACAATGCTCAAAACAAACCTGATGGTGCAGGTCAGGCCTGTCAGCCTACGTGTTGGAATACAATTTGCCTGAAATCATGTCCAGCAGGGTGGCACTCTCTGAGCCGTGCACAACTGCGCCCGTCTACCCCAATTGAACATTCTTCCTAAAAAAAGCTGCTGAACCTGCGAAGGCTGTTAGAGCCCTCGGTTCTGCGGTCCGTGACCAGCATTCGCACGACTTCAATGGCACAAGACACTTGAGACACGCTTGAGATGTTCTTCCACAGTCAGGCAGGCTGTGCCCCACATTCAACACTTCAGCACAGCACACTTGCCTCCTGCGTGAGAAGCTTGCCGAGGGGATCCTCCGCCATGTGCCCCGCCGCAAGCGCGCCGCTGCCGCCGCCGCTGCTGCTGCCGCCAGCGCCATCGGCCGGCGGCAGCGACTGCGGCGGCACCAACACCTTGTGCAGCAGCGTTTCGAGCAGCGCAACCCCCTTTGTGCCCCCTAGCGGTTGCGGCGCTCCGCCCGGTGCCCCCAGTGCTGAATAGGGGGCAGGGGCTGGTGCGTCTACAGGCACGGAGGGCCACTCATGCGAAGGTAAGGGCGGGTAAGCGCCGCCTGTCAGTCCCCCAAAAGGGCAGGGGGGTGTCAAGGGTGACGGAAAGGGCCTGCAAGTAAGGGGGGGGAGGGGGAGGACGGGGGAGGGGGGGGGGGCGTCAGTCACAGTGGTAGAGATACTGCCATGGCTCTCTCTCTGTGTCACAAGGACCATGCCGGCATCAGGGGCAGCAGCGAGCAGCACACTTGACACATACATAATACGATCATGCCCCATACGCAGCGCCCTCCATACGCACACACACAAGCAGTCCTCTGGGCTCCGCACTTGGAGGCCTGCGAATTGCGTACTCTGTACAGTGGCCAGCGACCGGCAGCCGCGGAGCCGCAGGCGACGCGGCGCGAGCCGCGAGAGCAAATCTGCGCCCTCGCTTCCCCCCCGCCCTACGCCACAACGGCACATGTGCGTTCCATGACGTAGCACGCATCACGTGTCCTGCCCGTTAGCACTGGGCATCACACGCCATTGCCTTCGTTTAAACCAAATGTGCTGATCTTGTACCTTGCCTAGCGGCACGCGCGAGCGCCCTGTTGCAGCGGCAGCGCAACGACCTGATCGCATAGAGTAATGAACAAGTGCCGAACACCAGGAATTTCAGAAAACAAATGTCGCACAGCAGGCGCAACTATGCCGTGCCCGCGCCTGCGTCTGCAGCGCAGCGGCAGCACTATGCTGCAGTCGGCCGCAGCGCTGCGCGCCGCCGCCAGCTGCCCACAGCAGTCGTGCCAACCTACGTATTCATTCATTCTAAGTACGTGCTTGCGCACACCTTCCGTCAAATGCACCCGCAACAGACAACGCAGCAGGCCGCTGCGCTGCACGCCGCCAGCGCCGCGCCGCGCCGCGCTCGTGCCACCAGCATACCTACATACCCCCGTACGCACCTGACGTCGAACCCCGCCGCCATGTCCTGCGCGGCCAGCAGCCGCATCAGCCGCAGCACGCCGCGCGGCGCGCCGCAGTCGCCGCCGCAGCTCGCGAGCCCCACAACGAGCACGCGCGCGCGCATCGCGATCAGCGTTTCCTCCGTCTCCGCCAGCAGCGCCAGCAGCGCCGCCGCGCCGCTGCCGCCGCCGCCACCACTGCCGCCGCCGCCTCCGCCGCCACCGCCGCCGCCGCTGCCGCCGCCGTCGCCGCCGCTGCTGCTGCCGCCGCCGCGCAGCGGCATGCCAAAGAGCAGGTCCGACGCGCGCACGTCCTCCAGCGGCACCTGCCGCGGCAGGCACACGCCCGTCTCGTCGTCGAGAACATCGACTGTGAGGTGCATGTCCGCGCGCGCAAACGCGCCGCCGCTGCCGCCGCCGCTGCTGCTGCTGCCGCCGTGCACCGCCGCCAGCGCTGCCTCGCCGCCGCCGCACACCGTCACCAGGCGCCCCGGCGTCAGCCAGTCATACTCCTCGACCAGCGGCGTCGTTATGACGGCGCCGCTGCTGCCGCTGCTGCTGCTGCCGAGCTGCGGGGATCCGGCGGCGGCAGCAGCAGCGGAGGGGTCTTCTGGGGGTCGCGGCAGCGCCAGCAGCGGCTGCAGGTCGGCCTCTAGCAGCACTCCGCTGTCTGCCGCCAGCGCCATGATGCACGGCGCGGCGTCACCGCTGCTGCTGCCGCCGCCTGTTGTTGGCGCGCCGCCGCCGCTGCTCGCGCCGCCTGGTGTGGCGCAGGCGATCACGGCCAAATGGCCCAAGAGTGAGATTCATGCGATATTGAGAATCGAGAACTGATTTCAGTTGAGAGTGAAGTTGTGATGAGTGGTGCTGCGTGTGCAACGAGAAATATGTGACCAGCAGCAGTTGCAACTGTACATATCCCCTGCTTACTTGAGGCCAGGTGATATCTGAGGCCAGGTAAGAAGGTGCAGTCATTGCGCATCTGTCGACAGCATTGTGAAACAGGCATCTCACCTGCTGGTGAGGCACCCGCAATCACGACGCGACCAGAAAAGGTTTCATCAAATTCATACTCCACACTGCAATCCTGCATGTAGACTACCGTACTTGCGTAAGATAGCTGAGCACTGTGCTCTTACCCTCCAGGCGCGCCTCGCGCAGCAGCGACGCCTGCGCCATCGCCACCACCGCTGCCGTAGGAGCGCTGTCACTTAGCTCGTCGGCGCCGCCGTCGTCATCTGGCGTCCCCTCAGACTCCCCTGCTGCTCCTGTATATCATCAGGCGGTTACGCATAGGTATGTACTCAGAGGTGGTGTATGTTCGTATAGTTGTGTACAGGTGCAAGATTACGCTAACATGCCAGGACGTGCATTCACACGGCGGTTTTGACGCCGTAAGTATGCTCGCCATCATCAGGAACTCCGCGCTACCCATTCAGGGGAGGTGTGAGACTGCACCAGCACAGCCAGGGCATGCATTCGCGCAGCAGTGTTGGTGCCGAAGGCGTGGTTGACGTGACGCAAGAAAGGTTAAACAGGAGCGACACATAGGGCAGGCGTGTGTGAGGTACTGGCTTGCCACCTAAGTGATCACCACGATTTCACACTATACGTTTGCCTGCTTCTGCGACAGGCACTTCCTTGTATTGGTAATGGTTTTCAGCGCGCAGTGCAGCGCGCGTGTTTCGAGCGCATGCATGTTGGAGAGCAACGCCATTTTGCCCGGTGGCAGCTCCTCTTCAAGCCGTGACACTCCCTCTTCTTACTTCAATGACCTCTTGGCCCTGAGACAACGCATGTGCGCTGAAGCCAGGCGCTGAGCACTGCCCTCTGAGCGTTGCCAACTAGGGCTTGTTGATGTACCAACTAGGGCTTGTTGATGTACTTTATAGCACGGCACACCCAGGAGACTCTAGTTGTTGATGAAATTTACAGCACGACACACCCAGGAGTGTCTGCGAGCATGGAACAAACTGAGGGCAACAAAGCACCTGTCGGAGTGCGCCTGCGGTCCGTTGCTGAGCGGTGCTGCCTTGCCAGCGCCATGGCATCCGCGCCCACCATCGCGCAGACCGTCTCCTCCGCAGGCGTCATCGCCGCCTGCTGCGGTTGACGTTGAGGCATGGTGTTGAAGTTAGCGAATTCGCAGCACGCGCGGCGTGGGGACAGCGTTGAAGCTGGCGGAAGTGCAGGTGCACAACGCTTCAGTTGAAGTTGAGGCATTGGTGTTGAAGTGAACGCATTCGCAACACGCACGGCGATGGGTTAGCGTTGAAGCTGGAGTAAGTGCAGTTGCACCTCTGCTGCAGCTGAAGTCAAGGCATAATTGTTGAAATTAGGGCATCGCACTGAGCAAAGGGTTGGTGTTGGGGCTTGGGTATGTGCAGCGCCGCAGCATTGGACCTCATTGTGCACGACTTGAGGGCCTTCATCAGGCGTATCAACATTTTTGCAGCGGAACAGCATCTGCTGAGGGTCGTCGCGATCTAAGTTTACAATCGGGCCGCGCCTTTTGGCGCCAACTCTAATCCTAATCCCAAGCAGCATGACTCCACGCTGCGACACCAGCCAAGCATTCCATGGTCATCATACATGACAAACCTCAGCAAGCGGGCATCAAACCCGGTGCAATTCAAACATACCTGCGCCTGAGAGCGCGCGCGCCGCCCCGGCCCGCCGCCGCCAGCAGCAGCCGCAGCGCCGCCGCCGCCGCCGCCGCCGCCGCCGCCGCCGCCGCCGCCGCCGCTGCCGCCAGCAGCAGCAGCAGCGGATGCGCGCCGTTCGCCACCCCCCGCAGCAGCCTCGCAGCGGCCGCCGACGCCAGCGTCGATGGCGGCCGTAAGAAAGGCATCGGCGCCGGGGCCCAGAGCAACGATGCGCTTGCCGGCGCACAGCCGTGCGCGTGCGCGATCCAGCGTGCCCGCGTCGCCGGGGCCCACCGCCTCCACCGCCGCCAGCGCCGCCGCGCGCGTGACGCCGAGCTCGGTCTGCAGCGGCAGCGCCGCCGCCGCGCGCGCGGCGCGCGCCGCCGCGGAGATGTCCAGGACGTGCGTCAGCGCGCGCTCCGCAGCCGGCGGCAGCGGCGGCGACAGCGGCAGCGGCAGCAGCGGCGGCGGCGGCGGCGACGGCGTGACTGCCGCCGAGCTCGGCAGCGGCGCTTCGGAGGAGTCGGCGAGGTTGTCGTGCGACGTGGAGTCCTCCTCCTGTTGCGAATGGGTAGGTATGTGTAGGATTAGACTGACTGTGTGACGCGCGCAGCGCTACGCGTGACAGCAGCGCTCAGCATGATCCGCGACGTGCGTATGCGTAGCATCAGGGCTGTACTCCGAGCGCACATATGCACCAAAGCGGGTGATGTTCTGCGCGAGACACTGGAATGCCAACTGTACTCGTGCGCTGCGCTGCAGCGTGCGTGAAGCGGCCACATGCGGACTGAAGCGACCTTTGTGCCAACATGCCTCAAAAACCTAATCCTAACCCTAGCCCTGATCCTAAATCTGCAGTGTGGGCGGCAAACGACGCTGCAGACTGCATCACCAGCTGCAAGTCCTGGCGCTAACCCTGCAATGTGGCGGCTGGCAATGCTGCAAACCGCATCACAAGCCATAAGCGCCAACCCTCACCCTGCAACGTGAACGGCTTGCAACGCTGCCAACTGCACCAGAAACCGCAAGTCAGCCCACCTCATCTGCCCCGCAGCTGCTGCGCGCATAGTCCCCCTCCCCTGCATGCCCCCCCGCATCCACGCCCAAGACGTCCTCCTCTGTGATAGCATCGTCGAAGCCAACCATCATCGTGTCTATGTCCACCGCAGCTGATGACAGTCTCAGCTCCCGCGGCGGTATGGATTGGGCGACCGGCAGGCTGCTGCCGCACACCTGCCAGCAAAAGCACACGGAGGGAAGAGGTGTATAATCAAGTGGTGGGGGTGCTGTCAGCCTGTTGGTTGTTTCTACGGCAAGAGCAGCTGTGCATCACAATTTGGAGCATCTAGCACACGACAATATGGATATCAAGGAGCAACATTGCTTTCCTCCTTGAGCATTAACAGCGAGAGATGTATGGGGCAGGATGATGGACATTGCCGTGGACACCGTGCACCCAAAACTCTTGATGGCGAGTCAGCTCAGCAGTGGTGACAATACTGCACAGTTGAACTGCAGATGCAGTACATTAGAGTACACACACAGTACACACACAGTACACAAAGGCAAACAAGCAGACTGTACCTCAAGTACGCACGCGCATTTTGAGCCGCTGCTCCCCCCGCGGCTTCGTCAACTACTGCACTGTACACTACATACAGTACAATACAGTACACAAGCGTGAGCACTGACTGTGCCCCACGCACACGCGTCTTGCGACGCTCTGTACACTACAGTACATGCAAGTACAGTACACAGTACACGAGGGTGAGCACTGACTGTACCTCGCGCACGCGCGTCTTGCGCCGCTTCTCGCGCCGCGGCTTCGGCGACTCAGGGCTCTCCTCCACGATGCGCACCCCCCCTCCCCCGAGACCCCCCGCCCCCCCCTTCGCCGCCCCCGCTGCAGCCGGCGGCGCCCGCCTCTCCAGCGGCTCCAGGCAGTCGAACGGCGCGCCCACGTGCCGCGCGCTGAGCAGCCGCGCCTGCAGCGCGCGCCAGCGCCGCTGCACTGCGCCGGGCGTCGCCAGGCACGGCAGCGGCGACACGCGGCCGCCGGCGTGCAGCAGCAGCGCCTTAAGCCCCTCCCCGCCGCCAGCGCCGCCGCTGCTGCCGCCGTCACTGCCGCCGCCGCTGCTGCGGTGCTGCTGCTCCTCCGCGCACGCCGCCGCCACGGCTTCGGGGCGCGTCGCCGCCACGGACAGCAGCGCCGCCAGCGCTAGCAGCAGCAGCCGCCGCTCCGCCGCCCCCCCCGCTGCCGCTGCCGTCTCCGCCGGCTGCGGCGCCTCCGCAGCTGCCGCCGCCGCCGCATCCGCAGCAGCGCCGCGCTCCAGCAGGCGGCGCGCGAGCGCCACGAGCTGCAGCGTGACCGGCTGCGCGGGGGTATCGGGATCGGCGATGCCGCCGCCGCCGGGCTCCAGGTCGCACACGCGCGCGTCCTCACTTGAAGTTGAACCGGCGTACACGACGGTGACGTGCCCGCCGCCGCCGCCGCCGCTGCTGCCGCAGCAGCGCACGACCGTGCCGCGCGCGTGCGTGCGCGTGTTGAGCACCGCGGCGCCGGGGTAGAGGGCGCCGGCGGGCGCGGCGATGATGCTGAGGGCTGCCGCGGCTGCTGCGCAGCGCGCTGTCCACCAGGGGGCGGTTGCTGCGTCCGCTGCAGCGGCGGCCGCAGCGTTGGGGAAGATCGGGTGTCAGGCGGCGGTGTGCGAGCTTGGCTTTTGGTGGTATCTTTGGTGTATGTGACGGCGGCGGGTGCTGTTGTGAGCAGAACAGGGCGTGCCATTGGGAAAACCAGTGGCACCGTCGCACTGATGCAGTGGCGCAGCGGTTACCATTGAACGAAGGTCATGTGTAAGCTCGTATTCGTGCCCCTGGCCATGGTCGTGCTTTTGTTCATCATGGCAACGGCAGGTGGTGTTGAAGGCAAAGCAACGAAGCCCTATAGCAAGGCGATAAACCCTGCTTGCGCAGAAGCTAAACAAATAAACGCTGAGCTCTAAGCAAAACAGGCCAGCTGCATCTGCTGGGCTAGAAATTGCCGCGCCCACGTAGCAGCAGCAGCGCAGCGCTCTCCCCCCCCCCCGTGTCCCATCAATTAACAGACCAATTCAAATCAACTTTAATAACCCCGCACGCGTGATACGCCGCAAATGCACGTCACCCGCCCATAAGATTCAAACAAAATGCGCAAAGCAGGGTTGAAGTGCTCACCCGCGCAGGCGTCGGCGTCGGCGGCGCTCAGCGCGGCGAGCGCGCCCGCGGCGGCGTGCAGCGGCAGCAGCAGGCGCCGCGCGACGTGCTCGCGCCACGCCGCCGCCGCGTGCAGCGCGCGCAGCAGCGCCGCGCACTGGTCGGCGAGCTGCAGCGCGGCGCGGCCGGCGCCGAACGCGGCGGCGTCGACGTTGGGCGCGAGCGGCGGCGCCGTTGCTGCCGCTGCTGCGGCGACGCTGTTGCTCGGCAGGTCCGCGGGGGCGTGCGCGCTGCGGACGGCGGCGAAGAGGATGCCTACGAGGCCGCCGCCGTCGTGGCGGCTGCGCACGCGCAGGCGACAGCGACGACGAGTCATGGGCTCGAGTCAGCACTCAAATGTTGAAGTAGGTGTGAGTGTTGGTGGTAAGTGTCGTCATCCGGCGAGGCACGCATATGCTCTCCAATCCAGTTGGGCGTGTGCGAGCGGCGGCGGAGGCGCGGCGTCGGTTGCAGTCAGCGCTCGGGTTGTTGGAAGTAAGTAGGTGCGAGTGTGTTGGTTTCAAGTGCTCTTGTTCGGCGATGCGTGCATGCACTCCGTTCCGGGTCCACTACGTGCCACAGGCGCGTTGCAATGAAGTCAGCGCTCGGGCTGTTGAAGTCAGTAGGTGCGAGTGTGTTGGTTTGAGGTGTTGTCATCCGGTGACGCGCGTGCATGGGCTCCAATCCACTTTGACTGCGTGCTGCTAGCGCGCAAGGCATCGCCCCCTCTACGCAATCAGCGCGCCGCAGTGAAGGCGACACGCGGGGGAAGCAGCGCTCTGCAGCGCTGCAGAACATGCGCCCCCCACACATCCTTAACCAATCTCCAATACATGCCACTGCAGTGCGTGTGGTTCACCTGCGGCCTGCTGCGGCGCCGAAAGCGGACAGCGCTGCGGGGGGCGCCGGTGCCGCCGCTGCCGCCGCCGCCGCCAGCGGCGCGCGCCACGCGGCAGGCAGCGCTGCGTCCACGACAGCGGGGTCGAGCGGCGGCAGCACCGCCTCGAGGATGAGCACTGTGCACCGCTGCACGCGCGGCGAGCCGCAGCGCAGCAGGGACAGAAGGCTGCACGGTGCGGGGGTGGGGGTAGGGGGGGGGGGGGGGGGGATGAGTCGTTTTGGGGTACTTGAGAGTGCAGGTTGACGTCACTACTCCGAGTACATTCGAGACGTGACAGTGCCAGATCCAACGGCGCCGCAGGAGCCAATGATAACTTCTGTTGCTAGGAGCATTCTGCAGCTGCAGCAGCATCACACTAGCGGTAGCATCAGCAGCAGGTAGGTAGGTAGGAAGTGCAACACCTTACATACATACCTGCGCAAGGCGCCAGGCGTCTGCAACGCAGCAGGGCGCCGCCGCCGCAGCGCGCACAGCAGCAGCAGTAGCCGGTGCACGTGCGGCTCAACCTCTCCTGCCTCGAGCGCACTGCCGCCGCCACCGCCGCCGCCGCCGCCCGTTGCAGGACTGCCGGCGGGTGATGCTGAAGTGCTCGGCTGTGCGAGAGATGAAACGACATAGATAGATCAGTGAGACGACATACAAATGGCAACACGGTGGGTCAGTAAAGGCTGATTGGCGGGGGCGGGACGGCAGAGAGAATTGCAGTGAGTTCATGTTGTCGTGAGTTGATGTCACTACTTCGTGTACAACACCAACGGCGTCCCATACTTCTGCAGAGATGCATTGCAGGCACACATTACAACCAGCTGATTTCTGTGTACTCATACGTGACTGCTGCTAGGGTTGGGTTCCGACCAACGCATCGTGCAATATCACCAGCTGATTGCCTGGTCCACACGCGCGACTCACCTTGACAACCCCAGCACTGCTGTCCACCTCCGCGGCCCCGGGGCCAGCTGTAACCGCCGTAACCGCCGTAACCGCTCGCTGGCGCCGCGCCTCCGTGACGCGCTCCACGCACGCTGCCCCCAGCTCCAGCTCCGCCAGCAGCACGTCAAACAGCTCGCGCTGCAAGTCCATTGGCGGCAGCAGCGGCGGCAGCGGCGGCGACAGCGCCGCTTCGCCGCCCGCCGCCGCCGCCCGCGCAGCGCCGCCGCCGCCGCCGCCGCCGTCGCGCGAGGTGGCGGCGGCGACCAGGAAGTGCAGCAGCGCGCGCGCGCTGCCGCGCAGCAGCGCGAGCGTCGGCTGCAGGGCCTCTGCGGGGACGCCCAGCTCCTGCGCGACCTCTGCTGAGCACTGCTGCTCCGCGCCTTGCCGGAGGGCGCTGCGTTCACCTTCAGCAGCGCTGGACGGTAATTGTCGGTGCCTGCCTGGCGCTGCCGCAAGCCCGGAGGTCAATGGCGGCGAGGGTGCACGGCGGCGCGCCGAGTCGGACTCTGAGTCAGAATCTGAGCTGAGCGCCGCGTCGGAGGCGCTGTCGTCCTCGGGCTCCGCGGCCGCCGCCGCCGCCTCGCGCGCCAGCTCTCGCGCGCCCTCCTGCAGTTGGCGAGCGGGGCGCGACGCAAGCTGTGTATGGGTGTACTGTTTTGTGAACTCGCGCTCATATGATTCAATACGTCAAGATAAATACATAAGCTTGGCGTGAAACACCCGTGCCTTCAGCTCAGGCGCCTGCACAGCTGCCCCGGGGACCTCTGCAAAACAAAGGGCATAAGGCCAAAGCTGATGCGCTTGCACTCGCCAGTAAACTTCATGTCTTGTACTTGAAGTACGCGTATACCTACGTACCTTGGCGAGATGCGCGCGCGCCTCCAAGCAGGCCAGCAAACTTCATGTATTGTATTGAAGTACACATATACCTACGTACCTTGACGATGCGCGCGCGCCTCCAGCTCGCCCGTAAACTTCATGTATTGAGTTGAAGTACACGTATAGGTGCCTACATACCTTGGCGAGATGCGCGCGCGCCTCCAGCACGGGCGCCTGCACCTCCGCCCCTGGGCCCGCGTAGACGAACGGCGTGAGGCCAAAGTTGATGCGCACGCGCTCGCCGTTGCTGTGGAACCCCACCACCGGGCACAGGAGGTCCTCGGTGACGTTGGCAAAGGCGTCGCCCAGCAGCGTGCCGTTGCGCGTGTACCTGCAATCGCATCGCACGGTTGTGGTCAGGGTATGTAGGTATAAGGGGCGTGGATTCAGTGCTCTGTGGCGGCTGTGTACCTAAGGGGCGACGCGGGCATTTGCGTCGCACGGTCAAGGTCAGGGCATGTATGTATGATTGGCAAAGGCGTCGCCCAGCAGCGTGCCGTTGCGCGTGTACCTGCAGTCGCGTCGCACGGTCGCGGTCAGGGTATGTATGTATGATTATGATTGGCGTGGAGTCAGTGCCATTGCGCAAGTACTGGTGGCGGCGATGCGGAGGCAGTCGCGTCTCAAGTGGCGGTCAGCGCATGTATGTATGACTGGTGAAGGCGTCGCCCAGCAGCGCGCCGTTGCGCGTGTACCTGCGGCGGCGGTGCGCGCATGCGCATTGCATAGGTTGCTTTCAGGGTGCGTATGTATTACTGGCGTGGAGTAAGTGCTCCGTTGAAGGCGTCGCCCAGCAGCGCGGCGTTGCGCGTGTACATGCAGCCGCGTCGCACGTTCGCGGTCAGGGTATGTAGGTATAAGGGGTGTGGAGTCAGTGCTCTGTTGCGTCTGCGTACCTAAGGGGCAATGCGGAGGCAGTCGCGTCGCACGGTAGCGGTCAGGGCATGTATGCATGATTGGCAAAGGCGTCGCCCGGCAGCGTGCCGTTGCGCGTGTACCTGCGGTCGCATCGCACGATCGTTATCAGGGTATGTAGGTATAATTGGCGTGGAGTCAGCGCTCTGTTGCGTCTGAGAACCTAAGGGGCGATGCGCGTATTCGCATTGCATAGGTTGCGGTCAGGGTATGTAGGTATGACTGGCGTGGCGTCAGTGCTCTGTTGCGGGTGTACACCAGCGGCGGCAATTACAGCATTCGCATCGCGCAGTCGCGGTCAGAGGCGCGAGGAGCGTATCTGTACTTGTTTGGCAGGGGTCCCGCAGAATCTC
The DNA here is from genome assembly GCA_017506865.1 of Tribonema minus. Lineage (NCBI taxonomy): Eukaryota > Xanthophyceae > Tribonematales > Tribonemataceae > Tribonema > Tribonema minus. Next base: position 396,568 of record JAFCMP010000536.1, on the reverse strand, counting down.
GTTGAGATGTGCAGTTGAAGTTGCGGGGCTGCGCATGTAGCTGTCGTTGGACTTGCATTTTGCCCGCACTCGCAGCATCTTTGTGCGCTGGATGACACTGCAGATTGGGGAGGAGTGAGGGGAGGGGGCATTTCGCTGTTGTGCTTGCGCATGGCTCATAAAAACTCTCCTCGACTGTCAGAAGCAGTGGACATCTTAGCCCGTTACAGTCAGTCACGCATCGGAGTGGTGCTGCGGCTGCAACGTGCACGGGCATGTCCCATCCTAGGGTTAAGGTTGGTCCTAGGGTTAGGGCTAGTGCTACGGCTACGGCCTAGGATGGGGGTAGTCCTACGGTCAAGGTTAGTCCTTGCCTAGGGCTAGGGCTCCCCCTAAGGGTTACCACAGGGCGTGTCCTAGGGTTAGGGCTAGGGTCATCGTTGCAGGGTTGGCGCGGGGTGCTCCGCGTGGACGCCGCACCCAAGACTGAGGTTGGTCCTAGAATTAAGGCTAGATTGGGGCCAGGGTTACCGCCTTAGGGTCAGGCTTTACCAAATGGCGCGGCGCTCTGCGTCGATGCCGCACCCCAGGTTGGGGTTAGTCCTAGGATTAGGGCTAGGGTTAGCGCCAGGGCTACCGTCTTAGGGTCAGGCTCTACCATGTTTGCCGCACCCAAGGTTTGGGGTAGTCCCTAGGGTCCGGGCTAGGGCTACCGTCGTAAGGTTAGGATTTACCATATGACGCGGCGCTCCGTGTCGACGCCGCACCCAAGGTTGGGCTAGTCCTAGGGTTAGGGCTAGGGCTGGTCCTAAGGTTAGGGCTAGGGCTGGGGCTACCAACTCAGGGTTAGGGTCAGGGTTTACCATATGGCGCGGCGCTCCGTGTCGACGCCGCACCCGATGACGTCCCCCTCCGCCCACGTGGCCCACCGCCCGGGGGTCTTGTTGGCCCCGAACTTCTGCCCGTCATCCCCGTGGTAGCCGTACGAGTGCTCCACCCACCCCGGCATCTTGTTCGTGGGGAACATGAGGGGGTTGGCGACGCCCACGCCGATTGAAGTTTTCTCGCCAGGGTGCAGGACGGTAACTTCAAAGTAGGTGCTGGTGGCGGCGGCGGCGAGGATGGGGGAAGTAGGGTGCGGGCTGCCGAGGAAGAGGCGAATGCCGCTGATGAAGACGCACGCCACGGAGTCGACGGTTGCCACGCCGGCCACCGTGCAGAGCTCGGAGAGGATGACCTAGGGGGGATGCGAAAAAGGGGGAAGGGGGGGGGGGGGGTAAACACGAGGTTCTTAATCCAGACATGAAGTTGCACCACCTGCGCGCTTTTGTCCAAAGCGTATAAAGCTTCATGGATGGCATCGATAAGACGCCATGCACGTACGTCTTGCAGGACAGCGGCGATCACATATTCGTGCATTAATGAGACGCTGAATGAATTCACACTGGCCTCCTTGACTTTGTTCACAGTTTGCGCCACCGAGCAGCGGCGTGCGACACATCAACAGCAGATGAAAGCAATTCTTTCACATACATGAACTCAGTAAATCACCTTATGGACCTTCATCATTGGGTCGCCGTCGGGCAGCGTCGCTCAGCAGGTGTCATCAAGACATGCATGAATTGGGCGAACGACACAATTCATTAACCTCTTTGGCTGTCATGGACGGGTCGTCGTCGAGCAGCGGCATGCCGAGCGCGCGCAGGTCCCCAGATTGTTCTCAGATTCATTCATTCATTCATGAATATACTGAATACTTCGAAGTATACAAAAAGCGCCTCTTTGGCCTTCATGGATGGGTCGTCGTCGAGCAGCGGCACGCCGCGCGCACGCAGGTCCCACACGCGCTGGTTGTACATGGACTCATTCATTCGTTCATGCATTTAATGAATTCACTAACTCACCTCTTTGGCCTTCATGGACGGGTCGTCGTCGAGCAGCGGCACGCCGCGCGCGCGCAGGTCCCGCACGCGCTGGTGCACGAGCCCCTCCGCCGCTGCGCGGCGCGCCTCGGCGTCGCGTTCTTCCGCTCGCAGACGTGCCTCCGACTGGACGCAGGGCAAGCAGATGACTAAATGTTAAGGACAGCGCACGTGTACCGTTGGTTCCCCAGGAATACTTCAAGTATGTCATGGCAAGGCACGCCGAGTATATACAATGTACACGCATGCTACCGCCGCGAATGCCTTGGCGTTGCGTGCAACCGCGCCTCCGACTGGATGCGGAGCAAGAAGTGGTCGACACACAGGGGGGGGGGTGCGGCGTGTTGCACTGGGGTAGAGCCTGCTCCCAAGGTACATGTGTGCTTGTCAGACAGGGTTACTATGACTACCTACTGCCAGCGCGCGCTCTTCTGCACGCAGCCGCGCCTCCGGCTGGGCACCGGGGGGACGACGCGCGGGCGACAACATGGAAGCCGTTGCGGTCTGCCCCCGAGGGCATACAGGACTGTAAAAGCATGCTTTACGGTGTGCGTAGTAGTCTATACATATATGCCGCTGCCATGCGCGTCTCGGCGTCGCGCTCTTCCGCGCGCAGCCGCGCCTCCGACTGGACACACGGCAGACGGATGACTAAATTTCAGTGACAGCGCACCGATACCGTCGGTGTCCAAGGCATACTTCAAAAGTATGTGATGGTAAGGCACGCTGAGTATACACTCTACGATCTTTTGATTCGTTTTCATACATACATACGTGCCGCCGCAGCTGCGCCTCCGACTGGACACCGGTAGGCGATGCGCGGACGACAACATGGAAGCCGTTACGTGCGGGTTCCTGTCTTCTCTCAAGAATATAAAGAATAGCATGCCTTGCAGCATGTTTAGTAGCCCCTGACCAGGTCTACTTTGTCAGAATACAACCGTGAAACATGACGCTTCACTGCAAAAGCTGTGAGGTGAACCCACAATAGGGCTAGGGTTTAAGAGAGGCTCCAGCCATGCTGACCTGCGCCTTCGACTGAGCACTGGGGGGCGACGCGCGGATTACAACACAGAAGCCGTTACGCGCAGGTCACCATCTGCTCCCAAGGGTGTCGATGCGTATGGATTTCACTGCGTACACGTGGTACTAGGGTTTGAAGTGGTGGTACTAGGGTTTGAAGTGACGCTCCAGTCGTGCTCACCTGCGCGAGGAAAGCCTCTACCAACGCGCCGTACGCTGTCAGCAGCACTCCGACTGAATGCCGCTGCATCAGCTCAGAGCAGCTGGCCACCGCGCCAGGCTCCCAAACGAGGCCGTCGTTGGGGGCGAGGCCTGTGTCTTCCAGAACCTGATTATTAACAGCGCATGGACGTCGTGCGAAGAGTGCGACCGTCAGGGAATGCGGGTGTGCTGCGGCCGATGCCGTAGGATCAGTGATGGCGTACACGACGCCGCCTTCGCGCGAGTCTGTGCAGGCGCCATGCCGTGGGCGTGATTGTACCCCAGCCTCAAGCACTTGAAGTTCAGCTACAAATGCACCAGAAACTGGAGCACTTTCGTGAGATAAGACGCGCAGTGCAGCGCGCTTTTCAAGTGGTGTTGAAACTGTGCGCTGTGCGGAGTACCCCTACACTCGAGCATCCGCACACAGGTTAGGTACGTACAGTGGGTAGCACACAGTGCTGATACCGTGCGTTGTGCGGAGCATGTTAAGGTATGTACCAGTATCGCAATAGGTACGTACCGGCATTCTCCGTTTCTCTACAGGCATCCGAGCACAACACCTGAATCTCATGACGTCCATACAATTACTGTAATCATCGCGCTTTCGACAAACACGTGCAATTAAAGATGGCACCTCAGGTGCGACTAGACAACCCATTGATGAGCAATGCTGCAGCGGACGCTTGTGACATGGCGCGAGAGTTTTGACACTTCAGACGAACTAAACCCTAAACCCACAGCAGCGGACGTACTGCACTAACCCTAACCCTAACCCTAACCCTGACCAATCCCAAACCCTAACCCTGACCCTAAGCCTAACCCTATTATGAAGCAGTACCTGAGGCGGAACTGTGCCGGGCGGAAGTTCAGAGATGTGACGTGCCAGATCGCGGTGCAGCAGCGCTCCACGCAGCAGCGCCTCGCGCACCGCATCCAGGGACCATGGCTGCCACTGCGCCGGCGCAGCAGGCGCGTGAGACATGGACAGCAGCAGCAGCAGCGGCGGCAGCAGCAGCAGAAGCAGCAGCAGCAGCAGCAGCAGCAGCAGCAGCAGCAGATCAGTGTCTTCCGCCTTGAAATCGCTCTTTGCTGTAGTTTACTCTGTTTGGCAATGCTTGCTGATTTGTGCCACGCCATGAATGGATGTGCATAGAATCCGTAGGGTCAGCGCGCGGGGGACCCTGGATTTGAAATCCCGGAGGTAGCGCGGCAGAAGCACTTGCTGCCCTCACGTGCGCTGACACACTGCTGCTGCTTCTTGGGGACTCACATTCATACTGAACCCAAGTGAGGCTGGCACTTTGGCAGCGGCTGGAGGTGCTGCTGCGCTATGTCGCCTTTCAGCACTTCTGGCTGCTATGCCTCCAGTACTTGCGCACTTGCAAGGTGTGTGCACTCGCTCGCAATGGCATCACTACCCTGTTGCTACCAAGGTACATTAGCATATCAGGCCGCCGCCGAGACTGCCCGCACTCCAGCTGTAACAACACCTCAGACTCAGCTGCATGCGCGCCATGATGCCGCCAGCGCCGCAGCGGATGTTAGGTCTATGGTTGGGGTTAGCACAGGGTTAGGTTAGCGCTGCTGCCGCAACGCTCTGCAGATGCAGAATGCACAAAAGGACCTACAGGATTTTGGAAACGGGCACAACACACCCACAACTATAAATGTGGCAACTAGCCTACACCTCCTACGGCCTGTCATGCAAACAGTCTGCAGGCGTCGCAGACTCACCTGCGCCGCAGCGCGCTGCCGCTCGGGCCGCCGCTGCGCCCGCGCCGCCGCCGCCACCGACACCGCCGGCGCCGCTGCCGCCAGCGACGCGACCCCCTGCAGCGCCGGCAGCAGGCCGCTGCGCACGAGGAACGCGCCGTCGCGCGCGCCGGCGCCGTGGTCGAGCGCCCAGCACGTCATCACGAGGTGCGCGAGCGCAGGGCGCGCGCCGCGCAGCGCCGCCGCGAGGAGCGTCACCAGGCGCGCGTACAGGCCCTCGAACGCCGCGCTCACCGCGTCGCCGCGCACGCCCTCGAGCCCCGCCGCGTGGTGCCGCCGCGCCTCCGAGTCGTCCGCGCCGCCGCCGCCGCCGCCGCCGCCGCTGCCGCCGCCGTCTTCCCCCTCGCTGCTGCTGCCGCTGCTGCGCAGGCCGCGGAACGCCGGCCGCAGGAACACCAGGGCCTCGGCCGCGGCGGTGAGGCCGCTGTAGCGGTGCGCGCCGCCGCTGCCGCTGCTGCTGCCGCTGGCGGTGGTGCCGTCGGCGCCGATGAGAGCGTCGAGCAGCGCTGACAGGGCGCGCAGGCCGAAGGTGCGCGAGGCGGCGCGGCGCGCGCGCTGCGCCAGCGCCGCGCGGAGCGCCGCCGGCGGCGCCGCCGGCCCGCTCAGCACGTACAGCGCCGTCGCCTGCACACAAACACAGATGAACGATTGGCAACCAGGTCAATGATTTATGATCGCATTGGTCATTGCGCGATGGCGCTGCACAAAGCGCTGCTGGTGGTGTTGCCGGCGCGCTGAGCGCGCACAGCGCTGCTTGCCTGTGCGTGCAAGATCGGCACCCACATCACTCATGTTGAACTGTGGGGTAATGACAGACATGGTCAGCAATACCTACGCAACACATGATGTATTATATACTGTGGAGTAATGACATGGTCCTTGTGCATTGTCTGTCCTTGGAACAATACTCGCAGTTTGCGCATCAGTTACAGCCACACAAATCATACTTCGACGTAGTTGAACTTGCCAAGTACTTGGACCCGATCCAGGAGGCCATCATCGACGCACCCAACGGTGACACCGCTGTGCTTGGTGCATAAAAGGAGAAGATATGGTCAGCAATACCTACGCAACACAAGTGCAGTCAGGCGTCAGCAGCAGGTACGTGATTCGTCAGCACGACCCTTGGTGGCAGTGCGGTGCCAGCAAGTGACAGTGCAGTAACGACCAGCAGAGCCCAAATACTATGCTCGGCCCGCTCAATCGCGCACACACCAGAGGCCCAAACAAGTCAGCCAAACCTTCAAATGCTAACAACTTCTACAGTTTGATCTTAGAGTTTCAAGTGCCATATTGGAGCTTTGAAAGCATCTGTGAAGCGTGTCTGACGCGCACCTGCATCGCGGCAGCGGCGGGCGACCCCGCCGTCGGCGCCAGCGGATCATCGCCACCATCACCGCCGCCGTCCCCCCCCTCATCCGACGGCGCCCCCGCCGCAGGGTCAGCCAGCAGCAGCCCCGCCGCCGCCGCCGCCGCGGCAGCAGCAGCCGCAGCAGTGCCAGCGCTCGGCATGGTGACCGGCGGCGCCGTGATGCGGCGCTGCAAGCGCAGGAGCGCGTCCGCGGCGGCGGCGCCGCCGTGCCGCCTGTCGCCGCTGCTGCCGGCGGCGGCGGCGGCAGCGGCGGCGGCGGCGGCGGCGGAGACGTCCTCGCTGCGCCAGCGCAGGAGGCGCGCCTGCTGCGCGTCGAGCGGCGGTGCGTCCGGCAGTCCCGACAGCTCGCGCGCCATCCTGCCGCGCGCGGCGGCGACCAGCGAGGGCCGGAGCGCAGTTAGGTGTGCGCAACAGTTGGAATAAGGGTTAAGGCAGGGCCAGGGCTAGGTTAATAGCATTGGGACAGGAGAGTGGGTGAGGGTGAGAAGCCGGGTCGCGCGCCTGGGATTGGACGTCAGAATGCATGCGTCCTGCAGGGCCGACGGTTCACACGCCATCCTGGGGGTTTAAAGTGAAGAGCCGGGGTTGGGCACGGTGAGTGCTGCTGCGCTCTACAAGCTCTCTGCCACATGCATTTCAGGCAGTCTCGCTGCAGCACTGTGTGCAACAAGTCGCAGCGCTCTCCACAAGTGGATACACCCGCAAAGACCGGAAGTCTTCGCGACATTCATACGCCCGCCCGCAAAGAGGCGCGTCACCTGCAGCTGCGCCAACGCTCAGCGCTACGCAAACACTCACTTGCTGACGAGCTCCGCGGCAGCGCTCGCCCCCGCGCCTCCCCCCGCCGCTGACAGCGGCGGCGCCAGCTCCAGCAGGAAGCGCGCACGCGCCCCCACTTCCGCAACGTATTTGTCGAAACACTGCGGCGCGGCGGCGCGCCACGCATCTGTTGCCGCCGATGCCGCCGGCGCTGCGGCGCCCGCGCCGTCATCACCTGCTGCCGGCGGCCCTTCCGGCGTCGGGGACCCTGGCGCATCCGCCGCTGCCGCCGCCTCAGGGGACGCTCTGGCGGCGGCGGCGGCAGTAGCAGCGGCAGCGTCACCGTCGGCCTGCGCCTCCGCCGTCTCCACCTGCGCCAGCTTGAAGCGCTGCTTGGTGGCGCGCAGGTGGGCGCGCAGCTGCCGCACCTTGCCCCACGCGCGCGCGAGCTCCGGCGGCGGCGGTGTCTCCGCGCCGCTGCCGTTGCCGCCGCCGCTGCTGCCGTTGCCGCCGCCGCCGCTGCTGTTGTCAACGCCGCCGCCGCTGCCGCCGCTGCTGCCGCCGCTGCCGCCGCCGCCGCCCTCCAGCGCGGCGCGCGCGCCGCCGGCGAGGCCCGCGTGCAGCAGCAGCGCCGCGAGGAACGGCGCCTCCGCCGCGGGGAACGCGTACGCGCGCGCGTTCTCCAGCGCGCGCCGCAGCGACTGGGGGTCCGGGTGCGACGCGCTGAGCCATGCTGCCGCGCGCTCGTAGTCCGCGCCGCCGGCCGCGATGCGCTCCAAGAATGCCAGCTCAGCGGCAGCGGCGGCGGCGGCGGCGGCGCCGTTGCCGTTGTCGTTGCTGCGTGGCGCCGCAGTCTCGTGCGGCGCGTCGAGGGACTCTGGGTGCGGCGGCGCTGCGGCCGGCGACGGCAGCGACTGCGCGTCTGCTGCCGTGGCAGTAGGCGGTATGTACTCCAGATCGAGGTGGGCAAAGCCGCCACTGTCCAGGGCCAGTGGCAGCAGCGGCGCCGCCTCGTGCGGCGTCAGCGGCAGCAGCGCGGCGGCGACGACGGCGCCGTCGGCAGCAACGGCCTCGACGCTCAGCGCGCAGCCGCCGCGCGGCAGCGGCAGCACCGCATGGAACGCCGCGTCGCCGCTGGCGCCGCTGCCGACGCCGCCGCTCTCTGCGCGCAGCAGCGCCGCGCCGCCGAGGCTCGCCACGGGCGGCGATGTGCACTCCGCATATGAGTGCGCAGCGCTCAGCTCCGGCGGCGGCAGCGGCGGCGGCAGCACCGGCGCCTCTGCTGCCGCCGCGTCCTCCGCAGTTACCTGCGTGTAGTCTACTATCGCGAAACGGAAGCGCGGAGGCTCGGCCTCAAAAAAGTCAAAATCGCGCAGCTCGGTAGCACCGTGGAAGGTCAGGCAAAGGGCTCCGCCGGGGCCTGTCGCCGCTGCATTCGCAAGGGCGTTGCTGCTGCTGCTGCTGCTGCTGTGTCTTGGTGGGGTAGGCGCGCTGCGATGCGGGGGGGAGGGGGAAAGGGGGGGGACAGGAGCGTCACTGTGTTGCGGTATTGCCAGTTCTGACATCTATGAACTTCAACTTCAGCAAATCACAAAACCACCAAGCGCGAGGCTCCAACTCGATCATTCGGCAGCGATTTGGACCATGACAATGTGAGACAACTTCAACAAGACTTGTTCAACTTACCCCAAGTCGGAGGTGTCCCCCGAAGCCCCCCCCTCGCCCGCATCGCACCAGTCCAGAAAGCTCCGCTGCCGCACTTGCTTGCCGCGCATCTCGGCGTCCCAAGCGAAGGACCAGCGCCGGCGCCGAAGACCGGTCCAGGCGTGTTCCTCGAGCTCCGTTCTCTGGCGCAGTCCGCCGGCCATGACGGGCGCGCGCAGCCAGGGCCCTAGGGCTACCTCATTGTCATCCTATGTGCGCAGCAGCGGTTTAGGGTTAGGGTTAGGTCAAGGGTTAGGGTTATGTGCTTCTCGCACGTGCGCAACTCGTGATGTGGGATGCATGAGGCGACGTTTATGATGCTTCAAATATGCACTTGAGGTTTTCATGCCTCCAACTGCGAGCTTTGAGGTCGTACGCTTGACAATTCCGAAGTTTGTGCACCTGAGGGCGATGCTGCAGGCCCATCTCCGGCAACATCATTACTCATTACAGCACATTCAAGCGAATAGAATGAGAGACAGGGCAGGGGCAAGGCTCATACTTCCTGACCTTTCTCTTGTGACAAAGTCAATCGTATCCCTGGCACGGTGTAATCCTAGCCCTAAACACAGGGCAAGTTACCTCGCAATGTGCTGCATCAATGAGGCAGAGGACTCTGTCTACCCCCTAACCCTGAAAATAGGGCAAGTCACCTGAGCGCTGCCAGCAATCATGGTCGCAGCCAGACGCCCCCCCAGCGACGCCGCCACGTGCTGCAGGTCCATCTCCAGTGGCCACACGCGCGTCCCCACTGTCCCCGCCGCGCGCACCTCCAGCGCCTGACGCTCGCACGTCAGGCTCGCCGCGGGCCACCACCTCGCGTGCTGTCGGTTACGCCCGTGACAGTTATGCGAGTGGCGGTTACGCCCGGCGCGCAACCCACCGGCTCCGCTCCTCTGCAGCGCCGCACCACCGCTCCGCTCGACTTCAAGTTTAACTCCAACTTCAAGTGGAACTTCAACTTCAAGTGGAAGTTGCGGCGCCCCCCCCGCCGCTGCAGGGTCCAGCAGCACGTCCGTGACGACGCACGCGCCGCTGCCGGCGGGGCCGAACGCGACCCCTGCGTCGCGGCCGTTGACGCTGAAGGCGAGCGTCCCGCGCGCCGCGTCGAGGCGCGCCGCCACGACGTCGCGCTCGCGCAGCGGCAGCAGCGCGGCGCCGTACACGGCATACGGCTGCACGGCGCGCACGGCGGCAGCGGCGCGTACCGTGCCGCAGCTGCTGACGTCGCCGGCGCACGCCGCGGCGCCGTCGATATGCAGCGTGCCGTCGCTCCACCACGCCGCGCTGCCGCGGAAGGCGCCGAGCGGCGCATGCGGCGGCGGGCGGCGGCGCCGCGTCACGCCGAAGGCCAGCAGCTGCCGCCGCTGGTGCGCTGGGGGTTGCGGTGAGGGGGAGGGATGGGGGGGGGGGATGAGCCTGTGTGTGGCTGCAAGAGATGAGATGAGAGTCAAAGTTCATTCGACGTGTGCATGTGAGCAGCTTCCTGGCCGCTGTGTGTGGGGGATGTCATTTACTTAATCGCAGCGACGGCGTCATGCTACAGCGCTCTCAGATCAACCACGTGTATGACGCCGGGAGGCAGCGCTCAGCGCAAACAACTTCAACTCAGCAATGGCAGGGCATCATACGCGCGAGCATATCGACCAGAACTGCAAGAAAGTTTGGGGCAGGCGATCACAAATCTCCGGACAACGCAATGCATGCAATGCCAGACTTCTTGCACCAAAATGAGACAGAACGTGGGCACATTGCAAATGGAAACACCAAAAGAAAGGGTCTTGCGCACCTGCTGTGGGCGCAGACGTTGCTGAGCTTGCACCGCGCGCAGCAGAGGCGCTCACCGCCAGCTCAAATTCCACGCAGTGACATCCGCCGGGGCCGAGGGCTGGCGAGGCGCGCGCGGTCGCCCACTCCACGTCAGCCTGCACGCGGCAATGAAAGTTCAAGTTGAAGTAGGGGGCAACATCTGGTGACGTTCCAACATCGTGGGGCCTTTTGCGTGCACAGGACTCAGGGTCAGAGTGAGCTGCCTCCAGTGGAGCGCCAGATTGCAGAACGCAGCGTCGAGGCTGCTGCGGAATGTAATGTTGGAGCGGTCCACGAGATGTCCCCATCCAGACGTGCTGCAACAATGACTTGAACTTTGCTTACTTGAAGTTGGTTGTCAGTTGATCATCACCACACACCTTCACATAGGCACCAGTCGCATTGGCGCCACTGACGGCTGCGTCTTCGAGCCCCCCGCCATCGCCGCTGCTTCCGCTGCCGCCGCTGCTTCCGCCACCCCCCAGTTGCTGAGCATCACCGCCCTCAACATCACCGCCGCCGCCGCTGCTGTCGTCGCCGCCGCCGCCAAACGCAGCGTTTGAAACAGAGGCAGCGGCGGCGGCAGCGGGCGAAAACAGCACCGCGGGGATGCGCCCCATGCGGCGCAGCTCCAGCGCCTTCTTGTCAACGCTCAGCAGCGAGCCGCGCAGCGCGCGCGTCGCCGCGTTGGGCTCCCAGCGGCACGTGACCGCTGCGGCCGCGCCGCCGCTGCTGCCGCCGCCGCCGCCGATGCCGAGCGCCACGGTGCCGGTGGCGGCGCTGGCGGTGCTGCCGGCGAGCGTGCCGCCCATGACCTCGACCTGCGTTACGTGGTGTGACAGCAGTCAGCAAGGCGGAGAGTGGTGACCGCGCTATGTGAAAGACAGGCGCTTCCGTGGTGAGAGGGAGGATGGGCATGGGGATGCTCGTAGCGCATCGCCGCCGCCGGCGCTGCTGCTGAGCACTGCTGATGCCGCCACGCGCTGACGCGGCTGCGGTAGCCCTGGCGACCTAGCCTGCGTGCGTGGCGCTCACCGTCTTGGACTGCATGAGGCGCAACTGCAATGAGTTACGCACCAAGCACCATTATGGTATGCAGGTGGCCAGTCGCCTCTGCTGCATGCGCTTGCATTCACCACAAGGGTCAGATCTAGGCGCGTTAACAGGGTATATCAGGTTTTGTCTCCCAGCAGCCAGCAGCGCCACCACCACCACCACCACCACCCCCAGCAGCAGCAACAGCAGCAGCATCAGCAGCAGCAGCAGCAGCAGCAACAGCGGCAGCAGCAGTAGTCGTAGCACAAATTCACCCTCAGATGATGCCGCAGGACGCAGCCTTCGCCGTGCAGTGGGTACGTGCCCCAAACGGTGACTTGGTGCCCATCAGTAGCCTTGGCTGGGGCACCATCGAGGACCCCATGCTTGCAGGCGCCGACGCCACCGCCGCCGCTGCTGCGGCGGCGGCGTCATATAGCCAGTACGGCGGTGGCGAGGTGTTTGAGCCTGCAGCTCAGGATGGCGGTGCGCAGCAGGTGCGCAGCAAGCGCGGCCACATGCGACGGGGACAGGGGCACCGCGGCGCCAAGAGCCATGCGGCCTCAGTTGACCAGCGCTGCAGCAGCGCCGGCACCAGCGGCGGCAGCTCAATTTGCGGCATGGTACGGGGCGACGCGGTGCCTCGGGATGGTCTCCAAGACACAAGCCGAAGCAGCAGCAGGTAGCGCCGCAGGCGTTAGCGGCGCGGGGCCTGGCCTGGCTGCGGAGGCAGCGGCTGCAGTGAACCACCGGGGAACGGCCGAAGCACCAGCTGCCAGATTGAAGCGAACCGCAATCCTGCCTTCACTTGGGGCTCTGCCCTAGTAAAGGCAGTTGACTGCACCAGCGGCTTTCTGACAGCTTTCGCACTATTTTGGCCTAGTACGGGTGTTAGCTGCGGGTAGCAGGCGTCGCCGCTACCGATTACTGTAGGCCTCGAGAAACAGCCTAAGCACCAGCTGCCAGCTTGAAGCGAACCACAATTGCGGGTTCGCTTCAATCTGGCAGCTGGTGCTTCGGCCGTTCCCTGGTGGTTCACTGCAACCGCTGCCTGCGCAGCCAGGCCAGGCCCCGCGCCGCTAATGCCTGCGGCGCTGCCTGCTGCTGCTTCGGCTTGTGTCTTGGAAACCATCCCGAGGCACCGCGTCGCCCCGTACCATGTCTGCGGCCAGTTTTTCACCAGCGCTGCAGCAGCGCCGGCACCAGCGGCGGCAGCTCAATTTGCGGCATGGCTCTTGGCGCCGCAATGCCCCTGTCCACGCCGCATGTGGCCGCGCTTGCTGCGCACCTGCTGTGCACCGCGATCCTGAGCTGCAGGCTCAAACACCTCGCCACCGCCGTACTGGCCATATGACGCCGCCGCCGCCGCTGCTGCTGCGGCGGCGCCGGCGCCGGCAAGCATGTGGTCCTCGATGGTGCCCCAGTCAAGGCTACTAATGGGCACCAAGTCACAGTTTGGGGAACGTACCCACTGCACGGCGAAGGCTGCGTCCTGCGGCATCATCTGAGGGTGAACGTGCGCTGCAGACCCAATGCTGAGCTGTGCGTACTGCTGCTGTGCTGCTGCTGCTGCTGCTGTTGCCGCTGCTGGGGGTGGTGGCGTTGGTGGTGGTGGCGCTGCTGCTGCTGCTGCCGCTGCGCTTGTGACTCTTGCTGCTGCTGCAACGATGGCGGCACAACTAGCCGTTGCCCAGCCTGCTGCCGCTGCTGCAACTCCCGCTGAGCCTGCCGCTGCGCGTATTGTGCAGCCGCCGCTACCTCTGCCGTGTGCCGCTGCGCCTGCAGCTGCGCCAGCTGCACCTGTTGCGCCTGCTGCTGCGCCAGCTGCTCCCAGCAACAACTCTTTTCCACGGCAGCGCAGGCTGCGCTGTTGACCAACAGCCTCGGCGACTTGACTGCCTATGCTCCACCAAGAAGTAGACTGATGCATGATATGGCGCCCCGGAGTCCGAGGCCCTGCTTGTACCTCCATTGCTGGCCCTTAATAGGGGTAGGTTAGGGGTAGCGTTGTCAGTCATCACTCACTGACTTACCCCTACTCCCCTCCCCCCCCATCTCAGTTGCTCACCCTTCAAAGCAGCCTATTATAAGTATGCTAACATCACCTGCAATGTTGCCCGACCTTCAACAGCCATATCTTCACGCCCGCCCTGTAACTGCCAGCGCAGGGGTACTGTACACCTCCCCCCTCACCCTTCACCGCAGATCACTCCTTCAAAGCAGATCATTCATTCACTAACAAAACATCAGATGATGCATTCACTAACATCACCTGCAATGTCACCCTACTCACCTTCAACAGCCGTATCTTCACGCCGGCCCTGTAACTGCCAGCGCAGGGGTACTGTACACCTCCCCCCCTCACCCTTCACCGCAGATTACTCCTTCGAAGCAGATCATTCATTCACCAACAAAACATCAGATGATGCATTCACCAACATCGCCTGCAATGTCGCCCCACTCACCTTCAACAGCCGTATCTTCATGCCCGCCCAGTGACTGCCAGCGCAGGGGTACACCCCCCCCCTCAATTGCTTACCCTTCACCGCAGACCATTCATTTACTCACATCACCTGCGATGTCACCCTCCTCACCTTCAACAGCCGTATCTTCACGCCCGCCCTGTAACTGCCAGCGCAGGGGTACACCTCCCCCTCGATGCCGTCAAAGCCGCCATCCTGAGCCTCGCCATTGACGGCAAAGCGCAGCGTGCCCTCGTCCATGTCCAGCTCGCAGCGCACGACGTCGCCGGGATGGATCTGCGCATCGCAGGGAACCAGCGCATCAGATAGTGCTGATGGTAATACATCATGGCATTGTATTCATAAAGGCCGCATGACGTTGAGAAGTACTGATGGGCTTGTATTAATGAAGGCCGCACGACGACGCCCGGATGGATCTGCGCCTCGCAGAGAACTCGCAGGGAAGCAGCACATTGAGTGGCGCTGATGGGCTTGTGATCATGAAGGCCTCAAGAGACCAGCACGTTGAGGAGTATTGTCGCCCGCATGGATCTGCGATTCGCAAGGAACCAGCGCATTAAGAAGGACCGACGGGCTTGTATTCATGAAGGCCTAATTCAGCACAGGGAGACGTACTGATGATCTTAGAGTCAATCAAGGCCCCAGAGGCGGGTTGGATCTGCGAGCCGCAACGAACCAGCAGGGTGAGCAGTACTCGCGGACTTGCGTTCGTGTAGGGCTTGCACCCTATGCAGCAATCTGGTCTGCATTGCGTTTAAGAAACTGAACACTACAGGGAGTGCTAGGCCTACAGGCAGCACGACATTGCAAACGCCGCAATCAGGTCGAAGAAAGGACCAAACATAGCCATTTCTACCCATGCCCTTGAACTTGACGTGGACATGGTGTGAGACCTCGGCAGCTGGCGCCCACGGCAGTACAGGATGCCGTTACAGCTGAGCTGAAACGCGCGCTGACGGTTCACACCTGTACATACCCATGCGTACTCATACATACCCCCCCCCCCCCCCCCCCCCATTACTTAGCTTGGACATGGTGCGCGAGCTCGGCAGCTGGCGCCCGCAGCAGTACAGAACGCAATTACAGCCGTGCCAAAACGCGCGCTCACACTTAATTCCCATGCATACCCATACATACTCACCTTGGACATGGTGCGTGAGCTCGGCAGCTGGCGCCCGCGGCAGTACAGGACGCCGTTGTACGCGCGCCGCATCCACAGCGACGGGCTCGAGTTGTAGCAGCGCGAGTGCAGCGGCTTGGCGGCGGCGCCGAAGACGCTGCACTCGTCCGTGGCGCTGTCGGCGTCCAGCAGGAACTCCCACGCGGCGCGCCCCGCAGATACGCACACGTTGACCGTAGCGCACGTGTTGGAGGACGTCACGGCCGTGTACAGCGCGCCGTCGTCGCTGACCTGCACGATTGCGGCAGCGAGCAGCGGAGGCGGCGGTACAAGAGGTGTAACCGCTTTTGGCGGAGCTGCGAATGGTTGTGGTTCCACCTCGTCATGTCACTGGAATAGTGGTTGTTGCACACGTGTTGGACGATGCACAGCCGTGTACAGCGCGCCATTGTCGCTAACCTGCGCGACGCGGCAGAGAGCAGCGGCGGCGGCGATTACAGGCGTAGTAACCGCTGTAACTGCTTGTGGCTACACGGCCGTGTACAGCGCGCCATTGTCGCTGACAGGCGCGATGTTACAGCGAGCAACGGCGGCGGTCACAGGCGCCGCAACCGCTTTCATACACCTACCTTTGGCGGAAATGCACATGTTGACTGTCACGGGCGTGCTGGAGGATGTCACAACACGCCCTGTGACGCTGGTACCTCAACAGCTTCAAAGACACGGTGTGTGCAGTCAGTCGCAGTTCGGCACAATCCCTCAGCTTCGACCACTTGCTGAAGTTCAAGGGAAGTTGATATGTCAAAAACTCCTCCTTGCCTCATAGTAGTTGTCCGTGTCCTCCTCCGCCTCAAACGTTGCCGACACCGTGCGCCACCCCTGCGGCTCCAGCACCAGCGCAGCGGGCCCGCCCACCAGCTCCGTGCGGCGCAGCGCCGCCTCCGCCGCCGCCGCCGCTGCTGCGCACCCGCCGCCGCCGCCGCCGCCGTCGCAAGCGCTACTGTCAGCGTCGCAGCCGCTGCCGCCGGCACAGCAAGCGTCATTGTCAGAGACACCGCTGCAAGCGCCATTGTCAGCACCGCCGCCGCCGCCGCTGCCGCCGCGCATTCGCGCGCCGAGAGCGCGGCTGAGCGCTGCCACAGCGGGCAGCACGCCCTCCGCGATGCGCGCGCGGCCCGACGCGAGGCAGAGCCCGTGCAGCAGCGGCGGCAGCAGCGCAGCGACGATGGGGGTCGCGGAGGCGGCGGCGGCGGTGGCGCACGCGCCGCCGGCAGCAGCGGCAGCTGCGGCGCAGTCAGAGCTGAGCTCGCGGCACGCGGCGCGCAGCAGGGTCTGCGCGTACTGGCAGAGGAGGAGCTCGTACGGCGCGCCCTCAGGATCATCCAGGACGAGATACACTGGCAGGCGCAGGAGGGAGCAGGCGCGTCAAGGGGCAAGTATGGCAGTGGATTGCGCGCGATTGTGTACATTTTTTAGTGCATAGTATGCGTCGGGACCTGCTGCATTGTTTGCTGCCCACGCAGTTGAGACGAGAACTTTCTTGGAAGTGTAATGCGGAACTCAAAATCATCACTCTTCCAAATTCTTTTCTGGCATTCTGTAGTGTTATAAACAACTGAGCCTATGCACGATGACCGTTATGCTAGCAGACAATCCAGCCTGCACCCCAGCTCACCGAGATGTTGCTGCAGTGTCGACATCATGTGGAACACCAGCGCCGTGACCTCCGGCTCCGCCAGCACCGCGTCGCCCAAATACTGTCCCTGCTCCGAGAACGTCCCTTCCCCGGGGAACGCGCCCTCCTCCCACTCCTCGCCCCCGCCCGCTGCGCGCGCAGGCGGCGCGCTCGACAGAGCGCTGAGCATCAGCTCCAGCAGCTCCGCAATAGCGTCGCGCTCCCGCGGCTCCGTCTCAAACAGCAACAGCAGCTGCAGGACCGTCTCCGCGCGCGCAAAGTGGCGCACGACGTGGCGCAGCAGCGCGCGCAGCGCCGCCGCGCCGCCGGCGCCGCCCTCTGCGCCGCCGCGCTGCTGCTGCTGCTGCTGCCGCCGCCGGTGCAGCGACAGCAGCAGCCGCAGGCGGTGCGCGCACGACGGCAGCAGCAGCGGCAGGCCGCTCGCGAAGGCGTCCGCCGCCGCGACGCGCAGCGCGTCGCTCGGCGCCGCTGCCGCTGCCGCCGCCGCCGCCGCCGCTGCGTCCGCGCTTCCTGCTCCGAGAATGACGCCGCGCAGCAGGCGCCGCAGGTCGCGCAGCACGCCGCCGCCGCGCGCATCGAGGCCCACCTCCGCCGGCGCCAGGTGCGCCGCCACGAGGCGCGCGAGGTTGGCGCGGAGCACTGACATGAGGCTCAGCGCGGGCTCCTCGCAGTTGCAGCTGCTGCCGGCAGCGGCGGCGGCGGTGGCGGAAGCGAGCGAGGACGCCAGCAGCGCGTGCAGCTTGCGCAGCACGGGCTCCGTGGGCTGCAGCACGTACGCCTCCTCGAGCGGCGGCGCCGCTGCTGCCGACGCCGCCGCAGCGGCCGCATTGCTGTCGCCGCCGCCGCCAGGCGGAGTCCGCTGCCGCGCGTCGCTGCCGCCGTTCGCCCAGCCCTCAGAGGCGGCAGTGCTCACGGCGGCGGGGCGCTCGCTGCCGCTCCCCCACTCGCTGCCGCTGCCGCCGCCGCCGCTGCCGCGCCTGCTGCTGGCGGCGATGGAGCGGCGGCCGCGCGCCGCGCAGCGCATGACCGCCGCGGACACGTGCAAGTGGACGACGGCCGGCACGCCGTCGCACGGCGGCGCGGCAGTCGACCAGGCCTCATCTGCCGCGGCGGCAGCGGCAGCGGCGCCGCCAGCAGCGGCATCGGTCTCGCTGGTGTCCGGCAGGTGGCTGCGCGCGAGCGCCGCCAGGGCGCGCAGCAGGCAGCGCGACGGCTGCTGCGTGTGGGGGAGGACGGCGGCGGCGCCGCTGCCGCGCTGCGCGCTGCTGCTGGCGTGGGAGCGGCTGCGCGCGCGCGCGCTGGCGTCGGCTGCTGCTGGCGCTGCGAGGGTGACGTCACGGATTGGTGATGATTTGGTTGCCAGGCCTATGGCTGGCGCGAATGAGCGTTGGTACAGAGCATATGGTGGAAAAAGAGTGCCATCTCGACTGTGCGATGCGCACAGAGGAGAAGTTTGTATCGGAGGGAGGTGTGCGTGAAGCTGATGGTACTGCTACTGTGTAAGCAGGTATGATTGCGACAGGTACCATGTCAAACAGATGCCACCAGCCTTGTGTAGGTGCAGTTTTCAGTACAAGACAAGATTGTTGGGAAAAACACAACACAAAATTGTTGATTGATGGCGTCCAGTGAGCCGCCACGACTCTTGCTGGACAAGCGTACTTCCGAGTGAGCGGCATTCGGCACAGCGCACATATCAACATACATGCTTCGGCGTATGTTTGGAGACTCAAATAGAGCAGAATCCAACACAGAGCGCTGAGCAATGCCACACAGCAGCAGCGCTCACCATCGTCAAGCCGCCACAGCTGCAGCACATCCATCCGCAGGCCAGCTAATCTTGCTGATCATGCGCGCCTTCGCCTAGCTCAAAATACAGCAGCGTTGGGCACACACAGAGCGCCAAGCAATGCCACACACCAGCAGCGCTCACCGTCATCGCCGCCGCCGCCGCCGCCATCGAGCCGCCGCAGCTGCAGCAGGCGCACGCTCTTCTGCGCGCCGTAGAAGCTCACTGCGGGGTGCACGCCGTGCGGCACGTTCTGAAACGCGACGCCCTGGCACACGCCGTTGATGGCAACGCTCAGCGTGCGCGCGGCGCCGTCCAGCGTGAAGCGCACGACGTCGCGCGCGTGCACCTTGCCGACCGTCACGCCCTGGCGCCCGCCGCGGCAGTACGTCTCGCCGCTGTAGCATCGCACCTGCGGGTAGGTAGGTAGGTAGCGGGCGTTGATGTTGGGGTTACACGTGATGTACATAGGTTGTGAGTGGGAAAGATGCGTGGCACGTCGTCTCACCGTCCGCCCAAAATTAACACTCGTCACAACGGACTACAATTTGAATTGCTGTGCCAGTCAACCTATATTCGGCGTACGCACTATCCACATCTGGTCGCTGCTCTCGTAGTTGCCGTCGACCACGGGGTGCAGCGCGACGCCGAGGCACGTCGTCACGTTGTCCAACCAATTTCAACACTTCTCACAACATACCTCAACTTCAAGTACTGTAAACTTCAACTTCTAGTACGTACACACCATCCACATCTGGTCGCTGCTCTCATAGTTGCCGTCGATGATGGGGTGCAGCGCGACGCCGAGGCACGTCGTCTCGTCACTTGTCACAACAGAGCTCAACTTCAAGTACTGAAAAACTTCCACTTCAAGTGCATACACACCATCCACATCGCTGCTCTTGTAGTTGCCGTCGACGACGGGGTGCAGCGCGACGCCGAGGCACGTCGTCTCACCGTCCGCATGAGTTTAACGATCATCACAACGGACTTGAACTACAAGTACAAGTAGCAACAGCCGAACTTGAACTTCAAGTATGTACGCACCATCCACATCTGGTCGCTGCTCTCGTAGTTGCCGTTGACCACACGTTGAAGCGCGACGCCCAGGCACGTTGCCTTACTGTCCGCACAAATTCAACACTCATCACAACACACTTCAAATTTGAGTACTGTAGCAGCCGACTTCAACTTCAAGTACTGGACTTCAGCCAACTTCAACTGCAGGCACGTACCATCCACATCTGGTCGCTGCTCTCGTAGTTGCCGTCAACCACAGGGTGCAGCGCGACGCCCAGGCACGTCGTCTCATCATCCGGCGTCTCCCGCTCCAGCGTCACCTCCCACGCCCACGCCGCCGCGCCGCTCAGCGACTGCCGCAGCAGCGCGTAACTACCGCGCCCGTCCGTGCTCGTGGCGACGCGCCCGTCCTCGCCGATCTCCACCGCCGGCGAGCTGAGCGCTGCCGCAAACTGCGCGTCGTCGACGACGCTGTCCGCCGCGCGCTGCGCCGCGCGCCGCCGCACCGCCTCCGCCGCCGCCCCCACCTCCGCCACGAGCGCCGCCAGGCCGTCCGCGGCAACGGCGCTGATGACTGGCGCCGCTGCAGCCGCTGCCGGTGCTGTCGCGGCCGCACCGTCAGCACCAGCGCCGTCAGCTGCGGCAGCGGCGCCCGCTGGCGGCGGCAGCACCGGGCGGGGCGCGCTGCCCGCAGCAGCCGCCGCTGCTGCCGCGGCGGCGCTGCTGCCGCCGGCGGCGGCGGCGGTGCTGCCGCCGGCGGCGGCGGCGGAGTGCACCGCGCCGTCGAGCGCTGCTGCTGCGGCGCGTGCCTCCAGGTCCATGAGCACGCGCACGAGGTCCAGCAGGAATTCGAGCGCGCCGGACGCGCGGCAGATGCCTACCAGCGCCGCCAGCGCGGTGTCGCGGAGGCTGAGCACTGCCAGCGAGTCCAGCAGGAAGGACTCGAGGCGCCGCAGACTGTCCAGGACGTCGAAGCACTGATGGGGGGCGCGGGGGAGAGAGTTCAGAGCGCTGACACGGCCAGCGATACTTCTGAAGTATCGCTTTGCTACTGAAGTGCTAGATCAGCCATACTCTCAGGAAAGGCGCCAGCGGCGCAGATGGGAGGATACGATGTCATCATGATGACGTGCCGCAAGGCGCATGAAGAGTTGCGTTTGGCGCTGGCTTGGCAGTGTGCGCGCTGCAGATGACTCTAATTGTAACCCCAACGTTAACCCTATACCAGAGAAGGGCGGTAACCGGTCGCAGTGCTGCTGTTGGTGCAGCTGGAGAAAACTGTGCCTGCAGTGGTATCTAGGCGTTGTGACAGAGATGCCTGCCTTGCAACTAGCCACTGCTGGCGGACTTGAAGTTTAACTTGTAGGTGAGCAGTCGCAACAGACCCAACAAGTACAACACAGTCTGCCGCATGGTGCACGCTGTTGGGTCAACTGTCGCCTGGCGCACCGGATGATTGACTGATGTCTTTACTGGGGCATTGCTGCACCACAGTATTCAGCCGACATGCTCTAGTCCCACTAGCACTGGCACTCGAGCTGACCGGAATGTGCAGCGAACATGCGCAAGTGGCAACACTTGCAATGCATGCCAGCTGATACAAAATGCGAGTCTTAACCAGCTGCTGGCTGTCAGTACGGCAGTAGGACATGCCAGTCATGAGATTCGGGTGAGGTTAGGGATACTCTGTGTCTCAGCCATATGCCACTGTGTGTGCCATCAGGAATTGAGACAATGACTGTCGGCTGACTGCAGTTGAGAGCGTCCCAGACACCCACGCTACCCACCATCTGTGCACATGACAACAAAGACCAGTCCTGGTCGCATTTCACGAAGTTGCAGACGTCAGAAGATCATGACATAACAGACACTATTACAGAAACAGGAGTGCTTGCGACTGCCGCACAGCAGCCCAAAGCCCAACCCATGCTACAGCACCGTGCTACAGTCTGCTCTGGCGACCTTGCACACCCGCTGCAGCACCGCGCCTTGCTGCCACATGCCGCAGCGCGTCAGACAACCAGCCTCGTGCCCCCAAAGTCCTGCTTTCAGCCGAATTTAAAACTTCAACTGCTCTCACCTCGACCTCCGTGTCCACGACGTTGACGCACACGTCAAACATCTCCAGGCTGCTCGCCGCGCTCGCCGCCAGCGCCGCCCCCGTGCTCTTCCCGAAGAGCCGCAGCCGCAGCGCCGTAACCGGCGCCCCCCCCTCCCCCCCCTCCCCCTGCGGCACGCTCAGCGCGTAGCGGTGGCGGCTGCTGCCCGCGAACGCGCGCCGCGCATCATCCACCGCCACGACGCCGTCGCCGCCGCCCGTCACGTTGCGCCACGCGGCGTCGCCCTCGAGCCGCGCCTCAATGATGAGGCGCCGCGGCGCGACGTACTGCCCCGCCGCGCTGCGCGGATCGCCCGCCGCCCACTGCACCTCCACGGCGACGACGCGCGCCGCGGGCGCCGCCAGCGCGCACTCCCACGTGAGCTCGCGCTCCGCGGACGCGGAGCCGCTGCCGCTGCGCCAGGCGACGTGCGGGCCGCCCGTGACGGCGAGGCGCGCGAGGCCCGCGGCGGCGCTCGCCGCGGCGGTGTCCGGTGCCAGCGGCACGGGCGCCTCCGGCGGCGTCGGCGGCGGCGCCCAGTGCGGCAGCAGCGACAGCGCGTCGAAGCGCAGCAGCATGGAGGCCAGCGCCTCGAAGGGGGGGCGGATGAGCGCTGCGCCACCGCCGCCGCTGCCGCTGCCGCCCGCCGCCGCCTCCAGCGCCGGCACCAGCTGCACCAGGGTCTGCAAGCTCGTGAGCGCGATGGCGTTAAGCGTGAGTGCCAGGCGGATGTCGCCCTGCCGCGAGGTCGCCGCGTGCGGCGGCGCGCGTTCGCGCAGGCGGTACGGCCTGCAGCGGCTGTGGCGCTCGGCGGCGATCTGCGGGCCGAGCTCGCGTAGCGCGCAGAGGCGCCGCTGCAGCACGGGCAGGAAGCCCGCCGTCGTCGGCGCGCGCGCCAGCTGCAGCTCATCGAAGGCGGATTCCATGCAGGCGTGTTGCTTCGCCTCTGACTCCGATGCGCTCAAGTGCTCCAGGCCGGCTTCGCTCAGGTGTCGCCAGGCTTCGAGCCTCTGAGCCTGCGCGGCTCTCTCCCCGGCAGCGAGGTGTCTGAAGTAGGGGATGGAAGCAACTGCCTGTGTAGCTGGATCCACAGTGCCATGGTCCAGGATCGAGAGGATGAAGGCATCATTCAGCAAGTGCTGCAGCATGTAGGACCGGAAGTCGGGATGGCCGACCATGCCCTCCCATGTCCCCGCTCCATTTGCAAGCGGACAGGAGCATCCGCTGGCCTTCTTTCCCTTCCTGAAGTGCAGATCCGGCAGATACTGCGGAAGCGTGGCGCAGCCTGCGCTGCTGTTGCCCATGCTCGCGCTCAGACAGCTTCAAACGCTGGTCACTTCAGATCCTGTTCGAAAATGGATTGCCTGCTGCTGTATACGACGCCATCACGGCAACAACCTGTCGCCAACGGTGCAGGCTGAACGCGTGCTGATGGTACTGCAAGCCAGGATCCGAGCCCTTCCCGAGCTCAGCGCGTGCACCGCGGCCCTGATTCCTGTCTATGAACTCGGAGTACTTCAACTATGTGTTGAACTTTGAACTCAAGTTGTGTTGTGTTGTTGGACACGAGGTGGGGCCAGCATGGCGTCGCGGTCAGTCCGCATCTCCTTCTATAGATCAGGCGTGCTGGAACCATGCCTGGGGGCCAGCAGATTGCTGTGAGTGGCGAACTGTCATGATGACATTTTTGATGTTAGGCGCAGAAGTGATGTCTTCCAGCTGAGAGTGTAGCAATGTACAGGAGCGGTCAAGCTATACAAAGGTTGCATCAAACGGCCACGACACTGGAGGTGCAAGCATGCCTTGTTTGACGGCATCGTATCTCAAACTGTCCAGCAGGAACTTCATAAATTGTCTGTGCGACACTACCGCCGCCTACAAAGGCGCCTGCATCACAAAGATTTTTGGTAACCTGGGCGATGCGGACGTCTTGATCTAAAGTGCACATAGTAGTGGGCGCTGTCACCTCCAACAATGTCATGCATACGCTCACTTTTGCCCAACCTCAGGAATGGAAACACATCGAAGTAAGTTCACGGCTGACACACCACACACACACTTGCCGCCATGCGCCGCAGACATGCGCAGCGCGCAGGCGCACCCCGAGGCGCCAGTCGAAATCTCCAGCTACTGGTGTGCGGAGCAGCGCTCTGCGGAGGCGCCCTCACCGCGCCCACCCGCGCAGCCTGCGCTCGCAGCAGCGGCAGCGACACCCCTGACCCCAACGAATGGCGTTCACGACTGTTTCCAGGGGCACCAGCGAGGGGGGACGGGGGGCGCAAGAAGTCGCTGGACAGCGACGACGGCGATGACGCTGTGACGGCGCTGATTGACAGATATTCGGACCAGATTGGGCAGATTGGGTTTGGCGGCGTGCTGGGCGCGTGCTCTGGCTATGCAGTCAAGAAGGCGAGTGCTCGCGTCTACTACCATGTTGCAATTGTACTACCAGTGCAATGAATACTCCAAGTCTACACGTGCTTGATGTGCATATATTTATGAACATGTGTGCTAAAAAAGTCAAAGTGGTTTCATGTTGCCTGCGCGCCGAGGTAGGTGTTACGGCAGTCGACAGCGACAGGTGCTGCTGTGGCGGTGCTCTCTACTGGGGGTTTATAGAGCTTGAGCACATCCGTAGACTTGCACTCGCATACCCACACTTCAGGCAAGTTAAAAAGAGCGGATCGATTGTGTCAGACCGGTGACAGTAACACCACCACCACTGCAGCCCCGCAGTCTATTTGACATCTAGGGTGGCTGACCGAGGCTCAGAGCACCGACACAGAAGTTGCATATGCACTGACACAGTGTTGCAGGGGACAACATGGCAGCAACCCTAGCAGCCCTTTCTCCTGCTTGTGCCAGTGATTCTGGCCTGGTGGCTAGCCCTAATACTACCCCCCTATTCCAATCCTCACATCGCCAGTGCAGTTTTGAGCTAATATACACGGCAGCACCGCAAATTGATGCAAGGGAGGTGCTCGACACACCACACTAACAGGCACTTGTTGTGTACGCTTTGGAGTATGCCACCGTCCACCAGGCCTGCAGTAGAACAAGGCGATGCTGTCCTGGGGCAGGCTATCAATCGCTGCCAATTCAGGATGAGGATTAGGGGGTTGGCCCGATCCGTGTCCTTGAACGCTGTGCAGCGCCATGCATTGTGCTCCTCCCTTTGCAGCTGGCCTACCTTCAAACTTGGACTTGCACACCGCTTCTGGCTGAGCGGAATGCTCGCAAACCTCTGATAATTGACCCAACTAATATAACTACTTCTATCTGGCTGAACATAAACCTCGCCCACCTCAAAAATACGACTGCTCATTACCTTTGGCTAAACGGACTCGAATGAAAAGGGCCAAGCTCATTAAGTGTTCGCGTTTTGATGGAGGATGTTGTGTCGAGTGCTCAGCACAGCTCCCCTCCCCCCCCAAACTTGCCCCTACAGGTCGGGAAGGTGGCGGCGTTCGTGATAGGCACGGGCTTTGTGGCCGCGCAGCTCGCCAACCACTTTGGCTACGTCAACATCAGCTGGGCGCAAGTCAAGGACAAGGCGGTTCAGGCGATAGACCAGGACGGGAGCGGGGTCTTTGACAAGGTACAGGAGCCTATTAAGTGTGTACAAAGGAGAGAAATGCATACACGTATGTAGGTACCCATTCAAGATTTGGCAGGTAGATGCTAAACAGCCTTGACAGATGTGTGCAACTCACAGATGTGTGCAACTAAACCTTACTCGGTGCAGGCCATAGGGCAGGATGGCAGCGGGGTCGTTGACAAGATTGGCTGCTGAGCGTGGCTGTTGCATGGGGGCATATATGCATTCATGTGGCTAGTTTGTGGGGAGGTAGGTAGCTATGAAAACGAATCAAAAGATCGTAGAGCTCTAGGTCAATTGTACTTGCAAGCAAGCAGGTTTGGAGATGGCAGTGTGCAAATGGTGTGCCCACGTGTGATTCTCTACTACAGTACTTGCACCTCAAGCAGGCACAATGCTATGGGTGATGCACTTCTCAAAATGCGCGCTGGGGAGCCCATCAGCTGTGAACGAGCTGGTGTTCTGGTGACAAGCCGGTAGCATTCATTCGCTGCCTCATGATCCGCACCACTATACGCAGCAGGTGCGCAGATAGCTACAGAAGTTTGTGATCATTGGAACAACATCATGCCAAACTGCCATCTATCTTCCACGCCTGCTGCAGTGCACAGTCAGAGCTGTGACGCTCCTCTGTGTCAACTTCAAGTGCTTGCACTTGCCGCCCTTCCACACTGACAGCTCCGAGACATGGCATGATGTTCATCGCTGCTGCTCCCTTTTGTCAGTGCTCATCGACTTGCCTGCCGTCCTCTACGCTCAGGAGGATGCAAAGATGCTGTGGAAGAAGGCGCGTAAGGTTCTCAAGGCCAACCTGCCGGCGGGGGGTTCTTTCGGCGCGGGATTCGCGCTGGGCTTCTACCTGGGCTAGGAGCCGAAATGCATTTTGAAGTTGAAGTACGACCATTGATGTTGATGTGATAAGCAGCAGTTGCGAGCAGATGCGACGGCAGCTTGGTGCTCTGCAGAGGGTGGTTGCGTTTCGGCAACTCGGCCCTATGCATCCCATATCCAGTACAGTGTAGTGTATTTTTTTGACAAGATGAGCTGGAACTGGTACGGGGCGGATGGGATGACCTGCATGTCAGCACCGCACTAGTGCGTCGAGGGCATACGTATATACGGGGACAGTGACAGCGCTCAGCAGGCTTGAGTGCGTGCAACAACGGTGCACGTTGCAACGTGGGGCGCTGCAGCAACGCCCAGGAAATGGGCTTCACGCAGCGTCCATTTGCTGCATGCCCTACACATCTCTGCTTTGTAAACAGATCCGGCATTGTGACTCGCTGGTACAGTATTGCCCTGTCTTTGTCTCCTGGGTCATGCACTGTGATGCCCTGCCGCCTGCAACCAAAGCTCAATGCCACATCATCAGGCACGGCAGTGCAGCTGCATCTGCTGCGCCTCCATTGCTGAGCTGCACACCTACCATATATCAGCAGCGCGTCCAGCATTGCTCATCAGTGCATCTAGCATCGCTCAGAAGCACCTCAAGCGTCGCCCGATCATCGCTCAGCAGCGCCTCCAGCATCGCTACGCAGCATTTTTCAGCACCGCTCCGCGGTATCTGCTCAGCAGCACCTCCAGCATTGCTCCGCTGCACCTCCATTATCAGTCAGCTGTGCGTCCACCATCGTGCCGCAGCGCGTCCAGCATTGCCAAAAGCACGTTCAGTACCGTTCAGAGGCACCTCCAGCATTTCTCAGCAGTGTTCGCAGCATCGCTCGGCAGCACATCCAGCATTTCTCAGCAGCACATCCAGCAATGGCAGCATTGCTCAGCTGCATCTCCAGGAGCCCATGTCACGTATCCAGCACCGTTCAGCGCTGTTTCCAGCAGGATCTCCATTGCGTTGAGCGGTGAGGCTGCCAGTGATGCTTGCGCTGCATCGTGCATGGCGATAAGCTCTGGCTCCTCTGCCATGCACATTTGGGAGCCGACCCCAGCAAATGCGATACACCATGTGCAGAGTCAAGTGCATGGGATGTAAGAGGGCAGTAGGCGCACATCTACTTCAAAGAAAAATACACATCACAACATTCGTTGTCTGACATGAGCCTTGCTTTTGCATCAAGACGCGTTTCATGTAGCGATCGAACATACCAGCGAGAGTGCTGTCTTGTGCATTACCAGCATGAGCTCTCTTAAGCTTACCATTTGAGAGTCAGCCTGTGTACATGTTCTTCAGAACCCCTGTTCTTGCTGTCAGCAGCATGTCTGGTTACAATTGTCTGGCGTGACATCCATTTGGTTTCGCCTTGTGCTACCTGCCTTGCGGTGTCGCACTGGCGGACTTGTGACCTGTTGTCACGGAGAGCTCTCTCATCAGAGGTGATGCATACTGTGCGGCGCACTTTTGTGTCAGTTACATTGTCAGTCTGCTGCATTGCCATGCAAAAGCGCGCGCGCATGCGCACATATGACACACACACACACACACAAACACACAAACACACACGGAGCTATTTGAGCTCACCATCCGAAGTTCAGCTTGCCAATGTCTGATTATGCTTTCCGGTGTTTGCCAGATACCTTTCCTTGTGGCACCGACTGGTTGACGTTGCACCTTTGGACACTCTACATACTGCCATTCGCCACCACAAGCGCAGACTCCCGTACGTCTACCACGACTTGGCAGGCGCCGGCTATATCACCGGCAGAGTGGTCGGCGACAGCCACAGGACCAACGCGGTGCGGCGATTCAGGGTCAAGCATTGGCTCAAGACTGCCCCGCACGAGCTCTGGAACCGAGTCACATTCTCATTCGACGACCAAGTAGATGAGGAATGCAAGGTCGAGTTTTCACACGCGGCCTGCCTAGGGGTTGCCCCTGTGGGGCGCAACCGTGTCAACGACGCGTGCACGACCGCCGGCGTGCGCCCGCCTCCGTGCCTCGGCCGTACGAGCTCACCTCCCGAGGTGACTGTACCCATCGCGGCGCAGCAGGTGCAGCACAGCAGGCGCCGCATGCAGGGCAACACAAGAGAAGGGCAGGGTTGGAGTGAGGCGCCTGTTCAAGTGATTACTTGAGGTACAACAGCTGTGCCGCGGGCACACAATGCAGCAGCTGCTGCAGCCGCACTGCATGTTACGTCAGCTTCAGCGGCATGCTGAACGTCAGGCGTATGGCTGGCACACCGAAGCACTCTCAAGTTTCTCATACATATTGGTCACGGGTTGCGGTCACGGGCTGGTGATCACGCACATCACGCATTGAGGTCACAGCAGTCCCCGAACTACATGAAACTTCAACATGACTCACTGAGCGCTGCTCCCGCTGAGCGGTGCACCTGTTTGTCTGCTGCTACCAGTTTCACCGCGTCGTAACCAACGAGGACATGCAGGGCGTCAACTTGAAGTTCATGGGCACACCGCGCAGGCACCCGCAGTCCCACGCTGCAATGCAAGTCATGCATCAGGGGTCAGAGCAGTCCCTACATGGAACTTCAACACGATGCAAAAGTGCGGCACGCACGCTTCCGTCCCACCTACACGCAACTTCAACATGGCCAAGCGGGCACTGCTCGCGCTGCGCCGTGCATCCTGTTTATGAGCACTGCTTTTGCTGCCGCTTGCGCGAATACAGGGAGAACCAAGTGACACTTAAAGTGTCCGCACCAACACCTGTAAAAAGTCAAAGTGTGTGTCACCAGTGAATGTTGCCGTGCTGACCATCGAGGCACGGCGGCGGGCGCGCGCCAGCGAATTTGCACGCAGCGATGACACGGTTGCGCCCCACAGGGGCAACCCCTAGGCAAGCCGCGTGTGAAAACTCGACCTCACATTCCTCATCTACTTCGCCGTCGACTATGAAATTCACACGGTTCCAGAGCTCGTACGGGCAGTCTGGTGCCTATAGCTTCCCCTGAAACGCCGCACCGCGTTGGTCCTGTGGCTGCCGCCGACTTCTCTGCCGATGATATAGCCGGCGCGTGCCGAGTTGTGGTACACATGCGGCTGTCTGTGCTCGTGGTGGTGAATAGCACTTGAGTGTCAGAGCGAGGGGGTCTGGACCCCCTTGTAGACCCCCTTGGTCAGAGGGTGCAACACCAACCAGTCGGTGCCCCGCAAAGACGAGGATTGTGCCAAACACATTTGGGCCGCCAGCGCGTCTCGCGGCTGCACGCCCTGCTGTCATAACCAGCAATAATTGCAGTACACGTCGCAGTCTCTGTCAATTGCAATAAGCATCATCGTGCAGGTCAAAGTCATTACGAGGGGCAACTTGCACACCCACAGCACCGTTCCGCAGCACACTACTTCAAAAAATACGGGTTAGGAACCGGGGCTCGGCGGCGCCTCCAGCACCGCTCCTCAGGTGCATCGCCCGCATCGCTCAGCAGCACCTCCAGCATCGCTCAGCATATCCAGCATAGCTCAGCAGCGCCAGCAGTGCTCAGCTGAACATCCAGCATCGCTCAGCAGCGCTTCCAGCATCGCTCAGCAAGCAGTGCCTGAGGCATTGCTCAGCAGCGCCTTCAGCATCGCTCAGCACCACCCTCAGCATCTCTCATCACCGTCTGCAGCACTGCTCAGCAGCGCCTCCGTCATTGCTCAGCTGAACGTCCAGCATTGGTCAGCAGCGCTTCCAGCATCGCTCAGCAAGCATCGCTCACCAGCACCTCCAGCAATGCTCAGCAGCGCCTCCATCATCGCCCAGCAGCGTGTCCAGCATCGCTCAGCAGCGCCTGCAGCATTGCTCAGCAGGGCCTCCAGCATTGCTCAGCTGCATGTCCAGCAGCGCTCCACGCCACGACCAGCATCGCTCAGCAGCGTCTCCAGCAGGATCTCCATGCGTTGACCGCTGATGCTGCCACTAATGCTTCCGCCCTGCCATGAGCGGCAGAGACCACTGGCCGCCGCTGAGTGCTTGACTTTAGAAGGTGACCTGGCAAATGCGGCGCGCATGACATAGTGCACAGGGTATGCAGGTATGTATGTATCAATGTATGTGTATGCGACCATGCGGGTAATGCCAGGACCTGTGGCTGAGAAAATTTGCCATCGTTCAAAAGTGATGTGCGCCCAAAAGACTTACTGACACGCAGTGCTCAGATACCAACCACATTCTTTCAGTGTACATGAAGCTACCAAGCAGCGCGTGCAGATGGTGGGACTGCCATACTTCACGGTGTCCGATGTCCCACCACTGCAGTTGAGGTGGTGGGATCGAGGTGCGCAAAATTATTTGATGGCGAGCGTGTTCATGAATGGATATGCTGTACACCGCGCTGAGACATGAGACGCAAGGGTTCACGAGTGCATTGCTGCACTTCCCGGCAGCACCCAACTTCTTTGGGTACTTGACCGTAGGGTCAGGTGCGTAGGGGGTGTAGGTATGTATGTATACAGGCACACGATGCCAAGACCTGCGGCTACATACCCCACAACGTTGCCGTTCAAGGCAACGCGCGCACAAATAGTAAATTAATGCGCAGTGGAAGTGCTTCAAGTATGACCACTTGCTGGAAGTGTAAACTTCAGCGTATGTGAGGCTACGAAGAAGTGCCGGGAAACAGTGAGAAGTGCTGAGAACTGCCATCTGCCCACTTCACGGCGTTCGACGTCCATCATCACGTTGAGGTGGTGGGATCGAGGCGCGCAAACGCCAGTTGATGGCGCATGTGTTCATGAATGATTATGCTGTATGTCGCGCTGAGATATGAGGTGCTAAGGTTCACGAGTGCATAGCTGCACGACTTGGCAGTGCTCAACTTCATTGAGGTACATCAATGTGCCCCGAGGCTCAGCTACGTGTTCTAGCGCCATATATACAAATTCCTCTGCAGTACCAGACTACATGTATATGATGATAGGCATGACAGAATGTCGACGAAACACGAGCATACCTAGTCTTCATGATGAACATGCAGCTTCTTGTCCGCAGAGAGTTCATTGCACTGTCAACTCAAACCAGGCAGTGCAGCTTATGCATCCACATCTGGCGACGGTGAGTAGGACGCAGTGCTGCTGCCCCAGCGCGTCGGGTCTGCCATCATTCAAAGTAAGCTGCTGGATGTGAACTTTATTATGAGACCTAGGTGTGAAGGCTCTCAAGGCCAGTTTTACTGCTGCTGGCCGCGCAACCTCCCCTTGACTGGACCTCATAACTATGTTTTAAGCGTTCAGAACCGCACTTCATTGCCTACCTGGTACGTCAGCAGCACCAGGTACGCCCTTGTGTATGCGCAGTGCCCGTTGCTCCACAGTGCCAACGCTCAGCAGCAGCGCCATCATTGCTCAGCAGCATGTCCATTGGGAGAGCGCTTCCATGGTCGTCCACCCCCCTCCCTCTGTTGCTGCGTATGCATACGCTTGCATCGTTGCGTTGCTGGCCTGGCGAACAATGGCAATACCACAGCCGAAAGACCAAGTCAAGTGAGTTGCGAGCGTGATCTGTGAGGAACGCCATCGATCATCAGAGCACTGCTGCCTGTGTGTTCATCGTGTTGTGCACTGCCGCCTGCATCATGAACTGCAGCCGCTGTCAGATACCTGTGCAGCACGATTAGTGTGGGATCCCCGCAAGGCCTTTCGCGCATCTTTCATGAGCGGACAATTGGAATATGCGCCACACCTCATGGCAAGAATGACCGTATTGTCACACTTGACACCACTTGCGCTTCAAATCTTTGCAGTGGCGCGCGCACGCTATCATTGTCTCGCTCGAGTACTCGAGTATGCTCTGAGCACTGCCATGACCTATCAGCAAACTAAGAGACCTCTCTGCTCAGGTGCGTACCGCACTGCAGCGTGGCACACATGCAGAGAGGAACAGCGGGTTGAAGCTGCCCGCAGCATAGGATGCACTGTGCGCACACGCTCTGTTGGTGGGAGATCAATGTACGAAAAAGGACCGCGCGATGCATATACGCGACAAGGCCGATAAGAATAGCATGTGTGGCGCTCACAACATGACTTTCCTTTCCCTGACACTAGTTTTTCCTTCCTGTGCATTGTTGTAATAAATAAAGGCTGCTGTGACTGATTGACTGAGCACACAAGGGGTCTACACAGGGGACTAGAGATGCATCACTGCATGGTGGCAGTCTGAAAATGCCATCTGCCACAGATCCTCGTTCCATTTACAGCAGCAATAAGCATAATCGAAGGCTTGGTGCCGGCTGTTTGCCATCAAAGCCTGACATTGTTGGAGAATAAATGGATGTCTAGCAAAAGTGAAATCAGAACTATGAGGAGCCGAGAATGTGAAAACCTTACCAGACCGCTGTTGGCATCGATTCATGCCACTGTGCCTCACCTGTGGCATCCCTCGAGGCCTCCCAAAGATAGGTGTAACGTCTCTGTACGGCAGTAGCACTTGAAGTTGGTTGCAAGGTTCGAATCAAGGGGGTCACATGTCCCATCAAATCCACTGCTGTTGATCGCTTTCATTATGTGCAGCAGCATCGTCCATGTCTTTGGATTGACACTTTTAAACGTCGAAGCGTAGGGAAGTCATGCACATGCACGGCGGCTTCTTCGTGCATTACCCGCTCCCGCGCTCCACCTTTGGCACACGGCAAGCACATCCTCTGCTAGCACGTCAGCAGTAGCATGGAGCATGCTGTCGTATCACTAAATTTGGAGACACCTCCGCACTGCTTGACCGCCTCACCTAGAATGTAGCTGCTGGCAACAGCTTCGCCGGCCGGGCGCCTGCATCACACGCCGCTGCCCCCCCCCCGCCATCAAAATCCTGCCTCGCCATGGTCATGTCATGTCAGAAACACAGGTCTGGCACACACACAGAACGCGAACACACACCCACCACCACTCCCCCTCTCTGCTTCCTTTGCCCCCGTGTCCATCATCGCGACCCCGCGAGACATGTCGTTGGCGCTAGTCTCTCCGAGCTCGTGCGTGGTGCGTGCTGCTGGATCTAGGTTTGACGCCTAGGCCAGACACATCTGTTGCTCAGCAGCGTATCCCCACCGGAAAGCCGGTGAAAATAACCGCTCTGCTGATCTGCGAAGAGATGCTTGCCGGACAGCTTGGGCTGCATCGTGCAGCCCAAGCTCTCGACCTCACACACAGTCACTACCCACGAGACAGAGCAGCAACCGCAGCAGCAGAGAGCAGCAGGACAGCAGCAAGCAACAGCAACGGCGACTATGTTCGCCATCCGCGGGGTCCGCTTCATCGCGGGCACCGTGTACAACCTTACCGCCGGCGTGGTGGTGGGTGCAGCAGTGGGCGCTACGCAGAGCGCGAAAGCGCAGCTAGAGCACCATGCCCGCAACGCCACGCACGCCGATGTGCAGCAGGTGGCCTGGCTCATCCCAGGACCACAGCAGCAGAAGAACGCCATCGCCGCGGCCCCCACGCGCCCTGAGCACGACGAGCCCCAAGCTCAAGAGCGGCAGGTCCAGGTGGAGTCCCTCGTGGTCACGCAGCTTTCCGAGACTGCGCCTCTGCAGGATCCTGCTCTGCTGCTGCAGGACGGCGACGAGCAGCAGCAGCAGCAGAAGCAGCAGCACCACCACCACCAGCAAGACACGGCCCAGCAGCAGCGACAGCAGCAAGCACTGCTGCTCACCGAGACCCAGGAGCCTCCGGTGCCGCCTGTCGAGCTTGTCCCCCCTCGCCTCCTGACGACAGAAGTACTGGTCGCTTTATGCCACAGCAGCGATGGCACAGAGGTGTGTGAGCAGCAGCAGGTGCACCAGGCACAGCAACAGCGCGCTACGTTTGAGACGTCGAGCGAGATAGTGCACGACAGCCACTACTACCTGCGCCAAGCACACGACGTGGAGGCCGCCGCAACGACGCTTGATGCTGAAGCTGGAGCAGCAGCAGCTGACAGCGTCGTCAACAATGCGAAGCTGCTGCCGATTTTCAGCATGAAGAGCGAAATTGTCGAGGACCGCCGCCTCTCTCAAGACGACCTCGAGGCGTCCAGCGTCACGGTCGCGGCCAGCGATGACGGCGTGATGTCCCCCGCCATCGGCAGCACCCCAGCCAAGGTGCCGTCCACACTTCAAGTCGACATGCCGGCCGAGCGTGGCCAGGACCGTCCCCTGTGCCACGAGGACATCGCCGCCGCCACCGCCGCCTTTGCGTCCTCCGTCGCCACTGACGAGGAAGCCGCCTCCGCTGCCGCCGCCGCCGATGACGACAGCACCGACAGCGCCGCCACCGCCGCCTTTACTTCCTCCATCGCTGATGATGAGGATGCCACCTCTGCTGCCGCCGCCACCGACGCCACTACTGCGGTCGACGTAGCCTTTGCCGACGCCGACAGCGCCGCCGCCGCCGCCGCCGCCTTTACTTCCTCCGTTGCCGCCGACGAGGACGCCACTGCCGCTGCCGCCGACGCCGACGCCGCCGCTGCGGTCGCCGCAGCCGTTGCCGACGGCGACAGCAGCGCCGCCGCCGCCGCCACCGCCTTCACGTTCTCCGTCGTCGTTGACGAGGATGCCGCCGCCGCTGCCGCCGCCGACCGTCGTCACATGGTAAGAGCTGAGCACTGCATGCATCATCATCTCGATCAGGACCGTCGTGTGACATTGCGGCGCAGCCATGCTGCGGTGGGCTGTGCGGCCTACCATACAACAGTGCAGCTGAGTGCCATTTGTATGAGCGCCGCCGCTCCACTTCAAGCTCCACCTCAAGTTGCTTTGCGAGTGCCGCAGTTGGATTGTCCCATGATGTGCCGTAAAATCACGTGCGTCAGTCTCCTGTTTGCGAGTACAAATTGCTAGGTTGCTGACATTCTGGTATGGAAGCAGGGCTGATGAGCCTGAGCTGCAGTGCGACGTGCCCCAACTAATGCATATCATAACATACCCACCCTTTGCGCGCTTTTGTCCTCTGCGTCCTTCACAGCACCTGTACGACGATGACGACGACGACGTGGCCATGGCCGGTTGTGGCATGTGCGGCGACGCCTTCGCGGACTTCCTCAGAGGTATGTATGATAAGCCATGTTGCAGGTATGTATCAAATCCCTTACATACCTCCTGTCAGGTATTCAGGTAGCGCTGATGCGGCACGTGCAAGCTGAATTCATACTAGCACACCTGCGCTTCTCCACCAGAGCATCTGTCTGCAGGCGCCGCAGTGCGCCAGAGTAGAATGCCCGGAGGTAGTGACGTGCTGCTACTGTATCTGTATCTGACAGGTTTTTATCTTCAATATTTCGAAGTATGTCAACAGTTGAGCAGTGCTCGCCGTTGCGCAGCGTCGGTCAGTGTCAGTGCTCAGCTTGCCGACGTGACATACCCTGCCTGCCCCTGCCCCACCTCTACTCCCCCTCCCCCCCCTCCCCTACATACCCCCCCCCCCCCCCCCCCCCCTAACATACCCTCCTCCCCCCTTCCGTTCTCCGTTGAAACTGGAGTCTTCAAGGGGTGCGGCGACGCGCTCAAAGCCACCGGCGACGCGTTCAACGCCGTCGGTGCGCTATTTGACCCTAACCGCCCCAAGAAGCACAAGGGTGTCGAACTCGAGCAGAAGGCAGCAGCGCTCGCCCAAGAGCGCGTGCGACGCACGGTGGCGCCGCGCGTTCCGGTCTGCAGGCCCCCTCGTGCTGAAGTGAGAGAGGGTGCCTCGCTGCTGTCAAAGTGAAGCGCGGACGTGTGCGTTGTGTATGAGCGAGCGCTGCTTCTAGTATGGGGTACTGCTTAGGTCGGTGCGTTTGGAGGAGAGAAGATGGGCGCACCTGTGCTGAGATGCATGAGCGTTTTGTCAGTGCGTGGCGCCATGTAGATGCGACCGTAACACCTTGATGTACTGACATACGGCACCGCCTCCTTCGAGTCGCTTGACAAGGAACACAATTGACAATGCAGCAATGTGTGCCCAAGTTCCATCCCCATCGTTGACATTTCTCAATGCAGGCAAGCAACTGCAGCCAGTCACGCAACCAACATATATCACACACACCCCCCCCCCCCTCGTCCTCACCCCCCCCCCACCCCCATCCCTCTCATCCTCCCCTCCACCCACTTGCACAGGACCTCGACGTGCTCCTCCTTTCGCCATCTTCTATCGCCAACGAGAGGCAGCCCCGAAGCCGCAGCAAGTCCCCTGGCGCGGACATTCGCGTGCGCTCGCGCTCTCCCGAGTCCACTGTCAGCAACTGAGCATCCGCACACTCTCCGCATCCTCGACTCAGCATACGTACGTACCTACCCAGTAGCAGAGCTGAGCATCCGCCACGCGTCGATGCGCCATGATATCCGTCTGTGCCCTGCTCTGGCCCCAGTTCGGGGGGATTGGCGCACGCAGGTGCGCCATAGCACGACAACGCGCGAGTTTGCAGGCAGGTTGAGCGCTGTCACGAGCTGCGCCGCCTGTTTACCTCCATCTGCTGCCACGCCTGTGCGAATGCCTTCGGGCAGAGCGTGCGCTGGCAGTAATACTGAGCACTGCTTCCCAGCCTCCCGCCCTTTCCAAAACCCTTCTAGTAATGGTTTGTAGGCGCCCAGGGGTTTTTGCGCCCCCTTCTATCCGAAGGCCCGTCTGCCGCTGGCGCATGGTCGTCACGACCGGACTGCCGCGATTCGCGTTCGCGTTTGTCCATCAGCGTACGCGTATTGAATGAATGATTTGCTGTGAGGCCATATTCAGGCATCGCCTACGTCCGAGTTGTCTTTGTTGCAAGTAGTTGGCTTCGTTGATTGCGCCCCCTGGCTGACGGTTGTTTCTCCATGTTGAGTACGGTTCATACATGAGTAGCAGCGCTGCTTCATGCGACAGGTGCACACGTCGCTGTGCGTCACCGTATGTGCGCTGTCACAAGACGACGGCGGTGTGCATAATATACTTGTGCGATCCAACAGACGTCCAACTGTTGCGCTCTTGTTATCCCCTCCTTTGCGCTGCGTGTATGCTCTGCTGGTTTTTTCCAAGCGCATGTCATGCTGCCATGGGTAGATGTGTATACTCTGCCATGTACCTTCCCCCCCCCCGCTGACCACCAGATGATTTTGATGCCAGCATGTCCACATGTGTCCGCCCCACGCTTTCGCATAATTGTGTACACAAGAGCCTGACCAGCAGGCCTGGCGTCTGTTGATTGCTGAATGCGCTGAGGAAGCAGCACTCAATGTAAGCCATGTGTTGCTATCACTATGGCAGCCGGTAAGATGAGTACAACGGAAGCCAACAACAAGGTCAAAAGCTTCAGCTTAGTGTGCTCGATGCTCAGCCCCACCTATGAGGATGCAATGAGCAACGTCCTCTGAGCATCATCATCATGCGTCATCATCAATGGATGATTGCTTATAAATCAAGAAACAAGTAGGCAGTGGATCAGGCTTTTAACATGAAGCCGGAAGCAGGCAGCAGGTATGGACCATTGCTTGTGCACACCTCATTCCGCTTCAATGCAACAGAAGGAATACAGCAATCACAACTGTGACAAACGCCTGTGTTGTGGATTTATTGCTTGGTAGCCAGCCTTGACACATACTATGCGCCAGCATCTTGTGGTCTACCAAAGCAACACTGCCGGGCAAGCACCAGTACAGCCCAGGCTGCAATATGATTGGGCCACTACGAAAGGGTCGAGCTGCGCGCGTGCAGCGCAGCCCTGCTCACCCAGCAAGACGCTGCTGAAATGTAGATGCGACTAGACTGGGCCGCAGCAGCGCGGTTGCACCTCATGGCAGTGCTCAACTCAGCCTGCACAACGGGCAAAAGCTGAAAGCATTCGTCATGGTGACCTAGCCTGTGTGCACCGGCGGCGCAGCATGCATTTCGCCCAACCCCCGCTGCCTGAGTTCCTGCCAACCCCAGGTAGCGCACCGCAACGCTGACTCGCAGTCGCACTGCTCATGCTGATGTGCATATCACTGCTTGGGTAGCTGCTTCGAACGCGGCCGGCACTGTATGACACGTGCAACGCCACCGCTGCTCAGGTGCCGCTGCCCTCACGCATCATCACTGCACCGCGCACGTGGCGATGCCGTCGCAGCGCCATGCCACAACAGTGACGCGGAATGCTGTGGCAGTGCTTACTGAGCAGCGCTGCAGCGATGATGCATGGTGGCGCTGCCGTCGCAAGGCCATTGCGTCCTAGGGGTAGGGCTACGCAAACCTAAAGCCGGCCACTGCGTAAGCGTGTGGCAGCCTCTGACGTGCTGCTCGGCTGCGCGTACACCAGCGCCGCATGCAGCCGATCATCCACGCACCAAGCATGGCTACACGGCCCAAGGCCCAGTGCCGCCAATGCGCATCCTTGCGGCAAAGCTGAGCCCGCTTCCTGCCCAACCCCCGCCGCTGCCGCCGCCGTTGCTGTTGCTGCCCTGTTGCCGCCGCTTCTTGACACCAGCAATGCCTGACTTTGAAGCACATGGCCTGCAGTGCCCGCAGCGCATCGAATCTGGCGCGGCGCAGCTCGTGCCTGCAACGATACCGCCGCCGCCTGCGACCGCTGCATATTGCCAGCAAAAGCTTCAACACCCCGCTGCTGCTGCAGTTCCCTCAATCGACATGGTCCTGGTGCGGCGACGCCGCTGTTGAGCCGCCGCTGCCGCCGCGCCGCCGCCGCCGCGCCACCGCCGCCGCCCGCCGCCACCGCCACCGCGCCTCCCTCAATCGACGTGGTCCTGGTGCGGCGGCGCCGCAGCATGCGCCACCGCCGCCGCCGCGCCGCCGCCGCCGCACCGCCGCCGTCGCCACGCCGTCTCCCTCAATCAACGTGGTCCTGGTGCGGCGGCGCCGCAGCCTGCGCCGGCGCCGCCGCACCGCCGCCGCCGCCCGCCGCCGCCGCCACGGCGCCGCCGCCGCGCCGCGCCAGCGACGTGAGCACGCGCCACGCCTCCTCCAGCGCGCCCATGAGCGCCTGGCCGGCGCGGTACGACCAGCCGTGCGGGCGCGCGCCGCGCAGCGCGAGCGCCGTGACGCCGAGGTAGCGCGCGATGAGCACCGCCGCGAGGTCCAGCGTCACGAATAGCACGCACAGGGTCCAGAGGACGGCGACGAAGGCGGGCGCGAGCGCGCAGCGCGTGCCGTCGTCCGCGGTGGCGTACGCGAGGTACGCGCCGCACGCGGGAGGGGCGCACATGTTGGTGGCCGCCACGTAGCGGGAGGCCGCGGGGCACTGCAGTTGAAGGGTGGGGCAAAGGGGGGGGGGGGGGGGGGGGGCACGTGGGAAGAGAATCGAGCATAGTGTGCTGATATGTTTGCGCAGTGCGTGTTGGTGGCTGCCACGTAGGGGGAGGCCGTGGGGCAGTGCGGTACCGAGTGTGTGTGTGTGTGTGGGGGGGGGGGGGGGGGGGGGGGAATGTGGCCCACAGAATTGAGTTGGGTGTACTAGCTGCGTTGTATTGCCGGCGCAGATGCGTAACAAAGTGTGAGAAAGGGCATGTGCTGTGTTTATCTGCACTTGTTGGCGGAAGTCATGCTGGTGAAGGCTGTGCAACTCCAATGCACCGACGGGGGGCCCGGGGGGAAGGATGGTGGTACATGTGTTAGAACGCATACATACATACCCCCCCCCCCCCATGCAGTGAATGCATAGGAGACGAGAGTGGTGTGCTGCATGGTCCGCTGCAGCATGCTACAGCATAAAACCAATGTACTACACAGCGCCAGGCAATGCCACGCGCAGAAGGGTTCCAGCATAATCTTCCCTGTTCCGCACACACGTATTACCAAGCATACAAACGTTTGGTATCCGCCGAACACATGGCATCGCTCAACGCGACCCCCGTCTTGATGGTCAGTCCCACGCGCCACTGTATATATGTAACATAGTACCTCAAGCATTTAAGTTTCAAAACAAGACATCTAGTGTGTGTGGTGACAGTGCTTCATGCTCACCTGCAGCACCGCCGAGCACGTGGCATCGCTCGACGCGACCCCCGCCTTGCTGGCGAGCCCCACGCGCCCCGCGCCCACATCATACACTGCATACTTGAATCACATATTTCAAAGTATAGGATTACCACTCACCTGCAGCACCGCCGAGCACGTGGCATCGCTGGACGCGACCCTCACTTTACTAGCCAGCCCCACGCGCCCCGCCCCCGCGTCCACCACCGTATACAGCCCCCTCACCGCCAGCGTCCCCAGCACCACCTCCACGCCAGGCTGCGTGTAGTAGTGGCCGTCGCCCGACAGCAGTGCGGCGCCGCGGCGCATGCACAGCGCGCGGCTCGCCTCCCCGCCCCCCGCCACTGCCGCCGCTGCTGCTGCTGCCCCCCCCCCTCCCACCTCGCTCACCGCTGCGCTGCGGCCGGAGGCGGCAACAGCTCCAGCGCCCGCCCCCCCTGCTGCCGCTGCAGTGCCGCCGCCTGCCTCGCTCCCGTCCACTGCCGCGCGCCGCCTCTCGCCGCGGTCACCAACTTCACTGTTGACGTTTTCACGGAACACTGCAGCAGCGGGCCGAGCGCGCGCTCTCCTGTTGCTCCCTGCTGCCGATGCGGCGGCGGCGGCGTCCGGCGGCAGCAGCAGCGCCGCGAGCGGCAGCGCGACGCGCGCGCCGCCCTGCGCGAGCGCGAACGACAGCGCCGGCAGCCCCGCCGCGACCGCCGCCTCCGACACGCGGCAGCGCTGCTCCCCCTCCCCCGCATCCTGGGGGCACGGCCTCTCCATGACGGGCGCCCAGGCGGTTACGGAGTCGAAGAGCTCAGCGGGGAGGGTGAGGCAGGAGGCGCCGGTGTCGAGAACGGCGTGTATCGCGCGCGCGCTGGGGGGGGCGGCGGCGGCGCCGCAGATCTGGGGGTCGAACAGGGTGAGGGAGTAGGGCTCGGAGGAGTTGACGAGGGGGAAGGCGGGGTACTCGCCCCATTGGAGGGTGTCGACGTAGGCGTCTGAGGGGGGGGGGGGCGGGGGGAAGGGGGGGGGAGGGGTATGATGAAGTGCATGTGAGAGGTGAGGGGCGGAGGGGGGGGTTAGGATGAAGTGCCGTGAGAGGTGAAGCATGTACGGCCACGTGGCATGTGTGTAGAGTTTGGGCGTAAGGACGCTGAGCGTTGTGGTGAGGCAGCCTGTGCAGCTTGCGGGTTGGTAGTTCAGGACGGTACGGGCGTTTTGGTGCCTTCAGTGGCACACAAAATCACACGTTTGGTGTCCGGCAATCACACGTTTGGTGTCCGGCAACAAGGACAGCATGATGAATTCACACTGACCGACTCTTTCAGGCCACGAGGCTTTGCACATTCATGGCTGCATAGCAGGTTTAGCGCTATGAGGACCAGCATGCATGATATATACTGCTGTGCAGAACGCATCACCTTCGTTCTGAGCGCCAGTCCTCGGCCCAACACTTCAACATGCTCCAGCAACCTCAAGAGAGACACTCCCCAACCTCCAAATACCTCGTCGCTCAAGCCGCCAAGCCGACGCAGCTCTCTGCGGGCGGCGCATTGAAGCGAGAGCGCAAACCACGCGAGCTCCGGCGCAACCTCAAGAGCAACGCTCCGCAACAGGTTCAACTCTCACCGCTCACACCGCCGAGCCCCAGGAAGCTCTCCGCGGGCGGCGCCGCCCGCGGAGAGCTTTCTGGGGCGTGGTGGCGTGAGCGGTGAGCGTGGAAGTTGTTGGCGAAGTTGCGGATCGCTGCTCTTTCACCTGGTGTAAGAGAGACGCCGGAGCGCGCGTGGTTCGCGCTCGACTTCAACGCACCGCCCGCGGAGCGCTTCCTCGGGCTCGGCGGCGTGAGCGGTGAGTGCTGTTGAAGTTGTGGAGCATCTCTCTTGAGGTTTACGCTGGACTTCAACGCGCGTTGAAATCCAGCGCGAACCACGCGCGCTCCGCCAACTTCAAGAGAGACACTCCGCGACTTCAACAACACTCACCGCTCACGCCACCGAGCCAAGGTAGCTCTTTGAGGCGGCGCGTTGAAGTCGAGCGCGACCCACGCGCGCTTCGGCGCAACTTCAAGAGCGACGCTCTACAACAACCAAGTTCAACACCCACCGCTCCGCCGAGCCCTAGGAAGCTCTCCGCGGGCGGCGCGTTGAAGTCCAGCGCAAACCTCAAGAGAGACGCTCCACGAGTTCAACAACACTCACCGCTCACGCCACCGAGGCTGAGGTAGCTCTCCGCGGGCGGCGCGTTGAAGTCTAGCGCGAACCACGCGCGGTCCGGCGCGCTGCCCGCCGCCAGTATGCGGCTGAAGCCGGTGGCGTCGCCGAACTGCTGGCACACGCTCGGCGCAGGCACGCGCAGCCCCATCCACCCGCCTATGAGGTCCGTGTCGATGAAGGCGGCGGCGGGGTCGGCGTTGACGTAGGCGATGGACTCCGCGCCGATGACGGTGGTGTTCTGGGTGACGGCGGCGACGTTGCCTGCGCGCGCGCGTGCGCGCGCAAAGTGGATTGAACGTAAGGGTGGATTCATGCGTGAAGTGCGGTGCTGGGGGGTGAATTGTCATGCGTGTGAAGTGCGGTGCTCGTGGGTGAAATTCATGCGTGGTGAAGTGCGGTGCGTGGGTGAATTCATGTGTGAAGTGCGGTGTCCGGGGGTGAATTTCATTCGTGAAGTGCGGTGCTTGGGTGACATTCATGCGTGAAGTGCGGCGCTCGGGTGAATTCATGCGCCAAGTGCGGTGCCGGTGTGGCACAACAAGAAGGTGCAGGCATAC
Organism: Tribonema minus; assembly: GCA_017506865.1. Taxonomy (NCBI): domain Eukaryota; class Xanthophyceae; order Tribonematales; family Tribonemataceae; genus Tribonema; species Tribonema minus. The sequence goes on along the minus strand of JAFCMP010000536.1, from coordinate 353,647 downwards.
GCAGCCTGTTGATGATCGCTACAGTCCAGGTGCGTGGAATCGCGCAACAGTGTGGTGGATTTGGCTACACAGAGACTTGATGCGGCTTCGCCAATCTTCCTGTCTGTACTCCCTGACAGCACGTGACCTCAGTTGCCGTTCAGAGCGACGTCATTGCACATGACATGCACACACGATGGCAAGCTGGAAGCTGCGTTTATGAGCGCGAGATGCCACTCACCTTGAACCTTCGCTGCGTTGAGGCTCACGGTCATATTGAGCACATGCGGGTTGAAGAAGCTAATGTCATCGCCATCAACTTCAACACCCAAACAGTCCTTCAAAGTGGTCGTCTCCCATTCAGCCGTGTAGCAGGGCAGGCCCTCTGTCGCCTGGCCTGTTGCGGGGCACCTCCGCAGCACCACAGGGGATGTGCCTGTGGAAATAGTGCAGAACCGATCGAATAGGTTGGCTTGGTGCTGTTGATAGGTTTGCAGTTTGTTGAAGTGTGACGCGACCTAAGAGAACATGATTGCGAAGATTGACAACATATCGATGCACGATTGTAACATCTTGCATATCATAAGTGCTGCGTAGGACACTTGCTGCATTGCAGCACCATGCTTTGCAGCATACCTGTGTCGAGTATCACGCTCATGAAGTTGGTGGCGTTGTTGTCCAGCTGTAATGAGGCAGCATAGTGCAGTCCCACGCTTTTCAACGTCACCTTCGCTTGATAGCTTGTGCCAGCAGCCAGGCATCGCGCTGGGCAGCTCGCCCAAAGCGCCCAAAGCGCGAAACATATCCGCATACCTCCTGTCCTCTTTCACACGGGTGTGATTGTTGAAGTGCCAACTGCCAAAAGTAACCGTTTGTGTGTAACTTTGTTTTAAATGCTCGACACGCGCAGAGGTGTAGCGCAGCAACGCCATCCTCATGGCGTCGAGCTGGCTAATGGTAGAAGTAGGCAAGCTCAAGTGGTCGAGCGTGTGTTGACGCCCACCCCAGGAGTCAGGCAAGCTCTGCGCGAACAACTACCATGAGCACTGCAGAGGCTTCCACATCTGGAGGCGGGGGGCTGCTGCACAGGGCGGGGTCGCATGCAGCCGCAGCGGCAAGGGCTAAGGTCGTTACGCACAGGAGCCAGGTAAGTTTGCAGCACAACGAGCCAGAGCCAGTGGCTTGTTCGACTTCGAGGCTTTGAAAGAGACCTATCAAACCCCGCTGTGGATGGCTCGATTCACCCGACATGCGTCTGCTGCAACTGGCGCAGGTGTTGGATGAGATCGTCAACTCGGAGGAGACGTATGTGAAGCACTTGCGGGTGCTTATGAAGGTTTTCGTCAATCCCTTGCGTGCGTGGCTCAACGATGGCAAGGACAAGCAGCCTATCACTGCAGGTTCGTCAACTTCGAAATGCATGTTGCCCGATGTTGCATTAGGGCCAGGTCTGGCCTGTCACGTTGTCCTTTCTGAATTCCTCCTGTATTTTTCGCATGGAAGTGGCTGTGACCTTTTGGCACCGCAAGATGTAGAGCAGTCATCGCCTCATGCATGTGTTGAGATCAGAACTCATTCATCCCATCTGCCAAATGGTGCAGCTGTGCCTGCATGCTGCAAAGTCTTCCATGCGCCTCTGTGCCCTCCCACCTAGAAGTATCACTCACCACAAGTAATAACCACAGAAGACTCACATTTCTGCATGTGATTTCCAACTTCAACATCTCATGCAACTTCACCACGTGCTCAGGCGACCTGGCGCGGATATTCTCAAACCTGGAGCAGCTGCTGGCGTTCAATGAGCAGTTTCTGCAGTCGCTGCAGGCGGAGCACGCGCAGAAAAAGAGGCTGGGGATAGTGTTCAAGGAGGTATGTATGCATGTATGTACATACACCTGTGGATTCTGCACATGCGCGCGTGCTCTGTGTCGAACCTTGTGATAGGCTTCGCTAAGCATAGCCTGCTCTGCAGCAACTCCATTGTGATAGCCTTTGATTAGCCTATGCCGCTCTGCTGTGGCTCCAGACAGTACGGACAATCTCATTGACATCAAAGTTGAAGCTGCAATTGCGGCTGCAGCATCACCGCCACCAACACCCATGCTCGCGACTGCTTGTCGCACAATTTTTACATTGACCCATGCGCGTCACAAGTGTGTCGAGCAGTGTGCATGTATGCTATAGGTCACTTCTCAGCCTCAAGATGTCAAGGCTCTCATTCGCCTCTTGACAAGAAAGGCGAGCATTACGGTCGAGCGCAAAACATACTGGGACAACAATCATTGAGGGTATTCTGTGAAACATCGGCTATGTTGCCTGTAGCACCAGCTCTGTTGGTCAACATGTGGTGGACTGCAATGCTCAGATGACCAAGGTGTCATGCGCCAAGTTGACAGCCGCATGCAGCAGCTGAAGGATGTGACTCTTTTTACGGGCGTCCAAATATATTGCGAGTGACGAAGGATCAAGCCCGCAATGCACCATATGCACCCACTGCAGCAATCACTCCGATGATGATCGGCTTGGCATGTGCATTGTGCGCTGATATCCCAATACTTCAAAGTGCAATGGTCATAACCACAGTAATGCTGTGAATACAAGGAGCATGCGTGGCCAAATGGCAACTGTGCGCTGGTGAGTAGAGGACAGCTCTGCTCAAATCTGCCTTGTCGAATGAGACTCATACTCGCTTCACTTCTTCACACATTATTGCCTTATGTGGTATGTATGTATGCGCAGTCGGCGAGCTTCTTCAAGATGTACAGCATGTACATTGTCAACTATGACGAGGCCATGAAGCGTGTGCGGCTGCTGGAGGGATCGGGCGAGTTCAGGGCGTTTGTAAGGGCGTGCGAGCTGCAGGAGGCGTGCAGGGGGCTAGACCTCCGCAGCTATCTCATACAGGTATGTATGCACATACCTACATCTCATCTACTTGAAGAATATAAGGATGGTCATTGAACATGCTGAGTAAATGGTCATCGAAGATAGTGAGATCTAGACAAGGTCAGGGTTCAGGGCCTTTGTGAGGGCGTGCAAGCTGCAGGAGGCGTGCAGGGGGCTGGACTTACGCAGCTACCTCATACAGGTATATATGCATACAGTTGCAAAAAAAGTGCGTCAGAAATATACTCGATAGAATACATGAGTTGGTGCTTGAAGGCCTCCATGCGGACGCTACAGAGGTCAGGAGCCCTACACAGTAGACGCAGGGTTCGAGTGAGTGAGTGAGAGCCGCAAAACGCATGCAGGGCGCTTATCGTTTCCGTGGGCGTGAGGCGTAGCACGGCAGGGGCACGCATAGGGGGGGATGTGGAGCGCTGTTGCACCTGTCCGCTGCTGCAGGTTCACAGCAGCAGGTTGTCACGCAGACGAGTGCCTCAGTGTCGATGAACTTCAACTGGTGCTCAGTGCTCGGCGCTTGTGGCGCTGTGAAAACTGATCGCCAACAGGTGTCAGTGGGACAATGACGGTAGGATGTAGCAGCCAACGTATGATGTTGGCTTGAGGGCGGAATGCTGGGGTTAGGGTAGCCTGACCCTAACCTAACCTCCAATTTCTAATCCTTTCATGAGACTACCACAAAACGACAGTCGCGCGCAGGGCGCTGCTGCATGTTGATAGCTGCAGCGTCACGGTACCATGCTATGTGTTGCTGTTTTTAATACAGCGTGCATTTGCAGCGAGGTTCCATGTAACATTGACTGTGTGGCTGCCTCGTGCAAGGGTGGCATGACGACTCTCGGAGAGCGCTGCTGAGTGTGTTGAGCACTGATGCAATTGTGTCAAGTCGGGCTGGCCACGTCCACCTTAGAGCTAGGGTTAGACTTGGGATCACAGCACATTGGCAATGCCGTCATTGTGAACTGTGGACCAGCCTTCACAGCAGACATGTACGTCCCTGCACTATATATACTGTATACTTCGAAGTATACTATAATAATGCTCACACTATACGGTACGCCTTTGATCAAGCATCAGATCTGCTTGCACCTGCCCCACGCCTATTTGCATATGTGTCTTATCCTCCGACCTGATCGTTGCCACCACGTGCTGATCGCTGCCACCACGTGCTGGTCGCTGCCACCACGTGCTGGTCGCTGCCACCACGAGCTGATTGCTGCAACAACCCACGTATTGATCACTGCCACCACGTGCTGTTCGCCGCCACCACATGCTGATCACTGACATCATATGCTGATCACTGCCACCACATGCTGATACTGCCACCATACTTACCATATGCTGACTATTGCCACAGCCGGGATGCTTGCTGAGCTGATGCATACCAACACACATTGCTCACTGCCACTGCTTGCTGATCACTGCCACCATATGCTGATCGCTGCCGCAGCCCGTGCAGCGTGTGCCGCGCTACAAGCTGCTGCTCGCGGAGCTGCTGAAGCACACCAAGGAGACGCATCCGGACTATGCAAACATCAGCATGGCGTTATCAGAGGTGAGCCAGTGGGTGCAATGAATCATGTGCATTCACTGTGCTACAGCATCAGTGGGTGCAAATAATCCTACTTCGAAGTACTAGGTTTTGAAATGCCACAAATACATTGTTTGCACTGCCTTGTCAGAGGAGCTCTAGAAATGCAACATACAGTGTTTGAGCTGCCTTGGCAGAGGTTGAAGGTGCTTATTAACGCCGTTCGCGACGTCAGAACATGGAGGACTGATGTGACTACGCTGACGTCAGCATGGCCTCAGCGGAGGTGAGTCAGTTTTGAGGGTGCTTTTTCAGCAGTGTCAACGAGGGTAAGAAGCGGAGCACTGATATGCATACTTCAAATCAGGCACGTACTTGAAGTAGAAATATGAGGCCCTCAGATCGACTTCGTTGCAAAAGATTGCTGCATGAACATGACTGTAGTGCCATTTGCTCTGGTGTCTGTGCAGAACACAGTAGTGCCTTTTGCTCCTGTTCATTGCAAAAGGTAACTCTTATAAATGTCTGCACAGATAGCAGTACATAGTGCCGTCTGTTCTTGTGCCCGTGGAGACAACAGCAAAGATAACAGCGGCGCCATTTGCTCTCATGTATGCAGATATTAGTGGGCACAACACGGCTCAACAAGAACGCGCATAGTGCCGTTTGCTCTTGTGGCCGTGCAGACAACAGCCCCGTACTACTTATATGGTCAGTAACAGTGGTGCCATCTGTTCTCATGTATGCACAGATAACAGTGGTCGCAACACGGCTCAACGAGAACGCGCGCGACCACGACCGCCGCCAGAAAGTGCTGGATGTGCAGGAGCAGTTCAAGGAGAATTTTGTCACCGCCAGCCGCTATCTGGTGAGTGCCGCTGTGTTGGCAGCAGTGTTGTGGCAGTGATCAGCAGTTCAAGGAGACTTTGTCACAGCGAGCCGCTATCTGGTGAGCACTGTGTTGTGGCAGTGATCAGCAGTTCAAGGAGAACTGTCTCACTGCCAGCCGCTATCTCACCGCCAGCCGCTATCTGGTGCACTGCTAGTGTTGTGGCAGCGATCAGCACGCCCCCCTGCAGTGCTCGTCTGGAGGAGAGATGTCCTTCGATGGTGTAATCAACTCTTTGAACACACTTGCGGCTAGCCATACCTTGTCACCTAGAGCTCAACGATCTTTGTGATTCGTTTTTCATACATACAACATTGAGGGTAGGTATGTAAGACTGTGCGTGGACCATCGCTGGTGACTCCAACTCTCGCTCTGTTGACTCTGACTTGTACTCTGCCATGAACGTGAGCAGCCTGACCACCAGCGCCATGCGCGCGTTTTCCCTGTGGTGCGTCAACTGTTGTCAACTTCAATGCGTGACATCTCCAAAACACTTACCCTGCCCAGCATGCCGTCCCCTGAGGCTGCTGTGACTGCAGTCGATCAAAGGATCCGTTGCGCAGCGCTGTACGTTCTGCTGTGCGCAGTCCTCATGTCTAATGCAATGCGGCGCGACCACGCTCCTGTAACTGACGGCAGGTAAAGGAGGGGTCGCTGCGCAAGGTCTGCAACGGCGGCCCCCGCAAGTACAAGTTTGTGCTGTTCAACGACATGGTGCTGTATGGAACAGAGACGCTTCGAGGCATGCTTCTGGACAAGACCAGGCAGCGATACAAGGCTCACAAGAAGATACCGCTGGATGAGGTTAGTGGACGTGTATGTTTGGTACGGTAATTCTTGCTCAGGGCGCCAAAAAGCCCAGATGATTGATATCAAGGCTTATGGTACAGAATTTACGCGTCATGTGACAATGTGCAAGTGCCTCAATGATAATCGCTCTCAAGAGACGTCGCCAAAAGGTGATGTTTGGTACTTCAGTTTTCGGTGCTTCATTTACTTCCGCTTGAGGGGCGGAAACCCTATTCTCCACCACGTCGTACATGTCACGTATGCTCCTATTGAGCTTGCCAATTGCACGCCGTCCCTGCTGGCAGCATGCACAAATACTCATCACTATCATACTGTATGTTGGTGCCAGCCCGTGGCCCAACCGCGTATACCGTTGTGTCGATGTCAGAGCACACAGGGCAGTTTTCCGATTTAAGTGTTGAAAGCAGGGGGTAGGGTAATCTGGCATCAGGCCCCCCGACCCGGACCCTAGGTAGGGCAAGACATTGCAGTCAGCTTGTGGAACATTGTAGACGAGCGCTGCTTCTGTTTGAATTGCGCGCTGCTGTCTGTTTGGTTGCCTCAACAGCGCCTGGCGCTCGGAAAGGTCAACACATCAGCCAATAGCAGCTGATGCCTTTTGCCACATGATATTTATTTACTTCATATATGAAGTACGAAAGTCTCAACCAGGTATCTGCTGAGCCCTGACACCGCGCACACACGGCCTGATTTTACCTTTGTCACAGCGCTCAGCTTCATCTTCCCCCCCCCCTCCCCCCGCGCCCTCATCCCTAACACACGACCTGAATGTACCTGTGTCACAGTGCTCAGCTGCGTGGTGCTGGATTACGACAGCAACATGGGCATTAGCTGATGTCATACATATGATCTGATATCAAATATGCACCACTGCTCAGCTCCAGTCCGTGCCCCTCCCCCCCCCCCCCCCCTCGACAGTGCATGGTGCTAGACTATGACAGCGACGTGGGCTTTGTCCTCGTCAACCACGCCGGCAAATCCTTCATTGTGCTGGCCGACACGGCACGTGCCAAGCAGGAGTGGCTCGACGCCTTCAGCGAGTGCTTCGCATCGCTCAGCAGGGGCAATGAGGTAAGTAGGTATTCCAGCACGTACATAACGTAGTTCAAGTATATACTTCAAGTATGTACGCATGCATGCATATACTTCAAATATATACGCACACATATATACGCACACGGAGCGCGCAAAAGCGGCAGTGGCTCCACGCCTTCAGCAAGTACTTCGCGTTGCTCAGCAGGGGTATGTAGGCATGCATGTATACATTAGCTCTAACCCTCATCCTCACCCTAGGTATGTGCACACACTAAAACAAGAGAGGCTCGACGCCTTCAGCAATCGCTCAGGGGCAATATGGTATGTAGGCATGCAAGCATGTAGGTATGTATACATGTATGCATGTATTTAAAGATGTGGACTACACAAGAGCAGAGTGGTGGCTCAATGCCTTCAGCGAGTGCTTTGCGTTGCCGCAAAAGAACGGGGTCAGCAAAACCTACATGGATAACCCTACGTGTGGTCTTGATTCTAACGCTAATTTAGTCCCTGATGGTAACCCTAAGACGACATGGGGGATGAATCAAGCCGGAAAGATAACAGTTTTGTGGGCGTGGTGCCATAGAGCCAGCAGTTAATATCTGGGTTCGAGTTTACAGTCTGCGCGACTTTCGCGTTGCCGTCATGACCAGCGTGGTGCAGGGCAAGGGTTAGGGTTATATTTAGGGTATGCTTAGAATCAGGTGACCTTTACCCAAATCCAAAAAGTTTGTACTGTGCTGCCCATCGTTGGCGGAGCGAGATCACCATTCAATGCCAGCAAATTGGCCCTGTAGAGCTGGCCAACCAGTGTCCACATCGCAGATCTTTGTTTCACCGTTGATGAACCCCAAACCCTAGCCCTAACCCTAACCCCGGCCAGGTCAATGCTGGGCCGGGCCGCCTGTTGCCAGTGCTTTTTGCCTTAGGGCTACTGGTAGGGTTAGCGTCCCGGCCCTAATCTTCTGCCTGTATTGCGCGAAAGGCAACCTGCTCTTCAGCATCAGATGCACGTCATCGAAATATGCGCAAGATAAGACCACGTGGCGCGCTAGAAGTCCATCAAGCATTACAAGTACACCTCAATTAGTACTGCAAGTGCCTTTCATGGCATGCCCTGCGGCCTTCCAGCATCCCTCTCGAACACCATGTACACAGCATTGCGGCATGCCCCGATGCAACGCTGCTGACCCCCCCAGCACGACCCCATTTACCGACGCCGCTGACTGCACAGACGCCCCCCCCCCGCCCCCCCCCCCCCTGCCCTCTTTCTCAGGCCGCCATGCGCCGCAACAGCGAGGAGGGGGGGCACCGCCTCCTGTCAGCATCGCTCAGCAGCCCCGACGCGCACCAGCGCCGCTCCGCGGAGCACGCGCTGCGCGCCCTCTCCTCCTCCTCACAGGCCGCCACCGCCCCTTCCACGCCCATGGCAGCCCTCCCCGAGTCCGCTGAATCCGCCGCAGATACGGACGCACCCGCAGTAACAGCTGCGGCAGCGGCGGCGACGTTGGCGAGCCCTGGCAGCAGCCAGTCGCCGCTGCCAGCAGCGTCAGCGGCGGCGGCGGCGGCGGCGACGCCGCAGCGGCAGCGCAAGACGTCGCTGGAGGGGCCAGGCGGCGGCGGCGCCGGCGCTGGCGGCAGCCCGAGGCCGCCGGCGCTGACGCGGCGCAGCAGCTACGCGGCGGCGCAGACGGTGCAGGTGTGGGTCCCGGACGACGCTGGGCGCACGACGGAGATGCACGAGATCTCCCTCAGCGGCCTCCCCGAGGGGTCGCTGCGCTATGGCGTCTTCAGCGTGCGCAGCGAGCCCTCCGCCGCTGCCACCGGCGCCGCTGCTGCCGGCGCCGCGGATGCTGCCGCCGCCGCGCAGCAGCAGCAGCGCGCGCGGCCGCCGCCCTCCCCCGTCAGGGGCACCAGCCCTGGGGGGAGCAGGATACGGGGGTCGAGCGCGTCGCCGCCGCCGCGCGCCGCGGACCACCAGCGCAACAGCTCGCAGCGCGCCTCGCTGGGCGGCGGCGGCAGCAGCGCTGTTGACAGCGGCGGCGGCAGTGGCTCGCGCCACTCGCTGGCGCTGTCGCCGCTGCTGCTGCCGGCGCTGGACGGCACTGCGGCGCGCTCGCCGTCGCCGATCCGCGGCCGCGCCTCCGCGGACGGCGCGCCGCTGCGTGCTGACGCCGGGGGCTTCGCCGCCGCCGCTGCCGCTGCTGCGCTGACAGCGGCGGCGGCGGGCGGCGACGGCGGCGCCGCCGCAGCGCGCAGGCACAAGGGCGGCGGCGGCGGCAGCGGCGTGCCCACGGAGTCCGCCACGCCGGGCAGCAGCAGCAGCGCGCAGCACGTGAGCAGCAACGACGAGTCCGCTGCCGCCGCAGCGTCGCCGCAGGGCTTCCGGTCGCCGGCGTCGCCCGACGACAGCGACGACGAGGTGCAGCTGGCGGCGCGCGGCGGCGGCGGCGGCGGCAGCGGCGCCAAGCACACGAGCTGGCGCGTCGTGGCGCAGCGGCAGGGCGAGGTGACCAAGCTGCGCGCCATGTTTGAGAAGCCGCGCGCGCCGGCGCCGGGGCCGCCGGACCCGTGCGAGCTGCAGCATGTGCGCGCGCGGCTGAGGAGCGTCACCGACGGCAGCAGCGCGCCGCCTTCGCCCGTCGTGAGCGCAGGGTGAGACATTGCATCATTTTCGTTTATGCTGCATTGTGCTGCCGCTACTGCATTTTGTGATGGATGTGGATGCTACCGCTACTGCATTTCGTGATAGATGTGAATGTGACGCGGTGCTATGTGCAGTTCCATCTCCAAATGTTGTACTTCAACACATGCTGATGTTGGTGTCAGCTGCGGCATCCGCTGCTGCAGATTTGAACTGAGCATGGGTGACTAATGCGTCAACTTTGAGCCTGTTGCATGCTTTTTTACTTTTCTTAGAGCGGAAGCAAGCGTCTCTGCACGTGCGGGTTTGCATGGGTAGGAGTGAACCCTAAACCGACCTCTAAACCTAAACCTAAACCCTAATGCTCCGCTGCTGAGCTCTGCTGAAACCTGGCTGCCACCATGAAGTCTGGGGCGGCCACTAACCTGAGTGGCAGCAACACGTTATTTTCAGCTCTGCGCATACCAACATGTATTAACATATATGTCGGGCTATACGAAGCTCGCACACTCCACCAAGGCTCATTATTGAAGTACAACCACGCAACACCGCCAAAAAACACAAAACAAACGCATGCAAGCCATGGTACATGTGTTGAAACGCATCTCACGTTCCTACGGCATGCCAGCCACCGCGCCGCCCGCCGCCTACCCTCCCAACAACGGTACATGTCTGGAAACGCATCTCACGCACCGCCGCATGCCTGCCCCTAACCCTCCTAGCAGCAGTACAAGTCTCGAAACGCATCTCACGCACCTACGCAACCCCAATCCCCCCGCGCGCTTGCAGGCGGCGGCAGAGCACGCTTGCCACCCCTGACCCTCCTTACAACGATACATACGCGTCTCAAAACCCTGGTCCTCCCCTTAACCCGCCTATCAATGGTACATACATATATCTAAAATTCCAGCGCATCTCACGCACCTACGCCGATCCCCCGCGCACGCAGGCGGCGACAAAGCGCCGCGCCGCCGAGCGCTGCTGCCGCCGACAGCGACCCCGACTCCCCCGAGCGCTGCCACTCGGCCTCCGAGTGGGCCTCCCCGCCACACCGCTCAGCTCTCTGCGCGGGCACAGGGGGCTCCACAACCGCGCTACCCGATACCCCCACGCTAGGGGGGGGGGACAGGGGGCGGCGCCACCCGCGGCGTGCGTCCGCTGTGCCTATCGGAGCCGCGGAGGTGCGGCCGAGGGGCAGGGGGAGTCTGCCGGGGGCTTTTGGGGGGGGTTGGGCGCGGGGGGAGGGGGAGGGGTCGGACAGGGGGACGCCGCAGCGGAGCGTCGCCTCCTTCTTTTCGGACCTGGGCAGCCGGTGAGTGATTGGTGTAGGTAGGGTTGAGTTTTGCGCCAAGTAGGGTTACTGTCGTGATGTGTTTGTTCACATCTGTGACTATGGCAGGGTCACCAAGTAGCAATAATGCCGTTGTGAGTAACTGTTGTGGAACTGCCGTGTTGTCACCACGTGGTAGTGGCTGGCTCGGTCGGGCAACTTTCCGCGTGCGCGTAACCCCAGCACTAACCCTAACCCTAACCCTAGCCCAAACCCTGTCCGAACCCTAAGCGATGCCAGCGCTCAGCACCTCTCACTACGTGTCAACAGCGCATGTCTGTCTCACACAGCTCCCCCATTCGCCGAAACTGTCCTCTCGCCACACGCGCAGTTTCAACCGCAGCGGGCGCCTGCTGCCCTCCAAAGGAGGCGGCTCTCTCGCTTCAACTTCAACAAGCGACGCCCCCGATGCGAGCACCCGCGGCCTGCGCCGCTCGCCCGCAGCAGAGGATGAGCGCGCTCTGTCATCGGAAGACGGGCCGACCACGGAATTGTTTTCGCCGGATGACAACCAGGGCATTTCTGTCTCGGACTCTGAAGTGAGCACAGCCACTTGCAAATTACAAGTGACTAAATGCACTCTGCTCTGGAGTAAGCGCACCTGCTTGCAAGTCACCACCGGCACATGCAGAATACATCAACTCAATTTTCGCTTGCGGCGTTGAAAGCCTGACGATAATTAGGGCATTTTCATTTCGAGCTCTGGGATGTCGGGCTCTGGGGCAAGCACACCTGCGATGCCACTTACACAAGTTGCATGCTTCTGAATCAAGACAGTTCAAAGTCGCCCTTTTGCCGAGCCTTCCTGCACGCAAAACCTCTGTGAGCCCATGCGCGCCCTAGATAGAAAATGCCACACGCACAGAGTCACAACTTCAACACACACACCCAACCCCTCACTTCACACCGGTGACACTCCCCCCCACCAGGGCATCGACGCCTCCATGCGGCGACGCGGCGCCGCGTCGCCGCCCGCGCGGCGCCGCTCCAGCTCCAGCGGCGCGCACCGCCGCAGCAGCGCCGCCGCCGTCGCCCCCAGCGCCAGCAGCAGCCGCAGCAGCAGCATGTCGGACCTGCTCAACGAGAGCCTCGGCGGCGCGTCGCGGCGGGGCGGCGGTGGCGGCAGCGGCAGAGCGTCGCCGACCGGCGGCGGCGCGCACCGCGCGGCGCACGAGCGGCGCGACACTTCCGCGCGCGCGCTGTTCCAGGCGTGGCGCAGCGGCGGCGCGCCGCCGCCCGCACGCAAGTCGCTGGGCACGGTGGAGGCGCCGCGCGCGGAGGTGCGGCTCGCACTGCGCGGCGACGCCGCCGCGGCGCCGGCGCTGCTCGCCGAAGCGCACGGCCGCGTCATTGTGAGGCTGCCACCGCATCTAGTGGCGCCGCCGCCGCCGCCGCCGCCGCCGCAGCTGCGCAGGGTAGGGGGCCACGGCGGCGGCGGCGAGGCGTCTGCTGCGGCGGCGACAGCGGCGGCGTCTGCGGCGGCAGCAGCGCCGCTGCGGCCGTGCAGCGCGGACGGCCTCGAGGCTGGTGACGTGTTGGCGGAGGTGGATGGGCGCCGCGTGCACTGCGTGGCGGAGGCGCTCATGCTGATAGACGCGCGGCGCGGCGCGCCGGAGGGGGTGCCGGTGCTGGTGCTGCGCGCGCCGCCGCCGCGGCGGCGCGAGTCGCAGACCAACACGCCAGAGGACTCCGACTGTGACTTGTGACCGTCCGAGTCTGAGGCTGGGGCGCAGCCTGCGGCTGGCGCTTTTTTTCGTTAGCACAAACTACAGTGGCGGTGGCGCGCGCGGGCGGTCGCTGAGATGCATTGTTTGCATGGCTGCACGAGCTGCCCGTATTTACCCAATGGAGCTAACCTTATGATTACGAGCCTGCGCATTGATATGCCATGCAGACTGCGTGTTTGTTAGTCGTGGGAATTTGGTGTTTGGGCGAGGCTATGACCCATGTGTTTATCGTACAAGAGCTGACTCGTGTCATCCAAATGGCGAGCTGCTTTGCTCTTCGCTTGAGTGCATGGGCAAGGTCATCTGCCAGCAAGTTCAGCTGCATATGACAATTTCACCATCGGGTGGTCTTTCGAAGTGACGATGAAAACAGACCAAAACACCTCTTCTTTTCATGCACAATACTCCAAAACATGTACAGCGTCCCAAGCTCGTTAACGCCGAAAGGCGTGGCAGCGAATGCGGCTGGTTTGGTGGGTGGGCTGGGCTGCAGGGCTTGCAGGAGCTAGCACCAGCGGCCCTCAGGTGATGCCAGCGTGCGTAGCTCCTTCGAGAGAACTTCAAACGTGTGGTGGTGTCTCGGAAGCCCTGGCTGGCGTGCGGAGGAGGGACAGGCAGCGGCTTAGCGTGCTTGGAGAGCAAGCGGAGTCGGCTGCACGCCACGGCACCAACCACAAGTTACTCGCAGCTGTAAATGGCAATATCTTGTCAGGCTTGCAGCCTGCGGTGAGCCGTGACCTCGCTCATCAAGGAGGCGATGCTTTACTTAGTTATATAGCCTTTCTCTCTAGCGTCAGCGCCTGGCGCCCAGTGACTCCCTCTGCTTATCTCTATGATATCGGGGTTCACGTAGATAGCCACAATCTCCAGTTCAGGGCCCATCATGGTGACCTTGGCCTGCATGAAAACTTTGAGATGGAGTCTGCGTGGAGCTGGGTGGCCCTTAGAAGGGTCTGTCTGTGGGGGGAGAGTCTTGCAGCTTTGTTTGGTATCCCTGCTAGTGTGTGGGGGACAGTCGCTTGCGGATGCTTTGTTGGGGGTGATATGGGAGGCCCGGTAAACCACCGTCCCGCTCATCAAGGAGGCGATGCTTTGCTTAGTTATATAGCCTTTCTTTCTAGCGTCAGCGCCTGGCGCCCAGTGACTCCCTCTGCTTATCTTTATGATATCGGGGTTCACGTAGATAGCCACAATCTCCAGTTCAGGGCCCATTATGGTGACCTTGGCCTGCATGAAAACTTTGAGATGGAGTCTGCGTGGAGCTGGGTGGCCCTAAGACGGGTCTGTCTGTGGGGGGAGAGTCTTGTAGCTTTGTTTGGTATCCCTGCTAGTATGTGGGGGACAGTCGCTTGCGGGTGCTTTGTTGGGGGTGATGTGGGGGGCGGGGTGTGGCGTGCAAGCTTTACATGCTACATCCAAGAGTGAGAACAAGGCGACACACCTACAACATGGCATTTCCACAGCCACAAGTGGAATATAATAAAAGTACCCTGTATTTCGAAGTATCACTTCCTAACCCGCAGAAGTGTACAAACCGTCCCCTTTCTTTACCAAGACAATCTGTCAGCACCACACAACTTTCAAAGAGTGCGTCGGACTGGAGATGCATGGTGGTCAAGGCTTGTTACGGAACGAGTAGACAAAAGGCAAAAGACTGTCAGGTGCTGCAGCGTTCGCGACGCACTGCGGTAACTTCAGAATGTGCCTACTTCTTGAAGTAGCTCATTTGCTCATCACCACTCATAGTTAGGGTTAGGGTTAGCACAGGAACGCTGTCGGCGCTCAATTGAGATTTCACAGTTCAGCAGAGCATGTGTGCGGCAGCGCACCCGCCGTTGGCAGGACTGCAGTCTCAGCGTAAACTAGAAACTGTAGGCGCTGAGACACTAAAGCTTTTGCTGATAAGCGCTGTCACTGCAGGGTAGGCAGATGGACAGTATGGCGGGTATGCAGGGTACACGGACAGTGGTTGCGTTGTCAGCACATGCCATCCGCTTGCATTTATGCACAGGCAATTACGAAAACAAGTGCAAGTACGGATAGAAATAGCACAAATGCTCGTGGGTGACATTCACAACTTCAACAGGTGGTGTGACATTCACACAACTTATATCATTTATAAATACTTATGAAAAAACATATTTTAAAGAATGCGCCTAGAATTAAAAAAAGAAAAACATGAAAGATGTTTTAACAACAGATTCAACCGCAAGTATGCAGGCAGCAAATGAGCAGGTCAGCGGGGGGCAAATAAACTCAGCCAGATTCATGGGTTGTTTGTACAGCATCGTGTATCACGTCTGCGTCGCGAAAGAAGAGAATGGGAGTTTCACACCGTAGGGGGGAGAGGGGGGGTCGCGACAAGCACAAACAAACTGCCAGCAGCCACTGCACAAGACAGCGGCTGCTGCTGCTGCTACTGCTGCTGAGCTGTGCTGCTGGAAGCAGCCTGCGAATTAGGGTTAGGGTTTTTAGCCACGCGTGTCTCACGGCGCTGCGCGTAGCGCTCCCCTCTCGGCAGCACGGTGCTGCTGCTGCTGCAACGCGGCATTGCTGAGCACTGAGGCCGCGTCTGACGCGCTGCCGAGCAGCACAAACTGCTACGAAGCAGCGCTCTTCAATCATACGGCCAGCGCTCTCACTGACAAGCTGTAGCACGGAGGACACTGCGCCATCGTGTAAGGCCGCATGGAAGTGAAGGGAGGGGGGGAGGGGGGGTGGGGGGGGCTAGAGAAATTGGGGAGGGCTAAGGTACGGGAAAGCTTGCTCACATGCCAGCCCCCACTGCAACTTCTTAAGTGTTAGTGCGCGCAGGCGTTACTCAACAACTTCCTTCGCGCGCCGTGTCAGTCACTCTCAGAGCCTTCACTAGCGCGCATCCTGTCAGGGCTCTTGCATGCAGGGTGACGGTGGTACCGTCGGAACTCTTGCATGCAAAGGGGGGGGGGTTGGGGGGCAGAGCACGCGTGTGCGGACGCGCATCGCGGAAAACACGGCGCCGGTGCAACGCGCGTTATGGTACGGCATAACCGGCTGCTTTGCGGCGTCTTGCCCCAGGTGGCGCAGGGCGGGGCATGTAGGGTATCGTTCAGCCAACCCCTTGCGATACATACCCCTTTAGGGGCTCTGCGCGGCGGGCTTGGGCCGGAACCAGGTGGGCTTGGCAAACTTCATGCCCTCCAAGATGAGGAATAGGCCGGCAGTGCCGCATGCGACGCCAATGAGGATGTCGGAGAGGTTGGATGACACCTCTGACTCGGGGTACTCGAGGCCCTGTAGAGGGGGGGGGTGCGCGGGGGGTAAGGGTGGGGGGGGTGGGGGTGGGGAAGGTGAGAATCGTAACAGAATAGTAAATGTAGTAAAAGAATCGGACAGTAAATAGGTGATGGCCTTGCAGCAACAAGTGCACGGGTCTTGGTTGCTGCGTGGCATGTCTGGTCGAGTCATAGAGACCAGGGGCCAAAGTTGAGCCATACGAGATGCATACATTGTCCTCGAGACTGATCAACAACGAACTCACGCACCTCGTGAATGTTGTAACAGCCGACCGCGACCATGCCGACGCGAAGCACTTTATCCACGCTCGATGTGAAAATTGGAAAGTTCATTCAAGAATAACATCCGCAGTGAATTTAAACTCACACACCTCGTGAATGTGTTGAAGTGCCCGAGCGCGACCATGCCGACGCCGAGCACTACATCCATGCACGACTGTGAAAGGCATGGCACCCATTCGTAAGGTTCATTCACCACGAACTCAAATTCGCGCACCTCGTGGATGTGTAGTTGAGCGCGACCATGCCGACGCCGAGTACTACATGTACAGAACTATTCATGCATGAAGTTCACCCACGATGAATTCAATTTCCACGCACCTCGTGGATGTTGTAGTAGCCAAGCGCGACCATGCCGACGCCGAGCACCTTGTGCCCAATCTCCCAGATCCAGCGCAGGACGCTCTTGCGCGTGCCCTTCTCAGCCTTGACGGCGCTGCCATTAGCAACAGCTGCAGTGCTCGACGTTGTCCCGGCGTCAGCGACGGGGGCGGGGGGCGAGGCCATGACGCTGGGGGTGCTAGGGGGTTTAGGGGGGTGCGGCCTGAACACTGCCACAATGACCTGTAGGAAGACCGCGCACACTAGAAAGAGGCCTACGCGGCCGTGCGTGTCGGCAAAGTGGTCTTCGCCTACGTAGTCCACAATGATGCCGAAGGCGACGGCCACGAGGATCACCGAGCAGAACTGCGGGGGGTTGCAAAACAAGGGAGGGCACAATGTAGGGTTAGGGTTGAGGTTGAGGGGGCGTGCAAGCGTGCAGAGCTCTGACGCAGTTCGGTCAGATTTATGTTTCCCAATATTGGTTTGAGATGTGTGCGGATCGGCAAAGTGATCTTCGCCCACATAGTCGACGATGACGCAACGTCAGTCCGCGACAGTTACACACGCGGTGAAACCGCCCCTGCAGCGCGCCTCACCTGCAGCAGCGCGCAGCACAGTCCCCGCGGCAGTTACAAACGCAGCGAAACTGCCAGCAGCAGTCCGCGACGGTTACACAAGCAGCGCGAAACCGCCTCACCTGCAGCAGCGCGTGCAGCGCGAGCCAGTGCTTGGACCTGCGGCCATAGCGCGCGACAGCGATCGCCAGCGGCATGAGCCCCACGAACGCGAGCGTCATCAGCAGCCCGTGCGTCTGCGCCGTGCTCAGCCCGCTGCTGCTGCCGCTGGCGGTGCTGCCGGCGGCGCACGCACCCAGATCCACCGCCGGGTTATCGTAGTTGATGTGTTGGGCGAGCTCGGGGGGTCCGTAGGCCCACAGGATCTTCTGGGGGGTTCCAGGGGTGAGGACAAAGTCGCCCGGGGCGGTGCCCGCCAGGGGGCGGACGAAGTCGAGAGTTGTTGAAGTTGGAGTTGGGGTTATGGATGCGCTGGTGAAGGTGTAGGTAGAGGGGTCCTTCGCCACGACCTGGGCCACGCGCTCGCCATTGAGATCGTACTCTGCCACGGACCCTGGGGAGGGGGGGGGGGGGGGGGGGGGGGGGGGGATGCGGCAGTGAGCATGTGGAAGACTGAGCGCTAACATAACATAAGCTGCAATAAACGCTGAAGCAACTCTAATGCTGGCAGTGAAGTCTACTGGTGATTCGATATAGCGTGCATCAACACCTGGCAGCACACATGTTATAGCACACATGAAGACACAGCCTGGACACAATGCATGCCTGCAGCGCCCCTGAAAAGTTTCAGTGAAAACCACATGTCACAGGAACCGAATCTCAAATGGCAAGAACTTGAAACAGGAAGGAGAGGCTGACACGTGTCACAAGACACTCGACCGGATGTTTCCAGTCAAATCAACCGCAAGGCAACAGCCTTGCAGCCAGATTCTACATCAATGCATCACGTCACTTTGCGAGCCAAGTGGTGCTCCTTTCACAGCAGAGCTCCCTATCAGAAGCAGCACAACCGCAGCGACATCTAACGCACTGATTTCCACCAAGTGCACTAAGGATGCCGAACCAACATGAGTCAGCTTCCGTTTGAGACAAAAAATAGTATGGTCATGTCATTTGGTGTGGTCGGCGAGGAGCATGAGGCACTCGTTGTGACAAATACAGCACAAGCACAAGGTGAAAATTTGGTATGATGGCAAGCTCGCCGCGAACCTCAGGGTATTTTGCGTTGAGCGAGAAGTGAAGT
This sequence comes from Tribonema minus, assembly GCA_017506865.1. Classification (NCBI taxonomy): domain Eukaryota; class Xanthophyceae; order Tribonematales; family Tribonemataceae; genus Tribonema; species Tribonema minus. Next base: position 335,102 of record JAFCMP010000536.1, on the reverse strand, counting down.
GAACTACTTCAAGGCATCATACTGCTTACATCCATTATAGAAGCTTCAATACATGCTTCAAGGCCATCCACGCGCACGCACCTGTAGCGGGCACCGCAATAATCGCCGTCCCCCCCACCATCTGCCCATCGGGCGAGGTACCCCACCCCACCCAGCCGTTTCCATCGTACACAACGCGCATCTTAACGGAGTCCACGCCGTCAACTGTCACCAGCGACCAGTACATCTTGGCCTTGGCGTTGAGCGACTGCGAGAAGTCAAAGCCGGGGATGGAGGTGCAGGAAGCGCTGGCCGCTGCCCCCGCCGCGCCGCCCGCCGCAGCATCGCCCCCTGCCGCCTCGTCGCCGCTGTCGTCCTCACCTGCGTAAGCGGCGAGTACAGTGTGACGAAATTGCGGCGTCAGCGCATCAGGGTATGTATGTATGCGCTGAAACTCTGTCTCTCTCTCTCTGTGTGTGTGTTTGTGTGTGTGTGTCCTAACCCTAACCCTAGGTCCTCGTCGCCGCTGAGCGGTGCACACGGTACGCTGTGTGATGGAGGCGCGGCGTCAGCGCATCAGGGTAGGTATGTACGCGTTGAAGCATGTACATGTGTGTGTGTGTGCGCGCGCGGTGCACTGCATGCATCGCTGCCATCCTTGCCTGGGCGGTGTGTGCGCCGTTCGCCGCGAGAGTCGTCGATCACGCGCCGTCAGAGCGTATATGGCTCACAGGTTGTGTACGCACCGCACGCAGCCGTTGCCATCCATATTACACCCTAACCCTGACCCTCACCTGAATCCTCACCATGGAAGCGCGCACCACAACATCACACACACACTCTTGTCACATCACACAACAACAACAACAACTATACTGAAGAGCACACCTCCACCATCGGCGGCGCTCGTGGGCTCCTCGGGCTCCACCGCGGGCTTTGTCGACTCCAGAGGAGCGCTGCCACCTCCGCCACCAGCACCAACGGGCACGTCAACCGCGTCCGGAGCCGCGCCGAGCGATGCAGTGCACCCCGTCAGCGTCAGGTTAATGCGCGTGCGGCCCTCGTGGTGCGCCAGCACGTTGCTCTCGCCCCACGCGATGATGTGCGTCTGCGGGGCGTCAGGCGTGAGGGTGACCCCGTCGGCGCCGGTCAGCGGTTTCAGGAAGCTGAGCGTTGTGATGCCGTCGGCCTGCGTCACGGCGGCGCCGGGCGCGAGGTCCTGAATGTCCGCTGGCACGACCGATTTGTAGTCGTTGAGGTTGTAGGTCTGGACGCTCGCGGGGAGGGCATCCGCCGGCACGCCGATGACTGCACGCGGAGCAATGCCATACCATAGAAGTTGAAGTTATCAGCACCGTGTTGCACTAGTTGAAGTTTTCCAGCCATCTGTTTTGCGGGTGAGATGGTTGTGATGTGTTGTGTTCACGTTGGCAGGGTGGTCTCATCGGCAAAGCGGGTTGCATGAAAGCGCGTGTGCTTTACGCAGCGCGCAGAGAGGCAGCTGCTGCCATAGTCAAAGCTTGGACAGACCTCTTCGCGCTTGTGAAGCAAGGTCGCTTTTCCGTGCTGGCACTTACGAGGCAGTGGCGTGCAAAGGGAACAGATGTTGCTGCTGACTCCATGCGCTGATTGCACAGCCGTGGTGCGCAGCACAACTTTGTGATACATGCACGCGGCTGCCCGCACTTGGGGTAGGGGTAGAGTTAGGGTTAGCAGCGAATACGCAATGGGCGTGCTTTGAACAGGTAGTCGACGTTGCGGTGAATGCGCCAGTGTGCGTGAACTCAGCTCGCGGTGAGTGTAAGCAAGGCGGCTGGTTGCTTGGAAGGACACACACGCTGGGAAGCAGTGCTTTACAGTTCACCACAGAATGAGTCTGTTGAAGTGATATCTTGGCCAAAAGAGGGCTCACTGTTGGTGCTTATTGCCACAAGAATGCCTGGTCCGCCTGATCCAACTACATACTTGCCAAGCACTCTGGAACAGAGTCATGCATCTACACTGATGAAGACCTTCGTGCAGAGAGCGACTTGATGATGACCTTCAAGGCACAGTGCGGGCTCGCCACACCAATTTGAACTCCAATTTAGAAGCAACAGCACCGCCATCATACGAGCCAAGCAATGCTGGGTGGTCAACAAAACACTAATGAAATCATGTTCCTGGTTGCCTGTGTCATGAACGTCGAACGGAAAGCGGCGTTAGGCCCCAAACACCGCGGGAATGACCCGATATTGCAATCTGACATAGAGCACGCAGCAGCGCTGTGGCGTTGAATCCAAACTGCAGTTTAAGGGTCACCTGCTGTCGAGCCGGGCATACGGCCAGCATCTGGGCTGATTCCCCAGCCGACCCAGCCCACTCCTCGGTACTGAACTGAGACTTTCAGCCAGTCTTGTCCGCCTTGCGTGACCACAGCATATTTCATCGTAACCCGTGTCTGGGGCGGTGAGAACGCATACTGAAACTCGCCTGCAGCACGACAGACAACACACAACAACAATCAGCGCAGGGACAATGTTGAGAACAAAACATCATTGCTCGTGTGTGCCAGAGACCTATGGTTGCAACACTTTCAAGGCCACACTACGTACGATTGACTTCAAAACCACTAGACTGCGCAGCACCGATATCAGCAGGGCCAGCAAGGTGGACATACATCTGACTTTGCAGTCAACCTGCGTCAACGCACTCGCACGAATGCATGTTTCACGCACCGCCAGGCGCGCCCTGCACGCATCCAATCGGGACTTGTGGAATATCTCCATAGGCAGATCTTGCCAGTCCCACCAGGGCCAGAGCTGCTACCGCTGCCGCCCTCATGCTTGGAGACTTGGTCACTGAATTTTCGGCTGGAGTCAAACCCTAGCTAGGTTGTGACGCTTCGGGGTGCTGTGCACACAGTCTGTTCTGTCGTACATAGATGTCTGGGGTCACTCACCGTCCGACAGGCACAATGATGATCATGCATGCTGCCAAGACCCCAAGTGTGACCATAATCATATATGTTTACGATCAACGGTTTTTTCGTCAGAAACTTCGTTCATTTTTTTAAAATGGCAGCTGGTGCTGCCATACTTACGATGCGAGCCTTACATGTGAGCCACAAAGCATGACATGAAGCCGAGTTTAAATCGTGCATGACGTTGACATTGTGTGCCACTGTGCCACCGGTTTTCTGCCATGCGTTGACCGCTTTCAGCAAAGCGCAGTGCATCCAATCGACCATATGCAATGTATATGCTAGTTTGTGCATGGGGGCATCCGCATGAGCTTGAACATCCGCATGTATCCACCAGATAGCCGACGTATGGAAACAGAGTACCAAGGCAGCATGGACATTATTCGTGCATGACTTCAGGCCAAGCCACAGCATTGGGGCAGGTCAACACAGCAGGTGGCGTCAACTCGATCTCTTCAGGGATTCAAGTGGTCCGCTGTGAGTGGCATCACCGCTGCATGCCTATCAAATGCAAGTGCAGTGCCTGCAAGGTCGCCATTTGCGTCTGGGCGTCTGCGCACAGCTGCAAGGGTGGCAACCTGAGCCGTTGCTGTATGGAGGACGTGATGGCAGAGCGCATGGGTGCTGTCACTGACACTTGACACCAGTGGTGGAGTGCGTCCATACGAGGGCTTGTAGGCAAGTGGCGTTGATGCCGCTGTGTCGCGCTGTTCATGTCCGACATGTCGAAGCGCGATACGTCTTGCCAGCACAACAGCGCCCTACGCCTAATTCCTGCTTCGCCCCCATGCGCCGCCAATGCCGCTGAGCAGGGATGCATCACTGAGCTCGCTGCAATGGCAGCAACAGCGTCGCCTGCGCCAGCCAGCCGAAACCGCCAGGCTATCGCTGCGTCCGCTCTCATGCTACCCGCCAAACCCCCCTAGTGCAGCGGGTTGAGCGCCTGCTCCTGGCACCGCAGCAGCTCCATGGACGACGCGTGCACGCCGCGCAGCAGCGCGCGCACCTGCGCCCCCGAGAACAGCCCCTCGAGCCCCGCGAGCTCGTCCGCGACGGTCGCGCTCACGTCCTTCGCCGCATCGAGCCAGCGCTCCGCGCTCAGCGCGCCCGCGCCGTCGCCGCGCGCCACCCAGCCCGCCTCCCTCATACCCACCCCCGTCTTGTGGCACACGGTCCACAGGTCGGACGCGCAGCGCGGCACGCACGCGGCGCGCGCCGCCGCGAGCTCCGCCGCCCGCGCCGCCGCCTCCGTTCCCGCTGGCGGGGTGGGGGACACGGGGGCCAGCCACCCCCCTGGGTAGAGGAGTACGGCGAGCAGCCGGTCTTGTGCGGCGGAGGCTGCGTCGCTGGCGGCGATGAGTAGGTCCTCGTCGTCCCTGTTAAGGTTGACGGCGGCCATGGCCATCTGCCACTGGCGGAAGGCGACGTGCGCGTCCACCAGCTTGTGCCAGCACCTGACAGCAGCGGCGGCGTTTGGGCGGCACGGCTGAGCAATGATGGTGCTGCTGCTGAGCGTAATGGCAATGTACTTGCTTGATGAAGGGAAGGAGTATGTGCGGCCAATGGAATGCTTAGCGCACACACCTGAACCCTCATCTCACATTGACAAATCTGGCAACATAGCCCGCGTAAGCATCGATTAGCCCATGCATGTAATACACGCCTGTATCGGTGTGAAGCATTGACGAGGGCGGCTTAGGCAATGCGTATGCTTTAACTGAACCCAATAGCAACAGCGGCAAGCTATGCATGCCTCCCACGTCTCTGCTGGTTAAAGTCCGCAGTACAGTCAATGCATCAACATCGTTAAATGCACCAACATCTGGCTTTGTGGCGCATCAGACTTCCTAGTCACACCTAGAGCGACCGTTGCATCGTCACGCACACACGCAGCTGGTGGCGCTCCCAATATTGCGACCAATCGCAGTACACGCGTGGTACACACCTGTACTCCCTGCGCGCCTCCTCTGCGGCGATGCGCTCCTGCATCTCGCCAGCATCAGTCAGCTGCAGCAGACTGTCGTCAAGTTCATCCGCGGGCGCCATGAATTCGCCACTGCTGAGCAGCCGCTCCACTGCTGCCATGCGCCTGTCGTCGCCGGCGTGCTCGGGCGGAGCACTGCTGCAGCATACAGCAACGCAGACGAAGCTCTAAATATGGGGGCCTTGGTAATGCACAGAAGTCAATGTGCTCGAACACAGCAGCAGTGTGTATGTAGCCGTTCAAAGGTGGGGGCAACAACATGCCAGAGGCAGGGAACACCCAGAAACACCCAAAAAGGTCTGGATGCAACAAGACTACTGCACTGCACTGTACAGCGCCCACACAGTGTGGCTCTTCCAGCTCTGTATCGCTTGTAACACAGGCCCTGCAGGGTGCCCTGAAGCGCGGAGCTTTGTCGCCGCAGCAGCAGCACCTTTGCACTCCCAATTCCATTTACGGCGCATTCAGCGTCGATGTACATCCAGCAAGGCAGTCAAAACTTCTGCTTCAAAGTCTGGACAAAAGAGCACTCCGGCATGTGACATCACAGCACACTTTCTGTCCTCAACACCACCAACTGTAGCCACTATCCTTACATACCTGTCAGCAGCAGTGACCCCGGCCCCGTACGGTTGCAGCACGAACTGCCGAATGAGGGCGCAGGCCTCCTCCACAGCGGCCAGATCGTGCTTCTCGGAGACCTGCAGCCAGCGCAGCGTGTTCATCTTGACCATATCGCCGCTGCTCACGTCCTCGCCGTCAGCGGGCGGGGGCAAGGGCTCGCTGAGGCGCGTCTCGCGCACCACTTGCCTGTTGAAGTTGGAGTTGAAGATGCGAGAAAAGTTGGTGCAATGAGTTTGAGAGGTACAGGTCTCGTTGCATCAACGACTTGAGCTTCTGCGATGGCCTGATGACGTTCTGGTCTGGCGAGCGCTGTGACAGTGGCGGGCACTCGAGCCGCTGACGCGCTGAGCGTGGGGAGTCAACGAATGTTGCAGGCAGTGGTGAAGGCAACTTGCGGGCGTTTTGGCGTAGAGGCTCAACATACCAAAGCACCCAGGACTCTCTGCTGGCAGTTGCATCAACACATGTCCCAGAGCCTTCCAACGTTGCTCAACAGATACTGTGCCCCAAAACATTCAAGAAAGGCTGAGCGCTGCTGCCAGCGCAAGCATAGCAGTGCTCAGCTCTTCACTCTGTGCGGCCACAGCCGCAGCTGCAGTGACAGCAGGAAAACAACGCCTTTACCTGAGCATCGCTGGCAGCTCACTGGCAAAGTACTTGGTCCCCTCGTCGTAACACACGGCGCGCGCTCCGTCGTCCGTAACACGCCTCAGGAACGACGCGTATGTGGCACGTCTCAGCTCCTCCGGCTCCACGCGGCTGGCGTATAGCGCGATTAACGCCTCGTCTCCGGGCTGGCGGCTGCAGTATGTATGTATGCATGTATGCGGCAGACGAGGAGCGGGGCATGGGTACGTGTGGTATTGGACGGGTCGCATTGGCTATGGTGCTACTTTTGAAGTTGCACGTTATGACACACTTCTATGACTTTAATGTTGTAATTACTGAGATTGGCTTGGAGCGCGGAGAAGCCCGTCTCTCAGATTGCGCACATTATGCTGCACTCAACGCCCAAAGGGAGGCTCAGTTGCCAACCAGCGCATCACACTCTGCAATACCGCCAACTCCCCACAGCCAACCTGTTGCTAAGGTTGCCCAATCTGAGGTTGTTCTTGATGCATGAGGATTCAACTACAGTGGTGGCCACCAGCAGCTTGCACAAGCAATGAGTTGACGCATGCCCGTGAACAAGTCATATGTGAATGCCATGCGCTGTACATGGAACAGCATCTCGAGATTGGGCCTGAGGACAGTGTCATCACCCCGCACTCATTGACTGGCCTGATTAATCTGTGAGCACCAGCGCCTTCATCCACACATTAATTGCTACCTTTCATGATGACTTGATGACTGGCGTCCTTAACAGCAGATGAAGTATAGGCCTGAACTGCAGCCCGGCTTGAGGTGCCTGAGACGTCCGTATGTATGTATGCAGTGCACGCAGCCTTGAGGGCACTGACACTTTCGTCTTCGCAGTTTTCACCGAGGTAAATCACAACCATGTAGCATGATGGATCATGTCATGCGCTTGAATTAAAGTATCCATGAAGTAACGTCTCAGCAGCTGCACATTAGCCAGCTCGGCCCACCTGAGGTGCTCAATGTATGCGCACAGCAGCTCCTGCGAGCACTGCCACGCCCGCGCGCGCAGCCCCTGCTCCCCCCCCCCGTCCCCGTCCCACTCCGCAAGCGCCTCGCCCTCATCAAATACCCCCGGAAACAGCCTCCGTGCGTGCAGCACAAAATGCGCGGCGAACCTCAGCAGCTCCGGAGCCGCCCCCGCCCCCGCCCCCCTTCGCCCCGACCCCCTCTCCCCCGCCAACTTCACCGCTGGAGTCACAACTTCAACAATGACGCGCGCCAGCTCCGCGTTGCCCAGCAGCAGCGCCTCCTGCAGCCTGCGCAGCGCCACGAGCGGCCCTGGCGGCGCCGCCTCCGCAGCAGCACCAGCAGCAGCGGCAGCGGCAGCAGCGCTCCACTCCGCCGCGCGGCTGAGCACTGTGCGCAGCGGCTCCGCGAAGCGCGCGAGGCGCGCCGCGACGGCGCGCTGCCGCGGCAGCGCGTCCACGCCGGCGTACAGCGCCGACTCCGCCGCCTGCGCTGAGCGGTGCTGCGCGATGGCGGCCTCCTCCGCGGCGTCGACGGCGGCGCATGCGCGGCACCAGAGCTGCCGCAGGCAGCGCGGGGTAATGGGGGGGTGGCGGGGTAAGTTAGGAGCCTGTGCAGCTTTTAGGGGGTAACGCTGATCGCGAGAGCTGTCTGGGCACAACATTGGTTCATGAATCTGCTGCAATATGACATTTACTGCTGGCAAGAATTGGCGGCGCCCGTGCAGCACCATAGCAGCAGTTAGGGCAGGGAGGGGGAGGGGGATTGCTGCAGCGCTCCAGCAATGGCAGGTGAGCTGCAAGTGCTTGGCTACCGCTCGCAGCAGCGCTGGTGCAACCCGCCTGCAGCATTGTGCTACTGTACTGACGCATTATTCACCCCATCACAATGGTTATGCTAGGCACAGTGCCCCACTTGACATCCAGGTCGGGACCAGTAACTGCAAAAACGTCTTGCATGAGCACGGTTGTGTACGAAGGTAGCACGCTACCTTAGATGCGAACAGCACACGCCAATGACAGCGCACCTCAATCTTGTAATTATCCACTTTTTTCGTATCTTGAAGTAGCAATACTTGCAGCTCAGCCATGAGCTCCGGAAGGCACCGAGTTCTCACAAGCTTGGTGCACAAGGACTTCTGCGGTTTGTTATGAGTTAACGTGCTAAGCTAGTGGTGCATGCTGTTAAAGTATACTGAAGTATACTTCATGTGCTACGTCTACTACTGATAATGCACGCCTGCAAATGACGCCCCCTGCCTTGTCTAGCACAGCATTAACGTCGTATTGCACTAAGTGAAGAGGGCCAGACACCGTTTCCATGAGCCTGCTCATGACCACAGTCTCAAAACAGTTGCTATTGCAAGAGTGTTCCAGCACCGCTGCTCCTCCACATGCCCTTGATCGGCGAGCAGTTGACCCGCAAAGCAACTCAAGCTGTGCTGTGCTCTATCCCCCCATGGCTGTGCCTCCAAGCCACAACAGAGAAAAAATGCACCAAGCGCCAGAATTTACTGCCCCCCCCCCCCTACACACACAAACAGGTGAAGTACACAGTCCAAATGCACACGCCGGACTTTGCAGCTCAACACTTACGGCTAACCATCCCTTGTCACCTAGAGCTCTACGACCTTTTGATTCGTTTTTCACTAAACTTCAACTTTGCCGTACCTGCCCCTCCCAGTCGCGGTTGAGCGGTGATGCCAGCGCTGCGTCATAGTCTCCCCCCAGAATTGCATACAACGTGCTCTCGTACTCAACGGCCTCCGACGTGGGGCCGCCGCTGACGGCGCCGTTTTGCAGTGTAACTGCCAATTTCAGGCACATATCGCGCCACAGCGCACGGTTCGGATTGCTGAACGGCACGTGCACCACCGCCTCTGGGTCTGCTGCTCCATCCTGCAACGCGAGATGTGATGACAGGTCACGGTTTCACTTATGGTAACTGTTGACGCATTAAGATGGCGAGAACGGAAAGTAGTTTTGTTTTCAGTTGACATGAACTTTGTCATTCTTTTCGAGTATTTAGATGACATATGCGGTCAACTTTTCGCATGAATGCATCTGGACGCACACAGAGCTTGCTGGCATCTGCACGCCAAATGCAGCACCCCTCCTTCACGATTGCAGCAGTGCTCAAACACCGCTGCTCGTAGCCTTCCCCGCTGAAACGCAGTCACCTGCTGCAACACATGCCTGTTCAGCATTAAATTCAGCGCGTCGACGTCATGTCTGCTGCACTAACCTTGACCCTAACCCTGACCCTAAGCACAAGACACGCCTGACACTAGTGTGCTACACAGGTTCGGACTACACCTTCCTCCAGTGACTGCGACCAAGGCAAGTGTACGCCACACCCCGCCGCTTCATTCCCTGGCCGCTGAGCGCTGCACCAGTCTCACCACAGCAGTTACACGGCAGTTACGGCAGTTACACCCCTCTTAGGCAGCTCACCTGTGGCCGTATCTCCTTGCCGTTAAGCACTCACACTGCAGCAGTTACACAGCAGTTACGGCAGTTACACCCCTCTTTTCAACTGCTCACCTGCGGCCTCATCTCCCCGCCGCTGAGGCTTGCGGCGCGCCAGCGGCACCGCCAGCGCGAGCACAGCCGCACCGCCCCCGCCCTGTCCCCCGCGCGCGCGAGCGCCCACACCCCCCTCAACAGATCCTCCTCGTCGCGCTGATCGCTGCCGTCGAGCGCCAGCACGCGGAACCCGCCGCTCACGCGCAGCAGCGGCGCGTCCGGCTCCAGCCCCGCGACGCCCTCCCCCGTCGCCGCCGTGCGCCGCCCGCTGCGCAGCCGCCGCTCCGTCTGCGGCCACGCGGTGAACGCGCCGCGCTGCTCCGGCGGCAGTGCCGCGCCGCCGCCGCCGCCGCCGTCGTCTTCGCTGCTTCGCCGCGCGGAGCAGCACTGCGCCCACGCGCGCGCAGCGCTCAGCCAGCGCAGCTCGCGCGTCGTGCGCGTCAGGTGCGCGACGACAGCGGCGTCGCTGGCGCCGACGCCCAGCGGCGGCGGCGGCGAGTCGGAGTCGGAGTCCTGCGTCAGCGCTGCGGCCAGCGCCGCGTCCTCCGTGCGCTGCGCATCCGCCGCGGACACGAGGTCCCACGTGTCGCGCTCGGCACGCAGCCAGGCGCGGCGCTCTGCTGCGCGGCGCGCGGCCGCGACGGCGTCAGCGCCGAACGCTGTGGCAGCGATCAGCGCGGGGGCGGGGGGATGGAGGGGAGGGGGGGGTCAGCTTTGTGTGACTACATGAGTGTGACTTGTAATGCAGCTGATGCTTCGAGTACATTGCCCAAAACATCAAATAGCTGCCGCGCGCGCCGCCATGCACAGCACTGCGACAGTTGTAATCACCTCCAGCCGCCGCGTGCATGCGCAGCCTCTCCTCCAACTGCTTCCCCGCCTCACGCAACGCCTCGCAGTGCTTCTCAATCACATCCGTGGCGGCGGCGGCGCTGCCAGCGGCATCCTCCTGGCGGTGAAACGCAGTCTCCTCCGGGCGCAGCCTCCTGAGATCAGCCTCCACAAGCACCGTGTAGGGCTTGTCTTCTGCCAGCACTGCCTTGTCTTTGTGTTGGTCGCGTTCTCGCTCTCCGTGGGTGACCTGGTACAATTACAATGGTGCGGAAATGGGGCGGTCAGACAGGGCTCAGGCAGTGGTCTGTCAGCCTGCTTTGGGATTGATGTTGCGCGTTGCCTGTACGTCCTATGCATCGAAGCAGAGGTCCAGCCATCAGGTGCAAGGCAAGGGTGCAGAAGCACTGTGCCTAACCTGTCGAGCGGCCACTGCTGCAGTTCTACCACTTGCTGTAGGGCCAAGATGGAATGCCTCTGAGCAGCACTGCTGCTGGTCGCGAGAGAGTGCATCAGATACACCACGGCGATGGCGCTTACACAATCAAAATTAAAACCAAGCACAAACTTCAAGTGGTGATATTGAAGTTTATCCCTAACGCAACAAGATTTCTTCCTCGAGCACACTATGCGACACGCAACACCGCCGCACTTCGCCACGCGCGCCCGCACTCACCAGCGTCCCTTCCTCCTCCTCCCCCCTCACCGGCGGCGGCCCCAGCGCCTGCGGCCTCACAACGAGCGCCGCCGTCGTCGTCGCCCCGATGCCCGCCACCCCCACATACTGCTGATCGGGCAGCGCGACGCCATCCATGAACAGGCGCAGCGGCCCCGCTGTGCGAACGGCATTTATCATTGCAGCATTGCTCAGCTTCTGCACGACGCGATCGCGCAGCGCCGCCACCGTGTCCGCCTGCGCATTCACCGGGCGCACCAAGACCTCCTCGGAGAAGACGCGGCGCGCGACGCCAACCGCAAGTTGAACTTTGACGCGCGCGCCAAACGTCTGCGGGCTCTGCCCGCCGAAGTCTATTGCGGGCTGGAGCGTGGACTGGTATGCGTTGTCGTTGTCGCCGCCGCTGATGTCGCTGGCGGCGGGCTCCGCGTCGCTCATCAGGTAGTCCTCGTCGTCCTGCATCACCTGTTGAGCATCATCGCAACGGGCGCGGGGGGGCGGGAAGGCGCGGTGCGGTGAAGGCATCGCTCATCGGCATCACTTGCAAGAGACTGTGAAATCTTACTGGTATCCGACAAGAGCGCAGAATGCAGCCACAGTCACGTCCTTGATCCTACCCCTAACCCTACTCCTCACCTGTTCCGGACTCAAAACGAGCTAGCTGCATTCGTCAGGTCGGCTCACCAGCTATCAGTGCATGGCTGCTGGTACATCAGAGACTGAAATCATGTCACAAGTCCCCACTTAGGCATCGGAGCCACCAGGTCTAATGAACGCTGCTGCACGCCAAAGCGACTGCAACGGCTTGCTGCGCACCAGCAATACAGTAGCACTGCCATGAATTCACACAGCCACAAGGCTGGACACAATTTCAAAGGGCACCTGCACACCGATTACCGCCAAAACATGACCACGCACAGCAGTGCTCACCCTCATCGGGTGCAACGCCACGCGCTCATTCAGGGGGCTGGCATAGGGGTACCGCTGCCCCCCCGACTCAGCACGCATCGGCGTGCCTCCATAGGTAGACAAGGCCCCATAGCTGACCCTCCCAAAGGGCCCCTCGCCCCCCCCCAGACCCAGCCATGAATCCTCTTCCACGGGCTCCTCGCCAGTGTCGCCCATGCCGTTGAGCATTGCCTCGACGCGCTTCAAGGCGTCTTCGCCAAACTTGGCACCCGGCGCCGCAGACACTCCGCCCTGTAAGAACAAGCAGCGGGCAATCAGCACATGTGTTAGAGCACAGCATCGCCTAGCACTAACCCTAACCCTAACCGTGAGCCTGACAGAGCTGAGGCAGCAGCAGACAGATGCAAACGCAGCGTCCGCAGGCTTCCTGAAGGTCAGAAAGGGCTGACAAATTGTGTGGTCTGCATGCGCCACATGGGGTGGCGCGACAACAGGAGCCTGGCACATCGCAAGAGGATTAATGCTGATGGGCAGGTGAGCCCCGTGCCAGAGCTGCTGTCTGTCTCATGAGCACCCTGCCCGAGTTACAGGCCTACGTATCGGAAGCTCAACAGGGCTGTGGGTCGTTGAAGACGTGAACAATGGCAAAGCCTTCAGCGATGTAAATTCTGTGAAGTCTCTGGATATTGATGATCAACACCTTGACATGTATCCCATTGCATATACTAGCTCATTTGGCATGCGCATACCACCAGAAAGTGCGCAGAAGAAGGCGAAATTGAAAATTTCCTGGAACACACGCTGAAAACTGCCTGAAGTGCATGCCTGAATTAAGTACAGTAATTCTGCCAAACGTCTTGCTTTTGTTTTCATAACAGATCGGCAAGGCTGTCAAGTTCAATGGCAAGCATCTTTTGTAACATGTTCAGAGCGCAAGGACGGCACCCTGCCAACTAAAAACATGACCACACGCGGCCATGAAACTCACGAATAGATCATTATCCAGCTCCATGTCTGGAGGCGGCGCCAAAAAGTCCCAATCCGGCTGGCCCGCCATGGCTCCAGCTCGTTCGCCGTTGGCAAAATTGGATCGCGTGCGGTTTGTGAGGCGCTTTGCCAGGTGCTCCTACGGTCCGTCCTGCATAGCTGGTGTACGGCTGTTCTAATCACTCAGATGCTTTCCGGTCGCGTCTGGCAGGCAGTCGTGCAAGCTCAGCAAGACATATCCTGGTGCATGCTTTGATAAGATCGTTCGAGAAGTCTAGAGGGGGGACATGGCTTAACAACACTTGTCTCGATCTTATCAAGCTATTGCGCAGCTGACAAATGACGGAAGCTATGGATGTTGACGATGCGGCAGCAGCTGCCGCTGCCTCTGCAGCTGCAGCTGCTTCTGCGGCTGCCGGTGTCCCGCCACTGGGTGCCAGCGCCGTCGAAAAAGCTCGCGCCTCAGGCAACATCAACATTCACGATATTGCCCAAACGGAGGTCATGGAGCTGTCCGCTGCGAGCAGAGAGGAGCAGGACAAGCATGCAGAGATGCTTCGCAAAGTGGAGGCTCACAGGCGCGCTCGCACCATGGCTGTCCCCACTTTGCCGGAAGAGGTCGCGCGGGCACTACGCAGGCTCGGACAGCCGATCCGCCTGTTTAGCGAGACCCTCGCAGATGTCAGAGAGCGTCTCAGGGAGCACCTGGCTCAGCTGCAACTCGACGGCGAGGGCGACGCTGCCGTGGCAAGCCTTCTCGCAGCAGCTGAACCTGCCAAGGCAGCTGCAGCAGCGGTGGAAGAGGGCAAAGCCGAGGTCGTGTACACCGTTGCCGCAGCGCCCTTGATCGAGGCGCGTGAGGTCATTGCATCATATTCATTCGCAGCAGCGCCGCAGCGCCTTGCGCGCGCCAAGCGCCGCCGCCTCGACTCCGCCGTCGCCAGCGCCGAGGACGCCGCCGCCGCCGCCGCGTGCACTCGATTGAAGGGCCTGGTGATAAACGTCAGCGCGGTCGGCGACGAACGCCCCCTATCCGCCGTGCGTGTCTCCCCGGACGGCAGCCTCGTCGCCTCTGCGGCGTGGAGCGGAGTCGCAAAGCTGTGGAACATGAAGGATCTGCGGCCGTGCGGAGTGTTTAGGGGGCACAAGGAAAGGTTGACGGGCGTTGCGTGGCATCCGCGCGCGCTGACAGAGGCGGGACCCGCGCTGCTGGTTACGGCCGCCGCAGACAAGGTGGGTGCGTGCGTCGTGCATGCCGTGCGTAATGACTGTACCATAGGCATGTTGTAGGCTGCGCGATTGCTTGGTCATGCGACTAGTTGCTCGCTGCGTGCTGCTGCGGCTATGCATGCAACATTGGTGATGTTGAAAAGCAGCAATCTGGTGCGTGCTGCGCGTTAGCGATGGCAGCATTGGGCCTCTTGCACACTATGAGTTTCAACAATGAAAGCAAGAAGGTGACATTGCAGTGTATTACAGCAGCTGTCTTAGATGCGCTCTGCAGCATGATGCAGCTGCGGTATAGAAAGTGGCTACCAGGAAGTGATCACGGCTTCACAACAGGAGTGCTCGCTTTTCAACTCTCAGCAATGTGCAACACACTGCACGTACATCAAACCTGAGCATCAAATGCGGCCAACCCGCAATCACCTCGCGACACATCAGCAAGTGACTCGCCGCATGCAACGAGCGACTCATCATGTGCCATCCGCACCATGTACTCACTACGCCACAGACGGCCTGCATCTGGGACGCCCGAGCAGCGGCAGCAGCAGCAGCAGCCGCGGGCAACCACAATAACGGCGGCGCCAACGGAGACAATGCGCAGGAGGGGAAGTGCCTGCAGACACTGACGGGGCACGCTGATAGGCTGGCGCGCGTGGAGTTTCACCCGTGCGGGCGGTATGTAGGTACGGCGAGCTATGACCATACGTGGCGGCTGTGGGACGTGGAGACGGGCGCGCAGCTGCTGCTGCAAGACGGGCACCACAAGGAGGTGTACGCTATTGCTTTTCAAGGTATGTATGTACGACGCATATATGGTTTGAAGTTATGATGTAAAGTACGCACAGCTGCTGCTGCAGGACGGTCACCACAAGGAGGTGTACACTATCGCATTTCAGAAATGTGTATGTGAAATGCATGTAGTTTGAAGTTCATGATTTGAAGTAATGGTTTGAAGTACGCAGCTGCTGCTGCAGAACGGGCACAAGGAGGTCTACGCTATCGCTTTTCAGGGTATGTAGAAGTAAGTACGACAAGGTATGTAAAAGTATGTACTTCGGAAGTACAACATTTATCAGAATCACCACAACCTAAGCTAAGTAGTGTGGCTCAAAGCTGTGGATATGGTGCGTACGAAGAACCTCCCTGCAAATGCAAATGGGACTTTTCACCCCCACTCTGGGGTGATCTGACCGTACGTGCGACTCATTTTCTTCAACTTCAACTTGAAGTTGAAGGATGTAACGGAAAGTTTGCATCATGTGAATCAGTGTATATGGTTCACCTATGCAGGGGAGCACTATCAGTGCCCTGCATAATCATTAAGTTGAGGAAAACGAAGCTATTACATACCACATACGTTTCATTTTTAAACATTGCTGACGGACACAATCCGAGACGGACTGAGAACTGGGTAGATGGAGCTAGAGAGGTTTACACCTCTACCGCGGCGAAGCTAGGGGACCAGACAAGGCTCCTGACACGCGCTCCGCCTGCTACGCTACTGCTCGTAGGTGAGGAAAGGAGAACGCTACGGATAGCTCGTGCTAAACAACATGGAGCCACCGTGTCGCCACACGGATTGGTTCAAAACCTGTTCATCACCTTCTGCACTACACGCATTCAAGAGCGCTGTCGCAAGCTGATGAACCTCTGTGTTGGGCTGCCAGCTGGAGCTGCCCTACCGAACACGTGAGACCTGTCCATACTGAACACCCTTGCCTCGAACGCTAAAAAGCTTGCACACAGAAGTCTTTTTGTCAACTGTGGTTATGGTGGCACTGTTTGACTCGTGGCCAATGGCTGCAGCAGCGGCGACCACGGTTATTGGTGGAAGGTACTTGCGGCTAACCATCCCTTGTCACCTAGAGCTCAACGATCTTTTTGATTCGTTTTTTTATGTCTGAAGTACATGATTTGAAGTACGCAGCATTGTTTTCAAGCTTGCTACGAGCTGCTGCTGCAGGATGGGCACCACAAGGAGGTCTACGTTATCGCTTTTCAGGGTGTGTATGTACAGCACATGTGGTCTGAAGTTCATGTTTTGAAGTACGCAGCAGATCCGCAGCAGAAGTGTCCACGGCGCTGCTGCTGCTGCAGGACGGGCACCACAAGGAGCCTAAACCCAACCGTAATCCAATACCTAACCCTGTCTTGACCCTAAACCTATCTACCCGGCGCAGACGACGGAGCACTGATGCGACAGGCGACTTTGCGGTCGTGCGCGTATTGGACCTACGTAGCTAACCGTAAATCCCAACCCAACTTAACCCTAGCCCTGAGTTTAATCCTAACCTTACCCTAGCTGCTAACCTTACCCTCGCCCAACCCTAACTCTAACCCTAGCACAACGGCGCAGACGACGGAGCGCTGATACGACAGGCGACTTTGCAGGCGTTGTGCGCGTGTGGGACCTGCGCGGCGGGCGCCGTGCACAGCGTCACAAGGCGTATCAAACGCTAACACCCTGACTGTAGCCCTAAACCTACCCCTGACTTACCTCTAACCCTGATTATTACCGTGTCGCAGATGACAATGCGCTGGCGGCTTCACGGGGCATGGTAAGCACTGACACCCTTGACCCTGGCCCTACATCTACCCCTGACTTACCTCTAACCCTCATTCTTACCCCATCGCAGACGACGGAGTTCTGGCGGCCTCACAGGGCACGTTAAGAGCTCACACCCTGCCCCTAGGCCCTAATGTCAACACTACCTCAACTCTACCCCTCATTCTTGCGCTGTTGCAGACGACGGTGCGCTGGCGGCGACGGGCGACTTTGCGGGCGTGGTGCGCGTATGGGACCTGCGCAGCGGGCGCGCCGTGCACAGCGCTTTGAGTGCTTTAACCCAGACCCTGACCCCATCCCTCATTTTGGTACCGTTTCCCATGCCTTATTCCTACTTGATCGCAGACGACGGAGCCCTGGCGGCGACGGGCGACTTTGCGGGCGTCGTGCGCGTGTGGGACCTGCGCAGCGGGCGCGCCGTGCACAGCGTGGCGGGTCACGTGAAACGCGTCACCGCGTGCGCCTTCTCGCCCAACGGCTACGAGCTCGCCACCGGCAGCGACGACCACACGGTGCGCGTGTGGGACTTGCGCAGGAAGGAGTGCGCGTACACGCTGCCCGCGCACGCCGCGCTCATCTCCGACGTCAGGTGCGTCGGACGAAGTGAAGTGAACTTCACGGCTCATGGTTAGGGTTAGGGTTAGGGTTAGGGTTAGGTTAGGTTATAACCCTATATCTAACCCTGAGTGAGCATCATCTGAGTCTCTCCATACACGCTGCCCGCGCACGCTGCGCTCATCTCCGACGTCAGGTGCGCTGGAGGACGTGAAGTGAAGTGAAGTTTACGGCTTATTGTTAGGGTTAGGATTGGGTTAGGTTATAATCCTAAACTTAACCCGAAGTGAGCATTTTTGCCTCGTCTGTGCATGTTGATGCACGCTGCTTTAATTGCAGGGTTAAGTTGGTGCACGCCGTGCTCATCTCCGACGTCAGGTGCGCTGGAAGTGAAGTGAAGTTCATGGATGACGAGGTATTTCAACAAAAGAAGAAATGTACTTCAGAGCACCATGCTCCACCTGGCTGCACCAGCCAAGTACCCTACGTAATTTGACAGGGCTCTGCTGACGCACGTTGCAGCGGATGTGAGAATTCTAAATGTGGACTATATAGCAGAGCAGATGCCAGAATTGCGCATCGGACCACAATATTCAAGCACCAGCACAAACTCACTTGGTGTAATGTCTTGACACAATGTCTTCGCACATGCCCTGCTCTGGACCTCACAGATGGCACTTGGCGACCGCTAGCAGGTGTGCAGCACAAAAAGTGTGCACTTATTCTTTGCCATATCAACGCACCCCTATGTAGCCATAATCTCAAGACCCCCGCCCACGAACTGCTATTGCAAGTCACATCAACGGATTTGCTCAGCTTTGCCCCCCCCCCCTGCCCCCTCCCCCCCCCCCCGCGCCTGCCCGTCCCTCCATTTCAGATATGGCAAAAGCGGCGAAACCCTCGCCACCGCGTCATTCGACTGCACCGCGCGCGTGTGGCGCACCCGCGACTTTGCCCTGCTGCGCTCATTAAGCGGACACGAAGGCCGAGTCAGCGCGTGCGATCTGTCGCCTGACGAATCGCGGCTAGTGACGTGTGGCTTGGATAGGACGGTTAAGGTTTGGGCGCACGAGGATGAGTTTTAGGACAACAGGAGGGGGGTGGGGGGGGGGGGGGTGCTGTGTGAGTGCATGTTGCACTCAAGGGGGTGTGATGTCGGGACTTTGATGGGGGCTGCGGAAGTTATTGATGTTTGGAGGCGTGTGCGCTGATCGGGTGCTCAGTGCCCGTGTGGTTGGTGCGATCAGAATCAATACTGAAGATATCAGCAATTTCACGCCTGCCACACTGCCGACAGCGTGATGCTGTTGACACAGTGGCGGCAGGGCCAGCTGCTGTGTTCGCTGCTCACGACTTGCTGCTGCCCCTGGGCATGACGATTCGTTTGATGAAAATCGTCAAGAACGTCATTGTTGCATGCGATATGAGAGCGTGTCTCATCATGTCATCTGCACATTAGAGCAGTTGATGCTGTGTGCTGCACTAGCAGCGCACATTCACATGCATAAACACGTGCTCAGCAGCACTCAATCTCAGGGGGTGCTCTTTTGACAATTTTAGTGGACGACGGTTTCAAAATGAGAAGCACAGGGCTGTTGTTTGTGCAGTGATTTGATGCAACAACCTCATTATATCACATACTTCGAAGTAGATTGATCAAGTACTGGCGAAAGGACATACCTTGCCGATGAAACCTCAATCTTTGCACATTACCAGTTGCTTTTGGTCACGGAAGGACAGCTGGCCCCCATGTACCTAAGACGTGGGAGAAACTTATTTCTGGTTTCTAGATCAATCAAAGCTGTATGTAGCACTTGACAACGCCATGTTCAGCTGGCCACAGGGCATCTGCTGTGATACACCATGAGGTGCTGGTGAGGGAAGCGGCAACAAATGCGATATCGCTGCTCAGCAATATGCAGTCTGAGCCCTAACACCATCTGGTGACGCCACATGCACATGCATTGCGACAGCACCTGATGCAATCATATGTTCCCATGTACTTGCTGTGCCAATATTTCTAAACTTATGATTACACGTTCTGTGCAACATGCTAGTTTCAATTATCATGCTCAAGTTGGGAAACAAAAGCTGTCAAAGAACATTTTTGATGTAAGTGCAACCAATTTATGGCATGGTGAACTCCAGCATGGCGTAGAGCATCATGACTTCAGCAGATAGTCTGCAATTGATGATGGAATGTGCAGATGCATATGGCAGTGGCTCATAGACAATGCACAGATGCAGTGACTCACATCACACCCACTTGGCAACGCCTCAGACACCAATGTACAGTTACATTCACCGTGACGATTTACATGGGACACGATCGGTGGCCACAACATATTCCTACTCTGTGTGTTCACAGCCTGTGCACCTCGAGCAACACGGCGCCTAATGACATCTCCGTGAATGCATCGTTGCACCCCCTCCCCCCCCCCACTTACATACCTGACCTTTTAAGGTCAGGAAAAACATGGTGTCCATGTTGACAGCGCAATCTGTGCGACCACTGGCACGTACGGGCACAAGTACACTGCTCTGTCGATAACGGGTGTGCTTAAGCGCCTGTCTCAATCTGTTGCTGTACTTATGATCTTGTATTTATAGCAGCCCCAAGGTGGGCTTGATGCGTTGGATAAGAATGCAAAAAACTAAAATCGGACGGGCCCTTAGAGCCCTGCGTTGCAGGCTTGTACTAGACTCATGGGGGGCAGACACAGCGGCACCCAGTCTGAGCCACACCTATCGTAGCCGATGTCTCCATCTCTTGAGCGAAAACGCCGGAGGACCGCGGTTATGCCTCTAGTATACATTTGGGCCAGAGGCGCCCGGTCCTCGATTCCTTGCCTAAGCACGCCGCTGACGTGCCTGGCCGAGGTTCTCTTTCTTGCGTGTTCAAGCAAACGATCTACAGTGTGCCCTGATGCTATCCGTATCCCCATGTTCCAATATCCCCTGCTGCTGCCCAAAGCCGTATCCTCACCACACGCGACTCCGCAGCTCCTGCTCACAGCCAGCATCTCCCATCCCCTTGCTGCCTGATGCACCCTCGCCACCATCAGCGCCACCGCGAGTGCTGCCGCACCTCTCGGTGCTAACGAGCAGTACTTATGATCTTGTATTTATAGCAGCCCCAAGGTGGGCTTGATGCGTTGGATAAGAATGCAAAAAACTAAAATCGGACGGGCCCTTAGAGCCCTGCGTTGCAGGCTTGTACTAGACTCATGGGGGGCAGACACAGCGGCACCCAGTCTGAGCCACACCTATCGTAGCCGATGTCTCCATCTCTTGAGCGAAAACGCCGGAGGACCGCGGTTATGCCTCTAGTATACATTTGGGCCAGAGGCGCCCGGTCCTCGATTCCTTGCCTAAGCACGCCGCTGACGTGCCTGGCCGAGGTTCTCTTTCTTGCGTGTTCAAGCAAACGATCTACAGTGTGCCCTGATGCTATCCGTATCCCCATGTTCCAATATCCCCTGCTGCTGCCCAAAGCCGTATCCTCACCACACGCGACTCCGCAGCTCCTGCTCACAGCCAGCATCTCCCATCCCCTTGCTGCCTGATGCACCCTCGCCACCATCAGCGCCACCGCGAGTGCTGCCGCACCTCTCGGTGCTAACGAGCAGTATAGGTACACTTCAAGAAACTGTTGCTGTACTGCAAAATGCTTGAAATTGTCAAGGCTGTGAAGGCGCCTGAGTTGCTCGGCCCCAATAATAGCCATGCCTGCAAGCCCCACCAAGGGTGACAGAGGTATGAGTACAACACCCACAACACCCGCGGGGACATGGTGCATAGCAGCTGTAAAGCGGGAGCCCTGAGACATCAGGACCCCGCAGTGCTTGTAACCGTACTTCTTCAATGGCAGGTGAGGTACCACATCTCCTTCTTGAACAATACGGGTATACCGCATCTTCAGGTGCTTGTTGAACTGCTTTGCCAGCGCTGCGTTGAACACCCTACAACTGTTGAACGTGATGAGCGTAATGTCCGGCGGTTGAACAAGCCCGTTGCCCACGAGCAACAGGGTGAAGTGGGTGGCATGTGCGCCCCCTCTGCTGTGGCCTGTCACAATCACCTTAGAGAACCCCTCGCTGAGATATGCGCTGACACAACTATTCAGCTCCTCGATAACCACGCTTTGGAAATCCTCTTGCACGCCGCTGTTGGCCTTGAAGTCGTCCGCTTCATCGGTGTCAGCCCAGCCGGGGGCGGACAGCCGGGGCCTGACTGGCGAAAGGTCAGAGGCCACGAGGTTACTAAACCAGTCACGGTTGCTTGCTGAGCCACGAAATGCTACGAGTATCGTACTCGTCTCATTGTTGGTGGCAACAAGTACGCTGAGGCAGCCGCAATAAAGGTACTGGCGCAGCTGCCAGCCCTCCTTGCTGAGTTGCTGCTTGGCTAGCATCCTGTTGTCGTCGTAAATCAGGTTCAGCGCCTTTACGTTGATGGCACACGCCTGGGATACGAAGATGCGAGGGTGAAGAGGACATACCCACCCTTGGTCAGTGCTCATTGTGATGAAAAGTTTCATTGAAACCGTACAAAATACAATGTGTGAGGCTGTGAGCTGCGCTTGCCAAAAGACATATGAAGCACGCCGCATTTCAGTCACACTCAGCCAGACTGACACGTACCCAATACACTACAGCATACACCCGCGAGGTATTCATAGAAACCTCACGAGTTCACAGCACTTTAGCTACCACTGTTGAAACAGCAGATGCTGCCTAGACAGTTGCATGCACTGGATTGGGTTATCAATGATGGCCCCATGGGGGCAACATGCCAGAGAGCATGGGCCCTCCTTCCCGAAAGTGACGGTAAGCAGCATGAAAGCCTGAAGTGCAAAGCATTACATAGAACATCTACAGCAGAATCATTGAAAAGTGTGGCAGAGCTGGCTGTGACTCGCCCCACAGGGCTCAGGGGTAATGTCAGGAGTTAAAACTCTTTGAACAGCGGTGCAGCGATTGTAGATCCGCCAATGAGCTGGATTTGCTGACGGAGCAAGTGATTTACAAGATTGTAAATGTCTGCATGAAATAATGAACAGACAGCAAGTACTGCAAACCACCTTGGCCTCCTTTGATGTGGCTAACACTCTGTTGCGACTGTAGAGACATCGACTGAGTGAGCGCAGAAGACGCACCCGTGAGTACGTGAGCAGTTCTGCGGCTGCTTTCAGTAAGCAGAATGAACCTGTCAAGAGTCGCCCACCAAGGCCACAACTATCGGTGATATCATGGACATGTTAGCGTTTGCCTAACATACCTGTTTGTACTGAAGGCCTTCCTCTGCAAGCGGCACTGTCGTGGATTTCTGCTGCATGGGTATCTGCATGCAAGTATTGGATGCAAGCAGGTCAGTGAGAAGTCAGCCACCTTTCATAAATGCAAGCATCTTGAACTACTACACAGTGTGCTGGACAATCGTCAGGCACACGACCGAACTCACTCATTGTTGCCTCTCCAAAGCGGCCAGCACCACTTCAGACATAATTAGGCCCATGAGCGAGTTTGTGAATGCGAAAGCCCACCCCACCAACCCACCCGCTCACCCTTTTTTCCAGCTCGCAATGATGCGCCCCCACCCATTCATTTCAACAGACGTCTGTCTTCCTTGCACGTGCTTAATTATTGACAAACGGTACTCGACGTTTGCCACCTTCTCCTGCTGCAGACCGGCTCACCAGGATGATTGTTGAGTTGTTGCCTGCGTCCAACTGCTGCTGTGCGCTTGCTATGTCCTCGTCATCGCCGTCATCCCATGCTGCGTCGCTCAGCAGGTGCTGCCCTTCTCCGGCCATGGCGCTCATGGCGCTGCCAAACACCTGAGGAGCAGCGCCACCACCACTTGTGAAGTGCGACCGCTGGACAAAGAGTATTTGACACACAGTGCTTGCTGTGCAAATGTCCAGCAACACACAAGGTGTGTCACATCTAATGATAGGTACTTCGGAAGTATATAGCATGTCAAGCTACTTACACGAGCTTCACGATTATATACCACTGGAATATGGAAGCCGATGACTCGCCACTGACTCATGATCACAACTACGCCTTGTGCACATCATCAGAATACACGGGCTATCAGCCACCACCTGAGTACGTTACAGTACGAGCCGTACACAAATTCTGCTGATGCATCCACCTCCAGTTCAGCCTGCAAATCTGCGTACCTGCAGCCTGAGCTCCCCGAGTTCCGCATTTAACTTCTCCAGTGACAGCAGTTCAAGCCACGGCACCATCTCAAAAGCTTTTTCGCCGACCATAAAGCTCTTGTCTCCATAGACGCCACCCTTGACGCCGTGCACACTTTGAAAGAGCCTGAGCGCGGTGCGCTGGGCTGCCCAAGCTATGGCGTCTGTCAGGTCCTGCCTTGGCGTGATTGGGTCCCGAATTCAAGCAATGCGGCAGAACCACAGGACATGAAACTCAATGGCGGATGCTGAGGCTGGGAAAACGATAACAGTATATGTATAAAATACAGGCCATGCTCTGGCATATGGTCTTGACTCTGGCGCAATAATGACAAAGCACACAAGCAGCTTGTGATACAAGCATGGTCGCACGTTCACAATGCCACAACAGACAGCCTATGGCGCTCAATGTGTAAAAAAAAAATGCAGCGGCATGCCCAGTATAAACGATGGCACTGTTCGACTCGGAGCCAATTACCTACTGCAGCAGCGGCGACCACGGTTACTGGTCAAAGACACTTGCGGCTAACTACTCCTTGTCACCTAGAGCTCTACGAGCTTTTGATTCGTTTCCATGAATGTAGCAGCTAGGTTCGTGTTTTACTTCTTGAAGTCACGCACCTGGTTGGCAATTGAGGTTATGGCGATCATCAAATTGCTCAGGCACGTCGCCATCTGGCGTACTGACGGCTGGCTGTTGTCCGGTGGCGCCACCAGTTCAAACACAAACTGGCCAGGCAACACGAAGACACCAGCGAGTATGAGAAAAAGCTGTTCATACAATGTGAATGAGCATCTGTACGTGTAATTAAAAGTGTCTGCCGCAGAAAGCCTTGACTTTGGACGCTGATTAAGAGCAGCGGAACTCTGCATAAATGTCAACACAAGAGCGAATGTGCATGTAACCGTAGCCAGCAATACACCATACAGACAAGATGCATCTATCAGAGCGCAGGTCTGCGGTCCTTGATGTTGAACTTGTACGTTGAACTTTGCATGCTGTTCATTTGAGGCACCAATGCTCTCTGAAGTGTGCGGAAGTTCAATCTATCTTACCCAAGTGAGATCTTGAAACCGCTCCATGCTCCAACAGTGTGCATATGTAATTTCACGGCCACAAAGGGTGCCGAGGGCTCTTTCAAAGGTACAACCTCTACGGGTTGACAGCCTGACTGCTGATGGACCTCTGCTGCCACCTCATGCATTGCCAGCACCAGCATCTCAACTGCAAAGATAGCATCGGCAATTAAGACAAGACTAGGGATATCAGCAGCAATGGCCACAGCAATTGCTCAGCGCTTACTCCTCGTGGATCCAAAGGCACTCATGAGCTGAACAGTATCAAGACGATGCTCAAAACCAGCACGCTATAGCACCTACCGCCAATTTGTCGCTCTTGCTGCCACTGCAAAGTAGACTCAAACCGGTCAGGACCTGTAGACCACAGGGACATGAGGAGGGGGGGGTAAGATCCTGGCGTGCATCGCGCACATTGTTCAGTGATCCCTATCAGGACTTCACTGCGATGCAGCTGTCAAATGTGGCACACTACGAAAGGTGGTAGAGGAAATAGGCAAGTCAGCATGTTTGCTGCTGAAAGTGGTGCTACGTTAGCGCTGAGCACTCGATGGCCAACAGTGCGGCCTTGTGATATAGAGCAATGCTGTTGCTGCACCCACACTGCAAGCAGCACCAGTACGTACGTATCAAGTCATCATGAACTTCACATGTTGTGATGTGCCCCAGTGATGAATGGATGTTCAGATCACACGAGCAGGGACATGGCTTTGCCCACCTCATCAACCCTTGCTACAGGGTTTCCTGCGCCGTCTGCTATCCCTTCATGCTGATCTGTGCGGCTATACGCGTGAAACACTCTGCACAGCAGCTCCATGTCCTCTGGACTCGTCAAAGGCGCCAATGCGCTGCAGTGGGATCCATGCAAGTGGAAGGGGGATTGACGCAGTGTGTGGGTGAACGCTCTATAAGCATTGTCATGCTCTTGCACAACAGGGCAGAACAGCTTGTCATTGAGTCGTTGGGCACACATCAGGATGCTGCTGCAATCAGGCTGAAGCCGCCACTCAAAGCATGCATGCAACGGGCAGTCTGCTCCCCTGGAAAAGGCAGCAAGTAGCAGCAGTCTCACCTGATGGACGACTGAAATTGTGCCATGGTCACTCTGATGTCTGCCGGGCGCGCGGTCGGGCTTGCTCCTGTGTGGATTCTGTCATGCACAAGGGGAGTGGGTGTTGCGTCAACAGTTAAATGTACATGATCGCACATAATTCAAACGGCCTCCTGAAAGCAGGGCTGCAGTCATTGTGCTGGCCAACTGACACAGCTGCTGATGCCGCACTGGAGCGTCACCTGCCTTGGCTGCACTTGAAATTGATGCATTCTTGCACAGGTTCTGGTGGCATATGGTGCACTGCTGGTTGCATAGCGCACTTTTGCCTGCCCCAAAATGTCTTGTTTCGGCACATACCTGAAAGATTTCAGCAGCTCAGTGAGAGCTATGTTGCTGAGTCCGATCCTCTGTGCCATAAGCTGCAGGCGCTTTGCATCCTCTGCTGTGAGCGTTAACAGCACGCCTGGCTCCAGCTGGAAGGAGAACTTCATCTGTGAACAATTAGCAGCAGCAAACAACGTAAACTAGTTTGCTCCCCAAAACTGTTCAACAAATCAGTATCCTACTTCAGGAGTTTGGTGATGTCATGCTCAACTGACTGTCAATGCGCAGTGAGACTTTTTGTCACAAAGCACATAAAGATTCTGGTAGCAACTCTAACATCCAAGTCTAGGCTTCTTCGCCCCTAATAAAACGGACATAAGAATGCATAGACATTGACGTTATTCCAGAAACATTGACCTCATTCATTAATGCTGGCCTGCTTGCAGTTAGACACGCCTGTGCATATGAAGCAGCAGCAAACTGGCGGGTGAAACTGGCGTGCTCCAGTGCATTAGCAGGCGCACACATGATAACCAATCCTAGGACAGCTGTGTCCAGCAAAGTTGGAGTTTCAGAAGTGAATTACATGAACATGAGACTTCAGACACGCTGCTACAAACACTGGTGGGGCAGCATATCTGACAGCGATGTTCCAATAAATTGTGCATGGCATGTTATGCAAGCTGTCAGTGTCAAAATGCAGACAGGTTGATTTTTCAAGGATGGTGCTATACACAAAGACCCCGAGCAACAATCAACGGACCAGCTCTTGCAATCATTGATAACACTTGCTAGGCGCATTGGCTGGCGTGATAGGTGGTGACTGGTGGTCAGAAAATCATGACCTCTGAGACACACCATATTATGATGACATACACAAAGTCATCAGAGCAGCCATCTTACCTCGCCCTGCAGCCCGTCCATGATGCACAAGTCTGCAGCAGACAGCGTCCTGTGGGCTTCTTTGAGCGATGTCACCATAAGGTCACCAATGTCACCGATATCAGAAGGCGGCAGCGCCTGCAGCTGGGAAACCGCATCGCCGACCTCTGGCAGAGGCGCGGATGAGCGAGTCAATGGCAACAGGCCATAATGCAAATTCAGTGTTGTGCGGCATTTCACTGTTAATGGCATACTAGAAAACCGCTGTCAGTGACAGTAACAGGGAGCGCCTGCTTTGAGCGCTAACGATGCGTGACAAGCATTTCAAGTTCAGCAGCCACAGCTCCGGCTTACAGTCAGATTTGCGAGTAATGAAGGGAAACAGCTTCCACAATTGCTTGACATCACTGTCGCTTCCAGTCATTGAGCAAGTATCATTGGTGACTGCACGTACAAGGTCGTGCTGTACCTCTGCAAGAAGCGTGTCGTTTCAACGCTTTAATGAGCATTGACTGGCCGCACATCCGCAATTTTCAACAACAGTGAAGTCATGCATACTTCACTTGTCCCAAGCAATATGTGTGCAACAGTGTTGACATGCATGGATACTGAAACTCAGGAGGTTTTCAGGCATTGCCTTGCAGCAGCAGTCGACGCCATACACTTTGGCACGTGACCTTGACGTGCTGGCACGATTAGAACAAACACTCAACTGAAGTGGAGCAAACTGGAGCGACTGAAGTGTTAGGCACACATAAAAGCTGCCAACCCACCTGGTCTGCGGTCATGTCGAGAAATGTTGGGTTTGCCTCATGTAGGCTGCCGATGTCGATGACGTCAGACAAGGTGCCATGCTCAATGTGCTGCTCCTCGAGCCCGCCTTTCGGTCCAGCCAGCTGATGCGCCATTGTGGTGCTGAATCAGCACAACAGCAGCGAAATATGGTATGAACAGCGCTGCTCAGCTTCTAAGGTGACCCGTAGTGAAGTACATCAGCATGTGAATGCACGCGACTGTGCTCTCGCTCATGGATCACAAGTCTACTACTAGTAGCAGTTCGTCAAGTGCACCCTCAGCCCACATCTCGGAGAAGGTGCAACATGTGGGTCTCCTTGCATCAAAGCCTTGATCTGATCCTGCCTCCATGTAGCCTTGATTCTAAACCAGCTTGTCGTAAAGTATCATCACTGTGCCCCCCACCAAACACGACTTTGATCACATCCAGTCATGTTCAACGCCTCAGAGTAAATCAGCGCTGCTCAAGTAAAATCATGAGGAAGCCTGATAGCACACGTACCTGGTGGCCTTGATGTCTGCCATCACAATTTTGCTTCCCTTGCGATCGGCAATAAATTGCTCCAAAGGCCATGTCACCGCAGATGTGACAGCACCGTTATAGCCTGCGCATCAATGTGGACAATGCGGCAGCGTACATTGCGAGACCATTAAATGCAATGATGCATGAAAAGCACTGGCAGCACTAAGGCAGTCAATGCCAGCAGTCACCATTAAAGCCTCACATGTTCTCAAACAATCGCACAAGCGCAACAATCGCACAGCGCTTAGTCAGGTATCTATCTGAACATGCCACTTCTTCAACTGCGCCAGCAAAGGCTATGGCAATTGACAGTCAACCTTGGCAAATCTCTTATAGTGCAGACATCACTGAAGCGAAGGGTGTATGAGATGCATCGTTCAGACTACATCATGCTTGTCAAGCTTGTTGGCAGCCCTCAAAACCTCCTTGCAAATCTTTTGGAAGTCGCAGGAGCATGCAACTTGCAGGCCGGTTGCACGCGCGGCTGCTGTGACGCCGATTGCCAACAAACATTTTAGTCTATGAGACACCTCACTGCAGACACCTGTGGTGGCGACCTGCAAACAACAGATGTCTTGACTGGTGCAACCAACGCATGCCATGCAGCTTATCGCCCGGTCTGTAACGTGGCAATTTTACGCGACAGACATGGAGTTTGTCGCAATTGTGTGTCTAACTTTAGGCACCGATTGAGCAGTTGAAACATTTGTGGCACTGTTTGACTCGTAGCCAATGACTGCAGCAGCGGCGACCACGGTTATTGGTGGAAGGCACTCACGGCTAACCATCCCTTGTCACCTAGAGCTCAACGATCTTTTGATTCGTTTCTCATTTGTGATATGACACCACTTTTGCGAACCACTCACTTACAAGCCACTGAGAAGACACATCGAATGCTTTTGAGTAAACGAGCAAGCTTGTAAACATATGCAGTGATGCAATCATTTTGAAGTAAGAACCAAGCAACCACGTCGCATGGACCCACCCTGGAGAATGCCCTTGCCAAAGAAAGCACATGATGCACTCGCCCCCAGCAGCAGCAGCAGCACCAGCACCGCTGGACTCGGCGTCCGTGCGATAGCCGGCCAAAGGCAAGTGCGGATTCGCTCCAAGAAACCAGGACTGGCAACCTGGAAAGAACACACAAGCATTACGATACACTTAGTAGATCATACGATCAAGTCCAAATCTAAGCCAGCTGGTGCACCAACACGGAGCTTCAACACAGGCAGACTTGCACAGATTGCTGTGGTAGCGAAACACCAGCTACTTGGTGCCTCTCTCTGCAAAGTGGTCAGAGGGCGACTGATCAGCGCAAGCAGTTTCATCCGAGAGGGCTTGCTGCTAAGAGCGTCTCAGCTCTGCAAAGTGGGGGATTACTTTTCTTAGCTGAAGTTTCACAGAGACGTGTTGTACTTGCAAAATACCACTTGCAGGTTGCGAAATTTATGAGGACCACCGAGAACATGCGTACCTTCCCCCTCTCCTGCTCCATCTCGTCCGGGGTGACCATGATCAAAAGGCGCTTGCGCTGCAAGAAGACTCGGAGACGACGCTGGATCTGGAGAGCGTTTTCGTTTGACGCTCAGACTGTGGGTTCCCGACACGCTGATGAGCAGGACGACAACGGGCTGAGAACAATCAGCCTGCGCAAGGCTCGATCCGATGGTGTTGTTGTGTGTTAACGTTGTTCTGAACGTAACTGAACATAACGTTAAGCTGGGAGGTAGGTATATGTTCTACCTGGGGTATGTATGCACCGCCACGTGTCGATCTGAACCTAAGATTCCCTTGCAACTAATCTGCGAGCGAGCAAAGCCTCGCAACATGCTGCAGCAGGGCCCAGAGCGAAATTCTAGGCCGTGCGCGTGCGCGACTGTGCCACCGACCCAACGTGAAGTTGAAACTTCAGTTTCCGGAATTACTGGGAATTTTACACGAGAGCCTTGCAATGTCAAGAAATTAGTCCTTACTACTGGTGACACTTACAGCCATGCCAGTGACCGTCCTGCTCGGTGCTGTATTGTGTGAGCCCGCCTGCAGGGCAGCCTGAGGCACTTTGTTCATAGTTGCTAGAAAGGCGAGGCACGGAAGCTTCACTGCACCTTCTCCCTATACCTAGCGCTAGACAGACAGCGGCGCTTCAGAGACCAACTGCATGGCGGAACACCTGACGGTCGTTGCTATTGCAACGTCCAGCTGCGACAAGCTGCATAGCTGGAGAGCCAAGAAAAAAGGGCGCAGGGGCAGGCTGCTGCGGAAATAGTCACTCACGGTGTACTGTGGTCGACGAGGTACGGTATCGCGCTATCTTGGAGGCAAGAAGCAACAGGGTAAGGAGGGAGGAGAGGAGGTCAGATAGCACTGATGTAACTGAAGTGGACCTCAGCATAATCCTCTTCCACCTTAGGCAGCCCAGTACTGTGCATGTCCGGTTCGGCCTCAATGCAAAGCAACCGCCCCAGTGCCACCGCTGCAGTGCGCTCAGTGCACTGCAGTGCACTGCTGCTGCTAGTAGTGCGCTGCTAGTAGTGCACAGCAGTGCTGTGCCTTCAGGCTGCCTCTGGCATGGCTGTACCACGAAACAAGCAGCACTGCGGCACCAGGTGCAGCTCAAGCGTGCAATGCAGATCTGTCTGGCTGGTGGGTTTGTTATGTGACCAGGTATGACCTTAACCATCTCGTGCGTCGGTGTATGGCAAACATACTAACATGGGCAGCAGCTAAAGCAGAACGAACGTGTAGTGCAGCACCAGGCATTTTGTCAGTGAAAGTCTATGGGGCACCACCTGGACTGTTGTGTTATCTCAACTGGGGAAATAGAACACTTCATCCGTCAAGACAAAGTCAAACTATAGTGTACTAGTACCTGTCGTTGGTTGCTGTATCACTTATCATTCAATGAAGTGGTAAATAAAATACAGTCCACCAAGACTTGCAACACACCAGCTTTAACATCAGCAGGATTAACTGGAGGTTATGGGCCGGCACCAAACACGTCAGCTTCGCTTGCAGGCCCATAGGCTTTGCCTACACGTAGAAGTATTATACTACACCAAACAGTAAGCATTGATTTAGATACGCATGCGCATCGTGCACGCATGCTTGCATGCTGAATTGTCTAGCTACCATACCTATCTGTCAACTCTAATCCTACCCCCAGTCCGACCCTGACCATCAACCGCACACCTTTCCATCACTATCGCGCTAGCGCAGATGGCAACTACTGCAATTCTGCTAAACCCTAACCCTATACATAGCGCCGGCGCAGACGACCGAGCGCTGGCAGCAACAGGCAATTCATCTTGCGGGTGTCGTGTGGGACCTGCGCAGCTAACCCTAACCCTCAACTATGTCAATCCGAGCCCTCAATCCGAGCCCTCGACCTATCACGCCGACGCAGACGACGGAGCACTGGCGGCGATAGACGACTCTGTGGGACCTGCGCAGCGGGCGCCTCATGAGTATTTAAGCGCTGACACCCTGACCATAGCCCTAAACCTAGCCCTGACTTCCCCTAACCCTAAAAATCATACCCTGTCGCAGACGACGGAGCGCTGACGGCGACGGGCAACTTTGCGGGCGTGGTGTGCGTGTGGGACATACGCAGCTAACCCTTATCCTCACCCTGAATTTGCATGGGATTTGTGCAGGCAACCCCAACCCTAACCCTACGCTAACCCTGACTCTGTCACGCCGACGCAGACGACGGAGCCCTGGCGGCGACGGGCGACTTTGCGGGCGTCGTGCGCGTGTGGGACCTGCGCAGCGGGCGCGCCGTGCACAGCGTCGCGGGGCACGTGAAGCGCGTGACGGCGTGCGCCTTCTCGCCCAACGGCTATGCGCTCGTCACCGGCAGCGACGACCACACCGTGCGCGTGTGGGACCTGCGCAGGAAGGAGTGCGCGTACACGCTGCCCGCGCACGCCGCACTCATCTCCGACGTCAGGTGCGTCGGACGACTAGTGTTGTTTGGAGTTAGGGTTAGGGTTAGGGTTAGGTTCAGGGTTAGAGTTAGGGGTAGGTTTAGGGAGGGTTACGGTAGGGCGAGGGTTAGGTTCAGAATTAGAGTCAGGGCTAGCTTCAGGTCAGGTTATAACCCTAAACCTATCCCTACGCGATCATCTCCGTTTTGTCTGAGCATCTTGATACGCGCTACTTAGGGTTAGGGTTGGCGCACGCCCGCGCTCATGTCCCTAGCCCTAATCCTAACCCTAAGGTTCAGCCCTAACCCTAACCGTAACCCTAAGCTCATGTCCGATGTCAGGTGCAACAAAAGAGATAAGAAGCACCGACTCAGGAGCGTGCGCCACGAAGTGCTTGTGTTTCATTTGTTAGAGCATCCCCGCCTGTAGATGTGCACCTATGACAGGCATTCGCAACACATGCTGCGGTCTGCAGCGTGCACGTTCCTCAGGGTCATACTACAA
This sequence comes from Tribonema minus, assembly GCA_017506865.1. Classification (NCBI taxonomy): domain Eukaryota; class Xanthophyceae; order Tribonematales; family Tribonemataceae; genus Tribonema; species Tribonema minus. The sequence continues at coordinate 302,376 of JAFCMP010000536.1, read as the reverse complement.
ACGCTTGTCGTCTATGCCTCAATGACACATACGGTACGGTGCACTGACAGCGTACAATATCTCTAGAACATGCCTGCCTGCACCTTAGGGTTAGGGTTATGGTTAGGTGATCTCAAAGGCTACCTCAACAAATGAATAAGTGTACTCCAGAGCACCATACTCCACTTGCGAGCTACACCAGCCAACCATCCCTATCTAACTTGCGAGGACTCGGGTGACACACGTTGTGATTCATTTGCTGGTGGAGTTCTGTACTGTTGGTGCGTCTGATATGACAATTGTAAATGTGAATTACACAGCAGAGTAGATAAAAGCCAGCATTGCGCCTTGGACCACAATATAGCACCAGCACAAGCTCACTTGGCATCATGTCTTGACATGATGACTTCGCACACGCCCTGCTCTGGAATTCACAAATGGCACGCGGCCACCGCAAGCAGGTGTGCAGCACAGAATTTGTGCACTCATTGAAAGCCATATCAACGCACATTGTGCACTCATTGTTCGCCACATCAACGCACCTCTATGTAGCCATAATGTCGAGGTCCCCGCTCACGAATCGCTATTGCGAAATACATCCACGGATTTGCTCAGCTCTACCCCCCCCCCCCCTGCCCCCTCCCCGCCCCCCCCCGCCTGCCATCAATTCCAGATATGGCAAAAGCGGCGAAACCCTCGCCACCGCGTCATTTGACTGCACCGCGCGCGTGTGGCGGACCCGCGACTTTGCCCTGCTGCGCTCATTAAGCGGACACGAAGGCCGAGTCAGCGCGTGCGACCTGTCGCCCGACATATCGCGGCTAGTGACGTGTGGCTTGGATAGGACGATTGAGGTTTGGGCGCACGAGGATGAGTTTTAGGGGAACATGGGGGGGGGTGGGGGTGGGGTTGCTGTGTGGTGTGCATGTCGCACACAGGGGGGTGTGATGTCGGGATTTTGATGGGGGATGTGGAAGTTGTTGATGTTCAAAAGCGCGTGCGCTGATGGTGATGCTTGGTGCCTGTGTGGTTCTGCAATCAGAGATACCAAGAAATACCAGCACTCTCACGTGTGCCATGGACAAGGCAGCCTGCACTCTATGTGTGCTTCTAAGAATCGATGTCACCCACCACCTGACCCATGAAAGCTCAATGCACATGATCTTGGACCATTAATGTGAAACAGTGTTTCGCTTGTCATGATGTCAAAGTGTGCCACCACTCCCCAGCATGTTGAGTGCATGTCTAATGTCATCTGCATGTGACTACGTTGCTGGCAGCACACACGCATACATCTACTTGTGCAGCAGCAGCAGCAGCAGCAGCAACAAGACCTCAAGCCAGAGCGACTGCTGCAACAGGAAACGCTGGCAAGATTGCTGAAGTTAAAACCAGGATGAGTTGGATGATAAGTGCTGCCAAAGGCAAGCAAACAAAGATATTTGCGCCCTGCGTTGCCGTGCATGCACATCAACGACCTGGCAAGAAGCAGGTTCAAACAGGTGATGAAGGTAATGGGTGTTGCGTCACACTGGTGACAGTTCGATGCCAACATCAAAAGCAGCCAGTGCATCCCACCAGTGCCATGGGTGCATGTGACACAGCTTTACACATAAACGCTACAATGCATTTAGGCAGACGTGCGCATGACATCGCTCAACTTCTATGATAAATGCATCGTGCACATCAGCATCAGCTCCAGCTATCAAAGTCACTGCTGGTCATAGCACGTGATTGCGCGGCAGTAACCCTGAGATGCGGCCAAACAGGCACACGAAGCAGAATGCCATCATACTGCGGATGCTTGCACACAATGCAGTACATTGATTATGCAAGCAGCAGCGGCAATTGGTGTCGCCATCAGACATAGCTTGTCGTGCACGCCACAGTGTGGGTATGTATGCTTGTCGTCGCTGGCGGGCAGTGCTCCGCATACGCTTTTGCTTGGAGGAATACAATTTCCAGCTTGCACAAATCCGTCAGCATAATGCATCGGGCATCACTGTATCTAGGACCGCCTCATGGCAGGAATCTACATGCTTCGCAGTATACAAGACAAGCGCATGTGTACTCGTTGCAATGTGCGCCAAGTGGGGGCATGGCAGGGCACTGCAACTTCTTTTCGGCGTTAGCGCGTGTCTTTGTGTGCTGGCGCTAGTGCCAGCGCGCTGGATATATTGCTGCTCGTTTGCAAAGACAATGCTGCGCCACTGCAGCGGCGCTGTACAATTTTGTAGAAGAATTCAAATTGCGCAAGTTGGCAATGCTCAGCAGCCTAGTCTGTACCCACTGCATACGCGTGGGTTTAGCTGCCGCCGCTGCCGGCGATGTCGGCACATCCAACACGGACAGAGGAACTGCCACCATGTAATGCTACTGCTGACACTGTGCTATGCTGTCACTATAATGCAGCTGCGGCCAACTGAGCTATGGTGTCTGCTGAACGCGAACTACTTGCTTGCCGTTGTTGCTTGCCGCATAAACTGCCACCGACGAGCAGCGCTGCCGTCAACAACAAACGCACAAGCGCGCTGCCGCTGCTGCTGCGCGCTGCTGCTGCGCACTGCTGCCCTCGCCGCGCATGCATCCGGCAGTCGCTGTGTGACTGTGCGCACCTCACGCCCCAACTTTGAATTTAATTCTCAGTGTGACGCGCAACAACATTTCAGCGGCGTCGCGCCGCCGCAGCTAGACGGCAAGTGCACGGCGACTTGCGCGTGCGCATCATACCGCAATGCGCAGCACGCCCGCCGGCACTGCCCCTCCGTCCCGTGACATGTCGAGATCTCCTTTGACTGCAGCCTGCTCCTCTGCCCCCCTCGTCCCATCCTTGCGCTTGAGCTGCATCAGCATCTCCACCGCGTGGGACTGATGCTGGCCCACGCTGACGCAGTTGGCGCTGCTGCCGCTGCTGCTGCCGTTGCTGCTGCTGCCGATGCCGTCAATGCCGCCGCCAACGCCGCAGTCAACGCCGCCGCCAATGCCAGCACCGACGCTGTCACCGCTGCCGCTGCCGCTGCCGCTGACGCCGCCGCCACTGTAGCTGTAGGCAGCGTTGTTGATGCTGCTGCTGCTGCTGCTGCTGCTGCTGCCGTCCGTCTCCAGGTGCTCCCCCTGGCTGGCATCGACAAGACTTGGCATGAGATTTGCAACGTGCTCGTTGCGCGCAGCACTGCTCAGGGCGGTCCAATCACCATGGCTCTCGCTGAAACGCTCGCCGCCGCCACCGCTGCCGCCGCCGCCGCCGCCGCTGCAGACGCCCATACTTTCGGAATCGCAGTCGCCTGGACCGGGAATGCTGCCACCGCCATTCCCCCCCTTGCCACCCTCCTCAGCCGCTGCACGTGCGACAGCTTCAGGCACAAGCGGCTCGCTCCAGTCACTCTGCTTGCAAGTCTCGATTGCTGCACCGTCAGGCGCGCTCCAGCCAGCTGCTGCTGGCGCCGCTGGCGCCGCCGCCGCCGCTGCCGCCGCCTGACACTGAGCCGCTGCTGCCTCAGTCACAGGCGCCGCCCACGGGACCTCCACTGTTGCAGCTGCCGCCGCCGCATCGCCCACAGGCCCCGCCCATGGGACCTCCGCTGTCGCGACCGCACTCGCATTGTCTCCGTGCGACGCCTGCTGCGGCCATGCGCCCATCTCGGCGCCGGTGGGGAAGAAGTATGGGCAGCACAGATGAGTCGCCGTCGCCGTTGGTGATTTGCTCTGGCGGGGCCGCAGCGCTGGGCGGCAAGCTCATGTCCCTGTCGAGCGGCAGCCGCGGCGCCGGCGGCGCCACCATGGGCTGAGCGCTGCTGCTGCTGCCGCCGCCGCTGCCGCCGTCGCCTCCACCGCTGCCGCCTCCGCCGCCACCGCCGTCGCCTCCGCCGCCGCCTCCGCCGCCGCCTCCGCCTCCGCCCCCACCGCCGCTGCCGCCGCCACCGCCGCCGCCACTGTCGCTGTCGGCCGCGGCCGCCGCAAGCGCACTCGCCTTCGTTGCGCGCTTTCTGACAGTGCGCGGCGGCGTGCGCACCATGTCGCCGGTGCGGTGGCGCGCGCAGACGCGCGGCGGCGCGCCGGGCGCGCCGTAGAGCGGGCGCGCCGCGCAGCCCTCCGCGGCGCCGCAGCGCTTGTGCATGAGGTCGACCATGCCGGCGGCGCGGTGCACGGCGCAGAAGCGCGAGCGCCCCTCGCCCTCGTGGCCGAAGGACGGCGAGACGCGGCACGCGGGGTGCTCGCAGCGCTTGCCGCGCAGGTTGACCATGCCGGGCGCGCGGTGGCGCCCGCAGAACTGGCGCGTGCCGCCCTCGAAGCCGAAGCTCGGCACGACGCCGCAGCCGCCGCGCTCGCAACGCTTGGACTTGAGGTCGAGCATGCCGGCGAGGCGGTGCCGCGCGCAGAAGCGCTTGGCGGCGCCCGCGTAGCCGAACGTCGGCAGCACGATGCAGCCCTCGCGCTCGCAGTGCTTAAGCTGCCTCTTGCGCTTCTTGGCGGCGCGCGGCGCGGCGGCGTCGGCGCTGCTGCCGCTGCTGCCGCCGGGGCTGGCGCTGGAGTTGGCAGCGGCAGGAGCGGCAGCTGCTGATGCGGAAGCGGCGATGGCTCTGGCAGCTGCGTCCGATTGCGCCGCCGTCGCCGCTGCTGCTGCAGCTGCCATCATGGCGTCGTGCTGCTGCTGCGCCTGTGTGAGCGCGTTGCCAATGTAAGGTTGCAGTCGCAGCAGCGGCATGGAGGCTGGCGGTAGCAAGGACGTGAACGTGAACTGCGGCAACAAAGCCGGAGCAGCAGCACCGGATGCTGGCGGCGCGACACCGTGCAGTGATGGTAGAGATGGCGGCACACCCAGCGACCCCATGAAGGTGCGGTACAAGACTGGTCGACGATTCATGTTGAACGACAAGCCAACAGGCAGCGACGGGGCTCCGCGCTACTGGTGTTGCGGTAACAAACGGACGCCGGGTGCGAATAAGCAAATCTGCCTCAGGGAGCAGCTAGAGCGTCCGTCGGCGACTGCTGCAAACGGCGCGAGATCTGCGAGGCTGTGTGCTTTGCAAATCGCCGCGGGTGCTGTCGTCCAAGCCGTCGAGCCTGCAGAGCCGAGGTCCACTGGCCCGTGCTGGTGGCCTGCCTGCGCTGGTATCCCTGCCGCCGATGTGGCTGGTTGGTCTGCTGCTGCCTGGCGATGCGGTCGCCGCTCGCAGCCTGACTGAGCTTTTGTGAACTGCGTTCCCCTTAGAAGCAGGATATTTCACTGTTCCATGCCGAGCCGTGAGCGCCGCAATGAAGGATTGCGGCAGGGTCAATCCGCCGGGGAACAGAGTCGGCGCAGCTCCAGCAGGCACTACACTGCCAATGCCGTTCTCTTTTCCTTCCTCAAACACAACATCAACCAAGGACGGATATCTGCGATGATGAGCAGCAAGTGCTTCCCCTCCCACATAGGACGCAGTCTCGAACACTTCAGGTGCACTACACAGTGCCAGCGATACAGCGTGCGACCCGCCACCAAAGCGATTCTGCAGGGCACCTCAACATCAGTAGTATGGGGGGACCGCCACAAAACATGGCTCAGTCGGCACTCTCTTCTGATGGAGTTGGTGCCAGTGTGCAGTGCAAACAGCGGCTGATTCATTCATTTTAATGAATGCAATTGGCGCATCATTTTGATGAGGAATTGACAAGAATTGATGTGCTATACTCTCAGCAATCGGTTCAGTCGCTCAAAGTCTAGGCACCTCAGACGTTGTCAGTCACACACTTGAGTAAAGTCACAGGGTGCATAGCCACAAGAAAGCAAAACTCTGGGGAGAACACCCCGTGTCCAAAGCCGAATGCTTGTCACAGCTGCAGGTATGCACGCTTCATGATGCATGCTGTAGCACACAAGTTCGACCAGGGGCTTTGTTTTCAAAATAACACCATGCAAGAGCGTAGTTTTCTCACAGACAAGGCACATGTGCAACCCGATACCACCCACTGCAGCATTCCAGGCTCAAGCTCATCGAAAGCAAGCACTCGAGAGCAGCAGAAGCATATGCAAGCACCACGTCCTCTCAGTTGTGCATAAATGACAGGCCACGAGCCTGGTGCACAGCAGCTCACGACGAATGTAATTTTTGAAGTGTCTCCTGTGACATGCAACTGCAGAGGCACCACAAGCAGCAGCACTCAATGCGATTGCAGCACAGCCTTGAACAATGGAGCAACAAACTCACCAGCACCGCCTCTGCCTCGCCAGCCAATGTACTCCGCCACCCGGCACACGCTCCCGGCTGTCACACTTCAACACCGCCGTGCTTCACGTGCATGACGCACGCCAACGAGTCATCAAGATAGACACAGTGCACAGAGAAAACATCAAAAGACGAGCCGGTGCCGCTGCATCTGAGCACCAACGGGCTGCTTTATAAGGTGGGATTTGCCAGACCACACAAGAAAGCCACCGCCGCGAAGGTCCCCAAAAAACGACCCTACTTCAACTGTGAAGTAGCGGCGTTTAGATGGCCTCCGCCTGCGCGCGGCGCAGACGTGCGATGGTGGAGCGCACGGTCGCGGCGGCGGGCGTGTTGAGCGTGTAAGCACCGCCGGCGACCACCTTCTTGCAGCCTCCGCAGGACCAGATGCCGACGACGGAGCGCTTCACGGTGTCCCTACCGCAGAAGACGCATGTGTACTTGGCGTGCTGGGACACCTCGATCTTCTTGATGACCTTGCGAAGCGAAGCACCGTAGCGGGTGCCGTACTTCCCGCAGATCCCTACCTTCTTAGTGCGCTTGCCCTGTGTGTGTGGGCAGGCGGAGGCAGCGAATGAGAAGTTGTGAGCAAGCAGCTCATGGCAGCTGAGCTGAGGTGACTGTCGGCATCGAATGGAGCCCTGACTCCCCGTCACGCGCTGCAAATGCTGCAAGTCGGCAGCAGGAGCACTTGCACAGCACTCTGAAAGCTCTCAGGCTTCTCTAGTTGATGTGTACACCCTCGCAACACAGCTGATTGCTGCACCGAATCGGCGGCTTCAACGACATTCGAAAGCATCAGAAGTCCCAGAAAAATGCAGCGAAGGCTGCTTGCCACGCAGAGCCAGCAAGGCACTGCTGCACGCGCTTCTCGGTCTGCCGCTGCTGCCTCAGCCATTCTCGCCAGACCGACACCCCGCACCACCACTTGAGCACCAACGCCAGCATCCACAGTCCAATGAGCATCCTGCGCCAATATCCACTCCCCACTCACCATGGTTTCTTGTGCGGCTTACACAGTCTGGCTTATCAGCGCAGGCCACAACATTTGAGGTTCGGCTAAGGGTGCCACGTGGCGCGAGGGGGAAATCGGGGTGGCAAGGAGGGCTCTTAACTCCAAATACTCGAAGCCATGTTCGCTCGTTGCTGCCTCGTCCTGCTATGCCTGGTGGCCTCAGCCAGCGCCTTCGTGCCATCGGCATTTCTGGGGGGAGCACAGCTCAGCGCAGCACGAACAGCACAGTCCCAGGTAGGCCTTCTCTGATGCATGTTTTGTCCATGCATGTTTTGTGTGTCCATGCAGCCGTCTACACGGCGGTGTCGTGCGAGCTTTGGCATTTGCAGTATTTGCCATGAGCGTCCTTAGTACCAGGTGCCATTTGGATCCAGCCCAAGGCTTACATTATGGCACCGGGAGGTCAAGTTGATGTCGGATCATGCGACTTGTGGCTCTCAGCCAGGCTGTCGTCTGCTGCTGCCTTGCTGTCATCACAGGTGCCATGTATGCTTTTCGGGGGCGGCGGCAACAAAGCGGGCGATGAAAAGGGCGGCGGTGGCGGCGGGGTAAGCTTGTGCCTTTGATAGCGGCCCTTCTGCATGCCTACGCTCAGCGCCGAGAAGTGTGTCAGTTGCGTACCACCTACTAACTATCACAACACTGCGTGTTACGTTGTCGAATCTCAGTTTGATATGAGATGGCGACGTGAGCATTGCACATAATTAGGACTCACGATGAGTTGAACCACACTAAGGTGAACCTGACGTTGCGAGATCAGATAGTTGGTCTCAATTCCTGCATAATAGTGGGAATTTGCTCTTGTCACGAGCTGGGTGATTATTGCGCACTCAGCTCAGTAGTTGATGGCACACACAAGGTGTTTTACGGGTGGGATGCATGTAGAGCACTCGCCCCCACAATGGAGAGCAAAACAGTCTCTTTCGGTGCCGCTTCATCAAGTTCATTAGCAATACTAAGTATTGGAATCCTGAACAACGTACATGTCTCCAGCTGCAGTATCACCAATAAATTCAACCTGTGCCAACATCATCACAAGACATCATACCGCACCATGTGCCTGCAACCAGCGCACTCAGAACGGCAGTTCACCGCTACGTGGGGTGCTGCTGCACTGGGCCCGCAGTGCAATTTTTGGTGAGTTCAGGTCGACAGGGTCTCTCTATCGACTTATTACGAAGAATTCTGGAACTTATCCTTGGGTGCGCAGTGAGCTGCAACGTCAATGGCAGTGGCTGCTGATGGCCCTCGATCTACATTTCAAGTCTCAATGCCGTCAACGACTCCACAACCGCTTCTACTACACCTGCAGCAATACATGTACTGTACTACCTACCTGCTGCGTGGGTAGGCATGTATGTATGTGTGGTCCCTGCTCGTCATCAGCATGACGCGGGGCAGCGATTGCAGGCACATCTGCAGTCCTGGACTCATCGCGGCAAGGACTCACTAAAGAGGGGTTGTGTACAGAAACGCACTCTGTGTCCGTGACCTGAACTCTGTCAAGAGGGCTCGAGTATATATCCGAGAGTTCTCTGTTTTACTCAGCAGCAGACAGTCTGGATAGACCCTGAGTGCGTACACACGTCATGAGCACCACAGCTGAACTGAGTCGCGGGTGCCCTCCCCAGAGCGGCACATCGTGCAGCAGCAGCACACCACCAGTCGTGCTTCAAGGTCGCAAGCACCGCCACTGAAGGGCTACTCGGCAGTCAATGTGTACACATGTGCCACCGGATAGTTCTTCTTATCAGCAGCAGCCTCACAACACAGAACACCACAGCGCTGCTCTCAACGCTGCCGCCAGTAAACTCTGTATGTGTATGAAGTGAGTGTTGACAGCTGCATACTGATCATGTATATGAGTACATAAAGCGATGATGAGGCGTCGTCGCAGTATCTGTGTGTGCATCATTGCCACAGCAGCGCTCGCAGTGATCTACAAAAACGCCTATGAAGTTCAAATTGAAGTAACGGCATGTAGCCACGCCCGCCTGCGTATATGCCTCCCTCCAATGGCATGTGGACACACACTGCAATGTACACAATTCAAGAGGCGCACACCTCCACCTAGGCACCTGTGCCTGCAAGTGAAGTCCCATTTGAACTCTCATTCGTGTGCGCTGCTCATGTTTCCTTACCTTCTGTTGGAAAAAACAAGAGATGTGCATCAGTTGTCACATGCATACATACCGCTGACCCCCCCCCCGTCGTCCCCTGTGCATCAGTTGTCAAATGCGTACATCTGACCCCCCCCCCCCCCCCCCCCCCCTCCTCCCCAGCTCAACATGGGCTCCATGATGGAGTCCCTGAAGAAGGCCAACGAGATCGGCCGCAAGTCCAAGGAGATGCAGGACGAGCTGGAGAAGATGCGCCTCGAGGGCAAATCCAGCAACGGCAAGGCCAAGGTCACCATGACCGGCCAGCAGATCCCCGTGGGCTGCGAGATAGACGAGTCCCTCCTGTCTGAGGGCAAGGAGGCGGTGCAGACAGCAGTGCTCGAAGCGATGACCGAGGCGCACAAGGAGTCGCTCATGGTCATGGGCAAGAAGATGGCGGAGCTGTACCAGGGGATGGGCCTGCCGGTGGGGAACCCCGGCCAGCAGTAAGGGGGGGGAGGGGGAGGGGGGAACCACCGTGATGGAGTGCTCTGAGGGCCGGCGATGAGCGTGGTCAGCAGCGCTCAGCATGTGCAGCGCTCAACATGATTTAGAGCCCTGAGAGCACTGGTGCTGAGCAGTGGCGCCCTGAGCAGTGGTATTTGAGCGGTGGGCACGGTGCTGCTGGCCCATGGCGCTGCTGATGTCACTGAGTCGAGCGCTGCTGTCAGTCCAGCGCCCAAAGTTGTTATAGGCGAGGGCAGGCGCTGTGTCCTCGCCAACCGATCACATCTCTTTTCGTGTGCGTGTGCAATACATGGATGTTCTACCGGATCAGTTGGGTGCGTGCGACTGGGATCTGGGTTTGCACTCTGTTCACACTGCTGTCGAGCTGTGCACTGTGCAGGGCCGCACTGGCTGATTCATCAACATGCTGCTGCTGACAGAATTCTGAGCGGATCATGGCTGGAATGGTAAGAAAACTGCACCAATTGGCGGCCAGCGTCGCTCACTTCTATGAGAGGCACATGGAGTCTCTCGACGTCCTTGCACACATATTCTTCGGCTCATGCATGGGACCAGCTATTGTGGCCCGTGCGCGATATATGTGTATGTGCATCTACCGCTTGAGCGCGCTGCGCTATACACCAAATCTGTTCTGTCTTGTAAACATCATTCCGACTGTCTGCCCATCCGCACCCTGCATTGCACAGGGTGTGCAACAGCTCAGGCTGGAGGGGGAGGGGTCTGAACAGCCAGTGATGGCACCCATGGCCAACAGTACGCATTGGCTGGGTTCATCATGATGATTATTGGATCGAATGATCTACAAATGAGCAGCGGCAATCCGGTGAGAGCGAAGGTGGTGTGCGTCTTGCAGCGTCAGTCGTTCAGTTAGCGACAGTTCAATTTGCTTGCACTGCACATCGCAATAAACTCTGCTGCCATTGTAGCTTCTATGTAGTTGCTAGTTTTGCAGAATTTAGTCCTTCCTCGGGGCTGCTGCCGTCATGGCGTCTCGCCGCGCCTCGCAACTTCAACTTCAAAGAGTTTATTCTTCCAACAGTTGACGCTGTCGAGAGTTGCTATTTGGGTTCACGTTTCTGCTCAACATGTCAGGCCAGTTATACTGTGTGCGGTACTTTCTGCCTCCGAACACGCCAACTGGGAGATTCAGAGCATGGACGAGGCGTCCTAGTTTGGAGGAAGTGGAGGCATCAGCGCCCAAGGTGCCACCCGTGTGCCTGACTTACGACTTCAAACAAGCGCAGGGCGTGCTTGCTGATGACGCAAATTTGGAATCAGCGTGGCTCATAGCAGGCCAGGATCTGCTTGTGGTAGTATACGACTCTGATGCAGCAAGGACAGCCGCCGTAACTGGGATAGCTACAGGCAAGCAAGCACCTTGCTGAAACCAGCTGTTCAAAAAACGTGTGGGCAATCGCAGTGGGACTAGCGCAGCTCCCGATGTTAGTTGGCCTGTCTACCTAGTTAATAAGTTCACAGATGGGCATAGGTGTGTGTCAGACGACAGCATTCATTGGGCATGATTGAATTACTCCAATGTCTGCACTCCCTACAGGTGAGCACAAGCATGTTGTGTCGTTCACAGGTAGGCAATACTGTAAATCAATCAACGGCGTAAGAGTCGAAATGATGAAGATTCCTCCTCAAAGCATTGCTCCTACCTTGGCGAAACTGGGCCGCCAGCACGCTTCGTGTCAACAAGAGGCAGAAACACCTCCTGGTTCACAAGGTCTCAACTGACAGCCAGTGATAGCCATCCACGAGGTGCAGAGTTTTCAGGCTCGGCATGGAGACGCATGAGTAGCACCAGCACCGTTATTCACGCAAGGCTGCATCACTGTGCTGATCCGCGCCGCTTCGTTCATCTCTGTTGCGCTGCTGGTCAGAACTGCGGTTCGCTTGTCAGGCTTGCCGAAACAGAACATCAGTTGCATCAATTCATGCGCAATGTCCGAAACAAAATTGTCAATTGCTGGTGCCAACCACGTTCAACCGTGCACGTTGTTCTGTCTGACCACCAGGTGCCACGGCAGCGGGCAAGCGCCGCAGAGTCGAGGCGTGTGCAAGCGACTTCAGCAAGCCATCAGCAGCAAGGAGCTTCGTGCCCGGATGCTCGCCGCCACAACGTCAAATCTTCTTTTACGCTGGTCGAGAACATGCAGTTGATGCCGCTACCGCCACACCTGTTGCCCAACTGTCACCCGAGTTTGGATTAATCAAGGATGCGGCTCATGGCCGGCTGGCAGGCCGCGTGCCGGGCCACTTTGTGGAGGTGCGAGATATGCTGGAGTGTCTGTCGCAGTGACTGTCAGTACAGTAGCATAATACCATCATGATGTCATGTTCTCCACTCTCAGCATCTTCCCGCAAAGAGAGAAACAGTGCTTAAGATGTCGCATGTGGAGGTGCGAGCAGTGCATGCGTAGCTGTTGCACTGGCTGTCAGCAGCATGGTACTATCAACATGTCATGTTCTCAAGCGCGAGCATCTCCCCCCCCCCACACTCAGAGGGGAACAGTACTTCAAGATGTTGCACCACGGTCAAGCCGTTGAGGTTGAGTGCACAAGGGCTAGTCTTGAAAATGCTCATTTTACATGCATTTTGCGGTATCGATGACCAAATAGAAAACATGCATGCCCCTCTACGCATGCTGGATCATGATGAGCGCTGTGCTGCGATGGCGAGTACGCTTGCAGGCTGTTGAAGGCTTCACTCATATGCGGGCCACAGCTCTTATTGTGCCATCATAGTAGTGTACACCAATACGCACATGGCTGCATCACATCGTAGCACTGAGTGTACAGCCAGACCGCTGTCAATGTCTGCAATTATCATTTTACCATTTCATCAGGCAACCACGTCCAACATTGCTTCTAAGGACCCAAAGCACTGGTGTTGTTCGTCTTCCATCTTGTGCAGGCTGCGGAACAGCTGTGCGCCACTATGGCCCTCATATACGACAATGAGGCTGCACGACAAGCCGCATTCCACCAGTGGTTCAACCAGTACCTTCCAGGCTTTAGCTTCATAGTCCCGCCAAAGAGCAGCAACAGCATTCAACAGATCAGTAACAGCAGCACAAGTGGGCCTGTTAACAGCAACGGCCGCTGCGCCATTGCCGGTACTGAGACTGATGACGCGTACGTCATCCTCATCGTTGTAGTGAAAAATGAGGAAGGCAGCTCTGGGGAAGGGTACTTTCAGGTTCTTCGTCTCTACCAGGCAAGTTTGCCCTTGGATGTTCCTTGGATGTTGGTACAGTACCATATAAGGCGGGATTTGCTTTGTTGTCCTTGCAAGAGACACGGGCGCTAGTAGACCTGATTTAGTCCTGCCGAACTGTGCCGTTGCTTACTTTGACGGCTCTCACATCATAATACCGGTGTATGCACATTGGCAGCGACAACGATAACGCCGTTACGAAGGACATCGTACCTTCAAGTCCAAATGTAATGATGCAGGTGCTCATCGCTGAATCACTAATACACTTCAAGTATCTTACACAGCTACAGTACGAGCTGCTGCACCACCACTACCACCACCACCAGCAGCAGCAGGTGCCATAATGTGGTGATTGAAGTAAGTCTCATCTACCATGTCAGCAGGTGACATCTCCTATGTTTTTCGGCATACCTCATGGCAGGCACCCCTTGAACTTTCTCCGCGATGCTGAATCTCAGAAGAGGACATGAATGAAGCACACAACGTTGCAGAGTACCTCAATTCTACACACTTCTACAGTGCTGGCAGCCTTACTGCTGATCCATGCTTTCATGTGAATATCCTTTACGGTGTTGTGCGCAGGACGCTTTTGGCAATGGCGACGGCACTCGCGATGATGATGTGATCATTCGTGCAACTGGCGCACCAGCACTGGGCATCACTGTTGCTGGTCCACATCTGGCCATAAATGGTGAGCAGTGCTCCGTTGCCTTATTTTCATGCCACCACGTTCTTTGCAGTGATTGCAGCTTGCAGTGCCTGTCAACTGCTGTTACAGTATTTGGCACCTCGGCGCAAAGCAGCAGAGCTGTGCTTGCGTGAACTCACTCTCCAGTGGTGTCCACCGCCGCTTTCCAGCAGCTTCACCCGGCGTTCATGTCTGGACATACTTTGCTGTAAAGCTGTGTGCTTGCAAACAGGCATTGACTCAGCGGCCTAGTTGAATGAGACGATGATGTGCATTATTCAAACAACATAAAGTTGATGAACAGCAAGGTGCCTCCTGCTTCTACGCTATAGATCAGCAGATCTTGGAAGCTATCGGTCAGCAGCAGTTCATGTGTGCAATTCTGTTGCTGCTGACCTAGGCATTTCAGAGCCTGATGGAACCTTGCCAGTATGCAGTTGCAAATGTACAGTGACAATGGACGTGCATCAATCACTGTTTGCAAACAGTCATGGCCATTGCGCAGCGTTGTCATGTTTGGCATAAGGAATGTGCCGATAACGATAGCACCCCGCTGAGACGTTCAAGTAATTGTATATATATATAGGCGATTTGTCTTTGTCTTTCTGTTTTGCGAAACTCCTTGACTCGTGCTTCATGAATATCGCAAGACGCCAAGAGTTTTGTTTGTGGGGGGGCGCTTGTGACCACCAGTTGTTGTGAACCACCCAAACTCAACAGCTACTCCCTGCTTTGATTGCCTTGCACATAACTTGACCACACCATCTGCTAGCCCTACAGCCAGCAAGCTCCAATCTCTTTCCTTTCAGCTGGTCCAACAGAAGTCAACATTATTTACATCTTTGGGCCTACTTACTTGCCCACAGCCGTTGGTGCGCGCAGTAATTGCCAAGCTTAAGAGGTGAACTGGGGTACTGAAGCGAGCATCAACTTCACAAAACACTAGCATATACTCTACGTCCTGACTCTTCGAAAATGCACAGTGCCACCAACCTTAATGGTGGTGAGGCCTGGACCTGTCAGGCACGTACTGCACATTCGTGGGCTCCAAGAGCAGCAGGCTGTGCATATTGCTTTGATCTTACCGCCAACAATGGTACTGGCGCACGCTCTATACGTGGCAGTCCTATACGGTAATCGTATACACTCCCGCTGTTGTTTTTATCTTGCTGCTTCGACGCAGGCATGTACTTCAAGGAGCCAAATGTCGTCGTAGCAGAGCCGCTGATGAACACGGCGACATTGATCGACCTCACGCTACGCGAAGAAGCCCAAATGATGCATCTGGCGCGTGTGCTGGCGGCGCTTGCGGCAGCGGCATGGAATTTGAGGCGGCGGTACTGCATGGAGAAGCAGTTGGTGAGATTGGCGCTAGGGTGATTCGCATGTTGTAGCAAGATTGCCGCTACTGAATGTAAGTGATTTCATTTGCCACCTCTGGCGGGCAGCTTCTGCACTGCATGTATATGATGAGTGGACGCAACCAACAGCAGTCTCCTAGTGTCACAGGATCTCAGAAAGATAGCCTGGGCTGAATATCAACATGGTGGTAGGACGTCCCGATTGCGCTTAATCCTCGGTGCTTGTCCCATGACACATCTGTTTGCCGCTGTTCTGCCTTGTACCGTGTCCAGGCTATGCGCAACGACGCTTTCGGATACAGCCTGGAGGCACTACAGCTGTTCGACCAGCAGGCTCCAGACAGGAACTATGTGCAGCGGTTCAAGGAAGTGCTACAGCTGCATAGCAGCGCTCAGCAGCTGGCCAGTCAGCGAGGACCACCTCTGTCCGCCAGTACCCTGGTACCGTACCCCCTGCTCTCAACACCAGGGTTTTCGGATGCGAACAGACTGGACATCAAGGGGACACTCATATTCACGGCCAACTATCGCGAGCCTGGAAGTGCGGCAGCGGCGGCAACAGACGCCTACCCCGTTGTGGTCAAGTTCACGCCGGGTCCTTACCCCAAACAGGTACTGTGTTGTTGTTGGCATACACTATCATATTAACTTTCAACACCGCCGCTTGCAACCTTTGAAATTTGAGAAATCACTGAATGTGCATCATACTTGTAGGTGCCCACAGTGCTTTGTTGGTTTCTTAGTGAAAGAGCCTGTAAAACGCACATGCCCTCGGGCCGTCAACAGCTCGCATGCATACATACCCTCAGGCCGTCAAAAAACAGCTCACATGCGTGCTTGCCGATATGGATCATGGTGACCCTTTCTTCCATCTGCTGTGTCGCTGCAAGTGAGCACTTGCATGTCCGTGGACACTGCATCAATTGGCAGGCTCCTTCGTATTCGTCACAAAGGTCTTGACCTCACACAGCTAAGTGGTGCTTTATTGTCATTTAAACTGATGTGCTGTGCTCCTCTCACTCACTAGTGGCGATGCATGCCACTGGCATGAGAAGATGAGTGCATGGCTGGATGAACAGACACGCAAACGATACGCACACGCACATTCACGCATGAGCACCCATTCATTTCTAGCGAGCCAAATGACCACACTTGATTGCACGTGAAGCACACAAAGGCAATGAGCATTATGAAATCGACCGACACGAACCTTTGTCAGGAGGGAAGCAGCACGACATCAAGCAGTACACCCCCATTCTACTGCTGTTGCAGTGTTGTCGCCATCTGATGAGCTTGTGCAGCAATCATGTGTCTTGGATGATCTCTCAACAACCAGTTGGCACCTTGCCGGTCTTGCCAATTTGTGACCTTGCATCATACTCACGCCTGTCGTCCTTCCTGTGCACTGCTATTGCCTGTGACAGATTTACAAAGCGTGGCAGGCTCTCGGCCTGGTGCCGCAGCTGCATTACTGCGAGACTCTGCCAGGAGGCGGTTGCATGGTGGCAATACAGTACCTCTCAGAAGCGGATGGTTGGCGGACTTTGTATGATTGCTTCAACTCCCCGACCTTTCAAAAGGCGGATGCAGATGCACTGCTGACGGCTGTTCATGCAGCACTGAGAAGCATGCATGCCGCGCCAATTGCCAATGCAGGCTGTTCTGGAGAGGCGGCGAAGGCGGTGCACGGTGATGTGAGAGACCAAACATCTTGGTGCGCCGTAAACAAACAGAAAACTTCAATGCTGAGGAGTGGGAGGTCAACTTCATTGATCTGGACTGGGCTGGCATAGCCGGGGTGTCATGGTACCCCGCTGGTATGAACCGCACGACTATCAGATGGGCCCCTGGGCTGCGGGGAGGGGAGCTGATGCTACAGGAGCATGACCTGTTCATGGTGGAGCAGATGCGGCCATTGCCTATGGACCTGTGATGGCCATACGTACATACATGTATGGCAAGCGCTGTCGTCGTTTACCAACAATTGTACAAATGCACAAATAGCTTGATGAGCAATACAATCACATGAACGCGCCTAGTTGTTGTCGCGTGTGTTTGACGCATGTACTGTGCACGCTGGCGCAAAGCTGCAGGTGAAGTACACTAACAAGGCAGCAAATACAATAGAGCAAGGCAAGCCAGCTGCGATATATCGCACACGCAATGCGTGCGTATTCCATTGCAAGGTGCTTTGCACAAGGTGCAGCACCTGCGGTGGAACTCTGTAGACACTGAGACACAGACGCACAACATTCAGTGAACCTCCTGCGGAATAGTCAAGCCGCACCTACGTCATCATATGCTAGCCACAACACTTTAGTGCCACTTGAAAGTGCATGTGGACACTGAAGATAGGGATTGCAAGCATTCTTGTAATCATGCGCACCAGACAGGACCTGGTGGAGGGGGGTCGAGGCAGCCTGAGGGTCATATGCGCTGTGCGCCCAGGTGTTGTCGAAAAGTCACACCGCGATGTGTTGCATTGAGAACACCTGGGCGCACAGTGCAGTAGGCACCCCTTGGCTTTTTGTAGCAATACTGTGCAGGACCAATACGCACCTGAAGGCCCCCTGGGCACCCTTGCCCATTTTTGCCAACAGGCTAGAGCTAGGGGGGGCAGGACAGGTGTCGTTCATCTTGTGTGCACGCATGCGCCTGACATGGTTGCATGGAGGCACCCGGGAGCCTTGATGTGAACATTGACGCTCTTCAACCCTCAGGCTCCAGCTTCCTCCCTGGCATAGAAGGCCCGGCCAGCAGTGGCGCGACACGCTTCTTGGCTGCACTGCCGAAATAGAATGTCTCTTGGCTGCGCTATGGAACAAGCGCCTGGCGACGCTTTGAGCCCTTGTTGTTGGCGCTTTTCCGCCATATCAAGCAGTGACGTGCCAAGGCCTGACCTTTCCATCCCCGATGGATGCAGTGGAGGCGTGCAGTAATGCCATGCCATGTCCCCGACTTGCAAATGAATTGCAAACGCGCAGGGGGTCATGCTCAAGCCCCTGCATCTGCTGCTGCATTGACTGCGACGCGGTCTCCCCTGGCATCGAATCGCGGCAGGCTCTGCGGAAGCCGCATCCCACCTCCAGGTGCTCCCCGCAAAAACAATTCCGCCATTGCAGAGACATTCTGCGCCAATGCCCCCCCTTCCTGCACGGAACTGATATTGCCTGTCTCCCCATCGGGACCGGCTCGGGGGGGCGTGGGCGTGCGCGCGAAAGACGCCTTCATCGGGAGGTTGGGGTAGAGCATGTAGTAGCGTGATTGGTAGGCCATTTCGGCCATGTAGCGCTGCCATGTGGTGCGCCAGAGCGCGGTAGGGGAGCGGGGTATCACGGCTACGATGTGGTCCTCCAGTAGCCGGGCCGCCAGATAGGCTCTGTGACAAAGAAAAATGACAAGAAGAAAATGTGAAGCAGATGAGTTGACGAGAACAACCTGAGGGGAGTACAGTGGCACAGCACTACCAGCTGCTTTCTTGAGGAATGCAGACTGCACTCTGTAGGCAATCACAGGCACTTGGAGATCCAGCAACAGCCCCGTGACGTTTGCGCTGCCCCCAATGGATTGCTGTGTGAGACTGTGCTACCAGGTACTTCAATGCTTGCGCGACATGTGCTCAACATCCATGGCTGTGCAATTGACCAAGCACTAATGGACGTGTCGTCGGCGCAAGGCATGTATGTATGGTGTTGTCAAGCCTGACGCCAAAGTGCAGCTTGTTGCGCACTGTGTGACACTTGCTGTTGGTCGTGCCCACGCAGCTGAACGCTGCCCCATTGTAGTTGGGGTTAGGCTAAGCTGCTTGCTGACCTCGTGGCTTTGTGATTGAGTCATTGAAAGAGGCTGAGCTGGTTGCTGACATCATGACTTTTGCGATAAAGCAGCACAGTGGCACAACACAATTCCTCCTCGATACCCCTTGCAGCGCCTGACAACACAGCGTTTTGCGCCGTGCGAGCGCATACAGCACCTCCCTTCATTCACTACACAGTCAGTTCCACCAAATCCTTGTCGTCGAAGGTCACGCATACCAGCCCTTGCTCTTACCCCTACCCCTTACTGTAACCCTTATCATACACCTAACCCTAACCCTAGCCCTGACTGTACCCCAGCTGAGCGCTGCTGCGCACCTGTACTCCATCCACGCCTCGGGCAGCAGCACAGCGCCCACGCCGCACGGCACCTGGTGCAGGTACAGCGTGTCGTTGAGCGACAACTGCGGCTCTGGCAGGTCCCCGGCCTCGTCCGTGTCGGTGGCCGCTTGTTGCTGAGCGCTGCTTTGTGTGTTTGCTTGCGCGCGCGCGCCCGTGCAGTCCCTGGCCTGCGCAGACAGGCTGCGGCGGGAAGGGCGGAAATTGCACTGTGGGAGAGAGACAATCGGTGCATGTACAAATGCCTGGGGACAGGGCTGATGTTTACAACAGCGCCCGCTTCTGTGAGAGAGAAACAAAATTGTTTACAACTGATGTAATGATTTCACATGTGCACGTGGGGGCAAGGCCAATATTTACAATGGCGCCCGCTTTCAAAAGCAGAGGAGTCGCTTTAACATGTGGCATCTACGTACGCTATGGCCTGAGTTGTTCCTGAGCATTGTGGGGGGGAGGTGGTGCAGTTACGTGTGTGCACACAAGGCCGCCCTTGAAAGCGCTGCCCTAACCCTAACCCTAACCCTAAGAAGGGGACAGCGAGAAGCAACTGAGCATGCTTTACGCACAAAAGGGCGGGAAGCAAAAGTGGCCAGGTGCTTGCACATCCAGTGAGGTCCCTTCTCAAGCAGAAACGAACTTGTATCATGGCCATCATGGGCGCTGTGGCGTCAGAGTGGGATGTGCGCGTCAGCTACTAATTGTGATTGAAGTTGAAGATATGGAACACCAACTTCAGCTTCAAAATGCATAGGCGCGGCCGTGAAGCTCTAGTGATGCAATTGCTAATAGTGCACCTGAGTGCGAGCCGGTTTACATCCCGCAAAACTTTGAACCCTTGAGCTAATCCTGACTCTCCATTACCCACACCCGTACGTGAATCACGCCTGTCCACAGCTGCCACAACATATTCTTCTGCGCAGTCGCCCCAGCTTTGCAGCAGTGCTCAACAATAAATGCACTCACACGTCGACTGACCACCATGCGTGCGTGCAGGCTCGTTGGCAGTGTAGTGCCTGTAACTCGCAAGCGCGCACTTCGCCTGAACCCACACCTACATTCGTGAGCCCAATAAACTCTTGTATAAAGTGCCGCCCGCTGTCTTGTTCTGCACCGCCAGGCGTAGTAGTTGCGCCATTACGTATCTGCATATGTGCTCGACACAACTTCAACAGCGCATGTGCTCATCAGACTCTGCGCCGTCACCAACGTATCTTCAAGCCCGTGAGCAGGCAGGGCAAACGCCGCTCACTACGACATACAAGGCTAAGCCGCCGATACTTCACGAGCAATGACTTCAATACATAGGCAAAACTTCACCTGAGCCCGTACAAGTCGTGCGCAAAGTCTTCCGCGCGCCCGTACTGGTACGTGAGCACCGTTAGGCGCGCCCAAGCCATCATCAGAGGCGAAAGCTCAGCATCGCTGGGTACGATGATGCCGTGGTGGTGGCGGCTGTTGCTGGGGTAGTACGCCTCGGTGACGGCACGCATCTTGCCCCCTACCAGCAGCCGGAACTTGATCTGCAGTGCGAGAGGGGGGTCACCATTCTGTATAGTGGAATTTGTGTCATTGCTGCTGAGCACTGACGATGAGTTGAAATGTGTGATTCTTGACCCGTACCAGCAGCCGGAACGTGATCTGCAGTGCGAGCGGAGAGTCACCCTGTACACTTGAAGTATGTAATAGCCGCTGAGCACTGAAGTGGAGTTCAAATGTGTGCATCTTGCCACTCCACAAGCAGCCGCAACTTGGTCTGCAATGCGGAGGGGAGAGTCACTCTGCATACTTGAAGTATGGTATTGCCGCTGAGCACATGATGAGTTGCAGTGTACGCATAAGCGGCCTGAACTTCAACTTGATATGCCGTGCTGCTGCAAACTGATGACTGAGGATGCGCATCTTGCCACTCACTACGTAGCAGCTTCAATATCACGTGGAAGTGTGAGGGGAGAGTCACCACTCTGTACACCATGCCATTGCCGCTGAGCACTGCTGAATTGCAGTGCGCATATGGATAAACTTGATCTGCGATGCGGTCAGGAGTCAATGACATAACCGCTGATGGATGATGAATTCCGGTGTGCAGCGTGGTATGTGTGTATGATGGAAGCATTGACGTACGCAGGACCTGCACGCGTATGATGCCAACGCGAGAGACATCACTGTATGATCACATTTAGAGCTCTTGGACTGCAAGCACCGCTTGAGGCACGTGGAGCGCTGTCTGATACATACATACCTGCCTAAGCCTCCCGCATGCAAAAACGGCCATGTCATTACGACACACGCAACACCTACATGCCTACATCCGTGCCTGCGCTTAGGGCTAGAGGTAAAATCTAAACGTAACCCCACGCAACCCATCACTCACGTCAATCCAGTAGTTGGGCAGAAGGGACATTTCTATGTGTCAACTCGATGCTTGATGCTTGTTGAACATTTGAAGGTACCAGCACGGCATCTCCACTTCAACTGGGACGATAGCCATCTGTGGAACGCACAGCTATACAAACGCGCATTGAACCCAACCCTAACTTCACCTCAATCCTGACCCCAATCCTACGGATCATACGTACATATATAGGTTGCGCTCTGCCGCCGCGGCCCTCCCACGCGCGCGCGAACGCTACGAGGACGCCATTGCAACATAGTACAACACGTACGACACTCTTACAACGTGGGCGATACATATGTGTATGCCTGAACCCAATCCTACCCTAACCTTACACTCAAGGCACATGAACACGTGCGCATGTACCTGGGCTCCGCCGCGGCCCTCCCACGCATGCGCGAACGCAGCGACGCCCTAACGACCCACACAAACATACACGCATGGCTTCATGCGGAGCCTTTGACCAATCATAACCTACCCTTGAACCCAAAGTGCATATTTATATACCTGCGCGCCGCCGCGGCCCTCCCACGCGCACGCGAACGCGGCGACGCACTTGCGACACATTTTCTACAATGTGCACGATACATACATATACATATGCATACGTACCCACCTTCGCGACGCCGCGGCCCTCCCATGCACGCGCAAACGCGGCGACGCCGGCCAGCGTCGCGTCGTCGTCGGCGCTCTCGACGTGCAGCTCCAGCGGCAGCGGCGTGCCGTACGTGCGCACGCACCCTACCCTTATACTCAAAGCACACATACATGTATACATACATACCTGTGCGCCGCCGCGGCCCTCCCAAGCGCGCGCAAACGCGGCGACGCCGGCCAGCGTCGCGTCGTCTGCGGCGCTCTCGACGTGGAGCTCCAGCGGCAGCGGCGCGCCGTACGTGCGCACGCGCAGCAGCGACCGCAGCAGCGCCGCCAGCTGCTGATCGGAGTGGCCATCTACCACAACGGAGAGGGTGAAGTCGGGAAGGCCCCATGAGGCGAGGGCCAAGGGGGGGAGCGCGGCCAGCCACTGGGCAGAGCTGGGGGCGTTGCGGGGGACAGACAGTTACAAATAGGGTTTGTAAGCGGTGCATGTGTTGTGGCCACTGGGCAGAGCTGGGGCGGTTGTGGGGGACAGGCAGTTACAAAAAGGGGGTTTGGTGAAGGTGTTGTGGCTTGGGAATTGAGGGGGTGAGCCGGCGCTAGCGTCAAGTGGTTTTGACGGTAGGTGCGCTGAACGAAGCGTTCTTGGACAACAGGCGGGAATGGGGTCTTGAAGCACAACTGTCCTGCGTTGTGCGCGTCAGGGACTGACGCTCGGGGCACATGCTTATGGAACGTTTGCACGCAAGTGTGATTGATGTGGTGCATTCATAATGATAATCGGGTGAGCCGAAGTGGCTGAAGTCTATTCATTCACAGCAGAGGCTACAGTAACTCAAGACATCAAGAGAGCAGGCTGTGACAATATGTGAAAGCTCACGGAACATGAAAGGCTACCAGCCAAGCTCCCTTGCCGAGTGCAAGGCCAATCAAAAAAGCTTGTCCGTCAAGGCAGCGAGCAGCGAGCCCGCATGCTGAGCGCTAAGCACACACGCCTTCGTGCTGAGCACGAACGACTGTGAGCACTGCGCACATTCTGTTGAGCGCTGAGCACATGAGCACTGTGCACATGTGTGTGCACTGAGCACTGTTGTGCGCATGCACCAGGGTGGTGAAGCAGCGCACGCCGTGGCAGGCCGAAACGATGGCTTTGCGCTGCAATACATGCCTACATCCCTGACCTGACCATGCCCCCCTGAGGAAGTAGTCCTGTATCCACGGTGCTACACGCAGACCCTATCCCTAACCCTAACCCTAACATGCATGCTGCCGTGCACCGCTGCTGAAGCACTCCACCTGCACTATAATCATTGACGCCACCAATCTACTGCACCGCTGCTGCAAAGTCAAACCTCAACTCTGTTGCGTGTAAAGCCAAACCGCCATGTAAAGCCTCACCTGAAGTTCCCCGGCGGCATCACGATGAGGGCCATGAGGGGGCCCCCAGCCGCGCTCAGCGCGTCAACTGCAAGTTGAAGTGCGGTGTTGGGCAGCGCGTTTTGTGCGGACTGCACTGCAATTACTGCGGTTGGCGCGTGTAGCTGCAGTAGCTCTTGCCAGCGCTCAACCCAGTCTTGGCAGCTGCCGCACAAGAAAAGAGATAGCGGCAGCGGCGGCGGTGGAACGGCAGAAGACTCGTTAAGAACTCACAAAAGTGACTCACTCATGATTCACTCACAGCGACTCGCACCTGAGTCAATCGTAGTGGGGCGCACAACCGTACTGTTCAAGCTGGCATCATGATTGCTGTCACACAGCTGATACATTCACGAATCATTCAGAGTAAGGCACATACCGTGCTGATCACAGGCGCGCCATGCTCTGTTTCACACCGGCTGCCACAGTTGAAGTTCACATGCTTGCACGCACTGGGAACGTACCAGCTGGTAAGGTGAACTGGACGTACAACTTCAACGTGACCACAGTAATTATCTGAGGTAGTGCTGGTCACTGTAGCGAGTGATGTTCCAATAGAGAGTCGCGGTTACAAGGTCGTGGTGGCTAGAAGAAGGCAGTGCTCCACCTCTGCGCACAGCCGCGCGCACAATATGCCTATCAGCGCCGACAAGCGCTAACCTAATCCTAACCCTTCTCCTAGGGGGCCGCACTTACCCTAGACTCTAAGACTTGGTCTTCAGCATGACCCAGCGATGGCACCGGCCCCTAACACAATGTTGAACCTTTGCCGCACGAATGTCATGGGGCAAGCGTAGCATGTTGTATGTATGTATCATTATGTATGTGATTAGGAACATCCCGCAGACCCATCAGCGTACACGGAACAGGAGACGTCTGATGCAGCACGCATGAGCCGCAGTTATCAACGCTCACAGTACCTGTGTGCGCATGTACGGTGCAGCATACCTATGTACTGGTCAGCACACATACCTGTGTACAGTATATATACCTACAGTATCTGTGACCTTGTTTCACTGTGCCTCATTGCTCAGCACGCATCACTTGACTGATGGATAGGTGTGTGAGGATTTGTGCCTAACCCTAACCCTAACCCTAACCCTACCATGCCCACGTCAGAGACAATCCCCAATCACGCCGGGCCCTTTCTGATGCGACGGTGAAGTGAGTGCTGTGACGACTTTCTGTTGCATGGCAGCAACCAGCTCTTTGTGACATCATTTCTGACCTTCTTGGCCTCCGCATGGATGCACACTGCTCTAAATCTGATTCTGCGAATGTGACATTATGCAACTGGTATACTACAAAAACTGTACATACTATCACGCGGCGGCATGCGCTTCATGAAGCTACAATCTTGTGTAAAATCTCCAGTACCATTCATGCTTCTGTAGTGATTTCTTGCATAGCTTGCTCTTTAAAGCGCTTTGCAGTGCCTTGAAGTGAAAGGCATAGCCTAGACATATGAATGACCTCAAAAGCATGTGACTTGCCTGCTTCCGTACTTCTGAGTCATCCTGGAAGTATCTGCTTTTACCATTACTTCCAAGTACCATATGCAATATCTTCAACAATGCATCACCTGTCCGAACCAGCCCCCTCCAGTAATCGACTCTCCTGTTTTCATGACTTACTTTGGAAGTACTTCAGTCACTATTGCAGTTAAGTACACTTGTGAATTCAATACTTCAACACTTCAGTACCTGTCGGAATCAGCACCCTCCTCCTCTGCAATTTCCACCACCCCGCAGAGCGCCCCCCCCGCTCCCCCCTCTGCGAGCCCCTCCCCCCCCGCCCCTTTCGCCAGCACCGCCACCAGCTCATACTCCTTAGACGCAGCAAACGCCACAGCGAGCGGCGCCGCTGCCTGCGCATCCTCCAAACCACGCGTTACCAGCAGCACGCGCTGTTTCGTCTGCCCCCGTGCGGGTTCCACCCCTGTCCCCCTGCTGGTTAATGTAGGGGGTATGGTGCGAGCGCTGACGCATTGTGCCAGTGCAGGGTCGGACGCGAGCGCCACGAGCATGGCCGTTTCCGTCGGCCACGGTGTTGGGGCGTCAGCGGCGGTGATTGCAGCCGGCACAGCGGCGGCGGCGGCAGCAGCAGCAGCAGCAGCGCCACCAGTGCCATCGCCGCCAGTACTAGCATCAGCGGCAGCATCAGTACCATTACCACCACTACCACCACCACCACCAGCAGCAGCAGCACCAGCCGCAGCACCGACAGCACCAGCAGCACTTCCAGCAGCAGCAACGGCAGCAGCAGCGCTGACTGTCCCCCCGGGCACCGCCACCGCGTAGCTGCGCACGCGCTGCAGGGACCACAGCGCGGCCGTCGCCAGCGGCACCTGCGCCAGCGCGGCTACATCCTGCGGCGCCATCGCTGCCGCTGCCGTCGCCTCCGCCGCTGCTGCTGCCGCTGCTGAGTTCATGGCCGCGGCCCCGTCGCGGCTGCTGTTATGTGCCTCTGCTGCTGAGCGCTGGGCACGCTGCCTCAGCGCTCGACACGTCTCCCGCACCCACGCCGCGCACGTCAGCAGTGAGCCCCCCAGCGCGTCCACGCCTCTGGCGCCCCCCGCTTCGCCCTCTAACGAGTCCCCCACCCAGCCGCTCCGCGCATCGTATACATACCCCCCCTCGCCTACCGCGATCCTCGGCGGCAGACGAGAATCGCCAGCGTCCGCGCCTGGCGCGCAGCTCACGTACGGCAGCAGCGCCTGCAGCAGCTGCGCATTCGGCGCCCACCGCGGGCCCAGCAGCAGCGCGTAGCGCTCGTCGCCTGCCGCTGCCGCTGCTGCTGCCGCTGCGCCGCCGCCGCGGCCGCAGCAGCAGCAGCTTTCGTACGCGGCGCACAGCTGCACGCGCGGCTGGCCCGGGCGGGCCACCGTGTTTGCCGCTGCTGCGGCGGCGGCGACGGTGCGGACGGCCGCCTCGCTGGGCAGAAATGCGGTGAGCAGGGATACGCTGGAGATGTGCTGAGCGTTGTTGCTGGCGCCAGACCGCAGCAGCGCTTCGAGGAGGGGTTCCAGCAGCGTTTCGTTGGACAGCAGCACGGTGACCGCCACCGATTGTTGAGCGCTGCTGGTGGCGTTGCTGGCGTGAGCCGGGTGTGGCGGGTCGTTGCTGCGGAGGCAGGAGATGAAGCAGTGCCTGTGTACTCAGCAGCAATGACTGCGATGTTGTCGAGTGGTGAATGCCATAAGGGCTGGAGTACTGAGTGACCCTCATGCACACTGCATAGACACTGCAGCAATTTGTTATGCGCAAGCGGTATGTCAATCACTTGCAAACAAGCCGAGAATGCAAAGAGCCCGAACGCTTCCTCTCAGCTGCAAAACTGCGGCGGCATATCATGGATCACATACTCGCAAGCACACATGCACCTTGCCAAGATGCCACAAAATATGCCGTTTGTGTCGCCAGGCGATCACAACCGCACCTGTGGAGCCCAGCGTATGCGTTGCCAAACTGTGATTCGCGCACGCCTTTGGGACTGGTCGGCCGCATCGCCTTGAAGTGTTGCACGCGCATGTTGTAGTGATCTGAGTCCAAGGGGTAAGGCTCGCCTGGCTCCAGCACCACCCTCCTTGTCCTCACCATGGTGTTTGTCTGTGATGCGAAGCACACAAGATACCATAGAGCATCGAGGGTCAGCGTTAGCAGCAGGCGATGATCAGTGGGGCAAAACATGCATTTGGCCCAAGATATCCACAGTTGAATGTGCTGGCGCCGCAAGATGTCTACCTGTATGCCAGCAGTGCTAGCGTTGGTGATGCTGCCATTGGAGCTTGCCAGCCTCCTTTTGAGCAGCAGCTTGATGACCATGATGAACGCCAGAGCCACCGCCAGCCCTGTGAGCTTCCTCACAAAGGTTTTGATGGCACCGACTGATGGCACGCATGAGGCGTAGCGATAGATGCCGCCTCGCCCGGGCACCCGCACCCGGAGGCTGCGTACGCAAGGCAGCAGCATTTGTCCAGCAGGTTGAAGATTATGGCAGACGATCGAGGATGCTCCCCTCCCTGCCACACGGCAGCGCAGTTATACTACCAGCCTGCGACATTCTCCTCATCGTCGCAACATCGAAGATCGCGAGCTGCACGCCGCACTCTACGGCACAGCGCAGCAGCACAACAAAAAAACTTTTAACCCGAACCTCAACTGCCACTTGCGAAAGATGAAGTTTTTTGCCAACTAACTGTGGGAGAGAACAGGAGCTCACTCGACAGGAGCTCACTCGAGGCGACACCAACGTAGATCTTTGGGGAGCTTCACTGCGCAGCAGCACAGTAACAAATGTTTCAAGACGACTTGCTGGAGACCGAGAACGTCAACACGCTCAAATTCGGGCCTGGATTTGAGGAGATACAGTGCCTGACACACACGGAGGTGTACCAAATTCTGACCAGCAAGACTCACGACGTACAGAGAACTCAAGCCTATACCAAAACCATTGAGCACGTCAAGCGATTCGGGACAGCGGACGACGAGAAGGTGACCCCTGTTGTGAATGCTGCTATCATTACGTTGTGCTGCGGTCAGTGTTGCTTGCACACGGTGCAGTTGAAGTGAAGGCGTGTTTCAGCTGCAACAGCACAGGCTGGTGAATAATGCAGGGCTCCCGTGGACCTCATGATTGCGCGTTGCATGCGTGTGTTGTACACGTACAAGCAATGATCGCCTGCATTAGAAGCCAATGGCACACAACGTTGTGCCTTGCGCCTCTAAGCACGTGCCGTGCTCTCAAAGCATCCAGTTCATCCCTCAATGGAGAATGTCGTGAGTCAGGGGCCACTAGCAGACTGCCACCCTTGACTTGCTGTGAAGGGATAACCATGCCGGCATGGCCCTGGTCACATTGCTGACAAGCAGCGCACCACTCTCGCTTGTCGTTGCCAGCATGCCATCACAACGGAGCTGCGTCAGGCGCTGGAGACATTTGAACGGGACACCGATCAGGGCACCGAAACTCTGCACTCGTACGAGATTGTCTCGCTGTGCAACCTGATGCAGGTAGGGGGTACTGGCACAGTTGTGCTTTACATGAAATGTGTACATTTGTGATGCATCGCAGTAAAAGTTAGCTTGCAGCAAGACACGACCAATGATGGTCTGTATCTGATGAACCAGGGCTGCGTTTTTGTCCCTGCAAGAGGCGCATGGCAGCATTTGTCGCATCCGAAGGCTCGCCACCTGTTGTTGCTGTTGATGAGGAAGTTCAAGCTGCTGGTGCGTGAGGTGTACGCCCTGTCGCAGTAGCACTAGCAGAATATTCCGCCGCAAGTCACTTTGAATCCGCACCGAGTGCTCGCATGCCTGAAACACTGGCTGGCTCAGAGGCATGATGAATGTGCATGAGTGCTGAGCAATGCGAGGTCAAAAGGAGTTGTTGAGATGATACCAGCTGGCAGATGCAGTATTCATCAAGTCAATGCTTCCTCGGATTTCAATTCAGTTCGCACAGCTTCTGCGCGCCTTGCAGCAGTACTTGCCATCTTTCAAGTCAATCTGTCGTGCGTGTTCAGCCATTTGTGCACGAGCTGTGCATGTGCAACTGCTGCATCCTGAGATTCAGTCGATGTTGCGAGTGTGCATTGCACATTTTCTGCTGATTGAGGTCCGACGAACCTTGCCAGCATATTTCAAGTACATCATGCACAAGAAAGTTTGGCGCAGGTCTGAAGGTAGAAAGTATGCTCCATGATTGCTGCCTAGTTTACGAATTGTCGCCTTGACTAATCAGTGGTCATACTCACACTCGCCAATGCTGTTGGACGGTCACTTGCACAGGCGGATTCGACGGTGGATGAGGCCATTGCCCTCATACCAAGCCTCTCACGGAAGTTCAAGGAAGAAGACATTGAAGCACTGCTTGACATCATTCGCAAAGCGAATGCCGCGCGATGACATGAATGCACAGTCAGCTTCAATAATGAATCCGCTGGCGCTGTGTCACACTTTTATGGCTGCCTGCATGGTGTGTAACAGATTATCTGCGGCGTGGCGGCGCGCATAATGACGTTCACAGCACAGCGTTTTGCACGCAATGGTTTGCCTACAGTAGCAGCCTGAGCGCTGTGGCGCCTACCTTTCAGCAAAGGGCTTGTTTTTCCTTTCACGTGTTGTCGGCATGGTCACAAACGAGCTAACTTCGACAAGAAGAGTTGAAGTTTTTCCACACTATGCGTCACAGGAATGATCACCGTGGATGTCACTTCCTACTTCAAACTCGATTTGACAAAGTTGAAATCGTGCCTCGTGTCAACGACGCGGTGTGCACCACCGGGACTGCAGAAGGCGAATATGGACTTTAATCGGTATGGAGCGCAGTCTCTGAAAGTGCTGAAGACTTACAAGCGGTCCGACGAGGCTCTCACAATGCTCACTCGCATTGCAGATCAGGTGAGCGTCAGGCACATGCCGAGATGTCCTTGTCTGCAGCGTCAACTCATTCACTGGACAGCCGTCGCCTTCACTCCGCTGCACGTGACCGCTTCATTGCGCGTCCTGCCCTGCAGCAAGCCGCCGTCTGTACACATGTCACATCCCATCGTCGCCTGTGTCGTGTCGTTAGTTTGTGCCCAGCGATGCAGTGCCTGCGTTGTTGTATGAAGCTTTTGTGAAGCTGCAGTCATATCAGCTGCTAGCAGCACTCAGAACCAGCAGGCAGGTGGACAGCATCAACAACAACATTGTGTTTCGCTAATTTTTTTCAAAAAAAGCTGACTGGGCATCTACCGAATTCTCGGTCATTTCTCTTGCTGCATCGGAGACACCTGTCTCACTGCAGCTATGCATGTACTGTGATAAGTCGGTGCGCATTTAATCAGATCCTGTCAAAACCAGGATGTATTGCCCGTTGAGTACCATCCTTTGCTTTTTCAAGTCTCTACAGCATCAGTGGTGATCATTAGACTAAGGCAATTGGCCTTTATGAGTTACAGATAGTGCCCTGTCTTTGCCCAGGACGAACACTGCTTGTTGATTTGCTGGCCGGCAGCGTTTATCTACGACAGTCGAGGTTGACGCACGTCCGCACCCCCCCTCCCCCCCCCCCCCCCCCGCAGGTGAAGCCGATCTGCGTGAAGCACGAGTGGAGCGTCGCCCACCTGGAGGAGTTCTACCCCTCCAACAAGGGCCTCCTGGGCGTCAACATCAACAGGACCAAGATCTGCGTGCGCCTGCGCGAGCCGCGCGACGCCGACGCCCTCTACCCCTTCGAGCTCGCCCTCGACATCGTCCTGCACGAGCTCACGCACATGGTGCACGGCGCGCACTCCGCCGACTTCTACCGCCTCCTCGACGCGCTGCGCGAGGAGTGCGAGGCGCTCATGACCGCGGGCATCAGCGGCCGCAACATGCCGTGGCAGGGCGAGGGGCGCGCGCTCGGCGGCGGCAGCGCCGCGCGCGACGTGCGCGCCGCCGCCGCCGCCGCCGCCGCGCGCCGCGCGCAGGCCGGCGCCATCATGCAGGGCAGCGGGCAGCGGCTCGGGGGGCTCAGTGGCGCGGCGGGGCCGCTGGCGCACGAGCGGCTGCGGCAGGTGCGCCTGTCTGCGGCGGAGCGGCGCGCGCTGGACAACAAGGCGTGCGTGGCGTCGCAGGACGGCGCGAGCCTCGAGCCGCACGCGATGGATGGGAAGGGGACGGACGGCAGCGGCGGCGGCGGCGGTGGATGTGGCGGGGGGGGAGGCGGCGGCGCGGGGCAGTGGGCGTGTGGCACGTGCACACTGCTCAACAGCGCTGGCGCAGCAGCCTGCTCGGTGTGCGGAGCAGAGCGGCCCGCTGCCGACCGCAGCGCTTGCAGCAAAGTCGCTGCCGCTGCTGGCGCTGGCACCGGCTGCGCCAGCGGTACCATCGTCAGCGGGCGCGGCGGCGGCAGCGGCAGCACTGCCGCGCAGGCAGCGCGGCGTGCCACCGCCGCTGTGCCTACAGGGGCATCTGTTGGAAAGCGTCCTGCACCGAGTGCGCCCGCTGCAGGTTCGCCCAAAGTACCTGCTGTCAATGGCAAACGCGCGGCGCCGCCGCCGCCTCCAGCGCCAGCAGCTGCGGCGGCGGCGGCAGCGGCGGCGGCGGCAGCGCGCGCGCAGCGGCAGCTGCAGCGCTGGAAGTGCCCCGCCTGCACCTTCATTAACTCCGAGTCTTCGCAGGTTTGCACGGTGCCTGGCTGCGGTGCTCGGCGCGGTGCTCCTCCGCCGAAGCCAACGATGATGCCTCTTCCTCCTGTAGACTATGCTGCCGCCGCCGCTGCTGTTGCTGCCGCCGCCGCCGCTGCGGCAGCTGTCGAGGCGCGGCCAGCGGCTGTTGGCAGCGCTGGCAGCGGCACCAGCACCAGCAGCGAGTTGGGGTGGAGCTGCCACGCATGCACGCTATACAACCCCCCTCTAGCGCTCGTGTGCCACGCATGCGATACTGTGCGGCGCATAGGTGGCGGTGGCAGCAGCGGCAGCGGCGGCAGCGCCAGCGGCAGCATCAGTGGCAGCAGCGGCAGCGCCAGCGGCATCGGCAGCAGCAGCGCTGACGTGCCTGCAAGTCCTGCCGTGAAGCAGGAAGGGAAGCAGCGGCAGCGCATTTTCGAACTCGAGAACGGCCCGGGGAATGCTAGCGCAGGCGGTGCCGGCGGCGGGGATGTCATCGACTTGTCTGATGACACAAGCTGATAGTTTTGGCAGCAAGTTGTTGCAGATACAATTGGCAAATCGGTTCAAGTCATTACCTCTGCAAATGTCAACGCTTCGCAACATTCTGACGCATGGGGCATGGCGATTTTGGTTTGTTTGTGCATGTCGCCAATGTGTTTGGTGCCCCAGAATCCATGGAGGGTGAATCATACAAGCACAACATGTCCTTATGACACACCACCACATTTGTTGGCTGATGTTCTCCATTTGGGCAGCAGGCTTTCGACACGCAAAAAAGGCACGGCAAATAACATCATTGTCTTGAATGTCTGGCGTTTAGAATCCAGCTTGGTGCTTCATTGCTTTCTGTAGATGCACAGTGTAGGCGTCTGATCTACCATGCACTTTCGGCAAAACCAGGCGCACATTGATTGCATATGCTATTTGCTGCAGGGTGCTGCAGGGTGCCAATGCATGCTGCATGACGACGGTGCTAGAGAGTTAGAGCCTGGTTTGCCATGGTCATATAGTTTGCAAGTGAACCAGCAGCGGCATCAACAGCAAGATGAATCTTCTACTTCCGTGACCTCAAAACACAACCAAAAACCCTGTGGGGCTGGTAGGTATGTAGCAATGAGGTTTGCCGACATTGAATCTATTATGCACATCCGCCGCAGCTACGCAAGTCACTGCATGCTGCTGAAACATGCGTGCACAGC
Organism: Tribonema minus; assembly: GCA_017506865.1. NCBI lineage: Eukaryota > Xanthophyceae > Tribonematales > Tribonemataceae > Tribonema > Tribonema minus. Next base: position 269,376 of record JAFCMP010000536.1, on the reverse strand, counting down.
AACGCCTTTCACGCATGCCCCCTGTTTCTGTGCAGTGTGCCACCAAATGAGCATGGGCACTCGCGTATTGCCAGCATCACAAAAGCATCAGTGGCCCCATGCCAGCGCACAAGCCACGCGACAAGTGCGTTAATAGCAGCTCATACAGGTCCTAAGCGTTAATGCTGAGGTAAAGCAAGTGCTTTAATCCTGCAGCTTCAAGATGCCGTGACAAGTATTGCCTCCGCATATTGCATATGGCATAGACATGATGAGCAGGACCATTGAAGTCCGGGATAGGAAGTGCAGTGACACTGTAGTCGACAGCAACAGATACAGTGGGACGATGCACAGCACCCTCCAATCAGCAGCGGCAGGCAATGAAGCAGCGAAAAGCTCACAACACAATGGGTTTTGAAGCGTTATTGATCAGCTGTGTCGTGCGCCTCACGGCCGCCGTCTATCCCCAACTCCTTCAACTTTGCTTTGATGCTATCGCCCTGACGCTGCGTGGGCCGCAAGATACCAACATAGCCCCTGCCGAGTGGCTCCGACACCAGGAGCTGTGGCTCAGTGAGCAACTGCTCGTTGACCTCTATGAGTTCGCCAGCCAGGCACGCAGGTATGGGCAATGAGGTGCCGTCCGAAAGCTCCACATGGCACACTGCGGCATCTGCAGGCAACACGCCAGGGCCACTGCTGCCGTTGGCACTCTTTTTTCTGTTGCTGCCGGCTGATGCAGGCACAGGGTGGCGAGGGAAGACAGCCTTGACTACTGCCGCAGGCTCTGCTTGTGCGAGGAAGTGAGATCGGGCTATACAGAGGATTACAAGGCCATTGGGGTGGCAGTTGAGCACCATGTCCTCGCAGCGTGCAGCGCTGCTGGTGCTGGTAGTGAAGTTGAGTAAGAGGCCAGAAAAGTATCGCTGGCTGGATCCCATCACTGCCTGCCTTGGGAGGATCGCATGATCGTGCGCCAGCGCCACGATACTCTCGCAAAGAGTTTCCATGCACATCACCGCAGCTGCCCTCTCTTTCCTCTGTCGCTTTTTGCTCAGGCTTCTCCCTCCACCAGTTTGCGCAGTTGCCAGCGCTGGCTCCGCCTCATCGGCTGCTCTCGAAATTGTTCCTCCCTCCATTGCTCCCTCCATGCTTTCCGTCATCTTCCTTACATTTACTAAGTGATCCCGCACTTCTTGTTGAAGTTAAGGAAGCTAACGACATCGCACCCGCAAACAACAGAGCTGGCCAGGGACAACGTGCGCTACCGAGCTGGAGGCCGCTGCTGGACAGCGCAAGCTGCGAAGACGCGCAATATGGCAAGCCGCAAGCCCACCCGCTCGCCGGTGGTCGGCTCTGACTTGCACCGGCAGCCTGCAAAACGGCAAGCCGTAGCCAGCGCTTCGCAGAAGACGGCAGGTGGCGTGGCAGGACTAGAGCAGCTCCCGGTGGCAGGACTAGAGTGCCTCCCGGACGGTGCTTTGCTGCACGTGTTCAGCTTTCTCGGAAAGGGCCACCACCTTTACGTAGCGGCAAGCACACGCCTGCGCGAGCTGTACAGGCAGTGTCACCAGCAGCACGGGTGGGCCGAGCCAGCGACCAGCTTCACGTCAGTGCTGGCTTCACCCGCTCGCCTTAGCTACGCCGTCAAAATTGCGCAGCTGAAGATGTCCAAGGACGAGCGCAGGCGGCTGTTGAGAACTCCCCGCAAAGCGCCCTTCATGGACAATTTTAACTTCTGCCGTAGCGCCGGGCGCTGCGCTTCGACGGACGTGCTGCGCCTGGCCCGCCACCTCGGCATGCCCATCGGCTGGGCCGTGTGCAGCGGCGCCGTGAGACGCGGCCGCGAGGACGCGGTGCGCTGGCTCCAGCACCAGTCCCCGGACGCCGCCGGCGCGCAGCTGCTGCTGGGGTTTGCGGCGGAGCGCGGCGACCTGCCGTGGCTGCAGGACATGTGGCAGAAGCTGGTGACGGCGGACGCGTCGTGGCGCCTCGAGGAGCTGCAGCGCGTGAGCACGCCCGCCGCGCAGCACGGCCACGCGCACGTCCTGCGCTGGCTGCTCTGCGACGCGCGCTTCGCCGTGCTCAAGTCCGCGTCCGCGCCTGCCGCGACCGACATGCTCACCATGCGCAGCAGCCTGTGGCCGGAGGCCGCGCTCGCGGGGCACGGCGCCCTCGTGCGCTGGCTGTGCGAGCCGACCGGCGTGACGTGCCCGCCGCGCAGCTGCGCCAACTTCTACATGCAGCTCGCGACGGCGGGGCAGCTGCCGCTGCTGCAGTGGCTCGACAAGCGCTTCGCGCTTGGCGCGCACCTCAGCGCCGAGGTGAACGCCGGCGCCTTCGCGCAGATCGCCGCGACGCTCGCGCTGTCCAAGCGCACGCCGCTGCCCGCGTTCGCGTGGCTGCGCGCCATCACGGGCGCTGCGAGCTGGCCGCCCGACATGCTGCGCGAGCTCCTGCACAATGCGTGCTGCACCAACAACCTGGAGCTGTGCGAGTGGCTGCTGCGGCGCGGCGCGCCCTGGCCGGACCCCATCCACGCCACATCGCTCAACCTGCTGTGGCCGCTGGAGGCGCTGCAGTGGGCGCACGCGCGCGGGCGGCCGTGGTTCAGCTGGGACGCGCATGTGTGCACGCGCCTGGCGCAGCGCGGGACGCGGCGGCACACTGCCATACGGGACTGGGCGCACAGGGCGGGCTGTCCTTGCGGGTGCGCGCCCAGCACCGCGGATGCGGCGTGAGCGTCGCGGCATGAGACATGAGAGTCACGGCATAAGAGTTGCGGCATGAGAGTCAGGGACGCGTGCGGCTGTTGCGCGCTGGCCGCCTCCGCAGGTGTAAGCTTGTGGGGAGGTAGAAGGGCAGGCGTGCGCACCGCGGCAGGGAGGGGACCCAGGGGACAAGCGGAGCAGCTGCCGAGAATGGCCATGCAGAGCAGCAGACAAGTACGACGGTGGAACAGTTCCGCTGTGATAGAACGTCAGACATCGCAGTGCCAGTTTTGCCAGCACTTGGCTATGCCAAGGTGTTTGGCACGGCACCTCACAGGTTGGCGACAGCATCCTGAGTCATTTCTGACTTGGAGCAGCGCAAGCTTGCTGATGTTGAGTTGCTTTCATTGAGCATTGAGAATTCCATTGGCCGTGGCGGGCGGCAAAGGTGTGCTGCTTGGCGTTCTACAAGCTATGCGCCATGCAGACCGCTCATGTACAGCGCCCATAAGGGTTAAGCACGCATAAGCGAAGCGTTGCGTGCGATGTTTTCTGTTTGATTCAATGCAGCCTTTTGAGTTTATACATGCATGGGTATTCGATATGACACTTCTCTTCTCTGATCTTGCCTTGCATCTGCTCTTGCTTTGCTGCGCATCTGCTCTGCACCTGTTGGAGTGCAGCTCTACAAGTTCACCTCGTGTATGTTCAACTCCGTGCTTGAACTTTGACTTGAACTTGTTTTTTTCCAGTTTTACAAAAGACAACGAGTTCCATGGCTGAAGATGATTATTCGTCCAACGCTGGCTCTCACGCATGCGAGGAGGAAAACTGCACCAGGACACCATGGCGTACACACACATTCCGCAATCAAACTTCCGAATCTCCAGAACGCCGCCAGCCAAGGCGACATTTTCACTGTAAGGCGGCTGTTGCACCAGGCTGACCTTGACGTCAATGAAGGCCTGGGCGATGGGAGAACTGCGCTGCATGCTGCAGCGCAAGCAGGTCAGGGCTAGGGGTCTTCTCTCTGCTTAAGTTCAACATGATATCACTTCCATGTTTGAGCCGAACTGTATCAAATGTGCGTATGTAGGCCATCTGCGAGGACGAAAATTGGCAATCAAGCGATGAAAACCATAACTTTAAGTAGAGAAATGTACGGTTGAGGGCTGACACCATTTGTAAACTTCTGTAAGAATGCTGTTGACACCTCTACATTACCTTGCAGCACAGCCCCAGGGGCTCTTAAAAAATGAGATGCCCCCCCCTGTGATGGTGTCGGACTTTTCTTTTGTCACGTGTGCCTGCAACCAGGTTGTTGCTGTGGTGCAGGACAGACACAAAGTCAACTGCTTCAGGCAATGCTGCATGTTCTCATACCGTAGATAACGGAGTATAAAACCCCCCCGTTTTAGCACGTTGCGAGGTCCGTGTTCGGAAGACAGGGGGTCTTTTACGGGGTTGGGGGTCTTATACAACGTACTCCCGGTCTTGCACGCGCGTGAGTGGCTGCGGTAGCACATATTGCATGATATTTACAGCACACAGCTACTGCAAGCAGCAGGCCACAAATGAACGCTCTGCAGCTCCTATTCTAGCACGCCTGGTTCAAACACGCCCTTAGCATTACAAACTCACGGCTGCAGAGGCATTGCGCAGCAACGCAGCTCGCACCACCTGCTTTGGCGCTGCACCACGACTGTCCCTCGCGCTGAATTATGCCGAAACGACTTGAAGTTTGCGTAACTGCCATGTTCCTTTGTCTACAACCTCGGTCTTATACAACACCGTGCTTACACCGGTCTTATACAGCGTACTCCCGGTCTTGCGTGCACACACACACCTCCCGAGGGAGACGGGGGGTCTTATACTCAGTATACGATGGGGGGGTCTTATACAAGAGGGGGGTTTTAACTCCGTGATCTACGGTACAGCTAGTTGCCATTCATTTCACCACATACGCTCACGACAATCTCGAATGTTTTGACAGGCACATCTTGGTCATGTTCATGACTTAGGTCAGCATTCATTCAGTACATCACGATGGCTTCGCACTGTCCGCTCTCTTTAACTGGTCACATTCTACATGAGCTGCGTCACGCGGTGATACTGGAGTTGCCACTTTCACCATTATAGCGGCGGGCTGTTGCATACTGTACTCAAGCCGCCACTTTTCATCAGTATAGTCGCAGTCACATTTCAATGTAACGATTCTATGTTTTATGGCTTCACACTCTCACATTCTTACACATGTCAAGCCACAAGCTACATGCTCAACAGCTGAGATTGTCCAAGGCAAGTTGTGCACTAGCGTTTGTGTAAGCTCACTGACAACCCCAGCCCTAACCCTAAACCGTAACCCTGGTGATTGTGATTGCCGTGGCTTGCTAAGGCATGGAAGAGCATTGGTCTGCCTGCATATCTGCCATCTTGCTCACACTTCACGTTGTGTTCCTCACGCAGGCCACTTGGCAGTTGTGGCGGCACTGCTGCTGCATGGTGCGGACCCCAATAAACGCAGCCTGTGGGACATCACCGCTCTCTATGAAGCCAGCTGCGAAGGTGACCGACGTGTTTGTGCACGAAGTTGGAGTCTTGACGACGGTTTTCTTGAGTGATCTAATCCAACATTGCAGTGCCGTGTGTCGACAGTTGTCCCATAGGCTTTCATTGCTCTGTTGTTGTGCGGGTCAGTGCTGCTATATGCAGTGAGCAGTGCGGCGTGTGACTAGGCCATTGTCTAGGCCATTGTCCGTCACACGCCGCACTGCTCACTGCATATAGCAGCACTGACCCGCACAACAACAGAGCAATGAAAGCCTATGGGACAACTGTCGACACACGGCACTGCAATGGCCTAGACCAGGGGATTGCTGTACCAGATTGCGGCCGCTCTCTCTTTGATAACACTGCGCAGGCGACCTGTGATCAATCGCACATCACAAACAAGCAGCTTTAACGTTGCATACTTTCAGTGGCGCCCTTCACTTGGCAATCCAAACGCGATGCAATGTGTGCTGGTTCATCGTCAAGTGCATTACTCAAGTGAATCACTCAACAAGAATTCGAGGCACGCGCTTTTCCGGCAACTCAGCGGTAGTGTTAAAAATTCCTACAGCGCGTCAAGACGGAGTACAGTTACCGTCATGTGTGCCTAAATAGGCCGACCGGACCAATATATAGCATTGTCAAATCAAGCAGTCAGACATTGCTTTAGGATCACACGAAAAAGCACCAGGCCTATATAGGACAGAGCATCAGGAACACCATAAATTAGCACACAATGACCATTCATGAGCACAATGTGTCTTCACTGCAACCGTGTCGGCACTGCTTCAACTTGCAGGTGAAGTTGGTTTGGAAACGAGAAACGAGGTCGTGAAACGGGGCAAAAGCCATCATTGTGCGACTGCAAACCGACTGTACATCGACATCATGACACACGTGAGCATGGCACTCGCCATCTGCTTGCCTGCGATGGCGTTACTTGACCGTGCGAGCACACGAAAGGGCCACGCAACCATTAAGAAAATATGCCAGCAGGCCTAATTAGGAATGCCCAGAAAACCACCCAGGCACAATTAGGAACGCTGCACGGAACGCTCCAAATGTTGGTCCGGTCGGCCTAAATAGGCACATGACGGTACGCTGCGTCATTTAAGAGACGCGCCACTCACAATGGCAGTTCATCTCAGCCAGACCCTCCCCCTCCTCTACTTGCTTCAACCCCTGACAGGTCACGCGGCGGTGGTGACTCTCCTACTGCTGTGCGGCGCCGACCCCCTCACACGCGCGCGCGATGGCCTGACGCCACTGCACAAGGCGGCGGAGTTTGGGCGTGCGCGCGCTGCGCTGGCGCTTCTAGAGCACCCTGCCGTGTCGCCTGACTGCCAGAGCGCGTTTGGCACAGTGCCTCTGATTCCTGCCTGTGTGAAGGTAGAGATTCAATTTTCCGCTCCCTTCCTCTTTTCCGCAACCATTCCTACCCCCTACTTGACGTAGACTCAGGACTACCGTGCGCAGACCTAGGATAAGGGTTAGGCGATCTTTGCAGGTGTTTTATAGCAGTACGGGGCATGGCATTGATGTTTGAAAGGTAATACTTTGGAGCACCCTTACGTGTCGCCCTACCGCCAGAGCGCGTTTGGCACCGTGCCTCTTATCCCCGCCTGCGAAAAAGTACAGTACACAACGCGCGTGGTTGGTGCTGCGCAGCCCTAGTTGCCGCAATTGCAGCTGTGCTTGTTCCTTCATGAACAGCACTAATAACAGCGCCCTCACCGCTTCACTCGCCGCTCCAGAACCACAAAGGCGTCGTGCGCGTCCTACTCAACGCGCGCGCGGACCCCTCCCTGCGCGCCGCCAACAGCGGCTTGACGCCACTTCAAGTGGCCTGCGTGCACTCCGCGGCAGCAGCAGCGGCGGAGCTCTTGGCGGCAGGAGCTGACCCCAATGATGCGGGTGGCCGCCACCCAAGTCCGCTGCACTTGGCGGTTCACAACATCAGCCCGGAGTGCGCGCGCGTGCTGATTGCAGCAGGTTAGCCCTCATATGTAACACTAATCGCTGGTTTTCACCCTGACCCTATATCCCTAAACCCTACAAGCTGACTGAGAGTTGTGAGCGTAGGTCGATGCACACTTGTGTATGTACCAGAGAGCCTTGCGCGGGCTAATCGCAGCAGGTTAACCCTTTACTCTAACCCTAGCCGTTAGCCTTCACCCTAGCGTACCCTAACCCTAAACCCTACTCAGCTGACTGAGCATTGTGAGCGTAGGGCAATGTGTGCGTACAAGACCTTGCACATGCTTTAGGAGGTCAAACCCTTTGCTCTAACCCTACCCGTAAAGCCTAATCAGCTGAGCGTTGTGATTGTAGGGTAATCTGCGTGTAGGCGACAGCTCTAACCCTACCCGTAAAGCCTAATCAGCTGAGCGTTGTGATTGCAGGGTAATCTGCGTTTAGGCGACAGCCTTGCTGGTGGTGAGGGTCTTGCTCAGGCAGAACTGTAGGGTGGGGGATTGGCTGGCGGCACTGAAATGCTTTGTGTACGTGTATCTGTCATCAGTGTGTAGTGCGTGGAGGTGTGCTAAGCTAAGTTTGTCACACACTGCTTGTAAGCAAAGCCAGGGGATGGGATTTTTCGCGGGCCATCACAGAGCAGAAGCTCCAGGAACAATGCGTGCCTACGGGGGATGGATTGCTCTGTTCAGCAGCAGCGCACACTGCAGCAGTGACACTATGTACCCCATGCTGCCATGTGGCCACAAAATCGCTGCAGTCTACGCTACAGTCGCCTGCCTCCTCCGCGGTGCCCACTGGGCCCACAAATGTGCAATGACTCAAAGTTCAAAAATGTACCTATGAATAATTGCTTTCAGTGCAGGCGCACGTCAAATACGCGCGCATATTGGTGTCAGCGCTAAGCACTTTGCCACACCCTCTCAGCAGGGCGCCACGCCACAATGCTTAGCATCGTACGTGCATCAACATTCAACTTCACTTGCAGGGGCGGACACGGGCGCGGTCTTCCGCAAGCCGCTGCTTCAAGTCCTGGAGGAGACGCCGCTGCGCGGAATGGTCCCGAAGGAACGGGTCGACGCGGTGAAGAACGCAGTGCAGAACGCGCTTGAGATCCGCGCCGAGGCCATCTTCTGGCGCCGCTCGCCTCTGCTGATGATGCGAGAGCTGGTGCTGCGCGGCCGCGCAGTGCTCAGGGGCAGCGTTCAACCAGCGCGCGTCGGCAGAGCGCCATGTGCCAGTGGCGCAGCTGAGAAGGCGCCACTTGGCAGCAAGGAGGGCTCGGGGAGTGATTATGGTGGCGTAAACGCGCCCTCTGCTACTTGCGAATACGCAGCGGGCAGCGGTGCTGAAGAGTCTTGTGATGGCGCACAACGTTCAGCGTTTGATGACAGCAGCGGTCACCCCGCGAAGGCTGTGCAGCACGGCTCAGTCATGGACAGTGCTCAGGAAATCGGCAGCAGCTGCAACGCGCATGTCGATGCTGCTGGTGGCGTCGTGCTTGGCCCACTGCTGCGCATGGTGATGGACCTGCCGGACAATCCGTTTGCGGCGGTTGTCCTCTTTCTCTAGATTATGCGCGTGCGTGCGCACAGGAATGTGCAATGTGTACACAGCTTACTGTAGAGTGTACAGGCAGTGGGGGGGCTACAAGGGGCCAGCGTACATATGTATTTGTGCTCTGAGGTGAGAGCAGGGCAGAATGTCATGGCGGCATGCCTGATGGTGCCATGACCTTTAAGTGAGGTCTACATTCTTCATAGGAAAGCATAATGGTGCACGCACTCCCACAGAAACATGCTGCACGGTTTGCTACATCTCCCTTTTCTAAAAAATGCTTTTTTTGTTTGACTTGGTGAGTCACTGGTCGGGGCGCTGCTGCATGAACTTTGCCATCTGCAGGTAAAACACACACAAGAAAGCACCCCCCTCCTGACGGAATGGGGGGCGAGCGACCCGGAAACAGACAGCCTGTTGTGTAAGTTGCGCTTAAAGCAAGTCATCACCTCAACATTTGCTTGAATGTGAAACATGTGCATCACCTCATGTTTTCTGTTGCATTGAGATCATGTTGTACGCATGGTGCGGGGTTACATCTGCATATTGCCATTAAGCCGTCCTGCCACGTTTACACATCAACACCACCTCCAGCGCCGGGTTTTCTGGCCCTAACCCTAAGTAGCATCCAACCCTAAGTTAGGTTTAGTGCATCAGGAAGTGAAGGTGCGCGTAACGGCTTTGAAGTAGACGGAGACCGTGAGCCCTCGAGAGCTCTGCAGGCCGCGAAGCGTGGCCGCAGGCTTGATACTGCAATGCGATACATGCCAAGTGCCAAAACGCTGCATGCGGTCAGTGCCGCCTGTGCAGCAACACCTCGCGAGCTGGAGAGCCAGCGCCAGAATCAGCTGGCTTCCCGGATGTTGCCGGAGGGTGTTGCCACTGGGAGCGGCAACAGAACCCCAGCGCGCTGATTGGTGAACGGTTGTAGCGGTACGCACGTACGCATACCCGGCTCGCAAAAATCAGCACGCCCAGATGCATCGGTAGTGCGGAGGCTTGCGCGCGCCATGACTTAAGAAGGTCGCGCCCTGAAGGTCCCTCGCCTACAAACACGTCTGCTTGCTTGCAACCTACACAAGTGTTGTAAGGATTCTCCTGGTGACCGGCATGAAACCTTTCCCTCATATCGCCACTAGCCTACTGTTACGGTGGGCTCCGCGGAGCTCTCACAGCCAAATGTGAATCAGGAGACCTGCTCGGGGACTTGAGAGCTTCCCAGATTCAAGCGTGACGCTCGGCTGATTTTCAAGTTTCAATTTTGAACGAAACGACGATGATGCAAAAGAGCAAGCCAGGTGGCGAGGCAAACCACAGCGAGAGAGAGAGAGAGAGAGAGGCACACCACCCCATCGGACCTCCAACCCACCACCACAGCAAAAATGATGGCTTACAGCGCGCGTGTGAGCAGGGAGATGCTGCGGCAGTTTCCCCAGGCCGGCGTGGCCAGGCGAAGCACCACCATGGCAACCGTGGGGACCAGCACGACGACGAATCCCGTGCTACCTAGTGTAAAAAATGAGCCAGCAATTCCTGCACCTACAGCGCGGCACGTCGACAGGAGCCTCCCACAGGACGTCATGCTGCAAGCTCGGTTGTTCAAGGTTACTTCGGCGCTCGAGCAGCTTTCGATGCGGCTAGCGGCGGTGGGCGAGGGAGCTCGCAAGGAGGCTCTGCGAGCGCACGTCGCAGCTCTTAATAGCCAGCGGGACCTGATACAGGCGACGGCGAAGGAGCTCGAGGAGCTTATGCAGGGAGAGAAATCATCCGTTCCTTAGTTCAGCAATAGTTGTAGCGTACGTGTCTATACTAGCGGTGAGTGTTACCATCTAGGTGTACAAACAAGCAAGGTCGCTTCTTTGCGCTTCATGGCAATCTTGACACAGCACTGATGGCGCCGCCGCAATGACGGCGGGGGTCTTCACCCAGAGCCGAGTTGGGGGGGAACAAAACCGGATATTCCTTCGTGGTAGTAGCATCCTGCTGATAGTGGTAGCTGTTGCATCATCACAGTCGGCTGGCAAATGCTGCAGCATCTATTGAATGGTGACTTGGCGGGTGCTTGCACCGCCTATCGTGCATGGTGTTGCGAGTTTATTGTTTCGACCGTCTGTTGTCTCCCTGCTTGATATTCGCCCCCATTAGCTTTTGAGACTTGCAGTGTACTTGCCACAGCAAATGATTGCTATGTGCCGACATGTGCGGTTTGCTTTGCGGTAAGGATCCAGTGCATTCGAACGTGCGACCTGGCGTTCCACCAAACATGCAATGCACTTGCATATATTGCACGATGGCCTGAAGTAATTTGTGTGAGCAAGTTCATGGCTGACTGAGCACACTTGCTTGCATGGTGATGCCCCATTGATGCTCAAAATGCATATGATGGTGCTCACTGCTGCTTGTTCATGACCAATGTTGAGCACCGGCCGCCTGCTCCAATTGTGTATCGCGGCACTGCTGCAGCGTTCACATTGCAAATTGCTCGCTCTGCTTGCGTAAGAACTGGCGCGGCGGTGTGATCCCACATTTGCTGCAGCTGCTGGGGCGACAGAAACATTTGGCTCGAGTCTACCCACTTGATGATAATGCTGCCGTGAGCTGCCCTGCTGTCCAGCAACATGTTCCTCATCAGCTCTTGATGCAGCTGTTTTTGTTCATAAAAGGCCCTCTTCTTTATAGTCTTGATAGTCTTTCATGTGCTGACATTTGCCGCAGGGAAGCATACTGCCACACTGACACCTTGTCCACACCCTGGCACCAGCCAAGACATCTGATATCACTGCCAACTGATGGCATATGTATTTGAACTACGGTCTTGCTGAATACACAGCAGACCAACAAGATGCTGAGCATGGCGAATACTGTTGAACATCTCAAGGCTGCGTGCCGTCAGTATGTGTTACGTACCTCGAAGATGGACCCAGGCAAAGTTTGTTGAACATCAAGTGCTCGTGACTAGATGTGCATTATAAATGTATAAAGCACACAATGATGCTATGTGTCGCGTGACTCTGAGACCAGGCAGAGTTCAACAAGTTGTTGAACCACATTGTTGAACAGCAAGTGCTTCTGACTGGATTATGAAGCACACAATGATGCTCTGTGTCGCGTGGATGCCCACAGCGCGCACTTCATGGTTCATGACAAGACGCTGCGCACTGGTGGCCTTCAACTCTTTTGAAAGACTTCAAACGTATCACAGGCCGTACGTTCTCAAGTCAAATGTAGTTGTGCAGCTGCCACAGCATGCGAAGTTGCAAATCGCAGCATCCAGCCAAAAACGCAAAAGGGGGGAGGGTTCTCAACTAGGTACACCAACATGACACATGTATTGTGAAGTGTATAGATAACGTGGGGGGCAAGTGCGCCCCATTTGATCAGCCCTCTCTATGACACTTGGCAATTCAAGGCTGCTGCGCTGCGCACTACAACTCCGAATGATGATCCCCTGCCGCCGCCTCCGCTGCCGCGGGATTTGCCGCTTCCGTTAATGCCGCGACGATCGCCTTGTGACTCTCCAGCGCTTCTTTGAAGACTCGAGAGTCCTGTCGCGCCTTGGTCAAAAAGTGACTGTACTGCTCCAGCAGCTCGGTGATGGCCTTGAGGCCCTTGTTTGCGTGGTCGAGCGCTGTCAGGCCCGATGCGTCTTGAAGTTGGACGTTGGCGCCATGCTTGAGTAGCGCCAGTACCACCTGCGGCGCGGCGCAGCAGCGAGCAACGTATATGAGTATGACACAAAATTAGGTCACGTGTTATGCAAGCAAGGAGCGATGCTGAAGGACCCAAACAGATGCTTTGCGCAAGCGCTCGGGGACAGTGGTGTTAAGAAATCAGACCATCACATCATTTATAGAGCACTATCCTAAGATCTGCCAAGCCACCTCCGGACAATGGGAAACTCTTGCACATTCCCAGTGTCACTAACTCTTGTTTTGTGCGGCCAACACATCGCACCAATGAAAACGGATTACTGGGCATGTCTCAGAATGAACAGCAACTTCAACATGTGACACTCGAGTACTTGCGCCCCAGCAGCTGCCATGAGCGAAGCCAGTCACACAGCAGCCTTCAAACTCCGTTCGTATTGTTCAACTATAACCAACAATTGTTCAACTTCAACCAATAGCTACACTCCGTTCGTATTGTTCAACTATAACCAACAATCGTTCAACTTCAACCAATAGCTACAACTGCAGGGTGTGAGGCCCTTATAGGCGCCACTCACGACATACCCAAGCGTACTTTAGTTATCACCTCAAAGCACGCCTCTGCACTCAACGACGCAACCTCAACACGTGACACTCACGTCTTTGTGCCCCGCACGGCCGCCGCCATGAGCGCCGTAAGCTCATGCGCGTTCGCCATATGCGTGATAACACAACTCGACTTCGCTACCTACATTGCAGCGTGTGGCTGGCGAATGCCAATTCCACCAACCTCAAGAGGTGACACTCAAATCCTTGTGCGCCGCCGCCATGAGCGGCGTGGGCCCCTTGACGCCTGCTGCATGCGTACTGATGCAACTCAATCTCATCATTACAATAGCAGCAATTGGCATGACACCAACACAACCTCAAGAGGCGAAACTCACGTCCTTGATCCCCCGCACGGCCGCCGCCGTGAGCGCTGTGAGCCCCTGCGCGTTTGCCACATGCGTGCCAATGCAACACAACTTCACAGTTGGCATGACATCAACACAACTTCAAGAGGTGACACTCACGTCCTTGTGCCCCCGCACGGCCGCCGCCATGAGTGCCGTGAGCCCCTTTGCGTCCGCCTGATCCGGACTCGCACCCGCCTCCTGCACCAGTTTCTGCACGATTTCGGCGTGCCCCTCTGAGGCAGCAGCGATCAGCGCTGTGACCCCGTCCTCACTGACCGCGCCGGGGTCCACGCCCTTGGCTATGAGGTGCTGCGCCACGTCTGACATGCCTCTGTGGGCTGCGTGTATGAGCGTTGTCACCCCTGTCGCACAGCAAATGGGCAGTTGTAAGAGTGAAGTGGCCAATGTTGTTGTGATGTCCCGTGCTGAAGTGTGTTCGCAGGACAGAGGCATGATAGCATGAGTGAGGTGGCCACACTTCCTGTGATGTCCCTTGTTGAGGTGTGAAAGGTTGTGGAAGCCAAGCCACAAAACCGTTGCAGATATGAACAAAGCAGGCGACACATCGCTCACACATCCACGCCTTGCACGTGCCAGACTCAATGTACAGTACACAATTAGCATTTCCAGCCCAACTCAACTCCGCATGCAATGAATGCCATCATCCATCATTCATGAATTCACCTTGCTGATCCCGGGCGGTTACATCGGCGCCATGCTCGATGAGCGCCTCTGCAAACGTCCCATTGAATGCTACCAACCGTCATTCATGAATTCACCTTGTTGATCACGGACGGTTACATCAGCGCCGTGCTCAATCAGCGCCTCCGCAAACGTCGCGTTGCCCCCCGCGATGGCGTGCAGCAGCAGCGGTTGCCGGTACCCATCCTCGTCCATCAAGGCGTCATTCGCATCTGCCCCTTGCGCTATCAGCAGCGATGCCACTTCTCCATGCCCCCCGTCCACCGCCGCAAGCTGCATATGCATACATGACATAGAGGTTTATGAGGGCTAGCATGCAGCCTGACATACTGCATGGCTGATGGCGATAGGACGATCAGCGACGATGTATGCTGAGTGACATGGACCATGCTGAACAGTATGAGCCGACACGCCGTGTAGAACGATAAGAATCTTGGCGTCATAGCATCCTCTGTGTCCGCTTGACTAAAACATCTACTCCCCTCGTTGATGCTACATGCTGTGTGCACATACAGGCACTGCATTCCATTTGGCAGCAGTCTGTGACCAAGCTCATTGTTGAAACTGATGGGCGCACAGGGAGTGAGATGCGCATGACGGGACCAATGATAGCACAGTGCGTCTTTAACAGCGCCGCGGACATAGTACAACAGGCTGCTTGCCTCCAATCGCTGGATATCTAATGCTGTACAACAGTAGGGCCGGGGTCAGACGCTACACACATGCTTCACTGTATACCTACATACCACCAAAGTCACATCAACAAGTGATGGCACAACGCCCTCCAAATCGCAGTGTCAAACTCCTCCGTGCGCATGCACATGCAAAGCGATATACAACTGAGATAGCGCAGAGATAGACGCGCTAGTAGCTGCGTTTGAGTAGTCACCAGCTGGTGATGCTCAGCAAAGTGCTCTGCCAGTGCACCACGTAGTCGATCGCCCCGATGCCCCCTTCGCTTGCGCTAACCCTAACCCCTACCCCCTAGCCCCACGCCCCCAGAGCCCTCACAATGCCAACGTCAACAGCACCCAACAGCGGCATTGACTCACCAGCGGACTCTCCCCCGCATCATCCCGCGCTCGCGCCGTGATATCCACCCCTGACCTCTCACCCCACACTACCATGCCAACTTCAATACCCAACAGCGGGGTTACAACTTCAACAGCGCCCAACAGCGGCATTGACTCACCAGCGGACCCTCCTCCGCATCATCCCGCGCTGGATATCCGCCACCCGTGCATCACCCCACACTACCACACCAACTTCAACAGCGGCGTTGACTCACCAGCGGACTCTCCCCCGCGTCGTCCCGCGCCGTGATGTCCGCCCCCACCCCCAGCAGTGCCTGCACCACCTCCAGGTGCCCCCCGCGCGCCGCCGCCAGCAGCGCCGTCACCCCCCCCGTCTCCTTCCCCGCCGCCGCGTCGCCGGCAGCAGCAGCAGCGGCAGCAGCAGCGCCAGCATGCGGCCGGGCCGCGACGTTCACCGCCGCGCCCGCCTCCAGCAGCAGCCGCACGGCCTCCGCGTGGCCGCTGGAGGCGGCGTACATGAGCGCCGTCGCGCCGCTCGCCGCCGCCGCGTCAACGCTCAGCAGCGGCGCCTCCGCGTCCGCCGGATCGCGCAGCGCGAGCAGCGCGGTGAGCACTGCCGCGTGGCCCTGCGCCGCCGCCGACATGAGCGCGGTGACGCCGTCCCTGTCCACGACGGCGGCGTCGGCGCCGTGGCGCAGCAGCAGCGCCGCGAGCGGCGCGCTGCCGCTGGAGCACGCCTCCATGAAGGCGCTGCCGCCGTGCGCGTGGAGCTGGTTGACGACCGCGCGGTGCGAGAGCAGGAACTCGACGATGGCGAGGTGGCCGCCCGCCGCGCCGTACATGAGCGCGCTCACCTTCTCAGGGTGCTCCGCGTTCACCTGTTGAAGTTGAAGTTGAGGTTGTGTGTCAGCGCTCGTTCATCATCGCGCTGCGTGTCTGCACGTGCGCGTGCTGCGACTGCCGCACCTGAGTGCGCGGCGGTGCTCTCTCAGGAGTCAACAGCGCTGACATTCTCCACATGCATGGAGATGGGCGCAGTTGCACTTGGCGGCGTAGCTGACTAATGCACGTCGGCGGTCCTCATCCCGACCCCAACCCTAATCTTGCATCAACTTGACGAGGCGGCACCGCTCATGAGCGCGCACACTTAGCATTCTGCTCAGAGTGTTTGTTGTTTTGACTTGGGGGGCAACTTCAACTGCTGGCAACTGCAACTTCAATGGATGACAGTCCCAGAGACATTGTCAGTTATCGGCGGGGGCGCCATATTCGCCTAATGAATGGAGCAGGTGCCGTGAGCACTAAGCACTGCCGCGACAGCCGTAACTGCCACGCCCTGCAGCTGTTGGTGTACTGACTGCCGTGTACACATTTCATAGCTTGTGTCAGTGGAAGAAGCAAGTCGCAGCGGCGGCACAATCTGAGTGTCCCACTGAGCCATGTCACATGGTATGAAGACGCTGCTGCCTGGCAGACGCGGACGTGTATTCGCAAGCGCGCCAGACACGGTTCCGCCCAACTGCCAGGTAAGATGACACCGAACAGCCTCTTGCCCCGGCTCCGCCCTCTGCCAACGCTGTCCTGGGCACTTAAAACGTGATGGTACACATTGCAGCTCTGATCACGTGGACATTTGATCAGCCCATGCACTCATGCTGAAATTGACCAACAAGTGCAACTCAACATCAAACTTCAACATCAACCAGCATCCTATACATACATACCTCCGCTCCCCCCTCCACCAGCGTCCGCACCACATCCAGATGCCCCCCCGCGGCCGCCAGAATCAGCGGCGTGAAACCTGTTTTACTCATGAAGTTTGGGTCAGCGCCCTTGTCCAGCAGGTACGCAACAGTGCTCTCCGATCCGATTTCGGCGGCGTTCATGAGCGCTGTCAGCCCATCCTGGTCCTGCTCATTGACGTCCGCGCCCTGCAGGAACGAGAGAGGCGGCGCGTTGTGAATGTAGATTTGCATGGTGCTGCGCGTGGGGCGGCACAAGTGTTATAAAAAATCTTATAATATAAGATTATGTGCTATAAAGTGTTGCAGAAGTGGTGTTACTGTTGTAACTGCCAGCACATGACACCAAAGAGCGGGGATCGGGTAAGGGTTTGCAATGGTTGTACCTGCCATTGTGCAACTGCCAGCGGTTGCCTGAGCACCTTTTGAGCAACACGCACGCGCACATGGTCGTTGCATGTGTCATCTTTCTCGATGTAGGTGCCGTTGGGTTTCTTTAAGAAACGGCGTGGGCTCACAGTGGGATGTGATCTTGAAGTTGATAAGAAAGCTTCAACAGTTGATTTACAACCCCCAGGAGTAGTAGTTGCGGCCTCAAACCACGTTCATTTCCAAGTCTCACCAACTGGCAAAGTGGCAGGTTATGGCTGCAGCGCGGGTGCAAGACCTCATTCAAGCGTATGGGCAGGCCCCAGATGCTGCGGTGAACGCCAAACTGCAGCGCATCAGCGCATACCCCGAAGCCGCCCTGGTTGCACTGCAGTACGGGGTGGACGACATGGAGGGCGTCCCGGACGACATCCAGAGCCGTATCTTGGAGGCGGTGATGGCCGTCGACACCGAAAGACTTCATGGTAAGTGATGTCGCGCAGTGGCTGTCCTTAGGTTATTCGCTGAGGTCACAAACTGTGCTGGCCGCCGTGAGCCCCTTGCAGGCGTCATAGTGCTTCATTCGGTGTTTCGTCTGGTGCTCACGGCGGCCAGCAGTTTGTGACCTCAGCGAATAACCTTAGGACAGCCACTGCGCGACATCACTTACCATGAAGTCTTTCGATGTCGCCGGCCATCACCGCCTTCAGGATACGGCTCTGGAGGTCGTCCGGGACGCCCTCCTCCACCCGTACTGCAGTGCAACCAGGCGGCTTCGGGGTACGCGCTGATGCGCTGCATTTTGGCGTTCACCGCAGCATCTGGGGCCAGCCCGTACTCTCGAATGCGGTCTTGCACCCGCGCTGCTGCAGCCATCGGCCACCTTTGCCTGTTGGTGTGGGTTTTGACGCCGCTGGCGGCTCACTGCAACCACTACTTATGCAGGCGCATGCTCCTAGTCTCAGTTACGAGTAGTATGACCTGCCAATCTGCTATGAGGAAACATTTGGCTGAATGACCTGTTGAACTTGAAGAACACGCTGGAGTGAGTGTAAAGCCATGCGGTTGAAGTCCGAATCGCTCATCACAAAGCGGTCAGCTAGCATGGCTGCACTCGACAACCTACAGTGACATCAGGCCACACATACCAACACAAGCTTACGGCACAGATATCCAGGCACCTTCTGACGCTGGTGGCTGCGGCTGCCGAAGGGAGGCTCTCAATGTGAAGAAAGGAGCGCAATCGCGCGGCAAACTCAAGTTTGAAGTTGCACACATCCAAAAGAGAGACCCTACCTGGTCCGCCAGAATGCGCACAATGTCCTTGTGCCCCCCCACCGCCGCCGCCATGACGGCAGTGATCCCGTCGCTGCGCTTGCAGTTGACCGAGGCCTTCTGCGAGAGCAGGAACCTCAACACATCCTCGCGCCCCTCGCCTGCCGCCAGCCATAGCGCCGTCACGCCGCTGCTCGTCTGCGCGTCGATCTCAGCCCCCTCCTGTGCAGATGCGGCGGCAGCGGGCAGCAGATTAATATCAGTGTGGGTAGGCATCCATGCAGCTGCAGCGAGCAGCGAATAATATCGTGGTGGGTATTCCGGAGGTCGTTGAGCACTGAGGGGGCGCATACGCATATAGCTGGCGCTGCGTCGTCTGCGCGTAGATCTCTGCCCCCTCGTGCGGACGCAGCGCCAGCAAGCAGCATACAACTTCAGTGTGGGCAGGTTCCTGGGAATCCGGGAGCACTGAGGGGGCGCATAGCTGGCGCTGCTCCTCTGCAAATTCAAGTGCGTCTTCACTTCAATCATCAACAACTGTGAAAGTGCGTCGCACCGCGTGTAAACTTCAACAGCGGGGGGCACGTCACCTTGACAAGGTGCTTGACCACGGACAGGTGGTCCATGGTCGCCGCCTCCATAAGCGCAGTGATGTGGTCCTACTATGTGAACCTGAAATTCAATGCGGTTGTTCACTACAAACCTCAACAACAGTACAAGCCGCCTCGTGTACAAACTTCAACGGCGGGGGCACGTCACCTTGACGAGGTGCTTGACCACAGACAGATGGTCCATGATCGCCGCCTCCATGAGTGCCGTGATGTGGTCCTTGTCGTGCGCATTGACATTCGCGCCCTTGCTCAGCAGCAGCTTCACCACGTCCAGGTGCCCCGCGCTCGCGGCAGCGATCAGCGCCGTGAGCTGGTCCCAGTCCTGCGCGTCGACATCCACGCCGCTGTCCAGCCACTTCTTCACCGCCTTCTTGTCGCCGTCGCTGGCGGCCTGCGTAGGTAGGTATGGAAACGAATTGAAAGATCGTAGAGGACTCTAGCTGACAAGGTTGGCCGTCAACTCGAATGCCTTCCGCCGATAACTGTGGTCGCCGCTACTGCGGCAATAGGCCACGAGTCAAACAGTGCCACCATATGGGGCGTGGCGAAGGTAGGTATATGGGGCGTATGTAGGAAATATGGAGCCTAGCCCTGCCCCCTTGATGTCACCTGAGCCCTGACACACGGGGCCCGCATTGGAGCGAAGGCCATGAATCGTGAACAGCGCGGCAGTGCGTAGTACGCGAGCAAACGGTGGCTCTGCAGAGAAAGACACCTCATTTCCTATCACCTTGCGTGATTGCCGGGCATGATTTGGAGCAATGCTTCAGAGTCACGCGCTTGTGGGCATCACTGACTGCGATGACCCTGACCCTGACTCTAACCCTGCATGTTGACCCGTCCTGCAATGTTACAATCTCACGCGCACCAAGGCAAGCATGCCAGACACACCTCAATGGTATTCCCAAATGACCCTTGCATACATTGACAACCGTAACTGCACATCATTAGTCTAACAGGCTCTGACGAAAACCATCAAACTTCAAATGAAACTTCACAGAAAACATAACAAAATGTGTGTCTTACCGTGATGAGCCTGACCCCCCCGCTGCTCATGGTCTTGAGGTCCTCCTGGCTGGTGTACTGCAGCTTGAGGCGTGCTCTGCCCCCCTCCTTGTCTGCCTGTTTGCAGTCAACCATCATAGCTGCGTCTCCCCGGTCCTTGTGTCGGACCAGACAAGACTTCCCCTGTGAAGGGAGCACATGGGGTGCAATTGTCAATGCAGCAGATTGGATCACAGTGCGGCATGCCGTTGTGCCAGTCATGTGAAGGGGTGCTACTGATCGACCCCTTACACAAACACAAAACACCACACCACTGAACCCTCACCCTAACCCCAACCGTAAGGAGTGTTTGCAGTGTTTGCACCGGTCCAAGTGACATGAATCGTTCTCTGTATGACGCATCATGGCAGCATTCGCCAGCCCTTCAGCCGTGTCTGATGCACTTTGTCCTGTAATGGTTCAGCGACAGGCAGGCTTATGGTAGACTGCACAATCAACATGAATCAACTTGCTGTTGACATGGCAATGCAGCATCAGTAGCGTGCTTTCAATGAAGCAGTCCTGTTGATGCACACGACGAGTACGACACATATTGTGGATGAACCGCAGCCTGCTAGAGGCTAGGTCACAAATATGCCGGCGGCTACATGCATACCATGCACTTCAGCGCCGCGCACACTTCAGCACATATAGTTTCACTTGAACCTGCAAAGCACAGAGACCTGCCGTTCTACTATGAAGCATGCACCCCCGGGTGGCAGCAGAGCAGCCGAGAGCAGCCATGGGTAACAAGCAGGGCTTGTTGGCGCCGTATCACAACCACCTTGCAGACCTCAAGCTGCCACATATCACACGCTTCAGTGACATGTACCTTCACATAGTGTGGCGCACTTGCTCAAAGTGCAAACACCTGCTCCATTCCATGACCTATTAATACTGTGTAGCACTGACCCTATGCACTGCCCGGCACGTCCAGAGCTCATATACAGCGTGCCCAGCGCACGTTGCATGCGTCAGTGTCATGCGCGCTTTCTCACATCAGTGCCCACTGCCCAGAGACACTTCATTCAAGGTATTCTACAGCTCATGCCTCTGCCATACCCTACATACATACCTGCAATGCGGACAGGTAGTACCCAAAGCGCCAGTGTCATGCGCGCTGTCTCACATCAGTGCCCACTGCCCAGAGACACTTTATCCAAGGTTCACAGCTCCTGGGGCAAAGGTTAGGCATTGTCCCTGCCATACACCCTACATACATACCTGCAATGCAGACAGATAATACCCGTCCTCCGCGCTGCCCGATACATCCCAGCTCACAGACCCGCACCCGCCGCACGCCACGCGCTTCAGCGCCGTGTGCACCGTGTCGCACGATTTGCGCCCCAGGCACAGCCCCTCCTCCTCTCCGTCCTCTTCCACTGGCCTGTGGTGAATTTGATAGTCGGCTTTGGTGCCGGTGGCGTACCAGAGCGTGTCTATCGCGCAGCGCTTGAAGGTGTCACCGCTCAGGCAGAGGCCGTCCACGGCGTCCTGCGCTACGACCGGGGCGCAGTGAGTAGGTGCGAGTGTGTGCGGGGAAGGCACGAAATACATCGCATTGCATGCCGAAATTTGGCTCAATATAATGTGTGATGCTTCCGCGACATGTGATGACGGTGAAGTGCTTAACCGGGCTGAACACGCCTGCTGCAATCGGCTACGGCATCATGAGTTTTTGATAAAGCGCCAGCATGACAACTCTTGGCTGCATTCCGGTGACAGCGAGGCCGTAATCATCATCCCTGGCTTACAGCTTTTATCGTGTTGGTTCTGTATAAACGGATGAACAACATATAATCCATGAGCACTGGTGAGAAGCTGAAGATGCGACATTGCTATTGCTATTGTGGCAATGGTGCTGTACTGTCGTCAATTTTTGTTTGCCAGCCTGTCGCCTCCCTGTAATAGGGTTGGCCGCTGCTGAACAGATTCGGCAGAAACCGCACTCACACGCATGCCGGCGTATTCGCGGAAGCAGGCATGATTCCGCCTAAGCCCCAAGTCAAACATACAAACTTCAGATCCTGCATTCTCACTTGCCTGGAGCATGAAGGGGTGATTAGGGCCATCCAAATCCAGATCATCTGTCACGATCGCAGTGGCGGCAGCAACAGCAATGACCGTCGCACAGCATAGCCATCTGCATCTGCTGTTGACACCACAAGCCCTCTTCCTTCTCATGATACACGTGTGCGACCCTCTTCGATTGAAGCAGCACGCAGCGCCCTCGGCGCCCACCCAGCACGGCGCTCTCCTTACGACGGCCGGCAGGAAAGTCAATGAGGGCAGCAGCAGCAGCAGTTGCTCCAGCGCGGCAAGACTGGCACTCCAGGGAGCGCTCTTTCTTCAGCCGCTTGAAGTAGTGGTTCTTCAACTCAAATACGATCTTGAGACAGCCGACTCGCCGTGTGTGGTGTTTGCCTCTTCTGAGACCCACGCCTCTGCCGACGGCTTTCATTGCCTTCTCCTTGCTGTCGGCAGCAAGTTCTTGCGGCATTCATGGAGCTGCTGCGAGTGCAGGTACCAGGCCGGTCGCAGGATCTTGTGCTGCGAGGCGTCCCCAAGGCCGATGAAAATGCTATCAACGTTGGCTGCACAGGCAAGTGAACATGTTAGACACACCAGCTGAGACACTTGCTGTGTAAGACACAACAGCTGAGACACTTGCTGTTCCCTTAGCTCACAGGTAGAACTCTAACACACAAGCACACCACCAACCCAAGCTGCTGCCTTTGCTGATCGCATTCTGGTAAACTGCACTGCCTGAACATGACGGCAGGTCTGACAACGTGGGCTACGACCAGCCATCTCGTCGATCTCCTGTTGGATCAGCCATCAATCGTCAGGGGCAAAACTGTCTTGGAGGTGGGTCAGCAAAACCTATTGTTGTTCGCCGGTGAATTTACACCAGCAAGAAGTCCTGCTGGCCCTGCTTGATGTGCATTAGGCATGGCATGTTTTGGGCCCACACCCGGCACAGTTGCCTGCGCGCTGCGTGCCGCAAACAAAGCCTGGTCCTTTGACAAGAGCATTGACATCACTGGCAGCTGCAGGCGAACAGGCAGGCTCATGAACCCAGCACCGTTTTGATTGCCCTGAAAGCTTGTGCGCCTGTACAACTACGAGCACAAGGACTTTCATATGCCAGCATTCCCCCATGTAAAGCATGCAAATTCTCAGTATGTCATGCTATGTCCGTTTGCCATTGGTCTCACTCAGCAAGAGTTCTCATCACAGCAGCACTGCCACATACACGCACATTATGACCTGTACGCACCTGCCATGGCTTAGCTGGGTGCAGGCCTGGGGCTGGTGGGGCTAGTGGCGCACTCGCTGGGCGCTGCCGCAACTGTCATGACGGACGGCAACGAGGGCGCGCTGGGCCTCATGCTGAGCAACGTCAGAGACAACGTGTGCGGCGGCGGCGGCAGCGGCAGCAGCGGCGGCGGTGCTGCGCAGGATGGCACATTGTGCGAGTGCCTGACGTGCGCAGCCGCGGCGGCGGCTGCCATTGCAGCCGCAGCGGCGGTGTCCGCTGTCCGATTACGAGGCTGCTGCAGTGGCAGCCCGTGCACTCCGTGCGCTGCAGACATCGAGGCGACCGCAGCTGTAGCTGCGGAGGCAGCCGCGGCAGCAGCGACAGCAGCGGCGAGCGCGGCGGCCGGCGGCAGTGTGCACTGCCTGCGGCTCCTGTGGGGCGATGCCACGGACATTGCGACGGTGAGGGCGTCCTGCGATAGACGCCGCTGCAGCAACAGCGGCGCAGCTGCAGCAGCGTGGCTGGTTTCAGCTGCAGCGGGTTTAGAGGTGGAAGCGGCAGCGGCAGCGGCGGCGGCTGCGGCGGCGGCGGCGCGAGCAGCTGCGCGACTGGCGGCTGGGCGAAAAGACTCTTATAATCATAGCTCTAAAGAAGAGTCAGCAGCAGGGGACAAGGAACTGGTGGCTGCAGCGGCGGCAGCAGCAGCAGCAGCAGCAGCGGCCGCGGCAGCAGTGGTGGCAACGGCACTGCATGCAGAGCCGGCACCGGACATTATTGCCAAGGCAGCAGCAGTGGCGGCAGTTGCTGGGACGTTTGACCTGGTGCTAGGGGGGGAGGTCATATACGATGGCAACCGCGGCGATTTAGACGCTCTTTTTGGTACAGTGGTGGCGTGCGTGCGGCCAGCGGCTGCGGCGGCGCGCAGTGCGGCAGCGGCGCTGCCAGACGCAGCGGCGGCGCTGCCAGCGCTTGGCCCTGTGGTATTCTACATGGCATTCAAGCAGAGGCTCGTGCCGCTGCATGAGGTGGGTGGCCAGTGCTGATTATGCATGCTGAGTCACTAACTTGTCATTCTGTTTGTATGTTGCAAACTTCAAGAAGTACATGCTGTGGGACATGCACCATTCCGCAAAGTGGCTGGCGGTGGGGGTGGACTATGCTGCAGCTGGCACATCAGGCGCGAATTGGCAAGACCGGCGGCTCTAGGATGTGATGTAATGCTTGTGAGTTTTGCTTGCACTGCTGTACCTGTCAGTGAGCGCTGTACGTGAGCCTGACCGACTGCCTGTCTTCACTGCTGTGTCGAAGGGCGGCACTGTCATGCTGAGCGTTGCTGGGCAGCACGTGGATGGACTTGCGGGATGATGCTCAACAAGCAAGCATCTATTGCACTCACAGCAGCTGTGCGCAATGGAAGTTATTTGCGTGCCATGCTGACCGCTGTAAGCATGGCACCAACACTATGCTGACATCCACCTTGTGACTGGACTGCGATTCAGACATCATGGAACCTTGCCCACGAATTGGCTTGTCATTCTGATGTGCTGCGACTGTGCCCTGTATTTTTTATGTTTCTACTTCTGCATAGGTTTTAGAGGCTGCTGAGCGCTGTGGATTGATCGGAGAAGTTGCGGACGGGCAGGTCTGGGACATCTACGGCGATCAGACAGACGATCTCACCATGTTTTGGCAGGAGTGCCTGCTCCAGTTTCGGATGCGACAGTCAAACGTATGATTGCATTTTTGTGTAGTGGCACGAATGAGAGGCAAGGTCCGCCTAGAAAGCTGCCTTGGTGGCTTCGGGGATTTGATTGCTTGGGTTTCACATTCACATTCGAATTTGTGGTAGGACGGGCTCTTGAAACTTGCTGACCCGGATATGCTGTTCCAGAGACCCAAATGGCGCAGCCACAGTGCCCATTTTGAACGGAGGGCAGTGGTTTTGTGCTTGGCTGCAAACCGCTGCTGGGCTTGTTGCCAATAATATTGGCTATGACCGTTGACGTTGGGCATGGACGCCCTATGCCGCAATGGAAAGAGGATCTTTGAGATTTTGACATGATGTCACTCAACAGGGACTTGCATCCTTGTGCACATTCTGGCAAAGTCTGCCAGCATCTATTCTGCTCCTGTTTGCCTCGCAACTGTCCCATGCTTGATCATGTAGCCACTTGAAGCGCTTGCCAATCTCACACAGTGCGGCACGTTTTGCAGGGGCAGGACGGTACTAGTTGGCAGACCTGCTGGCACAGCAATCAAGTATGCTGCCAAGAAAATCTTCCACAGTGCTGCTAAAC
This sequence comes from Tribonema minus, assembly GCA_017506865.1. Taxonomy (NCBI): domain Eukaryota; class Xanthophyceae; order Tribonematales; family Tribonemataceae; genus Tribonema; species Tribonema minus. The sequence continues at coordinate 243,666 of JAFCMP010000536.1, read as the reverse complement.
ACGTTAAAGGTCCATCTAGCATGTTCGCGCACATCATGTGCTGCGCCAAGGTTACAATGGCGTGGCACTTGGCGTGACGTCATCTCCTAAGGCAGGTACTTTCGCTGAAATCCCCCCCTTTCATTCTTCCGGAAGCCTCTAAGTAACGGCCCCCTCCTCATTCTTCCGGAAGCACTCTAATAACGGCGGCTGCTTTTGCTTGAGCAACAGATCTGCTGTGAACAATGAGCGCTGCAAACGGGCACCCTGCTGCTGCGGAAAATGACGCTGACGATGGATATACTCCACCACCTGGCGTTCAAGTCTCGAGTCATCCTGTAAGTAGACCCAGGAGGCTTTGGATTGCATGCACCGAACGGATATGTGTAGTCAACGTACGTAAGCCGGTTTGCCTGAATGCAAACGCTGCTAGGCTTGGTGAATGGCACACACAAGAGCACTCTGGGACTGGCATCGATCTTCACAGCGCAACCTGTGATGCTTGACAGGTGATTCTGCATTTTTTGTACTCAACAGCTGCTGCGCGCTTGCTGCCTGCTAATCTGCCATTGCTGCAGGTTCTGATGCACAAATTGAGCCTCATTCGGCGAAAAAGCACCAACAGCAGGGAGTTTCGGTCCCTCTTCCGGGAAATCAGCTTCTACTTGGGCTATGAAGCAACTCAGGTTCGGATCCAACGCGGCAGCTTTGGAATCACATGAAGAATGAATCAAGTGCTGTATGCAGCTCTGATGACATAAACAGCAGCCATATGACATCGTGGTTTTATCACCAGACGCTGCGTATGCCATAGCCCTGAGTGTGGAAACGTTGCTACGCTACAGAATAGGAGCGCCATGTCAGAGCAAAATAACAATTGCATGGAAGTGCAGAAGCGGCAACATTGCAGCAGCTTTACGTCAGACCACTAAGCAATTGCACATATGCTGAGTCATCCAACTGCCAAATGGTCATGTCTAGGCCCATGTGCGCTTGCAACCCTGTGCATCATTCAGTACCATGCAAGCTGCAGCAAAAACGAATTTGCACCACAGCGCCATTACCATTCCCTCAAACTCTCCCCCCCCCCCCATACAGGACCTGCACACCAAGGTCGCGCACATCCACACGCACACGGCGGAGTTCTGCGAGGTGCGCAAGATTGCGGACAAAGTCGCGGTGATCCCCATCCTGCGCGGCGGCCTGGGCATGACGGACGCCATGCTGGAGCTGCTGCCCAACGCGCCCGTCTACCACATCGGCATGTATCGCAACCCCGGCTCGAGCATGCCGATCCAGTACTACAACCGCCTGCCCAAGGGGCAGAGCTGCGACGTCGCGATCCTCCTCGACCCAATCATCGCGAGCGCCAAGACGATCTGCGCGACGGTGTCCATTATCAAGAAGTGGGGCGCCGCGCGCGTCAAGGTGGTGACGCTCATCGTATCGCGCACCGGGCTAGCGCAGCTGCTCGCCGTCCACCCGGACGTCATCGTGCACTGTGCCGCCGTCGATACGCTCGCCGACAACGGCCACGACCTCGTGCCCGGCATCGGAGACGCGGGCGACAGGCTGTACCTAGGGCCCGATCACGTGGACGACGACGAGCTGCAGTCGCCCGGCAACAAGAGGCAGCGCTCCGACGCTGGCGCCGGCGGCGGCGGCATCGGCAAACAGTTCTGAGGGGCGCGCGACTGCGGCGGGCGGGGGTGCTGCTGCTGCTGCTGAAGCTGTTGTCGCAGCAGGCGCCGGTGCTGCCGCCGCCGCAGGCGCTGCTGCTGCTGCGGCTGCGGCTGCTGCTGCTGCTGCTGCAGACGCTGCCTGCTGCTGCATCAAGCGCGGATGGGTGCGACTGAGGCTCCCCTGCCGACAGGGCGGGGGCACTGGCGATAGGGGGGCGAAGGAAGGGTGTGACTCTCCTCCTTTGTGCAGGCCTCAGCGCTCATACGCTGGCGACTGTGCCTCGGACTTCAACACCGCTGCTGCTGCCGCAAGAGGAGGCGGTTGTGACTTTTTGCGCAGGACATGCAGTGGCGAGGAGAGCAGCGAATAAGGAAGCACTTGAATCTGCTGGGAGGGCCTGTCCCCGTGCTCTTCCTGGAGAGCTTGCTGGAGTTGCAGGTGGCAGGGGTTGGGGGGGTTGGGGGGGGGAAGGCCCCTGCGGGAGCTAGATGTTGCAAGGGTGTGCTATGTGGGGTCAGCGGGGGTGGCAGCTGAGGGTGCTAGCAGCATCTAGAGCGCCGGATGACGTAGCGTGGGAGAACAGGCTCTTGTACAGATATACAGGTACTTAATGGCTTATGCACGGATGTTTCAGCTTGTGTTGTCAAGCGTGCGTCGGGCATTATGACCAGAGAAAATGGTTGAGCATGATTCCCGTCAAAGTTTGGTCACGTGGAAATAACACAGTCATGGACGGTGCAGACCGTTGTCATGTGTCTCTGTTGCTTGTGTTGCAATATGCCTTGTGTCATGTATGTACTCTGCGCAAGGACAGCCTCGAGGGTCTCCGACAATGTGTGATAGATCGGTCGAGAGCTGCACACACGAAACCCGTTGGAGCTTGGGACCTTGCGCCAGGGGGTGCTTTGCTGGCGCAGTACCCACTGTCCTGCTCATCTGTGCTGCACATCATTATCAAGAAGTCTTGACTCTCTCTGCGGAATTGCGGCATGCATCGGAGTTGTCGATGCTACATGACTGAGCTTGCAATGGTTGCCCCAAAAGTTTCATGATGCACCAGACTGATGTTATACGCGTCAGAGGTAGATCAGGGTGAGTCAAGGACCAAATTACTGACGCCAGTCGTGTGCTGCTAGGAGTAATTGTGCTTTCTGGCAAGTGTACACATTGCCCGTGGCCGCTGAACAGCGGTCATGTAACTGCCATGATACTTCAAAAGCAGGATGCAACAGAGCGCCATTGATTTAGCCTGTGCCAGTTGATGATATGTGTGACATCTTGAGCAATTTGCGCCCTTCATGGTTAGACTACTTTTGAATATGAACAATTTACACATGACTGAATGGCCAAAGCCGCTGATAAGTCCACGGCATATTGTGGTATACAGTGTGTCGCGTGGCATTTGCGAAGCATCACCCTCACGTTACACGTTCGCTTTGCAATATTGCAATGTCTGAACACAGCACTGTTACCTCCAGAAACCTCACCACGGCATCAAGTGCGGCCATCGCCGAACATTATGTCCAGCAGACAGTGCATGGTGCGCTGATCAACATGGCAGCAATAGGCATACGCGGATTTCACAAGCATGCCAGATGCAACAGGCGCTACGTACCTCACAAGGCAAGGCTGACAAAAAAGCTCAGCAACAACACAAGAGCGAGCCACAAGAAAACAAAGAAAAGAAGGCATACGTCAATCAAGAAGCGCATACCTTACAAGTATATGTATGTTACTAACCCGATTTCATTTCTTCTCAGTATTGCATCAATTTTGTCAATTTTGTCAAAAACTACTTGTATCGTATTCAAGCCTATAGCACCATTTCTCCACTAACAAACAAGGGACTGAATGGTAATCAGTTGGTGTCATCATCGGCCTCCGCGTGCTGGTTTTTAGTTTCAGCTGCAGCGCTCGGCACTCGGCCATTTATATGATTGTCCACTGCAAGCTTAATGCCGTCAAGGGTGGCTCGAGACTCTCCCATCAGAGCAAATGCAGCATCCTTTGTATCGTATCCCACTGGCAACCCAAACATGGCGCCTATGCCTTCGTAGCAATGCTCAATCTTCTCTACTTGTTTCTGGATGTTTTCGATTGCCATGCCCCGAGCCTTTGCTAAGCTCAAGAATCGCTTGGCCTTACTCCTCTGGTCCATAACCGCCAAGTAAGGCTTCATCAGCTGACTCCGCGAGTTGCAACAAAATCCAATCAGTACCGACAGAAGGATCACAGCAACCGCGACCGCAAACGGCGGCCACATGATCGCATTGCTTCCCGTTACCACAAAACCCGCCAAAAAGAACGTCACAGTCCCACTAGCTATAGCCAGGACAAAGAAGAGGTAGGAGGCCAGCGTCCAGCGGGGGTAATTGATTACGTATGGCGTTTTCTCGTTCCCCATCACGAGGGTGAAGAGGGAGAGCCAGATGGCGATGATGGCACTGTAGAATGCTATCGAGGCCATGACGCTGAAGGCGGTGTGGTAGGGGGGCTCGGCGTCCAAGTCCCAGCAAGCGTTGCCGAGAGTGGCGAGGAGGGTCGCTGCGACCAGCACCCCATTGAGTGTGGTCGTGTCATCGATGTAGTCAGTCATCGGCCCTGCAAGCAGCGCAAGAGCGATACATTGTCAATGGCTAGCTTTCAATTCGACTTTTGATGAAGAGAGCTGTCCAAAACACGCGTGGAAAGCCTGCATCCCTTTCAGGCAGAAATTCATTGTTTCAACAAACAAGCGTGATGCTGCCTCATATCATGAGTCATATGGCTTGCACATGTCGTCGAATGCAATGCGCTTCAATGTGGTGCCGGCAAGCGTTCGTGGCCTGCTATCTGTGCTGCGACACATGATGCCAGCGCTATGGTGCCCGCTGTCGTACCACCATTGCGACGCCGTGAACCAGTCCGAACGCACAACGATACGATGGGAGCGCACTTCATTGGCGATGTATCACGACAGCGAAATCTTTGTGCGCGCTGGCTGATCGAAGCTGCACGTGTTTGACAAAGCACGGCAAGGCGATGCTTGACATACAGCAGCGCATGCGCTCCAGTTCATGATAGCGTACATTGGCGCTTGCGCCTGCCTGACAGTACATGGCGGATGCACGCAGCGCGGCTGCTGCGGAACTTCGGAGTGTCGCTTAAGACAAACGATTTTGCTGAGCGCCACGTACCTGGAGCGACCCGAGGCTTGTTTCAGGCCGTCCTTGATCAAAACAATCCGGCTTGTCCGTGTGTTCGTCAATTGCGTATCCTGTTGCAGGTGCCTCGACTTTCGTTGGTCAACTGTGGCTGTGCTACCTCGGCGGCGGCCTTCGCTTTGTGCTCAATGACTCACTCAGTGCGCCGTTTGCGAACGTCATTGCATTGCCTGCAGCACATGAGAGAGCGCTCGAAGTTCGTGCATGAGCTCTCATGAGCCTTGAGCCTCTCAGGCGCCGCACCGGTCCTTTTCTTTTTCATGGCCCGTTGAGCTTGAAGTCATGGGGCGCCATGATCGCCAGCGCGCTTTGCGGATGCGACCTGATACAATGGTGTCGATAGCCGCATTCGTTGTACAGCGCACCTCGCTGCGCTTATGCGTTGCCGTGGGCGCGTAATTTCTGGTGCGTTGTCTACTTTTCAACTTCAACTTCAACTTGGCCGCCGCATTCGCCTGGAGCACCGCTCGGACTTCACGGCCGCTTTGACGGCCACGCTGGCGGGCCTCCGGGAGGCGCAAACGGCGGTAGCGCAGGCGCACGGTGCCGAGGCAGCGGCGCAGGCGTCCGCTACAGCGGGTGCATGGTGCAAGCTGCTGCATCTGCTGCCGTGCCTGCTGCTAGTGCCCGACGCTTCCTTGCCGCGGGCGCACCGTTTCACGGCCTTCGCGGCAGGCGAGCTGGAGCTACTCACGCGCACAGCGCTGGCCTTCTGCCGCCGTGGCGCCGCCCGTGCGTGCGCGCGTCGCGCTAGGTCCATGACGGAGGCGGCGGCGGCAGTCCGCGAGCGCGCGGCGGCGACGGCGCGGCAGCCGGGCGGCGTCAGGCGCGCCGCCCGGCTGCTGGCGGAGGGTGCTGACACATCTGCCCCCCGCGACTCCGCTACCTTGCATAAACTGCAGGCTAAACACCCAGCTGGCGATGCGTGTGCGAAGCTGGATGCCGCGGCATCGCGGACGCGCAGCTCAGTGGCGGCGGCGGCGCTGGCGGCGCCGGCACCACTCAACTGCGCTTCGTTCACAGCGGACGGGCTACGTGAGGCCATCCTCGCCGCCAACCCTGGCTCGGCCGCCGGTCCCTCTGGGCTGCGCAACTCCCACCTCCAGCAGTGCGTCCGGCACACGGCGCACACGTCGGGGCGCATGGTTGACTGGCTCCTTGAGCTACTGGCGTAGCTGGGTACCACTGCGTACTCCACCCCCGCCACGCTGCCCGCCCCCTTTTGGCGCCTCCATGCAGCCGCGCGCCTCAGCGCTGTGGGCGAGAAGGCGCGCCCCATCGCGTGCGGCGACACCATCCGCCGCCTGTTCGCCCGCACCTTCTGCACGGACACCCGAGACCGTGTCTCCGCGCTGCTAGAAACCATTGGCCAGTTTGGGGTCGGCGCGCGGGGGGGCGCGGAGAGGGTGGCGCTCATGGCGCAGCTCACGCATGAGTGCGGCGGCGTGCTCCTTGCCATTGACGGCAGTAATGCCTTCAACGCGCTGTCGCGCTCGGCAGTCCTCACTGCGGTGGCCGAGCATCTGCCTGGCCTGTACGGCTACGGCGAGCACATCTACGGCCCCGGGCGGGCCCCTTGGCTACAATTTGGCCTAGATGGGCACGCCGACGCCGCCATCATCCTCTACCAACAGGGTGTGCAGCAGGGCGACCCATTGGGGCCGCTGCTGTTCGCGCTGGCACTGCGCGGCACCATGGTGGCTGCCCGCGCCAAGTTCCCGCAGCTGGCGCTTCCGGGCTACCTCGATGACCTCACCATCATGACGCCCAGCTGTGACGCGCCAGTGCTCGGCCACGTTGGCCGCGCTTTCTGCTTTATACAACAGGCGCTGAGCGAGCTGAACATTCAGGTCAACGTCACGAAATGCGCAGCGCTGGTGCCGGCCTCAGGCGGCGCCCGCGCGCGCGCCGCCGCCGTCTTCGCCGCCGCCGATGTCCCCGTACCAGTATGTGACGACGGCGTCACGCTGATGGGGGTGCCGGTGGGCACCGAGGACTTCGTGCGCACACGCGTAGCGGCGACCCTTCGTGCCCCCGGCACCGACCGCCTGGTGGCGGAGCTGGTGCAGATGGAGGATGTGCAGGCTGCCTTCTCGATTCTGCGTCTTGCTGTCCCCGCCCGCGCAGGGCATGTCGCGCGCAACACGGCGCCATCCCTCACGCACGAGGAGCTACGGCGCTTCGACGCCATCACGCTGGCGGCCGTGGCTGCGCTGGCGCAGGAGCCATCGGCGGGCCTTACGCCGCCGGCCCACGAGGGCGCGCCGGCGGCTGGTGGCAATTGCCGCAGCCCGCCGGCGGTTGCGGCGGCGGCGGCACCGCCCTCTCTGTGGGCGGCGGCAGTGGCATGGGTACGCGGCGCCGACTGGGGTGGCGAGGCCCCGGTGACGCTACTAGCACATCAGCAGGTACGCGTGCATCTGCGGCTGGGGAGCGGCGGCTTTGGCGTGCTGGGCGCGGCGCCGCGTGCATGTGCCGCATTTGCTGCGCGTACCCTCGAGTGCATGGGACCGGCACTGGCGGCGTTTCCAGTGGCGGCACGCAGCCGCGTCCTAGAGCACGCCCGCTACGGCTTCACCTTCACTCAGATAGCTACCTGCCTGCAGCAGCTGCGCAGCGGCAGCGATGATGCCGCAGCGGCCCTCGCACTGCTCCTGCCCTCGGTCTGGTACCAGGACTGGCGCCAGGACGACGGCGCGTGGCGGGCACTGCGCGATCTGCTGCAACCGGCAGGCGGAGCTGCGGGGCTGGGCATGCGGACTCGCGCCGGCGCGCGCCGCGCTGCGCCAGCGGCGGCGCGCGAGCCAGGCTCCGCCCAGGCCCCGCCGGCCGCCGTGTCTAACATGCAACTATGTAGGTGTGTGGTTGTAAAGATCTGTGGCATGCATGGCTTACTTGTCTCTGCAGCCTGGGCTGCTGCTGATGCTGATGATGATGCTGCTGCTGGGGGAGCCATAGTGGATGTTGTTGGGTGGCTTCAGTCACTGTGCCTCTACTTGGTCTTGTTGCTCCAGCTCTCAGGTTGTGTGCTTATGCAGAGATCTCATGGCCATCAATACTTGCAAACCCCCAAACAAGGGGCAAGTCTTAATAGTCATGAAGATCCACTACAATGCAGCAGTCTCACTTCCTATGCTCTGAGTGTATGTACACAAGACTGAACATGAGGGCACTGACACATCATAAGCCTATTGATAATAAGTACTTCAATTATATACATCAAACCGTGTCAACTCCCCCTTCTCGACCTTTCTCTGTCCCCAGAGAAACGACTGAGACCAAAATGGGATCAGCGCTGCCAACGTACGTACCACTGTTAGATGTATCATCATAGCTACACTTATTATCTCTGCCCTCAACCGGTAGTGCTCTCATATGGACTGTCCTGTCCGAGGTTACACGTTGGTACCATGCAGCGTCATGTTCATCGTTCACACTGCATAGCCACAGCTCTACCACAACCGCAAGTTGTGTTTGTGCTTCGCTCTTGAACTTCTGAATCAGCTCTCAAAATTCTCTTCGTCGTCGCTAACTTCCATCGCTTCACATTCATTGGACGAGTCTGAGTCTGGGTCGCGCTCATCCCGGGCGGTGCTCTGCTCTTGCGCCGTGAGAAGCAGCAAGTTCCAGCTCGTCATGGGGCACGCCTCAGCCTCAGCGGTCGTTGCGGCAGTCGTGTAGTACTCAGGCCGAAGCTTGACGGTGACCAGCTGTGAAGCCGGCTGGCCATTGTACCACACCCGAAACGTGTACTTGCCGGACCGGGGCAGATACTCTTTCAGCACTCCGCGGCTCCAGCCAGTCACATGCTTCACGCGCACAGTCTGACCTAAGTAGGTCTCGCCAAAATCGACAGGGATGCCAGGGCACATTTTCTGCACAACTTGGGGGTTTGCAGTGGTGACCCCTACATCTTTAGCCTGCTGCTGGGTGGCCTCAGCAAGAGCAATGGGTAACTGCAACTGCCTCTTGGTGAAGTCCTCCCACTCGCCGTCTTCATAGCGTACGCGCCAGTACGGGGCTAGGTAGCCGACAACGGTCCCCCACACGTACTTGACTCGTTGCTTGAGTGAGTCTCTGTGCTCTCGCGCTACTTTTGTACCTCTGGGGAAGAGCGCCAGCGCCGCCTCTTTCGTGGCAACGCGCACGTCTCCCTTGGGCACGCGCATCGCGTAGTCTGGCATATTGTTCTCATGCTTGAGCTCATAGAGTGCGTGGAAGGTGTCAAGCGTCCAAGGCATGGCAACCTCGAGCGCCTCGTGCTCCGTCTTCCAGCCACTCGTGGAACCATCGCGCAGGAGCCAGCGGTAGTCCCAGGAACCATTGGGGTTGTACCGGCGGTCCACCAAGCGCTCCATCATCTCGCCAGGCGCCAACATTTTTAAATCGTCGGCATTGAGCAGGGCGTATGGCCGGTCAGTCTTTAGGACTTCGGGCCTCAGGTGAAAGGGCTTCATGTTAGTCACATGCTGGCGTGTGCGGCGTATGTGACGCCCCATCATGATGATCATGCGGCATGAAAATGACAACCCTGAACCACCTGCCTGCTCAACAATCACCCAAGGGCCTCCAAACTTCGGGCCCAACTTCTTAGATCGGCCCTTGGCAGGCGCCTGGCGTATCATGACCAGATCGCCGACCTTGACATGCATTGCGCGCTTGACAGCCTCATTGGCTTTGTCAATCCTGCGCACTTTGATGCCATAGGCGTCATCAATCACTTTCTGGGCCAGCTTGAAGTTGTCAATCTTGCGCTCAACCTCTGCGTGCAGGTCACCACCATGGGTTTCGTCAACAAAGGTCTCAAAAGGCAGGGTAGGCTCGCGACCATACACGCAGAACAAGGGGCTCAAGCCCGTCTCTTCCCTGGGTGTGGCGCGTAGTGTAAACTGCACCGCTTCTAGGCCCTCATGCCAATTCTTCTGTGTCTTGTTGACCCACGCGGCTAGGACTGCTATAATTCGCTCATTCTGTCTCTCTGCAATGCCATTCGCTTGGGGGTGGTATGCAGCAGTGTCAATTTTCCTGATCTGGAAAATTCTGCACAGGTCATGCACCACCTGGTTGAAGAACTCCTTGCCCTGATCAGACACAAGCTCTTTGAACATGGCCCCCGCTTCTAAAATCACCTTGTACAGCAAGGTGGCAATGGTGAACTTGTCCTTGTTCTTGATTGGCATGAGCCAGCAAAAACCAGAGCGAGCTTCAATCACTGTCAAAATGGCAACATGGCCGTCAGTGGAGGTCATGGACGTCGCAGTGATGTCTGTGTGCGCTCGCTGGAACATGCGAGTTGGCAGCGTCAACATCGGCTGGGCTTTACCAGTGGTAGCTTTCTTGCGCTGCAAGCACGCGGTACAACTAGTGACGTAGGCACGCACATCAGTGCTCATCTGAGGCCAGTAAAAGCGCTCAAAGATTCGCAAGTGGGTAGCGCTGACGCCTGCATGCCCGGCCGTGGCGTCATCGTGTCCAAGTCTCAGCACTAGGGCTCTCAGAGCTGTGGTGTACCAGCCATTGGCGCAGCACCATCCCGCGTTTGGGGTGACTAGTGGCCAGGTGCACCGACAGTCCATCGTCTTCAATGCAGTACCAATCCTGGTTCATCATCAGGTGTAAGGCCAGCTCACTGTCCTGGGGAAGGATCCCTTCTCTCAGTGTGCGGGCTATGGCCTGGCTGTGGGGGTCTCGCTGCTGGAACTCTACAAAGGCTTCTCTGCTGAGCATCGCTGGAGTAGGGTTAGGTCCTGCAGCAGGTTGCTGGGGGACCAGTCCACGGCTGGGCTCGCTGATTGTGCGTTTGCGGCGTCGTTCCGACACGTCTTCTGCGCGCTGAGGAGGGATGGCGCCCCCACTTTGCGGTGCAGTAGTGCTTGCAGCTACTTTCCGTCTCTTCTCTGCTCTCTCCGTGGCTCTGCTAGAGGTGTGGACGCCCCCATCGGGCGCCGCTGCCTCGTCCATGCATGCATTGGCATACATGTGAAGCGTAGCTGGGCTGAAAGACAGTGCGGTGGTCTCTCCATCCGTCCACGTACAGTCCTCTTCCTCCAGCTCATCTAACCTTTCGTTCACTTGCGTAACTGTAAGTGCTGACAGCTTGGCAACTAAACTATCGTCGCTTGTGTCGTTCATGGCCAGCTCGTTGAGGCTGAAGGGGTTGCCCCATTCTGAGCTTCCGAGTCTGCCTCTGAAGTTCGCAATACGCATAGCCTGCAGCGGTGCTTGTGGCTCAGACTCATGGTTTACCCTTGCCGCCGCAAACTTCACCCCTGAAGGTGGTGCTGCGAAGCACGGTATGGAGTCTGACCACTGCTCGTCTGCATGATCATATTCTCTCGGCGCGTCTAACTCTTTCTGCTCTTTCTGCATCGGCAGTCTTGAGGGCCCATCGGCGTTTGAGTTGACCAAGCCTGGTCGGTGTTGTACTGTGATGTCGTACTCCAGCAACCTCATGGCCCATCGCATCAACTTGCCGTTTTGATCTTGTAACGTCAACAGCCAGCGCAGGGCTGCTGCATCTGTGACCACAGTGACTGGGTCCCCCCATACGTACGGTCGGTAGTGGTTGAGTGAAAGCACAACGGCTAGGCATTCAAGTGCGGTAGCGCCCATCTTGGCGTCTTGTGTGGAGTTAATTTTTGAAAAATAACCCACTACCACTTCCATTTCCTCCCTCCCATTTACTGTGCGTCTGCGGCCTGCCGCAGGGGCAGCTTCTTTGCCACTGAGTGCTTCTACCGGCTTGAATTGCGTCAATATGCCACTGCAGGCGGTTTGAGAGGCATCGGTGTATAGCACAAACGGCAGTGAGAAGTCCGGGTGTGACACCAACTTTGCTGTGCACATGGCCTGCTTGAGTCCTTCAAAGGCGTCACGCCTTCGTCGGTCCCATTCCATGTTGGCATCAGTTTTAGTCAGCTCCACCAGCGGCGCAGCCAGTTCTGCAAAGTGGTCAACGTATCTTCGGTAGTAGTTGAAGCAACCCAGTACCGTACGCACCAGCTTCAAATCAGCTCTTCCCTTTGCATTCAATGGCGCACTCATGTCAGCCATGGCCTGGACCTTTCAGGGTCGGGGCGTATGCCTCCAGCGCCCACAATGTGACCAAGAAATTTGATCTCACTTTGGAACCACTGGCACTTGTGTCTAGCCACACTGAGGCCAGCGTTCTGAATTCGTGACGAGACTTCTCGAATGTGAGTCAAGTGCGCTTCCATTGAGTCATCGTACATCAGCACATCGTCAACATACACCATGGCGTAGGCCCCTAGGGCTGAGCCTAGTGTGTTGTGCATCAGACGTGTGAACTGCGCAGGCAGGTTCACCAAACCAAACGGGGCGACTGTATACTGCCACAGCCCGCCATCTGGCGTGCGGAAAGCAGTTTTGGGCTTATCACTTTCTCTCAATGGTATCTGATGGTAGCCGGCGGCCATGTCAATGGATGACACGAACTTGGCGCCTTTCATCTGATGCACCATGTCATCAATGTTGCCCAGACCTCTGCTGTCGCGCTTTGTCACAGCGTTGAGACGGCGGAAGTCCACGCAAAATCTGATCTTGTCCCCCTGTCGCGCAAGCACAGGGTTACAGGCCCATGGTCCATTGCTAGGCTCTACCTGCTTTCGCAGTGGCATTGCCTTGACATGTTCCATGATGTACTCTGCTTCTTTTTGCGCCCATCGTCTGTCTTTCTCAGCAATTGGCATTGCATCACCAGTGTCAATCTCAAACTCCATGAGGTTGGTCACTGTAGGGTTTTTGGGGTCCTTGGCAAATACACTCGAGAACTCGTTGAAAATGTCCATGAGGTGCTCAGCATACAGTCTGCCATCCGGAGCCTTCATCTCATACAGGTCGCCATCCTTTGGCAACATCTCGCGAAGCTCTTCGGTGGTGCATGGTTCTTGCGAAGTGCGCGTGCGCGCGTTGCCGGCGGCGGCGGCCGACGCCTTCGCCGTGGCACCATACATACCTGCACTCTTCTCGTTGTCTATGGCGGCTAGCGCTTGCATTGCTGCCGCGCGAAACGCCACATCAGGGTTGTGCGCAGCGGCTACTCGCAAGAGCTTTTGCTCCAGCTGGAGTGCGCTTGCGGCTTCCAGCTCAATGATCTCATCTGGCCGTGCGGGGCGCGCATCACCAATGTAGGTGTTCCTGGTCACCAACACTGATTGATCCGAGAAGTTCACCAATCGGGCCCTGACAGGGTTTTGCGCGCTCACTATATCTATTGGCATCGCGGCTTTCACACCTCTTTCTTGCAACTTCAACATCGTTTGGGACACTGAAGGCTCTATGGTCGCCGTGTAGGGGGTGAGCCCTTGCACCGGCGGGTTAAGTGCAACTTCAACTGTCATCTCTGTGTGCGCGGGGATGAGTATGTCCTCCACCAGGCACACAGCACGATACGCCGGTGGTGCGCAGGTTTCTGGGCTCGTTTGCACGACACCTGCAACCTTGGCATCGCGCAGCACCGAGCTTGCCGCTCGTACTTTCGTATTGTCTAGCATTCTCAAGGTGGGGCCCTCGGCTCCCAGCGGTGTGTATGTCAGGTCCTTGGAATCAAACAAGGTGCTGTACAAGCCAAAGAAATCACTGCCCAGGATGGTGGTGATGGGCAGGTTCACCACATAGAACTTGTGCCGCACCAGCTTATTGCCAAACCGCAGTGTAAGGTACACCACACCCTGTATCTTCACCAGAGTGTGATTGTCTGCTAGCTCAATAACTGAATGGTCCCCCTTCTCTAGGGGGCAAATTCCCCCAGGAGAAAGCTTCCGGGCCTCTTCTTCTGACATCATGCCAGCTTCAGCACCAGGGTCCAGCAAGGCAATAAAGTCTTGCTCTTTGAACCTGCGCTGACGCTGTACTCGTGCTACCATCCGGCCAAAGCATTGTTAGCTAGGGGCGCCGGTTGGTTGCACTACCGTCTCACCAGGTCTAACCAAGGCAGGGTCCACGATTGAGTGTAGTGGCTTCCCAATCTCCTCATTAAGCCTAGCTGCGACAGCGCTGACACGTGGGTTGCCACGCCCTTGTCTGCGCAGAACTTCATGGGGGTCATTGTCAAACGAGGGCTCATCATTGTCATCACTGCCTGTAGGGTGGCAGTGTGACGAATCACCGTCACCGACTGAGCTCTGCATGAGCGGTTCTTCTTCATCGCTGTCATCTTCAAGTTCAACTGTCTCATCTTCAACTGTCTCATCCTGGTACGCGTCAATGGAGGACCAAGGGCCAGTGTTGAGGCCCTCGGCACTAATCATGTTAGGTGTAATGCGGTGCTGCCAACTGCAGTGAGCAGCAGTAATGGCAGCAACCCTAACCTGCGTACGCGCTTGCTCTTCACGGGTCTCTGCCACATGCACAATGCCTTCCAAATCCGACTGCATCCATTCAGGGCGGGGCGCAGACGGATCATGGTCCAAGCGAACGCCTCGAGAGCACGAGACGCTAGCGGGAAGGTCTAGTATGCCAGAGCCTGCAAGGGCAACTGCTAGGTCAAATGCCATGCGGGGCATGACAAGATTCACTAGCCACAACTTCACGTCTTCGATGGTGGCACTTGTTGGCAGGTCGCGTGTAAATGTGAGCAACACAGCCATCTCGCGCAATGACAGCACTCTAGCTTCATGCACAGTACCAGCATCGTTGACTGCATCAGGCACATAGTCAGCAAGGTCCACCGGCGGTTTGCCAGGGTTCCTTCGAACAGGGCTTGGCATGCAATCAGTGGCAGCATACACGCTTTTGCAACCCTTGGTGCGTGATTTCCAAAAGAAACAGCGCTCAGGGCAGCGAAGAACACGGCGGACCGAGACTGGCAATGATGAACGCTGAATAGCATTTAAGCAAAGCCCCAAACCGCGCCGCAGCGGCGGTTACCCCCGGTCCTGCCTTGACGGCGAGTATGTAAACTCGGCGCCTGTGGCAGGCAATGCTAAACTCCGAGCCCTTGAGCTTGCTCACGTACAGCAAGTAGCCCGCCTCCAGCAGTATAGCCTCCGCCCGTGCCCAAGCCCTCGAGCTCAGCATGGATACCACGTTCTCAATCAAACATCAACGCAGCCCCGCCCTCACGGTGAGCTGCGCGGCCTTCTCTGTCACTTCGGCGGCCTCGTCCTCGATGCCCAGTCCATTGGCATAGTCTGTGCACGGGGGGGAGATCGTGGTGAGATCAGGGTCAAGTTCAACCAGTGCTTTGGTAACTTCAACGCTGCTCAAACATGCATTCAGCACTTGTGGGGTGCGAGGGTGCAATTCATGGTAGGCCTTACACACGCGGGGACACATGTCAACGGCAGTTGAGTGTTCACTGCAAAGCCAACCACGCTTGCCTGGGCAAGCCCCTCGTCCCACTCTCCAATGCCACAGCAAAGGAGGCATGAGTGATGCGCTGCGCTGCCCCTGTCACTGTTCTGTCAGTGTCAAGGTCCTATGTGGCAGCAGCAGCAGCACACACAGATGTAGAGTTGCCGTCAGGTGCTGAACCTGACGGCAACGGCTCTGAACGTGGTGTACATCTATCATTGTCAACTTCAACGTCAACTGCAACCACGGGTGCCACCTGCATGGGGGCACCGGTGAGCAGTGACGGTGCGAGCAGTGCACACAGCAACCCAGCGGCGCTGACCGCGCACTGCGTTACGCATGAGCGCGTCAATAGGTGCCGCACGTCTGTCAGTGCCAGCAAGCGTTCGACGCGGCTCAGAGGCAGCAGCATCTTGGCTGGGTACGCGCGCACGCGAGCGTGACTCACCAATGTGCGCGACTCCGTAGTCCGCAAGCTGCTCCATGATTGCACTCCGCTGCGCGACGCTGGCGCTGGGCGCGCGCGTCATGGCGGCAGCAACGGCCAGCAAGCCATCATAGCTTTCCCTGCCCTGCTCCAAGCCATGCTCAGCCTGGTGCAGCGCGGTAGCCTGCAAGGCGCCGCAAACATAGTACGAGGGGGGCACGCCCGGCGCGCCAGCAGGGGCGGCGTAATTGACGCCGGGGCTGCGCGGCTGACGCGACCGCAGTGGCGGTGGCGACCTGCAACTGGAGCGCGGTGACTGCGGCAGCATGTGTGCTCGACTCTCTCTGTTCATACTTCTGGTCACGTGTCGAGCGCGACAGCGACTTAACGCTACAGGTCTTTGTATCCTGCGACACGCTCGATCCAGCACCACCGCCGTCCTCCAAGGAGGGTTCGTCGTGGACACCGCTGCCTGCCTCTTTCGAGGGTGAAGCAGACGACACCGAGCGGGTGGCAGCGACTGCAAATTGCACAGTCACCGCACAGCCCGCTGCAGATGGCTCAACATCTCTCTCTCTCTCTTCGTGCCGATCAGGGCGCGCAGTCGCTCGGCGTCAGTGACCTGGATATCCATCATGGAATCCAGTTCATCGTCAACCGTGACCGCGCTGTCAGCCCTGACCCGTGTGCGCGGAGGACAGTGTCAGACTGCTTCACAGCTGCTGAAAGCCGCGTGAAGTTGAGTCTGACCCCGTGCACCTCCTCAACACATGCGGTATGCACCGTGCGCCGCACGTGGCTTTGATGCGGGCTGCATTCTCTTCTAAAATTCTGAGTCTGTCCATGACAAGGAACATGTGTTAGACCCCATTCGCACCACGCTATTCCTCTTCGTTCAGTCATCATCTTTGATTATGCGCTGTGAGCATGGTAATGCAATTGCCAGACATCCCCCTGCTCACAGCACATCAGCAACTGGAATCCGTGTGTATTCTGCCCATACATATGCCAGCATGGGTCAGCACATCAAGACAAGTAACACTTCCACAAGATGTTAAATGCCTGCTTATCTCGCCTCTACCATTTGTGCTGCGCGCAGTGCTCGAATCTGCAGGTAGCACCGGTTAGAGCGCGCATGAAACAAGCGAGCCTGCCCGCGCCGAGCAGCAAGCTTGATCAAATTCTATCTTTAACGTCATGAGTTAGCGCTGCTGTCTTTGCTGAAATGTGGTTCTCTCTCTCTCGCATGTACGCACGTACGCATCATGCATCCATCTGACAAAATAGCTACTGCATTGGACGTGCAGTACTACCGGCAGGCCGCGACAGAACCTGGCGGACGAATTGCGGCCGCAAGTCGGTTACACGCAACGGTGCTAGGAAACAAAGGGTGGGGGGTCTGTAATCTGTTAACCTCTGATCCCACTTAGGCGTATGCAAGGCAGTGCGCTACACTGTGCATTGATGGCCATCAACCTCATCATCCCGTATTTCAGCGCTAACAACTGACGTCGTACAGCGCGTGTGCACCGCCGCGCACGAGTAAACTTATGCGGGCACTCAGGCGGAGGGCTGCCTACACAGCCAAAGCACGGCTGTTGAGTGTTTGCGACTGCGATGACAGCTAACATCGTGTAGCAAAGTGGCGGCAGAGCGTGTCTCGAAGCTGCTACTGCCAGCCATTTCCCCAAGTTTCCTGAACTTTCTCTGTCCTCCATAAACAACAATTAGTACGAATAGCAACCAACCACGCCGCGCGTCCGCTAGCGCGAAGGTGCCTACTATTCAATGGAGTGTTAAGAGCCTAACGTGACGAGATAAGCTTTAATGTGCGTAAGAAGAATTAGCCTCCGCAGCGGTCAGGACGAGCTAGAATGGTTAGCTAGTCGGCTAACGAGTACGGTGCGTTAGCACGAGTAGCCTACTGAACTATCTGCGGAGCGGAGGGGAAGGTAAAGCCTGTCTGTAGGGTGCCATTCTAACATGCAACTATGTAGGTGTGTGGTTGTAAAGATCTGTGGCATGCATGGCTTACTTGTCTCTGCAGCCTGGGCTGCTGCTGATGCTGATGATGATGCTGCTGCTGGGGGAGCCATAGTGGATGTTGTTGGGTGGCTTCAGTCACTGTGCCTCTACTTGGTCTTGTTGCTCCAGCTCTCAGGTTGTGTGCTTATGCAGAGATCTCATGGCCATCAATACTTGCAAACCCCCAAACAAGGGGCAAGTCTTAATAGTCATGAAGATCCACTACAATGCAGCAGTCTCACTTCCTATGCTCTGAGTGTATGTACACAAGACTGAACATGAGGGCACTGACACATCATAAGCCTATTGATAATAAGTACTTCAATTATATACATCAAACCGTGTCACGTGCTGCCGCGGCGTCAAGCCGCGCTATCACGGGTGCTAGACGCAGCGCTCGCCGCCACGCAGCTGCGCCGGCTTGAAGCAGCAAATGCGTTGGAAGCAGTCGCGGCGTGGCGCAGCGGTGCCTCTAAGGGGGCCATGGGTTTCTTGGCACAACTGCCGAGCACTGACCCAGCGGAGACCATGTCGCCGCCGGAATTCCGCGAGACGCTGCGGCGCCACCTGGGCGTGGAGCGCCCCGCCTCCGCTGCGGCGCGGTGCCCCAAGTGTCATAAAACAGTGGAGTCAGGTGCCCACCTGCGCCGCTGCACACAAGGGCTCAACGTCACGCGACACAACTTGCTCGCAGACGCGCTTTTTCAGCTGCTCAAGCAGGTGGCCCACCTCCGCGGTCTCGACCGGGACACCCTTGCCCCCTTCCGCCGCTACGCGGCGCGCCACGGGTTCAACAAGTTCATGGACATCGTCTTCGGCAGCAACCAGATCTGCCTTCCAGTCCCTAAAGTGCAGCCGAGCGCTGACGCGGTAGCGGCAGGCCGGTGCACTAAACTGCGCGGCGGCTTTGAAGTAGCTTGTTGCATAGACGTCACCATACGTGACAGCTCATGTCCCTCCCGCCTCCGTCAGGCTCAGGGGGGCGCGCGCGATGTGCAGCGCGTGCTTGAATCGGCTTCGCAGGAAAAGATAGACACATACGTAGTCTCAGGGGCCCTGGACCCCACTACACACACCCTATTTTCCGCAGCCTTTGACCACTTCGGCGCTATGTCATGCGACACACAAGCGCTGCTACACGCACTCGCCGAGCAGAGCTCGCAGGGCAGCTACAATCTCGCGCAGCGCGTTGCCTTCTGGCGCCGCCGCACCTCCCTCGCGCTACAGCGCGCGCTCACACGTGTCGTGATCGACAACTGGAACGCAGTCATTGCCCCTGATGGCGACGTCAGTGCTTACCGCCGCATCGCACTGTTGCAAGTGCCGCGGCCCTCGCCGGCCAGCGCCGAACCGCCGGCCCCTCCGTAGATTTAGTTATTGCCCGATTATCGTGTGCTCAACCCATGCGGTCCAGGACATAATATACAACTTCAACTTCAACCGTTTCTTGCGTGGCAGCTCTTGCACACAGTACTGTTAAAACGTGGCCGCCATTGATACAACACACGCACACAGCTTAGCACCCTGTTGCTGTGTCATAAGACATGAACTTCCAGAGCTGGTCCGTAACTTGATTGAATTGTCAGCCATATCAACGGTGATCATTTCACATCCTGGCAGGTAACACGAGTTGCCACACTGGCAACGAACACCATGCATGATGGTGATGATCATACGAATGAGGGTAGTGCGTGCATTGCTGATGATGGTCATGCTATTGCAATTGTGCAGCATGGGCACAATTTTTCGGCGATGCATGCACGAACTTTGACCCCCCAGACTCTGATGCTGACGCACTGCCGCATGCTTGTTTGTCAGCTGTAATTTAGGCACAACCCACCATTGCAGGTCCTGGAGCAGATGGCCATGTTCTGTGATTGACGCCTGCAGTTATGCAGCAAATTGAATGCAGCATGTCATTGGCCCATATGGGCAGTCTAGAGCTGTGATAACACCTGCAGCGTCCCAAGCTCGTTAACGCCGAAAGGCGTGGCAGCGAATGCGGCTGGTTTGGTGGGTGGGCTGGGCTGCAGGGCTTGCAGGAGCTAGCACCAGCGGCCCTCAGGTGATGCCAGCGTGCGTAGCCCCTTCGAGAGAACTTCAAACGTGTGGTGGTGTCTCGGAAGCCCTGGCTGGCGTGCGGAGGAGGGACAGGCAGCGGCAAAAAGTTGTGGTCGAGTGACAGTGCAAGCTTGACATCCATCCCAAGGGAGAACCAACCAGAAAGTACAATATAGCAAGTATTACTGTCACCTTGAGACATCACCCGCCTCCAGAGTCTGCAATTACCATGCATATGCCTCTTGCAGAGCTGTGTGCCATACTCCTACAGTACTCTTATTATATTCCACTTGCGGCTGTGGAAATGCCATGTTCTTTTCATTAATTCTCGCTCAGGGCGCGAAAAAGCCCAGATGATGGCACTTCTACATGTAGGTAATGAGTTATCGGCAGAGAGTATGCTGCATTCGCACTGGTGACCGTGTCACATGCTGTTGTCAGGAGTCAAACCTCCTGGCAGCTTGATATAGTTACCCCTTGTATCTATTAGATACATGGCAGCTTGATATAGTTACCCCTTGTATCTATTAGATACAAGGGGTAACTATATCAAGCTGCCAGGAGGTTTGACTCCTGACAACAGCATGTGACACGGTCACCAGTGCGAATGCAGCATACTCTCTGCCGATAACTCATTACCTACATGTAGAAGTGCCATCATCTGGGCTTTTTCGCGCCCTGAGCGAGAATTAATGAAAAAAACATGGCATTTCCACAGCCGCAAGTGGAATATAATAAAAGTACTGTAGGAGTATGGCACACAGCTCTGCAAGAGGCATATGCATGGTAATTGCAGACTCTGGTGGCGGGTGATGTCTCAAGGTGACAGTAATACTTGCCATATTGTACTTTCTGGTTGGTTCTCCCTTGGGATGGATGTCAAGCTTGCACTGTCACTCGACCACAACTTTTTGCATCGTGCCGTCTGCGTAGACGGCATCGCCGAGGATAATGCACCATCTAGCCGCTAGGACACTACGTATGGGCTGCAGCCGCTAGGACAATACGTGTGGGCTACAGAGTCTTTCGAGTGTTATTTTTTTCGAAATTTCAATAGGGCTCAGACAGGGCTACATAGGGTCTTCTTTCTTTAAAAAAAAAAGGGTTTCGGGTTGGATACTTTAAACTTGACTTGAACATGGCGAAAAGTGTCCCCTGGCGAGGGGGTCATTCCAATTGCCTGAGAGAGTCTCAGCACAGCCAGCTTCCGTTTCTCAAGCGCGATGGACTTCTTGAAGCGATTGGAGCAGGTAAGGCACCACCGTGTCCTGGCGTTCGTCAGCGAAACACCCATGTAAACTGAGCCTCGGAAGATATCTTTAGAACGTGCAGGAATCTCGAGATCACGTGAGCAGCAGCAGCCGTACCAGCCGTACCAGCCATCACTTGGCGTGTATGGTTCTGAAATAATGCTACTCAACCCTATTTCTCTCAGTACGCCGTTGAGCACGAGCACCAAAGATTTAGCGACTTTTGGTGATTTTGTAGACGCAAACAGCATTTGCGTTTGCGAGCTGCTGACGAATTCCAACAAACTCATTGATTGTGTTCTAGTTAGATCAGAAGACGCTGATGCAGCCTGCGCTTCTTGCCAAGGTTCGAAATACTAGATAGCAACAGCTGTCGCTCTGCAGCTTGCCGTTTCGGGCCTCCACATTCCATAACGCCGGCTTGTTGTGGTCAGGCATTCAAACTCGCCAGATGGGGGTAATGTGAAGTCTGTTAATAAATCACTGCTACAATGCTCTCATACATGTGCTTCTTCAAACGTCCAATAACGCAACACACGAACGCAAATGGCGAATAGCTGTTGTCCGAATTGTCCTATGGTCTACAGTTCAATGAAAAAACAATCAAAAGATCGTAGAGCTCTAGGTGACAAGGCTATATGTGGATAAATTTGGTAGCTCGCGAAACATCATACCTCTGCGCGACAGCAAAACCTTACAGTGCATATCTTCAGGTCGTATCATGCAAACCAAAAGTGGACCTGTATAGAAGTATGTAGTTGGTGTCGTCTTGACACCCCCCCCCCCCCCCCCCCCCGCCAAAATGTGCACGAAGTATTTGTGTAGTAGTGACTTGATGGCCCAAGCGCCCTTGCAATCTCGTACCAGCAGTTGTTCGATCGCACGCAGCAAGCCGCTGCGTGTCGTTTCAATTTACCTGTAATTCTGCCCAGCAATCCTATGTCATATAGCATACAACAATTACACAATCAGCAGCGTTGTGTGCGCGCACATGATCCGTACACAACACTCAACAGTCGCACACAATACGCATAGACCATACACCTAACTTGCATGCATCAGTACATTGGTAATTTTTGCCTCCTCAACCACCCTCGTGTGCGCAGGTTCAGAACGTGTACAATGAGACGGTGAACAGCCAGGAGGCAGAGGCCCCGCCCGCCCCCGCAGCACCCGTTGCCGGCAGGCCCCCCGCGCGCCGTCGCCGCAAGGGACCCGCCATGCGCGGCGCTGGCACGCGCGGCGACCCCGAGTATGCCAAGAAGGCGGAGGCGGTGCGTTCTGAACTTCAAATGTGAAGATGTTGCCGGTGCTCGCCCAACTGCAGTGGCACGGGTATGCACCCCGGGTTCTTTGTGTCAAGCTGGTGGTTGCCTTGCACTTCGGGGTCTGTGTGTGTGTGTCTGTACACAGGGTGAAGGGGTCTGGGGGCTGCGAGAGAGCGTGCTTGTGCACCAGGAGCATGGCTTAGAGATAGCAAATTCTGTACTTCTTGAAGTATGATTTTCTGTTGCCATTCACCATGGCGGAATCTGTCCAAAGCGTTTGACTTTGACGGAGGTGGCGGCGGCGGCGGTGGCGGCGGCGGTGACGGCGACGGCGCTGTGATGACGGCGACGACAGCGGCGGCGGCCATGGCAGCGGTAGCGACGGCGACGGCAGCTGCTGGATGGCAGGATCTCCCCTACCCTGGCCATTTCTGGTGCCAACCGTTAGACATACCCCTGACCTGTTCTAGTGCTGCTGTCGCTGCGGCTATTGTTTGCGCAGGCCGTGTGCGCCAACGTGCGCATGATCTCGGGGTGCCAGGACGCGCAGACCAGCGCGGATGTGCAGGACGTGTCCTCTTTCGGACTGCCGGACTCGGAGGGCGCAGGCGGCGGTAAGAACTGCTTGATGTCCTTTTTACGTACGGTTTGTAATAAACCACTTCTAGGGTTCACCATAATCCTACTCCTCAGCTGAGCATGGACCTTGGGCTGATCAGCGCGTATGGGACCTGGGTTGATCAGCGAGCAAATAGTTTTCTAAAGCAGGTGTAGCCAGCACAGACGTGCACAATGTGTCCTCCTTTGGACTGCCGGACTCGGAGGGGGCAGGCGGTGATGAGCAAATTCTCTTTCCTCGGTAGGGTTCACACTGAAATTTCTTATAGGGTTTGCTGAGCATGGAGCTCTGGTTAATGAGTGCAGGACGTGTCCTCCTTTGGCCTGCCGGACTCGGAGGGCGCGGGCGGCGGTGAGATTTTCTTGCTTTTTTCCTACGTAGGGCTTAATTGTCATGATCATATACCTGTAGGGTTGCTGATAACTGTCACCCCAGCCCTAAGCAGACCAGCGCGGACGTGCAGGGTGTGTCCTCCTTCGGACTGCCGGATTCGGAGGGCGCAGGCGGCGGTGAGTTGTAATGAAATACCGTTAGGGTTGGCCGTAACCCTTACCCAAAGCTGAGCATTGACCTGGGGTTCATCAGCGAACACATACTTCGAGCTTGTTGTAGGAGGTGTAGCCAGTGTAGACGTGCAGGGATTATCCTCCTTTGGCATGTCGGACTCGGTGGGCACTTGACTTCATGGTTCAAAATTCATGATTAAACTCTTCCATGGCTGAGCATCGGCCTGCTGTAGATGGACACGCAAAGAGTATCTTTATCCATGTACACATCTGTTGCGACATTTGAACGCGAATCGCGACAACTGCGCCGCAAGACCTTTTCATGATTGTGAAATGCGTGGTGCTGCAGCCTTGCAATCATTCGTGCAGTCATTCATGATTGTGAAATGCGTGTCGCTGCAGCATGCACTCATTCATGATCATGAATTGTGTGTCGCTGCAGCCTGCACCAACGCCCTGCTACTGAGCGCTGCCCAGGGCTCCAATACCTGGACCTCGCTGCTGCAGAAAATGCAGGCGGTGCTCAAGACCAAGAAGTACACGCAGGCAAGAAGCGAACCCTAACCCTAACTGTGATCATCATTATGAGAGTAGTCTTCATCATGGTGTATCGCGCGCGCATTGATATGATGTATGCTCAATGCATGCACAGAAGCTGTGAGTGATTTCCAACTATGATGTGAGAGCGTTTTTTATTGCGGTGTGCATGTCAATGTAGGATTGCGGCCAATTTGGTCGAAGATTCAATGATGTGGTGGCTGGGCCTCCTGTTCCGTGCGTGGTCGACTGTTAAAGTCCTTCTATCACGTGAGCACAGGGCTTGCCGTCAGTTCAGACAGGTGCTCACCATAACAAAACGTCAAGTTCTTGAAGGACACATGTGCCCTCTGTCTGTTGATCAGAGGCACAAGGTCAACAGTCAGCTGTCAGTTCCGCCTGCACTTGTCACCCTATGTAGTGAAGCAGCAGCCCCTGTCATGCGATGATTACACAACACCACTGTCAATGACGTGCGCTGCTGCAGGGGGCACTTGCAGATTCTCTGTGCATGTGAACAACTCTTCTCAATCGGACGTACCCCTGCCCCTCATGTCGCACTGCTCAGCTTTGAGTACATGTTCATAGCGCAAACTGAACATGCAATCACAGCCTCTGTGTAACGATCATTACAGGACGCCGCTGCAAAGGACGTGCAAAATTGCAGGGGGGCAGTTGCAGTGTAAAATCTGTGAATTTGAACAACGTGTCTCAATCAATCCAAATGTTGCACTGCTCAGCTTGGGTGCATGTTTCATATCACAATTGAGCATCTAATCAAAGCGCGTGACAAAACACAAAACAAGCAGCATTATTCACTCACGAAGCCCCCCCCCCCCCCCCCCCATCCCCCGCAGATCCCCCAGCTGAGCACGAGTCGTGACCTGGACCTGTCTGCCCCTTTTGACATCATGCTGCCGGACAGCAAGAACCACAAGGCACTGCTCATTGGTACGTGAGACTACACACGTGACCAATTCTTAATGGTACGCGCATGTGCAACTTGCGCCAGCAGATGGAAGGTCTTCCTGTAGCCGCCTTGCTCGCGCGCCTGATGCGCGAATTTGCCTCACTTTTTGACACACCTTCCACTACAGTAGCAGCGCGTATGTAAGTTTTGACACATGCGAGTGGCGCTCTCGTGAAGCATCACAGCAGCAGCTTCGCAAATCCGGCATTTCAGTGCGGCGCGGTTGACCCAAGCTGAGCAATGCCTAAGGCGTCGATTTGTCTCTTTTTTTAACACACCTTGCGCTAAGTAGGAGCGCAGCATGCAAGCATTGACAAACCAGTGGCTCTCGCCTATAGCAACGCAGCAACAGCTTCTGAAATCGAGCATCTCAACGCGTGGCGGACCCAAGCTGAGCACTGCTGCCGCCGCTGCGCCAGGGATCAAGTACAGTTGCTCTCGCTTGTAGCATTGCAGCAACAGCTTCTCAAATGCGGCATTTTATAGCGTGGTGGTGGACCTGAAGCTGAGCACTGCTGCCGTCGCTGCACACGCCAGGCATCAACTACGTGGGCCAGCAGGGCGAGCTCAAGGGGTGCCACAATGACGTGGAGGCCATGAAGGAGTACATCATTGAGCAGGGCTACACGGACTCCCCCGACACCATGATGGTCAGTGCCCGCTGTTACCCTAACCCTGAACCAAACGGTGTGTTCACAGCATGCATCAAATTTCAAGTAGAAGTATATATATCGAGTTATAAGCATGTGTTGTTCTGTTACCATTCCATTCTTGGCGCTTCAATGATGCCATGTGATTTTTCCCACTCCACAACCAATGTATTTGATCATCCAGCAGGGCTACACGCATTGTCCTGACACCATGATGGACAATGCCGCCCTGGCAACAGTGTAGTTGATGAGCAGCTTGCTTTCGTCAAGTGGCCGCATACACATCCCTCGAGGCCTGGGTACAAGGCGCATGATGTATGTATACACACTCACAAGTTTTTTTCTTAATGCACCGATCGGTGACCCCTGTTGGCAATCGCGCTGCATCATTGTTGCTGAGCGTTGCTGCTGAACACACATGTACTGCGTTCACCGCCACTGCGAACATCACTATTTGTATGATTGCAGCCCACTCCAACCTCAACAAGGAGCAACACTATGCATTCATGTAATTATGTATGTATGTATTGTTGGTCAGGTGCTGATGGACGATGGAAAGCACAAGGACCCCACCGCCGCCAACCTCGCCAAGGCTTTTGCGTGAGTGTCCATGCATTTTGCTGCATTGTTGATTGCACAACTATCTATGCGTTGCTACTTATCACTACCCGAACTGCATATCGTGCTCCGCAAAGCCCAGTGTTCGGTGCCGCATGTGTTCGTAGATGAACACAGGAACTATGACCTAGGTACCGCCCCCACTCTTGGCATATTTGTGTTGTTGATAAAATGTGACTTTGAATCAGACTTGTCAAGGTTGATGACAACGACACTAGAAAATTATATAACTTCAAGTTCGAAAGTATGTATATATGCTTTAATTGCCATGTACGACGTGCATGTATGCATGCACCTATACCGGCATGTTTTTGATGCGGGCGGCTGGTGGACATTCGCATGTACTTCAAGATATATACCCGCAACCATTCATATAGTACATGCACACACGTACACACACGTATTCATGATGGTCATATTGCACGCACCCATGTATGTATGTACCTACGTCGAATTGTTCGATGCAGGTGGCTGGTTGATGGTGCCCAGGAGGGTGACTCTCTGTTCATGCACTACAGCGGACACGGAGGCAGCATGCCAGGCAAGTCCATGCTGAAGCATGTGTCAGGGTTATGGCTAGGGTCAAGGACAGTGTCAGGGTACAGTAACATGAGTGTTTTTTTGAGGTCAACATGCAACACAGTTGAAAAGTGGAGCGAGGAGGCAGATGCCTTTGATGTTCATCTTGGCCAGATTCTTGGGTGGGTAGTATGTAGAAGTACCTTCAGTCACCAGGTTTTGCAAGTGGTTCACCACCACCGTGTTATGTATGTATGTTGTGTGCGCGGTACATACAGATGACGAGAGTGAGGAGGCAGATGCCAGAGGATGTTGGGTATGTGCTCACAATGCCATGGTATGTATGTATGTATGTTGTGTTTGCAATGCAGATGACGAGAACACAGTTGAAAAGTGGAGCGAGGAGGCAGATGCCTTTGATGTTCATCTTGGCCAGATTCTTGGGTGGGTAGTATGTAGAAGTACCTTCAGTCACCAGGTTTTGCAAGTGGTTCACCACCACCGTGTTATGTATGTATGTTGTGTGCGCGGTACATACAGATGACGAGAGTGAGGAGGCAGATGCCAGAGGATGTTGGGTATGTGCTTACAATGCCATGGTATGTATGTATGTATGTTGTGTTTGCAATGCAGATGACGAGAGCGAAGAGGCCGACGCTAAGGACGAGACCATGGTGCCCCTGGACTATCAGACCGTGGGCCAGATCAGGGACGATGATCTCTACAAGGTGCGTGAAATAATGTGGCCGCAGTGTGTGAACAACATATGATGATCTCTGCAACAGATGATGGTTGCAGTATGTGGATGGTCGCGGTATGTGAACGACATATGATGATCTTTACTGATGATCAGAGGCGATCATCTCTACCAGGCGCGTGAATGTTGCCGCAACGTGTGAACAACAGCCCAGCTCGATATACGCAGTAATTATAGTTTGGAGCACCATCGTGCTCTGTTCAATGTGGCATGACTCATCACATGACATCCGAGAGATACGATTCCCCGAACTTGACTCTTGGCACTCTCAACGGATGTGCACATTTCAAAGTGTGCATGCGCATGTTTGTAAGACATGATGCGGCTCCTGATGTTTGGCGCGTATTTATCTTCTGTGACTGGTCCCATCTGACACCAAACATACTCCCTGATCCTATTCTCAGCCCTGACCGCCTTTGTATGGTATGCACTATGTACCGAAGGTATGTCGACTGCGTACATGGACAACATGCTTACATATGTGCACTGATAATGCGCGCATTTTGTACACAAAGGTCGATGGCCAGCAACTACATGCAGTCCCAACAAGAGGGACACAAATGACATGTTGCCTTCTGTGCAGCTGCTGATGTGCTGCGTGGCAGATGCTGGCTGACTGCTTTGTATAGTATGTAGGTATGTCAACTGCGTTACAGCGTGTGTAGAGCGCGTGTGTGCACTAGTATTGCGCGCAATGCATGCACCAAAGTCAAAAGCTGACACACACTTGCAGCCACGAAACACAATAGCCACAAAAACTCATGAAATCTCTGACCTTTTACACCTCCGCTGTTGTGCCACTTGACAGATGCTGGTGGCGCCGCTGCCGGTTGGCGTCGAGATGACCATCGTCATGGGTGAGCGAACACAGGCGCTGTGCTATATAACGCTGTGCATTGTGACTGCGGCTTTGAACATGATCTTATCAAATCACCATGTCGCCAAGATGTATGCCTTCATGTTTACGGTCGGCATTGAGATAACCATCGTCACGGGTGAGTGAACACAGGTCCTACGCGTCACTGAAGATGAAGCATATCAAGTGAGCTGAGCATGCCGCCAAGATGTACTACGCCTTTGTGTGTGTATACATGTGTGTCCATATGGTGGGGCGCCGCGTTTGTATGGCAAGGCATGCACATACCTGACATGTACCTACCCTTGTCCTACGTGTATCATTGCTCAACCCTTTATCGTATGCCTTTCCCTCATTCTGCGTGATTGCACACTGCTGCCGCTGTTTTGTGTTGCTTGTGTGACATGGGCAGGGCATGCAGATATTTGACCCTCTTGCCCATAGCCTACTGCGTTGCTCAACCCATCTCGTATGATTTTTCCTCATTCTGTGTGATTGCAGACTGCTGCCACTCCGGCTCTATCTTTGACCTGCCATACAACATTGCCATGACTGGCGACCTGGTGGCTGCTGTGGAGGCGGGAGAGCAGCCCTCTCTGGTGAGCACGCCATTATGCATGCCATGTCAATGCCATTCCATATTGCCATGGACCATGCCATTTTGGTGCTAGTTTGCCATAATGCCGATGTTGATGCTGTTCAACATTGCCTGGTGGCTGCCGTGGAGGCGGGAGAACAGCCGTCGCTGGTGAGCACGCCAGTTTGCCATAATACCCACATTAATGCTGTTCGATATTGCCAGCAATGATGCCATGTCAGTGCATTCAAAATGGCCATCGGGCAGGCCATTTCAATGCCAGTTAGTATCGCCATTGTGCAGGTCGTTACAGTGTGTTCACGAAGGTGAGATTGTGCATGCCATTTGATGCCATCCAGTATCGCCGTTGTGCAGGCCATTTCATTGCCATTTGACAAGGTGATATCATGCATGCCGCTAGTTGCCATTCAATGTCGCCAATGCGCGCGCCACTCCAACGCCATTCAGTATTGCAATTGTGCATTCAGTATCGTCGTTGTGCATGCCAGTTAAATGCCATTCAATGGTTACGTTGCCTGATTTCGCGCCAAAGTGGTCTCAGCCCAGTGCTGGTTGAAGGACAGTCTAGGTAGGACACAGCAGCCATAACACTACTGCAGTTCCACCCCGTTGTTTGTTTGAGCACCAGTGCCTTGGCCTCGGTTTGTGGCCACACCAGTAGCATACACATCAGGTTTTATGCATGACTTTCGTGTCAGCAGAGGAGCTCAAATGCTAGCCCACGCAAGTGTTGGTTCGGCTGGGAAATTCTTGCACACGTGATGGAGCACAGCTGTCAAGTGCGAGCACACAGACTTTGACTCAGATTGCTCTCATACTGTGCAGACTGTGGCCCAGCTATGAGCGACAAGGGCAAACGTACATAATAATAATACGGGCGCCCAGCATTGCACAAGCTTTATTGCCTGCACGCCAAAAATGCAAAAGTCTCAACACACAAATGAGCTGTGCATTGACACCTGTTTTTGCAACCTCTTGCGCTTGCTCGCAGGTTGCCAACGAGAACTTCAGCGTCAGCAAGGTGCTCAAGGTCGCCATGGACCTGTACAAGGTTCGTACTACTTTCAGAAAGTTTTCAATACTGCACTTCCTTGTGTATCTTGTGTATGTGGTCGTGTGTCTGCTTGCTGCGTCTTGTTGGACACTGACGATCTTCATGTCAGGGCACTCATGAAAGCACCCACTTGGTGCAGCTCAGGTATTTCTGGGATGGATCCATGATGAGCGATTCTTCCTGTGAAGCGTTTTGCACTGGTGCAAACGATCACCCGATGTTGGATTCAACAAACTTGCAAGCAAGCCACCAGTGAGAACACGGCTGTACAAAGAGACTGAGGAGTTCTGGTAAGGACAATCTGAGGCTGCTCGGTCAAACGCGCGCTTGCGTGGCTTGCGCCACTGCAGTTCAGGTTTGAATTGGCAATTGCTGGTTCACTGTTAACACTATATATACTGACATGCATTATGTTTGTCGCATGTTTTTCAGATGCAGCAGGCCGGCAACACGGACATGATGGCCATGGGCCAGACGGCTGCCAAGGCACTGGGCCTCTTCTAGAAAGTGCCAGAAAATTCTCGGCCACCAGAGGCACCATCCATCAATGGCAGACTAAAACTGCAGGGCACACAGGGGCGCGGTCGGGAGCTTGACAACAGATTGGCATTCTTGCTGTCTGTAGATGCTACTCGACATGAGTTGCAAACTAATTGGGGGGGGGGGGAGTGTTAGACAAAATGCAAGCGGCTGGGGCTTACTGGGCAGAGAGATTAGGGGTTAAGTGGCAACTGCCAACTTGAGGTTTGTTGTGCAAGCGGGATAAATGCCATTGCGCACCATGCCATGCAGCGAGGACACAGTGTGTCGGTTCAGGGAGGAATTTGGAACACCCTTGGTTTGATTTGTGCCTCCGTGGTGCATAATGTGAACCTATCCAGACAGCCGGTGTGTCTTTGTGGCATGTGCTATTTGTGTTGGTAGGTACACCACCTTGAACTGCGTTGAATTGATGTTGTCTTGCTGCATGATTGTATTGCCTTTTCTGATGTCTGATCAAGCGGCGGCACAATCTCCGTCTGTTGTTAGGGCAGTCACAGTAGATTCCTGCACGTGCATGGACTTCAAACTCTGAGCTCAGCCTGCCTCTCTCAGTGCCATGGCAACATGTGCCAATGGCACATTTTCCAGTAAATGTGGTTGACGTGCATGACACATTGCTTCCGCAATCTATATCCTTGGGCAAACAGATCTGCAGTTCCAAAACACACCAGCATGACTGCAGATAAGCTTGCTCCGTTCATGCCACCATTCAAGCGGCAAGGGTAGATGAACCGAATGTCACACAGAATTTTGAGTATCGAAGGGGGGCAGGAGCAGTGAGCAGAACGACAGATCCTCATGGCCATACAAACACACACAGAGAGAGAGAAAGAGCAACAGGTGCAGCTACAGCCAGCGAGACCTAATGTATATATGCATCTGCTGAGGCAAAAGTCGCAGCCAGCGCCATATTACCGCTCACACAAAACTGCTACACAGTGCTAGTCAATTCTATGCGCCACCCATACCTCCTCCCTTCAACCAAACAACAGTCAACACTCACGGCAAGCCCTCCCCCAAACCCCCCAGAGCCGCCCCGAGGGGTATCGTCGGCGCAATGTGGGGCATAATGGGGCCCCCTTCAGTGGCCGCTCTACCCCCGCCCATGAGGGTCAGCAGAGCTTCAACATCCAGGTGCGGAGCGTAGTGACGTACTACCGCCGCGGTGCGCTCAGTATCGGCGGCGTTCATCTTGGGTGTGAAGCCTTCCATGCGCGCGAGTGCTTGCGTTGTGCTGAGCCCCACGGAGAGCACCGGCATGTCGGAGTCTCTGATGTACTCCAGCATGTAGTTGTCGGGGATGTTGCCGGGCGGAGAGCCTGCGTGCATCAATGAATGTGCAGAGAGTGATTCAGCAGGCGTGCTATTTCATCATGAATTAATGATTGGCAAGAGCGCTGCCAGGTGTAGAGCTGAGGGTCCATTGTAACCCCAAGGTTCAGTATCAGCATGACGCGTGTTCAATGGGAGTACCAAGCAAAGGTTGTCAGCAACCCAGAGCACAAAGTTAGACCTACAGCGACACGACGCTTTTAGTCCGAGGCGCATAACGGCTGCGTTGCTTTCAGCGGTAGCAGTGCTCACACGTCAGCTGCATTGCCGCAGGATGTGCTGCCGCCCGCATGTACTTGCGTGCATGATGCCTTGCTGAAAGGGCACCGCGTCAGCACCAGCCTTTGCCGCACACAACCCTCGGTTTCACAACGAGCATGACATTCCCAAACCCCAAAGGCTCGCGGAGTGCATACATACATACATACCTGCCTGCAGCCGTGCACCGCATCGAGCTGCGCAGAATCTGCTGCAGCGACGCGTGAGCTCTCCTCAGCGCTGCCGTGAGAACAGCTGAGCACTGTGGTATTTCATCCGAAGCCCACCCCTGATCCTCAAAGTAACCCTTACGCTCATCCCAACCTTCCTTCCTTGTGAGTCGGACAATTTGCCTACCTATGACTGACCCTATCCCTACCCTCAACCTCGTCCCCAATCCTCACCCTAACTTAGCTGAGTAATCGAACACCATGCCTACCCTGATCCTCGTCCTAATCTTGCTTACCAAGCGAACAACATGCATCCTCGGTGCGTACCTACATGCCCACCAGACCCAACTACCAGACCCCAACGCACCTGTGAGCATGAGTCCGCCCTGGAACGGCCGCGCGTCCGCGTCAGCGCTCGCCTCCGCAGCATGGCTCAGCAGCCCCAGTATAATATCATGTCTGCTCGCGTGCGTCACGAAACACGTCTGGCTGCAGTCCACAGCGGGGTCATTCAAGTGGTCCATAAAGCTCCTGAGCGCTGCCGTCACGAGCTCGAAGCGCGTGAAGCGCCGCAGCGCGCCGCCGCCGCGGCCGCGCAGCAGCGCGTCCGCGTTGAGCGCGCGCACGCCGAACAGCGTCTCGAGGTCGTTGACGGACGGCACGTCGAGGGAGTCGGCGGAGGGCACCGCGCCGAT
Organism: Tribonema minus; assembly: GCA_017506865.1. Lineage (NCBI taxonomy): Eukaryota > Xanthophyceae > Tribonematales > Tribonemataceae > Tribonema > Tribonema minus. The sequence continues at coordinate 210,774 of JAFCMP010000536.1, read as the reverse complement.
GAGCGGCACGCCCCAGGGGCGCAGCGCCAGCGACAGGTTCTTGCGCGTCGCCGCGAGCTTGTCCTTCTTGACCTGGCGGCGGCGGCGGCGGCATACAGTCAGTGACGAGCACGCTATGCACAGTGAGTTACCTCACGGGTGTTTGTTTCCCTCTGCAACAGACGATGCGCGCAGCGCCAGCGACAGGTTCTTGCGCGTCGCCGCAACTTGTCCTTCTTGATCTGGCGGCGGCGGCGGCGGCGTAGACATGCGGTCAGCATTGGGCAAGGTGGACCGTCGTGTTGTGCGTATGGGGTACCTCATGAATTTCCGTTCCTGTGCTGTCTACAATGCAACACATGGCATCATTAAAATAGATGGCGCACAATGAGAGCAGCGCCAGGTGCTTGTGCGCCGGTGCAAGCTTGGCCATTACGCCCTGGTGGCAGCAGCGACGTGGTGAGGGTTAGAGTTAGGGGAGCTGCTACGCACGAACGCGCTCTGTGACATTTGGAAACAGTGGCACATGAGCGTAGTGCATGCTTTATGTCAGTTCTCTCGGGAATTGGTTGAGCACTGCTGTAGCCGCTCAGTGGCATGTTGCCTGCTATCTTATGTGCTGCATACATACGGCGTGTGCCCTGTGCCCCAGGAATGGTTGCGTAGCAGCGATCAGCAATGCTGCTGCCGCTGGTCTGCGTGTGTGTGTCCCTTCGTTAATAATCATTGGTCGTGGACCAAGCAGATGTTCAGAACGACCAATCTACATGGGCGCGCGAGCATAAAGCACATGTCATCAGCGTATGACAACGCTTGTCCCCCCTTATCCCCTTGCTATGGTCTCCCAGCAGGTGACCGCAGTTTGCAGCTTGTTGAAGTTGAAGTTGGCAGTGAAGTAAGTTGGTGCAGCGTGGGGCGCGTGGCAAGCGCCCGAGTCCGCAAGTGAGTCGGCATGCTGCGAGCAGGTGATGCTAGAGCACAGTTGAACTGTTTGCACTTGAAGTTGATACTGTTGATACTGTTGTGCTGATACAGCGTGCGCATTCGTGTGGGATGCACCTCAGCTTGACGAAACTTACGACACAGGCGCAAAGCCACTGCAAACAATCCGCTTTCAGTGCAAATGAGTTATCACACTTACATTCGCCTCGTTGCACTGCTACAACTGTCGATAGCACAGCAATGCCAATTGTGAGCCATGCAAGGCTACATTGCTCACTGCCATGTCCATCACCATCGGTGTCTGCTCGTCTGTCAGCATACACCGTGAGCCATACACTTGGCTGATGCCAAAGGTTTTGAGGCACTGTCCAAACACACAGAGTGCCTTTCTTCGCAACTCATGGCATGCCCCTCGCCCTGCATCCCCATACCTACGTACCCAAACCTCATACCCATTCATACCCATAGACTACTCACATACTTCTACATTCACAGCATTAAAATCTCCAGTGATGACGAAAACGGTGGCAACTCGCCAGCCATGAACCCTCGTGTTCATGCCTCGTGCCATGTTCATCTATTTGATGCAAGTACATGTACCACATCTGCTTGTCATTGCAATTGCTCATCTTTTTCACTGTACATACATGTGCCACCGCTGCCTGCCACTGCTGATTACAGTCATTACTATTGCAATTATACTACACACGAGCATGTACACACTGCTTGCCTTGTTAATGATGACTCCGCTCACAGGTACGCCCTTTGACATGCACATCTGCCGATTCAGCTCCAGCTCATCATACGTGCTCCCCAACCCCCCATTCGCCACCAGCACCACGCCTATGCCCAGCACTGCTGCCACGTCCGCGTTGTTGCAGCCCACTATGGAGCCAACGCCCGTGTGCCCCGTGCCTTCCACTATCACTACCTGCAGAGAGAGACGGGCATGTCACATGTGCCAGTTGAACGTGAGTTTGTGGAACTGCAAGAGTGCATAATGATACGCACAAATGACATACGTCATTGGTGACAAATTCAAGTGCAAAGCGCTACTGCTCCATCCGCACGCTTGCAGTTGGGTCTATCACTGCCTGCAGACAGACATATAGATGGCAGTCAGACCCTGCTTTGTCGCACTGCAGCAGCATGCAATGCCCACACCACGGCACATCATTGGTACCAAAGGCAAGCGCAGAGCACTGCTGCAATATTCAGATGGTTGCAGCCCGATTCCAGACTGACGCTTGTTGCCGCAGTACTATAGGTCCCACTGTCACCATCAGCAAGAAGGTGGCAGTCAACAATTGACTTTGTGAAGATGCCATCACTTGGCTATCGGCCACGACTGAGGGACGACAAAACACGCACTTCAACAGTCAAGAGAAGAAGGAGCCAACTGTGTGTGTCTGGTGCCTTTCAGTGACATTGTGGCAGTAACAAACGGATGTTGACAAGGTCCAAGGACTGATTGAATCTGGGTATGGCGATGGACGTCTTGTGAACGGCCTGTTGGTTCGTTCACGTGCACAAAGTTGAAGTTGATGGGCTTGGAGGCTCTACAAAGCCATCTGTATCAGCCGCAGGAGTGTCAACCTTTCAGCGAGCATGTACAATTTGCATTTGCTGATGCTGCATGCATGGCGACCAGCAGGGGCTGTGGCGATCGCTTTCAGTGTGACAAGGTGTCTGACGACAACTGAAATGCTTGCTGAAGTTGCTGTTGCCCCCTGTCTCAAGAGCCGGCTTCTGATGCTCAGCAGACATCAGAGTTGAAACCGAGTATATACTTCATGTAACGGTCATTCTCAACAGGTGGCCGCAAGTACGTCATCATGTCCCATGCAAATGATGAGTGCTGATACAAGCAAACACTGGAATATGAGTGACGTCTATTTCCCAACACTTCAATCACCTGTTTTTGCGACAGCATGTTGTCGAACGCCTGCTGTATTGCCGCAAATTGCTTGGAGATGTCCACCTGCCCATCCAGATATCTCCGCGTGTACCCCTTGTCTAGCACTAGGGGGCTCATGTCCCGGTAGTTGCAGGTGAGGCCCCAGTGCTCACGCGCCACCTGGCGCCATCCAGAGCACGGCGTCGATAGCACGGAGTTATGCAAGTGTTGATGTTGACACGACTTGTTGGCAGTGTCAACGTACACAAATGCATGGATGACACATAGTCGCGCATTAATAGTTCATGCTTGCAGTGCAGCTCGAAAGCAATGCCTGGCACTTGTCGTGGATCACTGGGCTTGAATTTGTTATCGGTCAAGATTTGCAGTGCTTCTCGCGCATGTGACGTGCACCATGCCTGCAATTGCCTGGAGCCTCACGCTGCTCACCACCAATCATCAGAATGATGGAGCTTGCACCCCTGTGAAGCCCCAAAAAAATTAGGTTCCCATAAACTGGTCACCACCGATAACCAGAATGATGAAAGCTTGCGCCTCCTGTGAAGCCCCCAGAACAGTGGATGTTCACTAGTCGCAACATATTACCTTGACATCTTTGTCGACTTGAAGCACCTCGCCGGAGTCATCCGGCACTGGCACCCACTTTTGCCCCACCTGAACGATCGGGAGCACAAGCATCATGCACAGGAATTGATGGGGTGATGGGGCTGCGCTCACGGTGTAACGAGTCATTGCCTCATGATGCAACGTAGAGAGCCCATCCCTACTGATCGCCTTTGACGCTATGTAGGAAGGCGACCCCTTGTGTCCACTCGTAAGCTGGAAGTCATGACCTGATACATGTACTGTTGCAACGTAGAGAGCTGCTGCTCACGAGCCAGTTGCTTCACACCATCAGAGGTGGACAACAAAGTGACCAATGCAACAGAAGACGAAGTCAGTCGTGTGCTGCTGGAAGTGAATGTACTGTAGTCTGTCTACTGGCAAGTGTACCTGCCGTAACCGTCAAGCGTGCAACCGGCAATGAACATGTAGCTGCCATATGGTCCATCACCTCAAAGACACATGACCACACCTCGCTGCCGGTGTGTTGAAAACACGTGAGAGTCAAGCACATCGCAACATCCACAAAAAGTATGCAGACAGGAGCAGCGCTTTAAACGTTAAGACCCTCATGCTCAGCTGCGAGCTTGCAAAGACCTATGCTCAGCATAGATACTTCGGCTTCACAAGTGCAGAACATACACCATCTGCAGCTGTGCTCAAGAAGGTAGAATGCAGTGCAAGACTTACCGGCTTGATGTAGCCAACATTCTCCACCCCAAATCTCGCAATAAGGCCAGAGAGCAGTGCCATGGACACAGAAGTTTTGCCAGTATGCTCCTTTGTCGCAGCTATCATCACGGCCTTGCCTCTCTTGCGCACGCCCGCTGACGTTGAAGCTGCTCCTGCTGTGGTGCTCTGATCTCTGCTGAGACAGCCATGACTGCTACCAGCCCTTAGTCTCTGAGCCAGGCAGCACCTACCGAAGGCTCTTCTTCTGCGGCCGCTATGTGCTAGGCACCTGTGCAGCAGCATGAGTTTTTAGAATGCCACCAGGTCGCCTGCAGAACCAATTGATTGAAGTCGAGTCGCGAAGGTGGATAGCGACCTGTGCCAACACTGGTTGAACGCTCTCGAAGATAACAGAGCTGCAGTGAAGATCTAGTCTTCTCAACGGCGCTGCTAGGGGCAAGCCACCTGCTTTCCCAAATTCTGCAAACGTTGAAGTTGGGTCATGGAACTTCAAACATTCAAACATGAAGTAACGTGTCCACAAAACCTATTGCATGATGCCCGCGCGCATCTCAGAGAAGGCGAACCATGAGAGCCCGCTGGTCGATGTGGCCGTCTCAAAGAAGACGAAGCACGAGAGCGCGATGGTCGATGTGGCTGTCGTTAGGCACATTCTGGCGTTCTTGCCTCCCTCTATCATGGTGAGGAGCACGTGCCGCATCTTCCGTAGCGCCATCAAGGAGCGTACGACCGAAGGAAGGCGCTGTACGGTGGCGGCGGACGCTGTCGCGAACGTCAGCCTGTTTCGCTGGGCCATGCAGAACGGCTTAAAGGCGAGCTTAGCGCAGAACTCGTGTACCTGCCGCGGCGACGTGAGCGGACTGCGCCTCCTCCGTGACCACTTCCACATGCAGCTGTACATCAACCACACGTCCAGAGCTGCTGCCAAGGGGCAGCTGCTGCTGCTGCAGTGGCTGCGACAGGAGGGCTGCCCGTGCGACCCCTCCCTGTGCAACACAGCACTGCAGGCAGGGCATTTCGAGGTATTGAAGTGGGCTCATGAGCACGTTCGCCCATGTGGCAAGCGCATATGCTCGGAGGCCGCAGCAGCCGGTCACCTTGAGGTGCTGCAGTGGGCGCGCGCCAATGGATGCCCGTGGGATAGCGAGACGTGCCGCATGGCTGCTAGGGGCGGTCACCAGGAGGTACTGCACTGGGCTTGCGACAACGGGTGCCCCTGGGCCGCGCCACTCGGTACGTTCACTCGCAGATGAGTATGGCTACGGTGGGGCGTTTTACCATATGCTAGGTGGCCCATCCGCTTCAGGCTTACGCGACCACTACTACCATTGGGCATTTTACAATGCACCACTAGTGGGCCACCCGCTATCACCGGCCACCAATAGTCGTGACTACGATGCGGCACTCAAATTGCCCGACAGTCTAGGTCCACCCAGTAGCCTCAGACACGTTCAACCTTGACTACAATATAATGTTTGACGGTATTCTCGACACCCCGGTCAATCCCGACTTTGACCTTCCCGGTGAGATGTTTGGAAATATATAAGTATGTGGCTTAGGAGGAGTGAGCCGTTCCGGTGATTTATGAACTTTCATTTCTACTGAATTCAACAGTGCAAGCTTGTGTCTTCTTGTTGTTCGCTTCGCTGCGCATGTTTGCTCTGCGACATTGCTCACCATCTCAGGGTGCAGACTCGCACATGAAAGCTTGCTGAATTAGCCGTGAAGTTTTTTCAAGGTGCGCACTGAGTTTTCCGTTCGAACAATTGCACTCGCCGGCACTCAAGGTAAAAATTGGTTGTGGTTGAAAGGGCCTTAATGGGCAACAGCTGACAGCAGGTTTGTGTGTGTGAGATCATCAAGGTGGCGAAGCACACATCCTGGAACGCACAGACAAAGCACTGCTCTCAGCCTGGGAGCACTGATGTTTCGGTGCTACATTAAAATGCTGTCTGTGCTGGTACCCATCTAGCAGGTGCACTCTGCCAGTTTACACTAGCAGCTGTGGCAGGATAAAATAATACGAGCCAATTCAATTGCTGAGCATTGCTGCATATGAAGACCTAGTTTAAGCTTATCCCCCCATCCCAACTGGGGATATTGAAGTTGTGCAGTCGGCGCTAACAACAAGCGTCTGTTCTGTGTCCATGAGTTACATACTTCGAAGTAAGCAGGGAATCCAAGTCATGTGCACAAAAAAAAAACTGGCAGCTTTCCTCACTTCTGCGCGTGCATGCCACGAGCTCAGATGCCAATCACATGGCTTGACATTCAGACGGAAAGCATACAGTAGGAAAACAGGCACACTGTGGTCGTCAACAGAACATCCCAAACCAGCTGCTATTTATTGCCTATACGTCAATGACTGTCACAGTAAAACTCAACAAAAACCTGCGGTTTCCCGCGTATGCATGTGTGCGTGCCACAAGGGTGTGTGCGCGCTGCCTTCTGTGTCGCTCTGCGCCTGTTGTGATTGTGTATCATGTGATGCAGCATTCCGGCAAGAAAGGGGCAGCCAGGTGCACCGCAGTTGCGTGGAAACCGCGCCTGCCGGCACCACCTTCAGCCCCCGAGGTGTGGTTCCAAACCACTTTGACATCTAATGCGAGCTGGCGTGAAGCCGGCCGTTAGCCGACCCACCCACCCCGTGTGTATCCTTCTACCGAGAGAGATTGTGTGCACGCCAGCGCCCGCGTGTGAACTCGCCATCACTCAACCGCCGAGCGGCGCTGCAAGCGAAACGCCCCCGCGATGAGCACTGTTACCGCCGAGCGCTGCTGCTTTGCTGAGCACTGCCGTCGCATCGCCTCTACACAACGCTCAGCGACTTGAGCGGGTGCGCGTGCGTCGACTCCGCCGTCACGGAGCTCAGGTAGCAGTTCCACAGGCAGCACACGGCGGCCGTGCACAGCGCCTGCACGTGCCGCGGCACGAATGTGAACATGAGAATGTCGTACGCCGGGAAGATGCGCAGGTCTACGAGGATGACGCCGGTGATCTTGCTGCGCGTCTCACGCCAGGCCTTGGTGAGCGAGCCGCCGGCGAGGAGGTTGCGGAACATCATGTTGGCGCTGCGGAAGGGGGGGGGGGGGGGGTGCACGCAAGGGGACAGGGTGGGCGGGGCGTGTGATGGTCATTCATGATAGCTGTAGCTGATGAGGGCATGATGAGCGGTGACTGTAGATAATCAGTTGTGAGGAGGCCAAGAGGCTGCGAAACAGCACGTGCTCGTCGCACAAGTAAATTTAGTTGCAGTTGCAGCAGGGCAAGCAGGACATGCAATCATCCACGTGTGATCTATGCATGGCACTCCACATGTTCGATCAGTGCGTCAGCATGCTTGATAATCCTACAAGTGTAGTTGCAGTAGCATGTGTAGCATCAAGCAAGGTGATGCGCAAATGCCTCACGACATCGTCAATCCACAAGTCGCCACGTTGCAGCATAGTCACACCAGCCAACTTCGAAAGTGACTGGCAAGTGGTGGCTCTGTGCAGTGCGAGAACTCCTTGCGTCAACTCGGTCTGGTGTCATTGGCGTATGGTACATGCTGCATTTGTGCGCCGCCCACCGGTGATGAAATGTCCACTGTGTACCTGCTCTACTCTTCCATGAACTCCGTGGCAGCAACGGCCTAACACTATACTTCAATTTAACACTCGCTAAATGCTGGGACTAGGTGCAATGGGCAGGCGTGTGCAAGTGGCTCTCAAACAGCCAAAGCAGTCACGCTATCCAGGTACAGACCAGGTCCTCAAAGCATGAAGGCACCGATGTGGGTCGATTGCATTTTCATGCGCTGCATGACGCAGCCCACCACACTACAGCCAATCTCGCATAACCAATATCTCAAGTCAGTACGAGCAATATTGCCACATTGCCACTTACAAGTTGCCACAGGTGCTCAGCAGCGCCAGGTCGATCGCCGTCAGCGCCAGCCCCCTGAACCGCAAGCCATTGGGCACGATCCCATGCAGGTACCCATACCACACCGGTATCGCCAAGCCGTCAAACAAGCATCCCGCCATACCCGCTATTGCGAAGCGCTTCCAGCAGTATCTGATCGGCCGAGCGCCGGGCTCTGGTGGCTCCTGTCGCTGGCTGATTGCCTGGCTGATAGCGTCTCCCACTACTGACAATAAGCAGCCTTGGGTCACGCAGGTGGTCTTGGGGAAGCAGGTCTGCGAGCACGCAGGCAGGCAGCAAAGTGACGTCGGGCGGTTCAGCAGGCCGCGACTTGCGTCATGTTGGTGACACGTTCCCCGCGTGACACCTGAGCGCGTGTACCGCCAGCATCGTCGCCAGCCTGACGCGTATATAGCAAGCACAACGACTTGGGCAATCGTGTGCACGTTCAGCTGAGCACGGCAAAAAAGAGGTGGCGTTGAGAGTCTGCCTAGCGGCTGTAGCTACTGCTGCACGAATGCATTGCCAACATGAAGCGAAGGTATCACCTGCGCAGCGGAATAGAAGGCTCCCACAGTCTTGATGGTGCACAATGATCTCAGGTCGAACACGGAGCACAGAGCCAGGGGACGGCGCTGACTATGCCGCTGCGCTTGGACGTGCCAGCTGCCATATTGTCGCCGCTGTAGCTGGTGCCTGATGCTGGCGCTGCCTTGTATTTGCTGTTGTGGTACAGCAGCAGCGGTGGAGAGGATCTGTAGAAGCGCCAACAACGGCAGCAGCTTTATCCCAATCATGGCATGTACACTATGTCAGCGAGTTTGGTGCGGCGTGGCGTCAAGCTGGTCATAAAAAGCTTTTCTTCTTTTGGCGTTTCGTTCCAGGTAACGGACGATATGTGGGGGCCTCTTGTACCGGTCAGTAGTTCCTCTGTGGCATGGTTGCTTGATGCTCACGTCACTTTGTCCGTGAGCCAACCAGCTCATTGCACGAAGCTCGACTCTCCGTTAGGTGACAGGAGCGATGGCTTGCAACAATCTCGCCATCTGAGATGTGCTGTGAACCCCTCGGAGTGCCCCATCAATTGTCCAGCACAACCAACAGACAATGCATGCTTGCGACTGGAGCAATGTCACATGCGCATCGGCACAAGAGACACATGCACTCATGCATTGGCACAAGACACGTGCATTCACGCGTTTCGGCCCTTGGCCACACTCTCACTTCGTCTGCTCGTGTGCACGAACCGAGGCCTTGAACAAGCCTGGCGTCGGCGGCACAGCGGAGACGTGCATGCTAAGACTCGCTACGAGCGCGTGGAACACTGCTGTACGCGCGACCCTCGGGGGTGTGGTCGCCCCTGCGATATATATGTACACGGTCGCCGGCGGAGGCTGCGTGCGGAGCCGCGCCGCCTCAGCGCGCAGCGCGGCATGCAGCACGCCGTCGACGCAGGTCCTGGAGCTGAGATCCAGCACGGTGCGCTGCGCATGCGGCTGCCGCACGGGATGGTCCATCAGCACCGTCCAACCCCGCCGCTTCCCCTCCTTTGGCGGCGCCAGGGCCTTGTACAGGCCGAAGTGCGCCGCTCCGCCGACCTCGCGCCACAGTGCGTCCGCCGTCGCGGCGTCGCCCGCGTCGTGCGCCACCGATACGGCGAACTGGACCACCGGCGGCGACGGCGCGACGCCCAGCGACGGCATGAGCCGCAGCCAGCGTAGCGCGCGCGGCAGGTCTCGGGCGCGGTTGCATGCTCCCATAAACGCCACGATCGCAGGCATGTGCGCCCCCGTGGCGCGGACGCTGCTGCTGCTGCTGCCGCTGCTGCTGCTGCTACCGCTGCTGCTGCTGCTGCTCCTAAGCGCTGCCTCCAGCGCCTCCTCCGCAGCATCCAGGTGCCCGCCTCGTGCGTAGCCCTCGGCGGCCTTGAACCTCGCGAGAGCCAGGTCCGAGGCCATCAGGCGCGCGCTCGACAGCACGCCCTCCACCGCCGCGCCGTCGCCGAGCTCCGCGTGCGCCTTCACGACAAACAGGTGCGCGGTGGCGGTCGGCGCGCACCCGCGCTCCGCCATGCGCGCCGCCGCCGCCAGCGTGTGTTGCGGCTGCCCGCACATGGAGAGCGTGTTCAGGAGGCACATCCACAGGGCCCTGTCTGCGAGCGCGGGGTGCTGCACCTCTATGTCGCTGAAGACGACGAGCGCGCGGCGCCAGTCCCTCGCCCCCTTACACGCTCTGAGCATCGCTCTGAACGTGTGCCTGTCGGGGGCGAGGCCCGCCGCAGCCATGTCCGCCAGGATCTTGTCGGCGTGCGCCACGGCGTGTGCCGCCGTAGCACATGCGCAGCGCCAGGTTGTACGTCAGGAGGTCCGGCGGCATGCCGCACTGCGCCATGCGCTGGAGCACCACGCTCGCGTCGCCGCGGCGCAGGTCGCTGGCTTTGGCGCGCAGCACGTCGTGGAAGACGGCCATCTCAGGCTTGTGGCCACTGGCGATCATCTCGCCTAGGGCGAGCTCGGCGTTGTGGAACTTGCGCTCTGCCACGTGCGCACGCACCAGGTGCGCCCAGTCCTTCGACGTGGCGAGACCGGCGTCGGTCAGTCGCTCGAGGGCCCTGCGCACCAGTTCATGCTGGCCCGCTTCGGCTGCGGGGTGCATGATGGCCCTGAGTTGGTCGCTCGAGACAGGCTTTTTAGACGATTGAACGAGCTGCAGAATCTGTCTCCAGTTGCCATCGCGGATCAATTGGTTCAGGTGCTCATCGTTGCCGCTACTCGTGCCGCCGGCACTGCTGAAGCCGTCGCTGACACTGGGGCGGGCACCGCTGCCGCTGGTGTCGCCGGTACGCCTTCCTCTGCTGCCAGTGCCCTTGCTTTCGCCGTCGCTGCCACTAATGCCGCTGCTGCTGCTGCCGGCTGCTTCCTGTCCGTCAGGCGGCGGCGATGATTTGCTGAAAACGCCCTCAGCCTCGCTGTCGACGGCCGTTGTGGCCTTCTCGTGAGGGACACTGGCAGAGCTACGGCGTGTTCTCGTGGTGCCTGTGGCAACATTTCTCACACTGATCATTTTCGCGTGGGATCCGCCTGCCCTGATAGCGGACCAGACCACCGTCGAGATCCCAGAGACTTGAGATCTTGCGTTGACGTGAAAGCAACGCTGCTTTGCTACAGACTGTATAGCACATGGCGGCTGAAGCCCTCTAAGCACACGACAGCCCTGCCGCCCCGTGAAAGGTAACATCAATCCCTGGGACAGGCTCTTCCAGTTGGAGAAGTTCGCGAACTTCACTTCGCGAACTTCAGTTCGTGACGTGGCAAGGTGGACTCAGGTTCTAATTACAACCCTGACCTCTGACCCGTCTGGCAGCCAAGTAGCCACATAGTGTATATGCAGTTGAATCATTCCTGTTGTAGCAACACTGCACGCAAAGACCACATTGCATCACTCAACCAAATGGCGGACAATGATAAGCTGTCCAACATGCAACGGGTGTGCAGGGATGACTATGCAATGAAACCACCTGCGCGCAGTGCGCCTCGCAGACAGCTACATATTGACAGCCTTTATAGAGGCTCAGTTCCTGTATTTATAGACCCGCGACAGAGCAATTGCGCATGTGTGAATGCATACTCAGCTTTATACATGTATCCGGTGCACCCAAAACTGGTCTATGATTGCGATTTGAGAACGACGTGCGGTTTGAACAAATGTACAGTCGGCAGATGACCGATAGCTATCATGACACTATGGCAGGAAACTCGCTGGCAGCCTTGAGCTCATCAGACGGTGCTGACACCTCTGCCAATGCTGAGTCGTGCATGAGCTCCTCGTCTTCGGCAGCGTCGCCTCTGCCAGGTTCCAAGCGCTCCTGCACCAGCGAATCGTAGTAGGCCTGGATTGCGGCCAGCTCAGCATGCCGCGTCTTCAGGCTGAAGTGTTTGACCAGCTTCACAATCTGTGCAAGCGCAGCATCTGAAAACATCCGGCAACAGCAGTGGGCACAACACGGTCAGCCTGTGCAGCTCTGAATCGCACAGACGAGATGTATACAAAGTCCAGCACCAATGATCATGAGAGAGAATCAGTGTGAACGCTTGTAAGCCAAACACATAGAGTTGGTGATAGCCTTTGAAGTCCGCACTTGACGTATTAAAATCACATGAAATTTATGAGAGCACTCTTCATAGCCCATGTAAGTACGTATACAGCAGTGCTGGAGACTTGTGGAGCAGAAGCCTCCGGATTGTCCCAAACCTCAAAGGGCCACGAGTCCTGTCGCAGCATCTGTCATACAAACAGACGCATTCTAGCGGACCGCGGGCCTCAGGCTGTGGTCAACACTGCCCCTTTTGCTCAACTTTGTAGCAAGGCACACATGAAACGCGCAGAGGAATCATCGATCAATGAAGGGCACGAACGAGGCCAGTCCTGCTGACCATGTGTGAACCGTCACCAAGCTTTCAGCTCAGCACGTGCAGGTATCAGGCTTCAGTTGAGCTCATGCACATAGCTCTGATTCTTGCTTCAAGCGCGAGAAGCCCAGATTGATGCGCATGTCAAGCTTCCTACCTGAGTCTACAGATACCCCTGTGCCCCGCTTGGGTGAGCCCTACTGCCATGCTCTACATCAGCCTCCGTCTGAACCTGGTAGCAAGTGAGGATGGTAGGCTGACTGATTTGGGGCCGCCGATGCGCCAGTCCGCTGCAAGATGCACCTGTGCGCCACTGGGTGACCAACAGATTCTCACCGTCGCGAGTACACGAACATGATACAGCATGTGTCCAAGTGGTACATCCTGCAACAGCCACGCGCTGATCTCCAAGGAATCCTTGACTGACCCGCTACTGACCAAGCATGTCAGCATGACTCAGTAGCAGCCGTTACTGCCACTTGTCTGCCCTCTTGACCAGCCAAGGTGATGCTACACGTGCGCAGTGCTATTTCCAAACATACGCAAGCACTTTCGAATTGGCGCAGTTTATGGTGTTATACATGTGTACACAGCAAAGTCACCTGGCAGGAAGGCCACCTCTGCATGCACCGTCTTTTGGTACTCGGTTCCACTGCCATCTGCAGAGGCCCTCCACACCGATACCTCTTGCACCTTGAAGCTTTCCGGCAGGGAGAGGTTGCGGCCGAACTCCGTTCTGGACCGTGTCAGCTGGTCGACCACTATAGTATCCTCCCATATAAATGCTTCCGGCAGAAACCAGCGCAGAAGCCACGGCACGGTCACGGTATACAGGGCGACAGCTTCCCCAGCAGAAGTGGCTTCTGAGTAGGTCATCTGACATGCCTGGTACTCGGGCTTTTCGTTCCGCTTCCTGTTGTCAACGAACATGGACACAACCTCCCAGGGAAAGGGAAAATAAAATGACATCTCCATACACGGCGCACGCTCCGTCATGGCGTCAAAAAAAGCTTTCTGCTGAAGGAACTTCGAAGTTCAAACCAGGCTCGGACGATGGTGTTGCGTGCTCCGCATCTGATGTCTACCCTCGGTGAGCAGCTGACCTGCAGGCGTCAGTCGTTTCACGTACGACGGCGGCGCCAGCAGGGCTCTAGTGCAGCGAAGACCATGTACATTCGGACGAGGAAAGGAGTTGCATTCCCAGATATTGAAGTTTGCAGTGAAGGGGAGGTGGTGGTGGTGAAATGTGAGCGTGTGGCACCCTCAAGTGCACTGTGATCTGGACCATCTGGTTTGTCTGTCGAGCTGACATGTGTACAGGCATGGCAGTACAGGCGGCGTGACGCACAAGTATGCCTCCTATTCTGATTCACTTGCAGTTGGCTGTTTGCCATTGCTGTTGCTCTGTTTGGTCGATGTGTGCACTGCTGCGTAAGGAAGGCGAGATCACTGGCCGAAAAAAGCACATGCAGTGTGTGCACACATTCAAAACCATCGGCACAATATGCCCCGAGACCCCACTTCAACTGTTGATGGGGGGAGACACACCACCCTTTGGCTCTGAGAGAGAACAAGAGAGTAAAGCGTGCGTTCGCTGCTGTGTTCCTAGACCACTCCCAACTCGCACGATGCATCGCGTGCGCCTGGCACTCTTGGTGATAGCACTGCTGTGTGCCAGCGCTGTACGTGCTTTTGCATCCGTGCCATCGATCACCAACGGCAAACAGCTCAACAGAATACAGATGCGGAACAGGGAGCAGGAGCAAGCTGATGTGAGGAGGCGAGTGCTTGCCACCATGGCAGTGCAGGGTGGAGGCGACGCCAAGGTGCGTGTGTGTGGTCTTCAAGATCCCAGATGTTCTGTGTGCATGGAATTCTAGATACTGCCTGAAAGTAAGCTTTCATCTCAGTACTGTAGCTGGGACTCAGCCTCTTCTTACCTGTGCCAATGAGTGCGCTTGCTGGTCGTTGCGTAAATCCCAGTGCATAACTCTTGGGTCACTTATGCAATCAACAGACGCGTGCCTCAAGTTGAACTTCGTGATGTGCAGCATGCTCTTGCAGTATGTGGTAGTGCGAAGCGCTCGTCAAAGCACCGGAATTACCTGTCCACTAATGCGTGCTTCTTTGGTCTCAAGTGCTTGACATGGCTCCTAGATGCAGGAGAAAAGCCTACAAGCTGAAGCTGGAACGTCTGCTGCACTATGGGGTTACCGTAGGAAACGGATTATAATACCCCCCCCTTGTATAAGACCCCCCATATGTATAAGACCCTCCCGCCTTGTTGATTTGTGCTTCTCGTTGCTAAGACAGGGGCCACTTTGTATAAGACCCCCCCTTCTTGTAAGCTGACGCAGATGACCAGAGACCAGACAAAAATGGAGTGTTTACTCCCTTTGACTCCCTTTTTGAAAAAAAAGCTTTTCCGTCGATCAGCCAAATTCAAGTTTGAACTGCAATGTCTTGTTGAAGTTCGTGGCGCACGAGGTCACGCACTGTTAAGTGGCGCCTGTGCCGACACTTGCATGCGCTCCCAGCGCAGCGAGCTCTGATGAACGCGCAGCTATGGCACATGTTGTGCTGAACGCTTGCTGCGCACAGCCTATTGTGGCTCAGCCAGGCTAGGTAGCAACCTGAATCTGAGTACGTTCGGTGAGCTAAATGCCCGCGATTGTGTTGCACGATGCTGCAGATATACGTGAAAACCAGAAAGATGGTGTTCTCACCATCACGATCGCTTGATTGACCAGCAGATTAGGCTCTCGCTAGTTGCTCCAGAGCGCAAATTGAGTAGATAAGTTTGCCGAAGACGGGGGGTCTTGTCAACACGAAGCTTGGAAGGATGCTAAGACAGGGGAACTCTGTGTAAGAGGGGCTACTTTGTATAGTACCCCCCCGTCTTAGCAAGGGCCTGAAACTGCAAGATGGGGGGGTATTATAATCCGTTTCCTACGGTACACACATGAAGGCTTTGGTCGTATTCACCGTTGAATTCTGGGTTCCCCAGTTGCAGATGCCAGTGCGGGCATGCTTGCAGACATAGATGTGGAAGTTCGCGGCAGATTTACTTTGGCAACACAGCATGTGAAATTCAAAAACGCAGCAGTCCTCGACCACTGCAAGGCTGACGTAGCCTCTCGTCGTGAAATACTTAAATGCTTTTACTGCTGCGGCCATGATCTGAACAGTAACTTTTAACACAGGACTATGTATTCCCTCAGCACAGAAGGTGCCCTGCACGGACAAAGTTATGGCAACACTGCTGACAGCAACCAAGACGCAAAGCCACTTGTTGTTGCCAACAGCGCACTTGACCATGGCTGTGGTGTTGACGCCACGAGTCTCACCCATCATGGCCAGTCACAAGTCGCATTCCTCACAGCAGTATCTCATGACAATGATGCTATGACCTGTCTGTCGGCATCACATTGCACTTGACCTTACATAACCACCTTGGACCAGTTGTGGTGCTTCCGCAACAATGGCACAGGCACTGACAAAATTGCAGCAGCCTCACAATTTGCCTGCTTCACTGCTCATGTGCACAGCTCTCGCATGAAGTGCATCCTGACTATCTGTCCATGCTTGCACAGCAAGCACCTGTATATAAAAATGAGGGACCCTGTTCGCTTTTCAAATTACTTAGAAGTGCTATAGAGTGTTGCTTTTATGGTTATATCTGCGGTGACTGATGTGCTTGTAAAGCTCAAGGTCAAGCCCTGAATGACGGAAGGTGACGCCCGTCACACGAAACTTCAATTGAAGTAATCGTCCACTTCTATCTGCACACAACCTTGTGATCATCGGAATTGAACCATGAATTAATTGTGCTTGGTGCCATGCAGCCTTCCAGAGGCGCACCGCAGCAGCTCTGGAACAAGTACCTGGGGCAGCTTGACAGACGCCCCCTTATCACCAAGGCGTGGACCAGCACCATCATTGGCTGCATCGGTGAGTGCCAAACTTCACGTTGAATTTCATGTGAAGAGGTACCTGGGGCAGCTGGACAGACGCCCCCTTATCAACAAGGCATGGAGCAGCACCATCCTTGGCTGCATCAGTGTTGAACTTCAACTTCATGTTTGTTCATCCCCGTGGTAGGCGTGGTGACGCCTGCATTAACAGTGCGGTGCTTAGGGTTAGGGGTGAGGGGTAGACAGCAGTCCTGCGTACAGCTTAAAAGAGTGCTTAAGTTGAATGTCAGTAGATAGCCAACAGTACCTGACATTGCCACTTTAGACAATCACGCTCTTTCATATCACAAAGGCAAGGCTGCGTGCAATGCACATAAACTTGACCTTGTTGTGTGTACCCATTACTTGCATCCCACGTGGCTGGACACGCTGTTTGCGATTGTTGCTGGTGGTCGCCACTTTCCACTTGTGCATCAGCTCGTATACTAGCTAATGGTAGTGCCGCTGCTATGTTCAGAAAGTGCCGCATCACATGTTCCGTCATCAGGCGGTGGTTGTTCACTAGTGTCTCGCGAAGGTCCAGTTGACCTACCATATTATCTATTATTAAGCCCATGGGGCGAGTTTTTAATGAGAGCACAGAAAGGGGTTTGGGGCACCATTAATACATGGAGAAAATAAGGGTGGGCTGCATTCATGTTTGAGGAATTTCAGCTCATCTATTACCATCATGGGGTGCCAGCATGCTTCTACGCCGCTCCTGCAACTGGTTTAACTTTCAGAAAGCCAGCTGTTACTGTCGAGGGCCTGTTTGTAAGTTTTGCTCTATGTTAGCTGTCTTTCTGTCTGCTCTGCACATTGCTGACAGTGCATGCATACGCAACCACAATTGGTGATGAAGCATGAGTCACTGCGTGTGCAGAGTACACGGACGCAGAGGGTACAAGCTGCGCATGCATGTGAGAAAAAGGGGGGGGGGGGGGCACCTTTTTATGAGCGAAAAATAAGGGTGGGGCGTCATTCTGTGAGAGCTCGAAAACTCCTGAAATACCCACCCCATGGGCTTAATTATAGACAATACGGTATGTCTTCATGTATGTGTTTTTCGTCTTGGACAGCACAGCGATGGCCACAATCAGAAATGCGCTGAACTTCTGAGAAGCAAAGCGCTTGCATCCATGTTACCACAAGTGTGCGCTGCATATCACCATCAGTCATGAAGCAGCATGTAACAGCGTTTAGTGCTACTCCTACTGCAGGCGACACGATAGCGCAGGTCTTGGAGGTTGAAGTTGAAGGCATGTGTGGTTGTCCTTTATCAGTCATGAAGCACCATGTAACCCTGATTTTGGTGCAACACCTGCTGCAGGCGACACGATAGCGCAGGTCACTCTGTCACTCCATTTGCTCACAACAGCGTCTCTGTGCTTGCACGGGACACCATAGCGCAGGTGCTGGGCGCAGACACTGGATGCGTGTGTAGTTATTTGGTTGTTATCAGTCATGGAGCACATAGTATGTAAACCTGTTCAATGCTACGTACTGCTGCTGCAGGCGACACGATAGCGCAGGTCTTGGAGGCGCGCACCAAGGGCATCCCCTTTGTGTTTGACACGCAGCGCACCGCCATCTACATCTTCTGCGCCGTCGCCATCGGCTCCACGGCCGTGCACTACTGGTACAACTTCCTCGACCAGAAGGTTGCAAACCCCAACACGGTGAGCAAACACGCTGGGTGCGTGTTGTGCACTCAGGGCCATTCTGCTGTACTGACAGGTCGCTCCCGCCGTGAGAGACTTCTGTTGCGTTGACAACGCACGTGAAGGCGCATACTGCCTAGAGAGCGGCACAAAATGTGGCTTGCCTGATACCTCTGTTTCACAGCGCAGTTTGCACCTGATTCACAGCGCAAATCTGGCTGTACAGGACGGGTCTCACCAGTGCAGAACAATTGTGAACACTGGTGCAGCGCTTTTGAAGCGCGGTCTGCTCTGCTGCTACTTGTTGTGTTCCGAAGGTCGCCCATATCATCATGGCAAGTGAGTGCTCTGACATGACATTGAATATACATACATGTGCACTGCAAAGCTCAGCGGCATTGGCCCTGCAATGCCCAAAGCCGCTAGCATGACAACAGGCAATCAATTGAACGAATGAACTCATGAACTTCATGAATGAATGACCTTACGCAGGTCAAGGGCACGTGGAACCGCGTCTTCCGCCAGCTGGCGGCGGACCACACCGTCGGCTGCACAGTGCTCAACACATGAATTCATCGAACAAATGAATTCATGAAATGAATGAATACGCCGCTGCCTCACGCAGGTCAAGGGCAAGTGGAACCGCGTCTTCCGCCAGCTGGCAGTGGACCAGACCGTTGGCTGCACAGTGCTCAACGCCGGTTTCTACATTGTGCACACCATTGTGAGCGCCGTCGTCATGGGCCGTGTGTTCCCTCTGGGGGCACTGGCTGACACCATCACCGGCAAGCTCTCGCGCGAGATGTGGCCCATGCTCATCAACAACTGGAAGCTCTGGTGAGTGGGGGTTGCGATGGTCTCGATCGGCGGGCACTATGGATGTACCTGACCCTAACCTCAACCGTATGGCTGAAGTTGAATTTCATCTGTCACAGGAATTGGGTGCATGTTCGAACTATGATGTAAACGTACTATGTAATTCACAAGTACAGCGTTTTAATGCTTCGCCGAAACAGCCCACTCTCCACACCAACAATGCACGTTGTGACATGAATCAATACAGGGTCAACCGCTCTCAATCCCTTCAAGAAAGGGGTGTGTCTACAGTGTGGATAGTGCGCTCTGCTCAGTACTTGGTGTTGGCAGTGCAGGGAGAGCTGCCATGGAACATTGGTGAACAGCCAGGCCTGTTGTGCTGGTGGTACTGCTGGCACTTGCTTATTTCACTCGTCAGCAAGAAAGCGCATTTTCATCATTGCCAATGAAGCTCGTAGCAGTCGGAACGATGCATCGACGAGGAGGTGATGCAAAGCATACAGCCATTGCGCGGATTTAGTGTTCAATAATGAAGGCTTGTTTACCTGTGCTCTCTGGTGGAAGCCATACGGCTTCTGGTAGCCGCCGCTTGCAGCTGAGGGTGCACCACTGCTCACTGTGATTGCACCATTGCACACCATGATGATTGCCGCTGCCTGAGACTCTCGGATGAATGAGGGCACAGTGCCAGTGCACGCCACTACTGTAGACTTTGTGATGAAACGCATGGCACTGAAATGTGCTGTGTGGCATTGAGCACTGCTGAGCAGCAGGTGCCTTATTCATGGCGTGCTGAATGTTGGCGCGACATAACATGCATGATGCACATGAGGCCTCTGTGTATGGATCACGCTACTTGAGGTACTGCTCTTGCCCACCCTCATGAAGTTGGAGCCAGCAGATGACCCATATTGTTTCCAGATGTACAATAGCAGACCGCGCCCGCCATCATTGAAGCTGCAGCCACCAGACGACCCATATTTGTCGCCAGAATGCTGCTTGCTTGAGCGCCTCAGCCTTAAACTTTTCCTGTGGTTCTGTGGTGTTTTTGTTGTTGTGCAGGCCCGCTGCCAACTTCATCAACTTCTCGCTGGTGCCCCCCCAGCTGCGCGTGCTGTTTGCCAACTTTGTTGCCATCTTCTGGAACATCTACCTCTCTGGCAGCGCCAACCGCTGAGCGCGCTGCCACCCCCTGTGTCCGGCCTTTGCATGTATTGTACATGTGTAGCGTATCGTGCACACGCGTGCTTCTGCAGTAGCCATAGATGCATCACACACGCTGGCAACGGGGAGGGGGGGGGGGAACTGGCACAAGATACTTGGTGGCTGAATGCACAGCGGCAGTGCACAGCTGGAGTGATGGGGTGCAGATGATATAGAGAACCACCGCTCAGCAGATGCTGCATGTATTGCGAAACGCAACGACCACACAATGTAGATATCAATGGATGCCAGTTGCTGTAAATGTGCGGGTGTCGTCTGCTCTCACTTGCTGCGTATGCTATGCATCATCAACATTCACCTTGCATGGTGTATAAAAGTATAACTTTCACAAGTGAGCCGCATAATCACACCTTGTGATGTCAGCGGTGCACACTCGGCACATTAACTTGAATTGACGCCATGATCATGGATTGCACTCATGAACATGAATTGCATTTCTCATGAATTGCAGTGAGAACATGCGCCTTGGTTGTGCACATGCAAGGCATACTACATGCAACATCCTTTCGTTGGTGGAAGTGGGAGCACTGCCAAACCTATCTTGTGAGAGTGGCAGCTGGACACAGTGCACCTGCCTGACGCACGTGGCTGACATATACACACACACACCAACATGGTCCTGAATCATGATGCAAGAAGCCAGCCAGAAGTGCAGAACAAAGGCACCAGTAGCACAAGAAAACACAAAACACAGTCTCGCTATGACTGAACACAAAGTATATATGGATGTTCTGACCTCCTGGGAGTCAGAAAAAAAGCAGCACTTGCGGTACACACACACTACAATGTGAACCTTGTGGCTTCACATACGCAGTCAAACCACAGTCGAACTGTGTACGAGCAGGTACCTCATTCCACATGCAAAGTGCTACAGATGCACTGCATGACATGGTTGACGTTGAGTGTCGAGCGTTTTGCACCTGACAGAAAGGGGTTCCACAGTGGTGCGCACTATCCCTACTATGTCGTCCGCAGCTGCTAGCTTCTATGAACACAGCACCACACCGTTGCGCACACTTGAGTGTGTGTGCGCAGATATGGTGTGATGCAACTTCAACTCTGAGAGACTTCAGCCATCAGCACACCACCACGCTGCGCACACATGGGTGCGTGTGCGCGTTTGTCCAATGTGATGCAGCTTCATCTCTGAGAGAGTACTGCCAATCAGCACCACACCTTCGCGCACACTTGAGTAGTGTGTGTGCAATGGTGTGGAGCAACTTCAACTTTAAGAGACGTGTGCCAACAGCGGCACACGCCATACACCAACAAGACCGCCAACTACAGCAGTCGGACAAGCATCGCATCAACGCGTGAAGCTATCATCTCGCTCTCGCGCTGCGCAGCGACCACTATCGGGTCGTCCTGAGCGCTGATATGCGCGCTCGCATACCCCGGTATCACCGCCTCCCCCTCCGTATCATCGCGCCCCTTGCTCGCCGCCACCGCCGCTGCCGCGGCCGCCGCCACCGCCTTTAACTCCCGTAGCAGCCCCCTGACCCCCTGCACCGACTCCAGCGCTGCGCCGAACTCGTAGCCGAGCAGCGCGCGCTGAAAGCTCCACTCTGCATCCTCATCCCCCGCCGCGCTCTCGAACGCCGCCCTCAGCTGCGCCTCGCCGGTGGGCGGCGGCTGCGCCAGCTCGCGCGCGACGTGCAGCAGCACCGTCGGCGGCGGCGGCAGCGGCGGCGGCGCGCTGCGGCGGCCGTTGCGCTCGAGCCAGCGCAGCAGCGCCGCGAGCGCGTAGCAGCGGATGTGCAGCGTGTACGCGGCCTCCCCCTGGCGGCGCGCCGCCTCCGTCATCACGTTCTTGCCGAGCCCTGCAACCTGCGCCTCGCCCACGTACACGTGGTCCAGCGGCACCGCGCTGCCGCCGCTGCCGCCGCTGCTCAGGCTGCTGCCGCGGCTGCTGCTGCCGCCGCCAGCGGCAGCGGCGGCGGCAGAAGCGGCGGCCTTGGCGGCAGCGCGCAGGTACTGCCGCGCATGCACCATCAGCTGCACCGTCGAGCGCCTGAACACGTCCCACCCGACCGGCGTCTGGCACAGCGCCTCGCTGCTGCGGCACTGAGCCGCGCTGCGTGCGACGCTGTACAGGCTCTCGGTGAGCACCCACGCTGGGTGCAAGTGGTTGAACCCGAGAGGCGCGCCCGGGGGCGCTGCTGTGTCAGGCGGAGCAATGAGGCTGAAGGGCAGCGCGATCCGCTGCGGCAGGCAGGTGGTGCCGGCGCCGATGATGCTGTAGGGCGCTTCTGTCGTGTTGAATGGGTACTTGATGGAGACGGCTAGGCCGATGAACACGCCCTCGCCCGCCCACATCTCCTGGTCCGGGATGCGCGCGGTGTGGTTGGAGCCGACGTTGGCGCCGTAGCAGACGTGGCCGCGCCCCAGGGGCCACAGCGCCGCGATGAGCAGCGACTGGCGGCGCAGGCGCACGAACGCGCCCACGAGAGAGTGGTGGCACTCGCCGGCGCCGATGTGGGAGTGCGGGGCGAGGATGGTGCTGGTGAGCTTGGCGTGCAAATCAACGCGCGCGTGCTCCATGATGAGGGCGCAGGCGACGGTGGCGCCGCCGCCCACGTGCGCGCCGGGCTGCAGCAGCGCCTGCCGCACGCTCGCGCCCTGGATGTGCACTGGGCGCCCCGCCTGGGACAGGACGGTGACGGTGTCCAGCTGCGAGCTCTCCACACGCGCGCACGGCCCCAGATAGGCGCTGACGATGTTGCAGCCGATGGCCTGGGCGCCGGCCTCCAGCACCGTGAAGTCGGGGGCGGCGGAGAGCGCCGTCTGCTGCTGAGAGACGTGTGAGATGTACGCGGCACGCAGAACAGCGGTGCCGCTGCCAGCCGCCATGTATGCTGCCTGTGGAAGGCATGTGGTTGCGCAGCAGGGCACCTCCCGGCCCCCCGTCTCTGGGCCCACGGGTATGCTGATGCCGTTGCCGTAGGAGGTGCCGGAGACGCAGCTGACGTTGCTGCAGCGCACGAGCGCCGACCCCTCCCGCAGCACGGCGTTGCTCACAAGCGAGCAGTCCTTGATGAGGGCGCCAGGGCCGACGAGCACCATGGAGAGAGAGGAATTGTACACGCCGGAGGGCAGCTCCGACGTCTCCGCCAGCACGACTGTACTGTGGAAATCGTGAAGAAGCACCGGGCCGACAAAGGAGCAGTTCCGAATTCTCGAGCAGAAATCGATGGGGCCGTCCGCATTGCTGCTGCCGGCATAGCGCACGAGGTGCCACGCCGTGGACCAGTTTCCCTGCCGCTCCAACTGTTGAATTTCGGAATCGCTGAGAGCCCTCCCTTGCTGTAGCATCTCATGGCCGTCCCTGCATGCCTGCTGCGCCGTCTCCACCCACGAGCTCTCCAAAAACCTTGTTACTAACGACTCGCCCTTGCCTGCAAGCAGCGGCTGGCGCAGGGGCGAATCATAGAGCGGACGGTTTTGCTGGTGGCGGACCGACAACATGGTCTCACAAGAGCGGACTGATCGCAGAGCTCGTGTGATAGACGTGTCAGGCCGCAGGCGGAGCCTTCACAACCAGCGCGAGGATCCCATCACTCTGTTGCTGCTGCGCTGAGCCCACAGCCGCACTGGATCTCCTCTCTCCGAGCTGTCGTTTAGATCCTCTAAGCGGGATGCAATCCAACAGGCACGCGCTCAGCCACGCTCACCTAAGTGCGTCACGCCGGCACACACTATGATGTACATGCGGTACCATTGGTTCTTTTGTTCTGAAAAGCTGCCGGAGTCCTGGGTCGTAGACCAGACCCAAGCCGGGTTTGTGTGCGGCTGAGCAACGCGCTGCTATACATTCATCAGCACTTGACTTTAAGGCGTGTATGTTAGAAAGATGTTAGAAAGTGTGTCATGCAGAGCATATTGCATATAGACACAATATCATTAGCGTCGGCTCCCATGGCAGAGCATCCCATTCCCACCCAACTACAGCTACCACTACGACCACTGCATACCCTCCCCCTGCAGTTGCGGAAGTCCCAGCAACTGCTGCACTGTAATCACACTCCAGCACACATGTCCGCCCTCAGCTCGCGGGCGGTACTTCAGCGCCATGGTGGTTGCAGCAAGCCCCACAATATGGTGCCGTCACAGTTGGGTCCGGCAAAGCTGCAGCCGTTGCTGCTGGCAAGCGCGCAGGCTTAACGCACTCCATCCCCCCCTTGCATCCTGATACGGGCAACACTCCAAAGGAGTGGTAGCAATCATGGGCGCCATTAATCTATAGGCGCCTCTGCTGCAGGTGCGGAACGAAGGTCCTGCTGCTGCTGGTGCTGCTGCTGCCAATGAGTCCACAAGCGCGCTCCAATCCCTAGCGCTGCCCTGAGCGATGCTGTTGCTAGCAGCAATCCCACAAGTGCGCACCGGCCCCTGTCTCTGTCCTCCACATCCGGGCAACACTCCAGGGGAGTGGATGTATGTAGCAATCCTTGGCGCCAACAGGATAGTGCCTCTGCATGCCGCTGCCAACACTCCAAACGCGCTCTACTTCATAGGTCCATCCTGAGCTGCCAGGGCAGCTGCAGCTGCTGTCGTCGATTCCAAGCTCCGTCGTCTGCATGTGAACAACACTCCTGAGGTCCTGGAGTGGATGTAGCAATGCTGAGCGCCATCAGGCCCCATACTGCATCTGTACGAAGTTATGGCTGTGCTGCTGCTGGTGCTGCTGCTGCTGTTGGTGGTGGTGTCGTTGCTGCTGATGCTGCTCCCTGGCATGGCTCTCCCAACAACTCCCAGGCGCGCCAACCTTGAGCACCGTCCTGAGCCTGCATTGCTGCTATCCACAAACGCAGTCCAGCCCCGAGCTGCGGCCTCCGCATGCACTGCTGCAGCAGAGTAGCCATGGCCATCCTGGGCGCCAAGGCACCTGCACGGAGGTCGGCCTGACTCACAGGTACCTTGCTTATATACACAACCCTACAGTACGTAGTAGTACATTCGCGAGATGCGGATAGATATGTAGCTGTAGCACGTAGCACCATGGCGTAGCAGAGATCATGAAAAGAATATCATGGCGGCGGCGGGAGGCCCGTATTGCCAAATCTGAATCAGCGCAGAAATGCAAGGAATCCGATCTAGCGTGCGCACAAGCGCAGGACGTTAGCACCAGTGCTGCAGATGGCAATGGCGATTGTCAACAGGACGATGGCACGAGTGGCAGCAGCAACTGGAGACGGACGCGCAGCGCACAAACGCAAGAGGGTACAGAATGACGGTCGGTCAATTTCCGATCAAACAGGCGAAGGGGAGCACACGGGCGGGCAAAGTGCAGTCAAGCGCTCTAGAACAGGTCATAACAATCTGGAACAGCATCGTCTGATGTTAGACG
The DNA here is from genome assembly GCA_017506865.1 of Tribonema minus. NCBI lineage: Eukaryota > Xanthophyceae > Tribonematales > Tribonemataceae > Tribonema > Tribonema minus. Next base: position 185,326 of record JAFCMP010000536.1, on the reverse strand, counting down.
ACGAAGCTGGAGGTGGAGGCAGTGCGGACCCGGAGTACAAGTGCAACTTATGCGACCTCGTGGTGAAGAAGGGCATGTCGCTGCTCTCGTTACAGCAGAGGTTATGCGCCCACATCGCGGCGAAGCACCAGCGCGAACACCACAGTGGGACAGCAACAACGTTCCTGGATCGCTCCGACCTCAGCACCTCGCACTTGCAAACCATCTACACCGAGTGTGCCTTGTGCGAAAACCTGTTTCATGCCAACAAGACATTCAGGGTGGACAGCAGCGATCCCAGCGCGGGCAAGCGCTGCCGCAACTGCAGGCCTATCACTTCACCCGCTGCAGTGGCGGCAACATTGTCAACAACAGCATCAGCAGCACCGCTAGCACCTGATGCATTGACGGCAACAGCTACCACGTCGCTGCCACAGCAGCAACCGGCGTGCACACCCATCGGCAACCCCTACGCAAAGGGACCAGCGCATGCGCAGCAGGCACCTGCTGCTCAGGCTGGTGGCAGCAGCTCCTCCGGCAGCTCAACGAGGCCGGAACGCGGGGGCAGCAGTGCTACACGAGGGGGTCGGGGTCGCAGTGGAGGGCGCGGACGTGGCAATGGAGGACGCGTTCGCAGCAGCAGCAATGATGCAGACATCAGCAGTAGCAGAGCGATTAGCGGCAGCAGAATCGGAGGCGGCAGCAGCAGCGGTGCCGGCGGCGGCAGTGCAGCCGGTACTAAGGACAGCGGCGCTGGCAACGGCCGCAGCAGTGATGCCAGCAGCCGCAGCGGCGGTGCTAGCAACAGCGGCAGTGGCGCGCGAACTCAAAACTGCCGCGGTGGCCGTGGCAGCGGTCGCAGCAGCGACAGCGGTGGACGAGGCGGTGGCCGTGGCGGCCGCGGCGGCGGCGGAGGGGGCCCCCGAGCGGCAGGTGCGGCGACAGCAGCGGCAGCGCCTGCAGGCGCAGCAGGTGGGGCAGGTGGGCTTTTCACGTGGACCATCTCAACCCCCGCAGTCGCAGCAGTGCTTGACAGCATCAGCCGCGATGAGCTGTGCAAGCTGCAGTTCGCGACAACTAGAAGCCTTGCTAGACCACGCAATCGCCGCTATGTGGGAGCTGCACTGGAGTATGCAGCAACACATCTGTTGGCACACAAAATGACGATGTTCGTCAATGCGGCGCGGGAGCCAGATTCCGCAGGGCGGGTGCAGCGGCTGCAAAGATCCACGATTCTACACCACCTCATGCCATCACTCATCACCTCCACCAATGGCGCACCTGGCATCACTCGCTCCGACAGAATCAGAATGTTGGCACGCGGTGAGCTTGACTGGTTGGTGCCAGCGCTCCTCGCACACACGCGTGCGCACCGGCGCTGGCGCGCGCGCCAGCAAACGGAGGCAGCGATCAACGCCTACGTCCTACACAGCATTGGCACACGGGGGGGGCTACAGCAGGCAGCGCGTTTCCTTCAGCCCAAATCGGTGGCGATACCTGATGCATCATGATGACTGCTTTGCCGCCATGCAGTCCAAACACCCCCCCGCTGCGCCAGGGGAACAACTCCATGAGCTATCCGGCATGGTTGATCAGCTTGTGGCGAAAGCAGCCGACATGCCAGCAGAACTCAGCCTGTTACAGGGGGAGGGAATTGAGCCAGAGACGGTTGCCAAGCTCATCCAGCGAGCAAGCCCTTACAGTGGAGCAGGCCCATCGGGGCTGCGCTACAGCCACCTGCAGGATGCGCTACGCACAAGCTGGGGACGGCATGAGTTTGCTGCTGTCCTCACACGGTGGCTTCAGACCGTTATGCGGGAGGCTGCGCGGCTGCCGGATGCCTTCTGGCAGTTGCATGGCGCGGGGCGCCTGACACCACTTGCAGAACAACAGGAAGATGGTACAGCTAAGCAGCGGCCCATCGTTTGCGGCGAGGTGCTGCAGCGACTATGCACTTCGGTGTACGTGGCAGACCGCAAAGACTTCCTGGCGGAACTCCTTGAGCCAGACGGGCAGTATGGGGTAGCCGTCTCAGCAGGAGCGGAGAAAGCGGCCATGGCCGGCAAACTTGCGTATGAGCTTGGTCACTGGCAGTTCATGCTGGACCTCAAGAATGCCTTCAACATGGTGTTCGTCCTGGCGGCAGCGGAATGGGTAGCAGCACAGCTGCCGGACTTCCTCGACTACTTCATCGGCACATACGTTCGCACTCGGCCACGCCTGCTGTTCCAGCACGTCGACAGCTCCACGCGCATCATCATGTCTCAGCGCGGGTTTAAGCAGGGGGACCCCGCGGCACCGATGCTCTTCTGCGGCGCCATTGCTCAGTGCTTGAAACGGTTCAATGAGGCGGCGGCCGCGCAGCGCGCGCGGAGGCGGATGGGCGCCTACATGGACGATGCCAACGTCCGAACAGGCGCTTGCACGCTGACTCAGGATGACATACAGGCGGTGGCACAGCTCAAACAACACTTTGCGGAGGTGGGGCTGGAGCTAAACCTCACCAAGTCACGCGCGCTGCCTGGCAGGGGGCATGTGGTGACAGACCACGAGCGGCAACTGCTGCAGCAGCTGGGCGTTCAGCTAGTGGGGGATACGAATGAAAATCAGAACCGCGGAGCTGTGTTGCTGGGGGTGCCGGTGGGCCACAGCAGCTTAGTGGACGCATGGCTGCGCAGGGAAGTGGGTGCAGGCGGGGCAGGGGCTCGATTTGCAGAGCGATGCGCGCGCCTGACATCTCCGAGGGCTATGTTAGGAGAGAATTATTTGGGGCAATCCCTGGATACTAAAAGGCACCACAGGACATTAATGCAATGATCAAGTTGAAGATTGCACAACCATTTGACCGAACATCAACAGTTCGCTTCAGCTCGCTCTGCGGATGATGGTGCAATCTTCAAACTTCAAATTGGACAAACTTGACTCGAGACGCTACTGTAATTGAAGTACAACTTCAAGTTGAAGTTTAACATCAACTGTCACGCTCAGTATTGACCATCATCTTCAATTTGAAGTTTGACGGTTGCATCACCGTCCGCACAGCATCCTGAAGCGAACTGTTGCTGTTCAGTCAAATGATTGTGCAATCTTCAACTCGATCATTGCATTAATGTCCTGTGGTGCCTTTTAGTATCCGGGGATTGCTCCAAAAAATTCTCTCCTTGTTCAGGCTACTGCGCTACTGCGTGGTGCCTCGCATGACGTACTGCCTGCGCACCATTCCCACTACGCAGACAGCGCCAGCCGCCAAGGAGTGGGATCGGGTCACGCAGTGGGTGCTTGAGCACTCAATGGGCCTGCAGCCACCAGGCCAGACCTGGCGCCAGTTTGAGCAAAGTGGGGCCCACTTCCATCTGGCAGCGCACGGCCCAGCCTTACAGCAAGCGCGACTCCCAACACGGCATGGCGGCCTTGGCATTACCAGCGCCTGCGACATCGCTGATGCTGCGTATGTGGCGGGCACGTTGCAAGCGCTGCAACCAGCGCTCTCTGGATGGGCGGGGGTGCTGCAGCAGGCGGCTCCTCAAGCGGCTGCAGACAACGCTGCTGAGGATGCGGCAACACAAGCGGCACCGGCAGCAGCGGCAGCAGCACCAGCACCAGCAGCATCAGCAACGGCAACTGTTACAGCGGCAGCGGCGGTTGCCAGTGGAGGCGCGACCGCTCCGGCAGCGGCAACTGCATCAGCGGCAGGCCGCGCTTATGACGCAGCCATTCCGGCAACACACCACGCAGCTGCCGCTGGATCAGGGGCCGCGGCGGCAGCACAGGCGGCACCAGCGGCAGCAGCAGCGGCGGCGTACGGCGTAACTACTCCGGCGGCAGCAGCAGCGGCGGCAGCAGCAGCTGCTCCAGCATCAGAGGCTGCTGCAGCAGCGGCAGCACATGTTGCACCTCAAGTGGCCTCCGAGTCGGCGGCATCACTAACTGCAGCATCAACTGTTACAGCAGCTGCTGCGGGCATAGGCAACACAGCTGCTCCAGGCCCTACTAGGGCTGCTGCAACACCTGCAACAGGAGCAGCGTCGGCAGGCGGCGCCGCAACCGTACCGGCTGCGACAGCGGCAATGGCAGTGGCAGCGGCCAATGCGGCAGGTGCTGCACCAACACCTGCGGCAGCAGCAACACCACTGGCAGCAGCAGCAACGGCAGGCGGCGCAGCTGCAGCACCAGCGCACGCAGCAGCGGCAGCCGTCAATGCAGGCGCTGCGCGTTCCACACCAGCAATGCTACAAGGCGCAGCAGCAGCAGAGGTGGCGCGCCTGCCCCTCATGCGGACGATCGCCACAGCTGCCGCGTCCCTACGTGCAGCAACAGGTGACAAGCTGGAACATATACTGCCACCAGCGCTAACACCACTGCAGCAGCAACCACCTACGCAGCAGCCGCCGCTGCGGCCGACAGCAGGTGGTGGCACTGGTGCGGATGCTGCTTGCGTACTTGACGCCAGTGCTCTGCAGTTGCAGTGTAGCCTGAAGCGCCCCAATCAGAGTGCGCTTGCAGATGCCGTCGCTACCGAGCTTGCAGATAAGGCGGAGGCGGACCTGCAACAGCTGCCGCAGGGCACGCAACGCACGCAAGCACTTGCTCGATTCCATTCGCAGCGCCACATGCACTCGATCGGCATGGCATTCCTCAACGAGCCCATGTACTCCACAACGGCTTCGTTCGATGGCCTATCCTGGCAGCTGGCCGTCAAACGCGCCATCGGAGTAGAGGAGCAGACGGCAGGCTGCAAGCTGTGCGGGAAGTCGCCGGGCGGCACCCTGCATGCACGGCTGTGTCAAGCGCCACGCGTCAAGGCGCACGACACCATCGTCCACAATAGCGTCAAGAGGGCCACGCAGCGCATCCTGCGGCAATACCTCAAAACGGGTTTGGTGGACGAGGACTACACGCCATTTCTGGGATCCGCCGGGCCGCCGGGGAGTCGCAGGATGGACATCGTGCTGCCTGCCGACGCCTTCCCGGTGACCGGCTACGACGACCCGACACGCCACCTACGGTAACCGCTCATGGTGGACGTTACCTGCTTCGAGGCACAGGTGGCGTCGCGGGCGGCGAAGACTGCAGCAGACCCCGAGCGATGCTGCCGCGACCAAGAGGCCGCCAAGACTACCCACTATTCTGGTCATTATGATCAGAATTGCTACAAACTTGCCACTTTGGCAATAGGGTCATTTGGCAGCATCGGGGAGCAGGGGCGGAAGCTGCTGGAGGCTGTGGCGACGGAGTATGCCAGCAGGATGTCAGTGCACGGAGGAGCGCGCCCTAAAGCTCTCAAGGGCATCGCCCTGGCGCGCTTACGCTCGGCACTGTCGGCAGCGCTCCACATGGCGTACTCTGGCCGTGTCATGACACACATGGCAGAATCCAGGGGGGGGGGGCACATGGAGGAGGACGTAGGGGAGGACCCCGAGATGCCATTTGGCGGCGGCGGCGTTTGAGTGGTTGTCGTTGCGACACTTTCAGACTGTCATACGACATGTAGATTCTTTACAGCTAGATGCCAATCATCTGGGCTTTTTCGCGCCCTGAGCGAGAATTAATAAAAAGTACCTTGCTTTCCTCTAAAGTGCAGGTGCAGGCCATACCAACCTCGCTTAGCCTGCTTGCGAGCTGCTTCCTGCTCTACTGCACACCGTGGCGCTGCATGACGGTGACCGCAAGGCCTGCGAAGCACTTGCTAGCGAGCCTCCGCTAGCGACAGCGACGACCGTGTGACACGTGTCAAAGTGACACGCGTCACCCAGTGAATCTGTCTAGAGCTCTCTGAGCCTATCCACACACCAAAGAAGGCTGGGTCTCACCCAGGAATGAGTAGTTGAAGTTGTGATGAAGTTGTGCGGCGTCCGTTGCCACTGTCTTGACTTGCCATGGCGCCATGCAGAGGAGGGAGATGTATAGGCTTCTGGCAATTGGTCTTGCTGGCGATGGCCATGTTCTGGCGGCCTGCAGCAGCGCTATTACCTGTGCGCTCATCAATTGCTGCCCTGTCTAACAGCAGAGCATTGCAGCGGTCGTGCATGAAGCCTAGCGGGCGGGCCTTAGCTCGGTTGACGATGCTCGATCTCAACTGGTACTCCATGCCGCAAAACGAGTTCAACACAGTTGTAAGTGCCTTGGGGTAGTTTCAGGTTGATGCACTTGTAGTACTCCCAAGCTGGCAATCAGCATGCACGCAATGGACATTAATAAGGCTACTGCATGCTTTGTGAACGCATCAGAGCTGCTGAAATTGTGAAGCATGATCAGAATGTCTCCAGTTCTGGCACAATTTGCTGGTGTGACACAAAAATGCCAAGCCTGCCATGCGAATAGGAGAAATGCCACGCTGGCACCTCCAGCGTCTCGGCACGCGTGCGGCTCATCACCACAATCTGACAGGCCTTTTGCTCAGTGACTTCTGCACAGCATGAAGTTTGACTCCAGTAATCTGTACTGCAGGTCGGCTTCATGGCACTGGCATTTCAGGGCATCTTGCCCTACACAATCATGGCAAACAAGAGCATTTTTTCGGACGTTGGAGGATTTCGGGCGCTGCCAGCTGTCAAAACGGGAGAGGAGGTGACCGTTTCGAATCAGCCGCTGCTGCTGTATGGGGAGCCGATTAGACTCATCGATGTCATCAACATCGTCTCACGGTTCGAGTCATTTGACGAGCTGCAGGCAAGTGGAGCATTGCGTCCTCACTTGTTCTCTGTGAAGATCTTCGCATCAAAGAATTCTAATGTTTCTAGTGCACGACTGCATCACCGTACATCAATGAAGAGTACTAAAAGCGTATTGCAGCGACGGAAGCACTGCTGTTTTCAGTGCAAGAGGATGAAGTGGCCGTACGCCATGCACTTCCTCTTTAAAGCTTATCATGTCATGTCGGTGCTGAGCCTGCACAAGCACCTACTCTTGTTCAGGTGGCAATGAGTGTGATGTCAAGTTTGTCGCACCGAAGTAGCAAGCAGTAGGCGCCCTTCGAGATGTCCCTGCTGTCTTGCACTGGGGCCACGTGATGACGAAGAAATGGCACTGCTGGTGTTCGGCAGCTGCTGGCTTACTTTCTTAACTCTGTGCAGTTTTGTCATCATTTAAGGTCCTGACATATGACCATTCTGTACACCGTTGTGGTACTGGGTATCCTGGTTCGTGACACGAGGCGTGTAGTGGCGGGATGCGCCTTTTGCTGTATACATGCATACTGCGCTGAACAGCTTTTGTGGTGGCGTCGGCTGTTCAGGTCAATATAGGTTTACGTAGCACATGGTTTGACTTGAAGTCGGGACTGCATGTCGTGTAGTGCGTATGCTGGTGTCGATGCATACAATTGTACTGTTACAACTTCATGGAATTACAGGTCACACACCACACAAGGTTGGTATGTATGCCCAATGTTTGAAAGTGCATTGGAACGCACCCCTTTGTGATCAACGCGAAGCGGCAGACACGCAACACAGTCTGGCCTTTGACGTGTCGTTGTTGGATCCACTACCTTTGTGCATTCGAGACTTTGAATGGGTCGTACTCAGCAGTGGTGTACCACACCTTCGGTACTCAAATAGATGTAAGTATTTAAATACTTCAAAATTACTTGTTTTCTGCGAAGATCTTCGCATTGAAGAATTCTAATGTTTCTAGTGCACGGCTGCATCACCGTACATCAATGAAGAGTACCATAAGCGTATTGCAGCGACGGAAGCACTGCTGTTTTCAGTGCAAGAGGATGAGGTGGCCGTACACCATGCACTTCCTCTTTAAAGCTTATCATGTCATGTCGGTGCTGAGCCTGCACAAGCACCTACTCTTGTTCAGGTGGCAATGAGTGTGATGTCAAGTTTGTCGCACCGAAGTAGCAAGCAGTAGGCGCCCTTCGAGATGTCCCTGCTGTCTTGCACTGGGGCCACGTGATGACGAAGAAATGGCACTGCTGGTGTTCGGCAGCTGCTGGCTTACTTTCTTAACTCTGTGCAGTTTTGTCATCATTTAAGGTCCTGACATATGACCATTCTGTACACCGTTGTGGTACTGGGTATCCTGGTTCGTGACACGAGGCGTGTAGTGGCGGGATGCGCCTTTTGCTGTATACATGCATACTGCGCTGAACAGCTTTTGTGGTGGCGTCGGCTGTTCAGGTCAATATAGGTTTACGTAGCACATGGTTTGACTTGAAGTCAGGACTGCATGTCGTGTAGTGCGTATGCTGGTGTCGATGCATACAATTGTACTGTTACAACTTCATGGAATTACAGGTCACACACCACACAAGGTTGGTATGTATTCCCAATGTTTGAAAGTGCATTGGAACGCACCCCTTTGTGATCAACGCGAAGCGGCAGACACGCAACACAGTCTGGCCTTTGACGTGTCGTTGTTGGATCCACTACCTTTGTGCATTCGAGATTTTGAATGGGTTGTACTCAGCAGTGGTGTACCACACCTTCGGTACTCAAATAGATGTATTTATATACTTCAAAATTACTTCAAAAGTATCACATTTCCAAGCAACATGGGACCACGTGGGGTGATCATTTTCCTACGCTTCAAACACAATTAGGTCAGCGAGTCGAAAACAAACACACACAGAGCTAGAAGTTCGGCTCATTGACGTAATATTGACGTACTATGTTACCTTGCAACGGACTGTTTTCAAAATTGCCTACATTTGCCAACAGCGCTGCTCCACAACTTTCCACTCTATCTGTGACAGGACGAGCTCAGGGACGATGGAAACAGGTCCAACTACCTTAGGCGGGAGTACTTCAAGCAGAAGGTGTTGACGTTGGCACCCAAAGCGTGGCCTGCAGATGAGAATGGAGTGCCGGTGGGACAGGACATGTTTGCCAGCACAAGTGTGGCAACGCTCAAGAATAAGGAGGTGCGTGGCATTCTGGTTGTGCTGGCAGAAACATAACATGAAAAACATAGCGCAAATTGGTGCATATTGGTATGCTTTGAAGTACTTCATATGCTTGAAAGGAAAGTGTTTATGCTGCACTTGCATGCAGTTCTCAACAACACACGTGCTTGTGTGTTCTCTGCGTGGAGTGCTTCGTATCCCACAGATAGTGATCACCTTAGGCATGAGCATGGAGGCATGGTGTGATTACTGACCTGAAGTACTGACTTGACCCCCTTTGCGCCAAGTGTGTTCCGATCAAAGTACTGGCAGCCAGTCCCATCAGTTTTGTGTGCCATGTATTTGTTACCTCAAGTGCCGGCCAAAGCCAACGCCACAGCCAGGACTGTGGTTGAGGCCAAGTGGTATTGCTATGTTGCAAAAGTGCCTCATTGCGCAACGACAGCAACGTGCTTTGGGTCAGAATTAGGGTTAGGCTTAAAGCTAGGCTTGGGGTTTGCACCTTAGGGTTAGATTAGCCTCATGAAAGGGTGATGTGTGTGCACCTGGTTTGTTGAGCTAACGCAGTCTGTCAGCTCACAGCAAGGCAATAGTGGATTGTAATACAAGTAGGGTTTGGCCAGGGTAAATGCTGACCTCTGTTGCTGATTGGAGTCAGATCGGAATATTCCTTGAAGTACACTTCAAGCATGTTTCAAGCGCCATTACATTCCGCAGTGCTACGCAGCATCTGGCATAATCAGCAGCAGCCACCGCTTGATTGCTACGCCATTGTCAAGTTGACCACCTCTGGGGGTATCGCATCTTCCTCTTTCTCATCGCCTTCCTCCCTCCCCCCCCCCACCCCCCCTCTGCTGCGCGCAGATACGCGACTCCGCGCTGGACGTCGTCTTTGACGTCTTCAGCGGCAGCAGCCGCGCATACATCGCGGACCGCTTCAAAGTCGAGTACAACCTGGACTCGTGGCGCCCGGATGCGCGCAGCTTCAACGTGGCCGCGTTTGAGAAGGATCTTCTTGTTACGCGCTACAGCATCCTCTTCATCTACGCGGTGCTGCTGCTGCTGCAGCTGGCGTGCTGGTCGGTGTTCTTCATCAACCCGCTCGCGCTGCGCTTCCTCGTCAAGAGCGACCACTGGTTCTGAGGGGCGTGCCACGTGGCGTGTGCCGGGTGCACGGCCAGGAATGGGGGGGGTGGTGGGGGCGGGCAGCTTCAGTGCTGCGTGTGCCGTGCACTGTTGCTGCTAATGCTGCGTCGGTTTGTGCGTCCCGGGTGGGGGCACGGAGGCGCAGAGGGCGAAAACGTGATGAAATTTTACAGCAGTTCGTTTCTGGTGTAGAAGTGGCGCTCGAGTTAGAAGTGGCGGCGATGCACAACAGCCCTTGATAGAAGCTGCAGATCACACGCATCATACCATGGCTTTTTTAGTGCAGGGGCGGCACCTGGCTGCACTTCAACTTGAAGTAAGGCATTCTGGATGTGAACTGCTCTGGGGGCAATGATGGTTGCTTCAGCACATCGATCAATTACCACACACCACTTACTGTATAGTTATACAAGAGCATACTTGGCTGAGCCTCCTCTTGCTCTGCATTGTGTCACTGCCATGGTGATCAGACGCGAGTGCACTTGTGCGATTACTGTTAGAACCCAGTGTCCACGACTGTTGCTGCAGTATACATGGCCTAATAGGGCCCCAATCACACGCGGGCAGGTGTGGTGGCCCATGCTGCAACCGCAATCCAAGCAGCTGCTGTATTTGTACCTGCCTACATGGTCTTTCTCTCAGTTGAGCCATGTGAGCCTGCAGCTTGCGCTCATTAACGCTTACCTGCAGCAGCATTGCTGTCTCAATAATTGATGCTGGCACAGTGTTTTCTGCCATTCGCAGGCCTAACCCTAGCCCAGCATCTGAGGATAAAAGTGCACAACAGCACAGTGAAAGTGTCTGTGGACAAATGAGAGCACCTGCTACAGAGCATGATGCTGCTACGGCCACGTACGTCTGCAGATGTTCTGCTTGCTGTACAAGGCACTTGCACAGTTTCTTTTCTTTCCGCACCCTTCGTAGTACTTCAGAAGTATACCCTCGTGATCAATGAATGATCAGCATCTTCTTGTACACAAGTGGCACACTTCCTCTCTCTAGTGGAGAGTCACCTTGGTCTTGTCAAATCCAACACGTGCTGCTGCTTTTCCACACTTGAGTGCTAGTGCGCCACGCAATCAAGATGGTGCCAGACACATGTGCATGCTTGCATGATCGCTTGCAGCGTGTCCAGCAGTGATCAACAACTCACACGTGTGACAACAACTGTGTGCTGGGAAATCGTTGTGTTCATTACTTCTTGCGCTTGAACTTGGCCTTGGACTTGAACTGCTTGCGCCCCTGTTTGCCCTGCCGCCGCAGCCGCTTGTCAGGATCAAAGTCGGAGAACCCAAACTTGCCGCCCGTGGCACCTGCAGCGCTTTTTGCACCCTTCTTCATTGCAGATTTGCCGCTGCTCTTCTCAGCATTTCGTTTTTGATCCTTTAAATCAGAGTCAAAGGCGCCGCCGCTGTCTTGACTAATCTCGAGGCGACGCATTATGCCCGTTGTCTCCGACAATGGCTTGTTGTCTGTGAGAGATCAGGGACAAAAAGCATGGTATCAGGCTTTCTGACAGCACGCCGCCCCCATTGTTGCGCTTTATCATGGCATGTGGTAATTTGAAGTTGGCATAAGAGCAGACGTGCATTCTATCATGCCACACTGCCAACCGCCCAATCAGGCGATAACGGACACACTCAGGTAGGACAGGGCTCAGTTTCATTGAGTCAGCTGCGTGCACCTGATATGCACAGCAGTCGCCACAGCAGCCCTGCATATGAACCAGTCATCGATCAACAAGGATCCATGAATGATTCAGAAGTCAGCTGCATGCGTCTGGTGTGCCCTCCACTCAACACAGCCTTGCGTACCAAGTAGATGATCTTGGTCATGGATAAAAAAACAGGCTGGGGGGATGATGCTCATCAGGCGGCCGCTGATAATAATCATGACATGCAAGGAATCCTACTAGGATACTATATGTTGAGTCGCCAGCCCATCAGCATCAGCCGCAGAACAGCTTCACAATTAGCTTCAACCCCTTCTCAAATTTCAGCCCTGAAGGGCGGCGCTGTAGCTAAGCGCACAGCTGATCAACTGCACTCTTTGTTTTGCTCATCCTGAAATTTGCGCAGTATAATGATTGCAGGGTGACGGCTCATCCGGGCGCTGCACTCTCTTCGCTTAAGTCATGAGGTCTGCACACTGGGCGAAGACGTCATGCCATTTGTGCGATGGGCAACCAACGTGCAAGTCATGGGACTTGTATCATTCGCTGCTGGCTGCAAGGATTGGCATCATTTGTGTTGGCCAGGAGCAACGTTGCAACATTGGTGGCAGTGTGGCCCTTCAAAATGCCAATGGGCTCCAAATCGTCCCTCAGTATGGCACACGTACTGCTTAGATGCGTTAGGCATTGTGACCTAGTGGCGCTGCTTACTCCCGCTTACTCTCCCGCGCTTCCTGCTTGAAAAGGACGGTTGGGCGTCCAAACTGTCTCTCACTCTGCCACACACACATTCCTTTGACGTCTTACAAGTCAATTGTAACTTAGTGGCACAACCCTTAACCCTAGCCCCCATGCCAACCCCCAACCCCCCTAACTGTTGGGTTGGCGGTGCTCACGCGGGATTCTGCTGCGACGCTGCGCTTCGGTAGCTTCCGCGCATGCTGCTGGACCACAAGAGCCACTTACCGTACTCCCGCTTCTTTTCGCGCGCCTCCTTCTTGAAAGCACACTGCTGATGAATTGAACTCTTTGTTTTGCCCACTCTGAAATTTGCACAATAGTGGCACACATATCACTTCTACGTCCTAGGCATTGTGGCATTCTGCACGCTGCTTACCGTACTCCCGCTTCTTTTCGCGCGCTTCCTTCTTGAAAGAGACGGTCGTGCTCTCACTCTGTCACACACAATTGTATTGATTTGACGTGTTACAGGTGGAATTTGTGATTTAGTGGCGCCGCTTACCGTACTCCCGCTTCTTTTCGCGCGCTTCCTTCTTTTAAAAAAGCTCTGAATCGTCCCTCACTATTGTACACGTATCACGTTGATGTGTTGGCTATTGTGCCCTGTGCACGGCACTTACCGTACTCCCGCTTCTTTTCGCGCGCTTCCTTCTTGAAAGCGCGCGCCATGCCGCGCATCTGGCCATCCGTGGGCGGCGCTTCCTTGCCAGCGGCTCGCGCTTCCTCAGCTTCCTCAGCCTCTGCCGCGCGCGCTTCGATGCGGCGCCGCTTCCGCCTGACGAACATCAATGTTGAAGTTGACAGGGTGTTGAGATCCTACTGTAAGTTGAAGTTGACAGCACGGTTTTGAGATCCTATTGCAAAGTTGAAGATGACAGCGCCGTGGTTGAGATCCTGCTTTGTGATCCGAAGTATATGCACATCACTGATGTGACATCAGACATGCTCAGGGCATGCATTCACAAACTAGCAATGGCGCAATGGCTACTGCTGCAGCGTTGTCACAGTGGCATATCACAGCTGAAGAAAAGAGACAGCAGATACTGCATGAACATATTCTGAGGTGCCCAACAGCAGTTCCAGCATTCTCAAGGTAAAGTCAGCGCCCTATTCACCTGTGTTAGAAGCATCACACACATGCATACGTTTTTGGTGTGTCAACCAAAGCAATGCGCAAAGCGATGTCAGATTTATCAAATGTAACATCAGGCATCGCATATTGTTATGTCAGACATCGCATAGTGGCAGCCTGATCATGACAAATGGTGCAGTACATGCTGCATCATTGCACTTGAGGTACACTGCTAACACTGCTGCAACAGATTCGTATTTTTAATGCGAGTTCGCACTGCTGGTGCAAAGTCGGGGCCTGAAAGTGACGGCAACCAAACTGAAATACAGTCAGGTTCACCTCAACCAGTGTGCGTCTCTACCTGCACCTTAGGTGCTGCAGGCGTCCGGAAAAACTTCAAGTTCAACCATGCAAGAGCCCAACATACTTATTCTAAGATCGTTCACCTGGTAAGCCTGTGCCCCCCCTCTTCCTGCGCCTTGGCACTCTTCTCCTTGGGGGGTTTGGCGCCCTGCTCTGCACTGGCCGCGTTGGCTTTCAAGGGCTTCACGCCCCCCTGTGACTTGGCCTGCTCCACAGAGGCCTCCTTGATCTGTTCCTTACGGGACTTGCTCATGATCCACTCACGCGCGGGCCGTGAAGTGATTTCATCCTGCAGTAGCAGCACGGGAAGCCAGCACGCGTGGAAGCTAGTTGTGAGGCATTTGCGAGTGGCTGTTGCCGAGCGTTTGTACCTCCTCAACAGAGCAGCAGCTCTGTCCGGCTGGGCAGTGCCTAGTAGCAGAGCATAACCAGACCAGCGAGATTGGGGGGGACATCGCATCTGCTAACTTCGATGGGTGCGTCACAACTTCAAGTCCAAAAGTGCAGCGCAATAGTACAGGTCAAGCAGACAGCATGCCCTGACATACACGTGTAACAGGCAGGGGAACAGCTACACAAGGAAAGCACTGCATGGTGCTCCCCATCACTCCCACCTCTCATCACCAGTCTTCAACTTCAACTTCAAGGAGAGTATTCTCCACTTCACCCAATAAAACTCGATGTGTCCTATTCTTGTTTTCAATTTCCAAGTTCATGGTATGCTTGCTTCCAAGGTGCATCAACATCACGCGGTGAACAATGGTGGTCTGCCCGCTGTTTGTGTCAAATGTGTTCTGTGACTCATTCCGATGTTGCTTGTCTAGACTATACGCTGATGCACATGTGTCTGCTTACTCGTCTCAGGTGTGTTGTGTCCATTCTCATACACGAAAGTATGATGACAGTGTGTATACGCTCATGTGCATGTTGTCTGGGTGCGTCACCTGGTGAACAATCATGATCTGCGCGCCTTGTCCGCCTCCATCTCTGCCAGTCTCTAACAATGTCTTGACTAAGTTGTACAAGTTGAGATTGGTTTGGTGATACTTTCATTTTTTATTTTGATTCCTCTACCAAAATTAGCATTGCGAAGTCAAACAATTATGGTCATGGTCATGTTGTCTGGGGTGCGTCACCTGGTGAACTATCATGTTTTGCGCCTTGTCCGCCTCCATCTCTGCCAGCCGCATCTCCTTCTCCAGCTTCTCCTCCCTCATGATGGCTGCAACTTCATCTTCCAACATGTCAATCTTAGACCTGCTCGCGCAGCAAACAACAGATGCACATGAGGTCATGACATGGGGATGTATGCATGTTCATTTCATTGACCGCAACTTCATCCTCCAATCTGAAACCTGCTTGCGCAGCACACACCAGGCGCAAAAGGGCATTCATCGAAGTGTGTTGGCTCCCATTGAACTTGAAACATGAAGTGTGTTGCGGTGCGCATCCTTACAAAGAGCTGCATCTGCCTTCAGCCAAGCACACAAAGCACGTGCACATCAGCAGACGTTGCACGTTGAGGGAGCTGCAAAGATACAACGCGCGAGCAGACACTGCAGGCTGTGGGAGCTGCAAAAAAAACGATTCACGAAGCATTGTCACTACTTCGCGAGAACCCCTAAACCTGACCCTAACCCTAACTCCCCCTCCTCTGTCCCCTCACCTATAGTGGTCAATCACAGACTGCGGCACGGCGCGGCTCTTGACCTCTGCCTTTTCGGCCTGTATCTTGAGCACGTCCTTCATCACCAGGCGCCGCGATTCGCCAATGAGGGTGACTGAACGGCCGCCGCAGCCCGCGCGCGCAGTGCGACCGACGCGGTGTATGTAGGTGTCCCGCGAACGCGGCATCTCGTAGTTAATCACCGTGTGCACGCCCTGAGGAGGCGCATGCGGGGAGTAAATGTGCAGCAACGCTCAGAAAGACGCTACATCGTGTGGGCAGGAGGCGCGAGAGGGGGGCAAATGTGCAGCAGTGCTCAGAGGTGGTGTATGTAGGTATCCCGCGACCGTGGCTTCTCGTAGTTGATGACCATGTGCACGCCCTGGCGGCAAGGAGGCGCGAGAGGTAGGCGCATGTGCAGCAACGCTCAGGAAGACACTACATCGTGTGGTATGTATGTATGAGGGGAGTGGGCGCTGCAGCCCCGCGCGCGGTGTGCGGCTGACCCTGTGTATGTACACGTGTACTTTCAGTAACTGTATACACTGATGGAGTTGCCATGAGCACTGGCCAGGCGCGTGGGTAGGTATCATATCATGGCGCGTCTCACGCATCATGGCGACCGTCCGTGAACAGCCTGCAATACCGCATCGTTGTTGCAATAGAAATCTTTTTCAAATATGAGTGAGTACGCGCCGTAATGTCCAGACCCCTCGCCGCCAGAGCAGACGCTCAGAGCGCCTTTGAGTATGAAAGATGACGAACGTACAGAATAAATAGACTTCAAGGGATGTACTTGAAGTGTGCTTGAAGTAGGACATAAATGTGGAGGATACATAGTATTTGAAGTCCGTCAACATAAATTCACACACACACCGTGATGTCCAGGCCCCTCGCCGCCAGATCCGTGGCCACCAGCACCTGCACCTCCCCAGCCTTGAACCTATCCAGAGCCTCGAGCCGCTGCGTCATGGTCAGATTGCCATGCAGCTCCGCGGCCTTAAGGCCCGCCAGCCCCAGCACCAGCAGCGCTCTGTGAGCCTGCGCCTTGGTGTCATAGAAGACTATGGTCTTTTCCGTGAAGGTGCGCGAGAGCAGCGACAGCAGAATGGCCTCTCTGCACACCAGGGGACGACATACAGCGTGCATGGCACGGTGTGAGAGGGCGTTGCAGTGGCAGAGGTGTATCAACATTGTACAGCAATGGTTCTACCAAGTGTTCAAGGTAGTAGGTACAGCAGCATACATGCATACCTGTCCATCCCCCTGCATCATAATTCCTGCTGTACTATTGCACAGTACACTCAAGTACTACATGTATACAAGGCACGATACATTCAGCAGCATACATACGTACCCGCCCACCTCCCTGCAAACGCATACACAGCGCGCACGTACTGCACAGTACACACATGTACTGCGCGTGTACAACAGGATACCTACATACCTGTCCATCTCCCTGCTCTGCCGCACCCTCACAAACTCTTGCACGAGGCGCGTATTCACAGAGTTGGGGGGCGTCGCCACCACCCTCACGGGCTTGTTGAGCGCGAGCTTGATGAGCCCCTGAACCTTGGTGTTCATGGTAGCGGAGAAGAGCATTGTTTGGCGACCGCGGGGGCAATGCTCGACCAGCGTGTGGACCTCCTCTTCGAAGCCCATCTCCAGCAGCCGATCGGCCTGCGGCAGGCGGAATTGAAGTTTTGATTACGGTTTTGGTTGAAGTTATGGTTCAAAACAAGAAGAATGACGTGCGCTGGCGCCAGTCTTACACCGCCGTCATCGTGAACATCCACCAATAGGGCGGCGGTAGGGGGCCTGGGAAGCGGGGGGCCGGATTTGCTCTCGCGGCTCGCGCCGCGTCGCCTCCGGATCCACGGCGTCCGGTCGCTCGCTAGCGCATATCGTGGCATGCTATGAGCCTCGGCTCGTGTACAATGCCATCAACAAGAGCGCCATGGTTCAACAGCTTATAGTCTTTTGTGCGCAACATCATGTGGTTGATGTAAATCCTATATCTGCGTCAGGCCACGTGACTTACGTGATCGCGTCCTGCTCTTCCAGGTGCAGCACTTCACAGTCCGACATAGTGCAATTGATGGCAGCGCAATCATGCAGCCCCGCCTATAACAATGACGATGCAGATGTCCATATCTGTGGCACCCGTGCATCGAAACAATCAGTTACATGGCAGTTACTGCCATGGCTGGTGCAGGCTCGCGCTGCTTGCTAGTAGGGTAAACACTCATAGCTGCACAAACGTCCCAGTGAGCGCCTAACCGTGATGAGGTAGGTGTATGTGTGTATATGATGGGGTGACGCAGTTCATCCAACACCAGTATATCGGTGTGAAGTCCATGATGAGGTAGGTATATGTATATACATACATACTGTAAGGTGACACACCTCATCCAGCACCAGTATCTCCAAATCGTCCAGATGCACGCACGCGCTGTTAACGACGTGATCGATCATGCGGCCGGGAGTGCAGATGACAATATCAGGCCGGTTCCGTAGCTCTGCCTCCTGCGCCTTGATGTTCTTGTTGCCACCAACAACCAGACAACACCCTGAGGCACACAATGTTGGGGAGGGGGGGGGGGGGGGGAGGGAGGAGTATGAGATCCACTGTTGAAGTTACTGGGGGGGGGGGTATATGAATCACTGTATGATGCCAAAATCAACGATAAAAATGGGTGAAGTGGTGCCAGCCTGATCAAGCAACACCCTCGACCGCACTGAAACGCAGCAAACCACGATTGACAGAAAAGTCTGCGCCATTTGCAGGAGCGTCAACTTGAAGCGAAGCGTTGAAACTGGCCACGATTTGAGGCACACTACACTAATAGTGCTAGCCTGCATCTGAGCAACATGTAACCTGCGCACGCCGTGGACAGTACTGCATATCAGGCCAGGATCACTTCAGCAAGTGCTGGATACAGCAGACAGTATGTGTCATGTCGCTATCAAGGTTGGGGTGTAGGGGTAGGGTGAGGGTCATCTCTATGGTGAGCTGAGGGACGGTCTGAACACAGAGCAGTGCAGGCCCAATTGGTGCATCACACACATGGGTGCAGCAGCTTATGCTCATCATCATAACCATCGCGAGCGCCTCAGTGCGCCTCACACCCGCGTATACACCATCACCAATTTCTACCATGCTTTGAAATCAAGCACGTCTGCAGCACAAGCACTCGACCGCATCATGGTGCGCGAGAACCCTCATCAATGTGCTGGGGCACATCAAGCAGAGCACTTCAAACCAGTATACAGAGTATACTGTACTTGCAAGTGGTTGTGGTCCTACTGATGCGTGATAATGCAAGCGGTTGTGGTCCTGCCGATGCATGCTAATGACTTTTGCCACACAGCAACTCCGCAGCAGCAGTACTTGAATGCACCTTGCGTGCAAGCCCTCGTCAGTGTATTATCATGGCCATCGCAAGACCACCGCAAGCTCCGCAGTGAGCCCCACACAAATATACACATCACCCATCTCCATCTCTACGTTCTATGCTTGATCAAGCACCTTTGAAGCATAAGTACTCGACCTAATAATCACGCGCACAAGCCCTCACCAATGCGCATTGAGACACTTGCAGGTTTCCACAAGACACCTGTAAAATCTGATAGCAAGCTGGGCATCCACCGTCTGGGCTGAGTCGTGCCCCCGAGCGATAATTAATTCATAAAAGTACTTGAATGCATGTGTGCGCGAGAGCCCTCACCAATGTCCGTGAACTGCGCCAGCGCGCCGCACATGGAGTGGATCTGCACGGCGAGCTCGCGCGTCGGAGTAATCACCATCACACGCGTCGCCGCCGCAGAGCGCGGCCGATACAGCAGCCTCTCCAGCATGGGCAGCACGAACGCCGCCGTCTTGCCGCTGCCCGTCTGAGCGCTGGCGCACACGTCGCGACCGGCGAGGCCGTACGGTATCGCGCGCGCCTGGATGGCAGTGGGGGTTACAAAGCCCAGCGCTTCAACGGCGCGCAGCAGCGGGCGCGAGAGGTTCAGCGCGTGGAAGTGCGCCGTGTCCGCGCCCTGCGATAGTAGAGTGCGATGGTGAGGACAAGTAGGGTCAGGGCGAGCGGGGAGGGGGCAAAGAAACCAGAGGCGGTGTGTGCAGCTGAAAGTCGGGTAGGTATTGGTAGGTAGATGAATGAGGGCTGTGAGTGCAGCAGCGGGCGCGAGAGGTTGAGCGCGTGGAAGTGCGCCGTGTCCGCGCCCTGCGATATACGTAGAGTGCGCGGCGGGGAGTCGCAAGTAGGGTTAGGCAAGGCAGTAAGCGGGGGGTAGATGAGCGAGGGTTGTGCGTGCCGCAGCGGACACGAGAGGTTCAGCGCGTGGAAGTGCGCCGTGTCGGTGGCCTGCGCGCGTGCGGAACGGTGAGGACAAGTAGGGTTAGGGTTAGATTGAGCAGGAGGGAGGGTGGAGGGACGACGGCAGTGGTGTGCGTGTGCAGCCGGTAAGTAGTTGGGGCGAGGGGGGATGGGTAGGTAGATGAGCGAGGGTTGTGAGTGTAGCAGCGGGCGCGAGAGGTTCAGCACAAGGAAGTGCGCCGTGTCGGTGGCCTGCGAGAGTGGAGCGCGGCGGTGACGTTCTTAGGGTTAGGGTTAGGGTTAGGGTTAGGGTTAGTGTCGCAAGTAGGGTTTCGGCGAGCGAGGGGGGCAGAGGGACGAGCGGGCTGTGTGTACAGCCCGAAGTAGGGTTAGGGCAAGGCGGTAAAGGGGAGGTACATTGGGTGGGAATTGTGCAGCAGCGGACGCAAGAGGTTCACCCCATGGAAGTGCGCCGTGACGGCGGCCCGCAGACGTGCAGAGGGTGACGCACCACTTGCATGCCTGTAGTTGACGTGAGCTGTCAGAGTGAGATGTGAGCATTGAGCTGATGTACGCTGTACAATTCCTCGAAGTACTCAAACCATCAAAGAAACATCATAATTATTAGGGCGCTGAGGTGTGAATCGAAGTGGGAAAGTTGAAGTTGGGTTCCTGTGCACTAACACCAGTCTAAGAGTTGCATCGTCCCTTAAACAATCTAGCAAACGCCCCGACCAAGCTTGAAAAATCACCCGATAGGACCAAGAGTGCAGCAGTAAAGCTCACTCCTCCACCTAGACTCCAACTCCAGAGCCGCAAGTGGTGACCATGATCCAGCATCCATTTGTACAGAGCTGAATTTCCAAAGCTTACCGTATGTAGACACTACCGATACTACAGGAGTCGATGATGAACATCTCATTAGTATTCGTTAAGCTCACCTCGTCTGCCTCCTCAATAACTCATTTGCCTTTCGCGCGCTATGATGACCATCATCCACCTTACTTTCATGCAATAGTGACCATGTAGAGCTCATGTACCATGGGGACTTTGGAGTTGATGAACATCTCATCATTATTCTCCTGACCTCACCTCGTCTGCCTCCTCAAAGAACTCATTTGCCCTTTCGCGCTCCGCACGCTCCTCCTCATCCTCATCGTCGTCAGTCACCCCGCCCTCGCTGTCCGACCTCCCTACCCCCTCCCCCCCCTCCCCCTCCCCCTCCCCCTGCCCCCCCTCCCCACTCTCCGCCCACACCGCCTTGGCAGCCCGCCCCTTGGCCTTCTTTGCAGCGACCTCGCGAAGCGTATCGGAGTCTAGCGAAGCAGCATCGGCATCATCGCTGTCGCTATCGCTGCCGCCATCGCTGCCACTGCCCGCATCAGCGGCAGCAGCGCCTGCCTCCGTGCGTTCCTGAGAGCGTTCCTGAGCATGTTCCTGAGACCCTTCCGTGGCAGCTGCGGCGTCATCGTGGCTGTTGTCGCTGGAGTCGGATTCACTGCCTGTGCCGGGCTCTTCTTCTTCCACCTGTTCTGGTTCTGTGCTAATGGCCGCAGCGCCAGTATCTGCCGCTGCCTGCATTTGTGGCAAATCGTGGTGCGCAGTTTGTGAACAAACCAACTGTGCGCGCTTGCTTCGTGTACGACTTGTTAGTCACGCAGCAGTTTGATGTCGGGTGCACCATGCAACTCTGGGTAGCACAAGCACAGCCCGGCTAGCTTGTAGTCGTTGCATCAACGACTCCGTCAGAGCAAAATCGTGATGCAAATGACTTGGTCTGTACATTTCGTAGGTCAAGCGGCTGATTGTGCAGTGCACAGGCAAGCACGAAGTGATGGCACTGCATTACTGGCCACACCTTCTGAGTTTACGCACAAAGACTACTTGCTCAGCAACATATGCACCAATTCAAAAGGAACCCAGACTCACTTCTAAGGAAGTATAACTGTAGATATTCGGACTGCGTTGAGTCTTGCGTCAGGTAACATCTCTCCAGGGCAATGCATGCAGCTGCTCGTTTCAGGCCCGTCATTACACCAGTAAGACATCCGGAGCCTCACCAAGCTTTGCTGAACGTGCGCCAGGAGATAGGTCCGAATGACAATAGACAGGTAGCAGCATATGACATAGCATATTCTCACCTTCTTGCCCTCTTTGCGCTTCTTGAGCAGCTCCTTCCTTTTAGCGGCTATTTTGGCGTCCAGCGAGGCAGCCGTACCTGCGCGCCTCGGATCCTCCTTCGCCAATTTCTCAATTGTGGCTGCCGAATGGACAAATCCAGGAACAGAGTTGCTTGTTTGAACTGTGCAATCAATGATCATCGGAAACATTGTTGCCTCACTTGTGGGGCAGAGTCCCTTGCGTTGTGATTGAGGCAACTTGAGGCAGAATCGGGGTCCCTGAAGTTGGTGTGCAGATAGACATTTTAATGCGGCGCCCAGAGGGCTATTGAGCTCTATAACTGTGTGTGTCAACCTCACACAAGCCGCCAACAAGTGAAACTCAGCAAAAAATTATACTACAATTACAACTTCAATTCGAGGTCACCGCCCCTTGAAGAATGTGAGGCAATTGATGCCGACTATCATCATGATGCGTTCGATCAACAAGCGATGAGCGGTGTCTCTGCTTCAATTACTACTGTAATCTGACGGCAGATCATGTTCACATCCAGGCCAAGCAAGCCTTGCTCACCTCTGAAGTTCCAGCCTCTTGCGGCCACTGCAGCTGCTGCGGCAGAAAACCCATCGTCCTCGAAGTCAAAGTCAGGGTCTATCTCCACCTGCTTATCGCTCTCTGGTGTCTTCGCCTTGCCGCGTTTCTTGCCCTTCTTGGCTGGAGCGGCAGCTGCGGCAGTCTCGACATCGGACTCCGGCTCCTCCGCTATGTCATCGTCTGACTCGATGGTGCGAGCATCTAGCAGCAGAGGCATCGCACTAGTTCGGCCACCTGCTCAATGCTGCGGTCTAGCGTATTGGTGGGCTTCCAGTGGCCTTCCACCACACACGCAACGAACTTCACTGGCAACTTCAAGTTCTGGTTGGCTTGGGGGCCTTTGTGTTTTTGAGTTTCCACATTTTTGCAATTGCATCTGTGCCCCCCCCCCTTCCCTTATTCTGGAGACGATGCAAGCACTCTTGTCACCATGACAGAAAAACGGCATGATCCTCTGGTGCCAGATTTATGGGCCTCTGCTGCAGTGCCTTCGGCGGTTGGCTTCTTCCCTGAGGACGCTGTCCTACAAAAGTGTATGATGGCATCATGTCAGCAGTGGAAGTCATCACGTCAGTGCGCACAGCTTCACTTTTTGGCTGCTGCTGGTCAGAGTTCACATGATGAGCGTCGCCTGTGCAACATGCTCCGCAGATGCAGAGATGTCAAGTGTTTTCAAACTGTAACAAGCAGAGGGACACCTGAGCAGTAGTGCTGCTTGCCACAATTGTTTGTGTGTTGCCACAATGCCGCTACAGTGTCACTTTGCATGCATGTGTGAGTCCTTATTCAAACAGCTGCAGCGCTGCTTCATACGGTGCAGCGCCGCTCAGCTTCAAACCATACGTAGGTGCTATCTGAGCGTTGCCATCATGTTGCACACATATGTGGTAATTCGGGAAGTTGACCAAACAAGAGCGGGCAAAACAAAACAATCATATGTTCGTCCATTGCACTTCAAAGATGGCTTTGTCTTATTACACCGCGCGTCGTTACTTGACGCGAATGACCTCTGCGGCTTGTAACAGGGCGTGTTTGCAGAACAAGCTGTTACGTAGCAGCAACACACACACACACACACAAGAGCGCGCGCCAGAGCCGCTGATCCCAACGAGAGCACTGTGGCATCTGGCCTCCTTCGTCCAAAACTGCTCCGTGCCGTTTGAAGGCACCTTTCTACCACTTCTTTCTGAAACCGCCGCCGCCGCCACCGCGCCCCCTGCCACCGCCGCTGCCGCCAAACCGCCTGTTTCCGCCGCCCCTGCCCCCTCCCCCAAAACCCCCTCCCCCTCCCCTGCCCCCCATGGCCTCCAGCTCGGGCGGCACCGTCTGATTGGCCCCCTGCAGTACCCTGATGAGCTCTTTGGCGTACTTGCTATCGCCGCGTGTGAAGAATGTGTGCGCCTCGCCTGTGGCGCCGCCGCGTGCGGTCCTGCCGATGCGGTGCACGTAGTCCTCCACGCCGCCCGTTGGGAAGTCGTAGTTGATGACCAGGGCAATGTCTGCGGTGTGCATACATGAAGGGGGCGGAGTGGGGTTTTAGGTGTGTACTCATACTCGAAGTACATAAATAGGCGTTTGTATGTAGACGTTGCGCACGTAGTCCTCCACGCCGCCCGTGGGGAAGTCGTAGTTGATGACCAGGGCAATGTCTGCGGTGCGCATACATGTAAGGGGGGGGGGGGGTGTTAGGTGTATAACTTAAAGTTCAAATATATATATGAAAACGAATCAAAAGATCGTAGCGCTCTAGGTGACAAGGGAAATATTTGCGGTTGTATGTAGACGCTGTGCATGTAGTCCTCTACATTGCCCGTGGGGAAGTCGTAGTTCATGACCAGGGCAATGTCTGCAGTGCGCATACATTAAGCGGGCGGGGGGGGGGGTGTCAAGTGTAAGTGTGTAGCTTATACTTTAGAGCAAATGTGTGTGGGGGGTGTCAGGTATGTAACTTGTACTCCAGAGTTTATGTATGTGCGGTGTATGTGGACGTTGTTGACGAAGTAGGCATGAGGATGATTTGGTGTTGATGTTGAGTGTGCCATCCACATGTGAAGCATGTATTCTCCTATGCCACACGTGGTCGATGACAATGTGTGCCAAAACATACAAGGAGCGTTGTGGTCGCTGTGCAGTGTAGATGTCCACGGTTTGAAGTAAGCGCAGAGACTGGTTGCTTCCGAGTCTTACTTGATGCACAAATGCTGTTGACTTGATGCACAAATGCTGTTGCGCATGATGTTGTTAACGCATCCACAGGGCACGCTAGGAATAGATGCCATGCAGATGCAGCTGTGCTGAGCATTGACACCTGGGGGGATGATAACAGCAGATGGCATAGCAAGGACATATGTCTGAAAGCTATGATGCTTGTGGTGGCAGACATCAGCTGAGACGGACTGAATGGCGAACTAAAAGCATGTTCTGATGCGTTCACGGCAAGTTGTGCATTCATAATTCAGTTGCCCGACATGAAGTGTCAGAAGCTGAGCACTGCTGCCAGCAATGCTCATGTTCAGTACCTGTGCCATGCGCAGGTGCCAGCATTACACAATGACCGTTTGAATGAACTCTGACCGCAGCTTTGGCGCAATCACTGTGCGCTCGCGGGGATGACACTCTGCAGTCATTCAGTGCGCACGCTACCAACGCTTTTCATATCCGAGTACACTCCAATGAAACCATACACATGGAACAAGACATTAGACGCTGTCTTGCTTTTAAAAGATCGCGAGGGCGGTCATGGTCGACTGTCCGTACATGTGTTCACATTGCACTGACATGATGTCATTGTCTGCGCAACAATCGCGACTCAATGCGAAAACTCACTGTACTTCAAGATACTGAACTTGAGGTTGCTCACCTTTGACGTCAAGCCCACGTGCAGCCACGTCCGTAGCCACGACCATCCTGATAGAGCCCGCCTTGAACTTGGTCATGACAGACGTGCGCTCGCGCTGCTCCTTGTCGCCGTGAAGTGCATCCACGCTGAAGCCGCCGTTCCAGAGTCGCCGCGACAGCTCATCACCTGCAATTGTCGCACACAATGTGACGGAAACAATGTTGTCAGCTGGATAGTATGAAGTGAAGAGAGCATCGTCATCAACTGGTCTGCCTTTGTGATGCCTATGGCTGAAGCTTGCATGTTGCCATTAGTGTCTTTGATTCTTTGAGACATTGTGCATACCCTCAAGGCATGTGGTATGCCTGTGGGAGGCCCCATGGCTGGCATATTGTCGTCTATGTCCTTAACACACGTTGCATACCCTCTGGAGCATGTGCATGAGTACTCGGTGGCTGCCCTGCTTGCAGAAGGTGCAAGCCCTGCACATTGTCAAGTGATGCCATTGTGTAAGCGATGCCATGATGTGGTCCATCAGGCCATTGCCAAATCACAGGCAGGTAAATGTGAAGTGTGCTGCTTGTGGTACGCAGCACTCGGAATGCGCGCACGCGCACGCTGAAGTGCCATTGTAGAAGATGAAAACCATGTGCGTGCATGAGCGTGCTGAAGCACTGAGAGGAAAATAAGGGCAGCAATGCGAAGCTTGCAACGACACTGCTTCTTGAGCTGCCCAATCCATCATTTGAAGCCATGTCCGCGTCAGTCCCTTGCACATTGTGTGTGGTATGTGTCTCTCTGATGCATGTCATGGCTAAGATGCCATGCTGACCAATGCTTTGAAAACACAGCAACCACTCACCAAATATCACAACTGGCAGAAGGCATGCCGATTTCTGTACGATATGACAAGCCACTACTCATGCCAGCCTCCTCGATACTGTAAGCTCTGTGAATGCTGATATGTCTGAGACCAGTGCGGACTACACAAACATTTTTGCTATAAAAAAAGCTGTGCTCCTGTCCACGGGCTGCAACCTCAACAATAGTCGATGATCCAGAGCTGAACTTCACCTTCAATAGCCCTGGTGCTTTCTGGCGGGTCATGATGCGTGCTAAGTATACGCAATCATCACTTAAATGGGACATACTCGGTGCATCAGGCCTTTCTCCAGCGACACTTGCCTACGCTCACTGCTTTGTTAGCTGAAGCAAGTCGCATTTCAAAGCTATATTGCCACCCAAGAAAGTCAAAGGGCAGCAACGCTCTGCATCCACTCCACATGTGAATATTTCTGCAGCAAACCTCATGCAGCTGAGCATGTCCCACTTGGGCGCGCAATTTCAAACTACCTCATTCTGGCATTTCCTCCAGCACCACCACCTCTGGCTGTCAAAACGATGATTCTGAACGCCCCAATCACACGTGCAATTTCCTGGTAGTTAGACAACGAATTTAGCAAGGTTAGACAACAAATTTAGCAAGGAACATATTTATCAGCACTTGCATGTGCATTTTTCACAGGTGTACAGGCACTTGTGATGAATATGCCCAGTGAGCCACTCATATGTCCTTTTTCTGGCGGTGAAGACGATGATCTTTCCGCACTGATTATATTTCTCAGCACTCCATTTCTCACGATTTACTGGCAAATGTGACAAATATTCCCAGCGAGCCACTCACATGTCCTTTTTCTGGCGGTGAAGATGATGATCTTTCCGTGCTCCATGACACCCTCCTTGTCTACTGTGCTCCGCGACGCCAGCAGCTCCTTCAGAGCGTCCTCCTTGTCCCCCTCCCCTATCACCGCGATCGTCTGCGAGATGCTCTTATTTGCCTGGTTGTGAGTGGGAGAAGCCAGCGGAGTGCAGTGGCAGCTTAGATGGTGGCTAGCAAAGATACCAGTGAGAGTTGGTGTGACCTGAGTGAGCACATTAGATATGAAAGATCATTCTTCTAGTAAACGCTTGCTCATAGCTAACAGTATGATTTTCTGAGCAATGCATGTTGGGTCCGGTAAGTGCCCTGGCCCTAGCTGACCTGCAACTGCCAGTTTGGGTTTGAGGTAGGGTTGGGGTGTTAGGGCTAAGAGTAAGGTTCTATTTCACACACCAGCTCCTCCATGTTAAACCATTGTTGCTCTCTTCACATGACTCCCTACTCTATACTAACCGCTCCGGCCGCCATTTGAGGCCAACCTCCCAGGTTGAGCTGCCGAATGTTCAACCTACATCTTCAAACCCTAGCTCTGCACCAAAGACAACAAAATTCATTCATTCATTCACGCATGAATTCACCCACGCACCTGCAGCGAGTCGCCAGAGCCCAGGTTGAGCTGCACGGGGTTGCTCAGGAACTCTCGCGCCAGCTTCTGCACCGTCTTTGGCCACGTTGCCGTGAAAAAGAGCGTCTGGCGGCTGGTCTTGGGCCCCATGTTTCCCAGAATCTCCCGGATCTGCGGCTCAAAGCCCATGTCCAGCATGCGATCCGCCTGCACACAAGCCAGAAAACAGTTAAAGAATTGACAGTTACATTAACCGTGTGCTGCTTTGGAGAATTGTAGAATTGCGCCATTGACATATACGTTCACTGCGGTGATCGCAGAACACAGTGCGCCATTGACCGCTGACGCACTATTACTATTAGTGTGAAAATACGACTGAAGAGCAATACTAGCGATTGCAGCCAAAGCTCGCATAGTGAAGGTGCTGATTGCATTGCACGCTTTCTAGTACAGCACAACGTAACCCCACCTTAACGTTGTCAACATTTACATGCCACTGCTGGCACATGAGGCACAGCGATCGGCACACGCTGAAACTGAAAAAGAACATCAAACAAAGCTTTTAAACCAGTGTATCTGCAATGCACGTGACAATGAGGATGCTGCTCAAACCTCATTTGCACTAAAAACCATCAAAACTCTCAGTGAATGTCCTTGGCTGTGCTTCAGTGTTTTAAGCACCTGACCCGTTCAATAAGGGTGTGAACAAGCGGCCAAGAGCCTATGTAAGTCATCCGCAAAATCTGATAATAAGTAGAAAATTGCTTATTTGCATCAATGCAAGATTAATGGCGTGCATTTCAGACAATGAACAACCCAGTCCGTTGAGGACTGGATGCTGTCTGATTATGTACCGTTGATGCGGCCATCAGCCACAGCATCACTCTGTGAAGACCTGGACCAGCTTTCACAGCTTTCGAGAGTACCGTCTTCACAAGCATTTGACGGTGCTGAACGACTGCCGCCTGGTATGCATGAACTTGACAATGAGCACGTACTTTCTATCAATTCCTTTTCGCTCAGAGCGCGAGAACGCCCATATGGTGGATGTCCAGCTTGCAATCAGAATCTACATATGTCTGGTGCAAGCCTCAAAAGTGTCTCAATGCGCATTGCCAATCCCTTCTAGCCGACATGAGCATGTACTTCAATTCATGTACTTTAAGTATTCTTTTCAGATACGCACCTCGTCCAGCACCAAGAACTCCACATTGGCAAGGCTGATTTTGCGCATGTTGGCAATGTCGTTGAGGCGCCCTGGCGTTGCAATCACCACCTGCAGCAGCGATAGTGTGCATATGAGATGTCAGATAGGGCATGCCACCAATTCCATGGTTAGAATGTGTTTTGTGGCCTTAATAATTATCAGACTGTAATCCTCAAGCAGCATGGGTCTCACTGGCAGACATGACAAGTATGGCTGGTGCAATACACAATGACTAAGCTAATGATTTATGATTTAAATATCATGGTGCTGTAACCAATTCGAATTGTAAACAATGAACGTGCAAACCCTCAGCTCTAGTGGCCAACCGCGCTTGCCTGCACCATGTGTGCGACCAAATACGCCACAACGCACCATTGACATGACTCTTGCACAAAACTTCAAGCACACCTGCGGGTCCGTCGCCAGGGCCTGTATCTGAGGCCACTTGGGCGCGCCCCCATACAAGCAGCAGCTCTTGATGTCCGCCAGCCGCCCGAACTTGCGGCTCTCATCGTAGATCTGGCACGCGAGCTCGCGCGTCGGCGCCAGCACTAGGATGGAGGGCCCCTTGCCCTTGAAGTACTGCGTTTTCTTCTCCTGCATGCGGTGGAAGGCCGGCAGTAGAAACCCCAAAGTCTTGCCGCTCCCCGTCTTGGCGACGGAAATGAGGTCGCGGCCTTGCAGCACGACAGGCCAGGACTGGGCCTGCGTGGGCGTCGGCGCTGCGAAGCCTGCAGCCTTGAGAGCCGTCTTGATGGACGGGTGGAAAGGCGCTGCACCGAAGGAGATCACCGGGTTGGGAGCCTCGTAGGGGGCCTTGCCCGCTGCGTCAAACCCGCTGACGGTGATGCCGTGTTCCGTGCGGTAGGACTTGAAGCATGTGACTGGCATCTCAGCAGCAGCTTTCGCCTCGGCCTCCTGTTCAGCGAGTGTGTCGGCCACGTCCATGGACCGCGTGCGAGGCCTGTGAGGTGCAGGCGCATCGGCGGGCGCTGCCTTTTGCTTCTTCTTCTTCTGCTTGGAGTCTGAGGCGTCTGCCTGTGCTGCTGCGGGTGTCGAGGCGTTGTCGCCGGTGTCGGCGTCGCGCTTGCGCTTTGACTTCTTGTCCTGCGCAGGGCCAAGCGACTGGAACGTTAGTGCAATTCACCAGATGCGTGCAGTAATGCAGAATGGTAAGTCTTACACCTCTGTTACGTGAGCCTCACCTTCTTGGCTGCGCTCTGTGAAGCAGCAGCTCCATCGGCTGCGAGAGCTGCAAAGGCATTCGAGCCGCCGTTGCTTGTTTCAACTGGTTCAGACGACGCGTCGCCTGCAGTAGCCTGCTTGTGGGCTTCCTTGCTCAGCTTCTTCGCCTTCCTAGCAGCGTCCTTGTCTGCCTTGCTCATTGTTGCTGCCGCCATTGTGCCGACACAGAGAGCTGTGTGCGTGAGCTTGATAGCAATTCACTGGCTGCCCAGGAAGTGAAGTTGCTTTCAGAACTGAATTAGTGGACCCTGCTAGTCAGGTCTAGGACTAGGGTTGGGTCCGGGGATTAGGGTTGGGGTCAGGAGTGGTGGCGGATGGGGAGCATTCGTGTGCTGGTCTAACAGTAGCCTAAACGAGTGCAGTGAGTGGCTGGTTGCATGATTTGGTGTTGGCCATGCAGATGTCAACCGCAAAAGAAATAGCCAGCAAATGAGAGAGTGGCCAGCTGAATAACACTCTCATGACTGAGGGGCGGCAGCAGCAGCATGAGCGGGAAAAAAAGATCCATCTCCCACCTTTGTTGCAGGCAGATATTGTTGGCGATGTTGGCACTGCTGTACTGTTTGCGAAAGCATGAAGTGCCACCATGCACACACACGCTGGCATTGCCTGATGCAGCTGCTGCAACCAGTGATGCTCGTGCACTGGCAAGTCATACCAAGCAAAAACAGACCAAATGATTCAAGCCCAAAAGGCCAACAAGTAGACATGTGAGCCTGAACCATGGTAGATTTGGGAGACTGACAAGGCAAGTTCCGCGCTCATCTACGACTGCCATCGCATTCGTAGCATGTTTTCAGACTGCGTTTCTCATCTGCAAGCTGCACATGGACATAGAACTCGGGAGGTGGAGTATGACCTCCTGCGATCATCGTTATCGAGTGCGAAGCCTGCTGTTTTTAGAATTAAGTGAAAAAATGTTAAAATGTGCTTAGGACGAGACTTGAAGTTGGCGGTGCTTGCATTCCGAATAGTCATACATATGTATAAGTCATACAGTGACTCATACTTTTTGAGAAGACAGTCTGAACCAGGTCATACGCATGAACTGGTTTGCAAGTAGTTATATATAGTGTACTAGAGTAGCAGAGTGACTACAGTATAGACGAGTCAAGTTGTTGAACTCTACACACACAAACCAGGAGTGTCACTCGTAAGGACCACGAAGCTCTCCGATCACACGAACTTCAACTTCCTGAGGTGTATCTTCAAGTCTTCCGAGGTATTGCAGTGCCCGTGCATGGAGACGCTGGGGCGGCCATGCGCGTGAGAGATCTGCTGACCACCACCACTCTCTTCCCGTCAGTGTCATCTGCATTCAAATACAACCTCGGCGGCCGGGCACACAACACCCATACTCAGCGCTACCTCAGTACTCACAGAAGCCTTCGCATGGCGCAAGACGCAGCAGCCGAGGGAGCTGAGGTGGTGGTCGCCCTAGACTTCGATGGCGTGCTGTGCAACAGCGTGGGCGAGTCCTCTCGGAGCGCCTTCCTGTGCCTGCAGAAGCGCTACCCCGATGTCCTCAAAGGCACAGAGTGGGAGAATTTAGAGGACAGTGACGCCCCCGCCTGGCTCATGGACAAGATGCGCAAGCTGAGGCCCGTAGTGGAGACAGGCTACGAAAATATACTGCTGACCAGGCTCCTGCTCGAGGAGTACAGAATGGCTGAAACCTCGGGCAAGGAGACAGGTACTCGACCTCTCACAGTTGGTGAAATTGCAGCCAATTGGGGGGAGGAGCTCAAAGATACCCTGATGCGCAAGTACGGGTACACTCAGGATGAACTCGTGCATGCCTTTGGTGACACGAGGGACGAGTGGATAGCCAGGGACGAGGAGAGCTGGCTGGAGGCCAACAGCTTTTATGAGCGGTTGGGGGTGCGTGACGCGGCGCGGTACAGCAAGGCAAACGTCTACATCATCACCACGAAGCAGACGCGGTTTGCGGAGGCGCTGCTGAAGCATGCGGGCATCGAGGTGCCGGAGGACAAGGTCGGTGCCGTTTCACGCTGTTGTAACTCAGACTTTGACTCATTGGTGTATATTCTCAGCTGTTTTAGTCTGTACCCCCTGTGCATGCACCCAAAGTTCCGCTGCAGGCTTAACTGCACTGCAGTTGGTTGCGGACTGGTGCCGCAGCGCACAGTCGGAGACACGATGGGGTGTTGAACACGTTGATTTCCACCATTGTGACTCAGACTTTCACTCAAACTTTGACTTGTGTTGCACTCATCTACACCCTCAGTCATTCTGGTGGCACCTGTGCACGCGACCAATGCTCTGCTGTAGGGTCTTCTGCATTGCCAGCGGCTCCAGAGAGGGGGTCATTCCAGCTCTCTGCTCTTGCGCAGCTCACTGAACGGACAAGTCAGCACGCAGAGCACCCTTGTTTGCATCATGTGTTGCGATGTGAAGGCAACGGTCACCATATGCCATCATTAAACAAGCGCTGGACCGTGACAATGACATCATGGCACCACCTGTTGTACTGGGCAGGGAATGACTCAGCCTTTCCGTACGCCATTGGACCACGCATTCCTAGCTGGGTTCATGACTCATGACTCATGCACTTGGGTCATGACTCATGTGCTGGAGTCATGGCTCACATGCACATGCCACCTTGATATGTGTCTGACGTACATGTAATTCATGCTTTGTACCTACGCCCTCCGAGCACGCCAAAACCCCTCAGCGCTTTTGACCAACACCAGAGATATGTATTGTCCACGGGTTTCCATGCATGACCTGTGGTACTGTTGGTGTTGAACTTTATTCAATGACATGGTGCCCTTGCAGGTCGCCACAACAGAGGCAACCTGCACTGGCTTCGGTTCATGATCTCTTGTGCAGAAGGGGTAGTGGCAGTGTTGGCGCTAGACGTGGTGATGACGGTGCCGGTGCCGAGAAGGTCGCGGAGGTCGAGCGCGCCGTGGTAGCGGCGGCAGGGCGCACTACGGCGCTGACGTACTCTGCCGCGCTGCGCAGAGCGGCGGCGTCGAGGTCGAGGCTAGGGAGCGCTTCACGAAGTCCTCTAACTAGGTCGTCAAGTTGCTTGCCACCGCTGGTGC
The DNA here is from genome assembly GCA_017506865.1 of Tribonema minus. Taxonomy (NCBI): domain Eukaryota; class Xanthophyceae; order Tribonematales; family Tribonemataceae; genus Tribonema; species Tribonema minus. The sequence goes on along the minus strand of JAFCMP010000536.1, from coordinate 152,152 downwards.
CGACGGCGGAAGTGGGCGCAGCAGACGTTGCCTCCAGCAAGTTTCCAGGGGCCACGGGTTGTCCCACGGTCGCAGCGACACTGACAGGCGGGATGGTGCGGGTCGGCGCGGCCGTGGCGGCGCTCGTAAGGGTTGACGAGACGGCCGCAGCCGAGGCACCAGCGGTGGCAGGCAACTTGACGACCTAGTTAGAGGACTTCGCGAAGCGCTCCCTAGCCTCGACCTCGACGACGCCGCTCTGCGCAGCGCAGCAGAGCACGTCAGCGCCGTAGTGCGCCCTGCTGCGGCTACCACGGCTGCGCTCGACCTCTAAGACCTTCTCGGCACCGGCACCGTCATCACCACGTCTAGCGCCAACACAGCCACTACCCCTTCTGCCTAAGAGATCTAGCGCGATGCGCCGCTCAAGCTCGACCTTGATCTCGTTTGCGGCGCGCTTGATCTTCTGTTGGTGTTGAATGTATTCAATGACATTGTGCAATTTCAGGTATATGGACTTGGCAGCGGCCCAAAGCGAGATGTGCTGGCGGATTTGATCGCTAAACACCCCAAGGCGCAGGTGCACTTTGTAGAGGATCGCGTGGAGACTCTTGAAGGTGAGCTATTTTGGGAGTTGAGGTCGAGCGCTGCTGCATGACACCGCCACACCGCCACGCTCACAATGTTACCGCAGTAACAAGGGTCGATAGCAGGCTGTCGCTTTCGAGTTTACTGCATGTGCCCACTTGGTGCATTGAAGCCCGGCGTGTATGCCTTCCCTGGTGTATGTATGCATGACACAGCAGCGCTTAAAGTCTACACCCTACCTGATGTCACAGCTCAGCACTGATGCCTTCCAAGGCTGTTATGGCGCACTGGGCTCTGCCCTAGCACCTACTGGCGTTGTACATCCCTTCGACGTAATGAGCGCAGACCGCAGTAGAGACGTACAATGCAGCAAGTAAGCCTCAGTGCAAGCCGATGGCCACATCAACCGGTCGCACGCACTTTCATGCATGGATTCTTTCAAGAATGGAGTTGGGCTGCTGTGTAAGGTGACACCACTGCTCTATGAGCCCTGCTCGTACTAGTTTGCACTGCTTGTGCAGTACTGCACAAGCTTCATTGTAACTTCTGGTTTGCGCTGTCGCGACAGGAATCTGCAAAGACGAGCGGCTGGGGGCTGTGCACTTGCACTTGGCTAACTGGGGCTTCAACAATGCTGATCAGCGGCAAAGAGGGGAAGCCAATCCGCGCATTGAAGTCATTTCACCGGAGCGGTTTAGGGAGGTTATGTGCGCACCAGTTTCTGCTGAAGCCGCAACTTAGATCGGCTGTGCAGTCTACGGCGCTTACTATGGATCCACTTTACCTTGTCTTGTTGCATCTGTTGAGCACTGCAGCTTCCTTATCAGAGGTTGTTTCTTACATGCATGTAATGGTGAGACTGCAACTTAGGTGCCCACATCTCTTGCTGCGACAGCTCTTGTTACTTCCCGTGATGCGTGCATAGACCATATACTTGTATATGTTGCCGGTGCACAATGTGCGCATGTATGCGAGGCACATGAAGCCTGCCTGAGAGCAGCAGAATCTGTGAGCATGATGTGAGAATTGCAGTATTTGTCATTAGCATGACGCACTCCATCAATCATGCATTAGAGCAGAACGCTTGTGCGCTTCAGACAATGCGAGGACTGCCCCTGCAGCACTTGCAAACAACGAAGTTCACATGCCAGATTACCATACCTGCACTCACTTATCACTCGAGCTGCTTTGCCAAAAGGTGCTGCATGCACACTTTAAGAGCTAGATGCTGACATGGACTGTGATCTTGGGCATTTCCTGTAGACAGTGCTGAGGTGTACTGCGTCAACCACATTTCCTGCACAACAAGTTTGTCAGCACGAGATGGGTCAACCTTAGCAATGTTCTCATACAGGCGTCAACAGCGTTGTTCAGTGCCGTATATGCACGACATTTGTTGTAGAGGTGCACTGTGGCATGACCATTGCTGCACATCGCTGCTATATTCCTTGGTTGATGGTGGCAAGTGCTGTGGCAACTCAGTAACTTAGTCGAGTGCTTGTGCATGCAAGTGGCAATGGCTCAGTGACTGCTGTGTGTATGACATCAGCTGAAGTTGAAGAGCACTATGGAGCAGTGCGACGAGCGCCTTAACTTTTTGGTCACGTGATTATGTTCCTCCAGCACATGGGTTTTTCGTAGAGGTCTTGATCAACAAAATTGCCTGCAAATGCTCATCACACTTCCTGTTGCTGTAATTGCTCAATTACACGTTGCAAATCAGGCACTACTCGCCTACATCAAAGAAAAGGTCAGCTTCTTGAGCACGGCCCTCTCTTGTCGCCATCTTGATTATCATCATAGTTGAACTGGGGGCATTTGACCATGTGCATACATGCAATGTGCTTGGGGTCAGCAGGCAGCGGCAGCGCAAAGCAAAAAACGCCAACACCATCTACATCTAGCCAGCGAATAGAGTTACAATCCATAGAGGCTGCATATTGTGACGGTGCAAACGTGTTCGCGCATTCTGGAAAAGAGTCTGGCGAAATTCGGGCGGCAGCAGTGACCCTACCACAGGCAACCGACTGCATGCGCGCACAGAGAGCGAAAGCAGTGCCAAGCGGGGCACTCAAGCTGCGCAATCTTGCACGCACAACTCAGCGGCGGCAGCATCAGCACCATCCGTCGCCGCCGCCGCTACCTGTGCGAACTTTCAAACCCCCCAAATGTGTCCCAATGGCGCTGTTAACAACTACCCCCAAACCCCCTTCCCCCACATACAAACAATAACAAACGTGGCGAGCACACCCTGAAAACGCAGGCAGCTCCTGACACCAGCAGCGCAGCTGCGGTATGCAACAGTGCTCTGCAGCTGGGATGCGCTGGGCCCCCGCTGGGCCCCCCGCAGGATGGCAGGGAAGCCCTAGTCAGGGTTGGCAAACCCTGACCCGGCGATGAGAGGGGCTGAGCCTCCTTTGGACACTAACTTACGAGGGTGCGCACGGGGCACACTGACACCCAAAACCGGCGGGCGGTGATGTTGACAAGAGGCGGACGTGGCGCACAGTACCCCCCCCCCAGTGGGCGAGAGCGCATTCGAGGGGGCGCTTTGGAGGGGAGGAGCACTGCGCTAGTGCAGCACAGCGGGGGCGCCAGCGAGAGCGCCCCCCTTTGTCGCAGCGCTCCGCAGCAGCGGCAGCAGCGCTCAGCAAGGGGCAGCTCGTCGCAAGCGCGCCGCGCCGCGGCCGCGAGAAAGAGAGAAAAGAAGCGAGCATCTCGGCAGCGCCTCACTCACGCCTGCGCGGGCAGCGTGCCGAGGGACTGGATGACGAGGTTGGCCTGTCCCATGAGACGCGCCGTCTCTGCGTCGGGCGCGAGCGCCTCCGCAGGCACGCCGCTGGGCTTGACTTGAAGTCGGGTGGGCATGAGGCGCAGGAGACGCTCCAGCTGTCCGAGGCGCTTCTTAAGGCCCTCGTCCGCGACCACTTCAAACTGCACGCCGATGACGTAGCGGTACACGCCTGAGGGTGACACAGCGGCAGCGGGGGGGGCAGGGGGTCCGTTTCAGCCAGTGAGGAAGCGATTGGCGACTTGTTGTCGGCGCAAGAGATGTTGCGAAGGTTGACGGGACCTGCGTTTGCGATAAAAGCCAACAAAAAGTGCCCGAATTGTAGCAGATTGGTGGTTGAACGCACACAAGCAGGCGGCGTGGCACACCAGCACCAGCATCACAAAGCGACTCACGATCAGCATGTAGCTCATCGTCGGCACTGCAAGTTTACGCAGTCAACTAGTACCATGGCTGAGCGCTGCTACTCTGACTGAGCACTGCAGCTCCGGCAGTGGAGCGCGCCAGTGCCTTTAAGGAATTAGAGTGCCAGGTGCATATTTGGACTGCTGCTGCAATTCCGGCTGAGCACTGCTACTATGGCTGAGCACTGCTAAAACTCTGGCTGAGCGTTGCCATTCTGGCTGAGCGCTGCCATCATGGCTGGGCACTGCTACTCTGTCTGAGCACTGCTGCTGCTGCTGCTGCCTGCCTCACCTTCGGCGTCGAAGACGGGCTTCATGGACAGCAGGTTCTGGAACTTCTCGCCGTTCTTGCGGTAGTTGGTCATCTTGACGTGGCAGTCCAGGCCCTTGCCCAGCTTGTCGCGGATCACTGCCACCGCCTCGGGCTCCGTGTCAGGACCCTGCAAGAACCTGCAGTGTGGGGGGCACGCGCAGAGCAGTACACGTAGGGTTAGCGGTGGAAGTGTTTGTGCATACATGCAAATGGTGCCTTGTGAACGGTACAGTTTGTGCCGCAAATCATTGCTGTGTCTGGAATGACATGCACTTCACCTTGTACTTCAACCTGTGACAAGCCTTGCACACACGCGGCTTGCACCCGTACCTAGCTGCTGCATGGTTACATGCATGCTGTCGGCATGCTGCTGAGTCCAGACACACCAGAGTACCAGCCCACTGAAATCTAGCACCAGGGCTACTCGCACAGCAGCGCTCATCACAGTCCCTGCCACTTCAACTGCGACTCACCTGCAGTTGCGGCCGACCGTCTCCTCCTTGGAGTACCCGGTCACCATGCAGAACTGCTTGTTGACAAAGACCATGGGCGCACCGGGGATGGTCATGTCGGACACAACGATGCACGAGGGGAAGTTCTCGGCCGTCCCGGTGAACTTGGACAGCCACGTATCCGCATCCGCCGTCGTCTTGGCGCCCCACAGATTGCGGCGCGACACCGCATTGAGCGCGCTCTCCAGCGCTGCCGCGTCCGAAGACTTGGTGCGCGTGACGCTGACAGTAGACTGGGGGGCCCCCGCGGGGGCGGAGGGACCCTCTGGTGTCTGGCCGCCAACCGCCACGAGCAGCAGGTCGACGTCCGATTCGCTCGTGGCGTTGGCCTTCGTCTGGAGCTTGCTGGGCATCATGGTAAGGAGCTTGTCCAGCTGGCTGAGGCGGCGCTTGAGGCCCTTGTCGGCGACCACTTCAAACTGCACGCCGATGACGTAGCGGTAGATGCCGTTGGCATCGAAGACGGGCTTCATGGAGAGCAGGTTCTGGAACTTCTCGCCGTTCTTGCGGTAGTTGGTGAGCTTGACGTGGCAGTCCTGGCCCTGGCTGAGGGTGGAGCGGATGAGCGCAATGGCCTCCGGCTCCGTGTCGGGTCCCTGCAGGAACCTGCACGAATGAATGGGGTACGCACACATGGATCAGCATATAGCAGTACATACATCCATCAAATGTAGATGTGTAGCGTGTCAATTTACAAACTTGAATGATGTTGCCTCAGGCTCCGTGTCGGGTCCCTGCAAGAACCTGCAGGAATGAATTGGGTACGCACCCATGAATCAGCATATAGCAGTACATACATACATCAGATGTTGATGTGTAGCGTGTCAATTCACAAACTTGAATGATGTTGCCTCAGGCTCCGTGTCGGGTCCCTGCAAGAACCTGCAGGATGTGTTGCGCATTAGAGGCATGGGCACACTTATGATACTGACCAAGTACCGCAAGTCCCTTGTTGAACTTCTATGAATGCTGCAACCGGCAGCTGCAATTGGCACTGTGGTGTCATGTAGCTGCGAAGCACTGTACAGAGGCCAAAAAAAAATAGTTGATGGTAACGTGCAAATCTGACTGCTTATGCACGAGGCTTCACTGCAACTTCAAATGCAACGTCTGAAGTTCACTGGCAGGTATTCATCAGGCGGGCCCGCTTGATATCCAGTCCTACGTGCGCCTCTCGCAATGCCTACGAAGCTGCAATGTCACATCAGCGACAACGGCACCGCACCGAACCCTAACACTGGGGCTACCTGCTCTTCAACTGTGACTCACCTGCAGTTGCGGCCCACCGTCTCCTCCTTGGAGTACCCCGTGACCTTGCAGAAGGCGTCGTTGACAAAGATCATGGGGGCGCCAGGCTGCGTCATGTCGCTCACGACGATGCACGCGGGGAACGAGTCCGCCGTCGCAATGAACGCCTTGAGCCAGTCGTCCGCATCCGTCGCGTTCTTCGTGCTCCACGCCTTGGTATTAGACACGGTGTTGAGCGCCGTGTCAAGGGAGCCGCTGGACTCGGCCATGGCGGCGGCGCGCGACGCGTCGAGCTCCTCCTGGCTGAGGCGCCCCGCGGCGACGGCCTGCTTGACGTTGGAGGCGCCTACCGCGAGGTACATGAGCTCCGAGCGGCGCTGCGAGGCGCCCTTCTGCTTGCCCTGCAGCTTGTTGGGCATGGACTTGAGGAGCTTGTCCAGGTGGCCCAGGCGCTTCTTGAGGGTGCGGTCCGCGACGACCTGCGCAGCGGTTACGGCGGTTACAGAGAGGCGGTTACAAAGTAGCGGGTGAGGCATTCACAGAGCGGGTGAGTCACCTGCGATGTCAAAAGGGCGTGTCTGTACGTCTACATAGGCTGGATGTAGAGAGCGGCTACAAGTGTTATTTGTGTCGGACACACAGCAAATGTGCAAACGCTGGGTGCAGTCAAGGGATCACTCTACGACTGCGCAGGCATCAGCTCGCTTGTGCTGAGCAGCTGCCACTTGCATCAGTGCTCGGCATAGACAACCAGTCCAGTGCACTGCACTGCCTGCAGCAAACGCTGCGCCCCTTTATCCAGTCAGCATGTGCACGGCAGCTTGCGCTTAGTGCCCTGTGTGCAACGACTCATGAGTGCTCTGACACCATGGGCAAGGCACTGTGGCTCTCTCGCCTCATCCGCATTGAGTCATGACCTTGTATCCGTTGTATCCGTTAAATCTTCTTGTGAACCAGCCGTTGCCCTGGCAACCACACCCTCCAGCATGAATCAACACTTCAACATTGAAGTGCACAGCATTGACGCACACCCGTCACCATACCTCAAACCTACAAACTTGGACCTCATTCTATTCCTACCCCGCCATAGCTCCACACCAAACCTACTTCTGGTCCACACACATACCTCAAACTGCACGCCGATGACGTAGCGGTAGATGCCGTTGGCGTCGAACACGGGCTTCATGGAGAGCAGGTTCTGGAAACGGTCGCCGTTCTTGCGGTAGTTGGTGATCTTCACGTGGCAGTTCTGCCCCTTGGACAGCGTGCTGCGGATGGTTGCCACCGCCTCGGGCTCTGTGTCCGGGCCCTGCAAGAACCTGCAGGAATGAATGGGGTACGCATACATGAATCAGCAAATACACATTTTTGCCGTCAGATGTTGAGTGGCAGCGTGTCAATTCACTAACTTCGACAATGCCTCAGGCTCTGTTGTCCGGGCCCTGCAAGAAGCTGCAGAATGGGGTACGCATACACACATCATACACGAATCAGCATACACAAATACATGCAATCAGATGTTGGTAAGTGGCGTGTCAATTCACTAAATTCAACAATGCCTCAGGCTCTGTCCGGGCCCTGCAGGAACCTGCGGTGGGGGGTACGTAGGCATTGATCAGCATAAATGTAGGGCTAGGTGTATGTCTACACTCGAATGCAGCGCCACAATCACACCATGCACACAATATCCATGGAGTTGCGCGTGGCAGACCCCAACACTAGGAATACCCACACAACAGCAGTGCTCACCTGCAGTTGCGGCCGACTGTCTCCTCCTTGGAGTACCCCGTGACCCTGCAGAAGGCGTCGTTGACAAAGATCATGGGCGCGCCAGGCTGCGTCATATCGGATACGACAATGCACGCGGGGAACGTCTCCGCCGCCGCCATGAACTTCTTGAGCCACTCCTCCGCCGTCTCTGCGCTCTTGGAGCTCCACGCCTTGCTGCCCGACGCCAGCGCGTGCTCCATGTTGCCGCCGCCGATGCCCAGCGACCCGATGGCGGCGGCGCTGCCGGCGCTGCCGTAGCTGCGCACGCGGCGCGCGAGCATACCCCCCAGTTGGAACCCCCGCGGCGATGGTCCGAAGAACGATCCCGGGGTGGACGCGTTGGGGGCGGATTTGGGCTCCGCGGGGGCGCCGATGGCGGTGAGCAGCAGGTCGACCTTGCCCTCGGAGCGGTCGTCGGTGGCCGTGTCCTGGCGCGTCTGCAGCTTGGTGGGCATGAGGTTGAGGAGGCGCTCCAGCTGGGCCAGGCGCTTCTTGAGGCCTGAGCGGGGGGGGTTCAGGGTTGAGGGTTGGGAGGGGGGGGGGGGTCAGTAGTAATGCTACTCGTGTGTTCGAGGTCTAGGGGAAGAAGGGGCGGGGGGGGGGGGGGGGGGAGGTGCTGCGTATATGGTCACGGGGGAGGGGGGGGGTGGGGGTCAGTGGCGATGCTACGTGTGTGATTAGGCTTGGGAGGGGGGGACGGGGGTCAGTGGAAATGCTACATGCTCAAGCAGGCCCGTAAGGTTCTGCCCCGACTAATTGTGTATGATTATATCCATCGTTTCTCATGAATGCACGCATGTGATAGAGTGAGTCAGGGTTAGGGTTAGATTTGGGTTAGATACGCAATCAGATGTGTCATGGTGCAGAGGGGACCGAACCTTGGGGGCTGATGTTGAAGTTTAGGGATGCCAGGTTTGTGAGCTTGAACCATCACAGGTGCAGTTGGCGCAGTGCATTCCCATCTTCAGTGCGCCAACAGCAGAGCAGCCTGGGTCTTTGTTGCATCTCATACAATGATATTCTGGAGTACTACTTGAAGATGTAGATGTTGCAACATTAGACGCAGTGGTTGTTCCAATGCATCGCTCGCATACCACAGTGGACCGCCACTGCTCGCCACACAAACCCTACCACTAGGGTTTGTCATCACACGGCTCAGCCCGACTCTCTCCTCACCGGTGTCCGCCATGACCTCAAACTGCACGCCGATGACGTAGCGGTAGATGCCGTGGACATCGAAGACGGGCTTCATGGAGAGCAGGTTGACAAACTTCTCGCCGTTCTTGCGGTAGTTGGTGATGCGAACGTGCACGTCCTGGGCCTTGGCCAGCTTCTCCTGAATGAGCGCCACCGCCTCTGGCTCGGTCTCGGGGCCCTGCAGGAACCTATGGTAGAAATATGCACACACCAGCAAATACATGAGTGTTATCATACGTTTTGCAATGCGGCTACAATATATGAACTTCAAAAGTGCCGCCTCTGGCACCGTTGTGGGACGCTGCAGAAACCTGTGGTGTCAGGCACGTGAAGAGCAGTACACATGTACATGCATAGCACCAGGTGTTTGAAGCTCAATTTATGAACCTCACAGGGAGTGTTGCCTTCAGCTCGGTCTAGCGGCCCTGCAGGAACCTGTGGTACAGGGTATGCACAAATTAGCATCATACATCAGATGACCTGACTTCAGACACTTCAATGAATGTACTTTAAAAGTGCTGCCACCAAATTAATTTTTTAACCCTAACCCTAACCCTAACCCTACCCCTACCTCCGGGCCCTGCAGAAACATGCTTCAAGAGTGGAGAGCTTACAGTAGGGGGGGTCAGACAAGCAATGAGCTTCAGAAAGCATATGCAGATGGGGCAATGCTGAGGACAACAATGCTTTGCAAGCAAACATGTAGCTTTCTGCTCAGTTACTTCATTGACTCAGGCAAGCACCAATCAGATTAGGCCGTAGTTGGGCGAGTAGAGAAAGGGATCATGGAACGCAGAGCTAGATCGTCCATCGCAGTCCCTTGCACTTCAACAGCTGTGACTCACTTGCAGTTGCGCCCGATGCTCTCCTCCTTGGAGTACCCGGTGACCCTGCAGAAGGAGTGGTTGACAAAGATCATGGGCGCGCCCGGCTGCGTCATGTCGCTCACGACGATGCACGCCGGGAAGTTCTCGGACGTCGTCGTGAACTTGCGCAGCCAATCGTTGGCGTCCGCTGCCGTTCTTGACGACCAGATCTTGGCGGCGCTAGCGTGGGACAGGGCATTGTCGAGCGATGCTGACGTCTCAGTGACCTCCTTGATCTTGGTCTCGCTCTGCACGGGCTCCAGGGAGCCCTTGGCGATGGCGGCTTCCACGGTGGGGTTGCCGTCTGAGGCGATGACGAGGGGTCGAAGTGCATGGGTTGAAGTGCATGAGTTGAAGTGCATGAGCTGAGTGCATGAGTTGAAGTGCATGAGTGAGGTGCATGAGTTGTAGTGCATGAGTTGAAGTGCATGAGTTGAGGTGCATGAGTTGCGTGCAACAGTCGAAGTGCGAGCACAAATACGGTGTTGCGTCCTGATCACTCGCTCGCACCCCGCCCAACAAGCAACAAACTCGCTAGTCAGCATATGTACGAGGTGCGCATATGCAAGTTTAGGTCGGGCGGCGCGTAGACACATCCTCGACGTTCACTTTCATTACTTCAACTGATCACTTCAACATTCAGTATCACGTCCCTCACCCCTTCTTGGACCTAGAGCCAAGCTGTCCAACTTGCTGGTCGCGCCTCACCTGTGGCCAGGGCCATGAAGTCCGGGCGCTGGCGCAGCTTGGGCTTGAGTGCCTGCACCGAGTTCTGCAGCTTGCCGGGCATGAGGTGCAGCATGGCGTCCAGCTGGCTGAGGCGCCGCTTCAGGTTCTTGTTGGGGATCACCTGCAGCAGCGATCAACGCATGGTTTTAAAGCGTCACATTGCTGCTGCCTAAACCTAACCCTAACCCTAAGCTCTTGAGGTATAATAGTTCACCATCGTGTTCTATACATGCAGGATCATACATAGACTTAGTGTTAGATCAGACATACACTGAATTCTTCTGCTGAAGCATGAAGTTCTCATAGCCTGTACTTCCGAAGTAGGGTACTTCAAAAGTAGGGTGATGATCCATGTATATACTGGATCAAATCGCTGCTAACTTGGTATGTGATGCGTCTAAATATTCAAAGGCGCAAGCTACTGTAGGCAATTGCGAATGTGGCGGGATACTCCTGCGCTTGATGCGCTTTTACTGCGCATCAATGTCGCTGCTGCTCTAAGGTGTGACGTTTCAGAGGAGCATGGCTTACTGTATGAATTGAAGTTGCTGCTTGAAGTCTTCTCCAGTACCGCTCGCGACAAACATAGCATGCGTACATACATACGAGGTGTGTATGGTTGGCTGTACGCAATGCGACAAAGCAGCCAAGCGATCAGGGGAGCTGATTGTACCCAACGTATTGTATTGCACAAGGCGTGGCATCAGCACACTCTGCCAAACTTGTGCATACCAACATAAAATCTGGCTTTAACCCTACTCCTAACATGCTGGTCATCTTGCAGTGCACGTCATTGTGCGCTGTTGCGCATGTCATCTAACCCTATACATCTAACCCCATACTCAGAAACCCTGCACCCAGTCGCCGTTTTCCCATACCATACCTTACACAAACCCTGGGCCAAAACCTACTTCTGGTCCATGCACATACCTCAAACTGCACGCCGATGACGTAGCGGTAGATGCCGTTGATGTCGAAGACAGGCTTCATGGAGAGAAGGTTCTGGAACTTGTCGCCATTCTTGCGGTAGTTGGTGAGCTTGACGTGACAGTCCTGCCCCTTGCTGAGCTTGTCCTGGATGAGCGCTATGGCCTCTGGCTCTGTGTCGGGGCCCTGCAAGAACCTGTGATGTGGGTTCACAGAAAAAATGAAATAAGCATATGCATTCATACCACCATATGATTAGGCAACTCAGTTCATGTCCTTCAAACAGGCGTCCTAAAAATAAGTCAAGCTGTGAACACAGAGTAAAGGCCAGTCTGCACGCATGGTCGCTGAGAGATTTCAGGAATCGCAAACATGCTCCAACTGTCATATCCAAAGCTGTGACTCACTTGCAGTTGCGCCCGATGCTCTCCTCCTTGGAGTACCCCGTGACGCGGCAGAAGGCGTCGTTGACAAAGATCATGGGCGCTCCCGGCTGGGTCATCTCGCTCACAACGATGCACGCCGGGAAGTTGTCCGCGGACGCAATGAACTTGCGCAGCCAGTCGTCCGCGTCCGGCGCATCCTGCGTGTGTTGCGACAACAAACGGGGGTTTAAATGTGTACACTGTGTGCTGGGAAATTCGCCAGGTACATGTTGAAGTGTACATGTCGTGTGCTTGAAGTTCTGCGAAAATGTGTACATGGTGCACATTGTGTACTTGCAGTTCTGCTACATGTTGGCAACCTGCATCTGCGTGTGTGGCAATAATACTGGGGTTAAATTGTGTGCGTATCATGTGTAATGAGAGTTTTGTGCTACATGCTGACAAGTGCATCGGTGTGTATGTCAACAATGATGAGGTTTGACGAGTATGCACCGCGACTAAGAATTATGCTACACATCGGCCTGCCTGTACCGTGCTTGATATCAGTATGTGTTGCAGTACGCAGGGTGCTGAGTGGCATTTTCGCGTACTTCTGTCGCAGTCACCCTAGCCCTATTCGAAACCCTACTTCTGTGACAGTCTACATGTGCGGCGTCCACTCATCCCTGCACATGTGCGCATGCTCACACACTCCCCCCCCCACCCACCCTGCCTCAGTGACAATTACGCAGACACATTTACAAAGTGACAGTTACACAGTAACAGTTACGGACCCCAACCTTGGCGCTCCACGCCTCCTCGCGCTGCGCCACCGCCAGCGATTGGAAAGTGACAGTCTACAAAGTGACAGTTAGCAAGTGACAATTACAGACAGTTACGGACCTTTGCGCTCCACGCCTCCTCGCGCTGCGCCGCCGCCAGCGCCGTGTCCATGGCCGATATGGCCGCCCCCGTAGACACCCCGGGCGTCCCCGGCTCCGCAGAGAACGGCTCCATGCTCGGCCCCACGGCGCTGCTTGTGCTGGGAATGGGGGACACAAAGAGGGGGGGGCGCGTAGAGCCGCTGATGCTGCCCGCAGGGGACGTGGGAATGGTCACGTCGGGAACGAGCTGCTGGAATTTGATTACGCCGGAGGAACGGTCCTTGGGCTCCAGGTCAGGGGCGGAGAGGCGCAGCTCCAGGAGCTCCGCAAAGTAGGTGGATGTGTACTGTTGAAGTTTGGAGGGGGAGGGGAAGCGGGGGAAGAAAGGCATGGCTCAGGCGCTGGGAGCGATGATGATATGAGTTATTGTGGCGGGGCAAAAGAGTCAGGGCGCCTCACTGCAGAGTGCGGCGGTGACTTGCATTAAATGGCATGTACCAGCAGTACCAGCGAGGCACAGCACACAACACGAAGTAGAACGGCTGCAGTGACACGATTGCGGAAGGTGTTTGCCGTAACTTCAATGGATGTCATGTGTGCATAAGACAGTCCATGCCTTCGACATGTGTCAGACATGTATTTACCATGTATACTGTTCATGTGCTGTTCATGTGCTCACGGAATGGTGCAACTACTACCACAGGACATTGTGCAGTACATCCTTCAACCAACAAATACGCTTGTACTCTGCATGTACTGCTCATGCACTCGTGGTGAAATGACAGTCTCGAGCAGTGTGCGGCGGTGACTTGCCTTCAATTTACACGGTGGTAGCAACCAGGTACAGCACACTACGCGCAGTAAATAGTGACAAGGTCGGTGGAGAGCGTTGCTGCGACCGCAAAGGATGTCCTGCGTACAAAATAGTCCATGTGCTTCAATACCTACTGTACTTTTTATTAATTCACTTGTACCCACACGTACTCATGCGATTTACATGTACTGTTCATGTATTCGATTTACATATACTGTTCATGTACTCGCAAGCTGTGAAACAAGTCCGTTTTTGAGCATCTCGAGGACCTCACTATATAGAGGTCTACGATCTTTTGATTCGTTTCCATAACCAACAACAATGATTGTATACTCATGTACAGTAGATGCACACTTTGTGTACTCACAAAGTGGTGAAACAAATCCGTCTCGAGCATCTTGAGCCCTAGCTATCAAGAATGTTTGTACTATTCGCCGAAAAGAATGTTTGTATACTCATGTACTGTAAATGTACTGTTCATGTACTCACAAAGTGGTGGAATGAGTCCGTCTCCAGCATCTTAAGAACCTCGTGCAGCGCGTCCTCAAAGATGTCGATGGTCACACGACCTGCGTCTACGTCCGCCACCACTTGGTTGCGCATAGTGGCGCTGATGTTGACCTGTTCACAGAAAGGGGGGAGGGGGGGAGGAAACGAGGGAGTCTCCATTGTTAAAATGATGTTCCTGGCTGGTAACAGCACATGTTTGAGAAGCAGCAGAAAGGTTGCAAGTCCTGCTGCACTGCAAATTAAGGTCAGAGGGGTGGCCATTTGGAGTTGAACATTGTTAAAGGCGCAAAAAGGAAACCCGAGAGCAAAGTTATTGTGCGACGCTTGCACCCGTTGCATGCACCGCTGCTTTGGCAGGTGTTTGCTGCTGAAGTGTCATACCGGATTCCAGAATACCCAAGTACAGCGCGGCATTGCTGTGAGAAGCTGCACAGTGGAACTGACATACTCAGCATCTCTGTGAAGAGTCTCCGCTGACCATCAATATCAACGCTGCAGGCTGAAAACGCACCGAAGAAGCCTTACAAAACAGAGTATGTGCTCTCCTGCCGTTGCTGGCTCCAACTCCCAACTCACTTATACCCTTACTTGCTGACCATGACTTGCGGCACACAAGTCACAGTTCAGAGCAAGAACTCGAGCACATCCTTGTTGTGAAGTGTGAGTTGATTGGCAGATGGAAGTGAGCATCACCATCAGGCAGTACCAATACCTAAGCTCCTAGACGCAGACTCAAATTTTGAGTGCTTCGAAATCAGCTCAGTTGAAGTTGACATGTACGGTTAGGGTTTCACCTGGTCGGGAGACCCCTCGCGCACAAAGCGGTCCACAATTGCCAGCGCCGCATCCACCATGGCCTGCTGCTGTCCCACAAATCCCTTCTTCCTGAACTCCGTCACCATCTGAAGTTGGCCACAAGGTGAGGTTTTCAAGCACGACAAGGGGGTTGTATCAGCACTCGGCTGGGGCAATGTGACGGGTTGACGACAACTTGAAGTGATGTGAGTGACCAGCCTGTGTGTGCTATGAGATGTTGAAGTAGAGCATAAAGTGAACAAATGGAAACATGTACTAAGCTGCTGCAGCTGGCCTCCTCGGGAGCCACCAATGAAGCATGTCGGAATCCCCATGAGCAAGTCAAAGGCTCCTTGGCAAAAGCAGTGGAGGAACACTGCTCAAAGACTTCTGCCCATTTTGTTCACACATGACATTTTCAAGCCAAACTGTGCACGAGACCAAATTGTGCACGCTTAACTGTGCACAGAGGCGCTGTCTACCTGATCAGCCCCCTTTCTACTCCCAACTGCAGGTTCCTCCGCCCAAGCTCCAACCCAAACCTCCAACCCTAACTCTACCCCCCAAACCCTAGCCCAAACCCTAACCCAAACCCTAACCCTAGCCCCTGGCCTCACCTCGTAGAAGACCAGGTTCTCCGAGCAGTGGCTCGCCTCCAGGTGCTTGCGGAAGACGGCGCGCTGCTGCGAGTTGCTCAGCACATCGCTGAACTCCGCGGCGGACGACCCCTCCTGGTCCTCCGGCGTCGTCCCCGGCATGTGGTACGCGCGCTGCACAATCTCGCCGCCCTCCGACATGGTCCACACGATGCACGACTGGTGGTCACTGGCGTCCAGGTCGTCGCCCTCGAACGACGCCCACCGCTCTGGCGCCGCCGCGCTGCGCGAGCTCACCGACTGCGCCACCGCCACCGCCGCCGCCGACGGCGTCTTGATGATCCCCTGCGCAGCGCGCCTCAGCATACCCCCCACCCAGTGCCCCCCGCCGCTAGCGGGAGAGGGCGCCGCCTCCCCCCCCCCGCCGCCGCTGGGGGTAGGGGGCACCTGCGCCCCCCCTGACTCCAGGGACTCCTTGTACGCGAGGATGACGCCGCTGATCGCTGCCACCCACGTGGCGCGGTCGACGGCGTCGCGCGCCGTCACCACGAACGACGCGTGCGGCGACATGAGCATGAAGGACGCCTGCGCGTCGTGCGCGCTGCCGCCGGCGCTGAGACCGTCTACCACGTAGCTGCGCGTCAGGTCCAGGCCCTGGTTGATGACGATCTTGGTGCGGCCGCGCGGGCCGGCGACGGCTTCGTAGCCGAACATGAGCACGTCCTTGAAGAGCAGGAAGCGGAACGCCACGGGGCCCGACTCGCACACGAGCTTGAGCGTGCCCTCCTTGATGAGGGGCTGCGCGGCGATGATGCCGGCCACGGCCGCGTCGAAGGCGTAGTGGAGGTTGAGCACGCGGTCGCGGCGGCCCCACCTGCGCGGGTGCGTGCGTCACAGTTCAAGTTGAATGTGAGGTTGAGCAGAAGGGTGGTTGAACAACGGGCACCGGGGGGGTAGGGTGTGCGAACTGGTGGACTTCAAGAGTGATTTGTGTTGATTTCTCTGCGCTTGTGGTGTGAAAGGTCCAATGCCATATACGAATGGTATTGCGGCAGCCACACTCACGGAGTCGGAGCAGATGACCAAATGCAGCTGGTGATTACTGATGAGTGACTGAGGAGGTTGTATGCGCTTGTGTACGGGAACCCAAGGACGTGCATGGAGCGCAAGAGCAGTTTTCATGATGGCTGGGCAGGACTGTACATGGAGATCACTACCTTCCAAAGTGTACATAATCAGTACCATGAGCTTGGGGACGAGTTCTGAAGCCAAATTGTATAGATACTAGTTGTCAAATGGTAAGGGGGTAAACGTTGCTTATGGACATTGGCAGACACCAAGACAATTCAGGAAGGGGGGGGGGTGTTCAGTACTTTAGCCCTCATACTTTGCCGCCACTCCACAGAAAGGCACATGATGCGCACTGAGGTCGTGACCACGTGAAGCAATAACGACTTGAAGTAATAACTTGTGACTGCCTGTCACATGCAATGAATATAATGACAAGTTAGTTGTCACTGCTGCGGCCACACTGTTGCGGCATACATAGCTGTTGTTTTGTGGCAGCAAAAGCTGCAGTAGTGTTGTTGTAACAAGGCCGACGGGACGACTTCAACTGCGGCCATTTGCCGCACCGCTTGAGTTGAGGGCTACATTGCATGTGAGGCAGACTGCAAGTTCGCTCCATGAGAACTGTCACAAGTTATCAAGCATGCTAATGCTACTGCCCTTCTATGCACCCTAACGTATCAGGTTTGATCACTCCATGTGCCTCATAGGCTCTATACCTTGCACGTACTTCGAAGTATATGCTTCAAAACCCTGATGGAATGGCGCTAAGCATACACGCTCGACAGCTATGCTTCTGCTTATGCTTTCATGACTGGTGATTGCTTGACAGGGTTTGCACGAAATGCACATGTATACGAACTTGTGTACATGTGATGCAGACCAACAGCCCCGGCAATTCGGCCTTATTTGATGAGCGTATTGGGCCCGGCTGATGCTCGTGGCAATTGAGCATCAGCTTTTGTTCTTTTGGCATCTTCACAGCCAGTCAGATCGTGAAGCGCAACGTGAAGTGCACGAATTGTACTACTGAGACCGACTCGAGCCATCCTCGCGTATGCGATCTCTGCATCCCACCTAAAGCCAATGACCGCTGAGCAAGTGTACAGCTGTGTGTCCTTACCCTAACCCTAACCCTAACCCTAACCCTAACCCTCACTGTGTCGTGACAGAGTCGACCGCTCATGCATGAGGTGTTGGCAAGTCATGAATATAAGTATGGTCTAAGTATATCATACTTAGACCATTCTCATTCTGACCATTGCAAAACTGAGCCTACGGCCAAGGCGTGACCGGCCGCACATGCGCATCAGTTGCCGGCAATTACACAACCGCGTGGCAACGAAAATGCACCTGAAGGCGTTGTTCAAGATCCGGTTCGTGACCCCACTGAGGCGGCTGAGTGCGACGAGCGACTTGTCGGCAGCTAGTGGCAGTGTAACGGTAGTGTAACTGCCGTTACACAAGCGCGATTGCAGCAAAAACGCACCTGTACGCGTCGTTCAGGATGCGGTCCGCGACCCCGCTGAGACGATTCAGCGCCACGTGGAACTTGTCGTCGGCAGTTACTGGCAGTTACACAACCGTAGTTACTGGCGGTCACAAAACTGTGACCACCGCAGAGAACGCACCTGTAGGCGTCGTTCAGGATGCGGTCTGCGACCCCATTGAGGAAATTCAGCGCAACAAACGACTTGTCGGCAATTACTGGCAGCTACACGATTATTGGCAGTTACACAACCACATCTCCACAAAAAAAGCTTTTTGAAACACACCTGTAGGCGTCATTGAGGATGCGGTCCGCGACGCCGCCGAGGCGGTTCAGCGCGACGAGCGATTTGTCGTTCTTGAGCGCGGGCACCTGCGTGTAGCGCACAATCTGCAGCACGGGCAGCAGCAGCAGGTCGCGCAGCTGCACGTCGTCGTCGTCGCTGAGCGTTGAGGCCTGCAGCTCGCACGCCTTGAGGAAGGTCGCCACGGCGAAGCGCGAGTCCAGCACGCCCAGCTTCTCGCGCGACGCGTCGAAGTTGTAGATGTAGGTGGAGTGGAGGGCCAGCGAGGCGGGGGCCTGCGCGCGAAGTGAAAAGGGGGGGGGGGTCGCAGGCCGCGTGAAAAGGGGCGTTGAGAGGTATGTATGGTGCTTGGTGGTATGTACCAGGAAACGGATAGTTGTGTGAGGCGGTCTGGCCCTGTGGGATAGGTGGGTGGGATGCGCCGTGACAAGGAGCTGACCTCGACTTCGCAGGCCAGATACTGGGTATATCAGAGCGTCATGCAGCACTATGGGACGCGAGGGCTGGGATATGGCAGACGGTTTTGCGTAAAATATGGAGCTTGCAATGTGCAGGCAACAAGGGGCGCAGCAATCTCCCCAATAATGATTGACAATCATGATTGCTCCCCAATAATGATTGACAATCATGATTGACGAACGCGGTGTACAGACATCACCCATTTGAATGAATGGTTTGATGTTATACGACATGCTACATATTCATCTACGTGTGGTCGCCCCTGTTGGCGTGGCACAGCAACGAGTGCACGCGCGGCCTCACCCGATGAAACAAAGAGCGTTCGCAAGGAATCAACTCAACAGAGTGTTATCCAAGCTTTCAAAGCAGGTCAATCCGTGTTGGAGGCATTCTTGTGAAGCCATCGCAGTGGCCGATGGCAACGCAGTGGCTGAAGCACCAGCTGAACCAGTATAATGTGAAGTGTGTCGGCCGCCTGAGGTCAAAGGCGTCGTAGGAGCGTGTTTTACGAAACAGTTTCAGGTGGATCCGAGATTGACTTCAGTGCGGCGCCCTCGGAGTCGCATTGTTCAACAAAATGTGAAAAAATCAAATAGTATTGGACTGCAATGGGCAAGCACGCACGCCTGTTGTGGATGCTGCGGCTCCGAGCAGCGTGCGTTTGCCATCGGTATTTTTAGGCGCCGCACTTGTTGAACTCACTCGAGAAGAGCTGCTGGTTTGCGCAAGAGTGCGCACGAAAGCCTCCTGAAGGACGCAGAGTCTGCACCGTAAAGAAGCCGTTACGCCAACACCCCAAACAGTGCTGCGCTGCTTCCGCTGCTGAGATAATAGAGCTACTGCTGACTACATGAAACAGATTTGCGTACCTTGCTCCTGAGCTCCCGCAAAATGCCCTGAGGCCCCAGAACGGCGTGCGCCTTCTCCATATCCACCAGCAGCTGGGTGTGGTAGGCCGCAATCTCCTCGATGTTGCAAGCCAGCGCCGACACATCGTCGTGGGACAGATCCGGAGCGGGGACAAATCGCTTCACGCCTGGAGCCGCCCGCTGCTCGGTGGCGAAGGCGGCGTCCCTCTTGGCCTGCAGCTCGTCTGCCCACCGGTACAGGGGCTTGATGAAGCCTTCAGTGGCCAGGTGCAGCCCGTGCACATACTCTCTCTCGCTTTTCAGGAGGTCGTCCAACACCTGTGAAGACAAAGGATTCATGCTCAGATATACCGTGACGGGCAAAGCCAACAGCAGCGGAGGTGTCGCCAGGGCCTTACCTTGTTGGGGCTGAGGGCGGGAGGAGGTGTCACTGGCGCAGGCTCCTCTGATGGCGCAGCGATGGAGCTGTTGTCGCCGATGTCGTTCAAAGGAGCTGGACGCTGCTTAGGAGGCGATTTGGCGACCTCCTGCACCTGCTCGTCCTGCTGCTCCTGCTCCACCATGATGGGGCCGGAACGCTGATGGGTGAGTTCAGTGCTGCCTGCTGCAGGCAGCAGCACGGTGCTGTTGAAGGCTCTCTTTCGAAACTGCAAGGTGTGATGGAGCTCAATGCACACACATTTGATGTCACTTCATGTCCCGGCCGCGAGCGAGCGACCAGCGCGCGGAGTAACTGTCGTGAGATTTTGTTGGTTACTTTTCGGACTGAGGCCGCGAAGTCAGAGAGCGAGAGTGACAAGTCATCGCGTGAGATGTTTTGAGCAGAATGTAGTCGAATCTGAAACCTCCTGCTTGCATCCTGTCCTCCCGCTATTTGCCTGCACATCTTGCGAACACATTTGCAAGCCTGCGCAGATGCCAAAGGTGCTCAATATATTGGGCAGGCTGGCCGGTGATTACGCGCGAAGCAGACCCCGATGGCAAGAATTTACTCAAGGATCATCAGCAGCTTCTCACTTCTTGTCAAGATCGGCAGTTTCTCGCTTTTGACAAGATCTTAGTAGTGAAGCAGGAGCTGGAGAGCATTCGCGATGGGCTTCCCTCCCTTGCGTCAAGATACATGTCAACATTCAGCACTGTATCACTTGACAGCGCGAAATTCCGATGTCGCTACACGGTAATGCACCACGAGCAGCCCCCCCTGTCCTGCAGCATAAATGACAAGCAAAATTGGTACAATCACAAGTGTGTGCTGATGTCTATTCGAAGGGCCCCAATCAGCACCGCTTCTGTCGCTCGCAACACAGGAAAGCAAGCCGTTTGCCCGACAGCTAGAGTGAGCTAACTCATGAAGTTGATTGATTGCTGCCCTTGGCTCTGCCAAACCTCTGACTCAGCCACGGAGCCAACTTGCCCCGCGTCCCACCCCCTTGCTTGACCGCCTGCCCATCCTGGGCTGTCTCATTCAAAAAGCTACAATCGGCATCAAGGCCTGAACTGGGAGCCAAATCTGCCCCTGGCTCCCCACCCCCAGCCCACAGGTCAATCTTGACAGTTTGACCAGAGGCAACGGCAGCGGCGGCACTCGCAGCACCAAGCGAAGCTGCGAGGGCGCGTGCTTCCTCCAGCTTGCCGTGGCGCTGGCTGTGAGCCAGCTGGCGCGCCATGCGCGCGCGCGTGCGGGCGGCGCGCTTGGGGTTGACCAGCTCCAGTCGCGCCCAGTCCACCTGATGGGGCGCGTGCGCAGATGACGATGCAGAGGCGCCACGGTGAAGCTTAGGCTTGCAACCGCTATACACAGTTATTGGTGGAAGGCACGTGCGGCTGACCATCCCTTGTCACCTAGAGCTGTACGATCCTTTGATTCGTTTTCATACATGAGTGTGGCTGTAACAATCGATACGATTACCTCAAGTATGTTTCTGTACAGGTTGCGTAGATCTTGGATGCACTGTAGGTAAGCCTCAACAAGGTGAGCATCATCACAGGCGACCTGTGCTGGGGCCACAAATTGGGTTCCAATGTTTGCAAACATTGCCAGCATGCATTTACCTACTTGGTGGCTTCCCCCAGCGCCCCTGTGTGCACGACATGCTCAACATCAAGTGGTCAGCCCCCAATGCGAGATTTATTCATGTAACTTAGAGTGTAAGAGACATCAGCCACAGAACTACCTGCATTTGAGCAAGGATGCGGTGGCAGGTGTTAGGGTTAGGCTGGGGCAAGGGCCAGGAGTGAGGAGGGTTCATAAAGCTGGGGTAAAGGTCAGGAATAAGGGTTGATAGGATAGGGGTCGGGCTCACCTGGCCATTACTGTCGAGAGTGCGACGCCTGGCTGCTCGTCGCCGCTCCTCTGCGGCAATTGCCGCCATGGCCGCTGCCACCTCTGCCTCTTGCGCAGACTCCCTCATGGCCACTGCTCTCACAGCCTCCTCCCCCTGCCACCATCGCATTGCAGAGGACAGCATGTGGTAAATGTACTGTATGCATGTCGTGATTTCCCTCTTCCCACTCATGTTGCAGTGCTTGTGGCTTGCTGAATGATGGATTGATTGTCAATGTGTCAGTAGCTTTGAAGATACTGCGATGATGTGATGGCAACATCTGGCATATTCCTGCACGTGCTTACAAGTTGCGGTATCCCATGCTATGAGGGCTACTCCACTTGTGACTATCCTTCCTTTCAGTGCTGTACCTCTTCATCTTTGCATCCCAGTAAGTCGTAAGCTGTCTTGTCTCATCTGGACAGATGTATGTCTGGCGAGTCAGTTTGCGCAACCCTAGAAATCCTGGTTGAAGATCTCTCAAGCAGAATGACCTGAAAGAACTGCAGATCCAGCTTTCAATACAACGTACCTGAAAACACCTTTGAACCATTCCAGGCCATGTTCAAGTTCTTAACGTCCAAGTCCCAGCACGGTAGTAGTGAAGACAAGTATCCTGATTGCAAGACAATTTTATTGTTCACAATGTGCACCGCAGTGGAACGTGCACATCATACGCTGCTGGAGTTGAGAACGACAGCATACTTTAGAATTAGAATAAGTAGAAGCATGTTTCTTTATCTGTGTGTGGCTTTCTGCGAAATACTTGCGTCCTTGAGGTACATAGTAGGTGTGAGACTGCAGGAGCACCTGTGCACTTGAATTGCGCACTTGCACTTTAGCAGGTATCCGCGACGGATTCCGCGTACATTCGAAAGGGTACATCGTGTACTTCGAGTAGTACGCACTGTAGAAGCATGGTACCAAGAACGCTTCGCAACTCTACTTCTTCAAGTTGTACTTCTTGAACAAAGCTCAGAGCTGCACACTGCACAGGCTCTCCACCACAAGAGAAACTCTTGGCAGCACTGGCGGCGTATGCATTCATATACATGCATATACCTCACCTGCCACCAAAGCACACTGCGCTCGCAGCAGAACAGCGGCGGCGCTACCCCACTCCCCCCCCCCTCGATCGCAGCATCCGGGCACAGGGCCACCAGCTCCTCTATGCGGCGCTTGCATGCCTGCATGCCCTCGCTATCGCCTTCGCACGCCGCGGCGGCAGCCGCTGATGCTGGTGCTGATGCCTGGCGCTTGTGCATCGCCCACAGCGCGTTGCTCAGCACGATGCATAGCTCCTTGCACTTCTTGCTGACGTTGTCATCGCCGCCGCCGCTGCCGCCGCCGCTGCCGCCGCCGCCGCTGCCACTGCCGCCACCAACGCCGGCGTCGTCACTGCTCCCGTGGCCGCTGTTGCTGACGCGACCTTTACTATCAGAGCCGCCGCCAAGTCGGTTGCTGTCGCTGCCTGCGGCGGCGCCGCCATCGCCAGCAGCAGTAGCGGCGCCAGCAGCGCGAGCGAGCACTCGCTCCATTAGAATGGTCGCTTCCTGCAGCGACGTCACGCCCGTCTCCGCCATCCCCGCCTCCGCGAGAGCTACGCCCAAGTTGTTGAGCCGTGCTGCTTTGCCGCGCAGCAGCGGCAGCTCCGCACGCGTGGTGTCAGCGCTCGGGTTGCTGCTGCGGAGCGCTGCTGCGGCGCTGGCGGCGGCGGCAGCAGCGCGTGTGTTGCCGTCGCTGCGCTGGTGCATCTGGCGCCAGAGGTCGCAGCTGCGGCGCGCCAGGTCTACTGCGAGCAGACGCTCCACCTGAGCAATGCCGCATGGGGTTGAGGGTTAGGGTTGGGTTATGGTATAGGAATAGGGCTGAGGGTTAGGTAAGGGTCAGCTACTTCACCTGAATCATGAGGCTCGGTCAGAGATATGAGCGATCTCTTGCGTACGGGTGCTGACAGCAGGGTGAGGGCCTGGCTGATGTGATCAGCACGCAGTCAGTGCATCACACTTGTCAGCAGCAAATCCTGGCCGCGCTGATTGGGCAGGCTTGCCACCTGAGCACTGCCACACAGCCTTACCCCAACCGTAACCCTAAATGAGCATCACCGCTCCGCCATCAATGCGGTGAGCAGGCTGTGAGCCACTACAACCTGTGCTGCTGCCGGCTCTAGAAACGCAACCTTCAGCTCAACACCATGAGCAATCCGCCCGACGCCAACTTGGAGTTTTGCAACGCTAGTAAATATGAGTCGCAAAACTATTGCTGAAAAAGTATAGATGTCGCTGAAGATGCAACTTTGTTGCCAGCAGCATCCGTGCCCCATGGGTGCAACACAAGTGACGAGTGTACGTGTATGCGTTTGCAGCACACGTTGATTCCATGAACACTCTGAAGTTTACTGCAGCGCATGCACTAAAAATGCAGAGTACACACACGTGTGCACACAAACCACAGCATGTCGCATATGTGTGGTGATGATCAGCTCGAGGTCACCTCGCTGCCGTTGCGCTGCGCCCTGCTGCGCGCCGCCGCCACTGCTGAGCACACCTCCAACTCCTCCTTGGCTCGTTCCGCAGCCAGTGCTGCCGCTGCGAGCGCCGCTGCCTCCGCCGCCGCCGCTGCCGCCGCCGCTGCCGCTGCCGCTGCCCGTTTCACGTCTTCAACCACTGCTGAGCATCGCTGCTGGTGTCGCGCCGCTGCGGCTGCGGCGGCGGACTTTGCCTGACATGGTTCGCCGAGGCCTGGGGGACCGTGCATGCGTTGGTAGGGCTGCATCAGCGGGGCCTATGCTACTTCAAGTTAAAGTATAATACTTCAAGTTAAGTACCTGCCGTGTCCTGACTACTTTGTCTACTGCAGTACGTGTGCCACATTATATGTTCACAGTGCGGAGGCTACATATGCGCATGGCACATGTGCATGCTTGTGTGCAGCAGTGCTCATCTGGCAGCACAGCGGGCGCACTCTGGGAGTGACAGGTGTGTGTGACGGTGTGGTGTCACTGTGCTCAACAACCATGCATTGCAGCAGAGCTCAACTTACTTATCCTGCGCTAACGATGTTGCTCACTTACTACTGACTCGTGTACTTCTTTACACCAGTGCTTGGCGCATTCGCTGTACTCTTCACTGTACCGTACACCGCTGAAAGCAACAAGCCCTCATCCCACCGCATGCACGCATCACCTGAGCACTGCGACACGCATAAACACATTTTAGTATCAAACATACTTCAAAGAACGTACTTCACGGACTGTAAGCTTCGAGGGGTGCATATACGCGTGAACAATAGTCACATGGCGGCTGGAGCTTGAACATTTTTTCATTTAAATATGCGCGCACTCCAGGCACCTGGCGGCAGCTGCTGGGCAGCAGCGTGACAAGGTACGGTTGAAGACCGTGGACGCCAAACAGTGTACCGCAAGTATGCACTACAACAGCAAATTGCAAGCGGGCGTCATCTGCTGGCAGCAGCGCGAAGACAGAGGGGCCAGCGAGCATGACGCATACAAATGTACTTCAAGCATATACTTCAACAGGCAACTTTGCAAGAGGGGCGTCACCTGGCGGAAGCAGCGCAAAGACAGGGAGGCCCCCGAGCGTGACGCGTACGGTGGCACGGCTCGTCCCCACCGCCACCGCGCCGACACCCTCCAGCACATCGCGCGCAGCGTCATACACGCTGAGCGCTGCGCACGCAGCAGCGCTCTGCGCCTCTTCGACGGCGGCGCACGTGGCAGCGATGCGGGCTTGCAGCGTGAGCAGGTTGGCAGTGGCGGCGCTGTAGTCTGCCGCGGACATGTCGGCGCTGGCGATGATGGTGCGTATCTGACAGGGAGGGGGGGGGGGGCTCAGTGCTCAGTAAGTGCACGAGGTATGTAGTTATGGTATGTACATATGTGCAACAAGAGATGCAAGATCGCCAGAAGGGTACACTCTGGAGTCATTCATCACTGGAAATGCTTGAACACATTGAGTGTGTGTGTACTTCAAGTGAAGAATATCACAGGTCTTAGACTTCAGTACCTTCAGAGCTGCACCAGCGGTGTTTGGCCCGCAAGTGGCTTGTTGCTATTGATCTTCAACTGCACGTTGAAACGATCGATCGCACAACACTGACAGTTCGCAACAAAAGAGTCTTTAAAGTCTCTACCTAGGGTAGGGTCAAGGTTAAGGTTCCAAGCACATCACATCACACCATATATCTTGTGGCTTCTTTTATCACATACCTAATCAGCAAATGTGTGCCAGAATCACAACCATGAAGTGACTGCAGTACTCCTGGTCTTACCATCACGTGCTTCTGCTGCATGTCCTAGTCATGGTGTTGTGCTGTGTACACCGCGCCTTGTCATCATACTTGAAATGCAAGTGACTCATGCACTGAGCAACTCATACTGCATACAATACGAAGTAGGTAGATGCAAACCAAGCTCTTAGTGGCACTTCTCACACTCAACAGAGCACGTCCAGACGCCCAGCATCAAGTTCCCCCTATTACCTCTTGATAATCCTCTTGCATCCTCTCCAGCTCCTGCAGGGTACCGTCGGGCACTTGTGCAGCCCCTTGAACGCCACACTTGTGAGCAGCAGCGCTCAGCTTGTCAGTGGCAGTGCTCCCCATCTGTTTCTCTCCAGTCGCCAACCTATTGCCCATGTTCTCTGGGCTGACATCGTGGAGTGTTACTGCTGGTCGCCCCAGTGTGCCCTGTGATAGCAATACAGGATGCTGCCCCCCCCCCTGCCCTTTTAGCTCAGATTGCAAAGGGGTCGCCTGCCCTCGGGACACAGGCCGCAGGGGGGTCATCTGCCCTTGTAAGCCAGGCTTTGAGGGGGTCTCTCGCCCTTGTGCAGCTTTGGAGCAGATTGTGCAGCGGGCCCTGGCCACCCTCCTCAGCTCCGGCAGCAGCCCCTGCTGCCCATCAGCAAGCCATTCCTGAAGCTTGGTCACAAGACGGACTACACCAGCGGGGCTACAGATGGCATTTTGAACAGTAGCAACAAATTGCCGTTCTTCACCTAAGATAGCAGCGATGGCTTGCGAGAGTCTCGAGCTAACGTACTCCCACTCCACCTCCGAGCTGGTCGCAAAGACCCCATGCAGCGCAGCATCTCCCCCTAATAACGTGCAGGCTGCTGTATCCAACTGTGCTTGCAGAGTGAAGTGCGCTGTTGCCAGGTCATCTATGGAGCCAATGCCAGCAGCAGCGAGGTCTCGTGCTAGGCCAGGTTGAGCGCTATAGAACGCTCGGAGCGCTGCCTCGGTGAGCCTGCCCTTTGAGTCTGCGAATTGCGGACGGGCATTGACAATCATCATCATACATAGCCAGCAGTTTCTTTCAAGTCTATGACATCAATCAGTGGCTTCTACTTTTGGGCAATGAGGCGAGAGCGTACGCGTCCAGTGCCGCGCAACATGCAGCTGTGAGGTGTTGATGTTGAAGTCTGTACGCCGGTCGGCACAAAAGGGCCCTGGGAAACGATGCAGGTGGCTGGTTGAACTTGAAGCATGCTCAAATCGTGCATTGACTCTGACCGGTATGTCGTTACACTTGAGAGGGAGGACATTGTTGATAACCTTGCAAGAATCCCTGATGTGTTCCTTTAGATTAATTATGCATGCTCATGCGTGCTGGTGATGGCAGCTTTCATCAAGACATGGCTGTATCAATGCAGAAAGTAAACCTCAGCTTTAAAGGCTACCTCACTCCCTGAAACTGCACATGTAGGCTTGGTGTGAAGCAAGCAAGTGCATAGTCAGCATGCATGGGCAGCTATATTGCTGTAGTGTGTGAGCGGCGGCAACTGACCCTGACTCTAATCCTAACCCAAACCCTGACTGTAAGCCTAGCACAATACCCCAGCCTCACAACCCATGTTGCTTGTGTACGACTGGACTGTTTTCACTGCCTCAGAACCCTCATCATACTTGCATGCCACATCATCAACTTCAACAGTTAATTGCAGGGTCACATCCGCATCGCACTGCATCCTGACCTGTCTGCATGCCAAGCTGTGCCAGGAAGTTCTCATATGCGGCCTCCGATGCTGTCGCTGCGGGCGCTGTCTGGCCTGTGTGTGCTATTCGACGCAGCAGCGTGGATCCTTCAGCAAAGTTGAGAGCGCCATCGCGATCGCTGTCACATTGCTGGAACAGGCGGTGGATGGCAGCTTCGCCAAATCTGTGGTGCGCATAGATGAAGTAATAAGAGTCAAGGATGAAGCTGCAGTGGTGAGGGCACCATTGACCTTCATGTATATATGCATGTATGCAGTTCGACTTCACTAGTCTATCCACCCAGCAGTTCGTTTTTGAGTAGCACAGTAGCACGATGAAGCAGATATCAAGGGACAAGTTGTGCTTGAACTTTGCGTCAAATCATTGCTTGCATGAAACATGCTCAGAGCAGCAGCACATGAAAGGCTGTCCTGCACATTGCGACAGATGCTTAGCGTTAGGCTAACCCTAACCCTAACACTAACCCTTACTTGTAACTTGCCGCATCCGCATCAAGTGATTGCAGAAACAGCAGGTAGTAGATGTTATACTTCGAAGTAGTAGATTCTTCAGACCGTATAGCATGTCACTCTGATCCGGATCTGAACTGCTGCAGCAAAGGCAACACGGGCTAAGGGCCTGTTTGTCTGTCTACCTGCATGCTCTACAGAGCACTGCCACATCGACAGTCATGCACACACGTCCTACATGCCTCGACATCATGGCCAGGGCATGAGCATGTCATCATTCGTGCTTTCCTTTGAGACCAAGTCAAAGAACAACAGTGAGCAGGGTGCGGCGCTGCCACCCAATCAATCTGAGTTTAGGCACAGCAGAGACCATGCCTGCGAAGCCAGCAACGTCAGTCGGTTCCGTTGTGTTGATCTCTCCTCACTGAGTACAACGGGCCATGCATGTCGTTCACCCTGATCATCAAACAGCTGAGCAGCGCTGCTCTTGTTTTCCATACATACCCCTGCCATATATATCCCAACCTACCCACCTGCTGAGCTCACCAAACCCCACCATCTCGACCTGCTGCCTCAGGGCCCCCTCCGACCGCCCCCGCACCGCCGCGGCAGTGCCCACCTGACTCAGCCCCATCGCCTTGGCCAACGCCCCCACCCCCTGCGCCAAGAGCGTAGGTAGCGAGTTGAGCCGTGCAGCAATTTCACCATGGCGCTTGAGGCAGTCCGCCGCGAACGCGCGCGGGTCGCGCTCCGCAGCGCTCAGCTCGTCCTCCTGGGGGCCGTACAACTTCAAATTGAAGTTGTACCACGGCGCCTGCACACAGAGCAGCTCGGGCAGCGCCATATTTAGCGTGAGGCACGCCGCGGCGCGCTTGATCGGGAGCCGCGGCGGCACCGCCAATGGTGGCGTTATGGACGCTGCTTCCGACATGACCCCCGGTTCTGGTGGTGGCTCTGAATCCGCCGCCGCCGCCGCCGCCGCCGCCGCCTCTCCCGCCGGCGCTGCTGCTACGGCAGCCGTTGCCGGCACCGCTTCCACCGCTGCTGCTGCTGCTGATGGCCCTTCTTCTCCTGCGACGCCATTTACGTCTGCTGGTGACAGCGGCGCCTCGCTGTCAGTGACCGTTGCCGCAGCGTCAGCAGACGCCGAGTCACGTTGCTGAGCGCTGTCACGTGGAGCATCACCATCAATGAAAAATGCCAGTCTGAGCACCCGTGGAGGCGGCGGCGGTGCGGTGGTGCCGGAGGGCGTCTGAGCTCGCAGTCTGGCTGAGCTGCGCTGCTTGGCTGAAGGCGCTGACGGCGGCGGCGATGGCGTTGGAGAGGTGGGTGCTGGCCCAGTACGTGCAGGGGGGTCCACTATTACCTGGTGCATCGACAAAGAGCAAGGGTGCATGGGATGCTGCAACGCTTAGGAATCGTACACTAAGGATTTATCGTGATTTTGTCGGTGTGACGGTGCACGAATCCAGTATCTGACTGGTGGATACGGTGGTACTGTTTGCCTCGTGGCCAATTGCTGCAGCAGCGGCGACCACGGTTATTGGTGGAAGGCACTTGCGGCTAACCATCCCTGGTCACCTAGAGCTCTACGATCTTTTGATTCGTTTTCATCTAGTGTTCATGAACACATGTGTTCAGCACTGTGCCTGAAACTGTAATGGTAGTTCCTGTTCTGCTTTGCGCGCATGCGGGGTCAATGTTGCAAAGTGATTGGTGTATCTGCCTCGAGCACTCGACAACACTACCTCAAGTGCACTATCATCATGGCCCATTACAAACACCGTATGCACCATACGAATATGCAAGCATATGCAATCATACACATACGCATACCCCCTGTCCAGCTCTGTTTGTCAGATGCAGTTGAGATTACACATTACCCCTGTTACTGTCAGATGTATATGTTGCTACAACACTAACAGCATTCTACTACTGTTGTACCCCACAGAGCCCACCTGGTGCTATAGTCTCCAGGCAGCACCCACGATCAGAGGCAAAGCTACCTCTATGCTACACATATGGCACTTACGGGGACCGCACAGTTGAAGTTGACACTCCTGCCTCACCAGACGCATTCAGTGAAGGGGTTACGCACCACAGCGACGTCGTACACCCCGTACTGCTCCAGGTAGTCCCGCGGCAGCAGCTCCAGGCACCTCAGCAAGTCCTCCTGCAGCTCCGTGCATGCACCCTCTGCATGGCCACCCCCACCGCTGCCACTCTCCAGGACAAGCAGGTCGACCCATGCTACCACCCCCTGCCCTCCCCCTGGAGCACCCCGCCCTCCCGCCCCCTCCTGCGTCCCCTCAGGGGCCCCCCTCTGCGACAGCAGCACGCCCCCCTTGCCCCCCCCCAGCCTCTCTCGAGCGTACCACGCCAGCAGCTCCGGCGCAGTGGGCGCATAGGGCTGCACCGCCGGCCCAACGCCGTGGCCCGCCGCCGCAGCATGAGCGTCAACTTCAACTTGAATGCGCGCGCGCGCGACGGCGCTCGCGGCGGCGCGGTCCTGGCGCGAACGCAGCGACAGCAGCGCTCCCCCGTAACTGCCGCCGCTGTCAGCCCCCATCAGCTCCCTCTCTTCGCCGACCTTGGCCGTGATAGTGAGTTTGAGCTCCTCTACTGCAGGAGGTGACGCGCCCACGGCATGAAACTGCGATGCGATGTGCTGCGGCAGCGTGCGCGGTGGCTCAGCAGGAGTTGCGTCCGCGCCTACCGCCACCTTGATGATGGGCCACAGCGGCGACAGCGCCGCGCGTACGGCGCTCTCCACCCCTGCCACCTTGTGGCGCCACCCTGAGCACTGCTGCTGCTGCTGCTGTTGCTGCATGCTGCCAGGCTCCGCAGCCGCGCCACATTCAGCAGCGGGCTCCGCGTGCAGGCGAGGCATGGCTGATGAGCGAGCGCGCCGCACAACACCCGCAGCGGCGCCCTGCGACACTGCGTGAGCGCCCGTGTGCAGCGAGCACCGGGCAATGGGGAACGGCGTGCTGACGTCGTCGTCGCTGTCGTCATCGCCGCAGGCGCTGGCCTGTGCGGCCTGCGCGAGCGCCGCGGCGCGCGCACTGAGCGCTGCCTTGTTGTCGTGCAGCAGCGCGTTGGCGCGCAGCATGAGCTGCAGCTGCGTCGCCACGTCGTCTGGAACGACGGCAGCGTCAGCGCTGCCTGCGCCGCTGCTGCCGGTGCCGCCGGCGCCGCGTGAGCTGCCGCCGCTACGCACTCCCCCAGTGGCCGTGATCAAAGCCAGCAGATCGTTGATCGTGGCGTCGTCCATGCTCAGCAGCGCGGCGTCGCCGCCCCGTTCGCGCAGCAGCTGCTCAGCACTGAATGCAGCAGTGCTCAGCGCCAGCTTGGTCTCCGTGAGATCCGCCTCCACCTCCGCCAGCTCGTGCCTTAGCCTCCGCTCCTGCTCATAAAGCTCGGATAGAGGTACGGCACTGCCGCCGCCGCCGCCGCCGTCGCCGCGGAGGTATGAGCATATGGCATCGTGGCGTCCGCACGCCTCAGCAATGCCTTCGATGCCCAATGGCTCATCACCGGCGGCGGTGGTGGCGGTCGTGGCGGCGGCATCGAGGCCGGTGGCCTGCCGCCTCCGCATGGCGCGTGCGCGTTTGTGAAAGATCTCCATTGCAAGCGCGTTGATGTCTGCGGGGGGAGGCGGTGCTGCGCACTTGATGGCGCACACGCCGCGAGCGCAGCAGCCCATGGCGAGGCCGAGCTCCACTGCGTTGAGCTTGCTGTCGGCGTCAGTGTCCACGAGAGAGAGCGCGACGAGGAGCCTGGGAGCAAGAGCAGCTGTGGGGCACAGCAGACACAGCCCGCTCCACAGATCTAATGCGGAAATAGCGCCGCGGCCCACTGTGTCGAATCTTGAGAAAGCGGCTCGCAGAATTGCAGCACCTTTCTGCTGCTTGGAGATGGCGGCAGCTTGGGTGAGCTGCGCGGCACCTGGTTCTTCGTCGTCCTCCTGTGCAGGATCGGCGGTTGGCATGTCGGCGAAGAGCGCGGCAAAGTCCTTGAACGTTATCAGGGCCGAATCTTCACACCTTTCCTGACAATAGGCTTTGTGCATGATGATCTTAGCCCTGATTTTGTCGAGAGTTCCATGATCGAGCCAGCGCTGCCACTCCTCTGATGCATTGCCTCCTGCCTTTGCTATCGCTGCCGTATTGCCCATGAGCAAGCGCCGTGCTTGTTGCCCTGTAATCAGGCACAGCCAAGCAGAAGGAGCAGCTCTTCACAGCTTTCCAATGGCACACTTGAGCTTGACAGTTATCCAGGAACTCTCCCCCTGTTGAAGTGCAGAGGTTGTGAGAGGAGAGCTCTAGAGTGTGAGACAGATATTTAGCGTAGTGAACCGCCGGTAGGGCCGCGCGCCACAGTCCTGATTTTCGTCCGGTGAGGGTCAGCACCGCCTCCTGCATACTGTTTAAGCTATACTTCAAGCGTAGCTTACATAGGGGCAAAAGCCTCTTGCAACCTCGATTGTAAGATTCCGCGGCATGTTCAGGGGAGATCTCAGCAACTTCAATCTGGAGGATTTGCTGCCCTGGGCCAAGCGAAGGCGGCAGGAGCAGCAGCACCAACGGAACCAGCAAAGATTTCACAGCTCCAGCAGCAGCACGGATGACGAAAGCGCAGGCGGCTCGGATACACTTGAGCATCAAGATGCATTCAGGCCGACGCAGCTGCTGCCAGAACCGCCTCCGCCGCCTCAATGCCGCGTGTGCGGAGGCACGGGGCACGCTGCCGGCTTCGTGGGAGCCACCTACATCGACTGCTGTGAGAAGGCCTGCTACCTGTGTAAGGCAGATGGCCACACCACCCTGCAGTGCCCCTACCGCGCCCGCCTGAGCAACGAAACGGGCACAGCGCCGTCTGCCTACGCGCTGCGACTACGCAGAGTCAACGCCGGATCCTGCACAGCGCTGGCGCGACGCTTGCTGAGGAGACAGCTCACCGGCCGACCGCTCCAGACAAGCGAACTGCCAGCGCCGGCGGTGGCGGCGGCGGCGCCGCTGTGCTCCGCCGCGGCGGCCCCCGAACGCGGCTGGACCATGGCGGGCCTGGTGCGGGCTCACGACCACCGCATATCCTGCCTCATGTTCCATCCCACGCGGCACGACGTGCTGCTGTCCGCCGACAGCGGCGGCGCGCTGGCGGCGTGGAACTGGCGCGCCGCCATCGACTGCGGCAGCAGCGCCGCAGACGCTGCTGCTGCTGCCGTGCCGCTGGTGGTGGCAGCGCACAGCGCCCAGGTCAACGGCATCGACGTGCTGCGCGGCGGCAGCGGCGCAGCAGACGTGATGGTGTCGTGCGGGCTGGACGGCCGAGCTTGTGTCACGGACTTGAACGGCGGCAGCAGCAGCAGCAGCACGGCTGTGCTCAGGCTGAACGGCGCCGCCAGCGGCAGCGCGTGGCACTCGCTGCACGCCGTGGCTGCCGCGCCGGCGCCCTCGTGCGCCTTCTATGTAGGCGACAACCGCGGCTGCGTCTACGCTCTGGACCTCCGGCAGAATGCTCTTGCGACGCGGTCGCTGCTGCACGCGCCAAACGCCAAGATCGTGTCGCTGTGCTTCCACCCGCGGCACGCGGCGCTGTTGCTGACGTCCGGCAACGACCGGCGGCTGCGCGTATGGGACCTGAGGAAGCTGCCCGAGGCGTGGCAGGCGAGGGGGGAGGGGGGGGGCGGGGGGTATGTGGCAGGGGGGGGGGCCCTGCCGCGCATCGCTTCAAATGCCGTGTTTTCGCCGCTCACAGGTGAAAAGGTGCTGGCGACGTGCGGCGACAACAGGTGCGTGGTTCATGTTCATGAATGGATGATTTAGTGCGTTCATGACTTCGTCGTTGCTTTGGTCGAGTGCTGTGTCGTCGCACAGCGTGTTTGCCGGAAAGGGACTTGTCACACGCGGTGTGTGAGGTCGTCTGCCCTGTTTAGACTGCCGTTCGTGATGTCAACTGAATTTGCTATTTCAAAGTATACCGCTGCGCAGAGCCCCAATGCGCGGTGAGATCACAAGATTTGGTCATGACCTGCGCTCCAGCTTGAGCAGATGCACGTGCCTTTGCGCTTGCCTTGTTTAGCTGCCACTACTAAGTAGGCTGGTGTTTATCGTCACCATGCTCCTGCCTCAGGTGCGTTTGAAATGCTGTGTTGACCACTGCCAGACTGAGACACACCGAATACTGCGAGAAGCGATGGCGGGCTGTTGTGGTCCCTGAATGTACACTGCGCGTACAGCGCAGTTGCTTTCATACACAACTGCGACAGCTACTCTTTGTTTATTCAATTAAGTGTCGTACGCTCGTGAGTAACACACGTTGCAACGGTTTGGGATTAGGGTTAGGGTTAGGGTGAGGGTGAGGGCTAGGGTTCCTCTTAGCTCGTCCTTAACTCAACCTGAAGTTGTGACCGTTGCTTGTACCATGCCACCCCCAACTAAGCATTGCGTCGCTACGCAGCCTCGTTGTTTGACACCTTGCACGCACAGTCTTGCAGCTCGGGTACCCGCTCCCCATCCTCCCAACAAGCCGAAATCGTTCTGCATTACGCCCTCGACATGCTCTAGGATCAGTCGCTCAGTGTTGCCATTGAATGCACAATAAACTCTACCTACCTACCTACCCCCGCAGGCTGCGCGTCTGGCCGGACTGGTGCGCGACGGGCCTGGACCCCGCCCGCGCCCTCGCCCACATCCACAGCCACGACTTCAACCGCTACCTGTCCCCCTTCAAGGCCGTCTGGGACCCCAAAGACCCCCTCGAGCGGCGCATCGTGTGCGGCCGCTACATCTCCGAGGCCATACACAACCTGCCCCTGAAGCCCGTAGACGTCATAGATGCGCACAGCGGGGCGCTGCTGGCGGAGCTTACGGACGCGCGTCAGCCGCTGTCGTGCCCCGTGACGGCGGTGCACGCGCTGAGCGATGTGGTCTGCAGCGGCGGCAGCACCAAGGTGGTGGTGTGGCGGTGGCGCAGGGAGGCCATGCAGCAGCACGCAGGGTGCGGCGCGCCGCGCCCTGCCGCCGCTGCTGTCACTGCTGCTGCTGCTACTGCCGCTGGGTCTTTGACCCCTCAACGACACGGCGGAGCAATGCGTCACGACTCGGGAGCGGAAGCGGCTGCCGCAGAGGCGGCAACTCATGGCTCACCTGCAGCTGCCGCTGCCGCCAGTGCTGCACGCGTGCCACCAGCGCTCACGACCGCTGCTCGGCAAAAAAAGGCTGTGCCACCGGCGCTGCAACGAGTTGCTGCTGCTGCTGCCGCTGCAATGGGCAAGCCGCCTCCCGCCAAGGCAAAGGCTAGCGCCAAGGCGCTTGCGGCGGCGGTTTTGCCTGCGCGCAGCAGCGGCGGCGGCGGCGGCGGCGGCGGCAGCAGCGCATCTCCTCACTTTGCCACGCCTGGCAAACCGGGCAAAGGCCGTACTTATACGCACACCAGCACAGTATCTAGCGGCTCCATCACTCCCCCTAGCAGCAAGACAAAGGCCTGTGCCAAGCGCCGGTCAGCCCAGGCACCACTCCAAGCATGCTCCATGGACCCCGCTCCCGATGATCATGGCAGACGCACGCGGGCCAGCTTAGAAACGCGCTCGCCTTTTTTCCAGCAGGAGCGGAGCGGCGCTGGAGATCCCAGCAGACGTGTGCCGCACGGCTTGGAGGCATTGCGAAGGCGGCACAAGGCGACTGCGCAACAGCCGCAGCAGCAGCCGGCGGAGGAGGAGGAGCCTGAGGCAGATAAGTCGGGTGCTGCCACTGGGCAGCCGGTGGCAAACATTCGAGGGCAAGGCGCTGTTGATTGCTCCGGTGGACTGCCAGATGTCAGCGGCAGTAGCCATGTTGTGCCTGCGCGTCGTTTATTTGTCATGCCCAGAGATGATGATCAGGAATGGGCTGACGGTGTGCATTAGCTGGGCTGGGCGCTTCATTGTAGTGTGAGAACGGCGCCATAGGCTACACAATTGTCAGTAGCACTTGTCAGCCAAGCATAGTAGAATAGGGCATACAGCAAAGTCTTGGCCTGCAAGAATGCAGGAGACTTGTCGAACACACATTCGCACATGACTCGTGTACATACTGAGTTCAATGCCAGCAGGTGCTGTGCGCTGCGTGCGCACAAGGCATGCGCAGGAATCCCGCAACACACAGCTCGGTGCATGTTGCATTGTGGGTTGAGGTAACATAGTGGAACCGCAGGCTAGCAATGCTATGCCATGAGACCACAGTGAAATGTGAAAATGAGATGACTCAAGAGTGGCCAACGATTGTGCGTTTTGTTTATGCTACGTTTCCTTGCTGAAGTGTGGTATCAAGGTGGCTGGCTTGTCGCAGCTGTGTGGTGTGCCTGCTAGCTGTTCATCTAGCTGCATATTTAGTAAACACTGGGCATGATTTGCAGTAAAAGTGCTGCCAGCTGCTCAGAGGCCTGACAGCATGCACCGTTGTCATGTCAACGGTGGACACTCCGGACGCCTTTCATTGCTGATGCGCCCCTCAGCTGATTGTTGGCTGCTTGATGGCCTAGCATGCCTGTGCCAGCGCAGCAGCACCATCATATTGATTGCCTACAAACGTTCAAAGTCCGTGAAATAAGTGCGCCATGCATGTGCAGCTCAACGTCTCGAGTCGACCAGGCAGTTGTGATAATCTACTGGCAGAGTCGACCTAACCACAAGGTATACTGTCATTTTCAGAAGTCATACATACTACTCTTCATTTTTTCAGGATGTGTAGTTTTCTGGGTGGTTGCCAACCAGGCTGTGTTTGCAGCAGTGCGTTCAGAGTCTGCACTGTTCCTTTGCATCAGCTGTATCCAACAAGATTTTGCGGAATCGACATATTCTGGGGCATGAGCAAAGTAGGATGATGCCACCTTCGCTTGCATTCTGTGTTAGCATATGCAGAGACCAGGAAGTTCAGCCTTGATGAACGCCCCTATGATCTGAATCACCAGTGATTGCATTGTATTCTGCAGCAGTGCTGTCATGACTTGACTACTGACGACATGTCGATGTGAGCCTGTTTTTGTCGCAACATGTGGTGAGCGACTTGCGACTTCGTCAACTCAGTTCGCTGGTCGCTGACATGCTCAATAATCGTCAGGCGAGTACTTTCGGCAAGTACTTCGAGTCGAGCACCAGATTAAGCGTCAGCGTGTCTGGCTGCATCGTCCGCGACAGCTCGCGAGAGACTGTAGCTAGAGAGTTGCCAGATTCGGCCCCTTTCCTTCGCCTAAAATCTAACGCGGATTGATGATCCCAACCAGAGCGCGACGTCATCGGTAGACTTTTGGCAGAAACCATTGCACTCGGCGGCGGCGGCGGCGGCGCTTCAGTTGTTGCTGCGATTGGGGCTGGTGCTGACACCAACGCTTTGAAGACTGTCCGTGATTCTTTTGAGAATCCTCTGGTTGCTTCCTTTCATATGCAGACTCAAGTACTGTATCGCGTGTCGTTTTGCTTCCGCGTTATCGTCGTCGAACTTGGCAGACTTCTCGACGGATCACACAGGGGTTGAAGTTGCAGACAGAAGTTTCCGGGAAAAAACCAAACTTCTCAAACCTCGTTTCGTGTACAAACAATCCAGGCCCCCGCAGGTTGATAGCTTTGACATGATGATCTCAAGGCGACCATTGCGACGCAGTCACACGAGCCATGCGCGGCCCTGCCGGTGTTCGCTCAAATTATCGAGCAAGCCAAAGGCTCATTTCGCCGCGCCGCCCGCCCCCAGTTAGTTGACTGTGTCACTGGGAACATGAGTCCATTAGGGACATGCCTACCATTGGTAGCTGAACAGGAACTATCTGCACCCGGCAGTCAGCTTCTTGGGCGGCGGGCAGGGCGGCGCCGCAAGCCTGCGACTTGGTCTTGGAAAAAGCCTCAATCCGAGCGCCATCACCTGAGTGTATTCTGTAGCCGCTTGCCGGCAATCACCACCTTCCATTATGTGTCAGGCTAACAAGATGCTGCGAGAGCTGGACACAGCTCCATGCTCTCCTCGCTGCTGCGACACCGGGTACATGTGTTTGGACATGGCTGACCATCGTGGCACACAGCTTAGAGTTTGGGAGCGGGCGACAAGGTAAGGGCTAATGCAAGCATGTGCAGACGCCAGCGACGCATTGACAGCGCGCGGACCATCGGCGCGAGTTGGTCTGGCAC
Source organism: Tribonema minus (assembly GCA_017506865.1). Classification (NCBI taxonomy): domain Eukaryota; class Xanthophyceae; order Tribonematales; family Tribonemataceae; genus Tribonema; species Tribonema minus. Next base: position 113,725 of record JAFCMP010000536.1, on the reverse strand, counting down.
TTGTTGCAGACGGCGCAGGGTAGCGACTCGTCAACATGTCATCCACTGCCTTGGTATACCACGAGTGCCATCAGCTGTGGTCTGTGCGCTTGAAGCGCTTCACAGGCATTCAGACACACGCTCTCACCTCATTCAATGCGCGATGCTGCTCACATCGGCAAGGACCTTGACCTGCTGAACCCCACCGCTGGTCGCACTTAGCGGTTGTCTTACACAAATGACATGCAGCAATGCTGCCTTGTCCGTTCCTTACAAAACTGCTGCTTGTCGGTTCTTTGCAAATTGGTTGATATGATATGGTGCTTGAGGCTGTGGATGTGACGCTGCCGACACTCTCGATGTCAACTGTATAGTGTTGCAGGAGGCTGGACATGCCATACACTTTGCAACCAATTGTGATCCGAATCTTTCGCTTGCTGGAAGGACGCCTAGCTCCGCTCCCACAGCGCACTTGCATACATACCGAGTTCCCGTACGACATGAACTGCGGCACCCCTGCTGCTTGGCTCACGTACTTCCAACATGACCCATGCAACTTCAACTTCCAGGTTGAGCGTGGTCTTCATCACCAGCCACTACATGCACCTGCTCTTGGTAGTAGTGGCGGCATGGGTGGCGCTCTGGTACCACGGCCATTACACCCTGCTAGCCGCCATAACTCTAGCATACGCGCCCTCCTTCCTGAGGCCATCTCACCACCTGGGGGATCGCAAGTGGCCCGCGCTAGTCAGGGCGGCGTTCTGGACCCATGTGCACCGTTATTTAAGTCTCAAGGTGGAGAGGCTGGCGGAGCTGGACCCATCGAAGCAGTACGTGTTTGGGTTACATCCGCACGGCATACTGGTGCTGAGCAGGTGCGTTGACGCGGTGAACTCAACTTCAAACTCAACTTCGACTCTGATCACCCTGGGGCTACATACCCATGACTGCTGCTGCAACACGAAGTTCGCTGCGTTGTGCAGGCCTGTCGTATATAGTGCCATCAAGCACAGCATGTGCCAGTTGCTGCTTCACAGGCAGTGGGCGCAGTGCACAGTACAGGCATTGCCAGCGAATGCTATCGGTGCACTGCGGCATGAATGTGTGTGCAAGTGTAATGCAGGTGCTGGAGGCAGTGCAGGTGTATGGGAACAAGAGGCGCTGCTATGCATGGTGGCTTGCATGATCACGACACATGCAAGACATGCATGCTGCTAATCCTAAAGCACTGACGGCAAGGCAAAAGGCACACACGCCCATGACGTTGAACTTGTAGGACTCTCCTGACGACTGCAACTTCATCGCATTGCACGATGACCCCACATTTCCAACACTTGAGCGCTGCTTAAACCCCTGCCCACCCCCCACATCAACGCTCAACAAACCCCTGTCCCCCCCCCCCACGTCAACCCCCCCCTCCCCCCTCGTCCCCCCAACCAGAGCCGCAACATACGGACCGGTGTGGCCCACCCTCTTCCCCGGCATCGACACACGCACGCTGGCCGCAACACCACTGTTCCAGGCCCCCCTTGTGCGCGAGATCTGCCTGTGGCTGGGCGCAGTCGACGCGCGCCGCGCCGTCGCGGCCAAGATCCTCGCGCAGGGCACCAGCATCCTGCTATATCCCGGCGGCAGCAGGGAGATCTTCACGACGGACGGGGACTCCAAGGAAACGGTTCTGGAGCTGTCGCGCAGGCTCGGCTTCATACGGCTCGCCGTGCAGAGCGGCGCGTCCCTCGTGCCCGTCTTCACCTTCGGCGAGAAGTGGGCATACTCGCGCGTAATGGCGCCGCGCCGCGTGTGGCGCGCCGCGCTGCGCTACTTCAAGTTCCCGCTCATCGCCTTCTGGGGGCGCTGGTTCACGTGCACGCCGCGCCGCGTGCGCCTCGGCATGGTGGTAGGGCGGCCCATCGAGGTGAAGCAGTGCTCAGAACCCAGCGTCGACGAGCTGCGCGTCATCATGGGCGTCTACGCCGCGGCCGTGCGCCAGCTCTTTGAGGAGCACAAGGCGGCGTACGGCTACGCGGAGGACGAGACCCTGGTGATCTTATAGCGGCCGGGAGCAGCGGCGGCGGCTGCGGTGACAGCGGCGGCAGCAGCGGCGGCGCTGCAGCGGCAGCAGCGGCGGCACCAGCAGCGGCAGCGCAGTGCTCAGCATTCACAGCAGTGGCCGCAGTGCTCCACATTCACGCGGCAATGCGGCCTGCAATGCTAGCGCTACGGCCAGTAGTGACTGGCCCCCTTTACCCCAAGTTCAAGTTGAAGTATGCACTGCGGTAATGTTCCGCGTCGAATTACGCTCCCGCACGCACTCCACCGGAGAGGCGCGGCGCCTGTAAGCACGCCCCCACACGCCATTAGTGTTTCCCATGAGCGTGTTGTGTCATGTCAGCCGTGTCTAAAGAGTGCATGATCTGCCGGGTTCTTTTCCCCCCGCATGTATCGACTTCCCCCTCACACACACAACAGTCGGTCGCTGGTACTACTGATACCTACCCTCCGTTGGAAATCCCGCCCCTCCGCTGAACACTCCACAAGTGTGTCCTGTAACACAGATGTGTTTGTGGTGCGTGCCGATCTTCAAGTTATCTCTTGGTGCGCCTGTGTGTCTGCACGCCCTGCTTACGAGAATGCACGTGCTGCACATCATGGCAGTTGTACATTATGGCCAGTCTGCTGTTGTACTTTTATTATATTCCACTTGTGGCTGTGGAAATGCCATGTTGTAGGTGTGTCGCCTTGTTCTCACTCTTGGATGTAGCATGCAAAGCTTGCACGCCACACCCCGCCCCCCACATCACCCCCAACAAAGCACCCGCAAGCGACTGTCCCCCACATACTAGCAGGGATACCAAACAAAGCTGCAAGACTCTCCCCCCACAGACAGACCCGTCTTAGGGCCACCCAGCTCCACGCAGACTCCATCTCAAAGTTTTCATGCAGGCCAAGGTCACCATAATGGGCCCTGAACTGGAGATTGTGGCTATCTACGTGAACCCCGATATCATAAAGATAAGCAGAGGGAGTCACTGGGCGCCAGGCGCTGACGCTAGAAAGAAAGGCTATATAACTAAGCAAAGCATCGCCTCCTTGATGAGCGGGACGGTGGTTCACCGGGCCTCCCATATCACCCCCAACAAAGCATCCGCAAGCGACTGTCCCCCACACACTAGCAGGGATACCAAACAAAGCTGCAAGACTCTCCCCCCACAGACAGACCCTTCTAAGGGCCACCCAGCTCCACGCAGACTCCATCTCAAAGTTTTCATGCAGGCCAAGGTCACCATGATGGGCCCTGAACTGGAGATTGTGGCTATCTACGTGAACCCCGATATCATAGAGATAAGCAGAGGGAGTCACTGGGCGCCAGGCGCTGACGCTAGAGAGAAAGGCTATATAACTAAGTAAAGCATCGCCTCCTTGATGAGCGAGGTCACGGCTCACCGCAGGCTGCAAGCCTGACAAGATATTGCCATTTACCGCTGCTAGTAACTTGTGGTTGGTGCCGTGGCGTGCAGCCGACTCCGCTTGCTCTCCAAGCACGCCAAGCCGCTCCCTGTCCCTCCTCCGCACGCCAGCCAGGGCTTCCGAGACACCACCACACGTTTGAAGTTCTCTCGAAGGGGCTACGCACGCTGGCATCACCTGGGGGCCGCTGGTGCTAGCTCCTGCAAGCCCTGCAGCCCAGCCCACCCACCAAACCAGCCGCATTCGCTGCCACGCCTTTCGGCGTTAACGAGCTCTGCTGTTGTACTTTTTATTAATTCTCGCTGTTGTACATGCCAGCCGTTGACATGCTTGGAGTGCTGAGATGCAAATCTACCGCAGTGTCATGTTCTCCAGCAGACACTCGATATAATGACCATGGGTGACTCATGCCCTAGTTGGGGTCTGAATGATGATCATGCATGTTGATGAGCGGTGGTCTCAGTCACACAGAAAGACAGCAAATCCGCTTCTCTGAGTAGGTTCTACCTCAGCATTAGCCAGTACCAAGCACTACGAAGCATGTAAGCCATGAGCAGCCTTGCTTTAGGCTCAGGGTTGGGTTCACCCACCACCGGAGCTGTTGGCTGTTTGAATGTCCGTGCTATCGACATCAGTGACACTCAGGATAGGTGTTCACAGGACCGAGCACTCAATGCCAGCGTTGTTGAGGGCTGTGTGCGCCGAATGTTGCTCTCACACAGTGAAGACATGGAGCCCTAACCCTAATCAACCCTCATCGGCCAAGCACACCTGTATGATGCGCGCCAAGTTGCAAGTTTGTGCTCAGTAAGGAACCTTGTCTTGTGAAGCACAAAGCAGAACGCTACGCTCGTCGCTCCTACACTCTGGGTTTGGTGACCATAACACAGTTCTCCGGGTGATCCCTACCAAAGCGTGTCAAACTTCAAGTGCTACCAGTGAAAATCCCATGGACACAGAATGACACAAGCAACAGCTGCAGGGACATGTTCACGCACATCAATAAACAGCATAGAACATAGCTCCGAATGTGACCAGCCAGTAAACACATAAACGCATGGTCGCAAATTTCACCACACACCAGCCAAGCACCAGGAAAGAGACAGGGAAAACCACAGCAGGGGCAAGTCAACGTCGCTGCGATCAAAGATAAACTGCATTGCATCTGTGGAGGCTGTGGCCAGCAGTATAGCCCGAAACGCATCGGCGGCGGCGCGCGTGCAACGCTGAAGTTGGCAAGCGCGCGCGCGCGTCAGCATGTCGGGCCTGCGGCAACTCTCCAACAGAGGGGGACAAGGAGGTAGTGGCAGGGACAACCAAGCAAGAATAAAGTGCCCCCCTACCGGCCTACGCAAACCCGCATTCGCTACAGAGTCGTCACAAGCCTCTGGGCCGCCCCATGCTCTCCTAGTTGTCACTGCTCAGTGACCCTGTCCGTGTCCACTAACTATTTACATGGGCACCTGTAGGGCCCTGGCGTATCGGCCGCACAGTTCACTAGCGCTTCATGATCAACTAGGTGGCGGACGGGGAGTGGGGTTGGCCGCCTATGACGCCAGCCCCCGAAAATGTTTACACCCCCCAACCAAAACCTGTACACAAAAAGAAAGAAATTGGCGGGGGAGGAGGGGGTACCCTGCCCTCGCCAAGCCCTACCCCCTCACCACGACCACAACGCCCTCCTCACATCGCGCCCTCCTCCCAAAACACAACGCAACCCCCCATATACTGACACACACTGTGACTGATATACGACAGGTCACCGCCTGGGAAACCGCAAGGACGCGCAGGAAGGCCAGGCGCAGGGGGGGCAGGGGGGCTGCTTCCCCCTCAGAACAGCCCCACCCCCAGCGCTTCCAGGTCCAGGGTGTCGAAAAAAGCGGGTCCGTCCGTGGTCCAGGGCAGGCTCGCGGCCACCGCGTGGTGAAAGTCGGAGCTGGCGCTGCTGCCGCCGAGCGCCGCCGGCTGATCCGCGGCTACAATGTCAAAACTGTCGTGCAGGGGGTACGCGGCGGGAGCGTCGCCGCCGGTACTCGCTGACACGGTGATACGCGGGCGCTTGGCAGGGGAGAGGCCGAATGCGCCGTCGCCGCCGGCGCCGCTGCTGCTGCCGTGCACGGCGTGGTCAAAGTCCACCCTGGACCACTGCGCGGCGGCGCTGTCGCAGGGCTGCGGCACCAGCAGCGCGCCCCCGGCGTTGTCGGCGATGAGCTCGATGATGACCTGCACCGAGCGCGTGCCATTGGTGGTCCTCTTGCTTACGTGGAACGACAGGCCCTGCTGCAGCTCCTCCTTGAGGAGCTCCTGGATGTGGCTCTGCAGCACGTCAATGTGGCTGCCGCGGCGCGGCAGCGCATCCGCCGCCGGCGCCGCTTTGAAGGCCCCATCCCGAGGGGACTGGGTGACGACGGATGGTGCTGTCGCAGTTGAGGGGCCAGCGCTGACGGTGACCTTGGGTCTAGGCTTACGCGCCGCGCTGACCTCCACACGCAGCTTGGGCCTCTCGCGCAGGAAGCGGCGTTTGCGCCTCAGCGACGTTCGCAGCCCGTTGCCGTCGCTGCCGCTGCCGCTCTCCTCCTCCGGCAGTTGTGCATCGGCGCCGAGCTGGAAGGAATCGACCATGTGAGGGCTCGGCGAAGAGGGGACAGGCGAGGGAGGCACCTCGAGCAGTGAGGGGCGCGTCGCTCGTGGCGCAGCCAGCACCGGGGAAGCGGATGGCGGCGGTGGGAGGGTGCTTTCGTCGAAGCCGTTGGTGAACTGGCTGAGGACGTACTTTTCCAGAGTGGAGTCGAACGTGATGCCTAGAGTGGCTTGCTCACGGGCGCTGATGGTGTCGATGTCGAACCGGGTGCCTTTGCTCAGTCCCCTCTTGATGATGGTCTCGAAGAGGGGGGTTCGCTCGTGGCGCCCCTGAGAGTCGGCGCGGATCAGCATGCGAGCACCCTCCCAGCCGGACTGGTGGAAGGCTTGGCGGGCACGGCTGGCGCTCTCCAGGGTCTTGGTGGTGATGCCACACCGAGCAAAGATGTCGGCGTGCCGTGCCATGAGCCATCGGTACGTGCTCCTCTCATAGTTGTACTGCGCACACCGAAGAAGAGATGAGACAGGTCAGTGGGTGGCGAGAGCTGCAGCAGTGAGATGCATGCTGAGACATCGAACATGCGTGCCGAGAAGCTGGTGCTGGAGGAGGCATGACGAGACGCGCATTTTTGTGCAGACTGGCCGTGTCTTCGCCCGTGCGGGGTACACGACTTTACGCAGCTAGTACAGCACGCCCAACGGAACGGCAATGCAATGCAATGCCGTCCTAAGAAATGAACAGCTGTACACGACATGCGCATCGCCACACACACACCGCCAACGACCAAACCGATTTTTTTTTCCAGACAGGCGACGCACCAGCTTGCTGAACGCGGGAGAGCGCATCAATGCAGGTTCAACGCAAAGGCCTCACCTTCTGTATCGGTGACGGCAGCGCCATGCCCCAGCCCTGCTGCACTCCTCCCTTGCTCGCCAACCGCGGAGTGGGCAAAAACGATCTCACATGTTTCCTGGGGCTACTCTTTTTTTTTAGTCCGCAAAAAACTCTTCGCTGCCTATTTGCCTGCAGTTGGTGACGCATTCATGCATGGGCTGCATGGGCAGCTAGCAAAACATTGCTGATCCCTGCGCTTCTTGCAGCTCGATTCTCTGCCCCCACCGCCAGCTTAGCAATGCGCAAGGACTTCTTGGATTCATGCGACCTGATGATGAGCATGCAGTCAATGGCTCGTAGGCTGCGTGCTCGAAGGTGTTGTCAAGCAGCGCCGTCAGGTGCCATTCACCGTCGTCGACTCTTTAGCTCACTATGGTCAATTCCTCGAGATCTTAGGGTCTACAACTCTGGAAGATCTTCAAGGATCTTGACAGCGATTCAGCAGCTTGAACGGCTCAGAACCTGGGGGTTGTTCACCGTGGACCTGTCGTCAAGTGGCGCCCTTCAATCTTCGACTGTACTTCATGTACTTCATACATGAGGCTGAGCCCAGCTAGCAGACACAACAGTCCATTTTGCACAGCAGTGATGATGCTCAGCATTCAATGCATTTAAGACGCAGCGCTGGTCGTAGTGTCCTCCGCAGACCGGGCGTACTTGGCCAGCAGTCGCCGGTTGTGCGCCACCCGCACCTCTGCCTCCCTCACACCCTCCTTAAGCCGCGCAGCCTCCTCGTCCAGCGCCTCCAACTGCGCCTTGACCTCCTCATGCAGCCGCACCAAACCGTCCTCATGTGCGCGCCGCAGCCGCGCCACCGCAGCCCCGTTTTCTGCCTGCACCTGCGCGCGCGCCTCCTCAGCATCGCGCGCCTGCGCCGCCAGCGCCGCGTTGCCGCGCCGCGACTCCTCCGCCGCCGCCGCCCCCGCGCGCCGCGCCGCCGCCGCCTGCTCCTCCGCCGCCGCGCCCTCGCGCCGCGCCGCCGCCCCCGCCGCCCGCGCCGCCTCTTCCGCGGCGCGCTGCCGCCCCGCACAGTCAGCGACGCGCGCCGCGGCGTCCGCTCGCACCGCCGCCGCGGCCCTTTCTCCGTCCGCCGCTGCTGCCTCCTCGGCGTTCCAGCGCGCGGCGCCTGCGGTGGCGGCGCGCTCCGCTGCGACGAAATTCTCCTCGTCGCGCGCTGCCTCTGCCGCGGCGCGCGCCGTGGCGGCTGCGGCCGCGTCTCTGGCTTCGCGGCGCACGCGACGGACCGCTCCCTGCGCGTGTATGTGATGCAAGAGCACTGGGTTACAGAAGACCTTCATCAAGTGCAGAACTCATGAAGCATGCGATGCGAGAGCACGCGACGGTCCGCTTCCTGCACGTGTACACGATGCAAGAGCACTGGGTTACAGCACACCGTCATCAAGTGCAGGGTTCATAGACTATGCGATGCGAGAGCACTGGCTTACAACAGACCTTCATGAAATGCAGGGTTCCGGGTCGGCCCCCTGAAGCCGCTGCATGTGCACAGCTGTAACGCAACAGGCAGCGCCGCCAGCCAGATTGTGTGCGTCCTCCCGCGCATATGGACGCGCACACTGAGAACAGACGCAAGATAGACCTGACCGCAGCAGTGCTCAAGCCCTTGAGAGGGGGGTGAGATCAGCTGTGCAGCAGCTGCGCACGCCACAAGACACACACACACACAGTGTCACACACACGCACCTAGAACAAGCACAATACTGCCTGCCATCACAGCAGCAGCGCTCAAAAGCGCAGTAGCCCCATGTGCGCAACTCACCAAGAACAAATACTTCCTCCTAGTACACAAGTAGCCGCCACCGCAACACTACCCCCCCCGCCCCCCCCCTCCCCCCCGCCTCACCTGTATGCGCACGTCTCGCGCGCGCCGGAGCGCTGCCACCTCCTTGGCCTCCAACGCCGTCTCCTCCTCCGTCGCGGGAGCGTCAGGGCCGAGCGCTGCTGCCGCTGAGCGGTGCCACGCCTGCCTCTGAGCGCTGTCACGATCGCGCAGCTCGGCGAGCGCTGCTGCGTGCTCTTGCAGCGCGCTGTCGCATTCGGCGGCCAGCCTGTCGTGCAGCTCGCGGAGGCGGCGCTCGGCAGCGGCTCTGCGGTGGCAGCGATCAGCAGTGCGCAGCAGCAGCGATCAGCAGCGCGCAGCAGCAGCGATCAGCGGCAGCAGCAGCAGCAGCAGTGGTAGCGGCGCTAGGGAGCTTGGATGTCAGTCGGGCGTGAGTGAGGGTGTGGCGATGATCCATGCATGCAGAGTGGTAGGCGGGCGCAAGGGGGGTTATGATTCGCAGCAACGGTCCTGAACCATCTTTTCAGTAGATGACATGGTCCAGAAACATCAAGTAGGCTGAACTTGAACTTTCACTCATCAACCAGAAACGGAGACCAAAATGTAAGATGTGACGGACAATGTGGTAATACAAAAGGATATTGCAGGGCTCGCACTCTTTGTGCCTGCAAGGGCTGCTGCAGCCGACTTCAACGACACATCTCAATGAACAAACTGTATTGAGCAACCGGCACAAGGCAAGGGTTAGGGTCAGGGTTACGTGTGCATGGCTTACACTCACTTGGCTTTGGCAGAGTCACTCGCAGAGCGTGCCTCAAGCCGAGCCAGCTCTTCCTGGTGCCACTGGCGCAACACGCGACCTTCCTCCTCCAGCCTGGCTGACAGGCGCTCCAGCTGCATGCGCACCATGGCATCAAGGGCGCGATAGAACGAAGGGCCATCGCAATGTTTTGTGAGCCTACAAGTGGTGCCTACCTGTGGGGTGGTACTTCAAAACACGTGTCAACCAAATACCATGTGTATTAATCAGTACTGTTATGTCACACTGAACTCAGCAGCAGCACTGGCACATAAATCTTTGTGGCGCTGCACTCGTGCACACCACGTGAACCAGGTGCCATGGCATCAAGAGCACGATAAAAGATAGGGTCATCGCATTGTGTTGTGAAACTGCATACTTGGGTACTTGATGACTGCGTGTACATGAGGTACTTTTTATTAATTCTCGCTCAGGGCGCGAAAAAGCCCAGATGATTGGCATCTAGCTGTAAGGAATCTACATCTCGTATGACAGTCTGAAAGTGTCGCAACGACAACCACTCAAACGGCGCCGCCGCCAAATGGCATCTCGGGGTCCTCCCCTTCGTCCTCCTCCATGTGCCCCCCCCCCCTGGATTCTGCCATGTGTGTCATGACACGGCCAGAGTACGCCATGTGGAGCGCTGCCGACAGTGCCGAGCGTAAGCGCGCCAGGGCGATGCCCTTGAGAGCTTTAGGGCGCGCTCCTCCGGGCACTGACATCCTGCTGGCATACTCCGTCGCCACAGCCTCCAGCAGCTTCCGCCCCTGCTCCCCGATGCTGCCAAATGACCCTATTGCCAAAGTGGCAAGTTTGTAGCATTTCTGATCATAATGACCAGAATAGTGGGTAGTCTTGGCGGCCTCTTGGTCGCGGCAGCATCGCTCGGGGTCTGCTGCAGTCTTCGCCGCCCGCGACGCCACCTGTGCCTCGAAGCAGGTAACGTCCACCATGAGCGGTAGGTGGCGTGTCGGGTCGTCGTAGCCGGTCACCGGGAAGGCGTCGGCAGGCAGCACGATGTCCATTCTGCGACGCCCCGGTCGCCCGGCGGACCCCAGAAACGGCGTGTAGTCCTCGTCCACCAGTCCCGTTTTGAGGTATTGCCGCAGGATGCGCTGCGTGGCCCTCTTGACGCTATTGTGGACGATGGTGTCGTGCGCCTTGACGCGTGGCGCTTGACACAGCCGTGCATGCAGGGTGCCGCCCGGCGACTTCCCGCACAGCTTGCAGCCTGCCGTCTGCTCCTCTACTCCGATGGCGCGTTTGACGGCCAGCTGCCAGGATAGGCCATCAAACGAAGCCGTTGTGGAGTACATGGGCTCGTTGAGGAATGCCATGCCGATCGAGTGCATGTGGCGCTGCGACCAGAATCGAGCAAGTGCTTGCGTGCGTTGCGTGCCCTGCGGCAGCTGTTGCACGTCCGCTTCCACCTTATCTGCAAGCTCGGTAGCGGCGGCATCTGCAAGCGCACTCTGATTGGGGCGCTTCAGGCTACACTGCAACTGCAGAGCACTGGCGTCAAGTACGCAAGCAGCATCCGCACCAGTGCCACCACCTGCTGTCGGCCGCAGTGGCGGCTGCTGCGTAGGTGGTTGCTGCTGCAGTGGCGTTAGCGCTGGTGGCAGTATATGTTCCAGCTTGTCACCTGTTGCTGCACGTAGAGATGTGGCAGCTGTGGCGATCGTCCGCATGAGGGGCAGGCGCGCCACCTCTGCTGCTGCTGCGCCTTGTAGCATTGCTGGTGTGGAACGCGCAGCGCCTGCATTGACGGCTGCCGCTGCTGCGTGCGCTGGTGCTGCAGCTGCGCCGCCTGCCGTTGCTGCTGCTGCCAGTGGTGTTGCTGCTTCCGCAGGTGTTGGTGCAGCACCTGCTGCATTGGCCGCTGCCACCGCCATTGCCGCTGTCGCAGCCGGCACGGTTGCGGCGCCGCCTGCCGACGCTGCTCCTGTTGCAGGTGCTGCAGCAGCCCTTAGGCTAGTAGGGCCTGTAGCAGCTGTGTTGCCTATGCCCGCAGCCGCTGCTGTTGATGCTGCAGTTAGTGATGCCGCCGAGGCCACTTGAGGTGCAATATGTGTTGCCGCTGCTGCAGCAGCCTCTGATGCTGGAGCAGCTGCTGCTGCCGCCGCTGCTGCTGCCGCCGGAGTAGTTGCGCCGTGCGCCGCCGCTGCTGCTGCTGCCGCTGGTGCCGCCTGTGCTGCCTCCGCGGCCCCTGATCCAGCGGCAGCTGCGTCGTGTGTTGCCGGAATGGCTGCGCCATAAGCGCGGCCAGCCGCTGATGCAGTTGCCGCTGCCGGAGCGGTCGCGCCTCCACTGGCAACCGCCGCTGCCGCTGTAACAGTTGCCGCTGCTGATGCTGCTGGTGCGGGTGCTGCTGCCGCTGCTGCCGGTGCCGCTTGTGTTGCCGCATCCTCAGCAGCGTTTCCTGCAGCCGCTGGAGGAGCCGCCTGCTGCAGCACCCCCGCCCATCCAGAGGATGCTGGTTGCAGCGCTTGCAACGTGCCCGCCACATACGCAGCATCAGCGATGTCGCAGGCGCTGGTAATGCCAAGGCCGCCATGCCGTGTTGGGAGTCGCGGTACTTCTCAAAGTATGTATACATGTATCAATGGAAACGAATCAAAGGTTTGTAGAGCTCTAGTTGACAAGGTGTGGTTAGCCACAATTGCCTTATTAATGCTCTCACGTGTGCTGTCCAGCGTCGCTTTCAGCTGGCGGCAGTCTAAGGCTTCTCAGAGCTTCCAAGCGCATGCAGCAACTGGTTGTCACCACAGCCCGATTGTTCAAGAGGACACTGCCACTACATAGCGTACTTGCTCACATGGCTGACGCAAATTCTATGTGCAAGTCCCGCGCATCATTCAAATTACTTAAATGCAACAATCTGTCGATCAGCACGCAGGATGCTGTGCCCCATGTGGTGCCTGCCTTCTGTGTTGTACTTCCGCAAGTACTTCAAAGCATACATGTATACACTACAATCAAGTACCCTGTGTATAGATCATCACTGTTATGTCACACTGAACTAACCCTAACCCTAGCACATGCCAGCGGTGCTGCTGCACTCACAGAAACACCACGTGAAGCAGCGCTCCAAGCACTGCAATCCATATGTCGTCAACGACAAATACCTACCCAAAATCGACTGCATACCCTACATACCTGCTGCAAGTGCTCCTCCGCAAGCGCGGCGCGGCGCTTCGCAGCAGCGCTCCGAGCACTGCCACGTATTAGCTGACAACAACAATACCTACCCAAAATGGACTGCATACCCTACATACCTGCTGCGAGTGCTCCTCCGCCAGCGCGGCGCGGCGCTCCGCAGCAGCGCTCCGAGCACTGCCACATATGCTGTCAACCGCAATACCTACCCAAAACCAACTGCATACCCTACATACCTGCTGTGAGTGCTCCTCCGCCAGCGCGGCGCGGCGCTCCGCAGCAGCGCTCCGCGCACTGCCACCCCGCGCATCCGCCTCGCCCCGCAGCCGCGCCTTCTCTGCCGCCGCCGCTGCCTCGGCCTGCGCTGCCGCTGCCTCTCTCAGCGCTGCCATTCTGTCGCGGTGCTCAGAGGCGGCGGCGGTGCCGTCCGCCTCGTGGCGCGCCATGATGCGCTCCACCTGATGCGGTAGGTATGCATGGCGCGCATTCGCATCATCCAAGCGCTTTCAACATCAGGACTGTTTGATGTGTTCGCTACCATGATGACTATTGTTGGTACCATGGTGCACTCCACCTGCGTGTGTGCTGCAGCGTTAACACTTGGTGATTCTCATGCACTTCAAATGGGGAAATCACTGCTACCACACCATGCAGCGTGCAAGTTTTTTCATTATGCTGTAGACAAAATTCAATGATACATCCGCAGGTTTCAGTCAGTGATTACTGACTGCACAATGTACTGCAGCGTTTCAGGGGTTTCTGTCATGCAACATGAGGTTCTGACTACGATGCTTGAAGTCGTACAGTAGTTGTTGTCACAGGCACTCCGCCTTCGCGCGCGTTCGCAGCATATAAATACGTGGTTCAGTTTTATTGAGTGTTGAGTAGAAGTATGTGTTTGCTGTCAACATCCGTAGACCATTCAACCAAGTAAAGGTGATTGTGTCATGCTTATGAAGCGCCCTCACTTATCTCTGTGGCGTTGTCATCATACGCATGCACCGCATGGGGTTAGGATTTGGGCCAGAGTTAGTCTATGACAGCCGCACGCACCACACAGTCTGTGATGCGTTAGGGTTAGGGTTAGCTGTTTCGCCATGTAACACACGCCTCTGTGCCTCATTGACTGTGTTTGCGTGCCTGCGAAGAAACTGCTGAGCAAAGGCATCACAACGCGCAAAAGAGCCCTGCATCAATGGCTTGACGTGTTTTCGGCACATAGCAAGTGCTGCTGGTAACAGTGCTCAGCGACAAGCACTACCACACTGCTAGGGTTGTAGGCTAGGATTCGAGCATGTAGGAAGGGAGATGCGCGGTAAAGCGCATACAGCAGATGTACTTCAAGAGTATCATTATCATCAGAGCACAGTGAGATTCTGGCCATGCCTCCTTTCCTTTCAGTGATGAGTCACAGCAGCCGCCCTCAGCAGCAGCGACAGCACTGGTGCACGAATGCAGCATATGAATTCCAGCAGCACCACTCAGCAGCAGCACCACAAACTGCAACAGCAGCGCTGCATGTAAAACGCAGCGCAAACCTTGCGCACATGCCTCTCCCACCACCTCGCCATGCACTCTGCAGGCACCCTCCCATAAAACATGGCAATGCCTACATACATATACATAAAAACGAACAAAAGATTGTAGAGGCCTAGATGACAAGGTGTGGCTAGCCGTCAGATTGAATGCCTTCCACCAATGACCGTGGTCGCCGCTGCTGCGGCAATTGGCCACGAGTCGAACTACACAACTATACATACCTACCTCAGGCTCCAGGCCGCGCATGGTGTTCTCGCGGATCTCTCGCGTCTTCATCTCCAGCCAACGCTCGCGTCTCAGCGCCTCCCCTTCGGACCACGTGCCGCGCGCTGCTTCCAGCTCCGCCTGAGCGGACTCTACTGCGCTGCGCACCGCCTCTGCCGTCTCTGCGCGCTCCGCTTTCACCTGAGGCACGTGTGTGCATGCGCGTTGTATTGAGGAGGGAGGCGTGGTTTGAGTTGCTGAGCGTTGCTGTGTCAGCACTTGCAATACATTTGAGTTTGGTTTGGAACTGATTGCACAGCTTTCACGCATGCCTCAAAGCACCAGTCGGCAGGTGCTTGAAGAACTGCATCCATCAAAATTACTGCCTGCTGCTGCTGCTGCTGCTGCACAGGGCATGACACAGCATAGTCAACAAATCATGTACCTGGTCCAGTAGGGCCTTGGCATCTGCGGACAGGTCCTGCTTGCTCCTCAGCAGCTTGTCTATCCTCTCCAGAGCCTGTCCCGCCTCCTCTTTGTGCGCTCCGTCCCGTCTGTCCATTTCAGCACGCCAGGCCTGCTCATCATTTTCGCAGTCCTCTTTGAGCTGCACGCCCTCTCGACCTACGGCGTCATTCAACAGCTGCAAAGCCTGGTTGGAGTCCTCCAGTTCAAGCTGCAGCTTTAGCAGCGCATCCTTGGCTTCACCAGCAGTCAAAGATCGCTTTCTGCTCTTGCTGCCGGAGGCCATGTTGCGACTTACGAGCGGCTCTCGCCGGCGAGCAGTCATTTGAGTGCTGCTCCCGCTCCTTCCAGACGCTACAGAGGTCATTACGAGGCTGGCGCAACACACAGCCAACTTCCACGAACTTCAACCGTTTCTTGAACCGTTCCAGGTGTTACCGTCCTGCAGGTTTGTCCCCTGGGACTCCCCCCTACATACCCCCCTATATCCCAAGGGTCAAATAGGGGGAAGGGGAGGGGCCCGGGGGACAAATTTGCACGCACACATGTAGTCTTCAGGTGAAAACTGCAACTGCAATTAAATACATGTGTTCTTTTCAGCAATGTCTCGTGCACAATGTTGACACAACAAGTTGTTGCGCGAGGAGGACTCAAGCTATGGCGTGGGTGTCGTACAGCCCAATGCACTTCACACCACTGCACAGACACACCACTGCACAGATGTGAGCACAAAAAGGCAATGCTGGCCACAACCAGAAATGTCAACATCGTCTCGTGCAAATGGCAACAGAACAGCAGCACCAACACACCAACAAAAACTACAGCCGAGCGGAATGGCGCTTGTATAGTGTCTTCAGACCTACTGCACGAGCGCACGGCCGCTGATTGCAGCCTTTGTGCAGCGAGGATGTGTCTGGGGGGAGGGACAGTCTTGGCTGACAGACATGCATGGTTTCAGTGCCTGACGCGCGGTGGAAGGCTGGGAGGACTGAATTGCCAGATGATGGAATTGGTGGCGCTTGTGTGTGTGCGCGGCTGCGGCAGTGAAGGCAATCTGATGCGCAAATCGCAGCTTCAAATGATGCTGGCACCAGCCGTCTTCTGACTGAACAAGATGGGAGGCCTGCGGTCAGCGATCCAAGCACTCTCCGGAAGCGCACTCTCAAGCAAACAAAAAATGCCGCTGGATGCGGGTGGACGACTGTACAGTCTAGAGCAGTTTTGGAGGCTTGCTTTTGCAATGGCGAGCGGAGCCATGCAGCAGCAGCACCAAACCAGTGATCAGCACCGCAGCAGAACAGCCGATGATGCGCTCGTAACCGCACCTACGCTGTGAGCCGGCGGTGTGCGGCGGTGCACCTTCACTTGTGCAGCTACCGTGCGTACAAGATATAGCAGCACGCATGCGCACAAGCGGCATGAGCTGCTGTCGCGGCAGCCATCATCACCTGTGCCCCTCCGCTGCCGCTGCCGCTGCCAGATGTGCATGCAGCAGCGTTGCCGGTGGCTGCATCTTGGTGCCAGATCTGGCGTCTGTATGCCTGCCATGGTGTTGTAGCCGCGGGGTAGCTGCACGTGCTGCCAACGCTTCAACGCCAGCGCAAGTAGTATCCGTTGTTGATGTCACTGTGACAGAGCTGCAGGCGCCGCTGCTACGCCTTGCACTGCCAGGGACCCACAGACCGACCGCAACATGTGGCTCTGTGACCTGGTTTTCTAGGCACTGCACTGCTGCTTGGGGATAGGCAGGGGTCACGCAGCGCTGTTGCAGTTGGTAGGTTCAGCAGGGCGCACAACAGCGTCGACTACCTCCGCTCCGTGCGCAGCACGTGCCCTGCTGCAGCAGCAGCGTGCAGCGCAGTGGCCAACAGCATCGGCAGTGTGGTGTGACACTCGCGGCAGTGCTCCGTGAACCGGCACTGAAGACAGGGCGCAGAAAACCAACGTCTCAGGCTGCCTCACTTGCTGAATGGCCGGCGTTAAGCTAAGTGTTGTCGCTGCTGCTGCTGCTGCTGCTACTGATGCTGGCGCTGCTGAAGGCGTCGCAGTCCAGCAGCCACTGCGGTGGGGACTGCAGCACAGCAGCAACCTCCGCCGCCGCCCTTCTACGCCGCGCAAATTCGGTAACCCGCTCTGCGCTTGGGCTGCAGGCATCCCCCCCCGCCCTCCCCCGCCGCTTGCAGCGTAGCACGTCTCAACCGCCGCCCGCCAGCTAGCTCATCACGCGCCCATGGGCACGAACTTGGCCGTCTTGGACAGCGAGAGGCGCGCGGCGGCGCCGCGGAAGCCGCGCGGCCTCTGGTCCGAGAACGTGAACACGACTTTGGTGCACAGGCGCTCGAGCAGCCAGTAGTCCACGAGGGCGAGCGTGGAAGTCATGAGGCGCTCCTGCGGCAGGAGCCACGCAAAGTCGGCGAGCGTCACCACGCGGTACCACTCGCGCAGCGGCGAAAAGAACCCCGGGGCGTCCTCGTTCGACGCGATGAAGAGAATGGCGCCGCCGGGCACGTGCGGCAGCAGCTTGGCGGCGATGGCGGCGGGGCGCGTCTCTGCGTCGAGGTTGGGGTAGTACTCTGGCAGCGCGATCTTGTCGCCGCGGCGCACGTGCAGGCACACCAGGTTGCCCGTGTCGCTCGCCGCCACGGTCATGGCGTCCCAGATGAGCTCCGCCGTGCGCTGCACCCACGCCGCCGACATGAGGTACCTGGCGTTGCGCATGCATAGGAAGGGTTGGGGTTGGCGCATGCATAGGAAGGGTTTTAGGGTGAGGGGGACAAGGGTTTGGCACGACATGAGGTACCTGGCGTTGCGCGTGCGTAGGCAGGGTGGGGGTTAGGGTTTCAGGGATGGGGGGGTAGGGTCTGGCACGGTGGAGAAGCGGGCGAACATTAGGGTTACTTAAGGTGAGGGTTCATTGAGTCTGGTCAGGCGCAGCGAGCATGTTTTCTGCGCTGACGATGGCATCCCATGTGAGCGCTGCCATGACTGAGCAGGTGGGTAACCCTGAATTTAAAGCACTGAAACCAACCTGTCCAACATCATGGGTTGGCCAGTTAAAAGGGTGACCTATGATTTCGGTCCTGCTGTAAAAACTGTCGCAAATGTTGGGTCCTGCTGTAAAAACTGTTGCAAATGTTGGACCCGGTCCATGATATCGAAGAAGACGGTATGTACTTGTATGTGCATGGCATCAGGCTCATACAAGCTGTTGGGTGTGTCACTCTGATGCACCTCAAACGCATCCAGCGCAGGTGACGCGCACACTTCGTAGCATGCTGATGACACGCTTGACAGCTTTGTCATGCTCTCAGCGACCCGCAGCAGCAGTGAAACAGCCGTGCTCGTTGAAGCTGCGTCAGCTGGCGTGGGTGTTTGGCAGCATGCATTCCACATACACACTGGAATAGGATCGAACTGAAGCAGCGCTGGCCTGTGCCTGCAAGTGACTCGCCGTAAAGTAACTCGACTCATCACTTGACTACATTGACTCACCTCTCAAAGCTGTCCTGAGCATAGGGCCCCAGGGGGGTATCCGGATCATGGCAGACGCCATACCCATACAGGGGTATGCAGCCAGGGGTCTTGTTGTCCAGGTAGAGGCCGCAATCTCTGTCCCAGTCTTTGACCACGAGGGGGATGTCTGAGTAGTTCTGTAGAACTGCACAGGCACCACGGACAGAAATTACCATTGGTTTGAGTTTAGAAGAAGGCAGGGGGTATGGTGGGCAGCCGGGAAGTACAGCACAGTGGCACAAGTCATGAGTGACAAGTCATGAGTCATGTGATCACAACACATGTACTTGTTCATTTGAGGGCACATGGAGATAAAAGTGGCCCATGCAATAACCATTTCAATATGCATTTGACGCGCGGCGGACACGTAGGGCTAGTCTAGGGTTTGACCACATGTCAATGCCATCATGCAGGCGTGTATCACCTTGCTGGTGACTTGCGTCACATGCTCTGATCAGACCAGATCTGTCGAGCAGTGCTCAAATGCATCCAATGCTCACTTCAACTGGAATGCCGAGAGGCATACATCCTGCGTCACAGCCGCATACTGCGGCCGCGCTCAACCTACTTAAACCACCTGATCCTGACCCTACCCCTTACCTAGACCCTGACCCTAACCCTAAACATGCATTCGCAGCAGTGCTCACCGCTGAAAGGCTCGTCTCTCTTCATCACGACGACGTGCCCCTGGTTGCCATCCAAAACCCCCGGTTGACCACACTCGAGCTCAAACTCGCGCCACAGCTGAAACCCCGCAGGCAGGTCATAGAGCTTGTGGACGTTGATCCAATGCTCCATGAGCACCTCCACGTTGCTGACGCCGCCGGTGTGCACCCTGCGGTGAGGCGTGCGTGGTGGGGACGGTGTGTGAAGTTGCAGTTTCGTCTGTAACTGTGACTTGAAGTGACTGGCAAGTTGTGGCAATTACAGCTATATTGCTGTGACTTGAAGTAAATGGGTCACAATGTGCCAATGAGCTTATGCACACCGGCATTGTTTATCCCGGCACTTTGAGGCACTCACGCCCGTGCTCCCGCGGGATCTGGCTCGCTCCCGGCACTCCCGGCTCAAGGACTTTGAAGTTAGTTATGAAGTAATTGAAGTTTTGCGCTAGCCGTGGCCCCGTGCTCTGCCTGCGCTGCTGCTATATTTACATTTTGAAAAACAGTACTTGAAGTATCTTACTTCACCGTTGAACTGCACAGGCGCGTGTGTTGTGAGACAGTGTTGTCAGAGAGTGTGGGGCGGTGAGGCGGTGTGGCAGCATGCTTATCGATGAGGAGAGTGCCGTGTAGGAGTGCCGTGTGCCACAAATGACACGCTGAAACTTCAACTAGGGCTGGGCTAACTTCAACTAGGGTCTAGATAACTTCAACTAGGATAAGCCGGGAGTGCCGGAAGCACCCTTCAGATCCTGGTCGCTCCCTTGCTACCGGTAACTCCCTTCCCCCCCCGGGGGCACGGGATTAACAACACTGATGCACACGACTGTAGCATGACACTATACATATACGGGTTGGATTGGCTACCTCCACCTCAACTGCCATTCAATGAACCGAATGGCACTATTGATACGTGGTTGATGCCGAGCTATGGAGTTTTGACTGCCACTGACAAGAGAGCCGGCCTACCCTTATTTGAAAGCGCCATTGCAGCACATGCAAACGAGGCATATCAAAATCAGTTGACAAAATGGGATCAAAGGACGCAACAGTAATTTAGACTAGTTAGTATGTTCAAAGTGGTGATGCCCAAAGTCAAGGGGTGACGAATGCCAACATATATTTGTGGCACCAAAGTGCGAATCGATCACGATGCAAACAAAATATAACAAGGAGCATGCCTAACATGACTGTTGACGACTCATGGACTCTGCGGTGACAGCAATTGCATGGAAGCCGATCAACATAGTGCAATACTTCAAGTAAACTATGCACCAGTAATGACAAAACTGAAATTTGCGGCTTTCATGTTCCCTCACACATGCCAGCAAAACCTTGGTTGTTGTTCTTGAAGTTAGCAATCGAGCTACTACTCTTTAGTGGTGAGCTCCTGACACGGTACCACACATCAATGTACTTCCAACAAGTCAGCATTGAAGTCACTACTCTTAATTTGGTGAGCACTTGACATGGCATTGAATGTACTATGGAGTGAGCATGTATGTACATGTGTGTACGCACTTGTCCATCCCTGCGTAGTTGTCCCAGAGCAGCGTGCGGTTTGATGCAATGGCCTCCGACACAGCACAGCTCATAGACCACCTGAAGGCAAGGGCGCAGCAACAGTATGGCCGATGCTTTGGCACAGGGAACAGGTATACTTATATGAGCAGCAGCTGAGCGCATTAGGTTTACGGTTAGGGTTAGCCCTAACCCCAATCCAAAATCTAACCCTAACCCTAAGCAGGCGCATGCAAGTGCAAGGTAATGGTCCGTTGGCTGCAAAGATGCAGTGACAGTGTGACAGTGTGACTGACGCTTTCACACGTGCGCACATGCGCACAGATAACGACGCAATGCACACATACAGTATCAGACTGAAGAAACGCAAAAGGTATGGGCGCTGCAAACATGAGCCTTGCGTACGTGCCAATCTCGACCTCACTGGCGCCTGAAGGACGAAGAATACCGAGGCGATGACAGACGGTACAATAACAGAATAAATGCAACAAGCGCTGAGCGGTGCTATGCACCTCATATACTCAGATACGTACCTACCTACCCATTTCGGTGTGCATGTACAGTAAAATGGCAGTTACGGTCATCTCGGGGGTTGCACACCAGCGCATCACAATGCCATTGCCGCTACTCAAGATTGCGACATCAATTCACGACATGGCGGATAATTTCGTCGCTGAGGGTTACGATTGGGGTTAGAGTTACTGCTACGTTAGGGTTAGGCGAACCCTAACCCTAACTCTAGCTCTAACCCTTAGGATTGCTTTAACCCTTAGGATTAGAGTTACTGCAATGTATAAACAGGGTTAAACTGACCCTAACCCTGACCCTAACCCTAACCCTCGATCAGACTGCAGGCACGTGTAGCAAGCTCCGTGTCATGGCTCAGCGTCCCGCGTGCCAACGCATACATGGAGGCACTTGCGGCTAACCATCCCTTGTCACCTAAAGCTCTACGTGCTTTTGATTCGTTTCCATTTAAGCCTGATGCCCTTGCAACTGCCCACGACGTTGCAAGTCTTTTCAGCTGCACACCACCGTGTCCCTTGTGCATGTTGCCACCTCTAGGCTAATGCCACCTCTCACACTCCCGCAGTTTCACGAAAACTGCATGGTCAAGCCGATGCCACACAGGACCCTGGTTGCCTCTCAGCCTTTGCGTTCGACAACAAGTACGTGAACATCAACTTCAGGTCAACTTGGTCACAATCATGAAGATTCATGTTGGTGCTTCAAAACGTACATTTCTTATTCCTTACGGGTACTCACGTTCTGTGACCGTGCCCCGCGTAATAGTCCAGAACGTTCCGCGACCACAGCAGAAAGCGCCTGCTCCTGCAAGATTCCACCAGCGCCGGCGACGGCGACACCGATGGCGGGTGTGCAAATTCCGGGTCCATCCACCGCTTGTCCCGAAAGAAGGGCTTTCGCGTGCATGACACGGGGTCCAGGAGCTCAGTAACGTTCCGGCACCGTTCCTCAATGTAGCGCTTCACCTCCATGCACTGACTGCGGCGGGAGGGACAAAACGCATGCATGCAGCGGGCGTTCAGCAAAAGAGGCTCTGTACTGTGGCGCTGCGCGTATGTTAGTGGCACGTGGAGCGAAAACTACTCAAGTGCGCGCTGGCAAACCAGGGGTGCACGTGATTGAAGTTTTCCTGGTATTGAAGTTTTCTCAGTGTCCTCAGCAGCAGTGCTCAGCAACGTGGTGACCATTCGGAGAATCACCATCACCGCCAACAGTGCTCAACCTGGTGCTC
Organism: Tribonema minus; assembly: GCA_017506865.1. NCBI lineage: Eukaryota > Xanthophyceae > Tribonematales > Tribonemataceae > Tribonema > Tribonema minus. The sequence goes on along the minus strand of JAFCMP010000536.1, from coordinate 91,384 downwards.
AAACCACCTGTCTTGTTGTCCTTATCTGCGCATGCGGGCTTGTCACAACCGCAAGAGCATGCTGGCCCTTGCCAAGTGTCTATACACGCAATGCTTATGTACACATGTTGGGTTGCTGCGCCAGTGATATGTCAAGCCCAGCACCTCTGCCTGTGGCAAATAAAGTGCGCATGCAGCACGCAAGTGCCTGACAAAATATATGCGTGGTTCGCCCTGCCATCTTAGCACATGACCAACTACAACTTGCCTAACCCTTGTATTGCCACACCCTCATCCCTGGTTCTGATGGCCTCTCACGCAGCGGCATTGAGTAATACAGAATGGCTCGCAGGTCCTGCGTACCTAAGGTTTTTTCGTTGAAGGCATGAGGCGCGCACGTCACTGCTGAGAGCGTTTGAAGCCGTGCAGTTATGCAATGCGCAGACCAACGGCTGTCGTTTGTCATAGCCTTTTGTGTGGCCTCGCTGCTTGCGGTTAGCTACATGGTGAGCTCACAATGCGCCTCTCAAGCTTACGAAAGGGATGCTAGGCAACTGAACTCTGTCCAGCTTCAAGTCTTGAAAATGCATACATGTAGTGGCTGTTGTGTTGTCACAACCAAAACCATACCATGCTATTAATTGCTGCTTTGCCGACATGCCTCACCTCCGCTCCCTCAGGTAATCCTGCTCCGCCACCATCGGATCCCCCAAGTGGTCCCACAAGAACTTCTCATATCTGGTGTTGGCGGACAAAGCAGGAGCAAGGGGTGAGACCGTTGCGCCGAGCTCGGCGAACAGAGGGGCAGTTGGACGTGAACGCACACCAACACCGCTACGCCAACCACACCAGCAGGTAGCAAGTGAATGAATCAGCTGAAAAAGCAGTGGGCCTGCGTTACAGTGGCCGATTGAGCGCAAAAATCTGCTGCACAATCTGCGCGATGCACAAAACATGAGACGCATAAGTCGAGAAGTGTTGGGCGCAAGTACTCACTTGGCGACCTGCTGAAGTTCTTGCTCATGACAGCACTCTTCCGTGAGTTCTGTGCACGTGGTCGCTGCGTAGGTCGGCTTCGCGTGGGGGTACTCCGAGGTTTGCAGGCTGCTTGAAAACCCTCTGGAGTATAGAACCAGTGCCGCAAGGGGCACCAGCGAGAGCATCAACAGCCAGGTCCGCATACTTCCCGCGCATGCCTGAATCGCTATGAGTCACTGGTCCTGAGCCATCGCGGTGCGCCAACTCACCACGAGCAACTGCGTCGTGCGTAAACCATTTTTGAACCATAACGTAAATCATTTTTGAACCATGCCGCTTGAAGTTGAGATGTTCCACTTTCACTTTCTGCTCTTTGTTGCTGCAGGTACGGCCGACGACGCCATGAAGCGCTAGTCAATTGCTTTGCACCTGTAGTCGATGATGATTCGATCTCTGTGGAGATGTAGCAGGACTGCATACAGAACACAGCCATTTGCTGCACAGGCGCCTCGCAGATGCGGCGTTTATGGGTGGCAACAGGGACCGCTGATGCAAACGGGCCATTCAGCTAGCATAGGTTGCAGCAGGAGGCTGTCGGGGGCAGCAGCAGCTGCTGGCAGCAAGGATTTGGGGAGCCTACTTACTGTAAGTCCGTGTGCCGCGTTCGTGCAATCCTTGGCGTCCGCAGGATGTATTTGACGTTGGTGTTGACCTTATAAGATGCAACGCAGCACCGGCAATGAATTGCCTTCTACTTTTGCTTTCGTTGCGCGTGAACGGCAGCTAAAACGGCTGTCACAATCTGAAAGGAGCAATAAACGCTTTCTGCTTCCTGATGCAGATCAAGTCGCTGTTGTTGCATTTGAGCATGTGTATGGCTTTTCTGCACCCGTGCTCTGAGTCAGGAGCCACAAAAGGACCTGCTGTCACGGGAGCGGAGGTTGCTGCTGCATTTGCACAAGCTGCTCTCTGACCTGAAACCGGACGGGGATGACCTTGCCATACTCTCAGAGGTATGTAGGGTACCTAAAGGTTATCACCTGTGCTAGCACTGTGTGTTGTCAGGCGCCAGATGTAGAGGCAAACTCTAGGCAATGTTTTCATACCTGCGATGCAATAGGTAGCGAACGCGCATCTGAGTGATTTGCAGCAAATAATGTTGGTCGCGCATGTTGAGCGCAGCAGCATGAGCACCGAGTGTTTAAAAACACAGACCACCCAATTTCTTTTGTATCTTTTGGACATGATTGAGAAGTAGTTGGGCATTCATAGTTTCTGGCACAGTGTCAGTACACACCTCATTTGCAGCAATTGCAACTCATTTGGTGCAATCGGCACTTTGATGGGCATGTGCACACACTAGGAGCTGTTAGCATACGGCACCTCACCGTAAACGCCTTGCAATGCTGCTTCATCGTTGCAGACTATAGCACAGACGGACAGCAGCTTTATGCTCTGCGTGGTGGGGGAGTTCAATGCTGGGAAGTCTACCTTCAGTGAGTGGCTCTCCGTTGATTGTTGGCATCTTCGGCAGCATTGTTGCCTGCGCTGCACCGCACATGCACTTGTTATTGCCTTGCAACAAAGCAGCACTAGTGCAGGCATAGGTAACGTGTGGACTGGTAGGGAGGCAGATTGAGGGTCACGCCCAAGAAGACGTGCATCACATGCATACGCACAGCACCCGTAACTTCAAAGTTGTAGTTGACTACTGCTGAGTACAGCACCCAGCACTCAAAGTTGGAAGTATTGTCCCTCTGCTACGCATTGTTCAGCACTGAATTAGCAGTGTGCGCCTCGCTGCGGCATGGCCAGCCGTTTGTGACTATCGTGCTGTCGCGGTTTTCTCCCTGATCGCAATCAGGAGCATGTGTAGGCATGGGTATGTATGTGTGCACTGTACACAACACACATTCCAGGAGTATGTCGCTTTGCTCATCAAACACCGTACGCATATATGTGTCACTCAGCATTGTATAAGTGTACAAGGCAAGGGAGAAGCGCTCAGCCTTGTGCCATTGAGCACTGCTCAATGGCACTGCTGAGCATCAATCACATATCATTCACCGACATCCATACAATGCTCTCCGTCATTTACCACTTCGACTGGCTGTGCATGGCGAAGGCGGTGCAGGGCTGTCACTGTGGATATCGTGTGCTGTGCATTGTATGTGTGTACGCTTGCGCATGTGATCATGAGGGTTATATCAGTAAGAGGCAACATGGACATGCTTGCTTGTGCAGATGACCTGGTGTGCATGCCATGCGCTGGCGCCTGCATGCGCTGTCTTGAGGTCTTGCAGTGTCCGTGATGCAGTGGATGGTGGCAGTTACACAAATTCGTAACGCTTTTCTACGCATGTGGGACTCACAAGCGCCACACTTGCATGCCCCATACGCGCCTATCACTGCATGCCAAGTCAACGCGCTCACCCCGTGTTGACATTTGCATGCGTTTGTATCTGCTGTGTGTCTTTGTGTGCAGTCAATGCGATGCTTGGCAAGCGATACGTACCAGAGGGAGTGCTGCCAACAACTGCCAAAATCAACATTCTCAGGAGGGGGACAGGCGAGGGGGTGACACGAGCAACTTTCATCGACCCTGTTGACAATAAGCCTGTGGACGATGTAGAGGAGATACGTGTGCCGGTGGACTGGCTTGAAGAGGTATGTATCAGGCTATCTGCAGTTGAAGTAGCATCATCAATCACCTCGCAGCCTTGTTTCGGCTGCCGGTGCAGTGATGGTTACGTTGCGTTGCAATAGAGTCAGATCAGGTTGGTCAACACGCTGCAGCCCAGTGGAAGTTGTTGTTGAAGTTGCTGGTGCGAACCTACCTGTACACGTGTGTACTGTGTTGATCAAAGGACTTTCCACCCTTTTACTGGAGGCTGTGAGTGAAGGTGTCCCTGCCTTTGAAATCTCGCCCTGCACGCAGCCGTACATTGCGTGCTGAAGCAGCGGTGCTGCATTTATGGCATTGAACGTCTCTGGCACCTCCATTTGTAGCACTCCCTGAAGTACATGGTTTGAACGCAGCTGATGCATTGCTTTTCAAATGAACGCTACACTCGCGCAAACACCATCATGGCCACCGAGCTTTCCAAGGGATAAGCCAGCGCACGACAGTGTACGCCAGTGTTCACTTCCCTTCACTCAGTCACTTCATGTATGGGATGCCCTGAACACCATCATTGCGATGATGCATGCTGAGTGGGGCCAGGCAAGTATGAAATTCATAGCATTGCCGCATGCAGCAATGGCTGACACAGATAACTGTTGCTCACACTGCTTAATCTTGCACCATGTAACGCTTTGCGACTTTGCCACGCGTGACAATCATCGGCCTCGTTGGTGCTCTCTTTTTGTAGGCCAAACTAAGTTGGCGTATCACATCCCATATTGAGGTTTAGTCACTGTTGAAGTTAATGTTGCTGTCCTCACTGTGCTGATGGGTGCAGGTGGCTCTCGTTGACACTCCCGGAACCAACGCTGTCATTGTGAAGCACGAGCGCCTGGCTCAGAGGATCATTCCTCGAGCAGATCTGGTGATCTTCTTGACGAGGTCAGATGCAGGGTTGGTTGCAAAAGCACTCAGAACCACTCATGTTGTGACACGATCATCATGCATGCACGCGCGTGCTGGACGATGTAAAAGCTACATGCACACAAATGTCATTTGGTTCTGCTGCTCTGGGTATGTAGGTATCACACATGTGGAAGTGCATACATGGAGCTCGCCCCTGCGATAGAGGCAAACTTGGCGATGCATTATAACAAATTTGTTTGACTCGTGGCCAATGACTGCAGCAGCGGCGACCACGGTCATTGGTGGAAGGCACTTGCGGCTAACCATCCCTTGTCACCTAGAGCTCAACGATCTTTTGTTTCGTTTTTCATAACAAATTTGTTGACGTATTGGTCTTGCCTCCTTCAAGTCATGAACACTTGTACGATGACAGCCAGCTGCAGGTTGCAGATTGCATGCAGCATGAGAGTCTGTTCCCAATCCTAACCCTAACCCTATTCAGAGGTGCACCCCACCCTCGCCCTCTCCCAGCCCATGTGAGAGAGGGTAGTGTTAGAATAAGGGTTAGGGTTCGGTAATGGCCAAACCCTAGCACCCCCAATGCACAAACAGTAGTGAGTATCTGCGAGGTCTGATGGGAAAACCAGCACACAAAATTTGTCGGCATCCACCACAGCGCATTCAACGAGACAACAACATGGGAGCCGAAGCAGGTGCCCGGTGGCTGTACTGTGTTTGTACTGAGTACTTGTCTTTGTACAGGCTACATTTCCTCATCCCATGCATAGACATGACTGCAGCCATTTTGCAGCAGAGGAGCTACACCTGGTTGCTGTGAGTGTGCATGTGTATGCACTTGTTTTAAAACACAAGAATTGCTGTGCAGTCAAGCTGCTCATTACTTACATTTGTACCTATACTTCCCAAGTATATCTTTCCCTGGAACATCTGACATGAATCTGATGCCCCAAATGCACACATGTGCTCACTGAACTGGGTGATTTTACCAATCCTACCTACTTGGCACATCTGCCCCTACCCTGATGCGTAGCCCCTGTTCAGTGAAGCCCCCCCTAGCCCCAACAAAATGGACTGTTTATCACCCCCAGCCCTGACTCTGACTCAGCTTTCAGTGCGGAGAGCGACCGTTCGGTGAGAGAAATGGTAGCTGGTCAGCCCTAACCCAAACCCTAATTTTGACCCTGCTGTGAATGTGGAGTGTACAATCAGGAACTCAAACCTTAACCCTAACCCTTACTTTTCAACCCACTTGGGCAGCTAGTTAGGCAGCCCTAACCCTGACTCTTGCCCCAATCCTGCCTCAGTGCGAAACGTCTGTGAAAACGCCAATCAAAAAGCCTGGCCTACTTCTGCTGCGTGGAGTGTTCGTTAAAACCCAATACTGTAACCCTACCCCTGACCCTGAACCCTCATTCAATATCCTAACCCTGATTCAAACCCTAACTCTGCTCTACCTGCAGTGCGGAGCGTCCCTTCAGCGAGAGCGAGCGCCTGTTCCTCGAGCGCATTAGCGCGTGGCGGAAAAAGGTAACATTAATAAGCACATTCTTGCCGCCTGATATGATGAAAGCAAGAGCGGAAGAGTCGCCCAATTACGGCCATGCTCTGTCCTCTGTGTGATGTGGTGTGCACGCGTATGTATGTATGCGTATACGCAGCGTTAGTTGAATGTTGAGCATTGCTATACATCTTGTCATTATGAGGCATAATTGCATGTGCGGATGTAGAGCGCAAAGAGATGAGTGTGCAGAGCATGCATGCCGGTCGGTGTGATGTCAGCGGTACAAAGTCACTGGCCACTGATTCACATGACATCACACGTGGTTTCCAGATGCGGGATACAGGTGGCACTGCCAGACTCATTCAGCGACGTTCATAATTGCTGTTGTCAACTGCCAGTTGAGGTTTTGTCACCCAGCAAAGTTGTGCATTGGTCAACACCTTATGGCTCAGAGTCAGCACAAGGACACACTGCGTCATGGATGTTGAAAAATGTACCCGCCACACCAATTGCGTAACCCTAAACAAACATGTAACCCCAAGGCCAACCGCTGCACCGGCTGTGGTTGTCGCTGTGCCAGTGCAATTTAATTGATGCCATGGCCAATTGTTTGTAAGCATCAATACAGCCGTTTGCGTCGGACGGCCGAAGGGACAGGGAGCAGGGGGCAAGCCCTCTTGTGCTAACAGCAATCTCATCCATGCCATGCTGACCATGCGGAGGCGCGTGTATACAAACAAACACTTTCAAGTACATGTTGTTGAAGCATGTGGCAGTTACATGCCCAGTGCCTCTAGTGAACTTGACGGTTACGGCAGTTACACTTGCCGGTAGACAGAACACAATACAGTCACATCTAGCAGCACACGACTGGCGTCGGTCATCTGTTGCTTTGGTCACCTTGATGTCTACCTCTGCCGGTGTGGAGCAACAGGGTAGTGAGCAGCAGCTCTCTACGTTGTATCACATGTACTTTGAAAGTATGTCATGAGTGCGTGCTGTCAAGCTGTCGTACTATCGATCCATGCCATGCTGCACAACACGAGAGCACACGAATACATATACACAAGTGGCGTGTGTGCATGTTGTGTGCCTTCTCAACGCAGGTAGTCCTGATTGTCAACAAGTTGGACATTCTTCCGGAGGCACAGGAGCGCAATGCCGTTGTTGAGTTTGTAAGAAGAAACGGCGCGCACATACTAGGTGGGGAGGCAGAGGTATTCGCTGTGAGCGCCAGGCTGGCACTCAGCGCCAAGGTATGTATGTATGCTGGCCAACGGATGTTTTGTATACTCTTTACTGGAGGGATACTATAATACTGCATGTATGCTCGCACTCAGCGCCAAGGTATGTATGTATGCCGGCCAACAGCTAGAAATATGTGTATATATATTGGAAGTGTGTATACTGCTACTATACTTCCACATGAATAATCGCACACATGCGTCCAGGGTACGTACGTATGCTGGCCAGCAGACGTTTTGTGTATACTGGAGGTATACTATACTGCTACATGTATGCTCGCACACATACGTCCAACATATGTATGTATGCTGGCCAACAGCTGCAAGTATGTTGTATGCATATACTCCAAGTATGTATGGAAGTACTATACTTCTACATGTGAGGTCGCACGCATGCATCCAGGGTACATGCGTATGCTGGCCAGCACATTTTTTATACAAGTATACTGAAACTATATATGATACGTGTATGCTCGCACACATGCGTTAGGCTTGAGCTCAGCGCCAGGTATGCAAACGTGATTATCATATGTGTGAATGTATCAAACTAATGTGTTGTATGTCCTATTGACGTATGTTCACGTACAGCTGTGTTTCATAGGTGACATGTGCTGAGCGCTGTGCACTGTCGCCTACAACCCTCTCCATGCAGATTGCGGCACGGCCAGCGCCGCCGTCCGCTGGCGCTGGCGCTCGGCAGTGGGCGGACAGCAACTTTGCGGCATTCGAGGTGATGCTCAGCAATGTGCTGGTGATGCTCACCATTCATTGCGGTCGTGATGCTCTTGAGGAGTGTGCTGTGTGATGCTTGGAGATGTGCTGATGATGCTCAGCCACCATTGGAGTGTGGTGGTGATGCTCAGCAGCCAATGTGGTGGTGATGCTCAGCGACCATTGTGATTGCGCTGCTGTGTGATGCTCGGAAATATGCCGATGATGCTTGGCCGCCACTGTATTGTGGTGGTGGTGCTCAATGACAGATGTGGTGGTGTTGCACAGAAATGAGCTGGTGATGCTCAGAAGTTGTGGTGCTGGCTTTCAAGCAGGTACGTGCATTTGCCAACCTGCTGCCTGAATGCGAGACTCGAAGAATTATAGGGCAGTACTTCTGGAATCTGACCGCTCAAAGCCTGCATGTCGTCTTGTGTAGGCACGGGAATGGTTGGAATGGTGCAGTGCACTTGCTCCAGATGAAGCTTTTTAACATTGCTGAACCCTCCAGGTGCATCAACTCTAATTCACGCTCTGACTCATTGCCAATGTTTTCTGTATTCACCGATGATCTTTATGCATGTTCCTCCACGATTGTGCTTCTTGAATGAGCACCCTTTGCCAGTTGAACTTCTGTAGCCGCCTTCAGAGCCTGTGTGTTCTAAATTGCGTGACGCTACACTACTCCTCTGCCAACATGTGTGCACTTGTGTAAGTTGCTCTATATATATGTATGCGCTCCCAGTACATGAACTTCGTATGTATGTACGTTGCTCATTTATGCTCTCGCACTACATACATGTATGTGTACGTATGTTGCTCATGTATGTGCTCACACTACACTACGCTACTGCTGCAGGAATATATGGTTCGCGTGCTGAGCAGAGAAGAGCGCGTGCGCAGCAAGCTGCTCAGCCCCATTGGCGTTGCAGAACAGGTCGCGGAACGGTCCGTACAAGTGGCAGATCAACGACTCCGGGTAAGCCTCACTCCTCAATCATTTAGCATACTTCATACCGTACCTGGAAGAATCCACAACCAGGCAAAGGAACGCCAGCACTGAATTCACGGCAGTTATCACGTGGTGTACTATCGACTGGGCGCGGCAGTGCTCATTTGCAAATGGCGTGGCAGTAGGCCTAACCCTAAACCCTAACACTGTACCTGATGTATTTTGATACAAGTAGAAACTGACGTACTTTGCGAGTTGAAAGTGATTGTGCACTCCAGGGCTCCGCCCGTGCGCCTCGAGGATTTAGCCTCACCCTTGTGCCCCAATGGGGTGCTATAAGGGTGAGGCGCATGAGGCTAAACTCCTTGCTGTATGTAGCCATATATAGCCATTATCTACAGCAAATCATCGCTCGGGCGACACACATGCATCACGCGGGGAACCTCCTTTTCGGGCGATTTGCACCCGAAGGGACGCGCAGTGGCGTTAGGGTCAGGGTTAGGGCTAGGATTAGGGCTAGAGTAAGAGTTAGGGTTAGCATAGTGCACGCATTGGAGTGCTTTCCTGGCACGATCATCGCATGGCAAGCACCTGGCAAGCACCCAATGATGACCAATGGCGCTTTCATGCCCCGTATTTGCTTGAGCTACAGCGTTCAATTGCACCTGCGCGCCAAGGGTTGCGCCATTGCGCCTCAGGGCTAAACCAGGTTTAGCCTCAGGGGGGAGGCTAAAAATGTTTCGCCAACCCCCTTATGGTTTAGCCGGGAGCCCTGTGCACGTCAGTTCTCCATTTACGTTAACCACAGTAGCTGTACATTGGTGCGCTGCCTGTAGGCCTTGCAGAGTTTGACGCATCAAGATCAGGCGATTAGGAAATCACCAATCACCAGCACTTTCAGGTGTTATTTTGTGCTGGGGAATGGCAGTGCCCACCTTCGATGGGCGCAAGAGAGTCAGCCAAGAGATCAGTGGAGTTAACGATTCTTCCCAGTGTTATGTGTGGTGTGCTGTTGAATGGGTACTATGTGTAGTGTGCTGTAGAGAGTTGTGCGTAGTGTGCACGTGGGTGGTAGTGCCTATCTTCGGCGAGTGCAAGAATGTCAGACAAACGAGGCAGTAGTCCTGTTCATTGCCTTCTGCAATCAGACCAGAGAGCCATGTGCATTGCCCCTGCTCACATGGTGCGCTCCACAATAAGTTGGAAAGGCGATGTGCTACTGTTGTTGCGACAGTATCGTGGACTTTTTCCACGGTAAAGGAACATTGCCTCGTACTTTGTACTATGCCACACATGTCGCTACATGACGGTGTTGATTTTAACATCATAATGCTAAGCTGTGCTCTGCCAACAGAGCTGTTCTCTCTCTGCATTTGGTGTTCGCTTCACCGGCAGCAACAACGCCACCTTCAGGCAACGCGAAGACCTAAAGCCAAGAGGGGCCTCACCAACACCACGATTGAGTGCTCAGGATCACGCTGCATATGAGTAGTGCTTGATCTTGTGCTGACGAATTCGGTCATGCTGGTACCGAGAATTCTTGCAATGGCGTTCACACTCAGGATCACACTGCATATGAACAGTGCTTGACCTTTGGCTGGTGAACTTGATGAATTTGGTCAAGCTGGTTGTGAAATTCTCACAATGGTGTTATCATAACTTCTCCTTTATGCAATGCTGGTGACTCTCCTTGCAGCTGCTTGAATCTGATGTGGCAACGCTCAGCATGGTGGAGGAGCAGCTAACGGCATTCATGGAAGACATGCAGCGCGACATCAGGTGTGACATCGAACACGCTAACCCTCACCCTGCATTAGCCTCAAACGCATGAGCGCTTTGTAGAGTTAGAGTTTAGGGTGTAGGGATGTACTGCCCCCCTTATGGCAGTACCTTGAGGTATGGGTGCACAAGTCACGAGGATCGCATGCAACCTGGACTGTAAGTATACAGCCCTTGCATGTGTTGAGTGATGCCGCGTGCGCCAATGAGTACACGACCAATACAGTAGCAGGGTACGGCGGCGGAAGCAATTGGACGTACCGTACTGTACAAGGCTGGGTCTACAAACCGTCAGACCTCACCGATCTAGGCGTGTCGAGCATCGATGAGCACACCACCAACAGCATTGCATGAGGGGGGCATCAAGCGGATGTACCATGCAAGGCTGGGTTTGCTAAGTGTGTCAGATCCCCACCAATCTGAGCATGTCGACTTTGGCACACGAGCTGGCGAAGCGCATCATTGCGTACACACGCGGAGCGCCACTGTTGGGCTGTGTTTGCGGCACTACTGCCCAAGCTCTTTGGGCGCAGTGCCGGCTAGATTGCCTCCTAGACTAGGACTCAAACCCTTGCAACACACGGTATACCTGTGTTGCAGCACCAGTGCCCAAGCGGCGCAGTGCAGACCACGCACTTGCCTTTATTGTCACTATGCCATTGACAATGCATTGACAATTGTGATTGTGCACGCTGCGTGAAACGCAGGCGGCCAATTGCCGCAGCAGCGGCGACCACGGTGATTGGTGGAAGGCATTCAATCTGACGGCTTACCACACCTTGTCACCTAGAGCTCTGCGATCTTCTGATTCGCTTCTACGCAGGTACGAGCGCCTTTCCCTGGAGCGCGTTCTGGAGAACGTTCAGCGCCGCGCCGACGATTTCATTGAGAAGAAGATGCGCCTCACCAACCTGCGCGCGCTGTCCAACCGCGACCAGCTGCGCAAGGAGTTTGAGCGCGACGCGCTGGGCGACATGCCGGCGCGCGTTGACGCGGTCGTGGCGGACATGGGCGCTCTTGTGGCCGCCAGGGCGCGCGCGCAGAGCATGGCAGTGCTCGACTTTGTGAGTAGCCCTAACTCTAACCCTAAACCTAGTTGTTGGCGACATGCGCGTTGATGCGTTGGGCGACATGCCTGCGCGCGTTGACGCAGTCGTGGCGGACATGGGCGCTCTCGTGGCGCTAGCCCTAACGCTTAACCTACTTATTGGCAACATGCGCGGTGAAGCGGTGGGCCAGGGCGCGCGCACAGAGCATGGCAGTGCTCGATTTTTGTGAGTTGCCTTATGTCCTAACCTTAACCCTAGGTATCGTCGCTAGGACGCGTGCGGAGAGCATGGCAGCGATCGATTTTTTGAGTAGCCCTTGCCGTAAACCTAGCCCTAACCCTTACCCTGGTTATTGCGTGCGCGCTCGTCGCCGCCAGGGCACGCGCGGAGAGCATGGCAGTGCTCGACTTCGTGAGTAGCCTTATGTCTTTAGCATTTGCCTTAGTTATTGGCGACATGCCAGGGCGCGCGCGCAGAGCATGGCAGTGCTTAACTTTGTGAGTAGCCCTACTCTCATTCCTAGTTGTTGACAACATGCACGTTCAAGCGGTGGGCCAGGGCGCGCGCGAAGAGCATGGCAGTGCTCAAATCAGCGAGTACCCCTGACTTTAACCCTCACCCTAACCTTACTTATTGGCCAGTGCGCATGCTCAGAGCACAGCAGTGCTCGAGTTTGTGAGTAACGCATGAGAGCAGGGTTTGCTAAGAAAGCGCAGGCACTTCACATACACAAACATGTAGTGCAGCGTGGCGAGGCATCATCATCATCACCTCCAAGAAAGATGCAGTGGAAGCTTTCTTGCAGCATGGCACTGCTTGAATATGTGGTTTGTCTTCTGTAGAGTCCAGGCTTGCACCTGCGGTATTGAGGTATGTTTATGCACATGGGAAGCAAGCACGATTGCTATGGTTCACCAACGTACTTCATGGCTGCGTCTAGGTGTGCTTGATGAGTGAATCATGTGAACCTCAATCGATGAGGTACCCTACGTAGGTGGCGCGCACTGTTGGGTCCTGTTGGGTGTACTCTTGGTCGTCCCCACGCATACGACCACCCACAACTTGCACATCAACTTCGCCAGAGCAGTGTCTGTAAACTTCAGCTTCAACAGAGGTGTGTGCGTCATCTCCACTTGAAGTGTGATGGTTTTCCTCAAACACTGCTGTGTAGCGCGCATTCCGGCTGCCTGTCCCGTACAGTCCTCACACGTGCTGTCGCGTATGCGTTGATTGCACCTGACCCTAACCCTAACCCGACCCCTATTCCTAGGTGGGGCACCATGCACAAGATAACGTGGGATGCGTACATGCCCATTCCAGCTGTTTGCTGCGTACAGTCCTCACACGTGCTGTCGCGTGTGCGTTGATGGCACCTAACCCTAACCATACTAACCCTAACCCTAACCTAACCCTAACCCTAACCCTAGGTGGGCCGCCGCCAAGGGCACCATGCGCGAGATATGGTGGGACGTGTGCATGATGCCAACTTCACCACTACGCGAACAGAGCTGCTGGACAAGCTGGAGGCCAGCGTGCGCAAAGTCGTGGTGGCTTTCAGCAGGTAATGGAAGGAAATGCTGGTGAATGAGTTGCCATCATCAATAATTCTTATCGTTGTCCTGATTTGACAGATTATTGTATTGTATGCAAAACAACAGATCCAATGGCTTGCTCAGGACCAGGGACTAGGTGTGGAGTGAACGTTGAGTGACGACAGAGCAGCTGATTGTATCTGGTTTAAATGTAGGTCGTGTCCATTTTCTACTTCGCTTGTTGTCTGCGGGCACATGATATGTCTGTCAAAAACAGTTCGCTTGCTGGCATTCTGGCAGCCAGCTCTGCCTGCTACCATGAGTATGTGAGGTGTTGCAAGTTGAAGAGGGCATCGTCAGCCTTTGAACTGTGTTCAATGTGGATCTGCAGCCATGTACTTTTTATTAATTCTCGCTCAGGCATGTACTTCAGAAGAAGTTCTTTGCTAAAGTTGAACAAATTGACTATCAAACCAACGGTGATTTGGCATTCATTCATGAGGTTAAGAGGCATGCTCTTAATGTGGTTAGAGGATGCAAAACAACGATGGCTCGCAAATCAGAAGAAAGCAAGAGCAGTGCTGAGCCCACCTTTGAACTGATGCCTATCTACCAATGGAGACGAAAAAATGGATACAGTATAAAGTGTAAGAGGCATGCTCTTTTATGAGGCTACGAGATGCAACACAATGATGGCTCGCGAATCAGAAGACGTCGCAGCACTGCTCAGCCCACCTTTTCACTAATACCTACCTACTCTCTGTCGTGTCTGCGCACTGTGCCTCTGTTTCACAGGGAAGAGGAGCTGGAGGTACTGACCAGCGCAGGTACCTAACCCTGATCCGCACCCTAACCCTAACCCTTGTCTCACATACCTCTGCAGCTTTGCCTTTGTGGATTCTGTCTCTCTTTACCTGCCTGATGCGTGAGCAAGTACTGCTATTAGCACAAGTGCCGCTGACAACAAAGCCAGGCGTGAGTTGATTTCTGGTCCAGGATTCTCATTGCTGTTATTTGAGTGTTCAACATCTATTAGAGAAGCTTGGTGAGACATGTGTTGAGCTCAGCCCACTTATCCACTTGGCAATGTTTCTGGCTTCTACACTGTGCTCGACTTACCCAGATTGGCGCACAATAGGGTTTCCGAGTTCTCTATTTTCGGACTAGACATCGATTTTCTAGAGAAGCGCGAGTCTTGACTCGGCCGTTCAGCTTGCTTTTTCTAGAAATCGTCGCTATTTCTGGTTTTTAGAGAGGGCGAGCAACACTCTGGACTCTGGAGCTTCTCTAGAAACAAGCGCGTGCACTCTAGAAAAGCCTTATGCGCGTGACACGAGCGCAATCTGGTGCCATGTAAGCATAGGGGAGGTTGTAGTACTGTCGGCAAGGCTATCCAGTACGGCTGACGCGAGTTGGCGTGTGGTAGTGAGAAGTTCCTGAGAACATGGTGTGCATTCAGCCGCCCCCTTTGATGCCGTGACTCACGCATGGGGGGCACGCAGGCCTGCGCCGTGTTGTTTGCGCGTGGGATGCAGCAAGCGATTGCCAGCTTCATTGTCGAACGTCATGCTGTCTTGTGCACCGTGACATCCCGCTCGCACACGGCTGCACGCAATCAGCCCTGAAGGTTTTTCTTGGGAGTTGGGAGAAGAGAACACACACGAAGCAGCCGCCTGACAGTACCAGTCGATTGCGCACGCGATCGACCTAGCTACACTCACGATGTCCTCTGGCCGATAAGTGGATAGGACACACGCGTCCACTCGCACACGGCAGGCACGAAATAGCCCGAAGGTTTTTCTTGAGAGAAGAGAACTCACGGTCACACAGGCGGCCTGACAGTACCAGTCGATTGCGCACATGATAGAGCTAGCCATACTCACGATGACCTCTGGCCGATAAGTGGATAGGACACACGCGTCTAGTGGCTGCGCAGCCAGCGACCTCTGTTCATTCAAGCGATTCGCGTGAACCCACATACCTACTAGTAGTTGATGCTACCTGGCTTCTCTTCACGCTCACGCATCATGTGTTGTCTGGCAGAATCATTACTACTCATGCCTGCACGCGCCTGGCGCTTGCTTGCCCGCCTACTACGTCGCGCAGCTTGCTGAGGCCTCTTCACTGAGTTTCTAACTCTTACGAAATTTTCAGCAAAGACTCGTAGAAAACTCGGACTTTTCTGGTCGCGCGAGTTTCTAATTTTTGCTCTAAAGTATCCGGAAACCCTTTAATGATCTTGATGCGTGCAAGCAACGACAAGTGACTCTTTCCTTCACCACCCGCTTCCACACCATTAATTTTCTCCGCCCTTTGGCTCCTTGTGTCAATGTCCTCTGTTGGCTCACTAGCCTACAGCGCTTGCTGGCTACACTACAACCTTCATTTGCCCAACACTGACAGTGTTTTGTCCAATTTGTCCATGGAAGCCAAGCTTACATTGTGACGGACTTTGCCACAAAACACACTGCGCAGCCCCCATCACGCACTTGCTGACACTGGCTTGCCGGCTCTGGCCACGAGTCACCATGGCGCCCTCGTGTACTTTATTTGGTTGCGCTTGAGGGGCGAAAACCCCATGTACCTGCGCATTGTGTGTTTGTGCTGGCCATTTCTAGTTGTATGAGCATCAATGAGAGCTGCGGACCTACTTGTCAATTTTGTGCGTCCTTGCAACGTCAACTTTGCCACGCCCGTACTGACAATTCAAGCTACTGGTCAGAGAATCTTAGAATCTGCGCAATATCTTGCGGCAACGGCATTGTCAACTTTTGTTGAATTTCAGTGCTGCTGATTCTTGCTGGTGAAGCAGTGTCCAACTGTGCTTCACAATGGGCTGACATAAGGTGTCTGCCGCATCTGCTGCTGCAACTGCATGTCATGCCTTGCAGTTACCAGCAGCCTACTTCAAGTGGCGGCACTGCAAGTGGGGGCGGCATCTGTGGGTGGTCTTGCAGCAGCACATCTGCTGGACCCCACCGGGGGGTTGCTAGCAGCAGGCGGCCTCGCAGGTACTTCAAGTGTGACGCTCATCGCTGTGCCCGTGGCACCATCTTCATGGCAAAGTGTTTGAGTCATCAGCTTTTGGTGTGTAACTGTTCTAGAAATGCTTTGTATGAAACCGTTGGGTTCATGTGCAGCTCATACACCAATGTGTGAAGGAGTTGCTATAACGCTGCTACCCATATGTCAGCTGACCTCAATTGCTTCATGCTAATGTGTGGAACGGGACGGACACCCCAAGAGTCCAGAGTCTTGACCCAAGATAACCGTCAACTCAGACAGAGCACGCGCCATACATACATCTCTTGTGCTGATCAATGACATGCATGTCTGTTGTTACCAATGCAGTTGCGGGGTTGGTATGGCTGCCAGTGCAACGGCGACGTGCCAAAGCAGCCTTTAAGCAAAGAGTGGAGGCTGTTGGGAAGAGCATGGACTCCGTTCTGGAAACGCACTTAGACAGGTGTGTCATTGCGTGGCGAAGCTGTATGGGTTCATTGAAGGGCACATTTCTCACCGTGTCGTTTTGTAAAATTTGAGGTTGACAGCTTCAACTTGAAGTTCATGCAAATGTGCAGCATACATAGCATAGTGCTGGCCCGATCGTGGAGACGTTCAACGTGCATGCAGCTTGATGTCTGCGCCATGTCTGAGGTTATGCTCGGAAACACAACGGCTGAGGTCCTCCTTTCAGCACCTCTTGCAATGTGCGCCTGGCGCGTGCTTGTGTAATGGTGCTACAGTAGGTTGAGCAGCATGGACATTGCTGGGACCATAGTGAACGGCTTGTACATCATGCACAAGCTTCAAATGTATTTGCTAGGCAATGGCTGCAAACAGAAGTTGGGCTTGATGACCAAACCTATCTAGAGCATACACAAGCGCTTCTTGATTTGTGACGATGTGGACTGTCACGATGCACATTCCTGGCCATTGACTACCAATGCAGCACAAGTGCACCGCGCAGCAGATATATGGCATCAATCCAGTCAACACGAAGCACAAGTCAATTCTGTCCAACTACCACCCTTGCAAGTAGCATCATAATGGTGTGATGTATTGTAATAGGAATATGTTTTGCACCACGTGGCGTGGCTTCTTGTTGGCGCTTCATGCTACTGCGCGGCGCTGTCAACATCTCTCAAGATGAGCGGAAACCATGTCAGATCAATGGAACATATGCACAGGGAAGGAGTGCCACCCGAGCTTCCTCGGTCAACCTCTAATGCGCCACTCCTGACTACGCTAATGACTGTGTTGCTGCTGCTGCTGCTGCTGATCGCTGCCGCGCACAGAGAGCTGCGGCAGGTGCACAGCAGCATTCTGGAGGGCATTGCGCCATACGCGCGCTTTGTGCGCACGGAACGTTCCAAGAACGAGGCGAGCGCCGCCGCTCTGAGACACGCGCTACAGCAACTGGAGCAGCTCAAAGCAGATGTCATGGGGTCCTGAGCAACATATCACTGAGCGCTGCTGCTGCTGCCTGCGGCGGCTGCGTTGGCAGTGCTCTGCACCCAGCCCCCACAATAGCAAGCAACAGCACGTGCATCTCGGAAGCTGGCACACCCGCGCCGCATCCTGCTCCATGCTCTGCTTGCCCCGTACTGCATGCTGCATGCACGCAATTTCATACCTCGTGCCAGTGTGACCAAGTTCCCTGCCCCCCCGCCCCCAGTGTGGACAAATCCTTTGCCCCCTCCCCCCCCCCCGCCCCCCGCCCCTGAGGGGCTAGAGCGCTATCTCTGCTGCCTTATGGCGTGAGTTGTGAGTAACGCCAGGCTGCTCGCTGGGGGAAGGCGGCGTACTTACCACAAAGCACTGGGGCAAGGCAGCATCAAGCAGCCGCTGACGTGCTCGAAGGCGCGCCACCAGACCTGGCAGCAGCAGCACTCCGTAGCGTGCAGCAACGCTCGATCGCTGCTTTCACAGCATAAACTAGCGCGCTATCATCTCAGGCCACAACGCCAGCTACCCAGGAGCCCCGCTTCAGCGCAGGTGCCTCTGCTGCCTGCCTGCCGCCACTGGCCCCCTGTGCCACCCCGTCCGCTGCGTCCCCCCCTCCCGTCCCCACCGCAGCCGCGCCTTCCCCCTCAGCTGCGCCTTCCCGATCCTCTGGTGCCTGCGCAGCTGCGGCCGCCGCCGCATCATCTAATTTCACAACTGTAGGCGCTGCGAGCGGTTCCAGCGTGTCAGCACCGTCTGCCCTGCTCCCCAGAGCCCCTTCCCCTCCTGCTGCATCCGCAGCAGCAGCAGCTCCGTTTTGTACCCCCTGCGCAATTTCCCCCCCCTGCGTCGCTGCCTCTCCTGAGAGCGCCCCCTCTGGTGCCGCCGCCGCCCCCTGTACTGGCACCCCCTCCCCCCTGTCACCCACCGCTGCGCCTCTGTCAGTAGCTCCAGCTACTGCCGCCTCCGCCTCCGCCGCGCCCGCTGCGGCCGTTTCGCTGTCGCCGCGCGACCGCAGCCGCCGCCGCTTGCTGCTGCTCACCGTGCGCAGCGTCGCCGCAGCGATCGTCACGGCGAGCACGAGCGCCGCCATGAAATTTCCGCGCGCCCAGCCCGAGAAATTTCCGCGAGCCCAGCTGCGCGCGCTGCGCAGCACCCCCGCCGCGCTCTCCGCTGCCTGCGGCACTCCCAGCATGCTCACGGCGGCGGCGGCGGCGCTGCTGCTCACGCTGCCGCCGCCGCTGCTGCCGCCGCCGGCAGCGGCAGCGATGGCGCTCGTTGATGTGCCCTGTGTCATGTTGAGGAGCCACGGGCAGGGGGGGGAGTCGAATCCCCTGTCGAAGCAGGGGCCCGAACGGGAACCCTTGGACCCCTTGGTTGTTGTGGCGTCGTTGGCAGTTGCTGCCGCAACGGCGTCGAATCGCTGTGCCACACGCCCCAGCGCGGTCACAAAGGAGGCGGGGGTGCGCGCCGCGAGCTGATTGGTCAGCCACGCGGGGATCTTGCCGCCTGGGTTGAGGTGCTGAGGGGGGGGGGGGGGGGGGGGGGGGGGGGAATATAAGCTTGAAATTTGAAGTGTGACTTCAAGTTGACTCATCCTGGGAGCTGCAGAAACATGAGATGCTGGGCGTTTGCCATGACTGAATTGCAGAGCACAGGCGGGTGGAATCAGCGACTCTCATGCATACACACCGCGTTCCAAAATGACAAAAACAGGGTCTTCAGTGCTGGCTGCGTGCCGTGGCACTAGGTACACAGCTTTTCAGGCACCACTTGCAGCGTGCCGCTTTTTGCACAACAAATGTGTGTCGCCATCAGCCGCTTCTCACCAACACAATGCCGGCAGTTTTCCTGGTCATCAGCAGCTTGCAAAAAGCACATGCCACATGTCTGCAGTGTCGCACCTCAAATAATCACGCACTCACTCTCATGATACGTTGTGCATGATGCTGTAAGCGCATAATACACCAGTGGGTAGCGCACCTGATACCAGTGCTTGCGCGCCAGATATTGGCGCAGCGCATGCGTGATATTTGGTTACAAAACATACGATCAAGGTATGCAACACACTGGGTTGCGCATCATTTCGGTCTGCAAATCCACTGCCACCGCTTCAAGCACCTGAAATGAAGATTATGCACTCAAGTATTTGTTGGGAAGCACATGGTGTAGTTCAAGCGTTGTTCACACACGCACACACCTGCACCATGGTGAACTGGCTCCTGTGCGATTCCCCAGGAACAGGCTGCACCAAGAACAGTCCGTGCAAAATCTCGGCCCGAACGGTGTCATAACCCGGCCCGGGCGCAGGGTATTGGGGGTGCGTGGTCGCTTTCTGTATGATTGCTGTGCCGCCGTCTGGCAGGCGAATGCGGTTGATAAATGTGACAAAATCGCGGCCACGGCACGGCCACATGGGCATCGTGCTGCTCCAACTGATCTTGCTGTCGCGGCCTAGGTACTCGATGTCCCTTCCCTCGGTGATCACGGGGTTGTACCTGATGCAGCCAGATGCGAGAGTGGGTATGCAAGATGAAAAGGGTGCAAACAAGAAGCCTCGTAGAAGCCATGTATGTTCATTTGTGCAGTGCCTTCCGTCAAACCTCAATTGCTGAGAAAACGTTACGGCTACTGGCTACCTACAGTACCTATACGCAGGCACTCGGACTGAAAAACGTGCCAGGCCGAAAAGCGGCATCGATTGTGAGGCGCACGCAAGCGCAAGCAGGGTGTATGATAACGATGGAATGCCATGACGCAAATGAGTTTTGCATGCTTACATTTTGACGATGTCCAGCTCCCCCGGCGCCAGCACTTCTCGCAGAGCCACTGGGCTTGCGTCAATGGTGGCCATCGCCTTGACGAAAATGAAGGCGCTGTCTGGCATCGTCATTTTCCAGACTTGCGTCTCGCCGTCTAGCACAGGCTCCCATCCGAGCTCGCCGCTTAGTAACCATTCCATGTCTTTGAGGGCTTCCGCCGAGAGGGCCTGGTTCCTCTGCTTGGTGTCCTTATCGACATGCTTCCGCTTGGGCCAGGCCTCGACTGACGACACGAGCAGGAGGACTACTAGCAGCACACATGCTCTTCTAGCCGTAATCATCGCCGAGCGAGCAGGGTGGAAAAACCTTGTATAAGCACAACACGCCTCCACACGATCGGCCTGCAAGTCAACTGCGCGATATCACGCCGTCACTCGTGACTATTCTATTGTGGCGTGCGGTGCTTGTGGAGCGGCTCTCTGTGGTTCAACATGGGCGAAGTTGTTGAACTTTTTTCTGAGTGTTGAAGTACTGATTTGCCTAGTTCATGATGGCGCATACATGAGGGTGTCAGCGCATGTGAGAACATACCACTGTCAGTTTCCACAATAACAGTTTTGCTGTTGGAACCTGCCCACAGAAAGTGTCTGCCTTAGTGCTAGCTGCATGTTGAAGTCGCATTCTTGAACTGCTTGCAGGCCTAGTCCCAGGTATCACTTAGCCCCTCAATTCGCCGATGCCTTTCGCGCGCGTTGACATGATACACTCAATAGAGGCATGGGGCTGACACATGTTTAAACATATGTTTGGTCATATCTTTGACATGCACAGCTGGATCTGTGCTTGTCGAGGCACACATTCTGTACAAGTAGTGGACGATACACCCCATTTTGCATAACACTTGATACAACCATGACCTGACACACTCAATCACACAATGTGACGAAAAGCAACCTGAATTCATGAATTCATCGTGACTGCCCCGGAGCCTCCAGGTGCCCCCTGCCCTCCTGACTACTACTGTAGTGCTCTTGCTGCCGCAGCATGCAAACTGTGACCCAGTGTGACACATGCTAATGGCCAAGCATAACCCATATGGCAGTTGCACGGACATTTCACAAGCAAAGCAGCCCAGAACTTGCACTGCTTCAAGGCAGCAACATGATGAAAATCTGTATAAATCGGGTCAATTGCTCGATCGAAATTCCTAACGCAATTGCAGCGCCATTGTTGGGGGAGCTGCATACCTGCACATGCGATACCGTGCAGGGTATGAAGGCACCAGTCCGCTGATTAAGCGCTGTTGACAATGGTCATGATGTGATGCTGTTTTATGATGTGATGCTATTGAGTACTGCTGCATGCCAGAAAGGCTCAAGCCTACCCAAGTCTTGTAACCGAGCAGGCGCAACGATGCAAGTTGCAGATGCCCACATGGCTGCTTGTGCCCATGATACTGCTGCAACTGCCATACTTGCCAGTGTGTGCATGTCCCTCATGCTGTTCTCAAAGCCCCTAAGCGATCACCTGCTCTACAATCCACTCCGTGGGCGCCACTGTATCTACTTGCCGAGGCACTTCAACTGCCGCTGCAGCATCGGATGCCCTTATGCTGGCATCGAATCCCGTGTTGCGCACATGCACAAAGCGGCGCTGCGGCTGCCCCTTGAGGAACAGGTGATCTACCCTGTACGGCTGCAGCACCAGCAGGCAGAAGTCATCCGCTGGTGTCTCCAAGTCCTGCATACAGTGAATATCAGAATCAAGCGCAACAAAGCGAGCAGTGCCATGAGTGCCTGGCTACCCAGATGTATGGCAGCTAAAATTCGTGCATATGCCATCCTCGATCCAATGCCCATGGCACCCAAAGCCTCAAAATGCAAACCACTCTCACCTGCTTCTTCTCCACTCCCCCCTCTGCCTTGTCTTGTGTGCCGCCATCATGCTGAGCACTGTCACCGCGTTGAGCATCGCCATCGCCTCCATCGTCCGCATCAGCCCCCTCGAAACCATGTATGGGCAGCCCCGGATGCGGCCCAAAGAAAGCTTGCCGCGCGCCGTCGCTGATTTGCTTCCACTGGACAGTACGGGCTCGTGCCCACTGCGCGTCGGTTTCGCTCTTGTCGATCAGCTTCAGCACGCCTTTGAAGCGCAGCTGCTCTCGCGTGTCCCTGAAGTATACGCACACCTGAGAGAGAAATGATGAACAGGAATGATGTCCGGTGACGCAAAACATAGGGACTCTGTAGCGCACAAAGAGGGGAACATACAGGTCTTTGTGTGCAGTTGCTTGTGTTGCGCTTCGTTCATCAGAAATTCAATGACAGTGCAAATGCTCAACGTCAGCTGGACAACTGGTTCAGCGCGTTACACATGGGAACCCGCAGTCAGCAAAATCAAAGTCGACCAATTTGCAAAGTGACCTTCAACTCTGTGTTGGGCACGGTACGTTTTCGTAAGCGTCCAGCCAACAGCTGGTGTCTTGTTATTGCCTTCAAGAAGCTTTTGCAGCAAGCAGTTCATGCCTGACTAAAAAATAGCAAAAACAACGGTGCCTGGGCGGAAGCATTCCTTGACGGCACCCACCTCTGCCCTCCGGTTGGAGGCGATCTCCGTACACTTAGTACTGCGCAGATCCGTGATCATCTTCAGCATGTGGTGAGGTTCAAACTCGTGCTCCCCTGAGAGCGCCTCTAAGAACCCTCGGAACACCACCCACCGGCAGCTCACGTCGCCATCAGCAGTTGCTGTTGCAAGCTGCATGTACTTGGATGTAGGATCCCGTTTGTGCTTTTGCAAGTTGCGATTCAGCTCCTGAACCCACAAAGGCTTGGTTGCAGGCGCAGTCGCTGCCCGTTCAGCTCCGTCCCCGGATGCGCGAGCCTCGGCAGAGGACATTGCGAAAGCAAGGTGTCGTCTACTATGGTGGTCTTGGCTGCTGCAGCGTTGTAATAATCGATTGTTGAGTATCAGCTGAGACACCAACGCGGTGCTGTGCCTAAGTCTGATACAGTGCAGCAACAGACCGATACTCATTCGTGATCGCATACAAGCTGTGTGCTCGTTTCGTGTGTGTCAGAACAGCAAGTTCATTTGAAGTTGAAGTTATTCGCCAAAAGTGATCTTGATCTTTGCCTACAGGATAGACCAACGCCACTAGGCCTTAGTACCAGCGCCAGCACCTTTGGCGTTTCTGTGACAGCCCTGGTTCTTCGGCAAGAGGGGGCAGCTTACCTATCCACCAGCCAGTCGTAAGCCTGCAAATTCCGTCCAAAAGCCGCTTTTGTTGAGTTCATGACCTACGGTTAGCAAGGTGCCGAGCACTGATACTGATAGCAACCACGCCAAAAAATCTGACTGCATCAGCTCACTGGACATCCACACCAGCATGTCGATGCTGGGCGCACACATCAATTTGACGGCGTACGGGATGTCGCTCTCCTTGCGGGCGGCACTGGCCCAGCTCCTGGCCACGGCACGCGACTCACTGCTCTACGGAGCCCATCCGCCGCGCCCAGGCGATAGCAGCGTGTCCGCAGCATGGCTTGAGAAGCAGCTGCGGATCAGGCAGGATCTCTCAGACGGAGCCCGCGTCAAGGCCGTGCGTGTCGCCCCACTGGCTGATAATCGAGGCCTTGCCTCGTGCATACTGGCGATCGAAGCAGAGCTGGATACTGGTGATGGCACGCCAGTCACGGTGCTGCACATGGTCCTCAAGATGTCGCACCGGGGCATGCAGGGCAGGAAAACTGTGCTGTGCGGCGGGCGTGTGAGGGAGGGCCTCTTCTATGGCATGGTGATGGCAGGGGGGAAGTTTAGGGGGATGGTGCTCCCACGCATCTACTACAGCCATGGGTCAGAGGTGGGTAAGACACAGTATCAGTTGCTGTCACAGTGGTGTAAAATCTTCAAAAAAACTCAAGTACTTCAAGTAGGTATACCTGGGAAAACAAGAGTATGATACCCCCTGTTTTTACGGCACTCCCCCACTCCAGCTGGCTTAACGCCCGCTTAACTTATTGTCTGCCACTTCCACATGCTAAGACAGGGGCAACTCTGTATGTATTGTTAGTTCTTACTGAAGGGCGCGAGAAGCCCAGATTATTGCAGAAGGGCGCGAAAAAGCCCCAAGTTGATGAACATAATAGCCACTACAACACAAGGTGTCTGTTATCTGTCGTAAAACTACACACGATCAACTAGCAGAATGACAAGTTGTATCACCCTCTAACCAGCATCGCATCTCAAGTTGGCCTGCACCCGCATGAGGAAGGCCATTGATGATGGGGTCAGTCAGCAGTGCTCAGCACTGCTGATTAGCGTCCACTGCACCTGCACACTCGACATTTGACATTGCTCAGACTATGCCAGATGACACATGGTGCATCACCGAGTAGTAGAGCGGCTGTCATCACTGGTGCCTGATAGACAAGAGAAGGAAATTGCATGCATGACTGGAAAGTTAACACGCAGTTGTGTAGCCCAAAGGTGTGGGTCATTTTGCGAGGTGGGATTGCAAAGCTTTGGACTCCGTCCAGATTATGGTGCACTGCTGAGGGACACCACTGTTTTGTTTAATGTTTCGTTTGTTTGCACGAAGAAATTGCAGCAGCCCTCGAGCACAATCACTTGCCATGGGCACTCTCTTCATCTGTGTGTGGCCTTGCAAACAAAGGGCGCGGCATGGCGCTAACTTGGGGTTAGGGTTAGGGATAAATTAACCCTAAGTCGCATGCCTTGAGTGGCCGTTGTTTCAATCACAGATTGAATGGTCGTTGCTTCAATCACAGCAACAGGTTAGTGTTAGGGTGGATGCAGACAGGCGCAAGCTCATGTGCACCTCATCGCCAGCAGAAGCAGAACAGTTGTTGCCTCTACTTAGTGCATGAGCCCTACGCAAAACTGCTTGTCGCGTCAACAGGCTCCTTCATTCATATCATTCATCCATTCATTCCCACGTGCCATTCAGCTTCCTCTTGCCCCATGAATCTCTTTGACACTGGCCTTCACTGGCTCGTGCATGTTTTGTGCTTATGCCTACAGATGCTGGGCGAATACGTCATACTGATGGAGGACTTGAGACACAAAGGCGGCGTGGGAGTGAACATGATAATGGGGAACCAGATATGGGGGGTCCCTGACATGCTTCGAAACCTGCCCGACCCCGTTGCTGTGCTCAATCAGGCGTTCACACAGGTACTTTCACCAGGATGCTGACATGTGACACAATGTGACTCAGGTAGGTAGGTAGGTAATCAGGGCAGAAACTGCTTGACGGCGCGTCACAAGGTGCGCTTGAAGCTGTGGCAGCCGCACTTGTGTTGAAGTTTTGCACGCACATCAGTGGCATGAGTGAGACCGGGATTATCACGTTTCAACTGACAGGCGATGTGAAGGCTTTCTATCGCGATCGACAACGGGCTGTTTAGCCATGAGCCAATACAGGCTCGGTGAAGTAGCCAGCATGCAGTAGGTGTGACTGCAAGAGATGGCTGATGTATCTGGCTGTTGTACAAACATGCAAAGTGAAGGAAGATTTTGTCATTTGCGCTATCATAGCAGCAGTGCTACATAATGCAAGTACATGCCAGTTGCACGAGGCTGGAAGCGTAACAGATCCTGACAAACATTGATGCGGCGAAGCCAAACCCAAAGCATGATTTGAAGTACGCAGCTGTGTCAGTGAGGTGCATATGCGTTCAGTACGCATGGTGGTTTCATGTCAATTCATGTTTCAAAATCATCATGCCATGATGACGTTAATTCACGCTTTTAATGAATGCGCGCTAGCTAGTTGGCGCAAATCCTTTTCACTAAGTAGCTTTGTGTACTGTAGCAGACTTGCCCTTGCTGCAATGGCACTGATCATTGCAGCCCCAATCGGCTTCTGTTGCTGGCTGTGTCATGGCAAGGGCCCTCCTCTGTGCGTATTTTGGCGTTCAGGGTCGGTTTACGGTTAGCATTAGGTGGTCAAAGTCAGCACAGGCAGGTGAACGGCTGTGCTAATGCTGGGGTTGAACAGGGGCTGCATCTGGCTACTTGACTGGTGGCGTGAGCATGTATGCATGCATGAATGTATGTATCCTTTCATAATGCTTCTTTTAAAAGTGCACCAATAGCCTACGCTTTCTGAAGCGGTGGTAGGGCTCGGGAACTTGCATAATGACCTGAAGTTCAAACTTGAGTTTGCTTCTTGTTCATTGTCGGCGCATGAAGCGATTCTTTTATGTACGTGCTTGCTATACCCTCTTTTATTTGGTGCTTTTTGGAGTGTAAACCGGCACATCTGACACATGCACGCTTACATTCACAGGCTGCCTTGCTGCATGCGGCGTATTGGAACGATGCGGCTATCCTCAAGAAGCAGTGGCTCAAAGGCGCAGCGTGGTATGCAGGTACGGAGTCTGGTAGGCAACTTCAACTTGAAGTGATATGCCAGTATTTTACACAGAAGAGGTGCAGATCTCACACACGCTGCAAGGGCTTCATGCCATTGGCATTTTGGGGCGCGCCAGTCATTTTCAAATATTCTACCATATCCTTCGCCCGCTGATGATGATATGTGACCTACATCATACCCTACCCTTCATTCAGTGCATAATAGTTGAAACGCCAAAGAAGATGAGCACCAGCAGCGGCACAGGTGGTGGCAGCTGGTGGCCAGGACTTCAGCAGCTACAGCGCTCAGCAAGGCGGCTAGTCCTGCGGCGCCAGCTGGGTTAGAGTTAGGGGTAGGGTTACGGCAACGCCCACGCGCGTCTCGCAAAGACGCCATTCCAGTCAAGCTGCTAACAGGAACTACACGCCGAATAACATGCCGCAGGCAGCCAAGCTGCCGTGGCAGCAGCGCCTTGTGAAGTGCACGCTTGAGTTGGAGATGCCATTCAACTGGATCCAGCTGGTGCATTGCGTGCAAAGGCTGGGTGCGCCATCAGCGCACTGGTGTAAAAGCAGGCGCCAACACGGCATCTGCACGCTACACGTGCCCACAGTGCGCCCTGACTGCAACATAGCATCATGCCCTACCTACACTCACCGCATACCCTACGCCCTGCTAATGCTAACCCTAACCCTAACCCAACCCTAACCCTAAGCCAACCCTAATGCTCAGGGCGTGACCGCTGGTCGTGGGAGTCTGGCATCAGGCGCGCCAAGCGGAGCTGGGCCAGGACAAAGGCAGCAGTGAGCAACGGGTCACTGGCCGTAAAGATGGATCAGGGGCTGGCTGCGATGATGGACGCGTCGCTGGAGGCAACGTCATGGCAGGTACGTATCCTGAATCATATGTAGAGTAATCGGCATTGCAGGTAGGAATCAGCAATCCTCACAGGTACATATGGTCCATCCTTATGTAGATGTAGATGCATCGCTGGAGAGCAACGTCAATGACGTCATGCCAGGTAATAGTGGCCTACCCCCCATGGTGGTGTGCTTGCCTACCCCCCATGGTCACCAAGTGGGGCTTGTGTGTGCGCTCTTCTTGGGTGTTTGCATGGCAGAAGCGCCATTTTCCATCTTGTCTTGCTCACGCACTCGTTGTGTGTTTGTTGGCACTGCACTCTCTTCATTGTCTGTTGGCCTGTGCACGCTACGATTTTGTCGCTGCCTGGACATTTAAAGCGGCATCACCACCTGCGCATCCAGACTTGCAACAGCACTCAACTACACTCAATGCTTCACAGTGCCCTTGTGCTTCAGCGTGGGAAGCGTCCATGACATGCGCTCATTCAAAATCAGCGCAACTACATACAGTGATCGCATGCTATGACTTTACGACTTTGTGCTCAAACATACATACCCACCCTACTCGCAGGCCCTGCAGGAGCACCTGCGCAGCCCGCGCACGCCCTTCACGCTCTGCCACGGCGACTTCCACGCCGCCAACATGATCTTCCTCAAGGACAACGGAGCGTCCACCTCGCCACTTTCAACTTCAACTTCAAGCGGCGGCGAGCTGTTTGCGGTGGACTGGTCGGAAGTTGGCCCTTGGGAGGGCACCACGGATCTTGCACAGATGGTCATATCGGACGTCAAGCCGAGTGTGTTTGAGCCGCATGCCAGCGCGCTGGTCAGGGCGTACTGGCAGGCGCTGGTGGCGGAGGGCGTGAGCAAGGTGAGCGCTGACGCGCTGTGTTCTGAATACATACCTACCGTACTTGCTGAGCTGGGGGGTGGGGGGTGTCCTCGAGCTTGCTCAATGGTCGGGGTGTACCGTACGACCGGAATGCACATACACATGCACAGTTGGTCTCAAACTGCCAGCAGGCTGCAGCAATCTGAGCGCTACTGCCTGACTCAAACGTTGGCGAAAATTGCACAATCGCTCTGCGACTTTGAGGCCTACATACTCCAGAGTACTTCAACAAGTAGAAGGGCATGAACTTTTCTTAGGATTTGCAGGTACAGGCAGGGTGCGCTGCTGCATCACCGGTCAGACCATTGGGCACGTTGCACTGTCAAATGCGGTGTTGCACGGCTCCTTCCATCAGCAAATGTTATGCTTGTTGATGAATGCAAGTGCGTGAAGCATGTAACTCTGCCTGCACTTATGTGCGCCGACAGCGCATCCTGTCATGCCCGCCTTACAGGGTTGGTTGTAGCCAACGCGAGCAACCACGCGAATCTATGTATTCATGATCGTACTCCACCTGTATCACTCAAGTCTGATGTGCGCCCGTCCACCTTGACTCGCTTACGACTCAGGAGTCGTACTCATTCGGCGACTGCTGGGAGGCCTTCTGCCGCGGCGGCATGGAGCGCTGGCTGTGGCTATTTGCCGTCATATCCGCCCTACCCAACATACCCCACAGTGCGGTGCAGTACTTCCACGACCAGCTGCTGGCCTTCAGCAGGGCATTTGGCAATGGCCGCACGTGCTACGCGCTCAAGCCGGTGGTGTGCATCCCGTAGTGGCGCTGCGCAGCACATGTGCGCTGGCCGTTCGCCATACCCAATGGCAACACTCAGCCTGGTCAGGCGACACTGTCACTGGTGTTGCGCCCGCTCCGGTTGTGAGGTTTGCAAAGGACAGGGGGGTAGGGGTGTGGGGACGGGGAAAAGGAGGGGGGGGCTGCTCATCCTTGGCCGTTGCAGCGGCAGCAGGATCTGCGTGCGCCCATGGATTTGTTTGGTTGTCGCAGGCATCACATTGCATATTTGTGGCTTGCTTCGCAAGGGGAGCATATGAGAGTGTGGGGTAGGTAACACGAAATTGCAGTGCGCCTTGGGCATGAGGGTGAGCATACAAGCATACCCTTGCGCAGCACACTTCTCTCCGTGTGACAATCACTCGTCTCGCAGCCAAGGTTGTCGACAATTTTGGTATCTAGTCTCAGCACTGGTTCGTGTGCGCAGCAAATGGCGTCAGCGCCTGCTGCACGGTGGCTTGCCAGTGGGAAGGGGGGTGGCAGTGTGTTGCTCTTTATGTAATCATCTGCAGCAGGCCGACCCATGGGCACAGCATTGTGTGTGCAGCTTGTCGTGCCTGCTGCGACGCGAAAGCCATGCCACCTTTTTGGCCTCCGTTCTTGCAGTGTGTGTGTGCTGCTGGTGTGTATGGTGGGTGTGTGACCGCTTCAAACCCTAGGAATGTCAATGACAATGGCAACCTGTTTTTGGCAGTGCTCTGTAGTAGCGTGCTCCGTGTCTCTCTGTATTGCTGTTGTTGCTCTGATTGTCTCAATGCCTCGACTTGTACATACACAATAGGTATATACATTACACTGACTGCACTGGCTATGTGCTCTCAGGCATACTACCTGACACGGTCCACAGCAACTTCACTTCACACCTTGCCATCAGCGCTGCTCTAGGGGCCCTGACAGCGCACATGCATCGTAAATGCTTAGTGTGAGTCTGGACCACAGATAGCAAAGTATGCCTTCTCAAGAGTTTACGTCCAGCGAGTTGGACGGCTCCGTGTGTTCAACATTGTGTTTTTGAGGCGCAACTTGTACTCTGCTGCAGAAGCAGTGCAGTCGGGCATAGCATCAACTGTGTACTTACTTACTACTGCGTGTTTACAAGTGAAAGGTATGCTGCCAGTATACATGTGGATCAGCATAGAAGTAGGCAATCATGATGCATTGACTGGCTTGCGATTGTATACACAGGGTCTCCATTCCCCCACACTGAAAAATGCAGGTCTCTGGAATGAGCCTGAGGGTGCGCCTACCATGCACTTGCTTGACTTTTCTTCAACTGCTTTTCTCACTGCTGGCTCTGCACTTGCCAGACTGATGTGCGCTTTTCAAGCTCAGGCCAATTACCAACGGGAAGCTTAAGGCTCCACAAGCCGAAATCTTGTCAATTGCAAGGCAACTGATGCCACCGAACTAATCATGAATTCAACTGTATTGGCAGCAAAACCCCTGGCTCCAGGGCTGCGCCGAAAGTGGTGTCATGTGCAGTTTGTCTTTCCTTCAACTGCGGCGAGCACAGAGTGGGTATCACAGTACTGATTGCGCCGACCACAGAATTGTTGTAGCACGAACCGTTGTCAAGGTCAACAATAGCTGAGCGTGCGCGTGATACTACTCCAGGGCTGTGCACTGCTACAATGTACAGCAGATTCAGTCTGCACTGGCTACATGCCTCAGAACATCACGTCAAAGTGGAGTACTTACTGTACCTGAAGTTCGCCCGCCACAATCAGTATACCACTGGTAGATGCATGCCGCACATCAGCAGGGCATACGCGAGCACATACAGGACCAGTCGCATTTCTATGCATGCAGAACTGCAAGCACAGCCTGCTGCAACGGGCTGCTGCAAAGTGTTTGTAGATATCACACAAGGGCCTGTTGCGCATGCTGCCATCCTTGATGACGTACTTGATACTGTAGCTGGTCATACATTTCAATGCCACTGCAGGTCCTGAAGAGCATGCGCATGGACACAACCACAACTGCAGCAGTTCCAACCATTCCTGTTGGAGATATGCTGAACTGTCTTCGGTTACCATGTGCAACAGGAGCACGCACAAGAGAGTTTCAGCACACATCAGCTACAGACCTCACCACAGCAAATCTGATGCACAGCATACATACCCTTTGATGCAAACAGCCACAAGGACATGTACACACACCGGGCACACCGTTAAAGGACTTGAACCACTGTGGTGACTATTACAGTGCTTGATG
Source organism: Tribonema minus (assembly GCA_017506865.1). NCBI lineage: Eukaryota > Xanthophyceae > Tribonematales > Tribonemataceae > Tribonema > Tribonema minus. The sequence continues at coordinate 59,760 of JAFCMP010000536.1, read as the reverse complement.
ATTCAAATCAGTACCGCCTGTCCCTGCGCGGCGGCTTGTCCTCCCTGTCGATGAAAATGCCATCCTTGGGCTTGATACCCCTCACCTTGCGCGCCATGAGCCCCCCGTCCACCTTCCACGTATACTTGGTCAGCTGCTTCCACGTTTTCGGCTTCTCGCTTTTAGGTAGCGGCCCCGTGCGTTTCTTGCCCCCCCTGGGCCGCGCTTCCCCTTCGTCCACCGGCGGCGCGCTAAACGTGTTGTCGAACTTATCGGGGATCTCCACGCGCGCGCCGTTGGCAATGATCTCGTCATTCAGAATATCGACCTTCTTGTCGGCGTTAGTGACAACTTCGCCGTTGACAGTTACGCGCCCAATGGCGACGAGCATCTCGCACGTCTCGCGCGTCGACACGCGGCAGTACGACAGCACCGTCCCCAGCTTCTTGGGCAGACCGTGCAGGTGCTCCCCTGTCCCCTGCGGTCCCCCCTCCCCGTCCCCCTCCCCCTCCCCTTCGCCCTCAAAATCGCCAGCGGGGGCAGAGGCGAATGCGGGTGCTGTTGAAGGTGGAGCTGAGCCCTGCTGCAGCTGTCGCCGCGCCTTCTCCAGAGCAGCGATCTCCTGTGCGAGGGAGGCCTTGCGGCCGAGCTTGACTTGCTGGTCCGCATTGAGCGAGTCTGGGTCGGTAACGGCAAGCACCTCCAAGGCCTTCACGTCACGCAGCTTGCGCTGGAGCACGGAAATTTTTCTGCTGATTCGGTCCTCCGTCCACTCTTCCTGCTGCTGCTGCTGCTGCGGCTGCTCCTGCTCGTCATCGTCGACCGACGGCTCATGGGATCCGTCTCTTGCATGTTCGCTTGTAATATCAAGGATTGCCTCGATGAGCTCAGCGGACTTGGCATTCGCTTTCAAGCCATACTCTTTCGCAAGATCCTGCAGCTGTCCTCTACTAAGCTCGGCCAGCTCCGATTGCGATGGCGAAGCGCGCAATGCCGTGCAACACCTGTGTCTCGCTTGGTGTGATAATCTATGTGGTGGTGCGTGCCAGTGATGATGGCGCTGCTGTCGGCACACTGCTGGTGCCACTGACGGCGCGCAGAAGGCTTCCGCATCTTGCAAGGCCAGCAAGGCACCCACGCTTAAAGCTATTCGCCTGGTAGTCATGGCGCGACACAATAAATTCACCACGAGGTTCAACTTCAAAACAATGTTTGAAGTTGATTTTGAAGTTCCCCGCCCCTTCCACTTTTTTAAAAGGGAGAAAGGGGAGGGGGGGGTCGTGCAGCCCTGAAGGTTGAGGTTCTGCTGCATGAAGCCGGTGGGCAACTCAGCTGTGTGGTGAGGCTTTTTCCGAGCTGGCACGTGGTGCAGGTATCACTGCAACTACCCCTGATGCAGCACGGTCGCTGCGAGAAGTGGGCCAGTTGAAGTTGGCCCTCACTCGCTTGCAACGTGACGGCAGGGTCCACGTGGCCGCCAGAGAAGTGGTCTTCATGCAAGGCCGTGAGCACCGCAGAGACGAATCCCGCGGCATCAAAAATTGCAGGCATGTCAACGTTGCGGCGGTGAACCGGTGACTCGTCCGCGTCTACCACAAGAGGCCGTACCCTAACTCCGGGGTTTCTCCTGACCAAATGGGGTTGCTGTGGTTTCGGCGCTAACCCTAACCCCAAACTAGCAGCGTGCGTGTTGGTCTATGACGCTGACGCACGCTGCACTCTGCAGCCGGAGACAGTGAGACGCGTAGCAGTGGTCAGATGATGCCATTGCTGCATAGATGCGTCCACCAAAAAACGCAGCTGCTGAAGGTGAACCATGAATCGATTTATTATTGATTTTATATGGTTAAGAAGGATCACAGCTTATAGGCAGATGTAGTGACCAAGACAATGGACGCAAAATAACGAGACCAGACTTTCGCTCACTAGCCTGCACCCCCTCCCTGCGCTTGGGCTCATAGCTCAACCCAAATCACGGACACATCGCATTCGCTTGGCAGGCCCCCAGCAACATCACACTGCTGGTCGACCAAATTTGAGATGACAATCCGTAGTTGCGAGGTGCTGGGCATAGCGCAGGCACTAGATGGTGGCCATCTATTCTGCCTGTGGAGTTCAAGTCTAGTACATGCGCCTCGGCGGCATCACTAACTGCAGCATCATGATGATCAACCGCAGCTGCTGCGGGCATAGGCAACACAGCTGTTCCAGGCCCTACTAGTCTAAGGGCTGCTGCAGCACCTGCAACAGGAGCAGCGTCGGCAGGCGGCGCCGCAACCGTGCCGGCTGCGACAGCGGCAATGGCGGTGGCAGCGGCCAATGCGGCAGGTGCTGCACCAACACCTGCGGCAGCAGCAACACCACTGGCAGCAGCAGCAATGGCAGGCGGCGCAGCTGCAGCACCAGCGCACGCAGCAGCGCCAGCCGTCAATGCAGGCGCTGCGCGTTCCACATCAGCAATGCTACAAGGCGCAGCAGCAGCAGAGGTGGCGCGCCTGCCCCTCATGCGGACGATCGCCACAGCTGCCGCATCCCTACGTGCAGCAACAGGTGACAAGCTGGAACATATACTGCCACCAGCGCTAACGCCACTGCAGCAGCAACCACCTACGCAGCAGCCGCTGCTGCGGCCGACAGCAGGTGGTGGCACTGGTGCGGATGCTGCTTGCGTACTTGACGCCAGTGCTCTGCAGTTGCAGTGTAGCCTGAAGCGCCCCAATCAGAGTGCGCTTGCAGATGCCGTCGCTACCGAGCTTGCAGATAAGGTGGAGGCGGACCTGCAACTGCTGCCGCAGGGCACGCAACGCACGCAAGCACTTGCTCGATTCCGGTCGCAGCGCCACATGCACTCGATCGGCGTGGCATTCCTCAACGAGCCCATGTACTCCACAACGGCTTCGTTCGATGGCCTATCCTGGCAGCTGGCCGTCAAACGCGCCATCGGAGTAGAGGAGCAGACGGCAGGCTGCAAGCTGTGCGGGAAGTCGCCGGGCGGCACCCTGCATGCACGGCTGTGTCAAGCGCCACGCGTCAAGGCGCACGACACCATCGTCCACAATAGCGTCAAGAGGGCCACGCAGCGCATCCTGCGGCAATACCTCAGGACGGGACTGGTGGACGAGGCCTACACGCCGTTTCTGGGGCCGCCAGGCCGCCGGGGAGTCGCAGGATGGACATCGTGCTGCCTGCCGACGCCTTCCCGGTGACCGGCTACGACGACCCGACACGCCACCTACCGCTCATGGTGGACGTTACCTGCTTCGAGGCACAGGTGGCGTCGCGGGCGGCGAAGACTGCAGCAGACCCCGAGCAATGCTGCCGCGACCAAGAGGCCGCCAAGACTACCCACTATTCTGGTCATTATGATCAGAATTGCTACAAACTTGCCACTTTGGCAATAGGGTCATTTGGCAGCATCGGGGAGCAGGGGCGGAAGCTGCTGGAGGCTGTGGCGACGGAGTATGCCAGCAGGATGTCAGTGCCCGGAGGAGCGCGCCCTAAAGCTCTCAAGGGCATCGCCCTGGCGCGCTTACGCTTGGCAATGTCGGCAGCGCTCCACATGGCGTACTCTGGCCGTGTCATGACACACATGGCAGAATCCAGGGGGGGGGGCACATGGAGGAGGACGTAGGGGAGGACCCCGAGATGCCATTTGGCGGCGGCGGCGTTTGAGTGGTTGTCGTTGCGACACTTTCAGACTGTCATACGACATGTAGATTCCTTACAGCTAGATGCCAATCATCTGGGCTTTTTCGCTCCCTGGGCGAGAATTAATAAAAAGTACATGCGCCTCACAATGCTGCGCTGCGCTTGCAACGCTGTTCGAAGTTCTGTTGACCGCTGCCTTCGCTAACGCTGTGCCACATGGCAGCAACTCTCCTGCGGCAGGATGACCAACAAGAGCAGCAGCAGTGGCAGCAGGATAATGATCTGCCCAGCTCAAATTTCCACCCAACTGGAGGTAAATACCACCAAGACGCGTTTCTGACGAGCGGGCATGGGCTTGGTGAGAGACGAGCTCTCGACGCCATTCCTCAATTCTACCTATTGCTAAGAGGACTCGCATGGCCGCTGATGCTTTACGACAGCGTTCAAAGAACTGCTGTTGTGCTGGCTGCTTCAACCGTCGGTTACGCGAAACGAAACTGTAAAATGTGTTTGTGTGTGTGTGTTGAGGGTTTGCGATGACAACGTAGAAAACAGCTAGGCTGTGGGTTGTGTAGCATACTTGCCTCAGCGTCCGGGAGTCCTAGACTCTGCAAGGCGCAGGCTGCGCAACTGCGGCGCTGGCATTGAAGGTCTGAGCTCTGTTACATGAATCGTTGACCTCAAAGCATGGATGACGACGGCGCGCCTGCTCAAGAGGAGGTGCGCGGAGCAGAAGAAGCCAGTGTTGGCGACGATGGTCAATCACAGGCTATGGGTGGATGGTTTGAGGATACGTCTGGACAAGGTAAGACGCCGCGACAGAGCATGTCCTCTGCAGGGCACCAAGACCCGCCGCATCGCGTTCTGATTAACATCCCCTATGCTTGACACATCACAGGTACATCAGCAAACTCTGCCGATGAGCCTGGAGAGGTAGGCAACGGCATCGTGCAGCCCGCGGCCAGCGACAGCGATCAACCGGCACAGCTCGAAATTGAGGTGCCGACTCCAGTCGAGTCCATCGCCGGAGACCCGCCAAGCTTGGATGCAGATGAAGGCGCACCACTGGAAGCATGGCCAGAACGCTCGCAAAATCATGGCTTTTCTCCGCATGAGTCAAGCCCGGAACCAGCCGCTCACACACAGGACGTGGACCACAATGGAGCTGACGAGGTATGGAATGAGCCAAGTCACAGTGTACTTGTATTAATTTCGCTTCGCAAGGGGCGCGAAAAGCCCTCTCTTTGGATGTGCACTCAATGCAACATTCCTTCTCCGAAGAGGGACTCAAACGCATACAGGTTTCCCCCTCTTCACACTACCATGAACACCCCACAACCAAACCCTACTTACTGTGTACTCGTGTTGACAAGTTTGGGTGTGCGTATTGCTTACTGGGGACTCACGCACACTTGTCGAGAGTAAATTGCTGATTGATTGCGTATCGCTAATAGATTCTCGTGTGCGCATCATTGGCCTTGGGCTTGAGCTGAGAATGCAAGGAAAAGTTGAATTGCCATCTGTCCTATCCTGATCCATAGACTATGCTGTAGCTGCCAGAACAGCAAACGCAGCAGCGTGCCTGCCTACTGATAATACTTTGAAGTATGACATTTTAATTTAAACCATGATGGTAAGCATCCGCCTGCCTGTATGCATGTCTGCATTATGGTTGCACTGTGCGTGCACATTGCAAAATTCAGCAGCGGAACAACACTCAGTGCACACTCAGTGCACAGCAAAAGTCCAATGCCTAACTGGCTAACCCGTGTATGATATCTTCAAGTGCGTTGTGTAGTATCAGTAGTTTTTAGCAGTAGCTGCAGTTTTAGCTGCAATTACGTAGTAACGGGATATGCTTGAGCACATTCTGTGTGCACTGGGATTAAGTCGCTTACGCTATGATGTCCATACTTCGTACTTCAAGTATACTCTGAATGGTACAGGGTTTTTCGCCGCTCTAGCAGAAAAATGAATTACTTGTGTATGATATGTGTACAATATGTGTACAATACATGTACGGTATGCACTTCGACGTACACATGAATGCCTAAAGCGCAGTTGCAGCATTGTCAGGGATAACGGCTTCAGCAGAGTGCAGACGACCAACAATACACGGCTGCAGTGCATGTGTATAGCTGTGACATGTGTACACATTCTGAGGGCAAAACGTGGCAATCTGACTGGAGCTGACACGAAGAAGTGGGTCTGAGCTGACACATGCGGTGCATGCATAACTCATTCAAACTGCTGCACTTGCTGCTGCCGATGCATGAGCAGGTGGAGATGGAGCAGGCAGACGCAGCGGCAGCAGTGCGCACGCACACGGCGGAGAACGAGCAGGGTTCGGAAGCCGTTCACGCCTCTGCTGAACGCATGCCGGAGGTGATCACAACGCAGCAGCACCACGTGGACCAGGCAGGAGACTTCATAGTGCCGCCATCAACAGACCCTGCAGTTGAACTTCACACTCCCATCAAGAAAGCCGTCGTTGTGGCCACCGCCGCTGCTGCCACGTACGCTTCCGAGGAGCCAGAGGTATCTCACCAGACGACGGAGCACCAGACACCACCTGCCGCAGCCCCAGATGCGCATCCTGTGCAGAAGCAGACAGAGCCTGCGCGCGAGGCACGTCAACATCAGGATGCGGTCGGCCTTACCGCAGCCACTGCGGAGGCTGCGGCGGCGGCGGAAGCGGCGGCGGATCTTGAGGAGCTGCTCTCAGATGGCGGCGGCGACGACGACTCCCTCACCGACTTGATACCGCTACCAGAGTCGCAAGACGGTGTTGAAGAAGGGGAGTCACCAGCCTCAGAAGATGCCGCAGAGGAGGATGAGCTGTTCTACACTGCCGCGATTCTACAGGCAGAAGCTGCAGCGATGCTCAGCACCAGCTCCCCATCACTGGACACTGAAGCCGTGTTCTTGCCACAAGAGCCCCAGTCACCCCCTTCCCTCGTGAAGTCAAAGCTCCTGGGGGCAGAGGGGGGTGGCAGCAGCGATGAGGCAGGGGTGAGGGTATGGGGGGGCAGTGAGGAGGTGGAGAACAGGGGGGCGGATGAGGGGGTCAGAGTGTGGGCGGGGGAGTTGAGCGCTGCTGCCCCCGAGGAGACGGGAATAGATGATGGCATCAGGGTCAGGGCAGGGGACTCTAGCACTGGTGCCCCGGAGGACACGGCAGTTGATGATGGCATCAGGGTCAGGGCAGGCACCACGTCTACCGCTGGCAGCGCGGCGGTGGGGGATGGGGGAATACGCGTGTGGGGGAAGGACGGGGGGGAGGGAGGAGGGGGGGAAGGGGGCAGCAGGCGCCCCTCCAAGCGCGGCAGCCTCCTGGGACTCGTCAAGCGACTCAGCCTCGGACTCGTGGACGTCACGGTGCCGCAGCAGACGCCGCGGCACAGCGCGCAGCGGCGCCGCAGCAGCATGGCTCAGTACCTGTGCAGCCCCACGCACGCGCTGAGCCAGTTCCGGCGGTCCGCGCGCACGCACCGCTCCGACTCAGAGTCCAGCGCCGGTGGCGAGGCTTCGGCGGTTGATCCGTACCGAGAGCACCTGGACGATGCCTTCCGAGAGACCCCCTGGAAACCCCCCAGCAAGGACATTGCGCGCGAGAACCAGCTCTTCAATCTGTTTGGCCGGGGTCACGCGACGTTCTTCGGGACGAGCAACCTGGACCTGTTTGTGCTCGGGGAGGGCGTTGGGCTGTACTTTGTGTGGCTCAACTATCTCATGGTGGTGATGGGGGTGGCCACAGTGCTCACCATACCAGCACTGCTCATCAGGTGAGACAGAGGCAGCGCGGCCATGACCTAGGTACAGGGCTTGCGTTTATGAGTGTGCATACATGCCAAGATTTGTGCCGCTCAAGTCAGCAGTGCTAAGCAATGTTTGCAGCGAATTAGAGTGTGATGTGCCATTCAAGCAGTCCCGGCCTCATACCTGCTGCCACAGCTGTGGTGTTGATTCCGCAGCTTGCCGTGTTGGTGACGACGTGAGTCGCACACGTGCATGTATTGTCGTGACTGGGATATGCAGAACCTGCAAGCACAGACAGGCTGAGTGTGCTGCACCCGGCACACCTGCAAGACACTGTCAATACCAAGAATCGTTCTCTACCCTCTAGTGGTGGGGCTACCCCTAACCCTTTTCCGTTCACAATTCTGCCCTCGAGCGCCCCACCGCTCTTAGCTCATGACTCCTGCAACTATCAGTTTGCAAGTTCGTTCCTCAAACTCTGACATCTCAGTGCTTGCGCTAACTTCAACTGCCGGCCACCTCGCGACCGCACCAGCCCTGTGTATTGTGTAACGCTCACAGATTAGCGTGCGCTGACTGTACATAGGCAACTTACTATGGCGCCAGTCTATTATTCATTGGCAGCCGCCAGCGCATTACCACATATAATCTCAACTGCATCATCATCAAGCCACCCACATTCCCACTCAAGAAAGCTTACGTAAATGTTTCACTTCGCACACTACATTTGCCTCGCCTTCAGCTACTGGGGCGACAGCTTCAACGCGGACGACCTGGACCCCATCAAGTTCAGCCTGGTAACTGCCGGCAACCACCAGTACGTCAACCCCAACTACACCATGTCACCTACCATGGAGTACTGCACAGCCAATGGCTACCAGACGGTTGATGCCATGTTCTTCCTCGCGCAGAACCTGCCCTGTGACAGCTGGTGAGTGCACTGGTAGGCATAGGGTTGAAGTAGGGCTGGCGCAGAACCTGCCCTGCGACAGCTGGTGAGTGCACTGGTAGGGTTAGGGTTGCAGTAGGGCTAGTGCAGAACCTGCACTGCGACAGCTGGTGAGTGCACTGCTGGCATTAGTGTTGAAGTAGGGCTGGGTGCTTGAGGTCAAGGTTGGGGTTTGGGTTAGCACCAGGTCAGAGCAAGGATGGTCTGTAGGGTCACAAATGCTAATTGCTGCAGACACACTTTCAAATGGCGGTGCCAGATATAAGCTTGGTGATGGATTGGCCAACGGCAGTCCTGAAGGTCTTGCCAGCAACTAGGCCATCATCGTGCCATTGGGAAGGCCTGGTGGAGTTGGGGTTAAGTGTGAGGGTTAAGTGAGGGCCATCATATGACGTCATACGTACTGTACCAGCGCTGTCTTGCAAATAATGTTCTTGCTGAGACGCCTAGTGGCAACATTGTTCAGCACCGGTGTACATGAACTCAGACGCCAGAACGCACTCAGCGAAGCAGTTGCACAAACTACAAAATCACGACAACGGTCCGTTTGCACGTTTCATCCTGTGTTGTCGAGCTGATGGATTTAGTTGCTGGTGGGTGTGTCCAAGTTCATCACTGCTCCATTTTGTGAGAGAATATTGGTCATGCAAGGGCACTGCATTTTACTGCAGTGGTCGATTACATTCTGCTTCAAGCAAAATGACGCGCAGCTGCGGCAAGTAACTCTCATCTTCATGGGGTAACACACACCTGCATTTCTTTCAAGTGCAGGTTATGCGGTGCGTTGCACTTGTTTTCCGCAATTCACAGCCTTAGGGTTAGGGTTACGGTTAGTTGTTGACCCACCAGTGCTTGCTTGGCCGTTGCACCTGTGACAAATATAAGCAGCGAAAGAAGCAGCTGCTCCCAACTGAGGTGTATGTACCCCTATATTTACCCTATTGACATTGTCATTGACTATACTGCCTCCGTGCCTGTTTACCCACACCAGGTTCTTCCGCCTGTGGCAAGGCGGAGCCTCGCTGCTCACGGCGCGGCACGGCAGCTACCTCATCATGATCTGCGATGTCTTTGTGTGCCTGTGCTTCCTGGCCACCTGGGTCATGTTTGGGCGCAACATTGGGGATTATGAGAAGAAGGGCTCTGGCAACACTGTCACCACGCACAGCTACGCTGTGTACGCCACTGGATTTCCAGAGAACACCACTGGTAAGGGTCCATGATGCCCGCATGGCATGAGGCCGCTTGTTGTCTGATTGGATTGCAACAGGAGTTGGCAAACGCCTTGTGCCCCCTGGAAACAACCACCCCAGTACCTACATTAGCTCTGTGCTTGATGCACCAATCAATGCCCTTCATGCAGGAACATGACTTGTGTCGATTGACTACTGTTGTTCATGACAGCGTTACGTCTTGACATACACCTGTTAGCGTTACGTCTTGACGTACACCTTAAAACTCAAGCAGCATGACATCAGCCATTGCTGAAATCTTGTGTCGGAGCTCATTCAATGTCCAGATATTGATAACTTTGATCAAACGCAACTACAACTGCAACTTCAATTGTCATCGCATGTATCCGGTACACGAACTCTTTGAAGCAATTGCACCAGCAAAACTAGCGGAAGCAGCAACTTGATGCCTGAGTTTAGTGCGGTCGTGGAGGAATGTTTGTGAAGTGTCAATGCTCATGCAGCGGACTGATTAACTGTTTCTGTGTGCTGATTGTCTTTTGCCATTTGCAGATGAGCAGATCATTGGGCACTTCAACAACCTCTTCCGGTGAGTGGTGCAACTCTGTGCTTGCTTCGTGTTCTCCTTCATCAAGACTTCATCATCCATGCACATGCAGTTTGTGTCCTGAATACTAGCAGCCAGCTCTCAGTCATTTCAGCAGCAATTGCACATGGTTCGAGCAGCCATCTGAGTCGAGTCCAGTCAAGTCACATTGTGCCTTGGCACATCGTTACAATGCTTTCTGATACCCCACCACTGCAGAACACTCAGGGCGCTGAACGCACTGCACTTGCTCACCCCACCCCACAACATATTGCACTTCCCTCTGCCGCCATGACCCGCACACAGGCTTGACCTCCAGAGCTGGAGCTACCGCGGCCGCTGCGGCATCTTTGGCCGCAAGCGACCGGACTTCCCTGACGAAATCACAGACCACCTCAACCAGCCCTGCATCGACAAGCTACTGCCTGTGGCTAGCACCCGCCACTCACGCTTCGATCACCTGTGCAAGAACACATGGGTGGCAGAGTGCTCCATCGTGCACCCCGAGGGGGACTTCATCCTGGCGGTGAGTGAGCATGCTAGCCCTACGTTTGGGCTGGCTAACCCTACTTGCCGGTTGTTTTTTGCCGCATCGAACCTTGCCGAGGTTCCTTGCGTACTGGGTAATTGAGTGAAGGCGTTGTCAGGACTGCCCTACCTCTACACAGTGGCATTGCCAGGCGTTGTTGCGCTTGCAGTATCGTTGCTAAGAAGGAAGCTGTCATACAGCACCACACCAATAAATTGTGCATACATACACATGCAACACAACAGGCAACCGTACACACAAAGACAATGGTACATAGAACAATTCTTTCCTCTCAGGGCTTGTAAAGCATTGTGGAAGGCGCATCGACTAGATCTGGACTTACGTAGGGATATTCGAACACACACAAGTTTGGGTCATGTTTTTGGTGTGCACTCAATGAACTGCACACCACGGAGCACAATGCACCCACTCACGGATAGCCTACAACACAAATGAAAACGAATCAAAAGATCGTAGAGCTCTAGGTGACAAGGGATGGTTAGCCGCAAGTGCCTTCCACCAATAACCGTGGTCGCCGCTGCTGCAGCAATTGGCCACGAGTCAAACAGTACCACCGTATCCACCAGTCAAAAGACTTTGTGTGCAAGCTTTTAGCGTTCGAGGCATGGGTGTTCAGTATTAGAAAGGTCTCACGTGTTCGACAAATGTCACCTTCATGCTTCAAAATTCAACTCGATGTGCAGGCCAAGAGCGTCCAGAACGTCAGCAAGCGCATGCTGGAGCAGCGCGCCATCATAAAAAAATACTCCCCGGGGACCCCCCTAGGTGGGGGGGCGGGGGCAAACGCGCGACGCGTGGCGCGTGGCGAGAGAGCCCTGTCAAGGCTGGAACACACCCTGAAACAGAGTGCGCACAGGCTTGATGACAGTGCCACTGGGGAGGGTCTGCGTGAGCTGGAAGGGGCCAGCTGGCGCTGCAACTCCGCTTTCATCATCTTCAACCACGAAGAGAGCTACCGGCGCTGCGTGCGGGACTACAGCCCTTACAACAAGTGAGCCGCCTTGTTGCATGCACTGGCGCGTAGTGCATCCAATTTACGCGACGCATGCGTACTTGCAGGCAAACCACCACAACGCGAGGGCGGAGTCAACTTCTCCGGGCGCGTCGCCAGTTGAACTTCTAACATCAGCCCTGCCCCAATCAGCCTTTACGCGTTCCCTGCGTGCCAGCCTGGTGCTGCCTGACCTGTTGCCTCACCCCTTGATGTGTGCATCAGTATTGCCAGCGCAGTGACCTCGTGGTGTTACCACTATGAGGATCGCCTCACTTCTGATGAAGCCCCCCTTTTTGTTTGGCATGAGGGGCAGCCCCAACATCAACCTGTGACACCCCATGACATTCACAGCACACCCGGAAGTCCTCCCAGCTCGCTCCTCCACGGGTTCACGGGTACTGTTGCTGAACCCCACACAATGAGTCTAACTTCAACTTGTGACGCTCTCCTCGTGCCTGCAGCACCGCTCGGCGGCGCTCCCAGCCCGCGCCGCTGCGGTTCCAGGAACGGTTCCCGCTGAGCGTCACCACTGCACCCAGCCCCGGCAACATCATCTGGGAGAACATGGAGGTTTCGCCACGCAAGCGCTTCTGGCATATGGCTATGACGGGGGCGCTGACAGCGGTGCTGCTGCTGCTGACGTTCCTCATGATTGCGTGGGCAAGTCGCACCAAGGATGCGTACGAGGCGAATCTTGCGGAGCAGAGCCTGTGCAGCACCGGCATTCCGGAGGCCAACGGCCTGACGGATCAGACGGGCGTGAACAGCATCTATTTGTCCTACACGGCGGACGAGCTGACGGCCAAGGGCTACTCCAGGTATGTATGCATGTTGAATTTCTGAAGTGCATGTACACGGAGCTGACTATTCACGTCAAAGTACTTGTGCAAAGTAGAGAGCAGCGGCAGCCGCTGTCCCTGAAAGTTGGCCGTTGACGTGTCTAACCGATCTGTGCTATTTTTGATAAGTGTGCGCCTGCTTGTACAGTAAGCGTTGGTCCGGATCTGGCCACCACTAGCATCATCTCAGGGTCACGTCGCAACAACCTGCACTTGAAACGTCAAGGCTGCCTCATGTTGCACTCAAGTATCACCACCTGACAACCATTTCTCGTGTGCGTGCTTGCACGTTTCTTGTGCGCCCCCCTGCTGTATGTATGTATGTGCGTATGCAGCACGTGCCCCAATGGGTCCACATACATCAGCCTCACCAACAGCCCGGCGCAGCCCAGCAGCACCGACGCGTGTACGCAGCCGTGCATGGACTCCACCGCACCAGGCTTCACACAGGTATGATAGTTGCAGCACAGCAGCTCTCAACAAACCGCATGTTAGAGTACACTATCCAAGGCGCACACAGTCTCTTTTGAAAAAGCATCAATGATCATGTGCGTGAGCACTGCATGTGTGAACTGAGCGCTTGCCTGTGACCACAGCCTGAGCATGCCCTTGGTATTTAGCTGTGCTGTGTGTCGCTGCAGATGAGGTTCAGAAAAAGTTGAAGTGTCAACGCCCACGCTTTCAAACGCGGGCAACAGCTGCTCAAGCGCACCTCATTCTCCGCAGTGGACTGTGTCTATGAAGCTTGATGCAGCCTGCAGCTGCTAATTGAACAAGATGCTGTCAGTGTCCCTGCCTTCAGGTTCTCACCTCGCCCCTAATCCCATCCATTTGTCAACCCCCCATCCACTGTCCAGGATCACATTTGCGGAAACTCCACCTACAGCAGCGGCGACGTGACAGCTTGTTACTGCCAACAGGAGATACTGAGGCTGGTCGATGACTATGGCCCTGTGAAAGGGGCATACTATGCCATCACAGACCTTGAGGCCATCTGCAGCAAGATGACATCGTGAGTGACAAGAAGTGCGCCATGTATGATTCAGTTTGTTAGTGCGCGGTTGACAATGCACTCGATCGCAGCAGACTACCAGTGCCATCTGGTGCACGCAACATTCACAACACCTACGGACTAGACCATGTAGGCATGTATGTATGAACAATGTACCTACATGAAGGTCCTGGTGTCAGCACAGCACGTGTCGTGCTCACTGCAGCAAATCTGGTCAGGGCTTGGTCAGAGTTCTGCAATGTCCACTTGCAACCTGGGTTGCTGGGTAGGTACAGAAAGGTTGTGGTTTGGTTTTCCCCGCACCCGCACTGCCATATATGCCAGACTCCAGACCTGAGAACCCGTGGGCAGCAGAGGGAGGGAGATCATGTCAATCCTGATTGCTCAATCAGAAGTCATGCACACGCTTATTGTGCTTTATCGACATTGCTCATGCATGGTGCCAGACGTGAGTTGCTGAGCTTGGCTGGACTGATGGTGATGCGCAACCATATCATGTCAGTGAGCTGCACAGACCCGGATCCCTGGTGCAGTCTCCAGTATGTGTTACTTCTGTGGCTATTGTTTTGCAGCAGTGAATCTGAGCTCAGAAGGCAGAGGTTGTTACATGTCATGCTCTCAATTCCTCAAGAGCACTTTGTGGCACATTGTGACAGCTGAGCCTGTCAAATCCTCACTGCCTGTCTCAGGGAGTTCCTCAAGGGCCAGGCGCTGCTGATCGTGGCCTCCGTGGCCATTGTCATCATCAACATCATGCTCAAGCTCATGCTGCAGTGGGTGGTGCCATTTGAGCTGCACAAGAGCGTCACTGCGCAAGCCCGCTCCGTCGCCCAGAAGACCACGATAGCGCTGTTTGTCAATACGCTGCTGGTGACTCTCCTAGTGAACGCCTACATACCCAGCGACAACCGGCTCTGGGGCAACAGGGATGGCGCGAGGGACTTTGACTACAAGGCATGTATGCTGTGATGTTGAAGTTGCCTTCAATCCCTGCCTACGCAGCACAGCCGCGGCAGTGATTGCATCATCGTAGGCTGGCAAATGTTTGAAACCGTTGCTGCATGTATGCATACCACAACTACCGTAGTCATACGTACATATGCTCGAAGAAATGTCTAGATCAGACAACACATGCAGATGCAGATGTTTGAGCATGTTTCTTCTATTCTGGTAGCAGATTACCAGCAACTTTAGCAAGAAGTGACTGAGGCGGCATGTTCTAGTTCTAGCACTACGTTTGGCAGATAGTGTCATTGATGAACACTCCTTTCACATGCATGCACGCATCAGCATATGCACTAATAACCACAGTTCACCCTCTTTACCAAGCTCAACAACGGGCATTCAGTGTCGCTACACGCCCCTCTGCTTGTGTACTGCTCCCCAGTCAGCACCATGACTTGCGCATTGATGCTGGCCGCTTTTTCGTGCCCTCAGTCACACCCAGAACACCAGAAGTGAACACTTACGAAACGCTTCACCACCTCAGCGCTCAGGAACCATGTACACACATCAAATCATTCACGCAAACACGCTGCACTGCCCGCTTCGCCGCCGCAGCAACGGAGATAAATGCGAGTAAAACTCTTCACCACCTCAACGCTCAGCAACCATGTAGTTGAAGCACACACATCAACTCAACCGATCAATCACGCTGCGCTGCCCGCTTCGCTGCCGCAGTGGTACGCCACCGCCGGCGCCGCCATGAGCCTGACCATGGCCATCAACGTCTTCTCCTCGCACGGCGACCTGCTGGCGCTATTCGCCATAGTGACGCCGCTCACCAAGCGCTTCAGCGACTTCCACTCGCAGCTGCAGATGAACGCGGCGTGGCAGGGGCCGCAGTTTGACATTGCCACGCGCATCCCCTTTGCGCTGGCGCTGCTGAGCGTGTGTATGGTGTTGAGCCCTGCGCTTCCCATACTGTACCCAATTGCGTTTGCGGGGATCACCATCACCGCCGCGATCGACAGGTGAGCACTGAGGGTATGTAAAGGGCGGTCACACAGATCTGACTGATACAGTGTACTCGAAACTACGGGCATTCGGATATGGTTTGTAGCTGTTCTGCTTAGTTTGCATCCAGCGTGATCTTGCTCATCTCGTGAGGTCAATGCGGCGTTGCCTTGGCTAAACTTGAAAGCAGCAGGTGTTGACAAGGGGCGGGGAATGGGCATCGAGGGGGAATCTCCAGTACTCCCGCCACATACCTTGATTTCAACAAGTACTTCTCTCTATCAGCCATCCTCATGCGATGATAGTCGACACGAGGCAACAACATGACTCATGTACTCTGAACACTCCGCACGTTATCCTCAGTGTGAGCAGGTCACCCGCTGAACCAATTGGTAATAGGATATACTGGATGATCGTGTCTCCTTGTTAAAGTGTGATGTGACCCGCATGATATTGCCGGCCAGATTGGCATGAACGAGTAAATGTGTGTGCTGCAGAGCAGTGATGTGTCCATTGAAAGCCGACTTGCCAAGTCCAACAAGAGGAACGACGGAAGCATGTGACAGGGGCGCACATTGCCAAGATGAACAGCTGTCCCCTACATAACAAAACAGATGCCCTCACACCATCGACATTGCTGGCATCCGAAATCGACATGAATAAGCCACACATGCACCGATGATGTGCCGTTGTCTCACCCCCCAAGCCCCCTTTTTTTGTGACAACTGTTGCAGGTACATGCTGCTGAACTACTACACCAAGCCGCCGCAGTACGACGCAGCGCTCGCACGCTGGGCCAACAGCTTCATGCCCGTGATACTCTTCTTGCACTGTGCATTTGCGGTGTGGATCTACGGCAGCCCCCACATCTTTGACAGGTGAGCGACGCATGGATAATACACACATGCTATGAGCCGGTATACATTAATAGTACCTGATCTTGAATACGCTGATTAATAGCCAGTTAGAGCAAGCGTAGCACAAAATTGCTGCGCTTGTGTGCAGAGCCCTTGCAGGCAGGTGATCTTCGATGAGCTCGCCATGTGCCATGTCATGATGGAGCTTGCATCATCAATACAACTTGCAACTGGTACAATTACATGTGAAATACACACGCAGCACATCACTTTGTAACAGATGTCAACAGATGCTAACATGTAGATATTTGCTGTGCATGCCACCAGATTCCATCTCGCTCTGCATACATGCCTATCTGCATTGTAGTGGCAGTTTCGCTTAACAGTCGCTTGCACCGTCACAATTACCATTACTGACCGTGCGCATACCCCTACTTGCCCCTGTGCACTCCGCGCAGCGCCTACGTGTTCGAGTTCATGTTCAGCTCCGAAAGTGACCTCACCACCTACCTCACGCACCTTCGCGCAAACGACCCCACCGGCGGCATCGAGCGCATCCTACGCACCAACTGCTTCCCCTTCTTTGTGATACTGGTCCTGCTGGTGGCGTATCAGTTCTTCGATCGCACCCTGGGGGAGGCTATGAGGCTGGTGTACAAGGCGTGCACGTGTCGGTGCCTGAGGGGGCTGGTTGCACGCGTCAGCAAGAACTTCAACCCGCCGTTCACGGGGACATTTGTGTGAGTGCACTGCTCTGTGAGAAACTGCTTCATATTCATACCAGCGCACTACCGTGTCCCATAGCACAGTGCCACCATGCAGTGCTGATGTCACGAGAGTTTAAGCAGGGGGTTGACCATGCCATTCAATGGCTTGATGGCAGTGTGGCAGTGGCACATGTGCTACCTACAGATGTGTAAAGAACACCGTCGGATTAACTGAATACAGCACAGTATTGCGATAGCATGGCTTCAGCGCCCTTCTGGAATCGTAGCAGTACCAAGCTTGTGCTTGCAATGAATCGCTTGACACTGGGTGCTCAATTGCATCAGCAGTTCTGTATTGGTGTGCAAGCTTTCTGCCATTTGTGCATGCGCCTGCAATTGGACAGTGAACTTGACAGCAAGCACCATGAGCACAACAGTCGTGAAAACTACCTACTGTAGCTGTCCAGAAGCCTAGCCTGCATCATGCCGCAGGCAAATGCGTTGACGGTAACGCTCCACCCAACTTCAACTTCAACCTTGCCGCGCAGCCGCTACTTCCTGCCTGGGAGCCGCCTGCCCCCTGCGCTGAAGGACATGCTGCAGTCCAACGAGGGCTGGAGCATTCGCAAGGATGACGACAGCTGCTTTGTGCTGACCAGGCAACACGCAAGGGGCGACAGGAAGGGAAAGGCAAGTCTGCACGCATAGTTGCGCATCGCGCGACGCCATGGCATTTACGCTTGAAGTGCAGTGTGGCCTGGCGGATCGGAAGGCATGCATGCATTTATGCACATAGGGCAGTAAGAGTGGTATGCACTGTGAGCAGACAATGTATTTCACACTTTCATGCTTTCGTACATTTCTTGTTTCTTCAGCTTGTGTACTGCTTGGACTGGTGGCACTGGTCCATGTGACCGTTAGAGAAGACCACTGTTTGATGGCAATTGCTCTCGTCTGCTGCTTGCGTGGTGCAGGACATGATGACGTGGGAGGTGATCAAGGACTCGGGAATACATACCTACCACATGGAGGACAACCCCGACTACGCTTACATCATCTACACACGGTGAGCTGCATAGAGTTCAGTTGCATCATAGAACAAAAGCCCTACTCCTTGTGTTAAACATTGTCTGAAGGTTGGATGAGATTGACACATGATGCTTGTGCAGCTGTGAAGCGGCCATTGCGTAGGCAGCAAGGCATACACACGCTTGGCTACTCTTTATGCCAACGGCACATGACGTCACATCAATGATGTGAACGTTACTGTGCTCCGATGTTGTTTGCAACCCCCCGGAGCTATGACTGTAATTCAAATTTTGCACACAACTGTCGGACGCCAGAGTCCAATAAACCCTGCCCCCTCCTAACCCTAGTCTTACCTGACCCTTTGTCTCCACCACAGGAATAAGATTGTGCAGGAGCTCGGCATCAGCACGCCCAAGAGCCCTGGCGGCAAGCTCTGGAACCCACGCGGCTACCGCAACTTCATCGCGAAGCAGGCCTACGGCTTGAACAGCACGTACAGCAGCGGCGGCATTCAGGAGTGCCACACACCCCCCATGACTTGCATGCCATCGCCAGCCAAGAAGCTGTGGGTCACGTGCGATGACCCTGGTGGTGCAGCCGTTGCCGAGGGGGAGGAGGGAGGCGTAACTGATGACCGCCGCGGTGAGGGGTACAGTGACCACGGTGACGGGAGTGACTGGGAAGGCAGCAGCCACAGTCGCGGCAGTGGCAGTTACAGTGAGGGTGACGGCAGCTATAGCGAGGGGAGCAGGTACAGCGGCAGCAGCGATGGCGACAGGCAGTTTCACGGCACACGCCACCTCTGAGTAAAACGAATAGCGGCCTGTGCTGTTGCATGGCTGGAATACGCGGCGTGTGCAGTGCTCCGCAGTGCACTGAGCACTGATGCGGGCTGCGTCAGTGGCACGGCTCAGTCAGTGCGGTACAGCGTCGCGCAAGAAGCTGATGCAGCGCAGTGACCATTGTGCACACTGAAGGGCCGCAGCAGTGCCACTATTGAGCAGCCTTGTCTTCAAGTTGGCTGCTGCGGCGCTGGTCACTGTGGCACACTGCGCAATGCCAGCGACAACAGGACAGCTCGGCAGGCATACTCTGTAAATCCGCAAGGATGAATGTGTCATGTGTTTGTGCATAGCGTTTTTCTCTCCGTGAAGGGGGTGTGGTGGGGTATCAGCTCAACAATCATGATGCCTTGGTGCTCGCCAACTCCTGCTCTGGTGTCATTCAGTTACTACACAGGCAGAAACACAAGATACTCCCCAGAGTGCACGTATATAAATGTTTGCATCCTTTTTTACTTCTGAAAATGCACCGACATACCTATTTTTGTGTTTTTGGGGCTGCCTTTCTGTCTTTGTTGCTCAATTGCCCCGCAAGGTGAATGCTAATTTTTGTTCTTATATGGTGTACAGTCTCAAGGAGCGCCATGCAGCTGCAAGGCCACAAGCATGAACGCACTGTGCTGTCTGCGCTCCATGCTTGCATTGAACCCTCTGTGCAGTTCTCAGTGGCGTTTCTACACATCTCACGCTGAGGGTGCACATGTGCAAGTCCACAAATGGGTATACGCATTGAAACACTTTCAAGGCCTCCACGACGACACATGTCATGTAGATTCCGGTTGCAAGTCCATGACATCCACCACCTGGGCCTATTTTCGCCTTGAGCGAGAAGTAATAGAAGCTACACACTTAACCCGCTAATTGAGGCAGTGCCAGCGACAGTGCAGTGTGCACTTCAGCCATGCCAGTTTCTGGTGATGCGAGCATTTTCGCAGCTGCTGCTGGTCGCCGCATAAAAAGCACTGCAACAATGCCAGACGAACGCAGGACACAAAGGACCTCGTTTCATCTCTCATGAAGTAGAGCAATGTAATATAGAGACGCAAGGACATGCATGTGCAGCCCGGCAGCGATGTATGGTGGCACGATGTCGTAGCGCACAGAAAGTGTAAGGCTGAGCGCACAGGTTCACACAAAACTCTTGACATGGCTCTAAGTAGCCCCACTGTAGATGCAATGTAAGCATGAGCATTGCAGCAATCCCGTTCCAGCCGGCAAAACGCGGAGGTGAGTCACTCGGTGATAACTTCAACTACAACTATGCTGGTCACTGGCACCCTACCCCTCCCTGAAGCGCCATCAGAAACCGGAAATGGTGAGGCAAAAGTGCGCTAGGCTCTGCCAACACCCCTTTTGCATCCACCAATTCCACGTAACAGCCCCCAACCCCCCCCCCCCCCTCATTTTGGCACAAAAACGGGGACCCCCGAGAACAGCGAAGCCAGCAGTATGCCGCCGCTCATGAGCGCAGTTGTTCCCAGAACGTTCACGAAGAACACGCAGATGGCAGTTGCCACCGCGCGCGACCGCTTTGTCTTGGCCATGATGAAGGCGATGAGGCGATCAAAGGCGGGCGCCAGGGCCAGACTGAGGGCGAGGCGCGCTGGCCTGATGATGTTGTTGAACACAAACAGGCCGCCATAGACGGAGAGGAAGAACTGCCACTGGCCGGGGGCGAGGGGGGAGAGGCCGCTGCGCTTGCTGGCCAGGTACCATGAGACGCTGCACGGGGGAGGCAGGGTGAAATGTGCACGTGCATGAGATGAGTGGTGTATAGATGGGTGGGCCGGTGCGGCGAGAAAACGCTGCATAGGGACATGGCGTGCACCCAGAGATGTGATACTGACACTCAGGTTACTCCACATCACTAACTCTCTCATGATGGCGGCATCAGGATGGTTAGGCCGAGCTTGAAGACGGTGTCGCAAACACACAGCAGAGCGCGGAGCACCGTGTCTGTGGGTGCCAAGGGCCTGGGGTAACAGTTGAGCTTTGCAAACTGCAACATCAAACATGCACTGGGCACCAATAAACGGAACTGATGATGGGTGTACGCACCTGAGGCAGATCGCATATGACGCATTGCTGACAAAGCCGTAGCTGAGCACTGCGTACAGCCCCATCTTGGCCAGCTTCTGCCGGTTCTTGCCATCGCCGCTAAAGAAGAGCTTCACCTTGCCGACCGGCCCACGCCTGATCAGCATAGCATGAAGACATCAAGCGAGCAGGTGCCATGAGGGATCGTTGTGGCTCCTCAGTAAGACAGCCATGCGCGACAAGTGGCATCGCTTGGTGATGGTTCACTACCGTTGTGTAGCAGGGACAGGGGCTGATGACTAATATTGTGCAGCAGCACACAGCAAGAACATCCAGTGCAAGCAGACCTCGCACTGGTGCGCCTGAATCAACGCTCATATTCTGCTCAAGAATCAGGTTGATAGCTACCACATGTCTGCAACATGCCTCCTTGAGCAGCAGGATCTCAAGCGCGCCAAACATTGTAACTGCAACGTTCGTCGAACATTGTACTCACTTTGCAGGGTCGGGCACGGCCACTTCCACTGCCACTGTACCAGCTGGCGCATCGGCCACCGGTGCAGATGTCGAATCTGCCTTCACACTCTCTATTGCTGCAGCCAGCTCTGCCTCTGCCTCTGCAGCAGCCTCCGCAGCGTCGCTGCTTTCACTTTGCATGCACACCAAGGCGCTCTTGCGGTCTACGTATCGCCGTGCGCCGCGGCTCGCCAGGCCAGTGCATCTATGCTGGACAGGCACCAGAGGCCGCGCTGTCGGCGCAAAAGCGGCCACGCCGACAACAAGACTTGCCAGGCTGAGGCAGCATGCTCGCTTCATCGCGAACAGCAGGGGTCCGGGTTGAAGAATCTGTCCTTGAAAACCAGATCGCCACCTCTTCTGTTGGAGGCTATGAAATGTGCGTACGGTGGAAGCTAGAAGCTAGTTAGCTTCTGTTGCAGTCCGCTACGTACACACTGGAGGTCTCAGGCGGAAAGGTGAAGTAGGCGCGAGAAAGTGAAGTTACTGGGTATGTAGGTAGTAGAACCCGCCCGATCCGGATTCCAGACAGCTTGCAAGCTTGGAGCAGTGCCAGGAGCGGCGGTTCTGGCATGGCGCGGAGCAAGAGCAGGAGTGACTCTAGGTCCCCCTCTCGCTCCCGCTCTCGATCGAGAAGGAGAGAAAGCCGGGACAGGCGCTCCGTATCCAGTAGTCCACGCCACCGTGACCGCAAGCGCAGCAGACGGGACTCCCGCTCCCGGTCTCGCAGCAGGAGGCGTCATGATTCCCGCATGCGGGATGACTCTCGAGCAGGCAGGCGCAGGGATGACTCTCGGGAGCGCAGGCGTGACTTGGATCGAACGCGAGACCGTGGAAGGGGAAGCAGGGGCGCTGGGTACTTCCTGACCAAAGCGGAGGTAAGGACAAGAATGCCAATATCTTCTGTCAACGTGTATTGTAACACCTCTTTCCGCAGAGCATTTGTTTACTGCCTATATCTATTTGCAAATGAAAGCTCTGGTTTTGGCGGTTGTGCCACGTCGGTGTTGTCAACTGTTATAAATAAATATATAGGTTGCTAACGCTTCTCTTTGGATAGATCCCGGCTGTTTTCATCAACGAAACCCGCCTACCGGTGGCTCTGGCAGCTAAACTAGACAGAAGAAGCAATTACTTCACTTTGGACGCAAACCAAACCATGGGCCGGGAACAGGCTCAAATCAACAGAAAATGAATGAAAAGATTTGGTTATTGTGTCATCGACAACTTAGTCTGACCGAGCGACTTGAACGATTGCATTGGCTTCGGTTGGCAGATGTCAACCAGGGCTACCACTACACTCGTCAATCACGAATGCCGCGCTTGGAGAATACCTCATTAACACGCCCTAATATGTGGGCACTTAGATGTAGGGTCAGGGTCAACCAGTTTGACTTGTCAGCCGTGCGTGAAATTTACAATGCGCTCCAATGTCAGGTTGAGGGCACGCAGATGGTGGCCCCGTGCTCGGCACGTGAACTTGCCGGCCGCTGCCTTGTTGCCCAATTCATGTGGTTCATGGATATCAGTAGGTCCTTATCATTCGCAGGCAATCAGCTTACAGTGCATGGTAAGTGTATCTGTGCGCATGGCAGCAGGCAGCCACGTGGGTTTTGCCTGCTCGCTGATGTTATGCAGGCACATAGCAGGTTGATCCGCAATCTTGATGTGTCTCAGCAAGCAGAGTACGCCTGTGAGCAAGCAGTGCAGCCACTGTAAGTAATGCCGCAAGACCAAGCGTGAGGGGGTAGATAGACTACAGGAACCAAATGATGAACAAATGTTGACCCCTCCCCTTTGTTATGATGCGGGGGGTACTTGCCACTTCACTCTTACCCAAGCCTTGCTGTCGAGGTTTCCACCTTCATCAACACGAAGCAAAAGTGTGAAGCCAAAACAGCTTCAAACTCTGGTTGCAGTTGAAGCATCAGTGCTCAAGTACACTAGCCGCGTATGACTGCACTAGATGTTGCTGGTGTACCTAGCTAGCCTTAGGGTTAGGGTTAGGTTAGGGTTAGATTTCGTGCAACAAGTGCACCGCATCTGTCTGCGGTGCATACGGTTATACCTCCTATAGGGGTATCTTGCAAGGACTTCAGATATATACATACCGTGGCGTGCCTTTCTGGTTTAGTGCCGGCATCTGCTGCCTCGGTAATGCATCCGAGTATTACGACTGGTCCAGCGTGCTTCAGCATACTGGCGCTTGTCAATTCATCCATAGAGCATGCTGTGCACGATTGTGTACTCAGTGCAGTAGAGTTGGCGATCAATCAGCTGAAGCATAACTCAGGTCATTTGCAGCAGCTTTTGGGAGGGTGAGGGATCTTGCACCTAACCCTTACTCTAGTAGTAGTAGTTTCTGGCTGCGCCATCGGGACAGAGCCAACAAGCCAGCAGGGTGCTTGCTGTTACAAAGTCGTCTCGTACAAAGGAGAAGCGCAAGGAGTATGATGGCAAAGGCCCTGCTAATCTCATGAGCAGGTCCGCTGCCGGTCAAGTAGGAATGTGTACATGTACACTGCTGGTGATATCAAAGTCAGCAGCCACTACTAGCCTATGTACATGTACACGGATTCAAATGCGAGCACTCGAAGCTGATACTTTTTCTCTCTCTTGAAGTTGGTGGCAAAGTTGCTGCCAATTCTGTCACCAGTGACATTTCTGCAGCTGTCAATCGGTGTGGTGCAAGAACCATCATTCACCCCAAAGTCAATGCTTTCAGTGGCAGAGGCTTGAGCTTCACAGTGATGATCTAAATGATGTCACATTATGCCTTGGGCGCGAGCCATCCTACTGACCGTTTTTCACGTTCTTAGCACGGCGATGATGGGGTCTGCAGATACGCAATGCATGAATCAGTGTGACGTCATTCTACTAGGCTGCTGTCATCCGATTGCAACTGTCAAAAGCAGTACTCCTCGTGCAGGGGTTGCAGGGTGAGCAGCAATGGCCAACAGCTAATGTTTCTGGACATGCAACATTGTGATTGGCGGTGTGCGATTTGTTTTGTGCAGGTGGATGATCTATTCTTGTCAGCGCTGAAGGAGGTGTTTGACAAGGATAGGGACAGGGTGCGGCTGCCCATCAATGCCAGTGTCATCAATGACCGGATGCGCAACATGTGAGCAAAGAACTGTTTACTTCATCATGCCTTATTTGTCTGCACTGCCAAACCTTCAAGTGCTACAGTCGTGTTTGCACTGATTGTCAGCATCAGACACAATGTCATCAGGCATTGCAGGCAGGGCACCAGCTCTCATCCCGACTCGTCACTGTCATTGGTGTTGCAGCTTTGTTTTTCAAGCAGAGTCGCTGTGAGTGCCTGCGCCAGAGTGCTGCAATGAGCTGCAAGCATCGTTTCAGGTCACTGGGCATTGCAGAATCTACAGATGTGTGCGCTTGCCTTGTTCCATTTCACATCTTGAGTAAGCTCCTGCAGGAGGGGCTTGTCTGCTGCTGTGTCATGCATCATCGTGCCTCATGAGCTATCACCAACATCAAGATTCTGGACTTCATTTTGGTTGCAACCTGTCACAGTAGTCTTGGCGAGGCTAATTGGCAAACATCCTTGAAGGTGCAGAAAGCTGCACTGCGCACAAAACCCCGCCACAGCGCATCGCACCTTGGCATACGGACATCTGTGTTGCAGAATGCGGTTCGACTCCGTCATCATCCTCCTCCCTGCCGTGGCTTGGGGGTATCAGTGTAAGTCACCCTGGGCTACGTCAATATGCAGCCTTGGCCACAGGCTGCTGTCTCCATGCATATGACAGTTGGATGCACTCACACACATATACATACTTGCCACAAGCTCTGATGACCAGATATCTGACAGCGCCCAACATGGCCCCTCCTCCCCCCCCCTGAACGTGCAGCAACCGAAATTACCACGCCAACAACAGCGACTACGCTCGCTTCTCGGACATCCTGCTGACGTTTGAGAACCAGAAGCTGATCCGCTGTGAGAAGCGCGGCCACACAGTGCTCATCACCTGGTGCAAGTACGGCGGCGACCCCTACCCCTCGCCCAGCCGGGCGGGCAGGCTGGAGGATGCCATTGGCCGCAGGTACGCATTCCAACCCTAACCCCAGGTCTACTGTACTTGGTGCTTGCAGTCGCGGCATTGCGCAGCCCTGTCGATTCACTTTCAAATGTAAGCATCGGCAACTGATTCTGATTCGAAGCCAAAGGAACTGAAACGCGTAGTTGTTGTTGTGTGTTGTGGCATGTTGTGATTATCCTTTGCAATTACTGCTGCTGGTGGAGTAATCTGCGGAAAATGTCACTTGCAACTTTCCAAAAGCGTGTTACCCGGGAAGCAGTGCCAGCATTGTGCACTGTGACATGTGCACCGTTTTTTGTGTGATGGTGAGCCTTTCAACACTGGAATGCTTCACGTTTGCCGCTGCGATTGTCTGCAGACCACTTACATCGATGCTTCTGTTTCTCGCTGGCACTCAGCTTGATGACTACTGTAGCCCTCAATTTAATTGGGCATGGACAAGTTCATAGCACATGCATGCAACTAGTATGTATTACTTCGGAGTATGCCGCTAGCATGTGCATGTCCTGCCGTTCAGCATGTCACTCTAAGCAGGTGTGTAAAGTGGCAGGGAGGGGTGCGGAGCTGCGCTTGGAGCATGGAGCATGTCATCATCTTTGATGAAATGCATGCAAGAAGGAACCTGATTCTTGAGGCTCCTGTCTTCCAAGCTCATCTGTGTGCCACCTTCATGGCCTTTGCTGATACTTCAAGTGTGTTGTGTGTCCTGGTGTTTGCTCATGTGCCTAGCAGCCGGAAGGCTTTCAAGTCTGGCAAGGACAGACCGAATGTGTACTTCTGCGGCAGCATACGCGGCGGGCGCGAAGAAGCATCTCTATACAAGACCATCATAGACCACATCCAGGTACCCCACTGCACCGCTGAGTCCACTTCAACATTGAAGTACATCTGATCAGACTTGCAGGCAGTTTATGAGTGAGTAAAGGCACATTGCAGTGCTCCACACCTGTTTTGGTTGAGCATCATCCACATGCACAGCGCTCAGGCCCTGGGCGCGGTTGCTGTTGCCTTGCCTGCGATGCCATTTGAAACTGCCTTTGTCTTGCCATTCTGCAAGATGTCTGTCGCATCTTCACCAACTTGACAACAAGATGCACGTTGATGCTTTGAGCGCTGCCTGAAGTTGCCTGTTTGCTACTCTGTTTTCTTGCAGGACAAGTATGGCCAAGTGCTCACTGCCCATGTAGGGGACCCAGATGTCAAGGCAGACAAGGTTCGTGATGCACCATATCCTCTCATAGCCCCGCCCTCTGTGTAACGCTTCTGAGTAGAGGGCATGCAGTATTGCCATATTACAATGTCTCGGACCGAATTTGAACCTCATTGGTACCGTATGGCGAAGTTGATTAAACTGAGTGCATGATTGATGTATGGTCAAGACATTGGCTGGTGATGGGCTGGTCAAGGCTGACTTTGCAATCAGCATTCTTACTGGCTCCAAATTCTGCAAACCCAAATGTCAACTCCTCTGCTGTGCAGAACATGACGGAAGATGCCATCTTCATTCGCGACCTGGCCTGGATGAATGAAACAGACATTGCAGTGGCGGATGTCACTGTGCCCAGCCTGGGTGTTGGCTATGAGCTGTGCCACCTGTCACACAAGAAGGTCCCCACGCTGTGCCTCTTCAACTGCATCAAGGCGGCAGAGGCCTCTCTGAGTGCCATGATCAGGGGGGACGCGCACTTGAAGGTAAGCTGAGGTGCTGTACTCGTTGTTGAAGCAATCAACCGAGAACAGTGTGTTGATGTCATGCGATCAAAGTATGATTTTCAAAGAAGTGCATCATTTCAAAGTTCAAAAGTACTCTAATCTCAGTTTGCAAAGGGCAGGCGTGCTGAGCCAAGTCTATGGCATTTCAAGTGGTCATCGGTGCTGCTAGCTTGGCTACATGACCATTAGTATGCGTAGGCACCACGTTGGGGGAGCAGCACGTGTCTTCTCACACTTTGAACACTGTTGCATTCTCACCCACACAATGCGCTTGACATGCATGCAGCATGTTTAAGTGACAGGCTCCCCTGACTGTGCGTGCGCGCATTGCTGTAACTGTTCTCAATGCACGTCACGTTTATACTGAGCTCAAAAAGAAGAATGCAAGTTATTATTCTTCGTGTCTACATCCAGCCATAAGGTGGCTTGCGTCAGTCCTTACTTGTGTCCAATGGCGATAGGTATGTAGGTATAGGTAGGTCATGTCAGCGTCCAGATTTTGTTGTCCATCCTTGTTAATTTATACCCTGGCTACCTTCACCTGATGCTTTCAAGTCAGCTCTGCAATTATGGCACACAATTGAAAAGATGCAATATTTTCAGCAGAAACAACAAATATAATTGATCAATGAACCAACTTCATCTGCGATCTGTTTGTTTGAAGGACGCTCTACCGATGCAAGTGCAAGACACACGTGTGTTTATGCCACCAACGGCCCCCCTTCAATCGTGTTTTTGCTGCCTAGAAGCAGTATACCGCACCCCTACCAGTTGCGCCCCTTTGGGGCCTGGATTGCGCCCTTTGCGGGCAGGGCACGGGCCCCCTCTGCTACTTCTCGGCAGCTGCATGCGCCGGCCCCCCACCCCCCCTCATTGCGACGCCCTAGAGCCACACAGCGGCCCGTAAAGGGCCGCTAGGCATAGGGCGCTGCAAGAGGGGGGTCCATCCTCCTCCATGTGGCGCGTGCACGTGCTGTTTCCTGTGGCCCGTCTGGCCCTGCCGCCTGCGCTGGCGGTTACGGGGCTTTTTCCGGCTCGCTACCCCTCCCCCCTTTGGTGGCCCATGAGGCTTTGCCTGGCCCTGTTTTGTTGGCTTCTAGCAGGGTTGCCACTTGGTTATGGCACACGCTTGGATTGATTGGGGTGCGCCGCAGTGCCGTCAGCTGCAGATGAAGCCTCTGCAGCGACTCAATGTGCGCTGGCGTGCAGTGTCTTCCGGACAAGGCTCATGCGCAGCACTTGCAGTTGCACCGCATTGTGGCAGAGCGCCTCTGTCATGTGCACAGGCACGCAGGTCCGTCAGCATGCTTCGTGACGTCTTCTGTCCAATCACATACTTTTTTGAAGTACTCTTTGCAGGCACCAGAACCCATGAGAGCTAATCGCATGTGTGTTGTAGTGCCATTTTCGAACATCTCCTGTGCAAACGCAACATGTAACCAAGCGCCCCGCTGTACTCCACTCGATGTTACGTTCTGTTTTAGGTGCACGACTACAACGACGAAGACGATGCCCTGGCCGCCATAGACAAGTTCTTTGACGCGCGCCTTCCCAAGCGCCGCAGCCGCAGTCGCAGCCGTAGCCGTAGCCGCGGACGCTACGCACCCAGCCCGAGCATCAGCCCTGTGCGCTCAGAACGGTCTTCGAGACTCAGTGGCAAGAAGAAGCGTGACAGCCGCAGCCGCTCTCCTGTCAGTGAGAGGTCTAGGAGCGGGGAGCGGGTGCGCGCCAATGGCAAGGACAAGAGCAGGAGCCGCAGCAGCAGTCGCTGATGATGTTTCGCATGGCCCATGGCCATTCTGAACTTGTTTTGCCAGCCAGCGGCGTAGTGGAGTGTGTCGTGGCTAGAGTCATTGATCGCCATGGCTAGGTCGCAGAAATGTCATTGCGCTTCGCAATGCATGAAAAGGGGGGTGGAGGGGGGGGGGGGGGCGAGTGGAGCCCTGTGGATTGAGCAAGGTAGGGAGTGCAGGGAGGGTAGGGGTGTCTACGCCTTCTGGGCGCAGTTGTTTGTCTTGGCTGTCATCATCACAGCAGCTGGCCAGTTGGCTGTGCGCAACTTTGTTGTTGCACGCTGCATCAGGGTACCCCCACGAGGGGTGCGGGGAGGGGATCATCACGCTGGAGAGAGACCGGACAACAGACAAGAGCCCACAGTGCACAGGCAACGTGTGGGGGGAAGCTGTGCATCACGGTGGAAGCACATTCGTGCGCGCGAGACTGGCATCAGCGGCACAAATGCAACCAATGATCACTGTCACTGCTGTACCGCAATATTGGCCAGAGCTACTTGATTCGCGGTTGCTCGCGTGCTGCATCCATGACATGGTGTGCCTCTGCCGTGATATGATTACACAATGAGGCCGGTCATGGTGTGTCCACGAAGCTGCTCTGTGTGGCATTCCAACGTGTTGTTACCTATCAGGTGCGTTGCCTCATCTTGTCTGCTTGCAGTGCAGCCAGAAGAGGTCATACCAAATGTTATTGAGGCTGACTATAATTTATGGTGGAGTGACCCACCACATATACAAATATACTGGGAACTGCAATAGTACAAATGCAGTCACTTGGTGGTTGTCATGGCACACTGATGCAAAAGATGCATGCATACTGCATGGAACAGAGCAAATTCACAACGCAGCAACAGAAACACTCCTTAACCAAAGATACAAAGATTCTCAGTTGCGGATGAATTGCCGTTGGTGGCTGCGTGCAAGTTGCATTGCATCTCTTGATTCACAAGCGACTGAAGTGAGGAACCTGAAGGCAATGGTACACAACTTTCCACAGCACAGCCCTTTGTCGGTAATGGCACCATCTGAGGATAAATTGCATTTAGCCAACTGTGCTGCACATGCGATGCCATCATCATGCGGAGAGGCCACACAATTGATCAAATGCACTCCTCAACTACTCCACATGGTAAGCCCCACAATGTCGTAAACTAGCTTGACGGCCCGTTCAAAGTAGCCATTCGGAGACTCTGTGCTGCCGCGGCTAGAGAAGCCTGCGCCATGCAGATTCAAGTGGTTGAGCATGTGATACAGCCGGTAGATGCGCATCCTCTCGTCAAATCCGTCTGCCTTTGGCACCAGAGCGTGGTATGCATCGTCAAATGGCGGCGGGAACCCTCCAAATAGCGACCCTAATGCCAAGTCAAACTCGTGATGGCCGTACCAGCAGGCAGGGTCAAAGACCACAGGCACTCGTGTAGTGCCATCAGTGCCGCCGAGTATAGCGCCACAGTTCCCGATCCAGAGATCTGCAATATCAGGGCGCATTTGTGACTTAGTGCACTCCAATGGTGTGTGTGCATCATTAGCGTTCCAGAGGATGTGATTGCGCTGTTCAGGCTCCTGGCCTCTGTGCACGTATGAAGCATGTGGCACCAGTCAGTCAATATGGGCGGCACAAATACTGGCACGCCAATGACACACACCGCATGAGGGCCTGCAGCGAAGCTATCTTGATCCCCTGTCGCCTACAAGTGGGCAAACAGTTGCTTGCATCCTCCATTCTCACCCTAACCCTGACCGTGAGAACAACAAATTGCATGGGGCCTCACCCTCAACAATGCACACACCTGGCGTTCATTTCATTCTATGAAGACAGAGGGCTGTTCAGCCAGCAGACAGTGGTGTCAGATGACATCGGATGACTGTGACAATTCTAGCAAAAGTTATGGTGAAAGAAAAAACTTTGAAGTGATTGAATACGCTGGCCTACTTGCCAAAAGTAGCATAGTCTGCTAGAAAGGTGGTGGATATTGCATTCATACCAGCATGGAATCACTTTGACGACCATACATGCTCTCCAGATTTATGCATGGTTCACCCAAAACAAACCACACCTCGTCCTGCTTTCGACACATGCTGACAACAACCAACAGGCGTCAACACACGTCACATTCTCTAAGTAAGCATACAAGTTAAAAGGAAGGCGTGAATATTGTGATGGCCATTGAATATTGGTGATGATGCTCATCCTGTGCCATCTATGTCTGCTCACCTCCGTGCAGCAGCGAGGGCTGCACATTCTTTACTGGCAGCAGCGCCTGCCTAGCTGCCTCAAAAACCTGCTCCTCCAGAGTCATCAGCGCGCTGGACTCCTGGTTGGACGTGCCGTAATTGGCTGAGAACTTTGCTGCTGCCCTGCGGCGCAGGGTTGGGGGTTGGTGTGGGTGTTCACAGAGCGTCATCTTTTGAAGTTTCTGAAGAGCGTCACCTTGTGATGTTTCTGACCGGTAGCCACGCGGCATGACTGATTAAGCGTTGACCGGTCACGCCGTCAGGTGTTCACGCAAACATATGAGTGAGAAGGCGCACACACACTGGCTGGTGCTGCAATGCTTTGCAGCACCGGCCACACGGTGTGCACATGAAGTGAATAGCTAGCATGTACCAACAGTGCCGTGCACCGCCCCTATGAATCCAACAGAGGTTCACGTCGACCAGAACGCTCAACCATGCAGCATCAGTGACTATGTGCATCGCCCAGTGCATGTGAAAACGAATGGCAGAGGTGTTTCACATGCAATCGGATTCGTGCTGATGGACCATGCACGGCTGGACTGATGGATGCGTATATTTCCACACATACATACATATATACAGGTGGCCATTCGGCCACTCATCACTTGCAACTGGTCTGCACCTGCCCTGCAACTGACCTGTGGTACTGCGGTATCAGCCGCTGCTCCAGGAAAAACGTTGCAAAGTCGTCGTCCCAGGCGTTGTCTTGATTCGCTCCTCCCAACAGCCCATCCACTGAAAACCCATACAGGCCCTGTGCACTCTGCATCGATGCTGCCTGCTTGCTCGTTTCCACGCTCAGGGCTGGGGGAGGGGTGAGGTGCATCTGGGCGAGGCCCTCCGCCAGTTGCTGCAAAACTGTACATACATGAATGCGCAGCAAGCGACCATTGACAAACTTGTGCAATTCTCAGGCACGACGTGAGCATGCGCTTATGTGCAGCCAGAGACGCCGAAAACGCAAGCATCGAGCCACAACTCTGGCCTGTGATAACTATGCCATACTTCCAAAGCATGAACATATAGCCAGGTACTGAACGCGCTGCCAGAGCATGGCACCACAGGTGGTTCCAGCGCATATCGTATGCGCATACGCAAAGTGCTGGGTGTGCGGTGTGCCTCTGTGAGCACTGCTTCGTGCAGCTCATCACTTGTGGGAAAACGCCCCACTTGTGCAGGGGCGCTGTTGACATGTGACACGCTTACCTGATGGTATGGACTGGCCGAAAGGTATGCACGGCAGATATTCCATCAGCAGATAGCTGCCACCCAAAGGCAGTGCACCACATGACAACGGCTCCGGTGCTCTTAGGCAGTTCATGCTCCGTATTGCCTGCATGTGTATGAAGCCAGCCACACGGGCATGAAAATCAACACAAGACAATCACCAGGCAAATATGCATTGCGCAATAGCATGCCATGGATTTGACAGAATTATGATGATGATTGGTTCCTGCCAGGTAAGTGCCAGTCCCATCGGTGCCAACAGCCAAATCTTCAGACTACGTTGAAGTACAATCCATGACCATTACCGTATCATCTACCTTCGGTGCGACCACGTATACACTCCCCATTGAGGTACAACACCCTGAGGTACGGCCATTGCTGTGTCATTGACACTGCTCCATCTGAGTGCTACAGATACTACAATTGCCCTAACCCTTACTCTTTTTCATGCATGTCACGAATGAATACCTGCAAGCTGGCCATCTCTGCCTTGAAGTGGTCATCGGACGAGCGCTCCGACACCTTGCACAGAAAGGGTCCATCGGCAGTGTCATACTTGAAGTGTCGAGTGTGCAGCCCTGGACCTGGCGACACGTCCTTGACCGACGTCACGCCTCCTGCACCATGCTGGAAAAAGTGTCAAACCACGCAGTAACAGTGTATGAGCATGAGAGTGTGACCGATGGAGGCAACGCTGTCTGCACAAACGGCAGACGCGACCGCAAGTTGCAACTTGTGCTTTTTTATGGCCACAACTGACGAGGGTTGATCAAAGATCGTGTTGCAGGAATGTGAAGTTGAAGTACCTGCACCAGCGCCTCGATGACAACGTCCCTCAGGCCATCAGGTGCCGCTTCGTGGGCGTATGCAGATGCTGAAAGGGAGGCTCTCCTATTTCTGGTGCTGGTACAGCGCTGCTGGACCACGCCCGCTTTCACATTATGATGCAAGGGCGGAACCAGCGCCCACGCGCCACCCACCCACAATAGCGCCGCGCAGTAGCATCTGCTGCAGCGCCGGGAAGCAAACGTAGGCTTCGCCATCACCATCTGACATCAGGCGCTGAAAGGCAAGGAGAGCTTTCTTTGTCGGGTCAGTCTGATCAGGAAAACTTCAAGCTCTTAACTTCAACGCCAGAAGTTGGCCTAACCCGCACGGAGGGGGAAAGGAATAGAGCGATACACTTTGCAGCTGTGGGTTGAAAGCGGCCGCTGCAGAAGGCGTGCACTGGAAAAGCTAGGGTGATGGAACTCTAGGAACTGCTGGGCACATTCTGGAACGGGAAAAGCGGCGCGCGCTTTTTGCTGATCAGCCACGGCGCGGTGCCATGGGCAATGTATTGGATTGCTCTGCGGTGAGTTACATAGTGCATGTCTTCATCTGCTGCGAATGGGCTTTTCAGCTCAGCAACTTGATTACGTGAATGTATCCGTGCTGCTTTTTCATCGATCTTCAGCGCGCATGACTGATTGCTATTCATGATATGTAAGCTCAAACGGTCTCGTGTATAATCGCACGTCTGAGACATCGATGCGTCTACAGGTCGTGGCAGTTCAGATGCGACAACCGGTTTCAATAACCCTGTGTGCCCAACATCTCGCTTGCAGTCGTGGGATCTGTTACATGTATGCAGTGTTGCATAATCAGTCCTTCAGACGATTGGAGGTTACCGCAGCAATCAGTATCCACTATTGCAGTGGGCCTTGTCTTGGCGCAAATGATGTTCACCTAAACCGGCAACGGACGCAGCTTGCAAAACCCACAGTAGGCAGGTTTGGTTGCAACACAATGCTCTGTATGTACAGTAGTCATGCACTTAGCTGCTGAATAATGTGGGCAACATGCAATCCTCCAGCGCTCAGCAGTAGAGTAGGGCGCAGGGCCAGCCTATGGTGGACAGTTGATGCCTGTGTGCTAGCCTATTGTTATACCTACATATGGTGCCCACAATCGTCAGGCTATTGATGCCAGTTGCATCAGCTGCAGCTTTACCAGTGTGCACACAATTGTGCTGCCCATATCATTTTACATTTTGCTACACATACTTCAGGGCTGCAAATTACCAAAAACATTGCACGACCAAGCATACTCAGCGAATATCACATTGACTGTTGTACCTTCCAGCATCACTGCAATTAGCGCATGTGTCTACAGCTCTGCTGTAATCAAGTCGCGGTGTCACGTGTCACGGTGACATACCAGCGTATTCCGAAGCATGTCACATTAACATGCTGCAGTCAATCAAGGCTGATTACCACTGGTCTGGCTCAGCTGCCTTTGTTGTCATTGGCTGTCTCATGCAGCAGAGTAGCATCGTCAGTAACTTAGCATACACTCCTGAAGTATGAACGTTAGTGTTGCTGACGTCCGTCATTTGCTCATGCTGCAACTCCAGGAGACCAAGAAGGATGACGACGACACGGAGGAATACGCAAGGCAACACGGCGTGCCAAACACGCGAGCCCCCGCAGTGAATGCTGACGCACTGGTGGTGGAGAGGGGTGTGCCACTGCGTGACAGTAAACTATGGAAAATACAAAGGTGCGTACGCAAGGTGCTATGTTGTGTGACGCAAGCCCTAATCCTAATTCTAACCCCAGGTTTGTGTTGCTAGCGTGTGTTGGATTACAAACACGGTCTCCACAGATTCGCTGTGACCAAATGAAGCCGAACTTGCTGAGCACTGGACTACAGGATTGAGGCTAGTGTTTGTACTTGAATAGCAGCCCTAAGCTCTGCATCCAGTGAGGCACCGGGTCACAGAATGTGCAGCTGATCGACTGTACAGCGACTCTGCCTTGGGGTTAAGGGTCATGGCCGGGCTGATTTCATGGGCGTCTGAGTGCGTGCTTGTGCGCATGCATGTACCCTTTGAACTGGTATGCAGGCAGAAGCGTGCTTGGCGGCAATACTGTGCTCACAGATGCCTGACCGCAATTGATAAATCAGGGTTGGTGGGGGATAGGCAGAGTACACGACCACCACATGCCCCGCCAGAGCTAAACCATTTCGCTATTAATAACCAGTTATCCATGCATTGAGCCAGCTGCATGTGTGTAAACTGCGTGACAGCATGACATGGCAGATATTATACTTCCGGACCCTGAAAAGCGCTTTGCACTGTTGCTCAGCGTAGCACATGGGTTCATGCATTTCTGTTGCAGCTTCACCCATGACTCTCAGACGAACAATCTGGGCGCTGGTACCTTGCCCACTGCAGGGACTACTATGAGAAGTTTGGAATGCAGTGCTGGGAGAGCATGGTGGTCCCCAGCTTTGTCACAAGCAACGCGTTTATTGCGCAGCAAACAGCCAGGTACAGTCAGCTGCTGGGCAGCATTGCTCAGCACACAGGCATGTACTCTGGCAAATGTGCAGCTGCTGTCAAATAACCATGTATTGCTCAGAGCTGCTCTGACAAGCTAAGACGATAGTTCATGCCTCCACACCAGGATTGTACATGTTGCCTGTATGTATATACCATATCTTACGCCACCCTAAGAGTACCACAGAACCACTGTTCTCTGCCCAAGTACTGCAACTGCCTGAGTTAATGCCCCCCTGGACTAGCGGAGCTGGACATTGCACAGCTGAGGCCACACATGGGTATTCACAAAGGATACAGAGGGGGACGGGTGTCCGTAGCCCTTACGGCCTACCCTCAGCCCAACCGTACTACCCAGCAATTCAGTTTCAAGTGCGAGCAGCACATCACACCTCAATGGATGTGACATTTAGGCAATGCATCACTGACTAACACTCCTGAGTGTACATGACTGCATGGCTTCATAGCCCTAGCCGACCTGCTCCCATGGTACCGTTTGACAGGACATGTTGATTGTATCTTATGGTTGAACACAGCGTCCTCAGTAAAACCCGACTTGCGCTGCGTTACTTCTGTTCAGTGCCATTGTATCATGGGTGCCACGATCAGCCTAGTTTGACAATCATGAAATGAGCGACGCAGCTAACCCTTATCCTGATTGTAGCACTAACCCCATTGCTGGTCAAATGCTGGTATGGACATGCCACTGATGTTCTTTGCATCCTGTTAACATTTGCATCATGACTGAATTTTTTCTAGTAACCATTTTGTCCTGTGTTGATCAATTAGCCACCTGATGAATGAAGCACCTGCAGCTGGCAGCCACGATGACTTCACCGCGCACGCGCGTGTGTCAGCAGCATACATGACACACCAAAGAGTCACTGTTGTGTAGCTGCTTCAAAGAATGGCACAGCACATGCATGCTTGTCACACCTTCATGCCTGCTTCAACATGTGCACGGCTCATGTATGCAATTCTCAACACAGTGTTTGTTTTTGTTAGTCGACTTTGACCCTACTTCCAAGTCGAAGGCCACGCAGCACCTCTCTCACTGATATGACTGTATGACTCTTGTCTGTGCTGCAGGGTGATAGCTGGCTACATCAGGGATTGCCTGGTGGAGAAGGCGGATCAAAAGTACGTGCACGTGAGCCGTCAATCTGTAATCAAGAACTTGAACGCTGACATGGCTGTTGAGCATCATCTTGTAAAGAAACCTTGAAGCTCACATGCAAACATGTATTTTGCGGCATCAAGATGCGCACTGATGTAATCGTGGCATCTTCATGCATAACCCTCGGTGTCAATGAGAACCTCTGATGTTTGGGCCTGTGGTGACATATGACACAGGGTGCTAAGCCTGTGCTGAATGAACCACCTCACGGCAGCATGATGCGATGAGAAGAGGTGAATGCACTGAGCACGTGCTGCACTCAAGGGTCAGTGGTCATGGGTCGGGATAAGGATTGGGGATGAGGGTAGGCATATCATTGTGATCCTGCTTGCCTCTTGACGATTCTGCAGTGCTTCTGCAGTGCTCAATGGCACATCACATCAACAGCGCTGCAATATGCTGATTGCTTGCCCTACTGATGGCCAGTACATTGTTCCCGTCTTACTCCCTTCAATCTCCAAGAAGCTCTGGTCAACTGCACTGCACCCCTGCTGTATCGTCCACTAACCTGCACATGGCATTATGGCAGTATGTACGCTGGTGAGGCTGTCCGCTTGATGAAGATCACCCCCCTTAATCACTACCGTTTGTCCCTGCTACCCCCTTGCTGCTGCAGTGGCGTTGCAGCAGACGAGCCTGTGTACATAATTGAAGTTGGTGCTGGCCACGGCAAGTTCAGCTTCCTCGTCCTCCAGGCGCTCATGGAGATGGCGGAGGCCAAGTTTATTCCAGAGTTGAAGCAGCCATCTTCAACTCCTGCGCCCCCCAGCGAAGTGGAGTCCCATGCAGACAATGCCAATGGGGGCAGTGCTGCTGGTGCAGTGGGTGGTGCTGGTGTGCCGCGGCGGCCCGCTTTCATGTACATTGTCACAGACATATCGCAAAAAGCACTGGACGCCATCGCAGCACACCCTGCCATGCGCCAGGCAAGTGTTCAGTACCTGTCACGCTACTCTGTTGAATGCGGGAGCAGGAACAACCCGGAGTTGCGACCTGACCATAAATGGCGTCTTGCAAGGGTTCTGACTGTCATTGATTATGATCATGTTGCACTTCCATGCGCAGCTGGCACAGCATGGCGCGCTTAGGTGCCTTTTTTCTACAAAATAGCTCCCTATGTGGAAGCGCTGTATGCATTGTCAGTAACACTAACACGCTCGTGCTGGTGCGGAGCTGTTGCAGTTTGCCCTAGACATCACTCGCCGGCATCATCGGCGTTGGAGGCGCTGCGATTCTGTGCATGCTTGTCAATCACTGCATCTCAAGACACCTTGGATATATTGGTGGCAGCTTAGGCACCTGGTGGTGACGCTTCCTCATGCTCATTTGTTGACAGTACCTGCACACCCAAACTTTGCGACTGAAGTGGCCTGAATGCCCTCCAACAGCCGTTTGCAGTATATGTGTGCAGCAGAGCAATACACTTAACCCGAAGTATACTGTTTGTCCAATTGTCGCAGGCGGCACAGCACTAATTGCGCTGACCACAACATCTGCTTGCCTGCCTCCACTCTCTCCAGTTCATCGGCGCAGGAGTGTTGGAGATGGCCATCTTTGACGCGCAAGCCCCCGTACCGGCTGCCTCCCCCTTGAAGCTCAAGCTCATGCCATCAGGCGACTCTCTGGACCTATCGGCCACCGCCCCGGGGCAAGCAGTCACGGACATTCTACCCCCCCTATTCATCTGCAACTATGTGCTGGATTCACTCCTGCAAGACGCGTTCAGGATTGAAGATGGAGCTCTGTATGAGAACAGGGTGACAGTCAGGGCTGCGGTGGGGGATGGGGGGGCAGGGGGGGGTGCGACGCCTTTGCAGCAGCTCAAGCAGGTGGACGCGCTGGGCCTGAAGGCCATGGATGGCGTGCAGGTGATGCTCAACACCGTGCTTCTGTAGGGCTATATAGTGTCGTATAGTACAGGTTTTTGTGCCAAGAGACACAGCATTTTGTTGTTGTTGAGCAATCAACAGAACAATGTGGTACAATGTAGGGCCAACGTATTGCGAATGTATGAGATCTTTTGCATTCATATAGCAGCAGTGAGTGTTGGCACTGGCGCTTTGCTGCACCATTAATGTGAATGTAGCTGGAGAGCGACTTCATGCACCAGAGCAAGCAGCGCATGGTAGTGTATGCATGCGCAATACACCATTGACGCTGATGTTTGTACATAGTTTGTGTCGCTGATGTTTGTACATAGTTTGTGTTGTCGGCTATCTGCGCTGATCATGTCATCGCACACCTGATATGAGTTTTGTGTTGGTGTACAGTATGTGTGTACGTGTGTGGATATCCTGCAGCAGCAGTTGAAGAGCCTTCACCATACCCACTGTTGCTAATCGAAGCATGACTTGTACGCTATCTCAATGCCATTATGGTGTGCATTGCAGATTGCCTGGAGCCACAAGGAGTACAAAATACCAAATGACCTCATCGACATGTATTATGGCGGTGATGGGGCAGACAGGGGGGGGCTCGTGAGGGGTGCTGCTGGCGATGAGGAGTTCAGTGGACTGCTGCACTCATACCTGGTGGATGCTGAGGTGTGTATTTGTATTGTACTACATGTGTACCGTGTGCTGCTGGCTCACCAGCAAAGCGAATTTAAAGTGAAGTGATGTGTTGTCATTTTGAAGTTGTTGGGTGCCCAATCAGATGCTCAGTACCTTGGTCAGGGTTAGAGGTCAGGTGAGTGATCATGCACCACAAGACAAAACAGCAAGCGGTGGGATTTTCCACCTCGCCGGATTGTGTATGCATTCTTTGAGGGCTGCATGGGAGGGATGAGCCAGCAGCAATGCCTGCACGCGCTTCCGAGTTTTGAATGTCATAGAATTCGACATCTACGGTGGCTGATGCGACGGGCACATGTGCGTGCCGGCATCTTCCCCGACCCTGGCCTTTGCTGCATGGCATTGTATGTGCGTTCAACAACCATACCAGCGCACGCGGCAGCAGTTTGGTAGTGGTTTAAACAAATTGCACGTTCACTCCCGTGATACGCCGCCCCACGGATTGACAGCGTTGTATGTGCGCCCAGAGTCCATCCCAGAGTGTAAGCGGCAGCAGTTCTGTTAGTGGCTGAAGTTGCATGTACGCTCTTTTTTACAATACATCGCCCCACGGACAGGCAGCTCTGTGATTGTAGCCTTGCCCT
The DNA here is from genome assembly GCA_017506865.1 of Tribonema minus. Lineage (NCBI taxonomy): Eukaryota > Xanthophyceae > Tribonematales > Tribonemataceae > Tribonema > Tribonema minus. The sequence continues at coordinate 19,610 of JAFCMP010000536.1, read as the reverse complement.
GCATGCCGTATTCGTTTGGTGAAGGAAGTGCAGTTTTTCCTTTTGAGGGCCTCATAGTCTCACTACCTCGTTTTGAAATTCTGCGTGGTCTGTACAACAAAGAGCATTCACTACATGACGCCGCCAGAGTTAATCCACAAATTAGGCTGGGCTGCACAAAATGTTATCAGTGATGCCATTATGATCATGCATGTAGCACCTACATCATGTTAACCCCTCTGCAAATCATGGCCTGTGGGTACCTGAAAAATTATAATGCCCGCCGTCGCGCTAAGCCGTAACACACACATGCTGGTCCACAAGTGTGCAAACCTGACGTTTGTGCAATCACAGACATGCTGGTCCACAGTTGTGCAAAGTTGATGTTCCGGAACATCAAGCTTCTCATGCCGGCCGGCGGGCGATGTTAGGCCAGTCAACAACACTGTTGACTACAACTCGTGTCACTGATTACGTCTGTCACTCATTTGAAGTACAGTGCTTGCCCATGCCCTGCCTGTTGTGACCCCTCCCCCCCCTCCCCCTAATTTGCCGCCTTTGCAGCGGGAGTTTGGCAGCCACGGTGCATCTCTGCTGATGCCCCTGGGCGCTCTGCGGCTGCTGCGACGCCTGCACACATCATTGCCAGGCGGCCGTTTCACAGTGCTTGTTGGTGACAAAGGCTATGGCACTGCAGGCAAGTATGCATGTATGTAGGCATGTAGGCCGCTGAAGCATGTCACAGCACATGGTGCCTCACCTCACATGGCATTTGTTGGCACGATATGCAGTCTGCGGCGCTACCGCATAATGTTAAGTGGGGGCGCTGCATGTGAGTGGTGAGTTCCAAGATCAAAAGCAAAGCAGAGCTTGCGAAGCAAAGCACAGAGCACAAGCATCTTCGCTCATAAGGTCATCACGTGTGTTTGATTCAAACGCCTTTGTCACAAGCACTTCAGTGATGCTTCTCGTGGCAAAACCATTACGCCCCTATGGGGTATGTGTGTATGACAGCCTGTATGTGAGTTGCTGTACCTTTCAAGTGCGCCTCTTGAAGCTCTCGCTTCTAGATAACTGTGTCGTGAAGGGCCAAACTGTGTAACACCACTTGCAGCAGTAATAGCAGCAGCAGCGGCGACATTTCATACAGTGCAGTTGATATAATCTCTGAGCTCTTGGTGTCTGTTCTCAGCTCGCTCTTGTGTGTACTGTAAACATGGCACATCTGTGTGATATCTTTGCTGGTTGCGCAGAGTGCTCATGATATATTGCGCTCATTATTTGGCATTACTATGATCACAGGGGAGATGAGGGGCGGAAGGGACCCTCACATTGCCACACATGGCAGCTTCAGCTGCATGGTCAACATGGACGCACTGGCACGGTATGCCGTAGCTAAGGGCGGGGACTCCCTTTGCACTCCCTTTCAAGAAGGTGTGTGATGCTAGTTTTGAATTGAACTTTCAACCGCTCAAGTACTTGCATGACAAGGATGTCAGGATTGACTAGATCCAGGGCTGCAGTCGTGGCGTGATTCCAAGCACTGCAATCATTTCAGACTCAAATGCAAGGTTGAAGGATGACAGTCTTGAAGGTGAGCCATGCCCCTTGTGCATCATTACCCTCAAACCCTTCCTGACGGTTGTGTGCAAGCATGTGCAGCAATGCGCTACGTTGAAGTGCAAGCAGCAATCAGTGCGATCAATGTGGTGCGGCATGGTTATACGCCATGGGGTTTATCAGCTGCACATGGCAATTGCATCGCTCAACTAAGCGACACAACAGTCGCTGTCGTGCACTTGAGCACGCAGAGGCGCTCAGCTAAATGAATGAGCCAGCATCGCGAGGTTTCGACTTGCCACCATTCGTCGTGCGCTAGCCTGTGTTTGTTTGCACGACAAATAGCTGCGCGGACTTTGCTCGACAAGAAATCTGTGCGGACCTTGCTGTAGCAGTGACACCGAACGCAACAGAGTCTAGGGCTAGGGTTAGGTGTAGGCTAACCCTAATCCTAGCTTCTGTCACTGTCAGTGTCAGTGCTGATCATGCGAATGGGTTGCATAGTGGTGGCCAGTATGTTTACCCTACCTGCTCTCCCCTTTTCAACAAGCTTGGCATTGTAATTCTACACCATAGGTACGCAACAGCGCGCTGGCACTGGCTCGGTCAACTTCACCAGCATACCCCTTGTTGTTCTTGTTGCATCAGGGTTCAAGTGCCAAGCCTTGAGTTTTGGACTCCAGGGAGGCTTGGATGCGTTACCAGAGTTCAGGTATGCACCAACCATGCCTGCATGCAGCCTGCTGCACTGATGATGCTGCCATGTTACGCTTGCAGCAAGTCAACAATGTTGATGCATGAGGGCCTCGCGATTGTGAACGGGCAATAGTTGTTTTCCTTGTTTGTCAGCACAGAGAAGGCCTTCACCTTGCGTCGTGGCCATGTGTTTATGATTGGGGATAGTCCATGGGTATAACTTGTTGAATAGACTTTTGGCGCACATTTTGCAACGTCCGGTCGGTTTTCACATACAAGTTCACAGTTATCGCTTCTGACGGTCTCAATTCAGCCAGAAGAGCACCCTGATCACAGCTCAGAACATGACCACAGTTCAGAGCATGTGAAAGTGACAATATACTCTCTGCCTCTCATACACCTTGTTCGTGTCAGGCTTGGGCTTGACCAGCATGTGTTTGCAGACATTAAGCGTGCCTTGCCGCATTGGCACAGACATCACATGTGTCTCTTCATAGCTTCGCAAGTGTGTGAAGTGTATGCTGTGTTGTGAATTATCAGGCACCAATGGTGAATTGCATTCTGGTCTACCACACCTTCCAAAGTATCGACTTCAACTCTGTCTGAGATTGCTGGCAGATCATGTTCATTCCCTCAAAGCTTATACTTGCTCCCGCAGCCCAGCGGCTTGTGCTTGTTTGCATCTGGACACAAAATTTGCTTTCAACTGATGCCGCAGAAACTTTCAGATGTCTACATCTGGAAACTGAGGCTGACCCTGTGTGCTTGTTTATTGGATGTGCATTGTGCTTCATCTGTTGCCATCGAGCGCAGCATGGCATGGGATGGCGCATTTGGCGTGTTCGGACCAGAGAGCTTCTCTGCATTGCAACGGGCTGTCAAGGAAGAGGTAAGGGCGTGCGCTACGGATTGTGAGGTGCATTGGTACCGCAGTCCCTCGCAGTATGTTGCCTTTGGTCTGCATGCGTGCTGTGCTTGCACGGAATTGCTTACACGCAAGACCACGCATGCAACCATTACAGTGACGACCACTTGTAGCCCACTGCATTGATCCATGAACGCACTGATTCGTGCTGATGAGTGCAGTATCTCATATATTCGGTATAGCTTGGGATGAGCGGTACGGGATAACATATCCTTGACCTCTGTGTGTGAATGGCTTTGAATAGCTTTGATGACCTGTCAGTGCTAATTCACTTCAATAGGTGTGTCAGGTGCCTGATCTAATCTAAAGCAAAGACACTGACAGCTATCGCCTTCAAATGCCGCCCTTTGTGTTGATTGGTGTGTCAGGTGCCTGAGGCAAGCTTGAAGCACGTTACAGCGCTGCTGCGGCTGAGCGGCGGCGATCCAGATGTCTTCTTCAAGTTCAAGGCGGCGCTGGTGCAGCACGTCTCCAGCGCAGTTGAACTGTCCCCATCTGCATGGGCAGATCTGCGAGAAGATGTGTCACAGGTATGTATGTATACATGGCCACACATGAACAGAAGACTTCAATGTGCAGAAGGCATGCCTGGTAGAACCATGCGAAGAAAAAAAAACTTGGCAGCTCAAAGTAGCATGCGAAGATTGTAAAATTCAGTGATGCTTCTATCGCACAGATTGCAGGTTTTACCGAGATGACGCCATTCCTGTACATACTGGGTGCTGGAAAGCACTGTACTGGCTGCACTGGTACTGACTCAGTTGAGCAAGGTTGGACTCAGCAGCAACAGCAATAACAGTCACTGCGTTTCCCACCACGCGCTTGTGCGTTTGACAGGTGGCTGGCAACAACTATCATCTGCAAGCTGCCAAGGACGTGAGCTTCGAGGCAGGTCGCTTACTGATGGCCATGAAGGACTTCAAGGCAGCTCTGCAGCTGTTTGCGCACAGCAAGGTCAGTGACGATGATCTAGCAGTTGAGATGACGTAGGCTGTACACTTCAAAGGATACGAGACAAGTTCTTGCGAGGCATTTGCCAGGCTTGTGCAACCATGCACAACACAACTTGCTACTTGCAGTACCAGTGCAGGCTGAGCTGGTCTACTGGAATGAGCATGCGCAGAGGCTCGCTCACAACACTGTCGGCTCCGCAAATGCCACAAAAGCGCGCAACAGCTTTGACAGTGTCTGCCTGTTGCAGATGCCTCACCCACTCCTAACCGTAGTGAAGTCACATCCATAGTTTTCAAGTGTCTCGCAGGCCACCTGGCCTTGCGTCAAAATGTATTTCAAGAAGTAGTTGACTGTAGGCATGCCTCACTGCATGGCTGCTATCCACTTTGGGAGTGCAAGGACTGCCATCCATACATACCCTTCTGCACTTCGTATTCTTGTTGCACACTGCAAGGGGAATTGCCAATCCTCCTCTTGACTTTGTGTAGTGTTCATGGCTGACACTCGCTTCATACGCTTGGCATGTTGTAATATCGCATGGAAGCAGACTGACATCAATGTTGTTTACCTGCACCATCACTACAGTACATGCAGATTTCTCTCAGAAATGCGCCCTGTTTTTCAGCTACATGTCGATGGTGCGGGCAGCTTGTAACGCAAACAAGGCTGCGAGATGTCACAGGGGTAGGTACAGAGTCCAATACAGGTTGAAGCACTCTTCGAGGTTTACATTTACTACATGTATGAACGTAGTCAGAGTCAGCATACTGGCTTCCATACTATGTGATTGATCTGGTAATCACGTAATTCCACCATCCGATGAGGTTTGCCCCAGCGCTTTTGTGAATTCACTGTTTTCATGATGGTCCTGCACCAGTGCGTGCATCACATGTCAGCTAAACGTCATTTTAATTGGGCAATTTCATGCTACCGCTACATATGCTGATTACAGTTGTGTTGCTGGTACAATTGCACCTTTCTACGAGTTGCCATGCTCTGCCAGCATTGGTGCGTTGCAACCATGTAACATGACTCCACGTATAGCGTATGAGCTCATATGTCTGTGCTGCTTACCCCGTCGCTGACACAACAGGCCACCTGCGGTGACCACCCTGCAACCCTCCTGAACATGGGCATGTCATCATTCTGCTCTGGCGACTACCTCTTGGCACGCGACTACTTCCGCCAATGTGTCGCAATAAACCCATCATACGAGGATGGTCTGCAGTGGTTAGCTCATGCGGAGCGCGTCATTTCAAGCGGCGCTGGTGGCCCTGTCACCGGCACATCAACTGATGTGGCGGATGCAGGTGTCAGCGGCAACAACACGGGCCAATCAAACGGCAAGAGCACTGCTGCTCAGGTGCCGGAAGCAGATGCTGTAGATGCTGATCAAGGCTAGCATCTCCATCAAGGCGATGGCTGTTGTGTGGTGGATGTGTTTCTACATTGCAGTGGCTGTTGTTTTCGTGGAGCAGTGGGTTAGCCACAGCAGCTGTGCCGCGGATTGCAGTAATACTACTTGTTCTGAACCAAGCTGCACCCATTGTCGTGTCCGTTGATTTCCTTGTGATGCGTCCCCTGTGCTGCAAATGCTTGGTGGTAGTCTACAATGCGTTGTTGAGCTGATGCGACTCTACTGCTTCTCCAGGCCTATCCCTGTGCAGCCAGCATGTGCGCAGCTTTAGCAATTATCAATTCTTCTTGCAAAGTAACCACCACTTGAGGAGGTTCCAAGTTGGTCAGTGGACCACTTCAGCGCCTACACGATTCTGTAGCTGCTGCAAACGCAATCCATCCCTGGTCCAGTCATAGAGATCAACGAGCCGTTGTGCACAGCACAGCCCTGCCATTTGAAATTGTCATGATAAACACAGTGTTCGGTTTTAGAACTGCCCTGCTGCTGCTGCGCTCTTGCTACTGCTCCTGGCTGCTTCAAGGTCTGTAGGCTGAAGCTTGAAACTGCTCAAACTGGCTACCCCCCCCCCCCCCCCCCCCGGCAGGCTGGCTGACGCTGACCCCCTGCCCCCACCTCATACTTACATACATGCCCCGCACGCAATTAGTTGCAACAGCGCAGAGCTGGTACCATAGATCACAGGGTGTACGCCCGCCCCCATTTCATCGCGTGAGGTCCAAGCCGGCTGAAGGGGGAAAAAAATACCTGAATTATTTTCAACTAGGTACGCCAAATCTAGCGCTTGGCTGACGCATGCGGACGCACACATTACACCACGAGCACGCCGAGAGGACCATGCGTCACCGTGGACACTTCACAGCTACTTCAACTTGCCCTCTTGCACGTGCGTAGAGGCTTGGGGCACTTGCCAGAATGGAGCATGACACTTACACGCCCGTATACCACGATGCATGCCATCAACAACGCCAAAGCTTAAGTGGTGTTGTTGTGCCACGTGCTCACCTCAATGTATGCTGCACATTCGCCATGTATGCATACGCATGCGCATGCACGCACTCACTTGGCGCACAGACAACATCATACTACAGCAAAAAGTGGGGTGTACTGTACGAGAGGGGGGGGGGGGACTCGGGGGGGAGGAGGGGAGGCTTCACAGATGGCTCAAAGGATAAGCGGTTTGAGCAGTTGATGCTGGCGCGGAGGACTGAGCATAGCGGGCACCCGACATACAGATGCATGTTAGAGTGACGCCTGTGCATATGTAAAGGGAGCCCTAACCCTAACCTCAAGTTGCAAATCAAAGTACATGCAAGCGTGTTGCCTCTCAAACCACAATGACAGATCAGGCAATGATACAAGTGCAAACTGAAGAGGGACCCGATGACCTTCTGCTTCATATTTGCGTCAAAACCTTGCAATCGCTGCTACATCCGTGATAGCTAGCTGCAGCTGACGCAGCATCATCATGCACAGCACCAGCACCATGAGCCTGATCAGGAGCAATGACTGCAATGTTTGCAAGGGCAAATGATACCGACACGCAACTGGCAAGCAGGGTACATAACAGTCAAGCGAGAGATTATTGTGCAAGGCCTTCACATTATGGCTCCAGCACAGCATTTGTGCCTTGCGACCTTGTAGGAGGTGCACACAGAAAGCTGTGACTAATGAAAAAAACGCTAAAGCGGAAAAAATTGCACCACCAGTGCATAAACAATGGCACTGCACCAATCTACACCGAAACAATGTGCACTGTTGAGCCTCCAAGGCTCTAACGACGCACAAAGCCACGGCGGCCACTGGCATATATGTTTCCTGCTGCTTGCGACAAGCTGTAGTGTGTTACTCTTGATAGTCTAGCGAGCAATTTCCAGTTCGCCACTGTTCTGCTGGAAACCCCCATTTCTGCAACCAATTTGGCAACGCAATGCCAAACAGCAAGTAATCGTCCAAATAATAATGTACTACCTGACATGCCATCCCCGGTGTTGAGTAGTATCCTTGCGTCACTTGATCGGCATACGTTTCGTGGGCCCCTTGACGCTCCTGCCCCTCCATCCGGCTTCGCTGCGCCAGCGGATCGTGAAGCTGCAGCAGCCGCTGCTGTCGCTGTTGCCCCGGTGGCCGCTGCGGATGCTCCTGCTGCTGCGTCTGATGCTGTAACCGTGGCTCCTGATGAGCACCGTGGTGATGCAGCTGCTCATGCTGCTCTTGCTGCGCGCGCGCCTGCCGTTCGCTCCGCTTCACTCGCTGTGTGGGTGGAAATTCCACGTCGAATGCCGGAACGCTCTCTGGGCTGACGCCGACGGCGCGCAGCAGATTTCCGACCTTTTGTCGAGATGTCGAGGCATCCAACTGCTCCACGGTTTGAAAATGCACAAGCTTTGACTGCAGGCCGCCGCAGAAGTCAACCTGCCGTCGCCAGTGCTCATCCATAATTGGTTCCAGCTGACGGAGCCTGTCTACAGCAGTCGCAAATGGTGGCTGCTCGGAGCCGAATGTTGCAGTGCAGTGCTGCCGATCAGGGTCGTCGTGTGGCTCGCACTTCGAGCGAAACGCCGACAGGAAACGCACCAGTGGCTCCCGGAAGAACACCGCTTTGTGCCACAAAGGGTCCTCGACATAAGCGTCAATATCAGCCTCAGTGAGGCCATGCACCGTCATGTTGTTCCGTCCCCAGATGTTGCCGGTTGCCTGGCTGGGGTCGTAGCGAGACCTCAAGGACCTAAACAACTCGTTGAAGGATGTGCACCCAACCTTTTCGATGAAGCAGAAGAGTAGTTTGTGCTCGGGCACAATGATCCATTTGTTGTACAATCTGCTTTTGAGGTCTGCTACCGTGGCCGCATCGTACTGGGTGGTGGTGTTGCTGGTGTAGTAGTTGGTCACGCCGATGTTTAACCGCACAGCGGCAGCCAAGTATCCGCCCCAAGGAAGATATAGGAGGACGGCCAAGAGCAAAGATGCGGAAGCAGTTTTCCGCCATCCAAGCGGCATCAGAGCCCTCCTGCTGTTTCACGTGCACCTCGAGCACGCCGGTTCCACTGGTCCTGGACCTCGTCAAACACCTAAGTAGGGCTTGCAGGATTTGAAGTTTCAAACGAGGTTGAACTCGCTTTAAAAAAGTTAGTATTTAAATTTTCACCGCCAAACGTGAGGCTATAATTTCACCTCACTTTAAGCGTAAGCATACTAGTAGTGGTTACATTTATTTCTTTTTTTGCGAGTGCTCGAGGATAGCGAGAGCCTCTCAGAGCTACAGTGGCAGTATGTCCCCAGTATAAGCTCTGGGCGTGCTTCTTGCTCACTGGCTATTGTTTGAGCCGTCGCGGCCGTGGCTGGGATGTGCGCTGCGTGGTCCACACCCTAAATTTGAAAGCACCTGCGACAGACCGCAAGCAATCAGCTTTCTCTCTATACCTACAGAGTGGGCGACGCTGTCTATTTGACTTGAGTGGTTTGAAGGTTGGCTCAGTGCCGATGTGCTCACTTGTTGCCCTGCAGATGCCGATTGACTCTGCATCGAGAATGACCTGCATGCTCGTTGATGGAGGCTTTCAAGGCTAATTTGCTCGCTGATTCAGCAAATCCTATACTGCTCCACAGATAATTATCCTCACAACAATTACTTTCGGGACGCAATAGCACAGTTTCATGTATATAGCCTTAAAAATCGCCACAGGGCTGGTGTAAATAGAAGCAAGTACAGTCAAGCCTTCACAGGGGTCTCGTATTAATCAGTGCTGAGTCAACTTTAGTGATCAGCGCACCTCACAATGCAGTGGCGAAATAGCTTCAGTCACCCATCGGGCGGCATTTGATGCTTTCACAACACATCATGTAGGTAACGTCGGCAGCCAGCTTACATGGTGAAGTCTTTGTTGTCGCTTGCATATATACACAGCGCTGACAGTGCGCAGCAGCTACAGCATCTGGTACGACTGTTCTCAGTGCCAAGCGCAAGAGAAGAACAACATCATTCCTAGCCAAACAGCTTACCGTAGATGTATCATAATGCCGTATGCTATATGTTGAATGGCTGTCCGCGTTCAACAGCCCGCGGTGGGCGTGCATTGAATAAACCGACTTTGACTGCATCATTGGATCTCACCATGTATCCTTTATGATGTCTGCTAGTGACGCAATTAACCATTTAATAATAATAAACTTGCATGATTGTATACGCCTATGCACACAACGCTAAGCATTGACGGCAATCCCTAGAGCAGCTTCAACACCTTTGATGTGTTCTGCAGATGCAAGTGTACCCCACACAATGATGGCAAGCAGCAAACTGCGGCAGAAGGCATGCATGACATAGTCGACAATGTCTTTGTGTGGTTTCCTGAGTGCATTTACACGTTGTTGTCAGGAGAGAAGCTCCTTCTATGTTTCACCAAGCCCCATCTTTACATGATGTGTGCATGGACTTTTAGATCTAAGTCCACAGATGCTGTGTGTGCAGCTGTACTACACATATATCGATCTGCTCTGTGTCAGTCATGCTTTCCACACACTGCACGACACGATGTGTCACCTTGTCAACATCGCATCCTCTGCTGCAGTACTCCGCCAGCCCATCCTTCATTGCCATGATAAGCACGCCCGCTCCAAAGCACGCACTTCACTCCCGGCCAATGCACACATCCGCCTTCCATGCTTGTGTATAATGATCTTCTATGCTGTGGCGGTATTTCTTGGATGGTCATCGTAGTCCGCTGTGGTATGCTGCCGCAGTCCGCCTTGCCTCGTCTCACAGTCTCATTGGCCTTGTAGTACATTCCAGCGCGTTCCTGCAACAGCGTTGTGCACAACAGGCATTCATATTAAATGCCTCCAGCCAGACAGCATATGAACATGTGCCAGGTATCCGGAGGTTCGTGAACCAAGATTTGGTGACCGATTGCGGGCTGCAGTCAATGCTTGCGGGCTGAAGTCAATGCATGCTGCCGACTGGCTGCTACAATACTCGTCGTACCAAGGTTGAGAGGCTTGCATGATGTCAGAACACTCGCATCGGCACCTAGCTGCGAGCTAGTCCATGTATATGTGCGTGTTCACCTATGTTATGTCTTGCCTACACATGTTCATGAGATCTAGATCAAACAAGCAAGGGACACATTGAGATGGTGTAGAGCGATGTATTAACTTACCAGGGGCGTGGAGAGGAAGGAACCAGCAGCAGTCAGCGCACAGACCAGTAGGATGAGAGATACTTGGCCAGGGATGCTCACAGGGAGATGTCTCTCTGCACGCCAGGTGATCTGACTTCAGGTCAGACCCCCCAGCGTGACCCCGTATCTTCAGGTCAACGTCACTGGTACTTCAAGACCTAGTAATCTGCACCCTGGCCATAACACCTACGCAGCTGATCTGCTGTCGCTAGTGCGCCACAACGGTGCACAGAAACGGAGAGCGCTCTGTATGTAATTGATAGTAATAGGCAAAGTCTATTTCCCGTTGAAACTTCACAATGCATCTCGACGTGTGCGGGCGGCTGTGCTGCCGCTAGCTGCCTGCGGGGACTGAATTTGAGAACTTTTGGACAAATTGGCACCGTGTTCCCGACACAGGTTGCAGAAGACGTTGTAAGTTGTCGCTGCAAATGGTTCAGCACCTACCTCAATGAATGGACCACTCGCCAGCCTCATAGCCTTCGCACGAGCCGCCATCGTTTCGCAATTTTAGTACGTGAAAGTCCCCAAACCACTGCCACGTGCTCGCGCCTGCCTGAACCTGCGCTGTGGGGGTCTTTTCTTATCTGCACGGGGATTTGGGATTCCAAGCACCGGTGGTTCGCGATGTCCCAAAAGGGCGGGTGCCAGCTCGGCTAGACGCGGCTAAACACGGGCACGAAAGACTTGAAGCCTAACCCTAACCCTAAGCGACATGGGTTTTAAAGAACACGTGCAGTGTTGCTACCACACTACTGGGATAATAGACCAATTCGCCTTCAGCAGGCTGATGGTATATGTTGCCATGACGATTGGGGAGAACCCCACAGAAAGACAGAAGTCCAAGTGTTTGTTTTGTTGTCAAAGCAAGAAAGTGTTTGTTTGTTATCAAAGTGATTATAGCGCAATTGCCAAGCAGGAACTTTAACTGTGCTGAGCATCAGCCACGTCCCAGGAGAAGTCCCCTTTTTTCCCCCACAAGTAGCCTCATCTCAACCCCCTGTATAACCCCTGGTGGATTCACCATGCAGGCCTACTCCGCCTGCTCAAGGTGACCACATGTACCTCAAAGAAGGGCGGCTACTGCCCAATTACTACCGAAAAAGCCATCACTGCCACATACCCCCCCTGCGCCTTGGTACAACCCGCAAAGGCAGTGGTAGGCCGCAAATGTCTGGCACAAACCCCGCGACCCCCCCAAGCCGTGGGCATCTCCAGGAACAGACACCACAACGCGCCTGGCGACCGAAAGTGTCCGACCCTACTGGAAGCAGGCCCAATGCCTCTCAAACGCACTGAGAAGTATGCCCCAGAACCTTGGCATTAAACAGTACCAGACACATTTGAAAGTGTCAAATCATATCCTACGACCCCAGACACACAGAGTGCGCATGCGCAAAAACCACAAAGTGTTGAAGATGCCAGTCTGGGCTAGACACAACTACGGTAACCCCCCCCCAGCACTGACCAATGGCCAGCTTCTTGAGTGTAGGGCCTGCATCATGAACACTGCAAGCGGGTGCTGCTCCTCAACGACATTGCGCCCCGTTCTCCTAGAGTGCCTGCTGCTGCTGCCGCGCAGCATCCCCCGCGGAGGAGTGCGCTGCCGCCCGTGCGGTTCAACGTTTACCGCCCGTCTCCTCCGCCGCAGGCGCCCACAGTCACCAACACAGCTTTGCGTGTCGGCGCTGCTGCCGCCGCCCTTGGTGTTCCCCCTCAATTGTGCATCGCCTCCGCCGCTGCCGTGCTTACTGTCACCCCGGCGCTGTTGCAAGCACCTGCTCCAACACGCGCCTGTGCTGCAGTGCGGCAGCGCGAGCCGTCAGCATTGCCGCGCGCCGCGGCATTGCAACCGCAGCGCCAGCCTTTCCCTAGCTGCCGCCAGCGCCCGCCAGAGCGTGCTGCTGATACCTCTCCGCTGCCGCGTATCCACATGGCGTAAAGCAGCCCTTCATCGTTGTATGCGACATGCGCTGCATGCCCGCCCTGTAGCTGCGCCGCCGCTGCCGGACACTGAATGGTCAACTTTGATGCCGCCGTTGCCACAGCTGCGCTCATTGGCGCAGCTGCTGATGTAGCACGCATGCTCGCAATGTTATGGTCTGCAGCTGCGCGCTGCAGCGTGTGATACCCTTGGCCACAACACCCCCCCATGTGCCTAGTACACTCTGCCGGCCATTGCTGCGCCGACAATGTCCTCATTGGCCGTGAGTTCATCGCGTGCGCAAACGGCGTTCCCCTCGCCACAGGCGCTGCCGTCATTGCTGGTGAGACTTTCTGAACTATTGCCCCCCACTCGACAGCCTCCACTGCTGCAGCAGCAGCTGGCGGCACATGCGCCACTGTCACCGCGCCGGGCGTCACGCATGCTCCAGCGGCTGCGGCTGCCAAACAAGAACGCATTGCCACAGGAGCTGTCGCGGCAGCCAATGGCGCGTCTAACACCATTCCCACCACCAACGTGCACGTCACTGTCACTTCCGACAGGGCTGCACGTGTCACCGCTGCCTCCGCCACGGTCTCCGCTACTGCTGAAACGACCAATGGCGCGCATGTCGCCGCCCTCAACAAGAGCGTCACGGTGCGCCCCCGTCTTGCCGCCGGGAAAAGCGCACTGGCCGCCGCCACTTCCCTGAACCTTGCTGCTGATGCTGCAGCAGCGAATGGCGCACGTACCGCCGATAGTGCACATGCCGCGGATGACGTGCGTGCTGCCGACATTACGGCTGCCACTGCCGCTGCCCAGTCACCCGTGGCTGCAGGCTCACCCCTTGCCGCTTGCGCCGCCACCCTTGCTGGTGTGGCCGGCGCCACTGTTGCCGGCGCCGCAACAGTCTCCGCTGCCGCGGTAACAAATGGCGGAGCATGCCCCCCCGCTACCGCCGCTGATGGTGCACCTGCTGCTGCTGGAGCCGGCACGGCAGCTGGTGTGACAGTCACGCTGACCACCTCCGCCGCAGTGCACGCCGCTGCCACCGCCGCCCTGGCAGTGCATGTCGCTGATGACTCCGCACTGCAGTCGTCTCTGCCGCTGCTGCAGCTACCGATGGCGCATGTGCCACCGCCATTGCAAGGAGTGTGTGTGCCTGTTCCGACGCCACTGAAAGCGCAACGGCCGCACTGGCCGGCCGGTGCCGGCACGGTTGTGGCGCTTGCAGCTGCTGCTGTAACCACTGGCAGTGGAGCATGCGTCACAGTTGGCGCACGTGCCGGCGGCGAAGCTCGTGCAGCCATTGCGGCGGGCGTGCACGTTGCTGCCTCCGCCGCCCAGGCTGTGCATGCTTTTGTTGGCTGCCCCGTGGGCCCCGCCACTGCCGCAGCAGCCAATGGCGCGAGTGCCGTCGTTGCCGCAAAGAGCGCGTGTGCCTGACAGTGTTCTGCCGCCAGCAAGATTGTGCTGACCGCTGCTAAAGCCACCGCCGTTGTGTCCTTTGCTGCTGCTGCTGCCGCAGTCATTGGCGTACGTCCTGCAAATGGCGCATGTGCTGCCGATGCTGCAGTTCCCGCTGCCTCTGCCCGCTCTCCCTGGCTGCAGGCTCATTCCTCGTGACGAGTGCTGCCACCGTCGCTGGCGTGACTGGCGCCGCTACAGTCGGCGCCGTGACAGTCTCCGCTGCCGCAGCGACAACTTGAAGCAGCTGTGCACGTATACCCGCTGCCATCGCCGATTGTGCACCCGCTGCTGCTGGCGCCAGAGTGGCAACTGATGGCGCGCCTAGCACTGACACCGCAGCGGGCGTGGACGTCGCTGCCTCAGCCGCTCGTGCCACAGTGTAGCTCTACGATACTGCCTATACGCGAATCACCAGTTTCTGACTCACGCAACAAGAACACCAGAGATGCGCAGAGCTGATGCTGCTGATGCAGTCTGCTGAGCATGGCAGTACGGGAAGCATTGGTCACACGTACTGCCGCGAAGCCGTGAAAGTACACCGACCAACTTCAACTCTGAATTGAACCGAGGACGGACGGTGGTTGCTCGCGCTCTGGGGGTGGCTGCCTGAGTGTCGGTACTGCATCAGCTTAACAGTGTCAGATCAGTGTCATCAAGGTGCCAGAGTAGTGGAAACTGAGGCTCGGAGGAGCAGAGGAGAGGAAAGGATCTATCCGACATTGTTGAATACCGTTCGAAGCCGGTCAAAGCCGTCAAAGCCGTCAAAGCCGTCCATCTCCAAGCCGACCAAAAGCCGGTGGAAAGCCGACTCATATGCCGAGCATCGGCTAGCCGGTGTAGCCGAGCCGACTGGGACGCCATTGACGAAAAAGCCGACTACAGGCATCGGCTGACAACTCCACAGGCGGGACGAGTACGAGTGAGAAAGAGTAACTAGAGTAGAGTAGTAGAGTGAGTAACCATCAAGGAGTGGATTACTCCTACTCTACACAAATTTGCCGTGCCGGAACGAGTGCACACTCGTTACTCCCTCAAATCCAGCGGCGATTAGAGTGGCTACTCGTACTCTATCACAAAAATACACTTTGATGTCGAGTTAGAGTGAGAAGGAGTGGTTATTACTCGTTGGGTATGCAACTGGAGTAATCCACTCTGTCACTCTATCAGCAAGAGTACTTACTGGCCAAATTACGTCTCACCGCGACCTCCTCGCACCAACTTCAACTGTTGCATACTTCAAAGTTGGCGTGCGTGAAGTTGGCAACTTGCACGAGACAGTGGAACAGTAGAAAAAGCGCTAGCACTGACGACGCGGACGCCGAATAGGCTTCTGTGCTCAGTCTGGAACCTTTGGCTGTGCCGAAGGCTGCATCGATAGTGGGGAACCTGTCTAGGAACTAGGAACCAACGTGATTTGCAGTGGAAACAGGCGCAGTGCGTTCCCTGCTGGCGGCGTCGTCACACCGATTGCTCTACATAACGTTGACACGGTTTGATGCATATAATTGAAGTACTTATCATCAATAGGCTTATGATGTGTCAGTGCCCTCATGTTCAGTCTTGTATACATACACTCAGAGCGTAATACGTGAGACTGCTGCACTGTAGTGGATCTTCATGACTATTAAGACTTGCCCCTTGTTTGGGGGGTTGCAAGTATTGATGGCTATGAGATCTCTGCATAAGCACACAACCTGAGAGCTGGAGCAACAAGACCAAGTAGAGGCACAGTGACTGAAGCCACCCAACAACATCCATTATGGCTCCCCCAGCAGCAGCATCATCATCAGCATCAGCAGCAGCCCAGGCTGCAGAGACAAGTAAGCCATGCATGCCACAGATCTGTACAACCACACACCTACATAGTTGCTTGTTAGAATGGCACCCTACAGACAGGCTTTACCTTCTCCTCCGCTCCGCAGATAGTGCAGTAGGCTACTCGTGCTAACCGCACCGTGCTCGTTAGCAGACTAGCTAACCACTTCTAGCTCGTCCTGACCGCTGCGGAGGCTTACTCTTTTTAACGCTCATTAAAGCTTCAACGTGTCGCGTTGGGCTTATAATGGTATCAACGAATAGTAGGCACCTTCGCGCTTGCGGACGCGGGGCAAGCTGGTTGCTATTCGTGCTAACGGACGACGGCAGAGAAAGTTCAAGAAACTTGGGGGATCGGCTCGCAGTAGCAGGCTTCGAACCAAGCTTCTGTGCCGCCCTCTTTGCTTCACGATGTTAGCTGTCATCGCAGTCGCAAACACTCAACAGCTTTGCTTTGGCTGTGTAGGCAGCCCTCCGCCTGAGTGCCCACATAAGTTTGCTCGTGCATGGCGGTGCACACCCGCTGTGTACGACGTCAGTTGTTAGCGCTGAAATACGAAATGATGAGGTTGATGGCCATCAAAGCACAGTGTAGCGCACTGCCTTGCATACGCCTGAATAGGATCAGAGGTTGACAGATTACAGACCCCCCACCCTTTGTTTCCTAGCACCGTTGTTTGTAACCGATTTGAGGCCCCAAATCGTCCGCCAGGTTCTGTCGCGGCCTGCGGTAGTACTGCTTTGTCCAATGCAATAGCTGTTTGTCAGACAGATGCACGAGAGGATGAGAGAGAGAGAACCACATTTCAGCAAAAGACAGCAGCGTTAACTTGTGACGTAAAAAGATAGAAATGATCAAGCTTGCTGCTCGGCGCGGGCATGCCTCGCTTGTTTCATGCGCGCTCCAACCGGAGCTACCTGCAGATTCGAGCACTGCGCGCAGCACAAATGGTAGAGGCGAGATAAGCAGGCATTTAACATCTTGTGGAAGTGTCACTTGTCTTGATGTGCTGACCCATGCTGGCATATGTATGGGCAGAATACACACGGATTCCAGTTGCTGATGTGCTGTGAGCAGGGGGATGTCTGGCAATTGCATTACCATGCTCACAGCGCATAATCAAAGATGATGACTGAACGAAGAGGAATAGCGTGGTGTGAATGGGGTCTAACACATCTTCCTTGTCATGGACAGACTCAGAATTTTAGAAGAGAATGCAGCCTGCATCGAAGCCACGTGCGGCGCGCGGTGCATACCGCATGTGTTGAGGAGGTGCACGGGGTCAGACTCAACTTCACGCGGCTTTCAGCAGCTGTGAAGCAGTCTGACACTGTCCTCCGCGCACACGGGTCAGGGCTGACAGCGCGGTCACGGTTGACGATGAACTGGATTCCATGATGGATATCCAGGTCACTGACGCCGAGCGACTGCGCGCCCTGATCGGCACGAAGAGAGAGAGAGAGATGTTGAGCCATCTGCAGCGGGCTGTGCGGTGACTGTGCAATTTGCAGTCGCTGCCACCCGCTCGGTGTCGTCTGCTTCACCCTCGAAAGAGGCAGGCAGCGGTGTCCACGACGAACCCTCCTTGGAGGACGGCGGTGGTGCTGGATCGAGCGTGTCGCAGGATACAAAGACCTGTAGCGTTAAGTCGCTGTCGCGCTCGACGCGTGACCAGAAGTATGAACAGAGAGAGTCGAGCACACATGCTGCCGCAGTCGCCGCGCTCCAGTTGCAGGTCGCCGCCGCCACTGCGGTCGCGTCAGCCGCGCAGCCCCGGCGTCAATTACGTCGCCCCTGCTGGCGCGCCGGGCGTGCCCCCCTCGTGCTATGTTTGCGGCGCCTTGCAGGCTACCGCGCTGCACCAGGCTGAGCATGGCTTGGAGCAGGGCAGGGAAAGCTATGATGGCTTGCTGGCCGTTGCTGCCGCCATGACGCGCGCGCCCAGCGCCAGCGTCGCGCAGCGGAGTGCAATCATGGAGCAGCTTGCGGACTACGGAGTCGCGCACATTGGTGAGTCACACTCGCATGCGCGCGTACCCAGCCAAGATGCCGCTGCCTCTGAGCCGCGTCGAACGCTTGCTGGCACTGACAGACGTACGGCACCTATTGACGCGCTCATGCGTAACGCAGTGCGCGGTCAGCGCCGCTGGGTTGCTGTGTGCACTGCTCGCACCGTCACTGCTCACCGGTGCCCCCATGCAGGTGGCACCCGAGGTTGCAGTTGACGTTGAAGTTGACAATGATAGATGTACACCACGTTCAGAGCCGTTGCCGTCAGGTTCAGCACCTGACGGCAACTCTACATCCGTGTGTGCTGCTGCTGCTGCCACATAGGACCTTGACACTGACATAACAGTGACAGGGGCAGCGCAGCGCATCACTCATGCCTCCTTTGCTGTGGCATTGGAGAGTGGGACGAGGGGCTTGCCCAGGCAAGCGTGGTTGGCTTTGCGGGGAACACTCAACTGCCGTTGACATGTGTCCCCGCGTGTGTAAGGCCTACCATGAATTGCACCCTCGCACCCCACAAGTGCTGAATGCATGTTTGAGCAGCGTTGAAGTTACCAAGGCACTGGTTGAACTTAAACCTGATCTCATCACGATCTCCCCCCTGTGCACAGACTATGCCAATGGGCTGGTTATCGAGGGCGAGGCCGCCGAAGTGACGGAGAAGGCCGCGCAGCTCATCGTGAGGGCTGGACTGCGCTGCTGGTTGATGGAGAATGTGGTATCCATGCTGAGCTCGAAGGCTTGGGCACGGGCGGAGGCTATACTGCTGGAGGCGGGCTACTTACTGTACGTGAGCAAGCTCAAGGGCTCAGAGTTTAGCATTGCCTGCCACAGGCGCCGAGTGTACATACTCGCCGTCAAGGCAGGACCGGGGGCAACCGCCGCTGCGGCGCGGTTTGGGGCTTTGCTTAATGCTATTCAGCGTTCATCATTGCCAGTCTCGGTCCACCGTGTTCTTCGCTGCCCTGAGCGCTGTTTCTTTTGGAAAACATGCATCAAGGGTTGCAAAAGCGTGTATGCTGCCACTGATTGCAGGGTTAGGGTTAGGGTTAGGGTTAGGGTTAGGGTTAGGGTTAGGGTTAGGGGTAGGGTTAGGGTTAGGGTTAGGGTTTAGGGTTAGGGTTAGGGTTAGGGTTAGGGGTTAGGGTTAGGGTTAGGGTTAGGGTTAGGGTTAGGTTAGGGTTAGGTAGGGTTAGGGTTAGGGTTAGGGTTAGGGTTAGGGTTAGGGTTAGGGTTAGGGTTAGGGTTAGGGTTAGGGTTAGGGTTAGGGTTAGGGTTAGGGTTAGGGTTAGGGTTAGGGTTAGGGTTAGGGTTAGGGTTAGGGTTAGGGTTAGGGTTAGGGTTAGGGTTAGGGTTAGGGTTAGGGTTAGGGTTAGGGTTAGGGTTAGGGTTAGGGTTAGGGTTAGGGTTAGGGTTAGGGTTAGGGTTAGGGTTAGGGTTAGGGTTAGGGTTAGGGTTAGGGTTAGGGTTAGGGTTAGGGTTAGGGTTAGGGTTAGGGTTAGGGTTAGGGTTAGGGTTAGGGTTAGGGTTAGGGTTAGGTTAGGGTTAGGTTAGGGTTAGGGTTAGGGTTAGGGTTAGGGTTAGGGTTAGGGTTAGGGTTAGGGTTAGTAGGGTTAGGGGGTTAGGGTTAGGGTTAGGGTTGGGTTAGGGTTAGGGTTAGGGTTAGGGTTAGGTTTAGGTTA